>CM035131.1:57822760-59155260 GCA_020205605.1 Panax ginseng | reverse complement strand
ATATATATATATATATATATATATATATATATATATTTTTACCAAGCCCGGAGTTTACTTCATGGCCTTTTCTTTATTTATTTATATTTTGTCCCGCTTGGAGTTTACTTCGTGGCGGTTGATCGTCTTTATTACTTTATTTATATTTTTGATCCCCCATGGAGGTGCTTCATGGTGGTTGATCATGTCTCTATATATATATATTTACCGCTTTTATATATTTACATTTCTCGATCCCCCATGGAGGTGTTTAAGTGGTAGTTGATCATATACGTATATATATATATATATATATATATATATATATATATATATATATATATATATATATATATTTACAACTTTTATATATATAACTGCTTACTTCTTTCATATAAATTGCGGCATCATGTGAGCCTAGGAATCATGTGATCACAGATTCAGTTTACTGTATCTAGATTTGGTTCCCATGATGGACATTTTGAGTTGTAAGCAGCTTGTAAATTATTCACAATGTTTGAATTTTCTTCGATGACTTTCATGCCCATGAGGAGTTCGGTATTGCTATATATACTATTTTCTCGAAGATGCTTTGCATCTCGAAAATAAAAGCAATCAAGCCGAACATTTAATAAAATAGAAGTATCAAAGGCCTCAATTACTATTGAGCACAAGGTTTGAAAAACCTCTTTTACAAAACATCACTGCTATATCTTGTTAAAACTGAATTTTTACATAAATTCAAACCCTATGTATATAGGTGCGAACGAGGCATAATACTACTTCCAAATAACTGCACATTGACCCACACACATACACACACATTCATATAACAGTTTAATTGAAAAGTCGTTGATCGCTAGGGAGACTTATCCCTATTGTAGAATAAATATTATTTATTTAAATAAATTAATACTTTAATTTATTTATTTAAATAAGATTAGAATTGTTCTAATTAATTTCTTCATAATCGGTTTAATATGGAGAACCTAAAGGGTCACACCATAAAAGGAAGAATAATTATATAAGAAGTTAATGGCATAATCGTAATAATATGTTAAGTATATTTAATTTTATATATGGTGATAGAATAAATTAAATAGCTTAATATTTATTATTTAATATTTTAGAAATATTAAATATAAATTAATAAGAGAAGTCTAATTAATATTATTATAATTATAATTATTTTAATTTCTAAAAGAGTTTATGAATTAATTTAATATAAGCACTCTAAATTATTCCTAATAGGATTATGAGGCAAAATTAGTTAAAGGAGTTTAATTAATTATTCCTAATAAGATTAGGGAGCCCAATTAATTAAAGGAGTTTAATTAAATAAATAATACCTTATTTTAATTAAATAGGGTTACCTGATATCTTTATAAGAAGGAGTCTTATATCAGATATCAATAGAGACGTGATTTCAAAAAGTTGGAGAGTACGTCCCCTTTATTAGGGTTTGAGCCAATACATAATTCTTTTTGAAAAATTTTCTTCTTTGGTGGATCACCTCTAGAGGCCATACACTTGGGTGGCTAACATTGATCAAATGAAAGAATCTACCTGGAGATTCAAGGAGATTGCGGAGAAGTTGGAGTTAAACTCGTACCTGTGGAAACTTATATCTACAAGGGTATAATTCTATAACTACTTGTTCTTCGTTTTAATTAATAATATGCATAAAGGATGATCCGGGTAATTGGTTTATGAAAAATTTTAAAATTTTATTTTATTTTGCTTCCACTAATTTTGCAATTTGATTGCTACTTTGATCTTCACAAAACCTTACAGTGGTATCAGAGCCAAACTTTATGCAAATTATTAATTATTTTGATTCCATATATATATGAGTATGTATTTAGAATAATTTATTAGGCATAATTTGTTGTATAAAATTTATTTATTTTTTTTAAAAAGGAAACTTTTTTTGAAAATCGTCATTTCGCTGCATCATGATCCTTCGTTTACGTAATATTATATATATTATTCTTAATAATTTTATAATTAAAATAAAGAGTTTATTTTAATCTTGAAATTGGATTTCATGCAACTTAAAATTGGCCATTAAATAATATTCATATATATATGGAATGATTTTATTCATGAGATGAATGTTTTATTTATTGATACATATGGTGATATGTATGATAATAAATGTGGTTGATTATGGACTATTGACTAATGTGATTGAATTTATTTTGGTTGGATGCTTGAATGAATGAGTTTTATTAAATGAGGTCTGCGTACCTTGTCTTTTCTAGTTTTATTCTTGATGTAAATTATATCTCTCTCCTATGTACTTTTCCTTGACTGCTGATCAATGTTTCTATTTAAATTAAATAGTTTATGTATTAGGATTAGTTAGAATTTCTCGAAGAACCGGAGATTAAGGAGAAAGGAGAACTCGAAGACCCGTTTGTAATGGAGCCCGGGTTTAAATGTAATATTTATATTTAAATGTTAATTCTTACACCCTAGGGTTTGACCTTTTGGTTCATTTGGTGGCTCTAGTGAACCAAACTAGAATAAAAGTTCATAATCATTCCGGGTAGAATATAGTATTCTATAATATGCATGCTAGTATTATATATAATAATAATAATAATAATAATAATATGACGTGTATTTTATATATATATATATATATGTGTGTGTGTGTGTGTGTGTGTGTGTGTGCATGTGCGCTAAATAAGACTAGACAATTAATAATAAACCCCTCAAATAAATTATATTAAGTCCTAAGCGTTCAAAGATATTTGGAATATCGAACGTCACCTTCTAGCATGATAAAATTAATAGAGTATTAAATATTTAATATGAGTTTGTTATGTCACCCCAAGGCAAGTATTAAGTATTTAAGATATTATTTTTTCACATTTGATGCTTATAAAGAAAATTGAACAATATTATTTTGTTGTGTCACCACAAGGATAATATTTTTCTTTTTTGAATATATGGAAGTGCTAGGTTGGACTTTACTTAGATAATTTTGATTCGAATGTGCCACCACTTGATCAAAATAATCCAAGAGGCAAAAGATAAGGAGTTACATGATGATGTAATTGACAAGGAGTTGTCTACCTATTTATTTATATATAGTTTGTTGTGTTACCACAATGCTATATATATTTGAAATAAGATCCTTATTTTCACCAGGAAAAGCTTTAATTAGATTTTGCAGAACTATATAGATGATAGTAATATAGTTTGAAGAAAATAGTGGGAGATACCAATTTAAAATAAGACCTAATTTATTTTGGTAAAATAAATTAATTAAATGAATGTTTGCTAAAATATTATCTTTTTACGTGTAGAATTTTGAAAATGTCACACTCACTAATTTCACTGCATAGCATACTTGATGCTAACAAACTGATCGGACCGAATTACACGGATTGGTTAAGGAATCTGATAATTGTTCTCACTAATAAAAAGTTTTCTTATGTCTTAAATTCGCCCGTACCTGCAAAAGTTGCATAGATAGCCTTTGAGGAAGATATTGCTACTTTTAAACAGTGGCAAGATGATGCATCTGTGGCTTAATGCATTATGCTTACATCCATGAGTAACGAGCTTCAGCGTCAGCATGAAACCATGGATATGGTGAGCAAAGGATGACCGAGGGCACTACTGTTGAGACTCATGTCTTAAAGATGATTAATTTGATTGAACGTCTTGGACAGCTTGGGTTCATCATGGATGGGGAGTTGAGTCAAGATTTGATCTTGCAGTCACTCCCTGACACCCTCTCACAATTTATTATTAATTTTCATATGAATAAGTTGGACATCAGCTTGCCTGAGTTACTTAACATGTTAAAAACTGTTGAAGGTCACTTCCCATCCAAGAAGAACTGTGTCTTAATAGTGGATGATTCTTCCAAGAAAAGGAAAAAGGCCCAAGGTATCTTCTCAAAAGAAGAAATCCAAGAAGGTTAAGGGTAAGGCGAAAGTGAAGGATCAAAAGAAACCTAATCCAGGTAGCAAAGGAATTTGCTTCCATTGCAACAAGTCGGGTCACTAGAAGAAGAACTACAAGGATTATCTTCTAGAGTAAGAAAAAGAACCTTGGAGAAGCTTCGAATCCTAATCAAGGTTTGTTTATAATTGAAATTAGTTTTTCTGAAAGTCAATCTTCTACTTGGATATTGGTTACCGGCTGTGGTTCTCACATAGGTAATAATATGCATGGACTGGTCAGAAGTAGAAAGCTGAGCAAGGATGAGGTCGTCCTACGAGAAATGGAGAAAAGGTTGCTACATTAGTTATAGGGACTTATTGTTTAGCATTGCCTACGGGCAAGTTCATTAATTTAAATAATTTTTATTTTGTTCCGAATATCATTAGAAACTTTATTTCTATCTCTGTATTGGATATGGATGATTTTAACATTATAATAAAGAACAACAGTTATTCTATTTATAATGATAATATTTTTTATGGTGTAGGTAATTTGAGAAATGGACTTTATATACTTAACTTGCATGAAAATATACTTCAAATTGAACAAACTAAGAAAAAGAAAAGCGACGATGTTAATTATACCTATATGTGGCATTGTAGACTTGGTTATATTAATGAAACAAGATTATCCAAGTTGTATAAAGATGGGCTCCTAGAGCTATCGGATTATGAATCATATCTAACTTGTGAATCTTGTCTCATAGGAAAAATGACTAAATCTCCTTTTAGTGGAAAAGGAGAAAGAGTTACAGAGTTGTTAGCATTGGTACACACAGATGCATGTGGACCTATAACAATAAATGCATGAGGAGGATATTCTTATTTATTACATTCACTGATGATCACTCAAGATTTGGATGTGTATTTAATGAAATATAAATCTGAATCATTTAAAAAGTTCAAAGAGTTCAGAAGTGAAGTAGAGAAGCAAACTTGCAAGAGTATTAAGAATATTCGATCAGATTGAGGAGGTGAATACTTAAGTGGTGAGTTTCTTAATTATCTCAAAGAAAATGGTAAAATCTCACAATGGACTCCACAAAGGACACCATAGCTCAATGGTGTATCTGAAAGGAGAAATCAAACATTGTTGGACATGGTTCGATCTATGATGAGTTTTACCGATCTTCCAGTTTTCTTATGAGGATATGCTCTAGAATCAGCTCCATACCTACTTAACAAAGTACCTACAAAATTCTTCCCCGAGACCCCATATGAGTTATGGACAGAGAGGAAACCAAATCTTAAGCATGTTTGTTGGTCGAATTTCTAATTATGCTCACACGCAAGTGCACGTGGTCAACAAGTAATACAGTAGTAAGAAAAAGTATCGTTCCCACAGAGATTAGTATGAAATTAATCCTAACAATTACCAGTTTTATATTAATCCAAATTTTATTAAACTATCCAAATCAATGATTATAACTATTAAAAACTAAAATATTAAAAATACCAATTAATCAACACAACCTAAAAACCGTAATTTTAAGCAACTAATGGAGAATTAGGCTTACAACTTCACTTTAAGTCTCACTCTAATTATTACACCTTATTCCAGTTCAATTCACTATCCCAGTTTATTAATCAAGAACACTTAGGTAGAATTAGTCATCTCTCGATGCACTAATACCGTATTAACTTAAATCCATAAATTAGATAGAATTAAGCTAAACACCCTAATCAACTAACTCACTATATCTCTATGTGAATTAAAATCAAATAAGGTTTAAATTCAAGTTCTCTACCCGATTACATGTGATGTTAAGCATATCTCTACCCTAAAATTCATCAAGATTCCATATTAACACAGAATTCAAGAACACATGCTAAAGTGACTAAGTCTAGATTCATACTTCATCTCTCGAATCCATACAAGTCCACATAAAATTGGCGTGCAGGCAATTCATAAATTAAAGCACAAATCACAATAGATAAACTGAATTGATAGTTAACTAAACTGAATTCAAGGCTTCACAATCATTGGTCAACCATAAAGATCCATTGCAAACCTAAAAAGTAATTTAGTTCATTATAATTGAAATAAAAAACTGAAATATTAAAAGAATCCATCATCCTAATTACAATAATTGAATTAAAGAAGTAGAATAGATACAAAACCACCCTTCTTCTTCGCTCTAACTCATAATTTTTGTGATTCTGACCTTCAATTCTTTCCTCCAATGTTTTTCACTCTAATTAGGGCTCAAGCTTGTTAATTGAATGATTGTTGTTATCTCTCTCTCCTTTTAATGTTATATCTAACACAAGACATATTTTTAGTCCATAAACCAACACTAAACAAAGTCCCAATCCATAGCAACTTGCTTCCTTCACGCAGCTGCAAAACTCTACTTGCAATACAACTCATGTTCTTACCTCATACCCCCTCCCCAGCGGGGGTTTTTGTTCTATAGGGGCCCACCCTGGTGGGGGGGTCATTTTGTAGTTGCTCAAGTACCCTCGCCCCGGCGGGGGTTTTCCTTTGTATAATACTCGGCCCGGCGAGGGGTAGTTTTGTAGCTACACATTTTGCTCATTTTTAATGCCACTTCCTGTCATAATGCCGCCTTCATGCCACGAATGCTACACCACGCCATCTAAACATAAAACAAACATAAACAAGTAAAAATGAACATAAATCTACAGGATTAACACAGTTTAAGTTTGAAATTAGAGGCCGATTCATAGGTATAAAACCCACTCATTAAACTCTCCCAAACTTAAACCCGTACTAGTCCTCGAGCACAAAAGAAAACAAAAATGCTATGCAATGAAATGCAACTAATTTACATGCCTGCGAATCCAACAGTAATGATAGAAACAAATCTATTCAACCGGCCTCAGAGAAATTAAGTAAACATGATGATACCTCATATCAAAACAAATCAATAATTTCCCAATCAATCATCAAATCTTAAAATGTTATCACCGATATAGTGCGTGTGTGCTCAACACCTATGCTAACTGATATAAAAATCTAATTTAACACATATTAAGTCTGTTTGAAGGCATCATGTTCCAACTAAAATCAAATAATTACCAATATCGAGGATCAAAATAGGGTACTTATGCTATCTTTTTCATTTACGGGGCCTTTTTGCTCTTATTTCTCATTTTATTCTTTCCTCTTTTTCTTTCTTTTTTTATACGCATGGTTGTGCAATGTCTTATTCCCTTAGGCTTTTCAATGCTACCTTAACGAGATTTTGACCAACGACTCCCAGACCATTAAGGCCTTAGGGCGCTAGGTGTAAAGACAATCCCCTCGGATTTACTTACTCAAATAACAAAGGCCACAAAACTAGACAAGCATGCCAGGGTGTTTATTCTCTTTTAGATATAACTTATATAACCCAAATTTTCCCCCAAACTTAGGTTCTTGCTTAACTTTAGCCTTCATTGCCTATCCTTGTAATTCTTTCATTCAAACTAACATTATCCTTTAGAGGTCCATTATGTATCAATTTGAACTTAATCAGTCAACATAGTTATTATTACTGTGCTAACGTTATTATACCAGTTTCAAATAGGAAAAGATTCAATTCATAACAGAAAATCACATCAAAGTTCTAATAGCCAGTACTATACTTGTCTACTCAATTCCAGTCTCATCATTAGCCAAAATAGACTGTACTATCTAACAGCTGGACTCATGCAAGATAAACACAGTACAAACTAAATTTTTTGTGATTTTTTTCTTATATATATATATATATATATATATATATTACAATATGGAATGAAAATAACAGAAACTGAAACTAAAAACTATTTACAATACTACACTACTATGCAAACTATTATGCAATTATACTAAATGCAACATATAATGAACCTAACACTAAACATGACAACATATGCAAAAATGTAACAATAAACTAAACATACAATAACTCCCCAAAACTTAACAATTACAATGTCCTCATTGTAAAAATATAGTAGTAAGTTTAAGAGGACTTCCCTATAATCATCTAAGGTTGAAGTAATGGTGGCGATGGTGGCGGTGGTGGTTGTGGCACATACGTTCGGTGCTCCTTTGTGTCTGAGTCCGATGGAGGATATTGTGGTATAGGATAGGGCCTAGATAGTTATACTTGTCGGTGGCGTTGGCACTCACAAAATTCTGCTGGTCAAAGGCCTGTGCAGGTGGTGTAGACCCTGAACTTTTGCCCAGTTGTCGCTTGGATGGTGTTTTTAGTTTCATGGTATTCAATTCGATCACAGACTCCTCCAAACTTCACATGCATAATTTGTCGAACACTTGGTGTGCACAACCCACAATACCTTCAAACTGACAAACTTGAATGCAAAAGTATGATGACAAACTGAACTTGTTGCTTACCCACTAATTTCCCTTTTCGTTTGATAATATTGCTCCAGTGAGTAATCCCAAATTGAAGTTGTCTCCTTCCTTGTTACTATCAAACTTGAATTGATGAAACCCTAACCTTTTAGTGACTGAAATTGGATGGAGATGTGGTGTGGCGTTAAGGATTAAGGGTTTGTATTTATAGAGAAGGATATTGTGTGAATTAGTGAGTTAATGGAGAGAAGAAGTGGAGAATATGTGGTAGTTCATGGGGAATAAGTGGAATAGAGAGTCGAGATCGGTTATGGGATGAGGAAGTGGAGAAGTGGGACTGAATTTGTTTTACTGCAGAATAACAACCGTTCAAGTTCTCATACCCCCACCCCGGCGGGGGGTAAGTGTACTACAGGAGCCCGCCCGGGCCGAGGGGGGGGGTACACTATTTTTGATTGAACACCCCCGCCCCGGTGGGGGTATCCTTCATAAAATGTTCTCTTCGGTGGGGGGGTATTCTGTAGATGGGTTTAACTTTTCAATTTTCTCTCATCACACATATGTCCAAAAGCTTCCCAAGTACCTGAAACACATTGAAATCATAAATATAAGATAACATCGTGCAAATTGAGTATGTAAGGTCGAAATAATTAGAAATCATGACTCAACTAACTACCTAATGGACAGAAATACTTACTTGATACTAGAGTTACCTATTAAACTATAAATTAACTAACAAAACATAAAATTAATGTAAATGAAAATAAAGTTGGGTTGCCTCCCAATTAGCACTTGTTTTTTAGTCTTTTAGCCTGACTACTTCCTATGTTATCCTGGATCAGTTGGGCTATTCATGACATTATGTTTGTTTATAGCACATATCCAACTTCGTTGTATTGCATGCCCATTCACTTGCATGTTTGAGGATGAAATTGATGTACTATCCTCAATCAGTGCCTTAAGACCACCAACCTCTCTGTAATCCTTGAGTTTGACACGTGTAGATTCCTCAAGCAACTCACACTCTTCCTTATCAGTCAGGATTAGGATTTCCTTGAACACTTTCACCTTCACTATCTAATCAAACACTTTTATAATCAGTTCTCCATTAGTTACATCAATCAATGTTCGTCCAGTCTCAAGGAATGGTCATCCCAAGATGATAGAGATTTTCTTATCTTCTTCAATGTCTAACACCACAAAGTCAGCTGGAAAGATCAAAGTGTCCACTTTTACCAACACATCTTCAACTATACTCAATGGATATGTTAATGATCTATCTGCAAGCTGTAGACTGATATTTGTCGGCTTTGCTTCCTTTAACCCCAACTTTTTGTATATGGATAGTGGCATGAGGTTTATGCTTGCACCTAGATCACATAGGGATCTCCCCACATCTTGATTGCCAATCGCACATGGAATTCTGAAGCTCCCCGGATCTTTCAATTTAGGAAGGAGCTTTTACTGTAGAATTGCACTGCATTCTTCAGTAAATGCCACTGTTTCGAATTCCTTGAGCCTGTATTTCTTTGAAAGTATCTCTTTCATGAATTTGACATAATGTGGCATCTGCTCAAGTGCTTCGATGAATGGAATGTTGATGTGCAATTGCTTGAATATATCCATAAACCTTGAAAACTGATCCTTTAACTTTTGACTTTCTAGCCTTTGAGGAAAAGGTACAGGTGGTGTAACTTTATTCTATTTGTCTTCATTTGACTTTTCCATAACTTGTTCCTTATTTTTCCTTGCCGATTCATCCCCTTCATTTTCACAATCATCTGTACTTACTTTCCTTACTAAGTTAGAACCCAATTCCTTACCACTCCTAAGTGTAATAGCATTACACTGCTCATGATTTCCTCTAGGGTTCTTTTCTGTATCACTCCACAATGTCCCTTGAGGCCTATTATTCAAGGCCAATGCAAGCTATCCCATCTGATTCTCTAAGTTTTTAATCACTGCCGCTTGCGTTTTCATGGCTGTCTCATTGCCTGCTATGTACTTCAACAATAGCTCTTCTAACTCAGACTTTTTCTCATGCTGTGGAGCTACTTGTTGATTCTGATTTTGAAACCTCGGGGGATAAGAAGGTCGTGGAGCTTGCTAATTTTGATTGTTACTCCACGAAAAGTTGAGATGGTTCATATTCCCTGGATTGTAGGCATTTTGATACATGTTCTACGAAAATCCTATTAGTAGCGCCCTGGCAAACCTGTCATCGATCTTTGGGTTGATGGCACAATCGCTCATTCGATAGGATGTTCTCTACACATAACTTCATGAACATACGCCACTTTGTTGTGGTTGTACTGTCGAGCATCCATTTTCTTCGATAAAGCTGAAATTTATGCCGCCAACGTTGTTACCTCGTCTACCTCTAATACCCCAGCTACCTTGGGTTGTGTCATTCTCGTTGTAGGCCATTGGTAGTTATTAGCTGCCATTGTTTCTATTAGCTCATATGCCACCTTATAGCTCTTAGCCATAAACGCTCCACCCGAAGCTGTAGCTATGCTTGTCTGGAGATTCTCATTCTACCCGTTGTAGAACATATTCATCTGCAGCCATTTAGGTAGTCCATAATAAGGGCACTTCCTGAGTAATTCCTTGTACCGTTCACATGCCTCATATAAAGACTCCCCATTCTGTTGCTCAAACATGGTGATCTCGTTTCTCATCTTAACAGTCTTGGCTGGTGGAAAAAACTTAGCCAGGAACTTTTAAGCAAGGTCGTTCTAAGTAGTTATCGATCCCGGTGGTAGAGAATGTAACCAACTCTTCGCCTTGTCCCGCAGTGTGAACGAGAATAAGCGAAGTCTTACTGCATCATCTGACACTCTATTGTATCTAAATGTGTCACAGATTTCCAAAAAGCTAACCAAGTGCTCATTCGGATCGTCGTTGGGTAATCCCCTAAACTAAACTGAGTTCTGAATCATCTGAATGGTCCCAGGCTTGATCTCAAAAGTATTTGCAACAATCGTCAGCCTGGTGATACTTGACTGAAGCTCAGTCACCTTGGGAGTAGCATAATCCCTCAATGTTTTTTGATCTTCTGCAGCCACTATTTCTTCTTTCTCAGAGTTCTTAAAGTTTTTCTTAGTGTCTTTAATTAACTTACTTAGCCTTTGAAACCGTTTCTCGATATCGTCCTAAAAAGGAAGCAAGTCTGGCTTTTTAGACCGAGTTTGCATAAACTAACTCAGAGAACCTAAAACACAAAAGAACAAAACAAAAGAAAAATTATTTAAGTAAAACTGAACTAATTAAACTGATATTTAAAAATATTAACATCAGAACTAATCCCCGGCAACAGCGCCAAAAACTTATTGGTCGAATTTATAATTACGCTCACACGCAAGTGCACGTGGTCAACAAGTAATACAGTAGTAAGAAAAAGTATCGTTCCCATAGAGATTAGTATGAAATTAATCCTAAAAATTATCAGTTTTATGTTAATCCAAATTTTATTAAACTATCCAAATCAATGATTATAACTATTAAAAACTAAAATATTAAAAATACCAATCAAGCAACACAACCTAAAAACCATAATTTTAAGAAAATAATGGAGAATTAGGCTTACAACTTCACTTTAAGTCTCACTCCGATTATTACACCTTATTCTAGTTCAATTCACTATCACAGTTTATTAATCAAGAACACTTAGGTAGAATTAGTCATCTCTCGATGCACTAATATCGTATTAACTTAAATCCACAAATTAGATAGAATTAAGTCAAGCACCCTAATCAACTAACTCACTATATCTCTACGTGAATTAAAATCAAATAAGGTTTAAATTCAAGTTCTCTACCCGATTACTTGTGATGTTAAGCATATCTCTACCCTAACATTCATCAAGATTCCATATTAACACAGAATTCAAGAACACATGCTAAAGTGACTAAGTCTAGATTCATACAACATCTCTCGAATCCATAAAAGTCCACACAGAATTGGTGATCAAGCAATTCATAAATTAAAGCATAAATCACAATAGATAAACTGAATTGATAGTTAATTAATCCGAATTCAAGGCTTCACAATCATTGTTCAACCATAAAAATCCATTGTAAGCCTAAAAAGTAATTTAGTTCATCATATATGAAATAGAAACTGAAATATTAAAAGAATCCGTCATCTTAATTATAATAACTGAATTAAAGAAGTAGAATAGATACAAAACTACCCTTCTTCTTCGCTCCAACTCGTAATTTTCATGATTCTGACCTTTAATTCTTTCCTCCAATGTTCTTCACTCCAATTAGGGCTTAAGCTTGTTAATATAATGATTATTGTTATATCTCCCTCCTTGTTATGTTATATCCAGCACAAGATATGTATTTAGTCCATAAACCGACGCCAAACAAAGTCCCAAGCCATACCAACTTTCTTCCTTCACGCTGTTGCAGAACTCTAATTACAACACAATTCTTGTTTTTTCCCCGTACCCCCACCCCAGCGGGGGTTTTTGTTCTATAGATGCCCGCCCGGGGGGGGGTCATTACAGAAGTTGCTCAAATACCACCCCGTGAAGTTAGTTCTAATAATTTTGCACATTTCGCTCATTTAAATGCCACTTCCTGTCATAATGTCGCCTTCATGCCACGAATGCTTCACCAGGCCATCTAAACATAAAATAAACATAAACAAGTAAAAACAAACATAAATGTACAGGATTAACACAGTTTAAGTTCAAATTAGAGGTTGATTCGTAGGTATAAAACCCACTCATCAATGTTAAGACTTGGGGTTGTCCAGCTTATGTCAAAAAGTTTGAAAACGATAAGCTACAGACTAGATCTGACAAATGTAGATTTATGGGATACCCTAAAGAAACATTAGGGTATTATTTATATCATTCAACTGATCAAAAGGTGTTTATTGTGAAACATGTTGCCTTCTTGGAAAAGGAGTTTATCCTTGAAGGAGTCAGTGGGAGTAAGATATATCTTGAAGAGGTTCAAGAACAACAAAATACTACAGATCAAAGTCAGGTACTTAACCAAGTGGAAGAACCTATTGTAACACACCCTATTCATAAATTTGGAAGAGTACCAAAGATACTTGATAGATATGGATTCATCATAGAGGATGACGATGAGATACGCATCATAAATGATGATGATCCATTAAATTACGAATAGGCTATGAGTAGTAAAGACTCAAATAAGTGGCAAAAATCCATGAAATTCGAGATGGACTCTATGTATGAAAACTAAGTATGGACTTTGGTTTCACCACCTGAAGGCATTAAGTCTATTGGGTGTAAATGGGTCTTTAAAAGAAAGACTGGAGCAGATAGAAAGGTAGAGACCTATAAAGCCCGACTCATCACAAAAGGTTTCAAACAAAGACAAGGAGTTGACTATAACGAAACCTTCTCACCAGTAGCGATGCTCAAATCCATTCGGATTTTTCTTGCGATTGCAACTTACCACGACTATAAAATCTGGAAGATAGATGTGAAAACAACCTTCCTCAATGGGAAACTTGAGGAGGATGTGTATATGATATAGCCAGAGGGATTTACTTCAAAGGTTGGAACAAATCAAGTCTGTAAGCTACAATGATCCATTTATGGATTGAAGCAAGCTTCTCGTAGGTGGAACATCCGTTTTGATGAGACAATCAAAGAGTTTGATTTTATCAAAAATGAGGATGAACAATGTGTGTACAAGAAGGTTAGTGGAAGCGTTGTTTCATTTCTTGTATTATATGTTAATGATATATTACTGATAGGGAATGATATTCCTATGCTAAAATCAATTAAAATATGGTTATCTAAACACTTCTCTATAAAGAACTTGGGAGAAGCATCCTATATTTTGGGGATAAAGATCTATAGAGATAGATCTAAAAGGATGCTTGGCTTATCCCAAGGAACGTACATTGACTCGATGCTAAAGAAGGCATGGAAGATTCCAAAAGAGGTCTTATGCCGATGAGCCATGGAAAACATCTCTCCAAGAAACAAGCCCCAAAGACACTTGAAGAGAGAGACCGTATGAGTAAGATTCCTTATGCTTTAGCAATAGGATCTATCATGTTTAGTATAATATGTACTAGACCGGATGTCGCTCATGCACTAAGTGTAACAAGTAGATATCATTTGAATCCAGGAGAAGAACACTAGAAGGCAGTGAAAAATATCCTAAAGTACTTAAGAAGAACTAAGGATGTATTTCTTGTCCATGGTGGGTCTGAATTGAAACTAGAGGGCTTCACAGACTCAAGTTTTCAAACAGACCAAGATGATAGTAAATATGTTTCGGGGTATGTGTTTACCTTAAACGGTGGCGTAGTGAGTTGGAAGAGTTCCAAATAACAAACAGTTGCTGATTCAGTGACAGAGGCAGAGTACATAGCTGCAAGTGAAGCGGCAAAAGAAGCTGTTTAGATTAAGAAGTTCATTACCAAACTTGGTGTGCTTCCTAGCATTATAGGGCCAATACCTTTATTTTGTGACAACACCAGAGCTGTTGCACAGGCTAAGGAACCCAAGTCTCATCAAAAATCCAAACACGTATTGCGGTGGTTTCATATGATCAGAAAGATCATTGAAAGAGGAGACGTCACCCTGGAGCGTGTGGACTCTCAAGACAATATTGCAGATGCATTTACTAAAACGTTAACACAACAACAGTTCAATCGTCACTTAGAGAGGATGGGTATGATATACCATAGCAATTGACTTTAGTGCAAATGGGAGATTGAAAGTACTATGCATACAAGCCAATCATGTATGATGATAAAGCATATACTTTATAATGAATCTTATTTATTTATTAATAAAAGAATTATTTATTAAATGCATTTAATTATCTACATGGTGATATTTTAATAATATGTACCATAGTTTTAAGTAATGCTTTTAGAATCATGAAGAGATCATGCTAATGAGATCTAAAGTCTTAGATAGCTTAAAACTAAAATATTCTCAATTAATAGATTACTAAAAATGGGATTAGTGAATCCGGATAGATTGGTACATATGTTGCTTGCTCATTGGATGAGGATGAGTGATCTTATAATCATTTGTGCGGAGACACTAATACAAGTATATAGGTGCTTATTGGAGAATAAGTTCACTGAACGTGACTCGCTAAGGAATAACTAACGGAGTTTTACTTACCTGTCAATAGGAATTCTTGTAGTGATAGTAGTATAAATGATCCTTAAACTTGAGATCATCATAGTATCTTATATATAATGAATTACATTTTGACTTATTCTTTAAGACTCTTAGTGTATATCAAAGGGTATGCTTGGGTGTAATAAGTTATATATGGAGATAATGAATAATCAATATAAAATCTACCACTTCTATTAAAAGAAAAAAAATGTCCTATATGATTCTATAAATGACAACCCAGGAATCTTGGCTAACGTGGAATGAAATTAGAAAGTAGTTTCTAATTTGCATTCATTAGGAGTTGTGAATTTAGGAATTGAAATACATATAATTAAATAAAATAAGACTTGACAGTAATTCCATATCTTATATTTAATTAGGACATTGTATGGTGGAAGGATTGAATTATACGATAACTATTTACTCAAAGGTTCTTTTATGATTAATGTTGAAATCTATTTTATCTAGAAAGTCGTTGATCGCTAGGGAGGCTTATCCCTATTGTAGAATAAATATTATTTATTTAAATAAATTATTAGTTTAATTTATTTATTTAAATAAGATTAAAATTATTCTAATTGATTTATTCATAATCGGTTTATATGGAGAACTTAAAGGATCACGCTATAAAAGGAAGAATAATTATTTAAGAAGTTAATGGCATAATCATAATAATATATTAAGTATATTTAATTTGATCTATGGTGATAGAATAAATTAAATAGCTTAATATTTATTATTTAATATTTTGAAAATATTAAATATAATTTAATAAGAGTAGTCTTATTAATATTATTACAATTATTATTATTTTAATTTTTAAAAAAGTTTAGGAATTAATTTAATATAAGTACTCTCATTTATTCCTAATAGGATTAGGAGGCAAAATTAGTTAATGAAGTTTAATTAATTATCCCTAATAAGATTAGGGAGCCCAATTAGTTAAAGGAGTTTACTTAAATAAATAATACCTTATTTTAATAAAATAGGGTTACCTGATATCTTTATAAGAGGAGTCTTATATTAGATATCAATAGAGACATGATTTCAAAAAGTTGGAGAGTACGCCCCCTTTTTCTATAGAGATGGGAAAAAACTAGGATTTTAGCTAATACACCATTCTTCTTAAAAATTCTTCTTCCTTGGTGGATCACCTCTAGAGGCCATATACTTGGGTGGCTAACATTGATCAAAGGAAGGAATCTACCCGGAGATTCAAGGAGATCGCGGAGAAGTTGGAGTTGAACTCGTACCTGTGGAAGCTCGTATCTACAAGGGTATGATTCTATAACTTCTTGTTCTTCGTTTTAATTAATAATATGAATAAAGGATGATCTGGATAATTGGTTTGTGAAAAATTTTAAATTTTGATTTTATTTTGCTTCTGCTAATTTTGCAATTTGATTGTTACTTTGATCTTCACAAAATCTTATAATATTCGTACGACGACATAATCATTGATGGACCCCACAACGGAATGATTGTCAAATATAAAAAGTGACATAAATAACCTTTTTATAAAAATAATGGCAAGACTTTTACCGTTAAACTATTGAAATATCCAGTGATAAAAGTATAGTAATACGCGTTATTGCAAAGTAGCACACGGTATTGCACAATATCTCTGATTATTGATGCTTACATAAGAAGTCACTTAGTTCATTTAATAATTGCCACAGTAGTTGCTGCATAGTGTCTTATATTATTAATGCAATTATTGTCACAATATCATTTGTACAATATTTTATATAATTAAATCATTAATTGAGACTACACAGATATTCATATTATTATTTGTATTATTGAAAATGTCTAGAAAGTTTTATCAAGGAAATGAGTTAGGTTATTTAATTGCACGCTAATAAAGAGAAATTCTTATTGGAAAGCCCCCTCTTTCTTGGGAATGATCTGATTGTCCATATTGTGAGTTATAATATTAATGATGAATAATTGTTGAAAGATTAAAATGTGTTTATTGAAGATAAGTGAATTGTGGTAAATATTTATTCAATTTTTGATATAAATAGAGGGGTTTTATCATGAAGTATTTGTTGTAAGTTTGGCTTATTACATAGACCCCCACTTACTCATTTTTCAAAATCGCCGATAGAAAGTTGTCTCAGTTTTGTTTATTATTATTATAATAGTAATAAAAAAGAAAACTCTTTATATAAAATAGAATACTTTTTATATAAGTTATTTGTTTTATTAGATTATAATTAGAATATATTATATTTTATATAAAGTTTTTATTTTATTAGAATATTTTATTGCATAGTGATGAATAGTAAAAATCAAAAAAATCGCGCGAATTCGTCTGTGAATTTGTTTATGTTCATCCATGATTATTTTCTTAAATAATGCCCTGTCATTCTCCTATAAATAGAATGTTTAGTTAAGAAATGAAAATCACACCAGAATCAAATAATTCTACTTCTATAATATTGTGCGTATTTCTTTTGAGTATAAGGAAACTTTGAGTGTAGCATATAGTGCAAGTTTTCCTCAAGAATATCTTCGCTATACCAGTCAGATTTAGTCTCCTACTAATGTAAAGGATATTATTTTTCTTATTCGTAAGAGATATTATTTTCGTTCAATATTCGTAAGGAATATTATTTTCTTCCATACTCTATAGTATGTAAGTGATATTATTTCGTTTCATATTCATAAATCTACACTTACTTTGATAAGTATTGTTTTTATAATCCTTGAAATTAGTAAAATATCCTTGAGTTTTGCGCTTCATCTAGTATCGTTTCACTTAAAAATTAGTCTGAACTTTCTTGTTTAATTTTAATATTTTCATTCGGGATACTATTCACTCGAGGTACTATTCACGTGGTACTATTCACGACAAAAAAATTTTCTTTTCTGTCCAAGTTAATTTTGATACATGAATATCATTCTTGAATTTTACTCCACCAATAATTATCATGTTGACAATTTAGACATTCTTGAACTTTGAATAAATTGAATTATAAATCTCTAATATTTATCCTTGATCTCACTTGATTGATTTCTTATATCATTGTCATCATCCTCATGCTTATATTGTGGTGAAGGTCTTCTTTGGCTCGTAGTGCATAGATGGACTGTTGATTGGTATGATTATGACTAGGAATTGTGTATTGGTATAATCATGACTTGTAATGTTATAGACAAATATTTTGGTGAAAGTCCTCTTTGGCCCGTAGTGCATAGATGGACAGTTGTTTGACATGATCATGTTCACTAGTGATACATACGAATATCCTTGGCCCTTAGTGTATGGATAATTCGTTGATTTGAAATGATTATTGATTGGTATTACAGGGATAAAATATTGATAATGGATTTTTAAATCATAGAAGATAGTAGACATCATGCTCTACTTGACTCTTCTAATGAATTGTTATTTCCACTGCAGTTGTTGATCTAAAAATTGTTGTCTATTGTATTCTATCAGATTTTTCCCTGTTGAGGACTAATGATAATTTTTTCTACATTATCTTAGTCATAATATTCTTTACTGGGCTAGTTGAGTTCACCCTTTTCCTTTTGGTTCCATTGTTCTTCTCAGGAGGCGAGAATATAGCTGGGACTAGTCGGGGAGTGGAGTAATGGTCTAATATGTTTATTATAGTAGTCCTCACTATTTTATAAATAGTGTGACAATAATTATAATGAGGAATTATTTTGAGTTTGGATATTGTCTACGAGATAATATTTGTATTGAAACTCACAGATTATGTTTTGTCGTATTTTACACAATAATTAATACGAGACAATATTTGTTTTGTATATGTAATAAATAGGATCATTGTAAAAAGGCCTCTCTGCATAAAAGAAGTATTAATCGTAGAGTAGATCTATATGTTCCTAATGTATATCTGGACAAGTAAGTTTTGTAAAGTCTTTCAAAAGAATTGATGTACAAGGACTTAGAATAGAAATTTCAAATAATTTTAGGTTGATCATGCCAAAATTAATCTAATGTATAGAGGATAGGATTTCAATCATAAAGTTACTTTGCCAGTTCAGAATATGAAGATACACATCAGAGTCAACCATATTCATACAGCTTCAGAAGATAACAAAGTTTACTTCAGCTCACAAATAAAGATTCAGTTCCTAAAGTGAACATTTGATCTCAAAGTTGTAAGGATTATCTCCGTGGAAAAATTGTGTCTGTACAACATAAAACGATCGTAGAATTCATTCCATGTTGTAAACATAAAGATAGCTCGTAATAAAGGAAGTAAATGATCTCAAACCACAAGACTAACACAGAGCTGCATAAGAAATCTAAGAAGCTGTTAAACATCATTTGACAAAGAATGATTAATCTGCTGAATGAATCAATGGACAGCATAGAAGAGATTGTAAGACCCCAACTTTTTATGAATAAAGATTTAATTTTCTCTAAATATTATTTTGAATAATAAGGTGTAGATTTGATATAATGTTATAGTTATGGATGATAGTGCAAATTTTGCAAAGTAAGTAAGTTGTCATAAAATATTTGTTTTATCGGGGACTATTCGTTTTTTCGTAGAATATCCGTACTCTACTAGAAATTTGAGCTATAGCGACGGTCGGGACGGAACGTCGCAATAGGTAGTGACAGGTCACGGGCTGACCATCGGTATATGGCTTTAAAGGTATTTTATTTTGAGGGTCACATAATCTGGCCATTAGTATACAGCTTTTTTTTTTGGGCACGCACAAATACCTCCCATTTTCCCCTAAACATTTTCCCCCAAATCAAATCAACATCAGCTCTCTTCTCACTCACTCGATCATCCCTCTCTCTCCTGGTTCTCGTTGCCCTCCTTGCTGTTCGTTACCCTTTCTCACTCGATCGCTTCTCATCTCTGCCCTTTGATTGTTCACTCATCAGATTGGCCATCATGTGGGCGCACATCACATTTAGGGTTCCGGAGGATCTGTTTAACAGATTAGATTATACCATATGAGCTCACTTAACATGGGAAACACTGCTCTTTTATTCAACATAATATTGTCGATCTACATTTTATTCATCTCTGCGGTAACACAATCGGCGCCTGAAAGTGCTTTAGTCACATAGCTTCCTGGGTTTGATGGAACTTTCCCTTCCAAACACTATTCTGGGTATGATTACTCTTTTTGCGGTTTTATATTTAAGTTATTTTTCTTTTTAATTGATTAGTTTCTACATATGTTCCCTCCACTTTTCTGTGTTTTCATTTGTAGGTACGTGTCAATAGCTGGAACTAGCGGGTAGAAATTATTTTACTATATGTATTAGAATTAATGTAAGATTGTATCTGGCAATTAAGAATACCAATTACTTGGTTAATTTCTAACTCACGCTTCATTTATTAAACCCTAATTTTAGTTTCACCAGTTTAATTTTATTATGTTAGTGCATTATATCAAACAGATCTTCACTATCTTGATCAAATAGAATTCTATGTGATTGCTTTTGCTTATAATATTAATTTGGAACGAATTCTATCTGCTTAAGTTACGTGTCTTTTTAGTTTTTGATAAGTAAGTTTGTCCAAGAACGTGCTAAAATTATCTATATTTTTGCAATTCTGTAGAATTCAACCCATTCATGATCAGTTTGTGCTTTATTTAAACTTCTACTCATTCATAATAAAGAATAAGATAAGTGTTTCTTCCTATTTTCTGCATCTATTTTTCAGATTTGACCTTTTCCCACAGGATTATTTATCCATTGAAATGTGCGAATGTAGAAATAGAATGTACCCACTGGTAGACTGGCTTACCTATTTTATTTGTCTATAGATGAAAGAGTCACCATGGAGTCAGTTGAAGATGTGAGCGATTTGTGGCCCCTTGTCAAGAAGGTCTTTGAAGAAAGGTTGCCATTACAAGGAGCTACTTTGAATAATAAGACTCGTAATCCTGTCTTTTTGGAGAATCTGCCAGTCGAATTTATATTGACAACAGATGCAAGACTACGCAATCGGTTTCCTCATGAGCTATCATTATTTTGGTTTCGAGAACCATATGCAACTGTGGTTTTTGTCACTTGTGAGGTAACTGGGATTTTTGTCAAACCTTGTCTATTAATTTCGTTTATGAACGGTTGCTTTATGGTTTTTGTGTGTTAGAATATAAGTAAACTGTTGATTCTGAATTATTTTCTAAGCAACTTCTAAGTTGTAACCTTTTGAAGCGAAGAAATTGAAGAGCAGATATATTATTGGTTCGTTTGAGATTAAATACTTAAGGAAAACTAATTTCCTGGGTTACATTGATATTGAGTTGCTCCTCTAGTTTTGGGATTTCATTATTAGCTTTAATTTGGTTCATGTAGCATACAAAAAAAAATTAATAAAAAAGGAAGAGAAGGAGAAGGAATAGGAATATACATGTCTTATTTTCTTACTATCTAATTTGTCAGAGTCTTGCATCCTAATTTTGTTGAAGAATAATACCTACGAACATCAAATCAATCCCACCAATCTGTTGCATATTTTAAATTTGGCCAAGATTTGTACCTAAGAAGCCTGATTCTGAGCCATTGTCTTGATATAGTGTAATCATTTTCAAGCTTAGATGGAAATCACTATATCTTTTTCAATTAAAAAGTTTTGTTTGCTTCTATGTTATACTATAAAGATTTTTTCTTCCGATTGCATAGGATTTTGATGAGTTCAAGACCATCTTAAAGCCACGTCTGAAGTTGATAGTTCAAAATGATGAACGTGAGTGGTTTATCGTATTTGTATCCAAAGCTCCTCCTCACAACGATCAGGCAACCAAGATGGTGAAAAAAGTATATGCCAAACTTGAATTTGATTTTAACTCAAAGAAAAGGGAAAGGTAAACTTGTAGCTGGTAATGATTTGATTTATTCTATACGAAGTTATAGATAATATAGTTTATATCATGTGCACATTACGGTCTTTCTTTCGGTGGAGTTATTATGGGTTAAACTTCTCTCTGTTGATTATTCTACATAATTTTATTGAAAAGAGGTCACTAAATGATTATATTTTCGATAGGTAGATTGGTAAATGATTGTCAAAATAGATGTGGAAATGGGGGGTTATTGTGAGATTAAGTTGTTTGGTTAAAATTTCATATGGTTATAGCTTTATCGAACAGACCTCAGTGATTTGTAATGCAGGTGCAGTGTTAGAATAGTAATTCAATTTTTTCCTGAAGAGTTTTATTTTTTTTATTCTAATGCCTAAAAAAAAATTATTCTCAAGTGCTGCAAACTAGATATACATGGGCCATAAGCAAATTTATGGGAGGATTTGGAATCCAAAGTCCTGGATTCCATCAGGAACACACTTGATAGGCGGATTCAGTTTTATGAGGATGAGATTCGCAAGCTCAGTGAACAATGTCTTATGCCAAATTGGAACTTCTGTAACTTTTTCATTCTAAAGGTAGCTTCTGTGATAAATTAACTGTTATATTATCGAACAAACCGTTGAAGCAGATTGTTCAAGATGATTCATTTAGAGAGTTTGAATTCAGATAGTATTTATTTGCCTGTCAAGCAAAGGTGTGCAAGACTCAGATATAGTGTTGAACTACTAGAAAATCAACCTATAGCGACGAGATATAGCGACGGTCGGGGCGGAACCTATGTGAGGCGGAATTAGTCGGTGGGGGATCTCTCATTTCTGTTATTGTAAGAATTCACTTTAAATTCCTTGGATCCCCAAAACTGGATTGATTGGCTTTAATATAAGATGCTGAACAGGTTTTCAGTTATGGCCTATAAGCCACTCTATGTTGTTAAGCCTTGGTATCTTGATGTGATTATGTTGTCATTTCTGGTGGATGGCAACATATATAATTCTTTTGTACACTCGTCAAATCTATTAGATAACTGATGTGTTTTTGGTTGTTGTGCTGTTTCGCTGGAAAACATGCATACAAATGTGCTGAGCCCAGAAATAGTAACATCACTTAGGCAATGGTATGATTATTTTTCATTTTCACTATTTATGGGTTTTAGAAGTGGTAAATTGTAAAATTGGAGAGAAATTGGTCACTAGATAGCAGAGTTTATAATGGTACTGGTGGCTTAATGAATTGCAAAACTTGTTAAATAATATAAACATTTAATCAGGATATCAGCTCCAAGATATATTAGTCAGCCATCTCCCTTATAATTAGCTCATTTTACCTAATAAGAAGGATAAGCAAACTGTAATTTCATTTTCGTGTGTTCATGTAGGTCTCATGTGTGGGGGGCACTTTTGATTATGCTATGACGGTCAGAATCTCATTAAAGTAGTGATTATATTGGAGATTATGATATCAGGGATGGTGATCAAGTTAGTATTGTGCTTTCTCAATATTTATGTTATACAAAGATAATGATCTCAAGTTGAATGTAATTTATCCCTTTCATTCTGTATACACCTCTGCAAGATATATGAATCCTGTATGCTTGTATGAATCCATTTCTAAACCGTAGTCATTTGTCTCATAAATGCACCTTGATTTTGACGAAGGAGATTCAAATAAAGCTCTTGCGATAAGTTGTTTTCCTCTTGATTCAAGTAATGTAGTTTGGTTTCTTTGCATATAAAGGTTGAGATGATTGAGTTTATATACGATGGTTTGGACTTTTCATTGTTGTTGTTCAAATTATTATGGTGTTTTTCCGTTGAGAGGTAAATTGCTCAATGTGAGGGAAGCAAGCTATAAACAGATAATGGAAAACTCTATTTATATTTATTCATTGTATGCAATTTACTAAATGGTGTATAACATTCTTCCACTGGATTCTGCTGGGGGGTCACAGTCCATTATGCAGTTCGAAGAGGTACCATAAGTGCATACGCACATGAATGCATATACATGTTTTCTCACTCTCTTTATATTTGCAAATTGTGGGTGCCTTTATTGAATACCCGCATTGAATTGGCTAGCCTCATTTGATCAACAAAGAAAGAAACTCCAACTATGGGTGCACTTGTGATAGTATGTTGCATAAAGCGAAATTGTATAAGGGAAGTTTTTAAGGTTTTAACTTCAATTAATGTTTTGGCTTTCTGGTTATAAAGCAGTTAAATGTTTTGGCTTTCTGGTTATAGATATTCTGGAATTTGACTACTGAATATGTAGTGTTGTTGTCAATTAATGTTTTGGCTTTCTGGTTTTAATGTTCTAGTGTAGTTGTTAAGCAGTAATGTGCACATCTAATAGTATTATTTTCGTTTGACACTTACAATTTTATAGTCTTACTCCAAACTTGTGATTTTTGTACAGGTGGATGATAAACTTTATATATATTTGGAATATGTTCCTGGTGGCTCCATCTATAAGCTTCTCCAAGAATATGGACTATTAAGGCTGCTCGAGTTCAGCAACTTCTTAGATGTAACTAAAATATTGTATTGTAATGATTGTAATGTTGTAATGATTGTATTGTGAATGATTGTAATGTTGTAATGATTGCATTGTGAAAGATTGTATTGTTAATGACTGTAATGTTGTAAAATATCTCTTCTTATACTGTAATGTTGTAATGTGAATGATTTTAAATGATGTATATAATATTTTTTATATTTTATTTTATATTGTATTTGTGTTTGTTGAATAAATGTGCATTATTAATTATTATTTTTTTAAATATTAAAAGGCTATAGCGACTGTCATCGAACGTAGCTATAGTATTCTATAAAACACATGCCTATAACGACGGTCGTCGAGCGTCGCTATAGACATCTATAGCCACGGTGTCATGACCGTGGCAATAACTTTCAACGACCGTTGGTAAAGAGAAAATACACGATTTTGACATGACTTATAGCAAGGGTCGTCGACCGTTGTTATAGGACAAAAGACCGTCGCTAAAAGCTTTACCGATGGCTTCTATGGCACGGTTGGCGATCGTTGCTAAAACCTTTAGCGACGGTCTTTTGGCCTATAATGACGGTCGGCGACCGTCGCTATAGGCCGATTTTCTAGTATTGGTATGACGGTGCAATCATTGGTGGACTACACAATGGAATAACTGTCGGATATAGAAAGCGACAAAAATAACTTTTTTATAACAAAAATGGCAAAACTTTTACCGTTACCTGGTGATAAAAGTGCAGTAATACGCGTTGTTGCACAGTAGTACACGGTATTGTAAAGTATCTCTGATTATTGATTCTTAGGTAAGAAGTCCATCAATAATTGATACAGTAAAATTGCACAATCTTTCATATTATTGATGCAATAATTGCTACAGTGATAATTGAATAGTATTTTACATTATTGATTCAATAATTGTCACGACATAGTAACTCATATTATTGAAATAATATTATTAGATAGCATTATTGATAATGTCTAGAAAGTTCTGTCGAGGAAAGGGGTTAGGTTATATAATTGTGCGCCAGTAAGAAAAAATCCTTATCGGAAAGCCCCCTTTTTTCTGGAAAGATCTGGTTGTCAATGTTGTGAATCTATAATATTAATTAGAAATAATTATTGAAGAATTGTAAATAATTGATGGATATTATTTTTCTCGGGAAAGAATGTTATTTTCTTTCAATACTCGTAAATGATATTTTTTTCCTTCCATACTTGTAAGGAATATCATTTTCTTTCATTCTCCATATTATGTAAGTGATATTATTTCATTTTATATTCCTGAATTTAAACTTACTACGATAAGTATTGCTTTTATAATTCTTGAAATGATTAGAAATTCTTTAAGGTTTGCGCTTCATCTAATATCATTTCATTAGAATATTCTTCTGAACTTTCTTATTAAATTTTAATCTTTTCATGTCGGGGTACTATTCATACGGTACTATTCATAGGCACTATTCATACGGTACTATTCATGAGTACTGTTCACAACAGAATTTAATTTTCTTTTCTTTGTCCAAGTTATATTTTATGAATCTTATTCTTGAAATTGAAACCATGTTATGATCTTCATGTTTATAATTTGGACATTTTTGAACTCTGGATAAATTGAATTATAAATCTCTAATATTTATTATTGATCTCACTTGATTGATTCTTTATATCATTGTCATCATCCTCGTGCTTATATTGTACTGGAAGTCATCTTTGGCCCGTAGTGCAAAGATGGACTATTGATTGGTATGATTATGACCAGGAATTGTATATTTGTATAATCATGACCTATAATGTTACAGACAAAAATTTGTGGTGAAAGTCCTCTTTGGCTCGTAGTGCATAGATGGACAGTTGTTTGACATAATCACGACCACTGGTGATACAAATGATTATCTTTATCCCGTAGTGCATAGATAATTCATTGATTGGAAATAATTATTAATTGGTGTTACAAGGATAAAATATTGATGATGGACTTTTAAATCATAGAAGATAGTAGACATCGTGCTCTACTTGACTCTTCTAATGGATTGTTATTTTCGCTGCAATTGTTGATCTAAAACTTGTTGTCTATTGTATTCTATCAGAATTTTCCCTGTTGAGGACTAAGTATAATTTGTTCTATATTATCTTAGTCATAATATTCTTTATTGGGCTAGTTAAGCTCACCCTTTTCCTTGGTTCAATTGTTCTTCTCAGGAGGCGAGAATATAGCTGGGACTAGTCTAGCAGTCCTCACTATTTTGTAAAATAGTATAACAATAATTGTAATGAGGTCTTTATTTGAGTTTGGATATTGTCTACAAGATAATATTTGTATTAAAACTCACAGCTTATATTTTGTTGTATTTTACACGACAATTAATAGTTGCATAATTGAAGTTTTTATTTGAATTATGTACCATGTATTTGGCGACTAAGAATGGGTTGTGTGGGCATATTTTGAGGGCATCACAGAGATTTCTCAGTAAAGAATGATTCTGGAATACTCCAAGCATACACTGAACGGAAAACAATATCTATAGAATTACTCTAAGATCATTTAGTAAGATCAAGATTGTAAAGTCAACATCTGAATAGTTATGCAAAATATGTTAAGTGTTGACTTACATGAAATAAAAGAGATCACCAAGCTCTGTAGTAAAGTTTACTCAAGAAAGAGTATATGACAAGAGAATATGCTCTGACAATATATGATTATAAATCTCTAAAGAAGAGATCTCCAGAAGTCAAAGAGCCACAATAAGGATATTCTACCAAATCACTGGACTCAGAACCGATCGTAGAGCAATCGAGTCTTAATAAAAGAGGCATTTAGCATGTGAAAACAAATAAGAACATCTCAGTAATGTGTCGTTGACATCACGAAGCAACTAAGATATTGAGAACAAAAATGAAGAATCTCCTAAGCAGGTTAAGCATCATGAAGAAATCAGAAAGTAGAATAGAAGTTGAAGTCATAGCAGAAATGATGATACATAACGCAAATATGAAGTCTCCATCATTCTGCTATCAATAGTCCAAAAAGAGTTCAAGAACAGAAAAATTCTAACCGATCGTAGGGCTCATTCTTTTAACTCTTGCAACAATAGATCGTAGTCTGACAATAAAACTGATAAATGGAACGTTGCAAGATGATGATCTCAAGGCATCAGAAGATATTCTTGGAAGAAATCAAAGATATATCCAACGACTAGTTAGCCATAAGAAAACTGTCTGAAAAGGAAGAAAAGATACTGACTGACGTGACAAGTTCTAAGTCAGAAAGTATGTTGACATAAAGCTCGAGAATGTCAACATCAAAGATCTCAGAGTATCCATGCATTAAATGCTCTAACGGATACTTCTCAAAGGGAAGATTTCAAAGAAGTATAAAAGATAACTTCATTCAAACAAACATGATGATGATGCGCATAATACTTCCACACACAAGAAGAATCATCATAAGACGATGAACATCGAGCTAGACAAGAGAGCACATAGAATAAGGAAAATTCTACAAATAGAAGAATGTTCATCGCTGCCAAGTTATAAAGAAGAGGAGATAAACGAGTAAATCTTGGCAGCACCTCATCAGGTCACAAGAGGCTGATGAGACTATATCAAGGTCAGAGCTGCAATGCTAAAGACCAAGAGAGTTGGGAAACTCAGGAGAAAAAGAGCCAGAGTC
The DNA here is from genome assembly GCA_020205605.1 of Panax ginseng. NCBI lineage: Eukaryota > Viridiplantae > Streptophyta > Magnoliopsida > Apiales > Araliaceae > Panax > Panax ginseng. The sequence goes on along the minus strand of CM035131.1, from coordinate 59,126,872 downwards.
GTAGAGGACATGACAGAAATGAAGATCCAATTCTGAAGCAATCCTTTCGTTAATGTTGATGAAGTCAATGTGGTAGAATATAAAGCAAACCTCAGAGTTGTGCCACACACTTCATCATGGACACTCAGAATCAACTGGCCAAAGCTGATGAACATAAGTCTATGATTATGTGATTGTTCAAAAGCTGCTAATCACAAAAGATGAGAAGAGCATAAGTGAATAGTTTAGTAGTACATCAACATTGATCATGAAGAGCTGCTGACAATCAAAAGAGATCAAGCTTCACCAATAATGAAGTTCATCACACATCAAGAGAATAATTAACAAAGCTGCTAAGTTAAATAAAATGAAGAGCGTTCAAGTCAACTTAGCATCACCTCACAACACTTCTCCAATCAAGAAGAAGGGTCGGAGGATCCTGGTCTATGTGACCGAATTAGGGTCAGTGGATCCCGGTCTTTGTGACCAAAGCAGGGTCGGAGGATCCTTGTCCTAGGGAAAAAATATCCAAGTCTGATGGGCTTGAAGAGGTCTTTGTGTCTTTGTCTATTGAGACTAAAATATCCAAGTCTTTTGGAATTGAAGAGGTCTGTCTGTCCTTGTCTAGTGAGACTAAAATAGTCAAGTCTATCGGGCTTGATGAGGGCAGTCTATCCTGGTCTAGGAGACCAAATCATTTAGTGGATTCCATGCTTGTTGAGCGGAAGAGTGGATTAGGAGTTATTTAGTCTCTGAATCACTTAAAACCTCTATTGTCTTTTACATTCTGCGATTTACCTTCTACAATATATATAACTGCTATATCTGCCATGTGTTTGATTATGCATATGAATTGTTTAAGAACTAAGATTTAAAAGTAAATCTTTAAGGGGAGTTTTCAAACTAGTATTCCACCGCGAACAGAAAATATTTATTAATTAAGTTATTTGATAATTCTCAGATAAGTAATTATGAAAGAATTTTTAAAGATCTATTCAACCCCCCCTTCTAGATCTATCGACTGAAAATAATAATATATATATATATATATATATATATATATATATATATATATATATATATATATATATATATATATATATATATCTGATCCACTTCTCCAACGAACTTGAAGGAGCGAACTAAGAATGAACCATATATATGCGCTTTTTTGTCGCTCTAAAGATAAAAGCGATTTTTTTGCTATAGCGACGGAAAAAACCGTCGCTATAACCGGTTCGTTCTTAGTTCGCTCCCTCCAGTTCGCTAGAGAAAACTGAGATTATATATACACCATGTATCTAAAGAGCGAATTCGTTACCTAGTATTTGGTTGAATTAACACGTTTTGAATATTCTTAAGATCTTCTCTTGTATGACCTTATGTTGAACCTGGAGTGTGGTCTCCAAAGCACTCTAAATCTGTTTTCCCTAAGCTGAAAGAGAGAATACAAAATTTCAATATTTTGTTCTGATAGAAAAAGTACCCTATACGTTTCTAATCAATGATATATAATAAAATTGATCCTTATACTCTCTTAAGAATTTGGTCCATATTAGGCTAGGAAGGCTCAAGGGATTCATCTTCTGATCCAATACTTATCTAGCTATTATTATCTAATAATAATATTTAAAATAATTATTAATTACAATTAATTCCACTAAATAATTGTAATTGTACTTCAGGTCAGGAATTAATTAAATAAACCATTTACTAACTGTAAATATTTCCTCTATAAAAGTACATAGTTATTTTAGAATTAATTAATATAATTCCTATATATTTAAACTAATTAATTTCATAAGTCCATAATTTATCTCTATTTGATCTTAAATTCTTTTAATAATAAATATTAAAAGACTCCTATTCAAGATTCTATGATAAATGATAAATTTTCTTATGAAAGATCTTATCGATATTTTGACAATAATAATGTTCATAATATTAATTATATACATTAATTGACATTACGATGTATTAATTAACACGATGTAATCTCACTCATTGAACATCAAATTAATATATATATATATATATATATATATATATATATATATATATATATATATATATATATATAGAAAGAGATCAAAACACTCTCCTTAAATAGCACTCACTTAAATAGCACTCTTTTATCAAAAGCACGTAGTTTTGGAGGGACGCAGTGGTATTTTGTAAATACAATGCCACCGCGTATTTACAAAAATGCCATCAAGGCGTCCCTCCAAACTACTACGCGTTTTGATAAAAGAGTGCTATTTAAGTGAGTGCTATTTAAGAGAAAGTGCTCTTGATCCTCTCAGTATATATATATATATATATATATATATATATAACATTATTAAGTTCATTATATTATTTCAAAATTAAGAAATTTATAAACTAGTATTTATGTGAAAATATTATCACATGATTAGTTTAATGTACACCGTTAATGCACTAGTACTGTGAGGACCCTGAATTTTAAACAATTCTATTTTTATAAATAATTTTTTTATTTAATACCGGTATTGATTATCAATATTATGTTGAGTATATGTGATATGAGCATAGTAAGATGGTCAAACTATTTATTAATTGAGAAAAATGTACGAAGTTATATTAAACAGCTGATGAAAACCCTAACCCTAATTACGGATAGGGATTTGATAGTTAATACAATTATTGTAATTGTATTTATGATCATATGTTTGTACAGTATAGGATTAATGATCAAGTGTTGATCAAATAAGGTATAACCTTATTAAACCCTAATGTTAAATTAGAAACCCTAATCTACAGTTAGAAAACCCTAACGATCGATTAGGAACCCTGATTGTATTTTTGGAAACCCTAATTTCTGATTTAGGAACCGTAAACCCTATTTAGCAAACCCTAATAGTGATTATCAAACCCTAAGGGTGAAGATTAAAGGGGAGCATGTCAAATGACTAAATTACCCTTAAAATTATGTGGAAAATTACCAAAATACCCTTTTGGATGCGAAATTACTAAAATACCATTTACTTAATTTTTAAGTTAAAAGAGATATGGCCAAATTTGTTGACACATCTCTTGGAATTTCAGTATATGTTGCAATACACCTTGCATTAGCTCATTTGTGCCACATAACAATACTGGCAACCACAAGAATCAATTAGTGAGAGATTAAAGAAAGAAAAATATAAGTAATGCTCATTTGTGCTCATCCACGTAACCAAGTTTTTCTCTCTCTCAAAGCCACGAAATTTAGTTATTGAATCAGTCCCAAGATAAGCCAATAACACCCCAAGATCATATTAGGAAGCAAAGATTAAAGATTGTTCAAAGAGAGGTATAAACCCTAACTAAGCTAGATCTTGTATGTTATGATATATCATAGATCCATAACATCAAAGTGCTTGAAAATAAAGTTTTAAAAACTGTAAAGAACCTTAGATTTATGGTCTGACAGTCAAATGTTAGAGTCCATAGATCCAGATCTGTTAAGTGTTAAACTTGTTAGATGTATCAGTGTTGTAGTATGCTATGAGGAGAGTAATCTGGTAGTGGAATCATGTTCATATCATGTCCAGATTTTAAGTTATTAATGGTCAAAGTGGGTTGACCAGCCATGACTTTGTATTTCTGGGAAACCTAGAAAATCCCCAGATTGGCCTGACAGCCTTTTGCTGGGCTTAGATCTTGCATGTATTATGTTTTTAGCTTCTGTAAATGTATCATTGTTATATCCTGGTATATGGACTATAGAACCATGACATTAGATCACATAAACAACCAACAGAATCAAAGTTATAAGCAGACAAAGTAGGTTGACCAAGCACGGTTTGAGTTTTCTGGAATTTCCAGAAAACTGATGAACAAGTTTTCTGACAAGGTTTAACCAAGCCAGATCATGAGATTTTGATGTAGTTAAGCTATCTAAGTGTAGTACTTTTGTTCTTTTACATGTGATCTAAAAGAGTGTAACACTCAAACACCTAAACAATGTCCAAAAATCATGTTATTGAAGCCACAAAGTAGCTATCAAGAACTGACTGATTTCTGGGTAACCTAGAAAACCCAAAACAGGTCTGACAACCACTTTGAGCCTTTAGATCTTCATGATGTGCAGTAGTTAGATCATAAAATTAGTTTGTACTTGTAGTATTACATTAATACAACACCATGAATACACTTTGAAGCCCAAAATCTTGATCAGTGAGGAATTTACCATGGTCAAACTAGCCACCAGAGCATTGACCATGGTTGTTCTTCAGTGATGAAGAACACCAACATCGACAGTTTTCGTCGCTAAAGCCTATAGCGACAGTTTTATTAAAATTAATTATATTAATTTCCAATAAATCAATAAAAATAGAAAATAATTCCTAAAAATTCGAAAATGAGTTTTAAAAATTATTTGAAGTTATAAAAATTAACTTTTGATAATTTGACATAATTTTCAATAATATTTTAATTTATATAAATATTAATGATATTAAATTTATTTTATAATTATATTAAATAAATTAGTTACAAATGATTTTAATATTTTAAAAATCATTTTAAATGATATCAAAGTGTTTAAAAATATTTAAACTTATAAAAGATGACTTTTGATATTTTGAGATTAATTTCATTAATAATTTAATATTAATGATAATAAATTTATTTAATAATTATATTAAATAAATGGTTTAAAAATAGTTTTATGATTTAAAATTATTTAAAATGATATAAATGATTTAAAAATGATAAAAATTATTTAAAAATGATAAAAATTATTTAAAATAATAAAAATTATTTAAAAATGATATAAATGATTTAAAAATGCTATAAATGATTTTTACAAGTTCTAAACACTGTTGTGACTACATGATTATGTGCCTAAGTTATATAATGACTTTAAATAACAGTATTATGTGTTGTGATGTATTACGTTAATTTCGAGACCAATATTATTGATTATAGGTCTTTCAAACGAAGCTAATTTACATTGTGTAGCAGTAGTCAATGACCAAGGCATGTTTCCTTAACTCAATCTCGAGTTATTACTTTTCAAGAATAATAGTGGGTAAATATTGCTGATTATTCCACGTTTGAGATTATTATTGATCATTCACAATTCGTGCAAGTTCATTAACTCAAATTGAATTTTAAATTTTGAAAGCATGACTTGTAAATAACTATTGTTGGTTATTCACAATATTATTGTTGATTTCATATAGTGCAATTGATTTCTGTTTATTATTGAATAGTTTTTGAGCTTTGTCTCGGCTAATTGTTTTGGCGAGACAAATATTTGTTGAAAATTGATACGTTTCAGTATTTGAACTCAATTGTTATTGAAAGATCAATGCCAATTATTTTGGCTAGATCGAGATAAATATTATATATTGAAATCATAGTATTTCTTTAAATCCAAACCATATTGTTGTGATACGAACTCTTAATGTAAGACTGAGATGAACAACCCTTGTAAAAAGGGGACTTTGTGGTCGAATATCCGGCTGTTGCGCGATTTTTGAGTATTATGCATAATATAGGGTACAATGAAGCTAATCACTTTATGTACTTGCGGAGGTGTATGATTTAATCTTTATGGTTATCTGATATGCATGGGGTAATTCAGCATTGAATAACTGATAATTACTCAATTTATTCAAGATCCATTATGATCAGTCAACATAAAATCTAGAAATATTCCACTTTGTTATTGTGATAGTATTATCTTTTGATAATCAATTGAACATTATTTAAACTTTGAAGGAGTTTTACTCCTTCATTATTGAATTGTTGTTTAGCCTGTAATTCGATAAAATCTTGTTATTGCTAAATGATTTGTTCAGCTAATTCAAAGTCCTATTGAATCTAGACTCTATTATTCTTGATTCATATCTCTGTTTGTATGTTTTAACTTAAGGAGCAAACTTTTTGCTCACCCTTGCTTAAATATAACATTTCAGCTAAGAACGAAGTAGCAGGAGGGTCGGAGAAGGACAAGGGCAAAGGCAAAGTTCAGGAGTAGTTATTATAAACTTTACGTATTGTGTTATTATGTGTAAACCTTTTTGCATATCTGATGGTATGTATATTATGTTAAGGTTAGATAACCTGGGATAATGTTATAAAGATATTAATTAATGGTATATATGATAATATTCATAAATGAATGGGTAGTTAGATGTTATTTGTATGATGGATTGTGAGCACCAAACGCGGGAGTTAGGTAACCCAGATTTGGGGGCGTCACAGGTTGGTATCAAAGCTATGACGCCCCCAAAATAGGTATACACAACCCATTCTGAGTCGCCAAATACATGGTACATAACTCAAATATAAACTTAATTTATACAATTATCAATTGTCGTGTAAAATACGACAAAACGTAAGCTGAGAGTTTTAACACGAATATTATCTCGTAGACAATATCCAAACTCAAATGAAGTCCTCATAACAATTAATTATTATCACACTATTTTATAAAATAATGGGAACTACTATAGCACCATCTTAGACCGTAACTCCATTCCCCGACTAGTCCTAGCTATATTCTCATTTCCTGAAGAGAACAATTTAAAAATAGGTGAGCTCAACTAGCCCACTAAAAAATATTATGACTAAGATAATGCAGAATAAATTATCCTTTGCATTCAACAGTGTAAAACTGATAGAATATAATAGACAACAAGTTTAACTGCAGCGGAACAAGCAATCCATTAGAAGAGTCAAGTAGAGCATGATGTCTACTATCTTCTATGATTTAAAAGTTCATCATCAATATTTTATCTCTATAACACATCTCAATAATTATTCTACATCACCGAATTATCCATGCACTACGAGCCAATGATATTCATTAGTATCACATCCACAAATTATCCATGCACTATGGGCTAAGGATATTCGTTATTGTGAAAACCCGAGAATTTAGACGATTAATAAAATCTTAATTGATTGAATAAAGGTTCAATAATAAGACCTAAACTAGAAATAAGGTATGGATTTAAAAATTTTGTGAAGGACTTGTATGAATTACAAACTGTAAGTGAATATCTGATAGCGAGGTATAAGGTTTTGTGTTTTGTGATTATGTGTGTACAGTATGAATTAGGTAAAGTGTTACATTTTTAAACCCTAATGCTATATTAAGAACTTTGATGTTTAGTTAGTAAACCCTAACGATTGGTTAGAAACTCTAATTCGTGCTTTGAAAACCCTAATTTCAGTTTCAGGAATCCTAAACCCTAATTAAAAATTTTTAAACCCCAATTTGGGAACCCTAATGCTAAGTATAAAACTCTAAGGGTTAAGATTTATGGGATATATATGAAAAGACCAAATTACCTTCGAATTATAGGGGAAATGACCAAAATACCCTCAGTAGGTACAAAATTACCAAAATGCCCTTTTGCTTAACTTTTAAATAAAAGATATTAACAAAGGGTGGTGAATCACCACTTGATATCATCCATGTGTTTTAAGTAACTTGGATCAGCCAAATCTTTCCACATAACATCATTTGCAACCATGGAATCAAAAGATAAGAAATTAAAGTAAGAAAATATCCTTACTTTATTTTATAACTTAGCCAACACTTCTCTCTCTCTAACCTCCGAAAATTGGAGAGGAACCCAACCAAAAATAAAGCCAAGATAACATCTTAGCTTGCCAAGATTTGAAATCAAGAATTGAACCAAAAAGGTATAAACCCTAAATCTTACTAAATCATTAAGATTTTTGTTAATAATGTGATTTGATGTTTAGATATTTGTTATGTGATGTTATTTAGTGATCTATGATGATACATCATAGATCCTTAACATCTAAGTGCATGAAAATATGGTTTTAGAAACTTTTTATGAACCCTAAAAATATAACCTGACAGCCTAATGTCAGAGGCCATAGATCTTAATCTGTTAGATGTTAGGATGGCTAAGTGTATCATTGATATTCTATGCCAAGAGGAGAGTACACTGGAAGTGGAATCAAGTCTATAGCATGTCTAGATCACAAGTTATTCATGGTCAAACATGGTTGAACAGTTACAGGAACTGGGTTCTGGAAAACCTAGAAAACCCATAATTGTTTAACAACCATTTTGTAGGGCTTTGATCTTGTAGTGGTTAAGTTGTTAAGCCATGAAAGTGTATAACTCTTATACCCTGACATATGGACTACCAAACCATGATAGTAGAACACCTAGATCATCAACAGGATCAAAGATATTCATGGTAAAAACTGGGTTGACCAACTATCCAGATGAAGTTTCTGGAAAACCCAGAAATCTTCATGAGTAGTTTCTTCTGTGATATTGTTAAGCTACAAAAGTGTATTACTTTTTTACATTGACATCAATACTACATAAGTGTTACACTTTAACACTTAGGGTAAGCCCAGAATCCGAGTTATAAAGGCTAGAAAATGGACCCTTACACTGTTCTTATTTTCTGGGTAACCCAAAAAATAAAGAACAGCTCTGACAACCACTTTGATGGCTTATATCTTTTAGATATGATGTAGTTTGACCATTAAATTGGTTTGTGCATGTAGTATTACATCAATACTACATAACCAATACACCCTCATGCCCAGGAACATCAAGAACAAAGAATTAAAGCTGGTCAAACTAGGTACCCAGAACACTGACTTTGAATATTCTTTAAGGCTCAAGAACATCTATAACGACAGTTATGTGGCAATAGACCCCTTTAGCGACAGTTTTATTAAAAATGAATTATTTAATTTAAATAATAGAATAAAATGAAAAATAATTATGAAAAATTCATAAATAATTTATAAAAATTATTTTAAGGTATAAAAAATAATTTGAGATATATTTCATTAATATTTTAATATTAATGATATTTAATTATTTAATAATTATATTAAATAAATTACTTAAAAATGATTTTAATATTTTAAAAATTATTTGAAAATATATTAAAGTGTTAGAAATTATTTTAAGTTATTTTGAATGATCATTAATATTTTGGGATGAATTTTATTAATAATTTAATATTAATGATAATAAATTTATTTAATAATTGTATTGAATAAATTATGAAAAAATAGTTTTAATGTTCTAAAAATCATTTAAAAATGATTTAAAGGTTTTAAAAATGCTTTAAGTTATAAAATATAACTTGTAATATTTTTTCATGAAATACATTAATATTTTAATATTAATGGCAGTTAATTAATAATGGTTTTAAATATTTTAAAATCATTTAAAGGCGATATTAAGGTATTACAAATACTTTTAGATATTATATGTGACGCCCCCAAAATAGGTGCACACGACCCATTCTGAGTCGCCAGATATCACTCTATAAAAATCAAAAATAAACTTCATTTATTCAACTGTTGAATTGTCGTGCAGAGTACGACAACAGATAAGCTGTGAGTTTTAATACAATATTGTCTCGTAGACAGTATCCAAACTCAAATTGTTACAATGCCATATAAAATACAACAACAAATATTTTAAGACCCCAAAGAAGAACGAGAAGATTACTATCATATTTATTCTAATGAGGTGCACTTTTGACGCTTTCAAAGTCGGGTTCTCATCACCCTATTGTTGTTCACCAAAATCAATTATTAAGTGACGTATAAAATACGACACACACATCTTAGGTCCTCAATGCAATTATCTATTGCATGTCATGCCGTTTTATAATGTATTGAGAAACTTCGACAGTCTCGAACAATCACACTATTTCCCTGTTATCCCCGCTCGACCCAGCTACACTCTTATTACCTGAAAGGAATTGTGAAGCAAAGGGTGAGCACAAATAGCCCAGTAAAGAATATCATGAATAAAGATAATAAAATTATCAATAGACTTCGTTAATAATAAATCAGAGATTTAGAACATATGGTAGATGATAAAACTTTTCAACCATAGTTGCAGCGGAACGAGCAATCCATTAGAAGAGTCAAATAGACCATCAGATCTATTATCTTCTTCATGTTAAAAGTCCACCAATAATGTTTTATCCCTGTACCATCAATCAACAATTCCTGTCCACAATCATATGAATAACTCATAATCATAATTGTGATTCTAAACTCCTCTTCGCACCCAGGACGAAGATAATTTTCATTAGCTATCTTCACCTCAAACATCAAAAATCAAGGTTATACAAAATCACAATTCCTGCTCATAATCATACTAATAAATTCATCTTTGCACTACGGCCAAAGATATTCATTAACAATTTATTCTTTGCACTGCAGGCCAAATATATACAACTGTATTTTAGAAGAGTCAAGTAGAGCTCGATATCTACTATCTTTTACGAATTAAAAGTGTATAATAAATATTTTATCACTGAGACTCAGCTTAATAAATAATCCACATCATCGAATCATCCCTGCACTACGACCAATGATATTCATGTAATCATCAATGGTCATGCTTATATTGAATAATCCCTGGTTATAATCATACCAATAACTGTCCATCAATGCACTACGGGCCAATGAGGACTTTTACCACATCATCTATAACATTACGGGTCATGATTATACCGAATGATTCTCGTCATAATCATACCAATAAATAACATCTATGCACATAAGCCAAAGATACTCATCAATCAATAGTTCAACTTTGCACGTAAGCCAAAGATATACAACTGTAAAACCAATAATCAACAGTCCATCTTTGCACGTAAGCCAAAGATGACTTTCATCATAATATAAGCATGAGGATGATGACAATGATATAAGCATTAATCAAACAAAAACAAGCATAAATATTAAAGACTTTAAATTTATCCAAATATTATCAATCACTTAATAAACTCATAATCTAATATTATTAATATTATAACAATATTTTAATCACTTCTTAAACTTATAAACAATTTATTTCAATTGTTTACACTTTACCAAATAATGCATTTAATCATTCAAAAATGCCATACTCATAAGATTTCATCACCAATGATCAAATCCCTCCCTATATAGAATTCCCAAGCCATAAAATCCTATTTTCCAATTTTGTTACTTCACATAACATATTTAATTCATTTACTCATAACTAGTTCATTTTAATGAAAAATACCAAATTATTCCCAAAAATATTTCTTTTCTGGGATTTAACAGAATATAGTCCCGTCGTATTGAACATATATTTTTCTCAGAATTTTTAAAATTCATTTACTATTTTTCATATAGCCAAAACTGCCGAATATTTAGACATTTATCATAAATTGTACTTTTGTCAAAAAATTCTGAAATTTACAGGGTATACTCCTGTTATATACATGTACTCCCAATAAAAATTTCACCAATTTTGGAGTTAACCACAAGGAGTTATAAGGGTTTACTTTTAAAATAGTCTTTTTCCATAAAATCCATAACTCTTAATCTATATATCCCAAAATCGCCATCTTTGGACACAATATAGAAAACTCATCGAATTATCATTTCAAATTTTTCCAGAATTTTTGTGAGTCAGAATAATTACGAAACTGCAAATGAATTTTCACCCGCCATACGGTAATCCACGTAGACAGATCATTTCCACAATTTAATAAGGAATGAATACAAAGGATCATTCACCATGCATGTGGTAATCCACATAGACATGTTATTACAACAGAATAATAAAGAATGGAATAACAGAAGAATTCACCATGCATGCGATAGACCGCACAGACAGGATATTCTGACAGAATAATAAAGAATGGAACTAGGTCATGCGTAAACGCATAGACAAGATATTCCGACAGAATAATAAAGAATGGAACCAGGTCATGCGTATACGCACAGACAGGAGTCACCATGCATGCGATAGACCGCACACAGGTTATTCCAATAGAATAATAAAGAATGGAATAATAGAAGAATTTCACCATGTATGCGGTACTTCGCGTATACAAGTTATTCCAACAGAATAATAAGGAATGGAATAACAATAGCTCTCTTCATGAATACGAAAGAAATAATACCCCTTACCTTAGAAGAAAACTGGATACTAGAATAGTGAGGTAGTAGACTTCTCTTCTTCTTTCTCTCTATAATAATTTCTCTATAGCTTTAGTGAATAGGTGAGAAATGAAGGAAGAATGAGCTTCTATTTATAGGAAAATATAGTTTCGATAATTGCACGTTTTGGGACTCGAAATATTACAGTACAATACCTTCAACTTTTCTTTCATTTTTAATTTAGTCCTGCAAGTATTATCAAACTTTCACCACCTCCCCTAATAGTAAATCATGTGAATTAATAGTTCATTCATGTGACTTAACAGTTATAATCATGTGAAAATACGAATTACAATATAGTTCTTCCATCTATACCTCCATTTTTAACTTAGTCCTGCAAGTATTATCAATCTTGCACCACCTCCCCTAATAGTACATGAATGTGAATCAATATTACACACATGTGAACAAATAGTTATAATCATGTGAATTAATAGCAATTAATTGCTCATTTATTCGATTAATTACCCGATTGATCAATATAACCTCCAAACATCAATTATTATCGAAATAAATGTCAATTTCCACTAACACTAACAATCCCAACACAATGGAAATATTTTTCTCAAAAATTTTATTTTGGAAATTTTGAAGTTTGACTTTTTCTAAAAAAGTCAACTGTTGACTTTTTCTAAAAAAAGTCAACTGTTGACTTTTTTGACCAAAAAGTCAACCCCAACAAATTTTGTGTTTATAGTCTATTTCTACTAATTTCATCGTTCCGGACTCAAATATCACGTCTGCGTCTCCAAACTCAACTCCGAACTCAACTTTGATTTTTAATAACATTCATCATTAATATTATAACTCAAAATATTTAACAACCAGGTCGTTCCCAGGAAAGAGGGGGCTTTTCGATAAGGATTTCTCCTTATTGGCGCGCTATTAGGTGACCAAACCTCTCATTGACAGAACTTCTAGACATTGTCAATATTGTAAACCTCTCCTTTAAACTTTTATCAATTTAACTATTTACCAAAATAGAAAAATTGAATACTTTTATTTCATAAAATTCGGGATCTCACATTATAAATAACTTATAATATTGTAACATGGATTTTATTAATATTTTAAATTTATTAAATATTAATGATAATAGATATATGTGGTATTTAAATCATTTAAAAATGATATTAATGATTGAAAATTTATTATAAATGATAATAATTATCAGAAAATTATTATAAGCTACTGAAAAATGTTTTGACTAATAACTAACTTATATAAGATAATATTAAAGCAGTTAAATAGAGTTTTATTAAAAATAGGCTCGATAATTATCCGATTAGGCAGTCGGGATGTCAAAATAGTACCGAGATCAAATCAGATTGAAATAGTTTTACTTGATACCAGGTCTTATGTGTTGTAGTGACTGTTAGGGATATTTGCTTATGTGTTTAGGATATTTTATAACTATAATTAACAATAGTATATGTGATGATATTATTTTAATTGAGAGATCAATATTATCAATAATAGGTCTTTTAACAGCATCTAAAATAGATTACGTAGCAGTAGTCAAAGATACAGGAAAGTTTCTCGAATTATACTTTTAACTAGTGATTAATCATTGTTGATTACATCACGTCTATGATTTATTGATTCACACGTTGTGCATGTTGTATATGTTCATCAGGTATGAAAGGCTGATCACCTTCATTACCATTTGGTTCAGTTAAATTTATTTATGTTCATTATTGGCCATTCATCATTAGTGATTCGGTCATTCAAGTTATGAAAATTAATTCATATTCTTTCAAAAGTATTATAATGTTGAAAGTTTTTCAGCTTATTATTCATTCTTTCAATCATGATATATCTTTCTTTGAACTTAAACTTACTGTGCAAACTTGTTGCTCACCCTTGCTATATCATGATAAACATTTTAGATTAAGACGAAGCTTTGGATACATGTAAAGACAAACACAAGTTCCAGGATTATATTATTGTATAGTTAAAATTGTAATAGTATTGGAGGCAAATAATATTGTAAGTCCCGTAGTATATGAATGTGTGTATTAAGTTAAGGTTATCGACCTTGGGATTATATTGTAAAGGTTATTGTATAAAAAATTTATGTTTATATCTTCCACAATAGTTATAGAAATGATGTACCAAGTTCATGGTGATTAGTACCCGGATTTGGGGATGCTATAGTTGGTATCAAAGCTATAGGTTATAAACCTTAGGTAGGAACACCTTAGGCTATAACCGCAGGGATGAGGATAAGGAATAAACTCAAATACAGTTTAAATTCTAAGCGATGAATTTGGCAAGGTATTAATAAGTCAATAAGATTTAAAGACGAATCTTGACAAGTAATAAAGGATACAGAGTTACCTAACTCTGATAATAAAGATGAACAGTAGTAATGAATAAATAGAGTCTAAAAGACTAAAAGCATAAAGGGAAAGGAGATCATAAAACAAAATGATCATAGCATACAAAAGAATCGCAATATAATACGATTATAGTATGAGATCACACCATGATCTGATAAGGTGATAGAAGGGAGGAGGATCAATTTGATGATTGAAAATTTTATAGCAGAATTGTTGTATGTAATTGGTACTATTTAAACTCAGAAAAGAGTTGTGGATGATGCAATACAGATTAAACAAAATTCATATGGAGTAAGGGAAAGCTATGATTGTGTAGGATTTTAATTCAGGACTCCTGTCAGCAGCTAAGTTGTATGGTTCTTTGTATGGGCGGGGAATTGTACTTGATGTAATAACCACATAGTTTCTTACACTGATAATCATTGAAATGTTTGTGTCGCGCTATTTGATATATACATGTTGAGAAGTTGATTCTTTTCTTATGTGTATAATAGACAGGTAGAGAATATAAGATTAGGTGCTAGTTTTTAAAACTCATACTTATAGTAAGTTTGTGACTCATAATCGTATGGTATGTTTTTGAACCCCTAAGTGTATGGACAGTTCCTGATTAGTTCTGGAACTACGTATTGCTATGATAAGTTCCTAAACTCATATTATTGTGGAAAGTTCTTGAACTCATAACGCGTATTAAGTTTGATGAACTATAATGGTGTATAGTTAAGTTATGAATGGAGGATTGAGGATGATAGGAATAGATAGACTTATTAAGCAATGGATTATTGTAGAAAGTGGAGTTGATGATGGAAGCACATGTACTCCAAATCTTCTAGCTATGCTATACTTCAAAATTTTTGACATCAAGCTAAATACGCACGGATGTGCCTTTTTAATAATGAATTTTGTTATTCTCAACACATGCTGACAAGTGTGTATGTGTGGACTTTGGAACACTGACACATCGTCACCTGTTGAGGTATAATAGCACTAAAACTTATTTTCAATGGTTTGAACTGTTTAAAGAATAGTCTATGCTAATTGTTTAGGCTAGACGAAAATAATTTGAAATATCAAAATGTATTTTATATCATTAATGCATCATATAACCTAGTGCAAAGATGATAAAAAAATGATGGATTTATAAATACAGAATTACTTTGTGTCGGATGTGATCTAAAGATCGTCAGCCCACTATGGAATGATGTAATATGACAAAGTCACACAATGACGGAATCCTCAAACGGGATGTAAATACAGTGCGGTACCATAACGTAATAATATTATTTTTTAAATTTTAAAGATAAACTATTGCCAACTTGATTTGGTCAGAACCGTTTCGATTGATATTCGAATTATTGGTAGGAGTCTAAGCTATTTGATTCAGCTAGACCAACGTTTATGAAAATTCAAAGTATTCTTTAAGAATCTATTCCTAGCCAAATTGTTTTGGTGTGGAATCCTATGACAAGACTGAGGTGAACTATGTCAATTGGATAAAATAATCCAATCAATTTATAACAAAAATATTCGTGAGACATGATTAAAGTACTAGCACCAGTAGTTTACCTTCTTCGTGATTGTAAACATATTGTTAACCTTTTAAGAGGTCGAGTACCTTTTTCTTAATTGAAAGAGGTAGCAGGTATTAATACCTTTAAACCTTAATAGTTCATGGTCTATATGACTCCTCAGCATAATTTAAAATTTTTAACTCTTTAGAGTGACGTTTAGGGTAGTATGTGATGGTGGATATGAAATAGTATAAACTCATTGTGTATGGGTAGAATCTGATCGATATGATTAAATAAAGGTTATTATAAAAATTATTTTTGCTGAATGAAAGGATTAGGGTGTAGTAGACTGTAATTTCGAGGACGAAATTCTTAGAAGAAGGGGTGAATGTGATAACCCGAGAATTTAGACAATTAATAAAATTATAATTGATTCAATAAAGGTTAAATAATAAGACTGGAAATAAGGTATGAATTTAAAATTTTTGTGAAGGACTTGTATGAATTACAAACAGTAAGTGAATATCTAATAGCGAGGTATAAGGTTTTGTGTTTTGTGATTATGTGTGAACAGTATGTGGTTAAGGGTCAAGTATGAATCAGGTAAAGTGTAACATTGCTAAACCCTAATGTTATATTAAGAACTTTGACGTTCAGTTAGTAAACCCTAATAATTTGTTAGAAACCCTAATTCTAGCTTCAGAAACCCTAATTTCAGTTTTGGAAATCCTAAACCTTAATTGGGAATTTTTAAACCCTAATTTGGGAACCCTAATGCTAAGTATAAAATCCTAAGGTTTAAGATTTATGGGATATATATGAAAGACCAAATTACCCTTCAAATTATAGGGGAAATGAAAAAATACCCTTAGTAGGTGCAAAATTACCAAAATACCCTTTTACTTAACTTTTAAGTAAAAGATATTTACAAAGTGTGGTGAATCACCACTTTATATCATCCATGTGTTTTAAGAAACTTGGATCAGCTAAATCTTTCCACATAACATCATTTGCAACCATGGAATCAAAAGATAAGAAATTAAAGTAAAAAAATATCCTTACTTTATTTTATAACTTAGCTAACACTTCTCTCTCTCTAACCTCCGAAAATGGGAGAGGAACTCAGCCAAAAATAAAGCCAAGATAACATCTTAGCTTGCCAAGATCAGAATCAAGCAGCAGGAATCAAGAATTGCACTAAAAAGGTATAAACCCTAAATCTTACTAAATCATTAAGATTTCTGTTAATGATGTGATTTGATGTTTAGATATATATATGTTATGAGATGTTATTTAGTGATCTATGATGATACTTCATGGATCTATAACATCTAAGTGCATGAAAATAGGATTTTAGAAACTATTTATGAACCCAGAAAATATGGCCTGATAGCCTAATGTTAGAGGCCATAGATCTTAATCTGTTAGATGTTAGGATGGCTAAGTGTATCATTGATATTCTATGCCATGAGGAGAGTACACTAGAAGTTGAATCAAGTCTATAGAATGTTTAGATCACAACTTATTCATAGTCAAACATGGTTGACCAGTCACAGAAACTGGGTTCTGGAAAACCCAGAAAACTTAGAATTGTCTAACAACCATTTTGTAGGGCTTTGATCTTGCAGTGGTTAAGTTGTTAAGCCATGAGAGTGTCTAACTCTTATACCCTGACATATGGACTACCAAACCATGACACTAGAACACCTAGATCATCAACAGGATCAAAGATATTCATGGTCAAAACTGGGTTGACCAACTGTCCGGATGAAGTTTCTGGAAAACCCAGAAATCTTCATGAGTAGTTTATGGCTGGTACTATAACCAAGTCAGATTTTGCTTCTGTGATGTTGTTAAGCTACAAAAGTGTATTACTTTTGTACCTTGACATACATACTACATAAGTGTTACACTTTAACATTTAGGGTAAGCCCAGAATCCTAGTTATGAAGGCTAGAAAATGGACCATTGCACTGTTCTTATTTCTGGGTAACCCAAAAATTGAAGAAGAGCTCTGACAGCCGCTTTGATGGCTTATATCTTTTAGATATGATGTAGTTTGACCCTGAAATTGGTTTGTGCATGTAGTATTACATCAATACTACATAACCAATACACCCTCATGCCCAAGAACATCAAGAACAAAGAATTAAAGCTGGTTAAACTAAGTACCCAGAACACTGACTTTGAATGTTCTTGAAGGCTCAAGAACACCTATAGCGACAGTTATGTCGCAATAGATCCCTTTAGCGACAACTTTATTAAAAATGAATTATTTAATTTAAATAATTAGAATAAAATGAAAAATAATTATGAAAAATTCATAAATAATTTATAAAAAATTATTTTAAGGTATAAAAAATAATTTGAGATATATTTCATTAATATTTTAATATTAATGATATTTAATTTATTTAATAATTATATTAAATAAATTACTTAAAAATGATTTTAATATTTTAAAAATCATTTGAAAATATATTAAAGTGTTAGAAATTATTTTAAGATATTTTGAATGACTTTTAATATTTTGGGATGAATTTTATTAATAATTTAATATTAATGATAATAAATTTATTTAATAATTGTATTAAATAAATTATGGAAAAATAGTTTTAATGTTCTAAAAATCATTAAAAATGATTTAAAGGTTTTAAAATGTTTTAAGTTATAAAATATAACTTGTAATATTTTGTCATGAAATACATTAATATTTTAATATTAGTGGCGATTAATTAATAATGGTTTTAAATATTTTAAAATCATTTAAAGGCGATATTAAGGTATTAAAAATACTTTGAGATATTATAAATAACTTATAATATTATAACATGGATTTCATTAATATTTGAAATTTATTAAATATTAATGATAATAGAATTATGTGGTATTTAAATCATTTAAAATATATATTAATGATTGTAAAATCATTATAAATGATAATAATTATCAGAAAATTTTTATGACTAAGATAATGCCGATTAAATTATCCTTAGCCTTCAATACTGTAAAATAGATAGAATACAATACACAATAAGTTTAACTGCAGCGAAACAAATAATCCATTAGAAGAGTCAAGTAGAGCATGATGTCTACTATCTTCTATGATTTAAAAGTTTATCATCAATATTTTATCTTTGTAACACATCTTAATAATTAATCCACATCACCGAATTATCCATGCACTACGGGTCAAGGATATTCGTTAGTATCACATCCACAAATTATCCATATGACGCCCCTAAAATATGTATACACCACCCATTCTGAGTCGCCAAATACATGGTACAGAATTTAAATACAAACTTAATTATACAACTGTCGTGTAACATAAGTTGAGAGTTTTAACAAAAATATTGTCTCGTACACAATATCCAAACTCAAATGGAGTCCTCAATACAATTATTATCACACTATTTCATAGAATATTGAGGACTACTATAGCCACCATCTTGGACCATCACTCCATCCCCGACTAGTCCCAGCTATATTCTCATTTCCTGAAGAGAACAATGAAAGCAAAGCGTGAGCTCAACTAGCCTAGTAAATAATATTATGACTAAGATAATGCAGAATAAATTATCGTTTAAGACCTGATGGTGAGCAGGGAAATCAAGGCCATTGATGAGCCATTTTTCTGTATCATCCCACTTCGAAGGAAAATTTCAGATGCAAATGCAAATGCAAATGTATATTCAGATGTACAGCAGCAGTGCTTTGTAAAACAACCCCCATTTCTTCACCAGAGGAGCAATAAACCTTAACCTATATTACTAACCTCGATGATGATAACTAGTCTCAATGATGGGTTGCCTCATTCTGGTCCCTCCACCAGCGCTGGAAAAATGCATGAACAATAATTAAGCAAAAACATCTATATGGATATAAATTTAACATAAATGAATATAATGTTGCAATATATACTGTAAAAGATGAAAATTTATCACGTGCTTGACATAAATAAATCTTCAATTTTCACCAGCAAACAATTCTGGGACCAATTAATTAAGTACAGTCTGAACATACGCTCCCTTCATATCATATAATCAAATCAATAGAGTTTAGAATTCAAGTAATATAAGTTAATTTATGCACATACATAAATATTTAAATATATGTAAGGGACCTGAATGGAATTATTGAAGCCGACATAGTACTGATCAATAGTCTTCAACCAACCAACATCATCGTGTGTGTGAGGTACCAAATGAACATTAAGCTTCCCATGAGCAATGCTCTGCGTAGTATTGTAAACCATATACTTGGATTCCACCACATGCAAAACAATACTTCAAATAAAAATTAGTAAACACCCTCGAATTATCACTATTGCTGAGAAGTTGAAGCTACCCATCAAGAACTTTGGTTTGGCAATTTGTCAATAAATAACAAAAAGAAGCATTTGGCCTAAAAATGGTTTGGCTTCTAAGTTATTGACAAAACATATACAAAGTTACAAACATAAAAATAAAAGCTTTATATACCTGAGCTGAAATTTCTTCAACTGCAAATTGCTTCCCAATAGTAGGGCAGTCAAGTTTAACATTACCATTGTCATCCCTAACCACAGTATAAGACACCAGCTTCGACTCCTCATCAACCTCCGACATCTTCCTCCCTATGAACCTCTTCACCGAAAAGAAGGTATTTTTCGGATTCACCACAGCCTGCCTCTTCGCAATCTGACCCACCAATCTATCCCCATTCTTCGTGTAAGCCACCACCAACGGAGTTGTTCTCTGCCCCTTCGCGTTAGTCACAATCATTGGCTTACCCCCTTTCATCACTCCCACGACGGAGTTAGTGGTACCGAGATCAATTCCCACCACTTTCTCCGCCACAACTCTGAAGGGAGAATTCTTTCCACTAGGGTTTCACAAAAGAGGACTTAGGGTTTATGAAGGGGGTTTCACAAAAGAGGACTTAAGGTTTATAAAGGAGACAGTGCTGTTCATCTTATGTCCGAAGAACACAGTTTTAAGTGCTTTTGGGTTGGATTGTTTGAGCGAGAAGAGATAAGGTTTGCGCCAAGAGCGTGAATTTGAGCTGCTGCAAGAGAGAAGAAAGTAGATCTAAACTATTGTCCTTCTTTTAATTTCAAAATTTAAGTTCCACATTTTTATTTTTGCTCCGTGTTTTTTAGATAGATGACATTTTTTTTAAATATGTTATCTATTTAAAACCAAAAATTACCCTTATAAATACATAACATATTTTTCATATCTATCTACAACGTTTTGTTAAAAAATGTTGTACACAAAAATAGCACAATGTTTTTTTTTTATATAAAAATGTCATTTTTAAGTGTTTTCTTTTTATGGTTTTGTACTAGTGAGTGCTGAATAGTAACCTCGACATAAAAAGGTAAAAATTTCTTAATAAAATTCATACCAATATTTTGGTGAAATGATATTGAAAGAAACAACATCATTTACTTGAAAAATAACATCCCTTAACACTTAGAATGTAATATTACAATAATATATTTGAATGAATTATTTTATCGAAGAAGATAAAATATCAAATCTTAATAATTGCCTCTTTAAAAATTTCTCCATTAAATAAATATTTTCTTATCATTTTTATCAATAATTAATTATTCACAAATAATATTACAGAATCACAATAATGACAACCAAGTCATTCCTAGGAAAGAGGGGGCTTTCCAATAAAGATTTCTCCTTACTGGTGCGCAATTAGGTGACCAAACTCCTTTCCTAGACATAACTTCCTTAGACATTGCCAATAATGCTATCTAATAATATTATTCAAATAATATGAATTATTGATCTGATAATTTGAAATACTATGCAATGACAATTATTGAATCAATAAAATAAAATATTGAATAGTAATTATCGTAACAATTACTGAGTAGTGACTTCTTACGTAAGAATCAATAATTAGAATTATTGTGCAATACCGTGTGCTACTGTGTAACACCGCGTATTACTGTATTTTAACCATCGGGTATTCCAACGGTTTAAACGGTAACAACTTCGCCGTTATTTATAAAAAAACTCATACTTGTCATTTTCTTCATCCGACAGTTTTTCGTTATAGGGCCCACAAATGGTTGCGCCGTCGTATGAATATTTCCTGACAACAAGAATATTTCACGACCAAACAAATATTTCCCGACAAAAATGAATATTTTATAACCACTTGCTTATTTAAAATATTTGCGCATTTTACCCATAACTAACAACATTATTCAAATCAACCCCTTAATATTTCCAAATAATAAATAGAGGAAATTCTAATTTATTAAAAAAAAAAATTGGGGTCTTACAGATGTAATGAAGGTTTCTCCTAATAGAGTTTCAACCGCAAAGTCAAAGTCTAATTTCTGAGGAGTCAAGTTCAAACATTGAGCAGAAGCAGGTGAAATAAAAGAATGGGTAGAACCGGTATCGAATAAGGTATAGACTTTGCAAGAATTTATGATTAGCTTACACATAATAACTTCATTCGAGTTCTTCGCTTTTTTTTGGGAAGTCACAAAAAACGCTCTCCCTTAAACTACCGACTTTGACTTGTCTTGGACAGCCTTTGGTGTCGCCATCCCAGCTAGACTTGACTTCGCTACATGACAAAATTGAGCTAAATGACCTTCCTTTACGCAATTGAAACACACTTTGGGTTGCTACGTACAGTTTGGACGGATGTGTCCCTCCTCTCTGCATCTGTAGCATACGACCTGTGGTCGTTCTCCTTCCTTAGAAACGGGTGCTGGTGGTGCTGTCGATGTCTTTCCGTCATTATTGAATCTTCTTATTCTTAAAGTTGTTCCCACTTTGTTCACCTTTCCTATTATCTTGGCCATGATTACCACCAAAGTGGTTACCATTTCTGGCATGATAATTTCCTCCACGATGGTTATCATTGTGTCGATGGTCATTGCCACCGGTACAATTATTATCATGTTGTTGGTCATTGTCTTTTGGTTGGGATGCCTCATTATCGCGCTCCAATAACTGAGCCATGTTCACAACATCTGAATATAAACAAAGTTTGTGAGAATCGAGGTATTGACAAATTTCGAGCTTCAAACCTCACAGAAACATTTGCGTCATACGCTCCTCATTATCTACCATAAGGGATGTAAATTGGGATAACTCCATAATTTTTGCCTCGTATTGCAATACAGTCATATTATTTTGTTCCAGCTTGATTAATTCCACCTCCTTCATGTGACGAATACTTTCAGGAAAGTACTTGTCCTTGGAAAATTCTTGGAAATTCTCCCAAGACATCTTCAGTGCAGAAAAATGAGTACGTTTTACAGATTCCCACCAGTAATCTGCATCTCCTCGTAGCATGAAGGTGGCGAAGGGAACCTTTTGCTCCTTGGAGCATCCCAAGACATCAAATATCTTGGTGATCTTCTTAATCCATGCCTCTGCCTCAAGTGGCTCTGGCTTTCCCAAAAACTCTGGTGGTCCAAGCTCCTTGAATTGCTTAGCTGTGACAAGCAGTGAGTTAACATTATTTCCACCTGTATTTTGAACATAAGTCTCTCTCGTTTGGTGTTGCATGAATTCTAGAAATTTCCTAAATATACCATTGTTCATCATTTGGTCGGTGTTATTGTTTACATGAGGATTATTGCCTTCCTGATGCACATTATTCTGGTTATTGATTGGCGGTATCTCAACGGTCTCATGTTGTGGTGCCCCCAAAATAGGTCCACACGACCCATTCTGAGTCGCCAGATATCATATTATAAAATCAAATACAAACTTCATTTATACAATCTGCTGAACTGAGTAAAAATGAGAATAATACCACACGGAGTTAAAGCTGTGAGTTTTAATACAAATGTATGTAACTCTCATGATGCCTCAACCACAACCTTACAATGGTAAGTACAATCAAAAACTGTTTTAGAAATTAAAATCTTTGGGAAGTGTTCAAGGAAACCTTTGTACATGGGAGGCCATGCGTCTAGGTTATGATAGATATCATATGTCCAGAGAATTATCCTTGGTTGATCCAATAAACCCCAAAGAAAAACGAGAAGATTACTATCATGTTCCTTCCAATTGTGAGTCTTCTCTTGACATATAACTATCTCCACCGTCTGCAATTGAACATTATGTTTCAACCAAACTCCAAGATCATATAGGTAGTGCTCGTACATATAATCAACAAGTGGATGTGCACAACCCTATCTTATGATAACACGAGGTTGTATGTCATTAGACATCTTGTATGATAGTGGCAAAACACCCTTCCAAAGTTGGGTTCACCTCACCCTATTTGGTTCACCAAAATTAAATATCAAATGACGTATACAATACGGCACATTTATCTAAAATTCTCAATAAAATTATTTCCTTACTATTTATGGAGAACCACAACAACTATAAACCACTGTTATATTCTCCTGTTACCCCCACTCGACCTAGCTACACTCTTATTACCTGAAAGGAATTATGAAGCAAAAAGGGTGAGCACAACTAGCCCAGTAAAGAATATCATGAGTAAAGATAATTTACATCATCAATAGCCTTCATCAGTAATAAATTAGAGATTTAGAACATATGGTAGATGATAAAACTTTTCAACTATAGTTGCGGTAACGACGAAGCAATCCATTAGAAGAGTCAAATAGACCATCGTGTCTATTATCTTCTCCATGTTAAAAGTCCACCAATAATGTTTTATCCCCTCAGTAACATCAATCAACAATTCCATCCCACAATCAAATGAATAACTCATAATCATAATTGTGATTCTAAATTCCTCTTAGCACCGGGACGAAGATAATGTTCATCACCTATCTTCACCTGAAACATCAAAAATCATGGTTATACCAAATCACAATTCCTGCTCATAATCATACTAATAAATTCATCTTTGCACTACGACCAAAGATATTCATTAACAATTCATCTTTGCACTACAGGCCAAAGACATACAACTGTATTTTAGAAGAGTCAAGTAAAGCATGATATCTACTATCTTTTACGAATTAAAAGTGTATAATCAATATGTTATCGCTGAGACTCGGCTTAATAAATAATCCACATCATCGAATCATTCTTGTACTACGGCCAAGGATATTCCTGTAATCATCTATGGTCATGATTATACCGCATAATCCCTAGTTATAATCATACCAATAACTGTCCCTCAATGCACTACGGGCCAATGAGGACTTTTACCACATCATCTATAACATTACGGGTCATGAGTATACCGAATTATCCCTAGTCATAATCATACCAATAAACAGTTCATCTATGCACATAAGCCAAAGATACTCATCAATCAATAGTTCATCTTTGCACATAAGCCAAAGATATACAACTGTAAAACAAATAATCAACAGTCCATCTTTGCACGTAAGCCAAAGATACGCAACTGTAAAACCAATAATCAACAGTCCATCTTTGCACGTGAGCCAAAGATATACAACTGTAAAACCAATAATCAACAGTTCATCTTTGCACGTGAGCCAAAGATGACTTTCATCATAATATAAGCATGAGGATGATGACAATGATATAAGCATTAATCAAACGAAATCAAGGATAAATATTAAAGACTTTAAATTTATCCGAGTTTAAAAATATCAAATTGTCAACATGATCTCTTGCTTTGTGGAGTAAAATTCAAGAATAATATTCATGTACCAAAAATAATTTGGACAGAAAAGAAATATATTTTTCGGGTAAATAGTACCCCGCAATAGTATCCTATGAATAGTACTTCAAGAATAGTACTTCGTGAATAGTACCCCGGCATGAAAAGTACTCCAAATACCCGAGTGAATAATATTCGGGTGAATAGTAATTTGGGTTAATAGTAAACTATGAATAGTAACTCGTGAATAGTACTCTGACACGAAAAGTGTCCCGAATACCCGAGTGAATAATACTAGAGTGAATAGTAATTGGATAAATAGTAACCCGTGAATAGTAACTTGTAAAAAAATACCAAAGAAAATGATATTCCATGACGAGTACAAAAGAAATGATATCTCATACGAGTATAATAGAATATACGAAATTACAAATGAATTTTCACCCGCCATGCGGTAATCCACGTAGACAGATCATTTCCACAATTTAATAAGGAATGAATATAAAGGATCATTCACCATGCATGCGGTAATCCACATAGACAGGTTATTCCAACAGAATAATAAAGAATGGAATAACAGAAGAATTCACCAGGTATGCGATAGACCGTACAGATAGGTTATTTCTAACAGAATAATAAAGAATGGAACCAGGTCATGCGTAATCCGTACATACAGGATATTCCAACAGAATAATAAAGAATGGAATCAGGTCATGCGTAATCCGCACAGACAGGATATTCCAACAGAATAATAAAGAATGAAATAACAACAGAATTCACCATACATGCGATAGACCGCATATACAGGTTATTCCTAACCGAATAATAAAGAATGGAACCAGGTCATGCGGAATCCGCATAGACAGGATATTCCAACAGAATAATAAAGAATGGAATAATAGAAGAATTTCACCATGTATGCGATACTTCGCATAGACAGGTTATTCCAACATAATAATAAAGAATGGAATAACAACTCTTACGAGTATTGAAAGAAAATAACTCTCTTCATGAATACGAAAGATTAATACCCCTTACTATAATAATAATATCCCTTACCTTAGAAGAAGACTGGATACTAGAATAGTGAAGTAGCAGACTTCGCTTCTTCTTTCTCTCTATAACTTCTCTCTCTATAATTTCTCTATAATAATTGCTCTTGTGAGACTTAGTGAATTGGTGAAAAATAATGAAGGAATGAGCTTTTATTTATAGGAAAATATAGTTTCCATAATTGCACATTTTGGGGCTCGAAATATTACAGTATTAATACCCTCATCTTTTCCTTCATTTTAATTTAGTCATGCAAGTATTATCAAACTTGAACCACCTCCCCTAATAGTAAATCATGTGAATCAATAGTAAATCATGTGACTCAATAGTTCTAAACATGTGAAAAAATTAATTATAGTATAATACCTTCAACTATACCTCTATTTTTAACTTAGTTATGCAAGTATTATCAAGCTTGCACCAACTCCCCTAATAGTAAATCATGTGAATCAATAGTACACACATGTGAACACATAGTTAAAAGTATGTGAATTAATAGAAATTAATTGCTCATTTATCCGGTGAATTACCCGATTGGTCAATATAACCTTCAGACATCAATTATTATCGAAATAAATGTCGATTTCCACTAACACTAATAATTCCCACACAATGGAACTATCAATTTCATCTTTAATCAACACGAACTTATTCATCATTAATATTATAACGCACAATATTTAACAACCAGATCGTTCCCAAGAAAGAGGGGGCTTTCCGATAAAGATTTCTCCTTATTGGCGCGCAATTAGATTATCTAACCTCTCCTTGACAGAACTTCTAGACATTGTCAATATTACAAATATTAATATGAATAACTTTTTCATCTCAATTATTGATTTAATAATATATCATATTATGCAGATGATACTAGGACCATAATTGAATCAATAATATGAGAGATATGATGCATCAATTATTGTAGCAATAATTGAGTATAACTGAGTGACTTCTTACGTAAGCATCAATAATCAATACTGGTGCTACTATGCAACCACAGCAGACATCGTCTTTACTTTTACTACGGGTAGTTCAACAGTTTTAACGGTAACACTTTCGCGGTTATTTTTATAAAAAGATAATTCTATCATTTTCTTACTACGACAATACTTCCATTGTGGGGTCCACCAATGATTGTGCCGTCGTACGGATATTCCCCGACAAAAAGAATATTCCCCGACCAAACGAATATTTTATAACAACTTGCATACTTTGAAAATTTTTCACATATCACCCTTAACTTTAACCCTTTCTCAATTTAACCATTTACTAAATAAAATAATAATTATAAGAAAATTGAATACTTTCATTTAATAATTTCGGGATCTCACACATGTGCTCCATTGCTTACCTCAAAAAATTTAGATGCCATTTTCAAACACAACCACAAAACAAAGGTTAATTGACATGCCACATATTATCCCTATATTCTGACCGACCAATTAAATAATAAATAAACTTAAGTAGGATACACTAGCGAAGGATTTACTCATCTCTCCCCTCCTAGTTCTAGCCTCAGATATCTGTCAGGGATCATATTCCTAAGCTTTGATACCAACTGTGACACCCCCAAAATAGGTATACACAACCAATTCTGAGTCGCCAAATACATGGTACATAACTTAAAATACAAACTTAATTTATACAATTATCAATTATCGTGTAAAATACGACAAAACGTAAGATGAGAGTTTTAACATGAATATTGTCTCATAGACAATATCCAAACTCAAATAAAGTCCTCATTACCACTATTATCACACTATTTTATAAAATAGTGAGGACTACTATAGCAACCATCTTGGACCGTCACTCCATTCCCCGACGAGTCCCACCTATATTCTCATTTCCTGAAAAGAATAATGAAAGAAAAGAGTGAGCTCAACTAGCCCAGTAAAGAATATTATGAATAAGATAATGCATAATAAATTATTTTTAGCCTTCAACAGTGTAAAACTGATAGAATACAATAGACAACAGGTTTAACTGCAGCAGAACAAGCAATGCATTAGAAGAGTCAAGTAAAGCATGATGTCTACTAGCTTCTATGATTTAAAAGTTCATTATCAATATTTTATCTGTTTAACACATCTCAATAATTATTCCACATCACCGAATTATCCATGCACTACGGGCCAAGGATATTCGTTATTATCACCAGTGGTCATGATCATGCCAAATAACTGTCCATCAATGCACTACAAGCCAATGAGGAATTTTACCACATCATTTATAATATTACAGGTCATGATTATACCAATACATAATTCTTGGTCATAATCATACCAATCAACAGTCCATCTATGCACTACGGGCCAAAGATGACTTTTATCACAATATAAGCATAATGATGATGTCAATGATATAAGAATCAATCAAATGAGATCAAGGATAAATATTAAATTTTTTTAATTTATCCAGAGTTTAAGAATGTCCAAATTGTTAACATGATAACTACTTTGTGGAGTAAAATTCAAGAATAATATTCATGTATCAAGAATAATTTGGACAGAAAAGAAACTAATTTTTTTGTCGTGAATAGTATCCTGGGTGAATAATACTTCATGAATAGTATCCCGTGAATAGTGTCGTATGTATAAATAGTACCGTATGTATAAATAGTACCCTGTGAATAATACCCCAGTATGAAAAGATTAAAATTTAACAAGAATGTTCAGAAAAATATTTCAGGAAAACGATACTAGATAAAGCGCAAATTCAAGGATATTCTACTAATTTTGAGGAATATAGAAGATATACTTATCAACATAAGTGTAGATTTAAGACTACGAAACCAAATAATATTACTAACGTACAACAGAGTATGGAAGAAAATATTATTTCTTACGAATATTGAACAAGAATAATATCCCTTACGAATATTGAATGAAAATAATATTCCTTACGAATATTGAACAAAGACAATATCCCTTGCGAATATTGAACAAAATTATATTCTTTATGAATATTGAACGAGAATAATATTCCTTATGAATACGAAAAATAATGTCTTATGAATATGAAATAAATAATACCCCTTACCTTAAAAAGAGAGTAATTCTGACTGGTATAGCGGAGATATTCTTGAAGAAAACTTGCACTATTTACAACACTCAGGTTTCCTTAAACTCAAAAGAAATACGCTCAATATTATAGAAGAAGAATTCTTTGATTCTGGTGTGCATTTCTTTTCTAAACTGGGCATCCTATTTATAGGAGAATGGCAGGGAACTATTTAAAAAGAAAAATCACAGACTGTAAAGTACATTCGCAGGCGAAGTTCACATATTTTTTCGACGAAAATTTTGATTTTACTATGCAACACTATGTAGTACTATGCAATAAAATATAATATATTCTATTTATAATCTAATAAAACGAACAACTTTATATATAATATAAAAAGTATTTTGTTTTATCCAAAAACTGAGATAATTTTCCACCGACAATTTTAATAAATGAGTATCTAGGGGGTCCATGTAATAAGCCAAACTTACAATAAATACTTCATAAAAACCCCTCTATTTATCAAAAATCACTTGACTTCTCTAAACACATTTTTAATAATATTTATTTATCATTAATATTATAACTTTCAATATTAATAATCAGATCATTCCGAAGAAAGATGGAGCTTTTCGATAAGGACTTCTCCTTATTGGCGCGCAATTAGATGACCAACCCCCTTTCCTCGACGGAACTTTCTAGACATTGTCAATAATGTAAATAATAATATGAATAACTGTGTCATCTTAATTATTGATTTAATAATATAAAATATTATGCAGATGATACTATGACAATAATTGAATCAATAATATGAGATACTATGCAGCAACTACTGTTGCAATAATTGGGTATAACTGAGTGACTTCTTATGTAAGCATCAATGATCAGAGATACTATGCAATACAGTGTACTATTGTGCAACCACGCGTATTAATATACTTTTATCACTGGGTATTTCAATAGTTAATGGTAAAAGTTTTGCCGTTATTTTTATAAAAAGGTTATTTCTGTCACTTTTTAAATCCGACGGTAATTTTGTTGTGGGGTCCACCAATGATTGTGCCGTCGTATGGATATTCCTCGACAAAAAAAATATTTTATGATAACTTACTTACTTTGCAAAATTTATAAATATTACCCACAACTATAACATTATATCAAATCCACACCTTATTACTCAAAATGATATTTAAAAAAAAAATTAAATCTTTATTCATAAAAAGTTGGGGTCTTACAAAAGCTTTAGGTTATAAAACTTAAGTGGGGGGGGGGGGGGGAAACCTTAGGAATATAACCATAAGCAAGATAGAGAAAACTCATTTAGAGTTATAAGTGGGGGATTGACGAAGTGCATCAATAGTAAGATTTGTGGACACATAGAGTTTATGGATTTCGTACTGGTGATGTACTAGTCAAGATTGTTTAAAAGTGATTGTAGGATGTTTGTAACAATCCAAAATTTTAAATTATAATTTCAAAGATTTATTTGAATTATATAAATATTTAATCGATGTGTTTAAGGTTGAATAAATATTTGTTTAATTTGATTATTTATTTGTTAAATAAATAATTAATGAGTGAAGGAAATTAATTATTATGAGATAATATTCTAATTTAATTTAATAATTAAATTAGAGAGTTGATAGGGATTAAATGGATTATTATAATGTTTTTAATTTAATTTGGTAATAAAAGTGTTACAATAAACTATGCTATAAATGAGTTATAAAATAAAATTAAAGTAGTTTTAAATTGATTTATCCAAACAAGGCTTAAAATATTAAGTCTTTATTTTAAAGAGTTTTTGCCAAACAAAGTCTTATGGCTTTTGAATTTTAAATTTTATTATAATAAATAAAATAAATCAAATAATAAATAAAATATATTTATAACCTATACGTTTATATGTTTGTAACTGATATATTAAGTATGCGTATTATGACCTATCAGTTTTATTTTACGTATACTGTTAGTTGGCTTGGTTATCGATTTTGTTTACGCATTTGAGTTATTTGCTAAGATAAAGAAGAAAATACAGAGAGTTTGAGAGAGACTTGTGAGAGATTTCAGTGGTAATCAAGGATTTTCAAGCAAAAGAAGGTATTATTCATAACCTTAATATTATATATATATATATATATATATATATATATATATATATGTGTGTGTGTGTGTGTGTGTGTGTGTGTGTGTGTGTGTGTGTGTGTTTTACGACATGAATTTTCAAGCTCTATGAATCAAGTTTTCTGGAATTGTTGATATACAACTTGTTTTGATGATTATATATATTTATGATGTTTGAGTTTGTATTTAAACAAGAATTTGTATGTTAATTACGTTTAAGAAGGAAGAAAAGTAATTACATTATATATTTTTACATATGGCTTGTGAAAGTACCAAATTTCGTGGTTAATTTGTATACTAATCTGTAAATTGAGTCTTGAATATGTTAATTCAGTAAGAAACAAAGAGAACATAGTTTGAATAAGTTAATTTGGTGTACAATGGTGATCACAATGTTAATTTTGTCAACAATGTCAAAAAATAGAGTTTTTGGTTTAAAACATGGCATTCAAGGATTTTAATTTTCTGAAGTTGTTGTTTAGTTGTTTTAAATCAATATTTATATGATGGGTAATGTTAATGTGTAATCTATGGAAGTTATACGTGTTAAATTGGGTGCTAGAAGTTAAGGTTAACTTTGTTTATGTTATTCGTGCTCTTGATTACATAATTCATATTTAAATACCAAACTTAGTACTCATGACTCCAAGTCTTGCACTGCTTGATGCCAATGCCATACCTGCAGTAGCACTTGTACAAGAAGATTTTTCATGCAGCCAGTAAAGTCATTGCTCCTCAGTAGAATCGGTAGCAGCCCATGACATGGAATTAAGCAGAATGGCCAGAAAGTTTGTTTTCATTACACAAAATCTGTAATTGTTGATAAGGTGAAATATTTTGACTGTTAAGATGTGATTTTGGTATTATAGTACTAAGAATGAGCATATTATTAACAATTAATGTGTTTTGTTATTACGTGACTTGACTATATGATTAAAACTAATCTATACATGAAATAGATACTTATTTGTATATAGAGTATATGTAGTAACTAATTATGTCATGATGACATGTGTATAGGATATTGTGAATCGAATTATTACAAGTTTAGCTTACACGCAAGGTAAGTTTCTAACCCTAAACTTTCTTTGAACAAGTTTTCTAACTCTAATTATATCGTGCAAGTTTCTAAACCTTACCTTTTGATATTGAGCAAGTTTTTCTAATCTTTAACTTGTTTCTTAGTATGCAAGTTTCTTAACTCTGATACACTTATGTTGAACAAGTTTTATCATTCAAATTTCCATTTATTATACATGCTTAATACTTAATTCTAAATGAAATTCTAACCTTAGCTTAATATTGTTCAAGCAAGGTATGTTAAGTTATTCAATGATTATGCTTTTAGCTTATTTCTAAAGCATGACCTTAATATACAATGTTGATTCATTTATGACTTATTCTATAACATATTGTTATTACATTCTTATTCAACTAATCCTTAGTTGATGTTCGTTTAACTCTAAATTACCTTGAAATATATCTAAACCAAACTTACTTTGGTGCGGACTTGTATTCTAAATACTGAGATTAACAACCCTATTATAGGGGATAATTTACGCATATCGTTTAAATGTTTTGGACAATACATTGTACAAAGGGCTGATCCCCCTAAGTACGAGGAGTCCCTATAGTCTTAGGACTGTTAAAGTTTAAGACGAAAGAATACTTATAACTATGGACATAGTTCATGGTCTTTTGACGCTCAGATATATATTCCAAATTCTGTTCCTGATTATTATTGATAAAGCACATTATTTAGTTATATTGAGCCTATTCGTTTGGCAGTTGATATGATGTTTTATTCATTATCGTTTCAAGTGAGCATTGTTTGCTCACTCTTGCTTATATAAATATTACAGCTAAAGGTGAGAAGTTCGATGAACCTACCACCAGTAAAGGGAAAGGGAAGATGAACAAGTATTGAAGACTTATAAACCTGTTGACTTCTATATTGTCAGAATTTATTTTTAATCTTGTGAGGTAGTTATTTAATTTTCTGTACATGATGTTTGTATTTAAAGGTTAGATAACCTGGGAGATTTTATTTAACTTATTGATGTAATCCTTTAATGGGAAGGTTTATTATTAAATTTTATTATATTTAGGTAGTTAGACATGAATGTTTTTATCAAGTTAACACCAAATCTTGTGGGAATGAAGTACTCGGATTTGGGGGTGTCACAAGTTGGTATCAAAGCTTTAGGTTATTATCCTTAGGTGGGGAGAAGCCTTAGGAAGTAATTTTTGAAAAGATAGTGGTGATAAACTCTTATTGGGTTTTAAGGAAGAAGTAATAAAACACTTATGTGCTTATGTGATTACAACCTATGTGCTCGTGAGTGTTGAGTAATGATGATTAGTAATTAAAACTTAAAATTTTGGTTGTCAGGATGGATAATATAGGAGAATCCAGTTAGGCTAGAGAGGAAGGATCCCAAATACCTAGGGAGGAGGAGCCTCGAGATATTCAGGTGGTTTGGGAACAATCACTGCCACGAGAATCTTCTCTATTGGTCTCAGTGGTTGAGCAAGAGGGGTTACCTAATGAGGATGATGAGATAGAGACGGACGAGGAGGACCTTATGGAGCTGCCACAGTCGAATGAGGATGAGGAGGACGAGGAGGAAGAGATTCCACTAAACTCGATCACTGCCCGTATGTACGACGAAGTATACGACCGCAATGTGGAACTTCAGGATAGCGTTGAGGAGTTGAGAGAGATAGTAGCTGAACAACAGACCTCAATGGCGCAGAAGGACAACAAGATCCAGGATCTAGGGGAACGTCTGAGCAATGTCGAAGGGAATCTGATCCACACTGAAGGAACAAATGAGAAAATGACAAAGGAGATCGCAGAACTGAAGAACAAGCTGAAGGAAGAATCTACTAAGAGGGCAAGAGCTGAAGACGCGTACGAAGAAGCTTCTTAACGAGCTAGGGTAGTAGAGAGAGATGTACAAGTGAAAAAGATCAAGATGGAAGAGATGAATAGTGTTTTCAACACTGTGATCAATCGAGCTCAAGATCGGGTCATGTGTTATCCGATTCAGTTTGAGACGCTGCCATCGTATATATTAGATCGTCGAATAATGTTCTGTATTATGGAAGAAAAACGTCGTAAGGCTATGCAGTATTTTAGTATGTCATCATAAATGTACTTGATATGTTATCCTAAAACTTTAATTGTTTAGGAAAGTAATATAAATAGCAGTGATGCTATTGTTTTTATGTTTTCTAAAAGATTATGAATGAATAAAAGTTATTATTTTATTCAAAGTGTTATGTATTATGTGATGATCTTTTATGGTGTGCAAATTAAGTAAAAAATAATTAAAGGAATTGAGTAATAATCTAATGAGTGTATTTTAACAGAAGATGCCTCCAAGAAGACGTCAACCACGACAAAGAACCCCTGAGTGATCTACCAACAATAACAACGCTGAAGCTAACCTCGTTCAGCAATTAGTGACATTACTGACAGGTGCATTATAGAATCAACCGCAGAATCAAGCTGTGACATTTAAGGACTTCAAGGCGGTTGGACCACCAGAGTTTTGTGGGTCCATAAATCCAGTTGAGGCACAGACCTGGATCATGGAGATAGAGAAAGTGTTTGATGTAACTAAAGTAGGTGAGAATCAGAAGACTGTTTTTGCAATATTTATGTTGAAAGCAGAGGCTAGTTATTGGTGGCAAGCCAATAAAATTCAAGGGGGACAAGGGGTGATGACTTGGGATAGGTTTAAGGAGATATTCTTCGAGACTTATTTCCCAGAGAGTTTGAAGAATCAGATGGAGGTACAGTTTTTAGAACTGAAATAGGGCACAATGACAGTGTCGGAGTATGCATCAAGGTTCAATGAATTGGCGAGGTTTGCACCATATCAAGTCAACCACGATGATGGCCTTGAGGCGAGAGATTTGAACAGGGGACTAAAGCCCCAGTTGTACAAGATGAGAGTCTCTCTGTTCGATTAAAGACGCTTCTGATGGTGCTTGAGAAGGTAATTCTCGCTGATGGTAGAGGCGAGGCTGTGATAAAGTACAATCAAGAACAAAGAAAGAAGAAGAATGAGGGTGAAGGTAAGAATAATGGTAGTAGTGGTGGAAACGGTAGTATTAACTTTAAGAGGGGGTGAAGTGAGAGTGTTGGAGCTGGAACCCAATAAGGAAGCCAGCAAAAAAAGAAGTTTGAAGCATGTGCTACATGCGAAAAGAATCACACTAGCATGTGCTTAAGGGGGAAGTGTGTATGCTTTAACTGTGGCCAGAAGGGTCACATTGCCCCAAATTGCAATCAATCCAAGAAGAATACTCGCTACACGTGTGGGTCAAAGGATCATTTTGCTCGTGAGTGCCCTAAGAAGAAAGATGGAGAGACAATGGGAAACAAGAGAGGTAGCAGCGGAGGTACATTAACCATTGTTGGACCAATGCCGTCAAACAGGCCCACAGCCAGAACCTTCAACATGACTGTGCAGGGTGCTGTACAATCAAAAGATATTGTGTCAGGTATTATCCCAATCAATGATATAGATGCTTATGTACTATTCGATTCGGGTGCTACTTGTTCGTTTATATCTGAAGAATTTGCTAAGAGGTTAGGATTTCCTAATGAAGAATTGAATTTCCCTTTAATCATAGAAATTACGAATAAGGAGGTGATTCCTGTTAGGTTCGTATACAAGAATTATAGGGTGAATATTAAGGGGAATGTCATGATGGTAGATTTAATCCCGATTAAACTTGGAGAGTTTAATGTTATTTTTGGAATGGATTGGCTATTTAATTACAGAGTGATAATTAATTGCCAAAAGGAATGTGTAAACCTTATGACTCTGTCAGAGGTAGTTTTCTATGGTACCAAATCACCTAGACATGTGAGATGTCTAACAATTATGCAGGCCAAGAAGTTGTTGAGTCAAGGTTGTATGGGTTATTTAGCTTACATAGTCGATACTCAGAGGAAGTTGGTGAAACTGGAAGAGATACCAGTGGTTAGGGAATTTGTAGATGTGTTTTCAGAGGATTTTCCAGGATTGCCGCTTGACCGAGAGATTGAGTTCGTGATCGACTTAGCGCCAGGAACCACTCCGATATCGAAGGTCCTGGATAGGATGGCTCCGGTAGAAATGAAGGAACTGATGGTATAATTGAAAGAGCTATTAGACAATAAATACATTCAGCCGAGTGTATCGTTGTGGGGAGCACCAGTGTTATGATGGGTCAATGCATCTTTGCATGGATTATAAAGGGAATTAAACAAAGTCACTATTAAGAATAAATATTCATTGCCAAGAATAGATGACTTGTTTGATCAATTGAAGGTTTCTAGATACTTCTCAAAAATAGATTTGAGAAGTGGGTATCACCAATTGAAAGTAAGAAAGGAGGATGTACCAAAGACGACAATCAGAACTTGGTATGGATATTATGAGTTTTTGATGATGTCTTTTGGTTTGATAAATGCCCCTGCAACATTCATGGATTTGATGAACAAGGTGTTTAAACCATTTTTAGACAAGCTTGTGGTGGTATTTATCGATGATATTTTGGTGTACTCTAAATCAGAAGAATAACACGTGGAACATTTACGTTAGACGTTGGAGACACTAAGAAAGGAAAATTTGTACACGAAATTCTCTAAGTGTGAATTATGGCTAGGACGTGTACAATTTCTTGGACATGTGATTGATAAAGACGGGATTTCAGTGGATCCATTAAAAGTTGAAGCCGTAATCAATTGGGAACAACCAAGAACACCCTCGGAGGTGAGGAGTTTCTTGGGACTGGCCGACTATTATAGACGGTTTATTCAGGACTTTTCCAAGATTGCCACTCCGTTAACAAATTTGACAAGGAAAGCTATAAAATTTGTTTGGACGGAGAAGTGTGAAGAGAGTTTTCAAGACTTAAAAAAGAAGTTAAGTGGGGTACCTATGTTGTTATTACTAGATAATACAGGAAACTTTGTTGTGTATAGTGATGCCTTACATAGAGGATTAGGTTGTGTCCTTATGCAGAACGACAAAGTTATTGCATATCCATCAAGACAACTGAAGGAGTACGAGAAAGGGTATCCGACTCATGATTTAGAGTTGGCTGCAATGGTATTTGCTTTGAAAATAAGGAGACACTATCTCTATGGAGAGAAATGTGAGATATATACAGATCATAAGAGTCTGAAGTATATTTCCACTCAAAAGGACCTGAACATGCGTCAAAGAAGATGGATGGAATTGATAAAAGATTATGACTGCGAGATCTTTTATCATCCGGGCAAAGCGATGTGGTTGCAGATGCTTTAAGTAGGAAAAGCCGAGAAAAGTTGATGTTCTTAATCAACCAGGAGGAGCTCATTTCAGCGATGATGAGGCTAGAGTTGGAAATCAAATTTATAAAAGAATCCGACGAAAGATTGTACCAGATGGAAGCTAGTCCAACTTTGGTGGATAAGATAAAGAATGATCAACTACAAGATAAAGAATGTAGAAAAATAAAGGAAAGTGTGGTCGAAGGTAAAAAGGTGAAGTATAAGCTTGATACTAAGGGAATGCTAAGATTCGAGGGACGAATTTGGATTCCAGCAGTACAGGATATTAAAGAAGACATCTTAACAAAAGCTCATAGCTCAAGATATTAGATCCATCAGGGAAGTACAAAGATGTATAAAGATTTGTGGCGACATTTTTGGTGGCCAAATATGAAAAGAGATGTCACAAAATGTGTTGCAAAATGCTTGACATGTCAAAGAGTCAAGGCCGAGCATCAAAGACCAAGCGGATTACTTCAACCATTGGAAATACCGGAATGGAAGTGGGAACACATCACAATGGATTTTGTGACGGGTCTTCTAATTACTTAGAGAGGATACGATGTGATTTGGATGATAGTGGACATATTGACAAAATTAGCACACTTTTTTGACAATAAAGATTAGATTCAATCTTGATCAGTTGGAAAAGTTGTACGTTAAAGAGATCGTTTCGAGGCATGGAGTTCCAATGTCAATTGTGTCAGATAGAGATCTGCGATTCACATCAAACTTCTAGAAGAGACTACAAGAATGCATGGGAACACAGTTAAGAATGAGTACGACATACCATCCGCAAATAGATGGCCAAAGCGAACGAACAATCCAGGCGTTGGAAGATATACTTAGAGCATGCATTATGGATTTCAAAAGGAGCTAGGATGAACATTTACCATTGGCAGAATTCGCCTACAATAACAGTTACCATGCAAGCATCGGCATGCCGCCTTACGAAGTATTATACAACAAGAAGTGCAGAACTATTAGCTAGGATGAAGTCGGTGAACGTCAACTATTAGGACCAAAACTGGTACAGAAAATTATTGAGGTTGTTAAACTCATCAGGACAAGATTGGTAGCTGCTCAAGACAGACAGAAGAAGTATGCTGATCAACACAGATAATATCGTGAATTTGAAGTACGAAATTTTGTGTTCTTAAAAGTTTCTCCTTGGAAGGGGAAAATTTGTTTTGGTAAAAAGGGAAAGCTAAGCTCGAGGTTTATTGGACCCTTTGAAGTGCTGCAAAAAGTAGGAGAAGTGGCTTACGAGGTAACTCTACCTCCAGAGTTGGAACACATTCACAATATTTTTCATGTTTCATTGTTACGACCGTATAAACCCGATTACAAGCATGTGAACAAGTACGAACCATTACAGTTCGATAAAGACTTGTCTTATGAAGAGGTTCATATCCAGATAGTTGATAGGAAAGAACAAGTGCTCAGGAATAAGGTGATACCTTCTATGAAGGTGATATGGAGAAACCACAATGTCAAAGAGGCTACGTGGGAACTCGAAGATGAAATGATGAAAAATTATCCTGAGTTATTTGTTTAATCTTTGTCTTCAATTCTGGGGACAAAATCTTTGTAAGGCGGGAAAAATGTGACGAATGATTTGTTTGAGTTGTGATTCTGGGGACATAATCTTTGTAAGGAGGGAATGATGTAACAATCCAGAATTTTAAATTGTAATTTCAAATATTTATTGAATTATATAAATATTTAATCAATGTGTTTATCGTTGAATAAGTATTTGTTTAATTTGATTTGATTTGACTATTTATTTGTTAAATAAATAATTAATGAGTGAAGAAAATTAATTATTATGAGATAATATTCTAATTTAATTTAATAATTAAATTAGAGAGTTGATAGGGATTAAATGTATTATTATAATGTTTTTAATTTAATTTGTTAATAAAAGTGTGACAATAAACTATACTATAAATGAGTTATAAAATAAAATTAAAGTAGTTTTAAATTGATTTATTCAAACAAGGCTTAAAATATTAAGTCTTTATTTTAAAGAATTTTTGCCAAACAAAGCCTTATGGCTTTTGAATTTAAATTTTATTATAATAAATAAAATAAATTAAATAATAAATAAAATATATTTATAACCTATACGTTTATATGTTTGTAACTGATATATTAAGTATGCGTATTATG
The DNA here is from genome assembly GCA_020205605.1 of Panax ginseng. Classification (NCBI taxonomy): domain Eukaryota; kingdom Viridiplantae; phylum Streptophyta; class Magnoliopsida; order Apiales; family Araliaceae; genus Panax; species Panax ginseng. The sequence continues at coordinate 59,086,814 of CM035131.1, read as the reverse complement.
ACCTACCAGTTTTATTTTACGTATACTATTAGTTGGCTTTGTTATCAATTTTGTTTACGCATTTGAGTTATTTGCTAAGCCTAAGAAGAAAATACAGAGATTTTGAGAGAGTCTTGTTAGAGTTTGAGAGAGACTTGTGAGAGATTTCAGTGGTTATCAAGGATTTTCTAGCAAAAGAAGGTATTATTCATAACCTTAATATTATATATATATATATATATATGTTTTATGGCATGAATTTTCAAGCTCTGTGAATCAAGTTTTCTGGAATTATTGATATACAACTTGTTTTGATGATTATATGTATTTGTGATGTTAGAGTTTATATTTAAACAAGAATTTGTATGTTAATTACGTTTAAGAAGGAAGAAAATTAATTACAGTATATGTTTTTACATATGGCTTGTGAAAGTACCAAATTTGGTGGTTAATTTGTATACTAATCTATAAATTAAGCCTTGAATATGTTAATTCGGTAAGAAATAAAGATAACGTAGTTCGAATAAGTTAATTTGGTGTACAATGGTGATCATAATGTTAATTTTGTCAACAATGTCAAAAACAGAGTTTTTGGTTTAAAACATGGAATTCAAGGATTTTAATTTTCTAAAGTTGTTGTTTAGTTGTTTTAAATCAGTATTTATATGATGGGTAATATTTATGTGTAATCTATGTAAGTAATACGTGTTAAATTGGGTGCTAGAAGTTAAGGTTAGCTTTATTTCTGTTCTTCGTGCCCAATTCTATAATTCAACATGTATGAACACCAAACTTAGCACCACATGACGCCAAGCCTCAAGCCATAGCCCATTGTCGTGCCCGTGCCTCACGCCAAGATCGCCATCATCAGCGCCCACGTACCGATCCCATGTAAATCAGGGGCACCGCAAAGACCTGCCATTATCGAATGGCGGAAAGTTTGTTTTTATTACACAAAATCTGTAATTGTTGATAAGGTGAAATATTTTGACTGTTAAGATGTTATTTTGGTATTATAGTACTAAAAATGAGCATATTATGAACAATTAACGAGTTTTGTTATTACGTGACATGACTATATGATTAAAACCAATCCATACAAGAAATAGATACTTATTTTTATAAAGAGTATATGTAGTAACTAATTATGTCATGATGACATGTGTATAGGATATTATGAATCGAATTATTAGGGTTTAGCTTACACGTAAGCCAAGTTTGTAACCCTAAACTTTCTTTGAGCAATTTCTTTAACTCTAATTATATCGTTCAAGTTTCTAAACCTTACCTTTTGATATTGAGCAAGTTTTTCTAATCTTTAACTTGTTTCTTAGTATGCAAGTTTCTTAACTCTGATACACTTATGTTAAACAAGTTTTATCGTTCAAATTGCCATTTATTATACATGCTTAATACTTAATTCTAAATGAAATTCTAACCTTAGCTTATATTGTTCAAGCAAGGTATGTTAAGTTATTCAATGCTTATGCTTTTAGCTTATTTCTAAAGCATGACCTTAATATACAATGTTGATTCATTTATGACTTATTCTATAGCATATTGTTATTACATTCTTATTCAACTAATCCTTAGTTGATGTTCGTTTAACTCTAAATTACCTTAAAACTTATCCAAACCAAACTTACTTTGGTGCGGACTTGTACTCTAAATACGGAGATGAACAACCCTATTCTAGGGGATAATTTACGCATAGCGTTTAAATGTTTATGCACAATACATTGTACGAAGGGCTGATCCCCCTAAGTACGAGGAGTCCCTATAGTCTTAGGACTGTTAAAGTTTAAGTTGAAAGAATACTTATAACTATGGACATAGTTCGTGGTCTTTTGACCCTCAGATATATATTCCAAATTTTGTTCCTGATTATTATTGATAAAGCACATTATTCAGTTTATTGAGCTTATTCGTTTGGCAGTTGTTATGATGTTTTATTCATTGTCGTTTCAAGTGAGCATTGTTTGCTCACTCTTGCTTATATAAATATTACAGCTAAAGTTGAGAAGGTCGATGAACCTACCACCAGTAAAGTGAAAGGGAAGATGAACAAGTATTGAAGACTTGTAAACCTGTTGACTTCTATATTGTCAGAATTTATTTTAAATCTTGTGAGGTAGTTATTTAATTTTCCACACATGATGTTTGTATTTAAAGGTTATATAACCTGGGAGATTTTATTGAACTATTGATGTAATCCTTTAATGGGAAGGTTTATTATTAAATTTTATTATTTTTGGGTAGTTAGACATGAGTGTTTTTATCAAGTGAACACCAAATCTTGTGGGAATAAAGTACCCAGATTTGGGGGTGTCACAATTTCAGGAGATGATGAAATGGTTACAGAGATGTTAACAGCTATTGCACCAATGCCATTAGTCGAGGTACCAGCTCAGAGTGAGTCAGTGGAAGAAGTTGTAAGAGACGAACCTATGGTGAATCTGGGAAGCAATCATGCCGAGTATCCTAAAATGGATCTAAATGAAGATAAAGAAGTAGATTTCGTAGAAGCTAAGGTGGAGTTAGAAATTAAGACCGAAGTGGGAGAAAAGGGTAGAGTAGGAGTCAAAAAAGGTCAAGTATCTGTAGAAGTTCAAGAATCAAGGAATAAGGTGTTTCTCTTGGAGGAATTGTGGAAGACGGAGAGGGCATTGCACGAGATGACAGAAGAACGAAATGATTTGAAAGCATAAGTGGATAGAATGAGGGCAAAAGGTGGTGGATCATCTGAAGGTATAATCAAGCAAAAGAAGGATAATAATAAAAGGAAAAGGAACAATAAAAGTGACAATAATTCAAGGAATTCAAATTAAAAGAAGAAGCAAGCATATGGTAAGTGTGGAAAGAATCATTCGGGAGAATGTATGATGGGGAAAAATGTGTGTTTTAATTGTGGGCAGGAAGGACATATTTTGCCAAATTGTCTTAAGCCAAATAAAAGAATATGTTTCTTATGTGGTGGAATGGGTCACCGGTTCAACAAGTGTCCTAAGAAGAAGACATGTGAAGGAAGTGGACTGTAGACAGATTAAACATGAGTAGTAGTGCCTTTCGGTAATGAGATGATGTATTAAAGATTGTAATATCGTAAACGATGAGTAGGTATATGTAAATATATATATATATATATATATATATATATATATATATATATCTGTATGGATGTAATCCTTATTTTTGGGTATGAATATTAAGATAAATTTTGTGAATCTCAACTTTTTGTGTAAAGTTGTAGTAGTTAATCCTGACTTTTGTCAAAAGGGATAATAACTGATTATCGTTGTATGTGTTATGTACTAAAAACTACTATATGTTATTTGAATAAATATGCAATAATATGAGTATATGTTTGATTACTTAGAATAAAATTTTGAAGATTAAGACAGTACGCTGTCTATCTAGTAATTTATTAATTCGACAAACTAAATTTGCTAAATCAAGCAATACTGAATTGCTATATATTTAAATTTTTTATTAAATTCTTATTATGCTAATAAGAAGATGTAGTGTAGAGATAAGGGATTAATATAATTTTTTATTTAATTAGATAATGCCGCCTAGACGACAAAATCGAAACCAAAGGGAGGAACAATTAATGAATAATAAAGGAGGTCAAGCAGACCCAATGCAAAACTTTGTAGACATGTTAGCTCAAGTTATGGAAAATAGGGCAGTAGCAGTAATATATCAGCCAGCCAATAGATTGGCGAATTTCAAAGATTATAAAGCAGTAGGGCCGCAAGAATTTAAAGGAACCACTGATCTTATTGAAGCCCAAACATGGGTGAAGGAGATGGAGAAGGCTTTTATTATTACAAGAGTAGTAGAGGAGAAAAAGACAGCTTGTGCTACCTATTTGATGAAGGGTGAAGCTAATTATTGGTGGGAAACTAATCAGGCTAGAGCTGGGACAACAATATTAATGTGGACAAGGTTTAAGGAGTTGTTCTTTGAAAATTATTTCTCGCCGAGTATGCAATCCAGAATGGAAGTGAAGTTTCTAGAATTGAAGTAAGAAAACATGCCGGTTTCAGAATACGCCGCTAAATTCAATGAGTTAGCAAGATATGCTCCGCATCAGGTGGATACAGAGGCACAAAAAGCTCAAAGGTTTGAGAATAGATTAAATCCATGGATATTTAACAAGGTAGTCATGTTGCAGATCAATACATTTGCAACTTTGTTGGAAAAAACAATCATTGCAGAAGGAGGAAGTGAAGCTACATCCAAGTACCATCAGGAGAAGAAGAAGACGAATAAAGGAAGTAGAAGTGGTGGGAGTAATCCCAATAAGAGGAAGTAGAGTAATAATACCCAATTAGGAAATAAGTCAGGAGAGAGTAGGAAGAGAGGTGAGCCATGTATGGTTTGTGGGAAGAACCATCATAGAGTTTGTTTGAAGGAAAAATGGGTCTATTTTAAATGTGCCCAAGAAAGACACATGTCTCCCAATTGTCCTAGTCCAAAGAAGATACAAGGTTGTTTCTTTTGTGGATCATTAGATCATCAGGTTCAGAACTTCCTAAAGAAGAATGCGGATAAGGGAAGCATCAACAAAGGAACCAACAACATAACAATAACGATCAAAGGACCTGCACAGCCCGGAAGACCAATGGTACATACGTTTTACATGATGGTTCAAGACGTAGTAGCTGAACAGGAGGTGGTGACGGGTAAAGATTTTGCTAAGTAATATAATTACGTGAATTTTATTGGGTAGATATCACTGTGAGTTGTTTCTATTTACGGACCCGAGTCGCAGCTTAATATATGAGTCACAAATTAGTATTGTGTTTATATAGAGGAATTGATGATACAACTGTAAAAGATATTAGAATGTAGGTATGATCATAAGGTCTAAGGTAAACCTTAGAGGTTTCGTATCTTTCACTCTGAATTGGGATCAGTAAGAATAGATGAAGTAATACATATAATTTGAATATAAGGAAATAGTGATTCCGGGGACAGAATCCTTATAAGGAGGGGAGAACGTGAAGACCCTAAATTTTAAACAATTCTATTTTTATGAATAATTTTTTTATTTAACATCGGTATTAATTATAAATATTATGTTGAGTATCTGTGATATTAGTATAGCAAGATGGTCAAACTATTTATTGATTGAGAAATATGTATGAAGGTATGTTAAACAACTGATGAAAACCTAACTCTAAGTACGGATAGGGATTTGATAGTTAATACAATAATTGGAATTGTATCTATGATTATGTGTTTGTACAGTAATGATCAAGTGTTGATCAGATAAGGTATAACCTTAGTAAACCATAATGTTAGATTAGAAACCCTAATCTACAGTTAGAAAACCCTAACGATCGATTAGAAACCCTAATTATATTTTAAAAAACCCTAATTTTTGATTCGGGAACCCTAAATCGTATTTACCAAACTTAATTGTAAGACCCCAACCTTTATGAATAAAGATTTATTTTCTCAAAATATATTTCTAAATATTATGGTGTGGATGTAATATAATGTTATAGTTGTGGGTAATATTTATAAATTTTGCAAAGTAAGAAAGTTATTATAAAATATTCGATTAATCAGGGAATATTCGTACGCTGGCACAATCATTGATGGAACCCACAATGGAATTATTGTCGGAGTTAGAAAATGACAAAAATATCGTTTTATAAAAATAACGGTGAGAGTTTTACCGTTAACTACTGAAATACCCGGTGATCAAAGTATAATAATAAACGTGGTTGCATAGTAGCACACGATATTGTATAGTATCTTGATTATTGATGCTTACGTGAGAAGTTACTCAATTCTGTTCAATTATTGCCACGGTTATTGCTGCATAGTATCTCACATTATTGATTCAATTTTTGTCATAGTATCATCTGCACAATATTTTATATTATTAAATCAATAATTGAGACGACAAAGTTATTCATATTATTATTTACATTATTGACGATGTCTAGAAAGTTCTGTCGAGGAAAGAAGTTTGGTTACCTAATTGCGCGCCAATATGGAGAAATTCTTATCGGAAAGCCCCCTCTTTTTTGGGAATGATCTTGTTGTTAATATTGTGAGTTATAATATTAATGATCAATATTGTTAAAAATGTGTTTTGTGAAGCCAAGTGAGTTGAGATAAATAGAGGGGTTTTTATTGAAGTATTTGTTATAAATTTTACTTATTATATGGACCCCCACCCACTTACTCATTTTTTAAAATAATCGGGAGAATGCTATCTCAATTTTGTTATATATATATATAAATTTTTTTAATGAAAAAGAGAATATATTATATTTTATTATACATAGTATTTGCATAGTGTTTGCATAGTATTTTCATAGTAAAATCAGAAAATTTCTGCCGATTCTCGTGACTATTACTGTGCCTCCGTGATTTTCTAAATTTAAATAGTGTCCTGACATTCTCCTATAAATAGGATGCTTAGTTTGGAAATGAAAATCACACTAGAATCAGAAAATTCTTCTTCTATAATATTGAGCGTATTTCTTTTGAGTTTAAGGAAGCTTTGAGTGTAGAAAACAGTATAAGTTTTCTTCAAGAATATATCCACTATACCAATTCATACCAGTAAGAAATACTCTCCTTTTAAGGTAAGGGGTATTATTTTTGTTCAATATTCGTAAGAAATAATATTTTTTTTCTATACTCTGTAGTATGTAAGTAATATTATTTTGTTTCAAATTATGAATTCTACACTCATTTTGTTAAGTATTGCTTCTATACTCCTTGAAATTAGTAGAATATCCTTAAAATTTGCGCTTTTTCTAGTATCTTTTCACGAAAAATATTATTCTGAACATTCTTGATAATTTTTAATCTTTTCATGTCAGAGTACTATTTGCGAGGTACTACTCTCGAAGTACTATTCATAGGGTACTATTCATAGAGTACTATTCACTTGGGTACTATTCACTCGGGGTACTATTCATTATAAAATTTAATTTCTTTTCTGCCCGAATCATTTTTGATACTATATTATTCTTGAATTTTACTCCACAAAGTAGTATCATGTTGACAATTTGGACATTATTGAATTCTGGATAAATTGAATTATAAATCTTTAAAATTTATCCTTACTCTCATTTAATTGAATTTTTATATCATTGTCATCGTCCTCATGCCTATATTGTGATGAAAGTCATCTTTGGCCCGTAGTGCATAGATGGAATGTTGATTGGTATGATTATGACCAGGGATCATTTGATATAATCATGACATGTAATGTTACGAATGATGTGGTAAAAGTCCTCATTGGCCCATAGTGCTTTGATGGATAGTTGTTGGCATGATCATGATCATTGGTGATAACACGAATATCCTTGGCCCGTAGTGCATGGATAATTCATGGATGTGATACTAATGAATATCATTGGCCCGTAGTGCATGGATAATTCAGTGATGTGGATTATTTATTAAGCCGAGTCTCAGCGATAAAATTGATGATAAACTTTTAAATCATACAAGATAGTAGATATCATGCTCTACTTGACTCTTCTAATGGATTATTTCTTCCGCTACAATTAAACTTGTTGTCAATTGTATTCTATTAGATTAACACTGTTGAAGGCTAATGATAATTTATTCTGCATTATTTTAGTCATAATATTCTTTACTGGGCTAGTTGAGCTCACCCTTTGCTTTTATTATTCTTTTCAGGAAATGAGAATATATAGCTGGGATGAGTCGGGGAATGGAGTGATGGTCTAGGATAGGTGGCTATAGTCACTATTCTATGAAATAGTGTGATAATAAATGTAATGAGGACTCCATTTGAGTTTGGATATTGTCTATGAGACAATATTCATCTAAAAACTCTCAATTATGCTTTTGTCGTATTGTATATATGAAGTTTGTATTTAAATTCTGTACCATGTATTTGGCGACTCAGAATGGGTGATGTATATTTATTTTGGGGGCGTCATAGTTGGTATCAAAGCTTAGGGATATGATCCATGGCTGAGATGTGAGACTAGAACTAGGAGGGGAGAGACGGGTAAATAATTCACTAGTATGACCTACCTAAGCTTAGTTTTTATTTAATTGGTCGGTCAGAATATAGGGGTATTTTGTGGCATGTCAATTAAACCTTGTTTTGTGGCAGTGTTTAAAAATGACATCTAAAAATTTTGAGATAAGAAATGGAGCACATGTAACCTTTGAGTCACCAATAATCAATAACCAGGATAATGTGCATCAAGAAGGCAATAATCCTCAGGTAAACAACAACACCGACCAAATGATGAACGACGAAATATTTAGAGGCTTTCTGCAATTCATGCAACATTAGGAGAGAGAGACTCCAATGCAAAATGCAGATGGAAACACTGGCAACTCTCGAATGGTCACTGCTAAGTAGTTCAAGGAGCTTGGACCAACAAAGTTTTTTGGAAAGCCAGAACCACTTAAGGCAGAGACATGGATAAAGTAGATCACCAAGATATTTGATATCTTGGGATGCTCCGAGGAGAAAAAGGTTTCCTTTGTCACCTTCATGTTGAGAGGAGAGGAAGATTACTAGTTGGAATCTGTAAAACATACTCAACCTGCCGGACTAAAGTTGTCTTGAGAGAAGTTCCAAGAACTGTTCAACGATAAGTACTTTCTCAAAACTATTTGTCACATGAAGGAGGTGGAGTTCATCAAGCTGGAGCAAAACAATATGACCGTATCATAGTATGAGGCTAAATTTACGGAGTTATCCCAGTTTGCATCCCATTTGGTAGATAATGAGGAGAGAATGACGCGATTGTTTTTACGAGGTTTGAAACCCGAAATACGTCAATACCTCATTTCTCACAAACTTTACTTGTATTCATATGTTGTGAATATAGCTTAGTTATTGGAGTGCGATAATGAGTCAACCCAACCAAGAGAGAGCATACGATAAATCGATAATACCAGTGGTAGCAGTCATCGAAGCGGTGATAACGAACGTGGAGGGAATCAACATGCCAGAAATGGTAACCACTTCGGTGGTAATCATGTACAAGATAATAGAAGTGGAAATTTCAAGAGAAGGTTTAATAATGATGGAAAGACAGTAGCACCAGCACCATTTTCAAGGAAGGAAAATGACCACCGATCGTATGCTTCAAATGCGAATTGGAGGAACACATCAGTCCAAAATGCACGATGCAGTCCAAAGAATGTTATAATTGCAGAAGAGAAGGTCACCTAGCCTGATTTTTTCGTGTAGTGAAGTCAAGTTTAGTTGTGATGGAGACACCAAAGGCCGTCCCAGACAAGTCAAAGCCGCTAGTTCAAGGGAGAACGCTTGTCATGACCTCCTAAAAAGTAAGGAACCTAAACGAAGTAATCACGGGTAAGCTAATCATAAATTCTTATGAAGTTTATACCTTATTTGATACCGATTCTACCAATTCTTTTATTTCTCCTACTTGCGCTCAATGTTTAAATTTAACTCCGGAGAAATTAGACTTTGACTTATCTATTGAAACTCCGTTGGGAGAAACCTTAATTACATCCACTGTTTATAAATCTTGTTTGATTCAAATCGATAACCTCACATTATATGCCGATCTTATCACTTTGAAAATACTTGCATTTGATGTGATTTTAGGAATTGATTGGTTAACTACTCATTATGCTAAAATTGATTATTTTTGTAAGGTTGTTAGCTTTCATATTCCTAACCAACCTATTATGTGAATTCAAGCAACCAAACCACTAAAGTCAATCACTGTCATATCAAGCCATAAAGCCATTCGTTTATTAAAAAATGGATGTCAAGCTTTCTTAGCCCATGTCACGGATTTAAACAAAAATACGTCAGTCTTGAATGATATTTCTATTGTTAATAAATTTCCTAACGTATTCCATGAAGAACTTCCAGGCCTACCCCCAAAGAGTGAAATCAAATTTTGTATCGACCTTGAACCCAACACAAAACCCATTTCCAAAGCCCCATATCGAATGGCTCCTATTGAACTTTAGGAGTTAAAACCCCAACTGCAGGAATTGGTAGACATCGGTTTCATTCATCCTAGTACGTCTCCTTGAGGTGCTCCTGTTCTATTCGTAAAGAAGAAAGATGGAAGTATGCGACTTTGTATTAACTATCGGGAGTTGAATCATGTCACCATCAAAAATAGGTACCCAATGCCTCGCATTGATGACCTGTTTGACCAGTTACAAGGTGCCAAATTCTTTTCAAAGATTGATCTTCATTCTGGATATCATCAATTAAAGAATAAAACTGATGACATTCCAAAGACTACTTTCAGAACTCGGTACGAGCATTACGAATTCCTAGTCATATCTTTTGGATTGACTAATGCTCTCGCTGCCTTCATGGATATGATGAACCGAGTATTCAAGGAATATTTGGATCATTTTGTGGTTGTCTTTATTAATAACATCCTCATATACTCCAGAAGCCGTGAAGATCATGAGCAACACTTGAGGCTAATACTCCAAAAGCTTTGTGAAAACAAGTTATATGCCAAGTTAAAGAAATGCGAGGTCTGACTTAAGGAAGTAGCATTCCTTGGGCACGTGATATCAAATCATGGAATATTTGTTGACCCAACAAAGATTAAAGCAATGCAAAGTTGGGAGAAACCTAAGTCAGTAACTGAAGTACGTAGCTTTCTGGGCTTAGATGGTTATTATCGAAGATTCGTGGAAGGATTTTCTCAAATCGCTACTCCATTAACTTAGCTGACTCGAAAAGATATAAAATTCGATTGGAGTGAGGAATGTGAGAAGAGTTTTTAAGAACTCAAGAAGAGACTCATTTCAGCACCTGTTCTGATAATACCATCTAGTTCGGAGGGATTTATCATCTACAACGATGCTTCAGGCAAAGGGTTAGGATGTGTTCTCATGCAATATGGGAAAGTCATAGCCTATGCCTCACGACAACTCAAAGAATATGAGCTGAATTATCCTACTCATTATCTAGAGTTGACAACAGTCATTTTTGCGCTTAAAATCTGGAGACATTACTTATATGGGGAGAAAGTAGAGATCTATACGGATCATAAAAGCCTTAAATATTTGTTCACCCAAAAGAAACTCAACATGCGATAATAACGTTGGCTCGAGCTCTTGAAAGATTATGATCATACCATTCAATACCATCCTGGAAAAGCGAACGTGGTAGCTGACGCATTGAGTAGAAGATCATATGCTGGTACGAGTGCGATATTGTCAACGCAAAGGCCCATTTTGTATGACTTAAAAAGGATGGAGATATAGTTAAAGACTCCGGGACCCACGTGATGATGGAAAATATACAAGTAAAATTGACTTTAATCGATAAAGTTAAAGCTGCTCAAGCTATAAACCTGGAGTTGATGCGTATGAGGAAGAAAGTACAAGAAGGTGTTATTCCGGAAGAAAGAATAGATGAAGAAGGAATACTTCGAGTCAACTTCGGACTTTGTGTTCCTAACAACTCTGACTTGAAGTATAAAATCATGATGGAGGCGCACAACACATCGTTTACAATCCATCTTGGAAGTACCAAATTCTATCGTGATCTTCGACATACATTTTAGTGGAGTAATATGAAGAGAGAGATCGCGGAGTTTATCTTAAGGTGTTTAACTTATCAACGTATCAAGGAGGAGCATCAAGTGCCAAAAGGTCCATTACAACCACTTGAAATTCCATAATAGAAGTGGGAGCACATTACTGTGACGCCCCCAAATTCTCTATATTCACTGTAGCAAATTTGGTGCTCACATAAATATTCTATAAGATAATAATTCCTATAAATCCAAGATTCACAATACTCATAGTAAATAGTCATTTTCGTCAGAACAATCATTGTAACTGAGTACCCTCAGTTGGATGTACAGGTTTAGTATCTTATAGATATTTCTTCCATATCTATAATTCTTATCTATCTGACCTCCATAGTATTAATGGTAGGGTTCTTGGAACTGAGTGAAGCGCTACCTCAGTGCATCAGAGAAGCCCAATGCCTGTTAACACTATATTCAGATATATAGTTCATATAGATACTGTACTCTTTTCTAATTTCATTAGAATAACAACTAAATACTTCAACTAATAATACACTAAACCAATAATATACCGTTATATTAATTCGAAAGGTTGTTACTATTACATTATAGTTTTTAACAGACATCCATATCTTAAGCCTTTTTATCCACAATACCGGAACTGCTGGAACATATTCTTTCTATCTGCAAATGAAGACAATATTTACAGGGATGAGCTATAGAAAGCTCAGCAAGTTTTGAACAATAAACGAAGTTATACATATACCAAATTTGTATTAAACGAATATAAAGTTTAGTGTTTTTCCACACACACCAAATCTGGATTGAATGAACATAAAGTTCAGAGTTTTCCCACACACACCAAATCTGGATTGAATGAACATAAAGTTCAGAGTAGTGCCACATATATATACTAAGGTTTATCAGCCAAACCCTGCCTACTTTGAGCTACTGTCAATCATATAGACCTAGCAACTCAGGTTGATTCGCTCAACCCACAAAACTAGGAGTATTCATATCATCCTATAAATAATATTCGATCATTGCTATAAATGTCGGTGATAGCTTACTACTGCAAAGGACAACCATAATTTCCCACCGACAGTCCTTGACTGTTGGTTCTAATAGTGTTAGTATATATATCGGTACCAAACAAAATTGGTTTCTCACAAACTATGCTTTGATATTAAATCAAATGCATTTTTCTATGAATAACAGATCATATGACTTAGTTATGTTTGAAAAAGAAATCATAACCTTTTTAGAACAGAAACCATGAACACTGCATAAAATTACTAAATAGAAAAGTTTCATTTAATAACATAGTTTAAATGAAGTTAGAAAACTGGCATTTGAAATATGAGATTTGTACAAAGTGCAAAAAAACTTGCATGTATCATCCACTACTGCTACACAGTCTATCTGAAGACCTAATGTTAATAATATTGATCTCCAAGTTAGAATAATATCATCACAATGTATTACTATGAATTACTATTATAAAATAACATAAACACATTACCACATAATCCTATCGGTCTATAAGACACATAAGTCCTAACCTCAAGTCAAACTATTACAGTCTGAGTTGAGTTTGGTACTATTTTGATAGCCCGATTGCCTAATCAGATAATTATCGAGCTTAATCTAAAAAAGACTACCTAAATATTTCACAATTATATTAAATAATTTAATCATCAGTTAAAACTATTTTTCCCTAGCTAATAACTATTTATAAATAATTATTACTATTTATCAAAAAATTTCAATCACTTATATCGTATTTATATGATATAAATACCACAATATTCCTTTATCATTAATATTTAAATATTAATTACTAATGAAATTCATGTCATAATATTATAAATTATTTATAATATTACAAAGTATTTTTAATACTCTAATTTTATATTTATATGATTTTTAAACAATTAAATCCTTTATCCAATAATTGCCATAAAAATATTAATGTTTTTCATAACAAAATATCAAGAGTTATATTTTATAACTCAAAATATTTTCTAACCTTAAATCATTTTTATATGATTTTTAAATCATTAATTCTAATTTTCCATAATTTATTTAATATATTCATTAAATAGATCCATTACCATTAATATTAATTTATTAATGAAATTCATCACAAAATAGTATAAGTCATCAAAAATAACTTAAAATATTTTCTAGCACCATAATATATTTTTAAATGATTTTTCATGTATTAAAATTATTTTTAAGTAATTTATTTAATATTATAATTAAATAAATTAAATTACATTAATATTCCAAAAACATTAAATATTTATGAAATATACTCAAAATTATAAAAAAAAACCCCATTTTTAGGCTTTAAAATATTTTTTAAGAATTTTTTTATGTATTTTTCATAATTAAAAACTATTTTTTCTATTTATTTATTAAATAATTAATTTCAGAAATTAAAGTGTCACTAAAGGGCCCTATAGCGGCAAAACTGTCGCTATAGGTGTTCTTGATATTTTCCAGAACATTCATGACAGTTTGCAGGGTTGCTAGTTTGACCACAATTTTATATATGATCTTATTATTTTCTGGGCATGCTAAGGTGTTAGGATTCTAGTACTAATGTAATATTACAATCACCAATCAATTTCTTGGCTAAACAACATCACCATATGAAGATATCAGCCCTAAAAATCATATCGGAAAGTCGTTTCTTCATTTCGTGGGTTTCGAAATGAAGAAATGATTCTGAGGTACCTACTTTTGTGCTATGTAACTTTGATTCTAGGCATTATTTGTGTGATCTAAGAGTTCACACCTGTAGTATACATGTCAGGGTACAATATCATAACACTAGATCCATCTAACAACTTCACATGAACAAAATCTGGCATGGTCAAACCATTTCAGAAAACGTGTTCTTCAATTTTTTGGGTTTTCCAGAAAATCACCAAACAGGTGGTCAACCCTACTTTGACCCTTTATAACTTTGATTCTATATACTTTCTGGGTGATATAAAGGCTTATTGTGTAGTACTCATGTCAGACTACAACATCAAAACAATAACATGGCCAATGTAGCAAACAAAGACAAGATCTAAGGCCTTGAAACTGACTGTCATACCATTCTGGGTTTCTGGGTTGCCCAGAAATCCAGTTGGTCATGGTCGGTCAACCATGTTTGACTGCTCATAACTTGAGATCTAGACATGGTATGGAGGTGATTCCACTTCCAGTCTACTCTCCTCATGACAGAGAACAAGTCTATAACATTAAACACACCAAACAACATACATGTAAAGATCTATGGGCTCTAAAATATGGCTGTCAGGTCATATTTTAAGGTTCTAGATCAGTTACTAAAAACTCTATTTTCTGGCATCTGGATGTTATGGATCTTTGATGTAATATCTTAGATCACTGCATAACATCCTTAGACACAACTCTAAACATCTAAACATAACATTAACATTAAATCACAAAGATTTACAAGTTTTAGGGTTTATGCCTTTTTAAAGTTTGATCTTTGATTTCTGATCTTGATGTCTGATCTTGGAAAGCTATATGGTGTTTATGGCTTAACTTCTCTCTCTCTCTCACTCCCCATGTGAAAAATATAGAATGAGAAAGGTCTTAGATAAATGATAAACTAAAGTAAGGTTTTCTTTACTTTAAATCTCTTAGATTTTGATTCATGTATCTAATGTTGCTAGTTGGTAACAAAATCTGATCTTGGAAAGATATTACACACATGGGATAAACATAACTAGATGAGTCACTAAGATTTGGAAAATCTTTTACTTAAGTTTTAAGAAAAGGGTATTTTGGTCATTTCGCACCTACTAAGGGTAATTTGGTCTTTTCCCCTATAAATTGAAGGGGATTTTGGACATTTCATATATCCCATAACATTAACACTTAGCCATTTACAATTACCATTTGAACTCCCGAATTAAGGTTTTAAAATTCTGAATATTTGGGTTTCAGATTCTGGAAATTGAAATTAGGGTTTACCAGTTAGGGTTTGCTATTTCTCACTTGATTTCTGTGATAAATTTTATACTTAATCTACATCCACATACTTATTATAATATTTAGTATTACAACTTCTTCTTGTTACCCCTAATTAGGGTTAGGGTTCGTTTATCAGGGTTTAGGGTTCTTGAATTGAAAATTAGGGTTTCTTGGCATTCGATTAGGGTTTCTAATCCCTTATTAGGGTTTACTAAGTTTGAACCCTAACCGATCAATCATTGATCATCAATTCTATATCGTACAAACCCATATTCATCAATACAATTATTGTAACTTTATTTTCTAACGAATCCCCATCTGGACTTAGGGTTAGGGATTTGTATTCACTGTTAAGTACAACTCTACTCATATTTCTTAGCCAATACACAAATTGACCACTTCTCTAGACTTGTATCACAAATACTTAGCACAATATTGATAATCAATATAAATATTAAAAAAAAATATTCATAAAATTTCGGATCCTCACAATTACCATGGATTTTGTTACTGGTCTTCCCAAGGTTTCTCAAGGCATAGATGCAATTTGGGTCATTGTCGAAAGATTGACCAAGTCTGTTCATTTCTTACCTATACGAGAAACTTTTTCACTTGAACGTCTTGCTCGTATATACATAAATGAGATTGTAAGACTGCATGGTATGCCAGTATCTATAGTTTCTAATTGAGACCCAAGATTCACTTCACGATTTTGGGCTAGTTTGCAAAAATCTATAGGCACATACGATTCAGTTCGTTATATCATCCTCAAACGGATGGGCAGTTCGAGAGGACTATTCAAACTCTTGAAGATCTATCAGGACTTTGTGTCCTAGACTTTAAAGGAAGTTGGGACAAGTTCTTGCCATTAGTGGAATTCTCCTACAATAACAGTTATCAAGCAAGTATAGGCATGGCTCCATTTGAGGTGTTGTATGGACGTAAGTGTCGTTCTCCAGTATTCTGGGATGAGATGGGTGAAGCAACATTGTTAGGACCAGAATTGGTACGCATGACAACAGAAAAGATTCAAATGATCTGACAACGAATAAAAACCTCACAAGATTGACAAAAGAGTTATGCTAATCTTCATCGAAGGGACGTGGAATTCAATGTGGGAGATCATGTGTTGTTACGTGTTGCTCCATAGAAAGGAGTTACAAGATTTGGAAAGAGAGGAAAGCTCAATCCTTAATTCATTGGGCCAATCAAAATCCTCGATCTAGTAGGAAATATGGCCTATAGACTCTCCTTACCGCCAAGTATGTCTCGTGTTCATAACATTTTTCACATATCTATGTTACGTAAATATGTGGAAGATTTAACGTATGAAGAGGTACTTGTTAAAATCTTGGATAAGAATGAACATATTCTACGCTCCAAGGTTATACCTCAAGTCAAGGTTTTGTGGAGAAACCACGATGCTGAGAAAATGACCTGAGAGTTAGAATCCGAAATGAAATCAAGGTATCCTAACCTCTTTGACATACCAGGTACGTACACCAATTTCGAGGATAAAATTTCATAAGAATAGGAGGTTGTAAGACCCCAACTTTTATGAATAAAGATTTAATTTCTCGAAATATATTTTTGAATATTATGATGTAATATAATGTTATAGTTGTGGGTAATATTTATAAATTTTGCAAAGTAAGCAATTGTTATAAAATATTCGATTGATCGGGGAATATTCATTTTAACAGGGAATATTCGTACGACAACACAATCATTGGTGGACCCCACAACAGAATTATTATCAGAGTTAGAAAATGATATAAATATCTTTTATAAAAATAACGGCGAGAGTTTTACCTTTACCTGTTGAAATACCCGGTGATAAAAGTACATTAATACGTGTGGTTGCATAGTAGAACACGGTATTGTATAATATCTTGATTATTGATGCTTACGTGAGAAGTCACTCAGTTTTGTTCAATTATTATCGCAATAATTGCCGCATAGTATCTCACATTATTGATTCAGTTATTGTCATAGTATCATTTGCATAATATTTTATATTATTAAATCAATAATTGAGACGACAAAGTTATTCATATTATTATTTGCATTATTGACGATGTCTAGAAAGTTCTGTCGAGGGAAGGGGTTTGGTCACCTAATTACACGCCAATAGGGAGAAATCCTTATCGGAAAGCCCCCTGTTTTCTGGAAATGATCTGGTTGTTAATATTGTGAGTTATAATATTAATGATAAATGTTCTTAAAAATGTGTTTTGTGAAGCCAAGTGAGTTGAGATAAATAGAGGGGGTTTTATTGAAGTATTTGTAGTAAATTTTGCTTATTATATGGACCCCCACTTACTCATTTTTCAAAATCATCGGGAGAAAGTTATCTCAGTTTTGTTATATATATATATATATATATATATTATAATAAGTTTTGTTTTTTATGAAAAATAGAATATATTATATTTTATTAAGTATAGTGTTTGCATAGTGTCTGCAGAGTGTTTGCATTGTAAAATAAAAAAATTTCAGTTGATTCCCGTGACTATTACTGTGCGTCCGTGATTTTCTAAATTCAAATAGTATCCTGTCATTCTCCTATAAATAGGATGCTTAGTTTAGAAATGAAACTCACACCAGAATCAGAAAATTCTTCTTCTATAACATTGAACGTATTTCTTTTCAGTTTAAGGATGCTTTGAGCGTAGAAAATAGATAAGTTTTCTTCAAGAATATATCCATTATACCAGTCAGAAATACTCTTCTTTTAAGGTAAGGGATATTATTTTTGTTCAATATCATAAGATATAATATTTTCTTCCATACTCTTTAGTATGTAAGTAATATTATTTCATTTCAGATTCCGAATTCTGCACTCATTTTGTTAAGTATTGCTTTTATACTCCTTGAAATTAGTAGAATATCCTTGAAATTTGCACTTCATCTAGTATCTTTTCACAGAAATATTATTCTGAATATTTTTGATAATTTTTAATCTTTTCATGTCGGGGTACTATTCCCGAAGTACTATTCACGGGATACTATTTATTCAGGTATTATTCACCCAGGGTACTATTCATGATAAATTATTTTTTTTGTCTAAATTATTTTTGATACAATATTATTCTTGAAATTTACTCCACAAAGCAGTATCATGTTGACAATTTGGACATTATTGAATTATAAATCTTTAAAATTTATCCTTGCTCTCATTTAATTGAATTCTTATATCATTGTCATCATCCTCAAGCTTATATTGTTATGAAAGTCATCTTTGGCACGTAGTGCATAGATGGTCTGTTGATTGGTATGCTTATGACCAGGGATTATTAGGTATAATCGTGACCCGTTATGTTACAAATGATGTGGTAAAAGTCCTTATTGGCCCATAGTGCTTTGATGGATAGTTGTTTGTATGATCATGACCATTGGTGATAACACGAATATCCTTGGGCTGTAGTGCATGGATAATTCTGGGATGTGATACTAATGAATATCATTGGCTCGTAGTGTATGGATAATTCAGTGATTTGGACTATTTATTAAGCTGAGCCTCAGCGATAAAATTGATGATAAACTTTTAAATCATATAAGATAGTAGATATCATGCTCTACTTGGCTTTTCTGATAGATTGTTTATTCCGCTGCAGTTAAACTTGTTGTCTATTATATTCTATCAGTTTTACACTGTTGAAGGCTAGCAATAATTTATTCTGCATTATCTTAGTCATAATATATTCGTTATTGGGCTAGTTAAGCTCACCCTTTGCTTTCATTGTTCTCTTAAGAAAATGAGAATATAGCTGGGACGAGTTGGGGAATGGAGTGATGGTCCAGGATAGGTGGCTATAGTAGTTCTCACTATTCTATGAAAATAGTGTGATAATAAATGTAATGAGGACTCCATTTGAGTTTGGATATTGTCTATGAGAAAATATTCATGTAAAAACTCTCAGCTACACTTTTGTCGTATTGTATAAATGACACTACGACATAAAGACTGTCGCTATAGGATTTAGCGACGGTCGCCGACCGTCGCCATAGAAGCCGTCGGTAAACTCTATAGCGACGATCTTTAGGCCTATAGCGACGGTCGACGACCGTCGCTATAGACGTTTTAGATTCCAAAAAAAAATTAATTAATAATGCACATTTATTCAACAAACACAAGTACAATATAAAATAAAACATAAAAAATATTATATACACCATTTAAAATCATTCACATTACAACATTACAATATAATAGTTAGATAATTCATCACATTACTCCCAAGTGTTGACAGATGAATAAATTGTTATTGGAAAAAAATTCATAATAAAACCCAAGATTATAGAAACTTGACATCTTCATTTGGTACAAGAGCTCTGCACAAGAAACATAATATTCAATCCTGGTGTAATACATCATGTACAAAAAAATCATGACAAAGAAAATTTCTTTTACCTAAAAGTGTACTCGACTAGTAAAGATATGAGATATGACATAATTTTTCATAGAAAGATACTAATTCCATCATAAGTAATGCATTGACCATCTCAAATCGTATGTCTTGGTGAGAAAGAAACACTACCTGAGCATCACTTCCTTTCTCAATGCATTCCCGATTTCTCTGAATACAAGCCTCATAACCACTTGAATGATTACTAGTAGCCTTTGTTTTTAATACCGTGGCTTCAACCTTTTGTCATCCCATCACTTGTGGTTTTGGGTCCACCAACGCTGATCGATAAAGACAAATACAAAGCAAACAAATGTTCCATCGGAAGGTGAAATAAGCTATAAAAAAGTGAACAAAGTTAAATATATCCGACAAGATCAAGGATGAAGCATACTGACTTGTCTCCTCCAAACATGTTGCCACAAGTTTTTCACTCATTTTCCTAACGGGCTTGACAAGAAAGTCAAGAGTACCTCTCAACATGCATTTATAGATCGTAAGCTAATTGAATCAAGTGCGACATCACCGCATGATCGGAAAGAAATGTTAGAATGAAAGTGTCATACAAATTTAGTAATTTGAATCAATTGTGATGTATGCCACCGGTTTGACTTGATAAATCTTACTTATAACAGAAATATTTTTGCAGACTTCATGCTCTGCGATCAAGGTAAGCAGAACGGATCTAGAGATAGATGGCGGCTCCACTTACATCAATATAAGGTATATATCGTGTGGCCTTCCTTTAAGTACCTCCCATGCCTTTAAGCCGTCGAAACTACAAGAATCGCCAAGTAATAAAGTTTAAATTCTAGAAGGAAACATATGCAACCAAAGCGAGAAAAGGAAAAAGAAATAGTGAATAAGGAAAAATCATGGAAAATGAGCAAAGATTATCAAGAAACAAGTATACAATAGATGCTCATTCGAGGTTATGTGACACGCCTCTTGATATCCTAAAAAAAAAGCTGCTAGTGCTACTTAAAGCCATGGTTTTTGTCAAGAACACGCTTCGCTACGCTTAATGGGCAACAAATGTTCCTCCTCCTCTCAAGCCATAATTTTCGTTTATAATGACTATTGCCTCTTTTTTAGTTATGATAAAAGAGCTCTAACTCATGCAAGCATACATGTGTCAACAAGTAATACAGAGTAAGTAGAGTATCGATCCCACAGAGAAAGTTATCAAATTAAAACTACTATGCATCAATTAACTCACTATATTCATATGCCTAGACTATTAACTATAATTGATGAATTAATCTAATTGCTAATAACAACTAAAAATAAGAATACTAATGGAATAAATCAAATCTGGAAATAATGGGACCCTAACTTCATTTAATACTTCGTCTAATCGCCACTATCATGCAAGAAGTGTTCACATATCATAGGAAAATAGTCAAGAGCACGAATAGAGTTATAACCATTTTTCAATGCACTATAACCTACTTACACAACATCCACAGATGATAGACTCCATGTAATCATCAATACAACCAAAATAATTATATGTCTATGTGAAATTGCAATTATACTGAATTTAAGCACAAGCCCTTACTCTAACTCATACTGTGAAATAGTATATGTCTATCTAGTTCACAAAATACGCAAGCCATATAAAACAGCCCCATATTCGCACGCTATCATGATTACAATCCATACTCGCATGTTCATTGTCAATTCCATACAAGTATTGAAACAAATGGTGATCAGGCATTCATACATATAAAACAATCACGATAGAATTCCTACATGATATGCAAAATAGCCCTAGCATTCAAGCATGCAACCAAACTACATATTAAAATCCGTTAAAATCCCATAATGGAGTTTAGTTCATAGCTGAACCAAAAGCTATTATGGGATCAATGCTAAACATGATTAGAAAAATAATAATTAAAAGATGAAAGATAGAACGATCAAACCCAATTGCTGAATACAAACCAATGATAACATTCAAATTCTCATAATATTCCAGCAAAATAAAGTACTAATCCACTGCAATTGAGAATCCCAAGAAGAATTGGAGAAGTAGACGTTTTGGCTTTGTTCTATGTTGGAATCTCCCTCACAGTGTAAACCCTAGTTTCTATGATGAAAATACGCTAAAAGTTATTACTCTTCTTTCTGACACTAGTCAGAATCGTTTTTAATCCAATTACAACTCAATTAATTAAAAATTAAAATAAAACAAATACCCGACTTGACATCATCAGCATGACATAGCCTACCCTCCAATATGTGTTCTCGTGTGGCGCGAGACTTGTAGAATGTCATGCTCTCCAACCGAGTACTCTCATGCACGGCGCACTCTCAAGGGTTATTCTGCACATGGCCATGGCGGCTACTTGCAATCTGAGATTCGGTTCTAGTTCTGTCATCTGCTTGGCTTCTTTTGCTACTTGTTCATTCATGCTTAATCTTCTTCCATGCTTAGTCTCTTACTTCATTTGACCTTCATGCCATGCATATCCCCGCTTGTGCCTCACCTTCACGCATCCATTAGCCTCGTGCCCTCTAATACCACCAAATTAGGCCGATTCCTACACTTATTCACCAAAAGGAGTTTTAAGTAAATGCAATGTAAAATATCATGAAATGCAACTAAAACACAATAAAATGTACTTGAGATGGGCATAGTTCGTATGAATTTGTATTCAATAAGTAGGTATAAATACCACTTATCAAATACCCCCAAACTTGAAATGTTTCTTGTCCTCAAGAAATGCATGCTAATGAACAACGAATATGCAGCTACGATACTATACAACTAATCTATGATGCAACCTAGTCTCACATAGTTCCAGCCATAACAGAATTCCATCCCAAAATGCCTCAACGAATTATCCAGATTTAGGAATACAAGTTCAAACTAAATGATGATCATAACATCATACACTCAGATAATTCATACATGCTATAGAGATGCTGTGTGTGTAGTGTTCACCAAAACTTGATTCAAGCAAAGAATATATGCTAACATGCTCGAAGCAGAAAATTATAGCCTAAATTGAGAATCACGTATACTTATACAACGCAAACTGTTTCAACATATCCAAACAAACTAAAGTTCAACAATGGGCTTAATTGCTTTATTGTTACTCACGAGGGCAATTTTCGCTCTTTCCCGCAGTGTTTATTGCTATTTTCTTTTCTTTTTCCCTTTTTCCTTTTTTTTTCTTTTTCACATGATTGTGCAATGTCTTAATCCATTAGGCACACTGCTACCCCTTAGCGAGCTTTCAACCAACGACTCCCAGACCATGAAAGACCTTAGGGCACTAGGTGTAGAGACAATCCCCTCAAGTGCCTTACTCAAGTAGCGGGGCCCTAGAAATAAGACTAGCCACGTTATTGCTATTCATTTTTTTTATACATAGCATACCCATGTTTTCCAAAAGTTTGAATGTCAATGTTTGTCAAGTCTACATGCATGTTCCACATTTTTCTCTTTTTTAAAACTACATTTTCTGACAAGAAATGCAACACATAATTCTTATACCTGCAAGTGATTGTGAACACATCCGTGCAAATCGAAAGCATTTAAACAGCAACATGAATTTCATCGTGTAAAACCTTATAACTATATTAATGTTATCCAATATACTTTAGAATTCTTCATAATTCACTATCATCATTGGCTAGACAAGAATTTCTATAAA
Source organism: Panax ginseng (assembly GCA_020205605.1). Lineage (NCBI taxonomy): Eukaryota > Viridiplantae > Streptophyta > Magnoliopsida > Apiales > Araliaceae > Panax > Panax ginseng. The sequence goes on along the minus strand of CM035131.1, from coordinate 59,063,249 downwards.
GCAAGAATTTTGTGAGACATGCAAATTAACTAAACAAAAAATTTCTATAAATGGAACAATAACATCAAAAACAACTAAAATTTTAAACTAAACATGCAACATTTTAACTAATCATGCAAAAACTAACTAATGCTACTATACTACTACCCCCAATACCCCCAAACTTATAATATTCAATGCCCCATTGAATGAAGGTAAAGGGTACAGAAAACTCCCCTAATGATCGGCTTGACCACCCTCCTCGGGTGGTGAATCTGGTGGTGGATACGACACTGTGGTCCCAAACTGAGGCCACTCTAGCATTGTTCCTTGTTGCGCGAAGGCTTTGGCCAAGGCCCTGGTGAGTCCCGTTGCAAATGTTCCAAAGTTGTCATACATGGCGTCGACTTTGCGCTCCAACCTTCGGAGCTGTTGATCCCTAGGAACGGTGTGTGCTCGGGTGGATGGGCCTGCCTCATCTGTCTGAGGGGGCTGCTGGGAGGGCTCGGGGAATATGGGCCTGAGAATAAATCCTCGTCCATGGCAGATTGTTAGCCGCCTCTGCCCAGTGATCCTCAAATTTCACAATGGTGGCATAAGTGATGTCCTGGCTTGGATATTGCATTTGTTCATTGCCCCAATTGCACCCCTGATGAGCACATAGCATGGCTACCACTGATGCATGTGGAATGCTACTAGTGGTACTTCCCTTCAGATACTTCACAATGTTTTGATGAACCAAATACCCCACGTCAATATACTCGCCAGTAATGATGCCCCACAGAATTATGGCCCTTTCCGCCGTTATCTCATGCTGATGCGATGAAGGCAATAACTTGGCACAAATGAATAGATTCCATGCCTTGGCATATCGATTCAGAGCAGCTGCTGGGAATATTTGAGGCTGGGTCATGCCGACTTTGTAAGTCCACTTCGTGTCTAGTATGCACAATTCTGCAATAACACGCTCTAAGTCCGTTTCCTGATGTGCCCCTGTGATCCAATTGGCAGCCCCTCGTGGTGGTCTCTCGGTGATTCTCAACACGGTTCTGATGGAAGAGGGTCTTTAGTCTACCTCAACACCTCGAACCATAGAGGTATCGTTCATGGTGACTTTGGCATTGGCATAAAACTCTCAGACTATGCTCATCGGAATGGGCATGGGAGAGGCAGTCAGTCCACCCCAGCCTCGTTCCTAGATCATGGCACAGAGCTGTCCATCCTGGCCTTCTGGTTTGAATCCTCTTTCCTTGATAAATGTTTTTGCTACGATTTGGTAGTACTCCTGCTGGGCTTTCAGACACAAGAACTTGGTGTGGTCGACAATGTCTTCCTCGTGACTGTCAGAGTAAGATGAGGAAGAAGAAGATGGCTGTGCTCTCTTCGGACCCATTTTCTTTGAAAGAAAACTAAAAATGATATGCTTGATAATGATTGATAGCGGCTGATGACACTGTCTCCCAAGTCGTGGTTGCTATCCCAATCAAAACCCTAGCTTTATAGCATTGGATGAGAGAATGGGGACGATCTTTGAACATGGAGAGAATCATGGAGATGTGATTGAGAGATGTATGGCTTCAATCTGTAACTGATAGAGAGATAGAGACGTGAGTTATGGAGAGTGAGAGATTTTTTCGTCTGTTATTATTCCAAATGAGAGTCCAAATGGTCCATAACTCTTTTTAAAATGTTCAGATCTGTCTTAATTCGGTATCGCGTGTGGCCGCGTGAGTTTGTACTGGGCTGGTTGCGCGGGCGCGAGACTTGCAGAATGTATGTTATCCTGATTGACTTGATGCGCGGGCGCGTGAGTTTGTACTACATAGGTCGCGCGGCCGCGCGACCCTGATATCTGCAATGCTTTAGTTCAATTCTACTCTGCCTATCAGTGATGCTTTCCAATGATGGTTCCTGCATAGGCATTAATGCATATTGTTAAGGCATGAATTAGTGGCCACATAATGCTAACATCTTGCAAATATTTGCAGCACAATTCTTACTACACACTCAAGCATGAAAATCTGATATCCTATTAAAAATGAATTAGATATAACTAACTAAAATAATCTAAACTGAATAACTAAAATGTCAAATGAGGTAGAAATAATGGGTTGCCTCCCATCCAGCACTAAGTTATAGTCAATTAGCTTGACTGTCTCTGAGTCTCACGTTACATCAAGAACTGAGGTGCTTTCCTTATTGTCCACCGCACCCCGAAATTTGATGACTTTAGCTTTCATCAAAGGTTCTACCTTCAACTCTGAGTTTTCACCCGTTACACACCTCAACGGTTCATAATTCCCTGATTTCTGTACCTCATCCTTTAGGCCCCAATCCACCAAGTCAACCAGGAAGCATTCTTCTTCATCAGTTGGTAACTTTATTGCTTTAAAGACGGTGAAGGTGATCTCCTGATCCTGAACACGCATAGTGAGTTCACCTTTTTGCACATCTATCGAAGTCCTGCCTGTGGCTAAAAATGGTCTTCCCAGTATTATTGGTATGCTTTTGTCTTCTTCGTAGTCTAAAATGATGAAGTTAGTCGGAATTATAAACTTGTCCACCTTTACCAACACATCTTCAATAATTCCCCGTGGATACGTGATGGATCTGTCAGCTAGCTGTAATGATATGTTCGTCGGCCTTGGGGCCGGTAATCCCAACTGGTTAAACACTGACAAGGGCATTAAATTTATGCTTGCCCCCAGATCACATAAACACTTACTAAAGTTCATCTTCCCAATTGTGCACGGAATTGTGAAGCTGCCCGGATCTTTCAGTTTGGGAGGTAGTTTATGCTGAAGCACCGCACTGCATTCCTCTGTCAAGGCTACCATCTCAAACTCATCTAGTCTTCTCTTCCTTGACAATATACCCTTCATAAACTTTGCGTAGCTTGGCATTTGTTCCAATGCCTCGGCGAACGGTATGTTGATCTGCTGCTTTTTGAATACCTCCAAGAACTTGCTGAACTGTTTATCCTCCCTCTGCTTGTTTAATCTCTGCGGATATGGTACTGGAGGGTGAACTGGTTATACTGAAATCTTAGGCTTTTCTTCTGAACCTACTTTGTCTTTCTCTTCCTGCTGTTCCTCAGAATTTTTCAAATTTTCTTCCTCATCAGTCCACTGCTTTCTAACTCTCATGGCAATTACAAGGCCTCCTTAGTGTTGTTGTCGGCGCATCATGCACGCGACTTCATGGTGCTGTCAAATCTTCCCAAATCTCAATGTGATCGCTTGACACTGTTCCTTCCTGTCTCTTCTTGGATTTGCCTCTGTGTTACTTGGCAAGGAACCTTGGGGCCTGTTCTTTAGCATGCTCGCCATCTGTCCCATCTGAGTCTCCAAATTCTTAATAGCGACTGCTTGGCTCTTGATCATAACCTTCGTATTTTCCATGTACTTCAACATCATCTCCTCCATTTCTGATTTCTTTTTTATTGCATGTGGTGCACGGTGCATGCATGATGTTGTTCTTTGAGAAAATCCGGTGGAAATGGTGGTTTTGGTATATATCGTATGTGAAATGGGTTTGGATCGGAATTGATGATTTGGTAAACCGACTTTGTTGATTTCCTTGGTTATTCGACCAGCTAAAGTTTGGATGATTTCGGTTATTAGGGTGGTATGTGTTCTAAAATTGACCTTGGTCTTTCCTGTAGTTGCTCAGATACTGCACTGACTCTGAGCTGATGGCACATTGATCTGTGGAGTGTGACCCCTCACAAATCTCACAAACGAAGGCAACTATTTTCACTTTGCTTTCTGCCAAAGTATCTATTTTCTTAGCATAGCTGCCATCTGTGCCGACAACTGCGTAATGGCATCAACCTCCAACACACCTGCAACCTTGGGCTGTGGCATCCGAGTTGTAGGGTTTTGGTAATCATTTTCAGCCATAGTTTCAATAAGTGCATATACTGAAGCTTTTTGCCCATAATGCTCCTCCTGCAGCTGCATCCACAATCGGTCTCGACTGCCAACCCAATCCGTTGTAAAATGAGTTGATCACCATCCAATCTAGAATACCGTGATGCGGACACTTCCTTAGCATTTCTTTGTATCGCTCCCATGCCTCATATAAGGACTCGCCTTATTGTTGCTCAAACTGAGAGATAGCTATCCTCATCTTTGCAGTCTTAGCCATTGGAAAGAACTTGGCTAAGAATTTCTGTGCTAAGTCCTCCCATGTAGTGATTGACCCCGATGGCAAAGAATGTAACCAACTTCTTGCCTTATCCCTCAATGAAAATTGAAATAGCCGTAGTCTAATGGCATCCTTCGTCACACCGTTATATCGGAATGTATCACAAATCTCTATGAAGCTCAATAAGTGTTCATTTGGATCATCTATAGCAGTACCCCCAAACTGAACTTAGTTCTGCACCATCTGAATAGTGCCCAGTTTAATATCAAAAGTGTTGGATGCTATCGCCAGTCTGACTATGCTCGACTGTAGTCCATTTATGTTTGGCATGGAATAGTCCCTTAGAGCTCGATGCTCTTCTCTTTGCTCAATTCTCCGTTCTTCAGCCATATCCAGTATAGTTCCTTCTAACTGAGCTTGTAAATTTCTTCGCACACTAGCTTTCCAACCTCTCCCGTTAATGTTATCCTGCGCTGGTGTTAATTCGGAATTGGAAGATCTTGTGTGCATAAAAATCTACAAGTACCTGAAATAAAAAACGAAACAAAAATTGAAATGAGAAACGATCAGAATTGTCTAAGTTATACAATATAGCTTTAAACTAATGATAATTATTTAAATTCAACGCCTTTCCCCGGCAACGGTGCCAAAAACTTGTTGCCTCTTTTTCAGTTCTGATAAAAGAGCTCTAACTCATGCAAACATACATGTGTCAACAAGTAATACAAAGTAAGTAGAGTATCGATCCCACAGAGAAAATTGTCAAATTTAAACTACTATGCATCAATTAACTCACTATATTCATATGCCTAGACTATTAACTATAATTGATGAATTAATCTAATTGCTAATAGCAACTAAAAATAAGAATACTAATGGAATAAATCAAATCTTGAAATAATGGGACCCTAACTTCATTTAATACTTCGTCTAATCGCCACTATCATGCAAGAAGTGTTCACATATCATAGGAAAATAGTCAAGAGCACGAATAGAGTTATAACCATTTTTTAATGCACTATAACCTACTTACACAGCATCCACAGATAATAGACTCCATGTAATCATCAATACAACCAAAATCACTATATGTCTATGTGAAATTGCAATTATACTGAATTTAAGCACAAGCCCTTCCTCTAACTAATACGGTGAAACAGTATATGTCTATCTAGTTCACAAATTACGCAAGCCATATAAAACAACCCCATATTCGCACGCTATCATGATTACAATCCATACTCGCATGTTCATTATCAATTCCATATAAGTACTGAAACGAATGGTGATCAGGCATTCATACATGTAAAACAATCACGATAAAATTCCCACATGATATGCAAAACAGCCTTAGCATTCAAGCATGCAACCAAACTACATATTAAAATCCGTTAGAATCCCATAATGGAGTTTAGTTCAAAGCTGAACCAAAAGCCATTATGGGATCAATGCTAAATATGATTACAAAGCAAACAATTGAAAGAAGAAAGATAGAAAGATCAAACCCAATTGCTGAATATAAACCAATGATAACATTCAAATCCTTATAATATTCAAGCAAAATAAAATACTAATCCACTGCAATAGAGAATCCCAAGAAGAGTTGGAGAAGTAGGCGTTTTGGCTTCGTTCTACGTTGGAATCTCCCTCACAGTGTAAACCCTAGTTTCTATGATGAAAATATGCTAAAAGTTATCACTCTTCTTTCTGACACCAGTCAGAATCGTTTTTAATCCAATTACAACTCATTTAATTAAAAATTAAAATAAAATAAATACACAGCTTTAGCATCGCGCGTGGCCGCGTACCCCTCCAGTATGTTCCTCGCGTGGGCGCGATACTTGTAGAATGTCATGCTCTCCAGCCGAGTACTCGCATGGGCGCGTGCTCTCAAGGCTATTCTACCGCGCGGCCGCGCGACTTGTAATCTGCAGATTCTGGTTCTGGTTCAGTCATGCTTCTACTGCTGCTGCTACTTGTTCATTCATGCTTAATCTTCTTCCATGCTTGGTCTCTTGCTTTATTTGACCTTCATGCCATGCATATCCCCGCTTGTGCCTCACCTTCACACATCCATTAGCCTCGTGCCCTCTAATACCACCAAATTAGGCCGATTCCTACACTTATTCACCAAAAGGAGTTTTAAGTAAATGCAATGTAAAATATCATGAAATGCAACTAAAACACAATAAAATGTACTTGAGATAGGCATAGTTCGCATGAATTTGTATTCAATAAGTAGGTATAAATACCACTTATCAATGAACCCTTTTTAGCAAAGCAAAGATGATGCATTCATTAGATAAAGCATCAACAACCAGGCAATATACAACTACACAAATACAATGACCGATAGCCCCAAAAAAGAACTCCAGCCATAGCCCAATAGGCCTACTGCTGCTGCCACAAGCAGCCACCATGTGCTCAATAATCCTACTTTCCTAATTTCTTACTTCTAACCCCTATGATCAATTATATCCATTATGAGATATATTGCATATAGCATATGGAAATATTTTTTAGAAATTATGAAACCTCTATTTTAGTTTCAATAAGTTCCCCAAAGCAGTGGGTAAAAGTAGCTTAACACATTGAATTCCAATCTTTCATTTTGGCTTGAAATTGAATTTCGTTATAAGCTAGTAAGCTTAAACTCTCTAATTATTATTAGATGTGTTAACTAAACCAGGCCCATGATTTACTTGGTTCTAATATTCAGTTTTTAACCAAAAAGTTCTTTTAGAACTTTTATTGAACAGGTGGTGGGCACAGTTTTAAGTTACAAATTTCTCAGCCATTGGTTTACATCATAAATCCATATCACCATCCTTATGTCTCCTCAGCCCAACCTAAACTCCTCTAGCTATATATCAAACAATAGTAGTCCAAAACATTAACGAAACATGACTATTCAAGTAATTCTTTTGATTATCACATAACTCAATAACATGGAAATCGTAGCATACTTGACATTCAATGTAACACTATTCTATATAAGTAGTTACACAAAACTCAGTTAATTTACTATCTAATCACAAATTAAAAGAAACCCAATACTTGACAAGCTGTAAAATAAGGTTAACTATTTCGCCAAACACAATAAATTAGAATTTTAAGAAAACTCCTCTTTCCCAGCATGAAACCACAATCATTAATTTATTTTGGTAGCTATGGAAGGATATGAAAACAATAGTGTGTATATGTTATGCTTGCCAGAATATTCCAACTTTTTCACAAGTTTCTCGTAATTATTACACTCTAAAATGCCATGGAAAAAAGGAAAAATAAGTAAGTATAAATAAATCCCATCGCCGAATAAGCAAATAAATTCATTGCAACATACTGGTATAAACAAGTGAATCAATAGCTATATAGAAATTAAAATGAAAATTGTTACGATTCGAAACTAGAGCAACACATACCTGAGCCATGGCTCTGACAGAGCCAAGAAATGGGCTGGCTTTTCTCTGTGATGGAGTGAGGGGAAGGACATACAATGATAAGCTAGAGAAGAAACTCGAGGATGATAAGGATACAACATTTTCTAAAGCCAATGTCAATTTTTAAGCTTTGTAGGGCAAATTATATGGGTTTGGTAAGAGGGTTCGAGTACACAGAAAACGAACCAACATTCATTTTCGCAATAGCGAACAATGTTAATTAATAAGAAACGGAAATGAAAAAAAATAGAAAAATAGAGAGAGTTCAATTGAAATTTAGGGTTTTGGTTACCAAAGTAGAAAATGGAACAACCATTTGATTGAGCTTGCTACCTGCTGATGAAAAAGTCTCAATCTTAATTAGCTTGTTACGTGTATATGTATAACAAACTAGTAGATGAGGAAAAACGATGAAGAAGGTTGAGTGATGGAGGAGATGACGATTGAAATGAAATACTGAAATGATTTGGGGGAAATATGAGGGTTTTTTATATAAAAAAAAACTCTATACCGATGATTCCTTCGCTTAGGAAAATCGCTATAGATACATTATAGCGACGGTTCAAGTCTTGAAGCGATCGTATAACTCGTCGTTATATGTCGAATTTCTAGTAGTGTGAAGTTTGTATTTAAATTCTGTACCATGTATTTGGCGACTCAGAATGGGTAATGTATACCTATTTTGGGGGCGTCACACTAATGCTGATTATCAAACCGCAAGGGTTAAGATTAAAGGTAATCATGTCAAATGACTAAATTACCCTTAAAATTATGTGGGAAATTACCAAAATTGTAACGCTCCCAAAATAGGTATACATAACCTATTTTGAGTCGCCAAATATATGGTACATAACTTAAATACAAACTTAATTTATACAACTGTCGTGCAAAATATGTCAATACAATAGCTGAGTTTCAATACAAACATTGTCTCATAGACAATATCCAAACTCAAATAAAGTCCTCATTACAATTATTTTAGCACTATTTTATAGAATAGCGAGGACTACTATAACAACCATCTTGGACTGTGACACCCCCAAATATAGGTACTTCATTCCCACAAGATTTGGTGCTCACTATCCATACATTTATACTATTTACCCAAATAAAGTAACATTTAAACCATAAATCCTCCCTTTAAATAGGGTTACATCATTAAATAAAAATCTTCCCAGGTTATCTAAACATCATTCAAGTGTGGAAATAAAATTATTTCATCACATCATTAAGTAAAAGTCTATCATCAAGGTAAAAAGTCTAACATCATATCAATAATCAAAATTACAAGTCTTCATCACTTGTACATTTTCCCCTTTCCTTTGCTAGTTGAAGGCTCATCTACCTTCTCAACTTTAGCTGCAATGAGTGTATAAATATGCAAGAGTGAGCAAAACAATTGCTCACTGAATATAACAATGAATCAACAGAAGAATAATAATATTAACTGCCAACAATAGGCTCATCAAAACTGAATAGTACTCTAACAATGATAATCAGAAACTGGAATCCAAAATATGGAATATATCTAACTGAGGGTCATAAGACCATGAACTATGTCCACAGTTGCGAGTAATCTTTCAACTCCAACTTTAACAGTCATAAGACTATAAAGACTCCTCGTACTTAGGGGATCGATTTCTTCGTATAAATGTATTGTGCACAAACATTTCAACGCTAAGCGTAAATTACCCCTAATAATAGGGTTGTTCATCTCAGTATTTAGAATACATGTCCGCACCAAAGTAAGTTTGGTTTGGATACATTTCAAGGGTAATTTAGAATTCATCGGTCATCAACTAAGGATTAGTTGAATACAATATTGATAACATCATGCTATGGAATAATCATAACTAAATTGACATTGAAAATAAAGATCATGCTTTAGGAATAAACTAATAACATAAACATCGAATAATTATAATAAGCCTTTCTTGAACAATGATAAGCCAAAGTTATTTGGAACTGAGTACTAAGCATGCACAACAAATAGTACTTTACACGATATAACTTATTCAACATGAGTATATTAGAGTATGTAAACTTGCATGCTAAATAACAAGTTAAAGACAAGAATAACTTGTTCAATATCAGAATAAGATCTAGATTTAGAAATCATAAACAAACTAGATACAAGAACTTGCTCAACAATAAGAATAAACTTCCACAATGTAAAAGAAATAAGGTTTAGAAACTTGCTCAATGTAAATGTAGAGTTAGAAAACTTGCTCAAAGAAAGTTTAAGCGCTTGCACAATTATAAAAGTAGTGTTAGAAAACTTGCCTCGCGCGTAGGTTAAACAATCACTACTCATGTTAACCACAAGTCCTACACATACAATATGTATTGACAATACACATTAGTTACACTAACATTAGATTCATTTAGCTCACTAACAAAATCGCATCTTTTCATGAACATCACTATTTAGCTTTATTTCCACTACTTAAGTGATCATGTCATTGCACCATATACACACTAACAACTTGATACAACATCCTATTACATGTCTAACATGTTATCATTAGGTTATACTAATACACAAAGGATTGCACTTGCATTCGCGCATCCCGACCCTCCGATTGGCTCCAAATACAACAAATCCTAAATATGGCGTTTTACCCTTCATAACGATTTCAAATTGAAAACCTTAAAGAATAAAAGTTATAGGCCTATTCTTCCTCGTTCCGAATCATCTCGCATCAATCGGAGTTCGTATGAAGACGATATGCCCATTTTAGTAAACTATGTTACATCGGTTTTTTTTCAAAAATCGGCGTAGCCTACTTCCCCATTTGAAGCGGGTTTTTGCATGTGGGGCCCACCAGGGTGGGGGTCCCTTCTGCAAAAAGCAAAATTATGCTCTGTAACTCAATGAAAAGCCAAATTAGGCCTCCAAACTCCTTTCTAACAACCATACAAACCTATCTAAGGTGTAATAGGTTTACAGAAACATAATCTAATGTTTTCTAACGTGTTTCTAGCCATCTAAACAACATAAACATCCAAATTACAACCATTAATTTTCACTATTTTTGCTAAAACTTCACTTTTGACATTTTCAGTGAAAATCATCACTGTGATTGTGTTTTTCAACCAAAGTAGTTAATTCAAAGTACCTTGTTTATGTTTATTCATCCTCTTTCAAATTCAATAGTCAATTTATAAATTAAATAACTAATTAAACCTTAATTTAACTTTAAACTAAGCCATATTCATATAAACTCACTGTAATAAGGTTTTCTTCACAAATTACATACATAACATGAATTCATTGACTATACTCAAATACAAATTCATGAAAACAGTTTCATAACAACTAATTTATCATATAAAACTATATATAACAAATAATTCATCCTCTACAAAGATTTTACAGAGAAGTTTGGGAAGAGAAAACCAAAACTTTAAAAATAAAAGAATTAAGATAATACCTTAGTTTTAGAAGATGATAACTTTCCATTTGATCAACAATCTTCTTTTCCCCAATTCTTCTCTCAAAGCTTCTCTAGAATTCTCCCAAGTTTTCTCTCAAGTTCTCAATTCTCTCTAATGCCTAGCACAACTAGAATGAAACTCTGATAGCTAGAATGCGTAACATAAAATAACACAAACTGTTATGGCCTTAATAGCCATTATCTGTTATCAAAATAACGTCTATAACATAAATACATTATATTTATTATTTATTATATTTTATTTATATTATTTATTTTAAATTTCAAAAAGTAGAAATATCAAAAGCCCTAAGGCTTGTTTGGCAAACCATTTAAATTCTAAAGAATTAAAATACTTTTAAGCCTTATTTGACAAAACTAATTTAAACCCTTTTTAATTTATTTTAATAAACACTTTAGTTTATAATTATAATCACATACTATATTTTAATTAAATATAGCCTTTTAGCAAAAATCACAAAATTATAATTTTTATTATAACTTTATTTAATAATTTAATATACCATCTAAATTATTAAATCAACAATATAACATCTCATGTTATTTTACAGCTCTCTAAATTATAAATTAATTTAATTTAGAAAATTCTCTAATAAATTTAGATTCATCAATTCAACAATAAACACACCAAATAAATATTTATATTATTCAATAAATATTTAATATTACACTTTGAAATTTTGGATCGTTACATGGACCGTCACCCCATTCCCCGACTAGTCCAAGCTATATTCTCATTTCCTAAAGAGAACAATGAAAGAAAAGGGTGAGCTCAACTAGCCCGGTAAAAGAATATTATGACTAAGATAATACATAATAAATTATCCTTAGTCTTCAACAGTGTAAAACTAATATAATACAATAGACAACAAGTTTGACTGCAGTCGAATAAGCAATCCATTAGAAGAGTCAAGTAGAGCATGCTATCTACTATCTTCTATGATTTAAAAGTTCATCATCAATATTTTATCTCTGTAACACATCTCAATAAATAATCCACATCACCAAATTATCCATGCACTCCGGGCCAAGGATATTCATTAGTATCACATCCACGAATTATCCATGCACTACAGGCCAAGGATATTCGTGTTATCACCAATGGTCATGATCATGCCAACAATTATCCATCAAAGCACTATGGGCCAATGATGACTTTTACCACATCATTTGTAACATTACATGTCATGATTATACTAAAACAAAATTTCTGGTCATAATCATACCAATCAATAGTCCATCTATGCACCATGGGCCAAAGATAACTTTCATCACAATATAAGCATGAGGATGATGACAATGATATAAGAATTCAATTAAGTGAGATCAAGGATAAATATTAAATATTTATAATTCAATTTATCCATAGTTTAAGAATGTCCAAATTGTCAACATGATAAGTACTTTGTGGAGTAAAATTCAAGAGTGATATTCATGTATCAAAAATAATTTGGATAGAAAAGAAATTACTTTTTGTCGTGAATAGTATCCCGGGTGAATATTACCCGAGTGAATAGTACCTCATGAATAGTACTTCATGAATAGTGCCCCGTGAATATTACCCCAACATAAAAAGATTAAAATTTAATAAGTATGTTCAGAAAAATATTTCTGTGAAACGATACTAGATGAAGAGAAAATTTCAAGGATATTATATTAATTTCAAAGAGTATAGAAGAAATATTATCACTTACATACTATCAAGGATATTCTACTAATTTCAAAATAGGTATAGAATTACGAATATGAAACGAAATATTATCACTTACATACTATAGAGTATGGAAGAAAATAATATTCCTTACGAATATTTAATGAAAATAACATCCCTTATCTTAAAAGAAGAGTAATTCTGACTCGTATAGCGGAGGATATTCTTGAAGAAAACTTGCACTATTTGCTACACTCAAAGTTTTCTTAAACTCAAAAGAAATACGCTCAATATTATAGAAGAAGAATTCTTTGATTCTGGTGTGATTTTCATTTCTAAACTAAGCATCCTATTTATAGGAGAATGGCAGGATGCTATTTAAAAAAATCACGGGTGAACAACGCTGAATTCACGGATGAATTCGGCTGATAATTCAATTTTTACTATGTAGCACTATGCAGACACTATGCAATACTATGCAAACACTATGCAATATAAAACAACAATTGAGATAACTTTGTACCGACGATTTTGAAAAATGAGTAAGTGGGGGTCCATGTAAGAAGCTAAATTTATAATAAATACTTCATGACAAACCCCTTTTATTTATCATAATTCACTTGACTAACCACATTTTTAATCTTTCAATATTTCATCATTAATATTATAACTCACAATATTAACAAACAGATCATTCCCAAGAAAGAGGAGGCTTTCCGATAAGGAATTCTCCTTATTGGCGCACAATTAGATGACCTAACCCCTTTCCTCGACAGAACTTTCTAGACATTGTCAATGTAACGCCTTAGAAAATTTGGATTTTTGAGAATTAAATTTTTATTTAATTAAGTGGATTAAATGAATTTAATTAATGATTTATGGGAGTAAGCTAATTAAAGGTCGTTCTATGACCTAGATATGTCGGAACGTCGTAGTATTTTGGCTACGTGATAGAATTAAAGTGTTTGAATTTTCAAGACGAAAATTAAAACTTTCTGAGAAATTTTCTGAAAAACACTATTCACACATTTCTGCTGGGGAATTATTTTTGAACTTCCGAGAAATACGTAATGATAGAATATCGAGGTAAGATAGAATATCTGATAATATTTCAGTTATGGTAAACTCAAATTTTTGCCTGCGGACTTAAAACCTAACGATTAGGAAAAAAATGATTTTCGAGAAGGAAATGAAGTGTGTACGATGAATTAATGCAATGATCGTATAATACCTAGGTATTGTACGAAGTAATGAATACGAGTATGATACAAAGTATCATACGAGTATGCATGAATGATGGTATGGTGTACATAAATAAGTATACGAGTTAGAGTACGAGATTAATACGTAGATTATACGTTATAAGGCTTTATGCCTATGTAATGGACTTGTAGGATGGTGTGGGAAATTTTAAAGTCCAATGAGATAATGATGAGGCCCAAGTGTAGAAATGTGTAAAGCTCAATGCAAGCTAATGGTAAAGCCCAAAGAATTGTTAATGCAAACCCAATGTATAAGTTAGGTTAATTAAATCTTAAGCCCAAAATAAGATCCAATGGGTAAAGATTGATCCATCGGGCAACCCATGGGTGAATTGGTGACCAAGAATTAAGTGTGTTGAGCAAGTAGACTTAAGTGTTAAGCAAAGGATAAGTTAAGTAACTTAAAGGCTAAGTAAAGTGCTAATGTGTGATCAATAAGTAAAGTGCTTATGTGTGGTGGCCAAGTTAACTTAATGACTAAGTGTTGCGGTGGCCAAGTAATTCAAGTGAGGAACAAGTTAACTTAATGTCTAGGTAATGAATAGTAAGGAAGTGATTAAGGAGGTAGGATTGGATTAATGACCCTTATGCCCTAACCTAGCAACTCCTATAAATAGCAAGCTTTGTTTTCATTTTGTTGGTTGTTCATTTCATCAAACAATTTGAGAGTTTATTGGTTAGAGAGAATAAGTGAGAATAAGCTAGAAAGCTAGTCTTCATAATTCAAGAAGCAAGAAGAAGAACAAGGATTAAGCAAGTGATTTTCATAGGTAAGAACTTAAACCATGACTCTCTTTCTCTTCCATTTGATAGGGAAATGGGTAGTGGTAGAACATGTATGCTAAGAAGAAGTAAGAATGATTAATCAAAGGGCTTAAGTCTTAATAAGCCGTATAAGTCATGAATAAGCTACTCGTAATCATATAAGTTATGCAACAAGGAAAAACTTGTAGGAAGTTGTTTTATGTTAAAATAATAAGGTTGTATGATAATAAGAAGTAAGGATGATGGTTAAAAGATTTAAGCTATGATAAGTCATGCAAAGTGAATTCATAAGTAGTTAATAATTTTACAAGTTATAGACTAATGAAGAACAAGTAAGAACTTATCATGTAATTAAGTTAATGTAGTATGCATGTCAAGATGTTAATATAATGGATTGAATCCATTTAAAGCGAAGAACAAATCTTAAGCAATAAAGTATGGCGGAATTCACGAGTTCGGACGATAATCGTCGAATTCGTAAAATTCTCGGAATGGAGGTCGAATTTTGATATTGAGCTTAGAAACATTGGTTTTCAATAGAAATAAGTCTCATTTGGCATTATAGGGTTGCAGACTCGAAAATGACCGAATTCCAACTTAGAACGAAGAAACGAGCGTTGAACGTTCACGAACGTTTATCGTTTTCGTTAAAATGGACTAATAGGTGAATTTTTAGCAAACAAAGTCAAATAGATAAAATTCTTGCATGAACATGTAGAGTATGTAATTTGTGAACCATAGGCTTTTGAACGAGCCAATTCAGACTTATAACGAAGAAGTTATATGTCCGGGAATTTCGCAAAGTTGGAAAACTGTTAAAATTTTCTAAGGCATAGAGTCCGCTGCCATGACATGACTCTAGGCACAAAGGCCCGTCTTTGCAGCAATGTGAGGTAGAGATAGGGCATATCTTGCTAATGGCGCCCACAAAGACGACCATGACAAAGGAGACTCGTGCTTGCAGTCAACATTCCGGATCTTGTACATCATTAAGTCACGCCATGCACGTGACACGACAGGGAGTAGTCGGCGTCGCAGCCTTGAATTCCTTAGGGCTTGCATAGAAATAAATGATTATGAAGATAAAAGAAAAGACAAATGAAGTATCACAACCTTAACAAACATAAGGTGACATTATTAAGATATTCTTAAACCTTAAGTATGATCACTTAGGGTTGAAGATAAATAATTGAATGTGAACGTGAACGGTATGCAATGAGCATACTTAACGAAATGACGATCGAGAAATGGTTGAGGAAGGATGATTAACTCAAAAAGAGTTGTACTAATGAAATAAATTCAGTTAAGAGAAAGAAGTTGGTAGAACAATGTAAAGAACGACAGCAAGCCAGAACCAATAATAACAAATCTAATACATGATTAGATTGGGAAGAAGGGTAAGATTCATTAGGAACCATGTATGTTTATTCATGACCTAATGTAGTATGTTATGTGGTTATGTGTTGTAGAGACTGTAAAGACCCAAATGAAAAGTTATTATACTGTAGCAGACGCTGAAGGCAAGTTTTTCTCGCTTGTCTAACCTTCGTGTTTAGCCAAGTTTTCTGTAATTCATGTTATGAGATGCATGAATGATTTTAAAGAAAGGGTCGATGCCAGTTTTAACTCGGCTAGACTAATCTTGAAGATTGATTAATTTATTTACAAGTCTTTCAATATAGAATTGCTAACGCTATCCTACGCCAATTGTTTGGTATGGATTCAAGGCAAGCCTGAATATGAATAAACAAATGTATTTTCATCGATTATTCTAAGGGCACTTAAGGTTGCCAAAACTTAAACATAAATACGTTTAAAGAATGTAGTGTTGATCAACATGGAGTACTATGGGCTGATCACCCAAAAGTGCTCGTAAGATATGCCGGACTTACGGACTTAGTGCCTGGTTGTCCTTTTCAAAGAAATTATGAACTGCTCATGGTCTTGAGCCAGAATTGATGTTTTACTGAATATTGTCATTGTAAAATGTTTTGAATGAAAAGAAGTGCTATTTTGAATTATCGATAGTACTTCGGAACTATTGTTCAGTTATTGAAGATATAAGATTCCTATGTTTCAAGCATGTCGTTTAAAAGAAATTGCTGAGCTTGTTATGCTCCTCTTGCTTGAACCATATGAATGCAGCTAGGACCGAACGAACTGAGGGATCTGACAAGGATAAAGGCAAGACGAAGATGAACAATTAGTTTACCTTGTAATAAACTAGTAAGATGTATATATTATAGTATGATGAACAAAGAATGTAATGATTTTAGAACCTGGGAACGGGATGTAATATTATTAATGTAATAAGAATGTCGTTGATACACACATTTTGATGTCGTTTCAATAGAATTAATGTATAGATTATAAATACACCGTAGCACCATCATCTTCAGTTGGAAGATACCCGGTTTTGGGGCGCCATGTTTGGTATCAAAGCATTAGGTTATAAAACTTAAGGGGGGGGGGGGAGATTCTTAGGCTAATAACCTCGTTAAGGAAGAAAAGTATGAAGGAAGTAAACTCGAGCTTTACTTAAGTTGAATGAGTTAATAAGGTATTGAGGAAACTCAGGACCGAAAGATTTAAAAGATGGAAAGTAACCCTAAATAAATTAAATGTGATTTGTGCTTATACTATTATGCGTTATGTACTAATCAACATTTGTTATTGTAGGATGTAGATCGATAGCTTGATGTATAGAGATATACACGCGGTGAGCGAAGAAATTGTGAACAGATTAGAGCCTGTACCTATGCCGGTGGCGGAGGTACCATTAGTGATTCTAGAGGAGTCGGAGATAGAGGAGTACTTTTCTGAGGAAGACTGTTCTGAGGGAGATATGGATATATCGTCATACCTTAGTATGATGAACGATGTAGAGGAAGGGATGGAGGTAACATTGGTTGATACAGTGGTACCTACACTAGAAGTCATCACCTCCGGATGCAATGAGATCATTGTATCTCGGCAAAGGTTGACAGAATGTACAACCCGAAAGTGCAAATTGTGCAAAATCAGAATGAAGAGATTAGTGCTCTTTATGTAGCGAAGGAGTCTGCAAAAGCAGATTTTGAGTCCGAGCATGATGAGAAGGTGCTCATGATAAATAAGGTTAGGGATTATATGAACGAGGTAGTAGAGCTTCGTAATAAACTAGAGGAGAAGGACCGGAAGATAGAACGGATGTCTTACATCCATGAGAGTGCTCATAAGGATTTCAAGTTGAAAGTTGCTTATTATTCCACTGAGTCGGGACAGACTCGACATACTATTAGTTGGGATACTATAACAAATATTGCGAATGAGAAACATAAGGACGCTGTTATGCATTATTAGAAGTCTAAGAGTTATAAATATCTGTGTAGTGACGTAAAACCCACTTTTATATAAAAAGGGTAGTCTTTTTGTAAATCCCAACTTTTGAGAAGTTCAATTGCTGGATAGAAATGTAATAGCCTTTGGCTATGTAAGCAAATTATAAGTAGTTTTGACTATGAAGAAGCATATGAATATAATGAAGTTTTCATTTAATATGCTTTATGATGATATGAGTTGTTATGTGACGAATAATAACGAAGTAAGTAAATAAAGAATGAAATTTTATTAATCAGAAAATGCCGCCAAGGAGAAGACAACGTAATCAGGGGGCGGAATCACGTAATGAAAATCAAGATGGTCAAAACAACCCTATGTAAGAGTTCGTTAATTTATTAACGGCTGCATTTAACTAAACCGGGGGTAGAGTACTCACCAAACCTAGGTTAGCCAGAATGACTACCTTTAAAGAATTTAAAAGAGTAGGTCCGCCAGAGTTCAAATGAACGATGGACCCATTAGCAGCCCAAAGATGGGTAAAGGAAATAGAGAAGGCGTTTGTTATTACAAAACGTAGGTGAGGCGCAAAAGACTTCTTTTGTGACTTACATGATGAAAGGGGAAGCCAAATTTTGGTGGGAGGCTCACCAGGGTGGGGCTATGACCGATGCGGTAACGTGGGAACAATTCAAGAAGGTTTTCTTTGAGAATTATTTCCCTACAGGTATGCAGGGGAAGAGGGAGATTAATTTCTTAGAACTTAAGCAAGGGGACATGACGGTTTCCCAGTACGCGGCCAAATTCAATGAATTGGAAAGGTTTGCTCCACTACAAGTGGACACTGAGGAGAGGAAGGCTCGTAGGTTGGAGCAGGGCCTGAAACCTTGGCTCTATAGTAGGATTTCAGTGTCCAGAGTGTTTCCTATGGGACCATTCTGGAGAAGGTGATTATAGCGGAGTGTGGTAGCGAGGTGTTAACCCAATACCACAAAGAGAGGAAAGATAAGAGCAAGGAAGAGGGAGGAACTAAGGCAGAGAATGCCAGTGGTAGTGGTAATATGCCAATAATAATGAATTTTAACTCCAGAAATACTGGAGTGGGACAAAGGGATCCTAAACGTAGGATTGAAGTATGTACGACATGTGGAAAGACTCATTTAGGAGTCTATCTGAAGGGGAAATTGATTTGTTATAACTGTGGACATGAGGGTCATATGTTACCCAATTGTCCTAATCCTAAGAAAAATCATGGTTGTTTTGTATGTGGGTCGTTGGACCACATGACAAGAAATTGCCAAAGAAGGGGTAGGAGGAAAGTTAAGGTTTTAGTAGGATTAAGTTAGCCATGATGCGGTTGCATCAGCGGATTTAGTAGCAGGTATCATTTCAGTCAATACAATGAATGCTTATGTGCTGTTTGATTGGAGTGCTACTTTTTTTTATAGCATGAGAGTTTGCTAGGTGATTAAGTTCATTCTCGGAAGGGATTATAAATACCTTTATATGTTAAGGTGGAGAATGGGGAAATAACTTTCGTTAATTATATTCATGGAAATGAATAAGAAATGTAAGCAAGTATCGGTAGATAAGTATCGATAAAGTTGAGAGAATTTGAAGTAATTCTCGGTATGAATGAGTTGATTAACCATAAAACTTTAATAAATTTTTAGAATAAAAGTATGAATCTTCGGTTTTCTAATGAAACCCAAGGTAGAAATTCATGGTGAGGAATCACCGAAACTTTCTTATTGTCTAATCATGATGTAATCTAGAAGGATGTTAAGATTAGATTAGGTTGTGGTACAATCGTAACCTTTGATGGTTGACATATGGGAGCTGAGCTAAACAATTCCTTCAGAGAGCGAAGGTATATACAAAACTGGCAACCGATCTAACTCACTGTGATAGTAGTGTAGATGAGATGGGAATTTATTTGTTGGTTGTTTGTGGGAAACCTCTTAGAGTACCATATGGACTACTAGTAGAGGAGAGATTTGTGTTGAATCCTAGAGAAGTAATAAAAAGAAGATAAGAATGTAAATCATCAAAGATGATGAGCATAGTAAGTAAGACATCTTCGTATGTCATGAAGCTATAAGCTGGTAATGAAAATAGGTCCCGTAAACTTAGGTCGAAAGAACGTGAACCCTAGGAAGTAAAAATTAAGTAAACCAATACGTAAGTCAAATATATGACTATTTGATTAGCAGTTAAGAATAAATACCCATTGCCCAGGATCGATGATCTATTTTGATCAGTTGAAAGGGGCGAAGAATTGTTTTAGATATATTTGTGTACGGGGTATCGCTGGATGGAAGTAAGAAAGGACAAGGTACCTATGACGACGTTCAGAACTCGTTATGGTTATTACAAGTTTTGGTTATGTTATATGGGTTGACTGATGTACTGAAGTTAAACTTTCCGTAAGGGGCGCCGAGTAAGTCGGTGGCAAATTGATAGGTACCCTTGTGAGGTGCTATGTTTGAAAGTACCATTAGCGTCACAGGTTAGCATTATCGGAATAAGAAGTGGGAAAAGTAGTTTTCAGGAACTAAAAAGGAAAGTTAAGTGAGGTACCTATATTGTCTCTATCAGATGATACGAGGGATTTTGTAGTGTATCTCGATGTTTCACATAGATGACGAGATTGAGTGCTCATGTAGCACGACAAGGTCATTGTGTATGCATCACACCAGTTAAGGGATTATGAGAAGGTCTATCCTATTTATGATCTATAATTGGCAGCTGTAATTTTTGAATTAAAAATCTAAAGATAGTATTGATAAGGGGAGAAAGGTAGAGTGAATATGCGGTAGAGAAGAACTCAAAATGAGTTAATAACAGAGATGGTGAGGACGAAGTTAGAAGTTAAATTATGGAATGAAGTAGTAGAAATGTTATTCATAATGTAGACTCAATCCACGATAATGGAACAAGTTAATTAAGTACAACTAGGTAACGAGGAGTGCAAGCAAATGAAGAAGAGGATGCAGGATAAAGAGAAGATCATATATAATCTCGTTTTGAAGGAGGAATTTGAGTTTCATATAATTGGGTATTAAAAGAAGGACTAATAAAAGGAAGATAGTGTAATGTGTGAGTAAAGGTTTAACTTCCAACTCAGATTATTGATAAGAAATGACAAGTCATGTGAATTAAGATAATACCTTCGGAGAAGGTGAATTGGAAAAACCACAACGCTGAAGAAGCATTGTGGGAATTTTAAATTAAAATGATGGAAAAATTTTCCTCAATAGTGGAGACAAAACACTTATTCATATTTTTATTTTCATTATTGACAATGTCTAGAAAGTTCGGTCTAGGAAAGGGGTTTTTTCCATCTAATTATGTGCCAATAAGGAGAAGTCCTTATCAGAAAGCCCCCTCTTTCCTGGGAATGATCTGGTTGTTAATATTGTGAGTTATAATATTATTGAGATGAATAATTTTTGAAAGATTAAAAATATTTTTAGTCAAGTGATTTGTGATAAATAAAAGGGGTTTGTCATGAAGTATTTATTATAAATTTGGCTTATTACATGGACCCCCACTTACTCATTTTTCAAAATCTTTGATAAAAAGTTATCTCAGTTTTTATGTTATATTGCATAGTATTTGTATAGTACTGCATAGTGGTACGTAGTACTACATAGTGTTTCATAGTACTGCATAGTGTTTGCATAGTGTTGTATAGTAAAAATTAGAAAAGTCAAATGAATTCGCCGAACACCCGTGACTGTTTACTGTGCAGTTCGTGATTATTTTCTTAAATAGTATTATACCATTCTCTTATAAATAGGATGGCCAGTTTAGAAAAGAAAATCACACCAGAATCAGAGAATTCTTCTTCTATAATATTGAGCGTATTTCTTTTTAGTTTAAGAAAACTTTGAGTGTTGTATATAGTGCAAGTTTTCTTCAAGAATATCTCCGCTATACAAGTCTATACCAGTCAGAATTACTCTCCTTTTAAGGTAAGGGATATTATTTTCATTCAATATTTGTATGAAATAATATTTTCTTCCATACTTTATAGTATTTAAGTAATATTATTTCGTTTTATATTCCTAAATCTACACTTATTTTGATAAGTATTGCTTCTATACTCCTTGAAATTAGTAGAATATCCTTAAAATTTGCGCTTCATCTAGTATCGTTTCATAGGAATATTTTTTGAACATTCTTGTTAAATTTTAATCTTTTTATACCCGGGTAGTATTCAAGAAGTACTATTTGCGGAGTACTATTCACTCGGGTACTATTCATCTGGGGTACTATTCATGACAAAAATTGATTTCTTTTCTGTCCAAATTATTTTTGATACATGAATATTATTCTTGAATTTTACTCCACGAAGTAGTTATCATGTTGACAATTTGGACATTATTTAACTCTGAATAAATTGAATTATAAATCTTTAAAATTTATCCTTGTTCTCACTTAATTGAATTCTTATATCATTGTCATCATCCTCATGCTTAAATTGTGATCAAAGTCATCTTTAGCCCGTAGTGCATAGATGGACTATTGATTGGTATGATTATGACCAAAAATTATGTATCGGTATAATTTTGACCTGTAATGTTATAGAAAAATGATTTGGTGAAAGTCCTCATTAGCCCGTAGTGTATTGATGGACAGTTGTTGGCATGATCATGACCACAGGTGATACTAGCGAATATCATTGGCCCGTAGTGCATGGATAATTCGTGGATGTGATACTAACGAATATCCTTGGCCCGTAGTGCACGGATAATTCGGTGATGTTGATTATTATTGTGCCGCCCCCAAATCTAGGTTCTCTAACCTCAGATTCGGTGCTCATGATCTATCATTATGACGCCCCCAAATCCGGGTATCTTCTAACCTAACAGATGGTGCTACACGGTATTCATAACTATATATTCATTCTATTGAAACAACATCAAAATGAGTGAATCAACTATATTCTTATTACATTAATAATAATAAATTCTTTTCTCAGGTTCTGAAACCATTACATTCTTGTTCGTCATAATATAATTCATACAAACATACTAGTCTATTATAGGATAAACTAATTATTCATCTTCACCTTGCATTTATCTTTACTAGAACCCTCGGTTCGCTCGACCTTAGCTGCAATCATATGATTCAAGTAAGAAGTGAGCATAACTAGCTCAATAAGTCTAACAATATATTATATAGATACCACTTCGAGAATAATATGATTTTTCTTCATTAACTGAACAATAGTTATGAAGTACTATGAAACATTGAATAACACTTCTCATCTCATAAAATAATTTTGAAGTACATATGGTAGCTTAGAAATTCTGAGTAGGTCCATAGACCATGAACATTCTATTTAGTTTTTATTCATGAAAAGGACAACCCGGTACTAAGACCGTGCGTTCGATATTTCTTACGAGCACTTTTAGGTGATCAGCTTATAGTATTCTATGTTCATCAACATTCATCCGTTAAACGTATTTATGTTTATGTTTTGGCAACCTCGCGTGCCCATTGAATAATCGATGCAAAATACTTTTTTTTATTCATACTCAGGCTTACCTTGAATCCGTACCAAACAATTAGCGTAGGATAACGTTATCAATTCTTTATTGAAAGACTTGTAAAGAAATCAATCAATCTTTTAAGATTAGTCTAGCCGAGTTAAAACTGGCATCGACCCTTTCGTAAAATAATTCAAGCATCTCAAAACATAAATCACAGAAAACTTGGCTAACACGAAGGTTAGACAAACGTTAAGAAAACTTGCCTTCAAGTGTGTTCAAAAATATTCCACAACTCTTGGTCTTTACAGTCGCTTCAACACATAACCATATAACATACCACATTAGGTTATACACAATCATGTAAAGTTCCTAATGTATCTTACCCTTCTTCTCAATCCAATCGTTTATTAGATTTATTAACATTGGTTACGGTTATCGCATTACATTGTTCTTACGTTCATGTTCACATAATCATTAACAACTTTTAGTTGTAATTCTCAACGTTATAGTCATCATCGAGGATGCTACTTTAAGTTAATTAAGTAACTAATTCATCATTAATCAATTATCTTTCTCTTTATATAACTTAACCGAATTTATTTCGTTAATAAAACTCGTTTACAATTACTTATTCTTCTTTACAGCTTATTATCGTTCTTACGTCACTAAACCAATACTTATAAACCATGGTTAAGTACCCTCAAAATTGAATACTATTCACTTTCTTACACTTTACATCTTTCATTTAATTACTAAGTAAACAATCATTAAATTCCTAAAATCATCACTATATACATGATATAGTAATGGTCTGACTATGTACCATACTTACATACATGCCCCATACTTGTCTTGAAATCACTTGAGTTCACAATTAAATTGGTCCAACATTTTTCCTTACTCAGCGCTGCGACGCCTTCCTCATGCTTACCATTGGTGCTGAGGTGCCACACTTCAGTACCAAACTCCCGATCTCAGTGCTGTGGCGCAAGACTCCTTCTTACGAGTCGTGCTGCATCACCACTCTGCAGTGTCTAGCCTCTCTACCCGGCGCTGCGGCGCCGACTCTTAACCCTTAAGAAATTTCAAATTTTCGCTGATTCAATTCCTTCCAAACTCATAACTCGATCGTTATAAGTCCGAATTGGCTCGTTCAAAAGCAATTTTCTTATACGTAATATACACTACGATTTTATCTGGACAAAAATAGTTTTTAAATCCGTTAACGATGAATTTACTATTAACGTTCTAATAGCACGTTCGTTATACATTCTTGAGCGTTCAAAGCTTGTTTTCTTTGTTATAAGTCGGATTTCGACAATTCTTGAGTCCACGACTCTCAAATACGTTATGCTACATTATGCCATCAAAAACCTAGGTTTCCGAGTTACACGACAACTTTCGACTACTAATCCGAGATTTATACATTTTCAACGTTTAATGCCAAATCTCAGAAATTTTGCCATAACTTCATTACTCATGTTCTATACGCCAAATCAAATAGAACAACTCCATTGATTCATCATCTACATCCTAACCAATCAAGATTCACATAACCTAGGATGGTTTTGAATTTGTCCATCAACAACCAAATAAACGCTTATTAGTTTTCTTCGCTTAAACTTTCGTAAACGCTTATGATTCTTAATTGTTCATCGCTTATCAATGTTTTAATTCACTATTAGCCATCCTTATTACTCCTTATCATACATGCTCCATCATTTCCAACTTCTCTACAAAAACGAAATCGAAAAAGATCAAAAACTTAGGTTTACGTATATTACCTTAACGTTCTTCGCGTTCTTGACTAAAGCTTGTATGTTTTGCTTTGGATTGCTCTTGATTATGTGTTAGAGCTCTTTTCTCTCTCTCAATATTATCTAGAGTTAGTGAAAATAATAAAATGACCAACCTAGCTTCTCTTATATAGGAAAATCTAATTGAGGGTATAATGGTCATTAAGTCCATCTCTTTACTATTAACCTCCTTACTATTCATTTGTTTAGCCACCAAGTATAAGCATTTTACTTGGCCACCACTTTGGGTCGCCCATGGGTTTTAACCATCCGATAACCCATCAGTTCGATCCACGATTTAATTTCTTAATTTGGGCCTTAGCATTAATTCTGATTGGGCCTATCTTGGGCTTGACTCTACTTAACATTCGGCTTGGCATAATCCAAGTCCAATTGGATAATGACAAAGTCCACTTACTAAAGTCCATTAAGAACTATTTGTATTTTACTCGAACAATTCTTGTATTCTCTTCGTATAGTATTCGTACGATATTCGTATTATACGTCATATTAATCTTCGTACTATACTCGTATACTAATTTGTATCATACTCATATATCACACGTATAATAACCATAATCATTATACGCATTTCATTTCCTTCTCGGAAATCACTTTCCATAACCCTTAGGTTTTAAGTCCGCAGGCGAAAACTTTATTTGCCATTACTGAAATATTATTGGATATTTCATCTCGTCTTAGAATTCTATCATTACGCGTTTCTCGAAATTTCAAACTTAATTCCCAAGCAGAAACGGATGAATAGTTTTTTTACGAAAATTTCTCAGAAAACTTTTATTTTTGTCTTGAAAATTCAAACACTTTAATTCTACCACATAGCTAGAATCATATCCACATCCGCACATTCTAGGTCATAGAACGACCTTCAAATAGCTTACTCACATAAATAATCAATTAAATTCATTTAATCCATATAATCAAATAAAATTTAATTCTCATAAAAATCCAATTTTTCTCGGGCGTTACATCCTTCCCCCTTATAAGGATTCTATCCCCAGAATCTCGCTACAATTACATAAACAAATGAGAAAAAATTTCCTTCATTATAATCTCGAGTTCCCACGTTGCTTCTTCGGCATTATGGTTCCTCCAATTCATCTTCACCGAAGGTATTATCTTATCTATCAAGACTTGTTCCTTCCTATCAAAAATCTGAATTGGAAGTTAAGCACTTACTAACACATTACATTATCTCTCTTTTCATATTTGGCCAACCAAAGTTTCATCAAAGGTCTTAATACATCTTAGTATTATCCAGATGTACCAAGCACCTCGAACTATGGGCCTCTCTCATTAGTCCTTCTTTTAACTTTAAATTATTTAGAACTCAAATTCCTCCTTCAAAACAAGATTATACTCGGTCTTCTCTTCATCCTCCATTCTCTTCTTCATTCGCTTGCACTCCTCGTTACTTAGTTGTACTTTCTTAACTCATTCCATTTTCGTAGATTGAGTCTACATTGTGAATAATATTTCTACCGCTTCATTCCATAAATTAACTTCTAACTTCGTTCTCTCCATCTCCGTTATTAACTCATTCTGAGTCGTTAAAATTGATAGCTTCTCCCTACCCTTCCTGCGTAACGCGTCGGCTACTACGTTTACCTTCCCTAAATGATATAAGATATCACAGTCGTAATCCTTTATCAATTCTAACCACCTTCTCTAACTCATATTAAACTCCTTCTGTGTGAAGATATATTCCAGACTCTTATAGTCCGTGTATATCTCACACTTCACCCTGTATAAATACTATCTCTATATTTCTAATTCAAAACTACAACTGCCAATTCTAGATCATAAGAAGGATAAACCTTCTCATAATCATTTTACTGAGGTGACGCATATGCAATGACCTTGCCATGCTACATGAGCACGCAACCCCATCCTCTATGCGAAGCATCGCTATAAATTACAAAGCTCCTCGTATCATTTGATAAAGATAATACATGTGCCTCACTTCTCATTCCCATCATACTTATCAATAACATGTACTAAAATCTGTATATCTTTTAAGCCAAAATTCACACATAGTGAATTTCGTATCCAACTTCTCCCTCTATAGTGTTTCCCACACTATCTTCAAATGTTCAACGTGATCTTCTGGCATCTCAAAATAGACTAGAATATCACCAATGATCATTACGACACACTCGCCCAAATATTATTTGAACACTCTATGACGCTAATGGTACTTTCAACCATAGCACCTCACAAGAGTACCTATCAACTTACCACTGACTTGCTCGGCGCACCTTACGGAAAGTCTAACTTCAGTACATTAGTTAACCCAAATGACATAACTAGAAACTCGTAATAACCATAACGAGTTTTGAACGTCGTCTTAGGTACATCCTTTTTCTTTACTTTCAATTGTCAATACCCCGTACACAACTCTATCTTAAAAAAATACGTTGCCCTTTTCAACTGATCAAATAGATCATCGATCCTGCGCAATGGGTATTTACTCTCAACTGCTAACTTACTCCACTCACGATAGTCGATACACAAATGTAACGATCCATCCTTATTATTTACTGATAATAATAGTGCTCCTACTCTCTGGGTATCCACATCTGTTCATAGGTATTCTATACACCTCTTCCTTAACATCCTCCTAGCTTGCGTCATGGTTAGACAAGAAAAGCGTCCCGGTGATTTATTACAATACAACACTACCTTGGGTTCCTTAGAAATCTGAAGGTTCACACTTTTCCTATGACAATCTATTAAAGTTCTATGGTAAATTAACCCCTTCATACCGAGAATTACTTCAAATTCTCTCAACCTTATCGGTACTTATCTACCAATACTTTCTTACCTCTATCATTCATGAAACAATTCCCATGAATAGGTTTAATGGGAGTTATTTCCTCATTCTCTACCTTAATATTTAAAGGTATTTATAATCCTTTCGGAAATGAACCTAATCGCTTAGCAAATTCAAATGCTATAAAAGAACAAGTAGCACTCCAATCAGACAGCACATAAGCATTCATTTTATTGACTGAAATTATACATGTTACTACATTCACTAATGGAACTGCATCTTGGACAGTTATATTAAAATTACGGGTCGTATGTCTACCCGGTAATGGTGGTCCAGTAATGGCTAACTTACCACTACTAGCACCCTTACTCTCTTTCGACCCCTTCTTTAGGAAATTTCTTGCCATGTGGTCCATCGACCCACAAACAAAACAACTTTGGTTTTTCTTAGGATTAGGACAATTGGGTGATATATAATCCTCATGTCCATAGTTATAACAAATCGATTTCCCCTTCAGACAGACTCCTAGATGAGCCTTTCCGCATGTCTTTCATGTTTCGATCCTACGCTTAGGATCCCCTAGTTCCACTCCAGTATTCCCGGAGTTAAAACTCTTCCTCTTGGGCATACTTACACTGCCACTAGCTCCTTCGACCTTTGGTCCTCCTTCTCCTTTTCTATTATTCTTTTTCTCTTTGTGGTACTGGCTCAAAGCCTCACTACCAGCCTCCGCGATGATTGCTTTCTCCAGAATGGTCCCATATGAGGCACTCTAGAAAATACAAATACTACTATAGAGCCAGGGTTTCAAGCTCTGCTAAAACCTATAAGCCTTCCTTTCCTCAGTGTCCACTTGGTGTGGAGCAAACCTTTCCAATTCATTGAATCTGGTCGCATACTGGGGAACTGTCATGTCCCGTTGCTTAATTTCTAAGAACTTAATGTCCATCCTCCCTTGCATGCTTGTAGGGAAATAGTTCTCGAAGAAAACCTTCTTGAACTGTTCCCACGTTACCACATCTTCACTTGCCCCACCCTGGTGAGCCTCCCACCAAAAGTTGGCTTCTCCCTTCATCATATAGGTCACAAAAGAAGTCTTTTGCGCCTCCCCTACGTTTGTAATAACAAACGCCTTCTCTATTTCCTTTACTCATGTCTGGGCCTCAATTGGGTTCGTAGTTCCTTTGAACTCTGGCGGACCTTCACTTTTAAATTCCTTAAAGGTAGTCATTCCGGTTACCGTAGGGACTACGGGTGCTCTACCCCCAGTTTGATTAAATGCAGCAATTAATAAATTAATGAACTCTTGCATAGGGTTGTCTTGAACCCCCTGGTTATCGTTACGGGACTCATCCTCTTGATTACGATGTCTTCTCCATGGCGGCATTATGCTGATTAAATAAATAAAGTTTCATTATTTTCTATTTGCTTACTTAGTTATCATTTCACAATAATAACTCATACCATAACAAAGCATATTTAGTAAAACTTTATTACATTCATATGCTTCATCATTCAAACTATTTACAATTTGATTCTATAGCCAAAGCTATCACATTCCTATCCCGCGATTAAATTTCACAAAAATTGGGATTTAGAAAAAGACTACCATTTTATACAAAAGAGGGTTTTACGTCACTACACACATATTTATCACTCTAGATTTCTAATAATGCATAACAATGTCCTCGTGTTTTTAATTCATAATACTTGATACAATATCCCGACTAATAGTATATCGAGTCTATCCCGACTCAATAGAATAACAAGCAATTTTCAGCTTGAAATCCTTATAAGCACTCTCATGGATGTAAGACATCCATGCTATTTTCTGGTACTTCTCCCCTAGTTCTTTACGAAGCTCATCAGCCTCATTCTTATAATTTGTCGCCTTATCCTTCATGAGCTCCTTCTCGTTATGCTCAATCTCAAAATCCGCTTCTGCAAACACCTTAGCTTCATGGAGATCACTAATCTCCTTCCTCTAGTTTTGTACAATAGTGCGCAGTTGCACATTCCGGTCAAGCACTGCAGATACAATGCCCTCATTGCCTCTAGAGGTGTTGGCTCTAGTACAGGTACCACTGTATTAAACGATGCTACCTCCATCTCCCCATCCACATCGACCAAATATCCCTATACATGAAGCAATCGATGGACATCTACAACAACACATAATATGTTGATTAGTACATAATAGACAATAGTATTAGCACAAATCACATTTAATTTATTTAGGATTAATTTCCATCTTTTAAATCTTTCGCTACTGAGTTTCCTCAATACCTTATTAACTCATTCGACTCGAGTTTACTTCCTTCGGACTTCTCCTTTTCTAACGAGGTTATTAACCTAAGGTTCTCCACCCTTAAGTTTTATAACCTAATACTTTGATACCAACCTGTGATGCCCCCAAATACGGGTATCTTCCAACCCGACAGATGGTGCTACACGGTACTCACAACTACACATTCATTCTATTTAAACAACATCAAAATGAGTGAATCAACTACATTCTAATTACATTATTAATAATAAATTCCTTTCCCAGGTTCTGAAACCGTTACAATCTTTGTTCATCATAATATAATTCATACAAACATACTAGTCTATTATAGGATAAACTAATTATTCATCTCTGTCTTGCATTTATCTTTACTAGAACCCTCAGTTCGCTCGACCTTAGCTACAATCATATGATTCAAGCAAGAAGTGAGCATAACTAGCTCAACAAGTCTAACAATATATTATATAGATACCACTTCGAGAAGCATATGATTATTCTTCGTTAACTGAACAATAGTTATGAAGTACTAAGAAACATTGAATAGTACTTCTCATCTCATAAAATAATTTCGAAGTACATATAGTAGCTTAGAAATTCTGAGTAGGTCCATAGACCATGAACATTCTCTTTAGTTTTTATTCTTGAAAAGGACAACCCGGTACTAAGACCGTAAGTCCGATATTCTTATGAGCACTTCTAGGTAATCAACCTATAATACTCTATGTTGATCAACATTCATCCGTTAAACGTATTTACATTTAAGTTTTGGCAACCTCGCGTGCCCATCGAATAATCGATGTAAAATACATTTGTTTATTCATAGTCAGGCTTACCTTGAATCCGTACCAAACAATTGGTGTAGGATAGCGTTATCAATTTTATATTGAAAGACTTGTAAAGAAATCAATCAATCTTTTAAGATTAGTCTAGCCGAGTTAAAACTGGCATCGACCCTTTCGTAAAACAATTCATGCATCTCAGAATATAAATTGCATAAAACTTGGCTAACACGAAGGTTAGACAAGCATTAAGAAAACTTGTCTTCAAGCGTCTTCAAATAAATATTCAACAATTCTTGGTCTTTACAGTCTCTAAAACACATAACCACATAACATACCACATTAGGTTATACACAATCATGTAAAGTTCCTAATGTATCTTACCCTTCTTCTCAATCCAATTGTTTATTAGATTTATTAACATTGGTTATGGTTATCGCATTACATTGTTCTTACGTTCACGTTCACATAATCATTAACAACTTTTAGTTGTAATTCTCAACGTTATAGCCATCATCGAGGATGCTACTTTAAGTTAATTAAGTAATTAATTCATCATCAATCAATTATCTTTGTCTTTATATAACTTAACCGAATTTATTTCATTAATAAAACTTGTTTACAGTTACTTATCCTTCTTTACGGCTTATTATCGTTCTTACTGATAAGTAGGTTTTATACCTACTTATCTGGTATCAATTACTTGAAATAGTTGCTTAAACCTATGTTTCTTAGTTACTTTTCATACATTTTATGTTATTTTGTAGGCTATGACATAACATTGGCTTGAAGAAGCAAGGAAAAGCGATTCGGACATCTTTTGGACTAAAATATGCAAGCAAATATAAGAATGGAAGATTTCTGGGCTTCTAACACCAAGTTGGATGCATGTTCTTGGCTTGTAACTTGGATTATACTGTAGATGTTCTTCTTAGCTTTTTGGAACGTCTTAAATCATCCCAATCAGAGTTTGGATGCGAGAGTTATGGCCTTTTTATCAACGAAGATCAAATCTAAGAGTTCTCATGCTTGCAATTTACACAACATCTACTTCAAGCTCGATTTCGATCTTGTTCTAGCCGGAATTTCTCCATTCTCAAAAAATGAAAGTTGTAGAGCTTGTCGATAGATTCGATTTGATAGGTGGAAGGCCCCGTAACTCCTCCCGTATCAAAAGTTATGGCCGTTTTACCAGATGACACTGCAGCAGAAAAGTGACCCCCGCCGGGGCGGGCCCTTTTAGCCTTATAACCCCCGCCGGGGCAGGGGTACGCGCAGAAAAGACGTTTTTTGTCCGAATTTGAATGAGAGAAGGATTGTTTCGATCCAATTAACTCAAAGACTTCCAAGAGGACTTAAAGATAGATAAAGAGACTTATAAAAGGTGGAAAATCACATAGATTAGAAGAGAGAGAGAGAGAGAGAGAAAGGATTCCACTAGATTAAATTAGAGTAGGATAGGAGAAAACACTTATTCTTATGAGATTTGAAGATTGAAGAACTTGG
This sequence comes from Panax ginseng, assembly GCA_020205605.1. Taxonomy (NCBI): domain Eukaryota; kingdom Viridiplantae; phylum Streptophyta; class Magnoliopsida; order Apiales; family Araliaceae; genus Panax; species Panax ginseng. The sequence continues at coordinate 59,030,567 of CM035131.1, read as the reverse complement.
AAGCCATTGGAGATCAAGATCAAGAGCGAGACGGAGGACGAATTTGCTAACAACAGATTCAATTCTTTTCCTTAATCTTATTCTTATCTTTTAATTTGTATTCAAGTGTGGATTCTTAGTTTTAATTCAATGAACTAATTTTTTGTTTGATATTACAATGGATCTTATTGTGTAGTTTAGTTTAATATGATTTGCTACTAATTATTATGTTCTATTGTGAGGATTGTCTATTGTGATTTGGACTTAATTGTTTAATTGATTGGCCATTAATTACCGTGATAATCTATATGAACTCGATAGATGAAGTTTAGATTTAGATCTGATCATGATAGCATTTGTTTGTGATTTCTGCATATATGGAATTCATGATTCATGTTTAGGATAGAGATATGCCTTTATGCCATATGTAATCTTATACATAACTTGTGCTTTAAATCTTTTTTAATTGTAATTCACATAGAGATATAGTGGATTAGTGAATTATGCTGTCTTGCTTAATTCTATCAATTGTGGATTTAAGTGAGTATGGGTATTATGCATCGAGAGGTGGTTTTATCTGCTTTAGTGTTCTTGATTAACAATTCAGGATAAAGAATAATTGATGAGAAGTGTGTTAATTTAAATGAAGCAATAAGTGAAGTTGTGATCTTAAATCTCCATAATTTAATTTTTAATTAGTGGTAATTAGAATTAGTGTAATTCGATAATTTAATTTATAATCCTAAATTGTTTGTTTAAATAAAATTAGTTTGATTAAGAGTTAGTATTTGGTAATTTGTATTAATAATTCCTCGTGTGAACGACACTCTACTTTAACTTTATTACTTGTTGACCACGTATATTTACGTGATGTGCATAATTAGATTTTACCCAATAAGTTTTTGACGCCGTTGCCGGGGAATTAGTTTAATATATTTTTGCCAATATTAGCTTCAATCAAATTAGTCTTAATTTAAATATTTTTTTCTTTCTTTATTTTTCTTTTATTTTATTATCTTCTTATTTTTCTCTCGTTTCAGGTACCATGGCTGGATTCAATTATCAAAGGCCATATTCGAGTATGACTCAACCAAGGGGAGCGGGGATTGATGGACTCAATGTATTTTCTTCATTATCAGAACAACTTGAGACACTTTCGAGGAGGTTGGACGTTGTTGCAGCCCAACGTAATCGAAGGATAGCAGTTACTTGCAATTATTGTGTTGGCAATCACCCGAGTAATCAATGCACCAACAGTCTTGGGCCGGTACAGTATGGTGGTAACTACCTCAACAACTATTCTTATCCTAGGTATCATCAAGTCTGGGGGTATCACCTGGATTCTTCATGGAGCTATAATTATAAAGATCAATACTCTACTCCAAATCCAACATACACGCCAGAATTCTCATATCAACCTCCATTAAAAGAAGAAAAGTCAAAGTTGGAGGAATTACTATCAAAGGTAATAGCAGACCAAGAGGAGAGGATGATGAGTCAAGAAATGTCGAGCAATAATTTTCAGCATCAGATGGAACAAGTCATCACCACTTCAACTCATGGTCCTTAATACATGTATTCCAAAACTGAGACAGATAATTCAAGATTGGAGGAATTGTTGTCCAAGTTCATAGCATCAAATGAGGAGAGAAGGATTAATCAAGAAAAGTCAATTCAGAATCTTCAGAATAAGATAGATCAAATGAACAAAGCCGTAAGCAACCTTCCTCAAAACACTCGGCTTTATGACATGGATGACAAAATTGACAGAGAATCCGAACCAAATCTGTGACTGGATGAGCCACAAGATATCGGAAGTGTGGAGACAATTAGGGATAATGAAATAGAGGTCGACGAAGATCTTAATGGGTCTCCACCAAAGATCAAAGAGTCAGTCAGATTTGCAAAATCATGCCCACTTGGTAGTCATGTCATCAGCGAAGCTCTTGATGACATAAGATTGAGTACAATTTTGAATCCATGGTGGGACGAGAAAGAGAAGATAGACGAAGAGCCCATTGTGTGTGACAAGCTTCCATGCCCCAAAGTGATCACATACACAATGGAGAAAACACCTAGCTGTGGGACGTTCTTGATTGAGATCATACCAAATCACATCATGCTAGGTAACTTTGATGCATTGGCCATCACAAATGAGAACCTACCAAAAGCTATATTATTTTCGATGGATGGAGGGTTCCTTAATTATCGAAGAGGAATTGGATAGCGTGGACGGACAAAGTCAGCCGAAAGACTGTAATTCAATTGGCTTAACCGGAGGCAAACTGAGAATTTTTATATTTATATGCTTTACTAGTTTATTTAGTAGATAGGAATTAATTTTCTTATTAAGTTCTCTTCCCAATCTAAGTGCTATTCTAATCCATGTTATCTCTCTTAATTGCAGGTATTGGAGGTTCAATGGACATGCAAAATAATATGAAAAGGTTATTCAAGTCCAATTCAAGTGTGTTGCCCAATTTGTTCCATGTGCCTAATCTATTCTCCAAACTTAGCGGACAGGGAGGAGGATTGCTATATTTTCAGGGAAGTCCTCTACTTTACTTTTTTCTATTTCAGCCATTGAGGACAATGTTTAGTTTAAATTTGGGCATTTTAGTGGCGTATTGCATATAGTTAGTTATTTACATTGTAGTTCGTATAGTTACATTTAGTTTTTACATTCAATTTCTTTTAAAAAAAAGAAATTAAAAAAAAATTGAAAATTTTCAAAAATAGTAGTTAGTTTACTATGTTTATATAGCATTTAGTACATCTTGCATGAGTCCAACTGTTTGATATTTATAGTTATTTTTAGCCAATGATGAGATTGGAACTGGGTAGACAAGTATAGTACTGACTATTAGAGCTTTGATGTGATTTCTTGTTAGGAATTGAGTCCTTTTCTGTTTTAAACTTGTATAATAAGGATATCACAGTAAAAATAACTTCTTGATTGATTGAGTTTAAATTGATACATAATGGGTCTCTAAAGGATAATGCTAGTTTGAATGAAAGAATGACAAGAATAAGTAGTGATGGCTAAAGTTAGACAAGAACCTAAGTTTGGGGGAATATTTGGGGTATATAAGCTATAAAAATAAAAAAAAGAAAAAAACAAGTATGAATAAATACCATGGCGTGCTTGTCTATTTTTGTGGCCTTTGTTACTTGAGTAAGTAAGCCCGATGAGATTGGCTTTACACCTAGCGCCCTAAGGTCTTAATGGTCTGGGAATCGTTGGTCGAAATCTCGTTAAGGTAGCATTGAAAAGCCTAAGGGAATAAGACATTGCATAGATATGTGTATATAAAATAAAAAAAATGAATAAAACAGGAAATAAGAGCAAAAATCCCCCGTAGATAAAAAATAAAGCATAAGTATCCCATGTTGACCCTCGATATTGGTAATTGTTTGATTTTAGTTGGATCTAGCTTGTTTTTGGATTTCTTGAGTTTACACTATATGATGCCTTCGAAGAGACTTGTTATGTGTTAAATTTGATTTTATATCAGTTAACATTGTTGTGGAGAACACATGAACTATATTAGTGATAACAGTCTAAGATTTAATGATTGATTGGGAAATTATTGATTTATTTTGATATGATGTATTATCATGTTTACTTCATTTCTCTAAGGCCAGTTGAATAGACTTGTTTCTGTCATTACTGCTGCATTTGTAAGCATGTAGATTAGTTGCATTGCATAGCATTGTTGTTTTGTGTTTTTGCTTGAGGAGAAGCAACTGTTTAAGTTTGGGGGTATTTGATAAGTAGGTTTTATACCTACTTATCCGATATCTATTACTTGAATTAGTTGCTTAAACCTATGTTTCTTAGTTACTTTTCATACATTTTATATTATTTTGTAGGCTATGACATAACATTGACATGAAGAAGCAAGGAAAAGCAATTCGGACATCTTTTAGACTAAAATATGCAAGCAAATACAAGAATGGAAGATTGTTGGTCTTTTAACACCAAATTGGATTCATGTTCTTGGCTTGGAACTTAGATTATACTGTAGAGCTTCTTCTTAGCTTTCCGAAACATCTTGAATCATCTGAATCGGAGTTTGGATGCTAGAGTTATGGCCTTTTTATCAACGAAGATCAAAGCTAAGAGTTCTCATGCTTGCAATTTACACAACTTCTACTTCAAGCTCGATTTCGATCTTGTTCTGGCCAGCATTTCTCAATTCTCAAAGAATAAAAGTTGTAGATCTCATTGATAGCTTTGATTTTATAGGTGGCAGGCCCCGTAACTCCTCCCGGATCAATGGTTATGGTCATTTTACCAGAGGACAACTGCAGTGAGAAAAAGTGACCCCACGAGAGAAAGCTTTCCCTTCACAAAATGCCACGTAAAAAGCATACATACCAGCTATAAAACAGTAAGAACCCCCATCAAGGCGGGCCCTTTTAGTTTATAACCCCAATAGGAAAGGTAGTGTACGCCTGAAAAAAGCGTTTTTGTCCGAATTTGAGTGGGAGAAAAATTGTTTCGATCTGATTGACTCAAGGACTTCCAAGAGGACTTAAAGACAGATAAAGAGACTTATAAAAGGTGGAAAATCAAATAGATTAGAAGAGAGAGAGAGGATTCCACTAGATTAAATTAGATAGAATAGGAGAAAACACTAGTTCTTATGAGATTTGGAGATTGAAGCACTTGGAAGCCATTGGCGATCAAGATCAAGAGCGAGACGGAGGAAGAATTTGCCGACAACAGATTCAATTCTTTTCCTTAATCTTATTCTTATCTTTTAATGTGTATTCAAGTGTGGATTCTTAGTTTTAATTCAATGAACTAATTCTTTATTTTATATTACAATGGATCTTATTGTGTAGTTTATTTTAATATGCTTCGCTATCAATTATTATGTTCTATTGTGAGGATTGTCTATTGTGATTTGGACTTAATTGTTTAATTGATTGGCCATTAATTACCGTGATAATCTATATGAACTCGATAGATGAAGTTTAGATTTAGATCTGATCATGATAGCATTTGTTTGTGATTTCTGCATATATGGAATTCATGATTCATGTTTAGGATAGAGATATGCCTTTATGCCATATGTAATCTTATACATAACTTGTGCTTTAAATCTTTTTTAATTGTAATTCACATAGAGATATAGTGGATTAGTGAATTATGCTGTCTTGCTTAATTCTATCAATTGTGGATTTAAGTGAGTATGGGTATTATGCATCGAGAGGTGGTTTTATCTGCTTTAGTGTTCTTGATTAACAATTCAGGATAAAAAATAAATGATGAGAAGTGTGTTAATTTAAATGAAGCAATAAGTGAAGTTGTGATCTTAAATCTCCATAATCTGATTTTTAATTAGTGATAATTAGAATTAGTGTAATTAGATAATTTAATTTATAATCCTAAATTATTTGTTTAAATAAAATTAGTTTGATTAAGAGTTAGTATTTGATAATTTGTATTAATAAGTCCTCGTGGGAACGACACTCTACTTTCACTTTATTACTTGTTGACCACGTGTATACTTGTGTGTTGTGCGTAATTAGATTTTACCCAACACTTACGTCACTAAACCAATACTTATAAACCATGGTTAAGTACCCTCAAAATTGAATACTATTCACTTTCTTACACTTTACATCTTTCATTTAATTACTAAGTAAACAAACATTAAATTCCTAAAATCATCATAATATACATGATATAGTAACGGTCTTACTATGTACCATACATTCATACATGCCCCATACTTATCTTGCAATCACTTGAGTTCACAATTAACTTGGTCCTACATTTTTCCTTACCCGACGCCGTCCTCATGCTTACCATTGGCGTTGCCATACGGCACACTTCAACTTCAAGACCAAACTCGGTCTCGGTGCTTTCTGGCATGAGACTCCTACTTCGAGTTCAAGTGACAGCCACCACTCTGCAGTTGTCAAGCCTCTCTGCCCGTGATGCAATGGCTGGTGATTATAGCTTAGGCGGCGCCAACTCTTAACCCATAAGAAATTTCAAAATTTCCTTGATTCAATTCCTTCCGAACTCGTAACTCGATCGTTATAAGTCCGAATTGGCTTGTTCAAAAGCCATTTTCTTATACGTAACATACACTACGATTTTATCTGGACAAAATGAGTTTTCAAATTCGTTAACGATGAATTTACTAGAATTAATAAGTGAAGTTGTGATCTTAAATCTCCATAACCTGATTTTCAACTAGTGCTAGTAGTAGTAGTTTAATTATATGTTTTAATTCACAACATTAAATCGATTGTTTAAATAAAATTAGTTTGGTTAAGAACTAGTACTTGGTGATTTTTATTAAATAATTCCTCGTGGGAACAATACTTTTCTCATCACTTTATTACGTGTTGACCGTGTATACTTGCACATATGTTTTGATTGTGAAATCAATCAACAATTTTTTGGCGTCATAGTCAGGGAATTAATTTAATAATATTTGCCAATATTAATTTTTATCAAATTAGTTTTAATTTAAATGTTTTCTTTTAATTTTATTTATCTAATTTAATTCTCTTTCTATTTTTCTTTCTTTTTAGGTACCATGGCAGAATTTAATTATCAATTATCGTATACGAGAATTACTCAGCCAAGGGGAGTGGAGAATGATGGACTCGCGACACTTTCTGCATTGTCAGCACAGATTGAGACACTTTTGAGGAGGTTGGACGCTTTTACAGCACAACGTCGTCAAAGTGTGGCGGTTACTTGTGATTATTGTGCTGGAAATCATCTGAGTCATCAATGCACCACCAGTTTCAAGCCGATACGGTATAGTGGTGATTACCCCAACAATTATGTCTATCCCAATAACTATTATCAAGATTGGGGATATTACCCAGATTTTTCATGGAGCCGTACTCATCAAGATCAATTTTATTCTCCAAGTCAAACATACCCACCAGAGTTCTCATGTCCACCTCCACAGCAACAGGAAGAAAATCTAAATTTGGAGGAAATTCTATCAAAGTTCATAGCTTCAAGTGAGGAGAGGAGGATTAGTCAAGAGATAACGAGTCAAAATTTTGCGAACCAGATGGAACAACTACTTAATGCCTCGAACATTTGTCCTCAATACACTTGGCCCTATGACATGGATTCCGAGACTGATGGTGAGCCCAAACCAAATCTGCAACCGAATGTGCCAAATGATATAAATGTTGAAAGAGAGGAGACACTTGGGGACCAAGAAAAGGAGATCGACAAAGATCTAACTTTGAGTACCAACGAAGATGAGCCGATTTTGATAGTATCCCATGTACCTTCTCCACCAAAGTTCAAGGATCTGGACAGTTTTTCAAGATCGTGTCCAATTGGTAGTAATGTCATTGGAAAGGCTATGTGTGATATGAGAGCTAGCAAAACTTTAGAGCCTTGGTGGTACGAGAAAGGGAAGATAGAAGAGGAACCTGTTGTGTTTGACAAGCATCCATGCCATAATTTAATCGCAAACACAATGGAGAAAGAACTTAGTGGTTTATCGTACTTAATGGGGATCCTATCTAAAAAGATCATACTAGGTGACTTAAATTCAATGGCCATTACAATTGGGAACCAACCAAAAGAGACATTGTTACTGATGGATGGAGGGTTGCTAAATTTTCAAAGGGGAATTGGATAGAGAATTAAAGAAGTCAGGCTGAGACTATAAAACAAGTGCTTATTGGGAGGCAACCCAAGTTTAATTTTTATTTATAGTTTTTATTAGGTTTTATATTAGTAACTTTGAATTGGCATTTATTTAGGATTTAATACAATTGTTTCTAATCATGGTTTATAGGTTATTCAAGTCAAATTCAAGTGTGGTGCCCAATTTGTTCCATGTGCCTAGCCTATTCTCCAAACTTAGTGGACAAGGAGGAAGATTGTTATATTTTCAGGGAAGTCCTTTGCTTTACTTTTTCCTATTTCAGCCATTGAGGACGATGTCTAGTTTAAGTTTAGGGGCATTTTAGTGTCGTATTGTATATAGTTAGTTATTTGCATTGTAGTTCATTATTTTTATGTGTTAGCATTGTGTTTTTGCATTTAGTGTGCATATAATACATGGTAGTTAATTGCATATTCATATATGTGTTGCATTAGTATGTGTTCATTTAGTATAATTGCATATTCTAGTTTTATTTGCATTTTAGGATTGCATGTTCATAGTAGATTGTGGCATTTAGGTTATGAATATGTTTTAGATTTTTATAATTTTATCGCGTGATTCCATTGTTAGATAGTTAATTATATTTTGGGCCAATGATGAGACCGAAATTGCATAAACAAGTTAATCTTGATTATTAAGCCTTTGATGTGATTTCTTGTCTTGATTTAAATCTTTATCTGTTTGATACTGATATTATCATGATAGCACTTGTTAAGAAACGAACATGTTGGCTGATTAAGTCTAAATGGATATATAATGCATTTCTAAAGGATAATGCCAGTTGAATGAAAGATTAACAAGAATAGGCAGTGATGGCTAAAGTTAAACATGAACTTAAGTTTGGGGGAAAATTTTGGGCTATATAAGCTTTATTAAAAAAATGAATGATGATAAATAAACATCGTGACTAGTCTTGTTTCGGGGCCTTTGCTATTTGAGTAAGTAAGTCCGAGGTGATTGTCTTTACACCTAGCGCCCTAAGGTCTTAATGGTCTGGGAGTCGTTGGTCGAAAGCTTGCTAAGGGGTAGCACTGTTAGCCTAATAGAATGAGACATTGCATAGTCATGGAAAATAGAAAAAAAAATAATGAATAAAACGGAAAAAAGTGCAAAAAGCCCCCGTCATAAGTATTGTGACAACCCGAATTTTTATAAGTTATTAAAATAAGAATTTAATAATTAAAATTCTTATTATGAGGTGTATGTAATTTGAATTATGTGTTTTGGTATGGAAAAATTAATTTTTTATGAGATTTAATATTTGATTAAACTATTAAAGGAAATAAAAGAAATGAGTCACGATAAATAATTTAGTGGCGAGAGAAATTAACCCTATAAATATTGGGTAATTTAAATTAAGTTGAAATTATATTATGATTAAATGAATTATTGTAATATTATATTAATTTGATTTTTTTTAATGAAAGTGATGTGTTAATTTATTAAATAAAATTATAATTATAATAAAATTATAATTTTATTGTATTGGTTTGTGGTAAATTGATTTGATAAATTGTTATTAGATTTAATTTAATTTGAATATGGGAATTTATTTAAATAAAGTGTGATCATAAACTATATTATAAATGACTTTTGAAAATAGATTAAAAGAGTTTTAATTTGGTTTTACCAAACAAAGCCTTAGAACTTTTGAAATTCTTGATTTAATCTTGGTTTGCCAAACAAGGCTTAAAGAATGATTAAGTCATTATTTTAAAGAATTTTTTCAAACAAAGCCTTATGGCTTTTGAATTTTTGAATTTTAATATAATAATAATAAAAAAATATAAAATATATTTATAATTGAGATACGTTTATTATATTGTAAGCGTATTAAGGCCATATCAGTTTCTTTATTTTACGTATACTTTTTATCGGTTTTGTTATTTACTAAACTAAAGAAGAGGATTCAGAGAACTTGAGAGAGAATTTGAGAGAATATCTAAGAATTTCACAACAATTATCAGTTGGTTAGCAAGGATTGTGTAAGCATAAGAAGGTATTTCTCTTTAATTTTGATATTTTATGTATGTGTATATATATTTATATATATATATATATATATATAATTGTTGATATACAACTAAATTATGGTGATTGTATGTGTTTGTGATGCTAGAACTAGTGTTTAGACAGGAATTATTATGTTATGGTTTGTAAAATTACCAAATATGATGGTCAATTTATATGTTAATCAGTAAATTGAGTCTTGATTATGCTAGTCCATTAAGAAACGAAGAGAACGTAGTTTGAATGAAGTAATTTGGACAAGAATTGTGATCACAGTGATGATTTCTATAAAGAATGACAAAAAATGGAGTTTTTGTGTAAAAACATGAAATTTAAGGAATTAAATTAGTTTAAATTGATGTTTAATTGTTCTAAGTGGTTGAATATGTTAGCAATCATGTTTATGATAGTTCTATACCAATTGTATTTGTTAATTTCAACTTTGCTTGTGGGTGAAATTCATGTTAGTTAATGCTAAAAAGCTATTATTGTTGTCGCTTTACGGTTACATACGCACTTGTAGCAAGTACTGCTGGGTGTTGAGGCGTAAACTCTGGCAGCATTGCTACACGGTCCCGAGCTTAGTTATGGCGTAACTACGCCATACCCTGTCCTAAGACAGTGGTTTCAAGTGCTACTGCAGACATTTGATACCATTATAACTTAGTTTAATGATGCGTTAATGTAACAAACATGTAATGAGGAGGTTAAAACAGAACCGTCTCATGTCATTGATAATTCCAAATTTGTAAAAGGATTTATAAGTTATGAACACGATATGTTAGAACTTGGTGTACACAGTGAATAGTAGATAAGTGTTGTGAAGTTAACCCTTAGAATTTCTGAAACATATATAGTAGTGTAAGACTTGTACTAAAATAACAAGTTTAGCTAGAAGTGAGTGTTATGTTGGAAAGTGGATGTTAATACAACTAAACGTTATTGCGATTCCAATGATATGTGTATGGTAATTGGCGAAAATTATTACACTTGTGTAGCAAGACTTAAACAATTGAATGAAGTTTGAGTATGAAATATAGTGAGATATAAGTCGAAAGTTAACACAATAAATTGAACGTTGTGTATAGGAAGGGTTATGAGACGATCAAGGCAAGTCTTTCAGTTCCTATGTGCTATGTGAACTTGATGATTAACTGTTTTAAATCTTTATTGCAAATAGCATGATGTGTTATATATATATTGAAAGTATGAAATGTTAAAGTCAATTTATGACTACGTTGATTGATTAAAGCATGTTGATTGAGTAAGGAACTCAATCTTTATACTTGTTATTTGAACTACAGCATGTATGTTATATTAGTCCAATGTTTATGAGATGTATATCGAGCATGTTATCATGTGCTATGTGATGCATGAAAACTGTTAGATTTTACTGGGCTGTCGAGCTTAACCTTGCAAATAACCACTTTTGCAGGTTAAAGATTCAAGATAAAGTTATGTGCTACTTGAATGACGTGGATCAGAAATAATCCACGAAGATTAATATTTTAGCTAAAGTTGTTATTTCTTTATACCATGATTAAGATTTATGAGATGTACTAAATGTTTTATGATGTATATTTTTATGTTGAGTTGTAAAGCTAAAATTTTAGTTATCTGATATGCAAAGGTTATCAAATTGAAATGTAAGGTTTTATATAATAACTTTGATGAAGCGAATCATAAAATAAAATTGATTCGAAGATGTGTAAATGATAAAGGTTTTGATTCGAGGAATTAAAGTAAGAAGAAATATAAGTTTTAATTATTCCTCATTTTATTAAGTTTAACATTGAATAAGGATGTAAAATCGGAAGTTAGACTTATTATTAACGATAAAAAGTCGATAGTTGAATTGTATGGGTCGTTATAAGTATTCCATCTTGACCCTTGAATTTGGTAAGTGTGTGATTTTAGTTGGATCTAGTTTGTTTTTGGAGTTCTCTAGTTTATCTTTGTATGATGCCTTCCAAGAAATCTATTATGTGTCTTATTTTCCTTTTCATCAATTAACATGGTTGTTGAGCACACACGCACGATATCAGTAATAATAGGTTTAGATTTGATGATTGGTTGGGAAATTATTGATCTGTCTTGGTATGATGTACTAGCATGTTATTGTGATTTCTCTGAGGTTCGATGACTATCTTTGTGTTCTCATTTGGTGCTAGAATCGTAAGCATGTAGATAGTTACATTTGCATTATGGTATATTTAATTTTTTTATTGCATTGTGTTTTGTTGCTTGAGGACAAGCAATAGTTTAAGTTTGGTGGTATTTGATGAATGAGTAATATACCCATGAATTGGATACATCCGGGCTTAATTTATTGTTGTTCTCAAGTCTTTTAGAATAGTTTTTAAGTGTTTGTGTCTATTCGTGCATGTTTTATGTTGTTTTGTAGGAATTGAGACAAAAGTTACTTAGATCGACGTTTGGGGTTGCTAGATTCACATTTTTGGCTTGCCATTTACATAGCAGTCACTTCAGAGTCAATTTCAGAATTTCTCCAGCATTTATTTCGAAAAACTCAAAGAATAAAACTTATAGATCTATGTCTCCTCTTTCCAGAACATCTTGAATCATCAAAATCGGAGTTCGAACGAAGAAGTTATGACCATTTTCCCAAAGGACATCAGAGTAAAAAATTCCAAAAAAACTCCCAGCGCCGGGGTGCCCAAACCTAGGACATTTCTAGTACTGTGGTGCTAGGGTGCAGTGTTCTAGCGCCATGAGTAGCGTTGGGGCGCTGGGCTCGGGCCTGGTCAAGTTGGGACGCATTTTAGGGCGAATTTTGATACTTTTTTTACTCCAAATTGGATTGAGTTTGCTCCTAGACTAGAAATTGGACTTGTAACCTATAAATACATGACGGGAGTTATAAAATAAAGGATTAGATAGATTAGAATAGAGATACACTCCATTAGATTAGGAATTCATTCATAAACCCTAATTCTTAATTAACCATTGGAGATTGAAACAACTTGAAGAACACTAAAGATTCAAAGCAGGAGTATAAGAGGAGTCTCAAGACTGCTGACAACAGATTCTATTCTCTTATCTAATCTTATTTTTATCTTTTAATGTTTATTCAGTTGTGGATTCTAGATTTTAATTCAATGACAATGAACTAAAGTTCTTGTTTAAGATTGCAACGGATCTTATTGCATAACTTATTTTAGTATGCTTCTTTATTAATTATTGTGATCTATTCTAGGGATTGTCTACTATGATTTGTGCATAATTGTTTAATTGTCTAGCTAGCAATTATCACGATAATCTATATGAATTCGAGAGATGAAATATAGATTTAGATCTGATCGTAATAACATATGATTGTGTTTTCTGCATGGTATTAGAATTCATGATTTGTGTTTAGGATAGCGATATGCCTTTAAATGCAATGTAATCGATAGGAAACATGTGCTTTAAATCCTTTTTAATTGTAATTCACATAGAATATAATGAATTAGTTAATTAGGGTGTTTAATTCAATTCTATCAATTGTGGATTTGGATTAATATTTTTGTGATGTATCAGAAGGTGGTTATAAATACTAATAAGTTCCTTATTAACAATCTAGAATAGTGAGCCTAATTAATAAGAAATGTTTTAATATAAGTGAAGTTGTGATCTTAAATCTCCATAACCTGATTTTCAACTAGTGGTAGTAGTAGTAGTTTAATTATATATTTTAATTCACAACATTAAATCGATTGTTTAAATAAAATTAGTTTGGTTAAGAACTAGTAGATTTTTATTAAATAATTCCTCGTGGAACGATACTTTTCTTATCACTTTATTACTTGTTGACGGTGTATACTTGCACATATATAATTGTTAACTTTATTTTGATTGTGAAATCGATCAACATAGTCGTGTTAGTATAATTGTTTACTTTGTTTTAATTAAGAGTTAAGTTTCTCTTTTCAAATTAGTCGGCCAAATTAGATGAGATGTCATCTCTGCTTGTCAATGTGGCGATTCGTTAATCTAGAGGGGGCACGCCACCCAAAATTTATAACGTTAAGTGTATTTTTGAAAAAAAAAGTTCGAGGTGCACGTTAGACATCGGTAATGTAAACGTCATGGGCATTTTGGACCTTTGCCCGTATTTTTTAAGATGATTCGAAAAGGAGAAAGTCCTCCTCATTTAGGATGCCTTTTGTTGATCAATTGTTTGATAATAATGTAACCAATAAGGAAGAACAACAGAAAATGCTCAATACAGAGGCGGGGAAATGGGGAACAGAGGATTATAATGTATTGTGAATACATTCCCTGTAATGTATTGTGAATGCATGCCCTGTTAATGCCCTGCCCTGCACATGCAGTTAAAAACAATGTCTTGTTCCAAACTGCATCCAAACACAATTTAACACAATTTGTAAAACATTGCATACCAAACCCAATAATTGCATATAAATTTCCTATATCATCAAGCATAACAAACCATTGCTTACCAAATCAAACAATTGCATATAAACTACCAATACCATTACTTACTAAACCAAAATTGCCCTGTATCGGTGCATATAAAACCAATCAAACATAATAATACATTACAAGGCATCAATTATAACTATGTTACATTTCAAGATATCCAAAGCATTCTTAAATATCCAAAGTTACAACCATGCCAAATGTATTCTAAATCAGCTAAAAAAATATACTAAAGTTGTAGTATTAATCAAAAGGTTACAGCCATGTCAAAACAATTCTAAAATAACCCAAAAAATATACTAAACTAAAATAGATCCCAACTTCAGTGCCTTCACTGTCCCCCATCTGCAGTGCTACTTGTAGACTGTGTTCCACCACCATGGGTTGATCTCTGCCTCACAGTTCTAGTACTCTCCCTAGTTGCACTCCCATTTCCAGCTGTACCACCTTGTTTTCTTTTCACCTATTATTTGAGTATATGTTAGTATGCACGTTTCATAATTGAAGGAAACATGTAATGATACAAATTTAAAAATTAAATAACTTACACTAAGCTTTGGCCTTCTGGCAGTATGTTGTTGTGCTTCTGGACCAGTTGTGCTTGGCGAGGTGTGTGTTCCTACAACTGATTTATTATGTCCATATTGCTTGCATTTGGAACACATCATTGGAGTCCCTTTCCTTGAAACTTTACCAGTCTGCTTTGGTTCTTCATTTGGGTCTTTCCTTCAACATCTCTTTGGCCTTCCATCTAATCTTTTAGTCAATGGAGGTAACACGATTGGTAAGTCAGTGGTAGGCCAACCATTGCTACCACTCATGTCCTTTAACATGTGGTTATATTACTTGAGATAGGTCTCAATGTAGTAACAAAGGTCCACAAAATCCTTAACAGACCTCTCTTGATGAAGTATCCCAGTAGTAGCATGATGGCAAGGTACTCCAGATAATTTCCACACCCCACAAGAGCAAGTATGTTTCACTATGTCTACCACATATTTACCATACATGTCACTCACCTCATACATATGCCCCCCATCCTAGTGGTGATCATAGTACCTTGTCAATTCAATAGATCTATTCACTTTAGTTTGAATCCTAAGACATAATTTTCCATCTCTTTTTAGCATCTAATCTAACTTGATATGGATTCTCTCCATTACTTGAGCTTTTATGTCTTCAAAAATTGTTAAGATGGGTTAATACCTAGCCTCTAGGATCCAACTATTAAAATATTTTGACATATTGTTTGCCACTATGATAAGTAGGTTTTAAACCTACTTATTGATTACCAACTTACTAGAATTTTTCTCAACTTAAGTATTTTTAGTATGGTTTTATTGCTTTTCATGTTTGTTTTGTAGTTTGCGTTAGGAATATAAATGAGAATGATATTCCTATTTACATATGATTTGATTATGGTATAGATGAATGAATATGCAAGTATGCTTGCATTAAGAAAAGTTGTAAAGTCCTTTGATAGATAATAAGAACATTTGTACAAGGACTTAGAATGAATTGATCAAATATGTTAGGTTGATCCTACATAAGCAAAAAAGCTTTGTAAAGTTCTTAAAAAGAAATGATGTACAAGGACTATAAATATAAAAAGATCAAGCTTGTTAGGTTGATATTATAATGTAATAGATAGGCATGTCTGATCGTCGAGCACTGCACCAGAAATCGTAGTTTGCCGGGAGAGTCAAGGAAAGTTCGAGAACTATCAAGGCGGAATCGTAGTGTGTAAGATAGAAGATCTCGAAGTTCGTAGACTGCTAGGAGAGACGAGAATGGATCATAGTGTGTCGAGAAGAACTTCCTTAAAGTCGTAGTCTACTGAGGAAGTCATATTCAGAATCGTAGAGACAGCCTGTCTAAGAGTCGAACGAGCATTTACCAAAGCCAAGTCAAGAATCGTAGACCACACTCGGAGTTGTAGAGTCTATTGATCATATCAGAGGCAAAAATCGTAGTTGAGCCAGATAAGATGAAGACAACAAGCTTAAAGACAGAAATCGTAGAGTGTCAAGATTTGATCTCGGAGTCGTAGTGTCTGCAGAACCCAAGCTAAATTGTAGAGTGCAGAACTAAGGCTTCAGCAGAAGTGCTCACAACGCCAAGGCAGAATTGTAGAGTAAACACGATTCTCAACAAATGAGCACTCCCAGAATATCCAAAGGATTAAGCCTCAGGTCTAAGTTGCAAAGATACATTCCACCTTAAGGAAACCAGAGAGCACTCAATGGATGGCTTGCAATCTAACAGAAGACTTAAGCACCAACCCAATCAGCATTTAGATTGAGTTGTGAAGCCATTCACGATGAAGTCTTCCACAAGTAGATTAAAAGAAGACTTCAATAAAAGTGTCTGACATTTTTCCTTACCCGACGCCGTCCTCATGCTTACCATTGGCGTTATTGGCGCCACACTTCAAGATGCCAAACTCGGTCTCTTGGTACTGCTGTGAGACTCCTACTTCTGAGTTAAAGCAAGACCAGCCACTCTGCAGTTGTCAAGCCTCTCTACCCGGTATTTGCAGCCCGGTGATTATAACTTAAGCGCTACCAACTCTTAACCCATAAGAAATTTCAAAATTTCCTTGATTCAATTCCTTCCAACTCGTAACTTTCGATCGTTATAAGTCCGAATTGGCTTGTTCAAAAGCCATTTTCTTATCACGTAACATACACTACGATTTTATCTGGACAAAATGAGTTTTCAAATTAGATTAACGATGAATTTACTAGAATTAATAAGTGAAGTTGTGATCTTAAATCTCCATAACCCGATTTTCAACTAGTGCTAGTAGTAGTAGTTTAATTATATGTTTTAATTCACAACATTAAATCGATTGTTTAAATAAAATTAGTTTGGTTAAGAACTAGTACTTGGTGATTTTTATTAAATAATTCCTCGTGGGAACAATACTTTTCTCATCACTTTATTACGTGTTGACCGTGTATACTTGCACATATGTTTTGATTGTGAAATCAATCAACAATTTTTTGGCGTCATAGTCAGGGAATTAATTTAATAATATTTGCCAATATTAATTTTTATCAAATTAGTTTTAATTTAAATGTTTTCTTTTAATTTTATTTATCTAATTTAATTCTCTTTCTATTTTTCTTTCTTTTTTTAGGTACCATGGCAGAATTTAATTATCAATTATCGTATACGAGAATTACTCAGCCAAGGGGAGTGGAGAATGATGGACTCGCGACACTTTCTGCATTGTCAGCACAGATTGAGACACTTTTGAGGAGGTTGGGCGCTTTTGCGAAGACAACGTCGTCAAAGTGTGGCGATTACTGTGATTATTGTCTTTGAAATCATCTCGAGTCATCAATGCACCACCGCCAAGCCGATCTGGTATAGTGGTGATTACCCCAACAATTATGTCTATCCCAATAACTATTATCAAGATTGGGGATATTACCCATTTTTTCATGGAGCCGTACTCATCAAGATCAATTTTATTCTCCAAGTCAAACATACATACCCACGGAGTTCTCATGTCCACCTCCACAGCAACAGGAAGAAAATCTAAATTTGGAGGAAATTCTATCAAAGTTCATAGCTTCAAGTGAGGAGAGGAGGATTAGTCAAGAGATAACGAGTCAAAATTTTGCGAACCAGATGGAACAACTACTTAATGCCTCGAACATTTGTCCTCAATACACTTGGCCCTATGACATGGATTCCTAGGGCGATGGTGAGCCCAAACCAAATCTGCAAACCGAATGTGCCAAATGATATAAATGTTGAAAGAGAGGAGACACTTGGGGACCAAGAAAGGAGATCGACAAAGATCTAACTTTGAGTACCAACGAAGATGAGCCGATTTTGATAGTATCCCATGTACCTTCTCCACCAAAGTTCAAGGATCCGGACAGGTTTTCAAGATCGTGTCCAATTGGTAGTAATGTCATTGGAAAGGCTATGTGTGATATGAGAGCTAGCAAAACTTTAGAGCCTTGGTGAGTGCGAGAAAGGGAAGATAGAAGAGGAACTTTGTTGTGTTTGACAAGCATCCATGCCATAATTTAATCGCAAAACCACAATGGAGAAAGAACTTAGTGGTTTATCGTACTTAATGGGGATCCTATCTAAAAAGATCATACTAGGTGACTTAAATTCAATGGCCATTACAATTGGGAACCAACCAAAAGAGACATTGTTACTGATGGATGGAGGGTTGCTAAATTTTCAAAGGGGAATTGGATAGAGAATTAAAGAAGTCAGGCTGAGACTATAAAATAAGTGCTTATTGGGAGGCAACCCAAGTTTAATTTTTATTTGTAGTTTTTATTAGGTTTTATATTAGTAACTTTGAATTGGCATTTATTTAGGATTTAATACAATTGTTTCTAATCATGGTTTATAGGTTATTCAAGTCAAATTCAAGTGTGGTGCCCAATTTGTTCCATGTGCCTAGCCTATTCTCCAAACTTAGCGGACAAGGAGGAAGATTGTTATATTTTCAGGGAAGTCCTTTGCTTTACTTTTTCCTATTTCAGCCATTGAGGACGATGTCTAGTTTAAGTTTAGGGGCATTTTAGTGTCGTATTGCATATAGTTAGTTATTTGCATTGTAGTTCATTATTTTTATGTGTTAGCATTGTGTTTTTGCATTTAGTGTGCATATAATACATGGTAGTTAATTGCATATTCATATATGTGTTGCATTAGTATGTGTTCATTTAGTATAATTGCATATTCTAGTTTTATTTGCATTTTAGGATTGCATGTTCATAGTAGATTGTGGCATTTAGGTTATGAATATGTTTTAGATTTTTATAATTTTATCGCGTGATTCCAGTTGTTAGATAGTTAATTATATTTTGGGCCAATGATGAGACTGAAATTGCATAAACAAGTTAGTACTGATTATTAAGCCTTTGATGTGATTTCTTGTCTTGATTTAAATCTTTATCTGTTTGATACTGATATTATCATGATAGCACTTGTTAAGAAACGAACATGTTGGCTGATTAAGTCTAAATGGATATATAATGCATTTCTAAAGGATAATGCCAGTTGAATGAAAGATTAACAAGAATAGGCAGTGATGGCTAAAGTTAAACATGAACTTAAGTTTGGGGGAAAATTTTGGGCTATATAAGCTTTATTAAAAAAATGAATGATGATAAATAAACATCGTGACTAGTCTTGTTTCGGGGCCTTTGCTATTTGAGTAAGTAAGTCCGAGGTGATTGTCTTTACACCTAGCGCCTAAGGTCTTAATGGTGCAGGAGTCGTTGGTTGAAAGCTTGCTAAGGGGTATGACATAGCCTAATAGAATGAGACATTGCATAGTCATGGAAAATAGAAAAAAAAATAATGAATAAAACGAAAAAAAGTGCAAAAAGCCCCCGTCATAAGTATTGTGACAACCCGAATTTTTATAAGTTATTAAAATAAGAATTTAATAATTAAAATTCTTATTATGAGGTGTATGTAATTTGAATTATGTGTTTTGGTATGGAAAAATTAATTTTTTATGAGATTTAATATTTGATTAAACTATTAAAGGAAATAAAAGAAATGAGTCACGATAAATAATTTAGTGGCGAGAGAAATTAACCCTATAAATATTGGGTAATTTAAATTAAGTTGAAATTATATTATGATTAAATGAATTATTGTAATATTATTTTAATTTGATTTTTTTAATGAAAGTGATGTGTTAATTTATTAAATAAAATTATAATTATAATAAAAATTATAATTTTATTGTATTGGTTTGTGGTAAATTGATTTGATAAATTGTTATTAGATTTAATTTAATTTGAATATGGGAATTTATTTAAATAAAGTGTGATCATAAACTATATTATAAATGACTTTTGAAAATAGATTAAAAGAGTTTTAATTTGGTTTTACCAAACAAAGCCTTAGAACTTTTGAAATTCTTGATTTAATCTTGGTTTGCCAAACAAGGCTTAAAGAATGATTAAGTCATTATTTTAAAGAATTTTTCCAAACAAAGCCTTATGGCTTTTGAATTTTTGAATTTTAATATAATAATAATAAAAAATATAAAATATATTTATAATTGAGATCGTTTATTATATTGTAAAGCGTATTAAGGCCATATCGCTTTATTTTACGTATACTTTTTATCGGTTTTGTTATTTACTAAACTAAAGAAGAGGATTCAGAGAACTTGAGAGAGAATTTGAGAGAATATCTAAGAATTTCACAACAATTATCAAATTGGTTAGCAAGGATTGTGTAAGCATAAGAAGGTATTTCTCTTTAATTTTGATATTTTATGTATGTGTATATATATTTATATATATATATATATATATATATATAATTGTTGATATACAACTAAATTATGGTGATTGTATGTGTTTGTGATGCTAGAACTAGTGTTTAGACAGGAATTATTATGTTATGGTTTGTAAAATTACCAAATATGATGGTCAATTTATATGTTAATCAGTAAATTGAGTCTTGATTATGCTAGTCCATTAAGAAACGAAGAGAACGTAGTTTGAATGAAGTAATTTGGACAAGAATTGTGATCACAGTGATGATTTCTATAAAGAATGACAAAAAATGGAGTTTTTGTGTAAAAACATGAAATTTAAGGAATTAAATTAGTTTAAATTGATGTTTAATTGTTCTAAGTGGTTGAATATGTTAGCAATCATGTTTATGATAGTTCTATACCAATTGTATTTGTTAATTTCACTGTTTTGTGGGTGAAATTCATGTTAGTTAATGCTAAAAAAGCGGCTATTATTTGGTTGCTTTACGGTTACGTGCATGCACTACCTTCTAATAAGCAATTGCTATTGGTGCCAAGGCGGAAAGCAATGAATTCTTGCTGCCGAGTCGAGCTTAGTTATGGCGTAACTTCATACATACCACATCTAAGACAGTGGTTTCAAGTGCTACTGCAGACATTTGATACCATTATAACTTAGTTTAATGATGCGTTAATGTAACAAACATGTAATGAGGAGGTTAAAACAGAACCGTCTCATGTCATTGATAATTCCAAATTTGTAAAAGGATTTATAAGTTATGAACACGATATGTTAGAACTTGGTGTACACAGTGAATAGTAGATAAGTGTTGTGAAGTTAACCCTTAGAATTTCTGAAACATATATAGTAGTGTAAGACTTGTACTAAAATAACAAGTTTAGCTAGAAGTGAGTGTTATGTTGGAAAGTGGATGTTAATACAACTAAACGTTATTGCGATTCCAATGATATGTGTATGGTAATTGGCGAAAATTATTACACTTGTGTAGCAAGACTTAAACAATTGAATGAAGTTTGAGTATGAAATATAGTGAGATATAAGTCGAAAGTTAACACAATAAATTGAACGTTGTGTATAGGAAGGGTTATGAGACGATCAAGGCAAGTCTTTCAGTTCCTATGTGCTATGTGAACTTGATGATTAACTGTTTTAAATCTTTATTGCAAATAGCATGATGTGTTATATATATGTTGAAAGTATGAAATGTTAAAGTCAATTTATGACTACGTTGATTGATTAAAGCATGTTGATTGAGTAAGGAACTCAATCTTTATACTTGTTATTTGAACTACAGCATGTATGTTATATTAGTCCAATATTTATGAGATGTATATCGAGCATGTTATCATGTGCTATGTGATGCATGAAAACTGTTAGATTTTACTGGGCTGTCGAGCTCAACCTTGCAAATAACCACTTTTGCAGGTTAAAGATTCAAGATAAAGTTATGTGCTACTTGAATGACGTGGATCAGAAATAATCCACGAAGATTAATATTTTAGCTAAAGTTGTTATTTCTTTATACCATGATTAAGATTTATGAGATGTACTAAATGTTTTATGATGTATATTTTTATGTTGAGTTGTAAAGCTAAAATTTTAGTTATCTGATATGCAAAGGTTATCAAATTGAAATGTAAGGTTTTATATAATAACTTTGATGAAGCGAATCATAAAATAAAATTGATTCGAAGATGTGTAAATGATAAAGGTTTTGATTCAGGGAATTAAAGTAAGAAGAAATATAAGTTTTTAATTATTCCTCATTTTATTAAGTTTAACATTGAATAAGGATGTAAAATCAGAAGTTAGACTTATTATTAACGACCGAAGTCGATAGTTGAATTGTATGGGTCGTTATAAGTATTCCATCTTAACCCCTTGAATTTGGTAAGTGTGTGATTTTAGTTGGATCTAGTTTGTTTTTGGAGTTCTCTAGTTTATACTGTATGATGCCTTCCAAGAAATCTATTATGTGTCTTATTTTCCTTTTCATCAATTAACATGGTTGTTGAGCACACACGCACGATATCAGTAATAATAGGTTTAGATTTGATGATTGGTTGGGAAATTATTGATCTGTCTTGGTATGATGTACTAGCATGTTATTGTGATTTCTCTGAGGTTCGATGACTATACTGTGTTCTGTTTGACTGCTAGAATCGTAAGCATGTAGATAGTTACATTTGCATTATGGTATATTTAATTTTTTTATTGCATTGTGTTTTGTTGCTTGAGGACAAGCAATAGTTTAAGTTTGGTGGTATTTGATGAATGAGTAATATACCCATGAATTGGATACATCCGGGCTTAATTTATTGTTGTTCTCAAGTCTTTTAGAATAGTTTTTAAGTGTTTGTGTCTATTAGGTGCATGTTTTATGTTGTTTTGTAGGAATTGAGACAAAAGTTACTTAGATCGACGTTTGGGGTTGCTAGATTCACATTTTGGCTTGCCATTTACATAGCAGTCACTTGAGTCAATTTCAAAATTCTCCAGCATTTATTTCGAAAACTCAAAGAATAAAACTTATAGATCTATGTCTCCTCTTTCCAGAACATCTTGAATCATCAAAATCGGAGTTCGAACGAAGAAGTTATGACCATTTTCCCAAAGGACATCAGAGTAAAAAATTCCAAAAAAACTCCCAGCGCCGGGGTGCCCAAACCTAGGACATTTCTAGTACTGTGGTGCTAGGGTGCAGTGTTCTAGCGACATGAGTAGCGTTGGTGGGCTCGGGCCTGGTCAAGTTGGGACGCATTTTAGGGCGAATTTTGATACTTTTTTACTCCAAATTGGATTGAGTTTGCTCCTAGACTAGAAATTGGACTTGTAACCTATAAATACATGACGGGAGTTATAAAATAAAGGATTAGATATATTAGAATAGAGATACACTCCATTAGATTAGGAATTCATTCATAAACCCTAATTCTTAATTAACCATTGGAGATTGAAACAACTTGAAGAACACTAAAGATTCAAAGCAGGAGTATAAGAGGAGTCTCAAGGCTACGACAATGATTCTATTCTCTTATCTAATCTTATTTTTATCTTTTAATGTTTATTAGGTTGTGGATTCTAGATTTTAATTCAATGACAATGAACTAAAGTTCTTGTTTAAGATTGCAACGGATCTTATTGCATAACTTATTTTAGTATGCTTCTTTATTAATTATTGTGATCTATTCTAGGGATTGTCTACTATGATTTGTGCATAATTGTTTAATTGTCTAGCTAGCAATTATCACGATAATCTATATGAATTCGAGAGATGAAATATAGATTTAGATCTGATCGTAATAACATATGATTGTGTTTTCTGCATGGTATTAGAATTCATGATTTGTGTTTAGGATAGCGATATGCCTTTCGTCGCGTGTAATCTGATAGGAAACATGTGCTTTAAATCCTTTTTAATTGTAATTCACATAGGAATATAATGAATTAGTTAATTAGGGTGTTTAATTCAATTCTATCAATTGTGGATTTGGATTAATATTTTTGTGATGTATCAGAAGGTGGTTATAAATACTAATAAGTTCCTTATTAACAATCTAGAATAGTGAGCCTAATTAATAAGAAATGTTTTAATATAAGTGAAGTTGTGATCTTAAATCTCCATAACCTGATTTTCAACTAGTGGTAGTAGTAGTAGTTTAATTATATATTTTAATTCACAACATTAAATCGATTGTTTAAATAAAATTAGTTTGGTTAAGAACTAGTAGATTTTTATTAAATAATTCCTCGTGGGAACGATACTTTTCTTATCACTTTATTACTTGTTGACAGTGTATACTTGCACATATATAATTGTTAACTTTATTTTGATTGTGAAATCGATCAACATAGTCGTGTTAGTATAATTGTTTACTTTGTTTTAATTAAGAGTTAAGTTTCTCTTTTCAGCCTAGTCAGCAAAATTAGATGAGATGTCATCTCTGTTTGTCAATGTGGCAGATTCGTTAACGAGAGGGGCACAGTTTACCCAAAATTTATAACGTTAAGTGTATTTTTGAAAAAAAAGAAGTTCAGGGTGCACGTTAGACATCGGTGTAAACGTCATGGGCATTTTTGGACCTTTGCCCGTATTTTTAAAGATGATTCAGAAAAGGAGAAAGTCCCTCCTCATTTAGGATGCCTTTTGTTGATCAATTGTTTGATAATAATGTAACCAATAAGGAAGAACAACAGGAAAATGCTCAATACAGGAGGCAGGGAAATGGGGAACAGAGGGATTATAATGTATTGTGAATACATTCCCTGTAATGTATTGTGAATGCATGCCCTGTTAATGCAGATAATGTAATGTATTGTGAATGCATGCCCTGTTAATGCCCTGCCCTGCACATGCAGTTAAAAACAATGTCTTGTTCCAAACTGCATCCAAACACAATTTAACACAATTTGTAAAACATTGCATACCAAACCCAATAATTGCATATAAATTTCCCTATATCATTGCATAACAAACCATTGCTTACCAAATCAAACAATTGCATATAAACTACCAATACCATTACTTACTAAACCAAAATTGCCCTGTATCGGTGCATATAAAACCAATCAAACATAATAATACATTACAAGGCATCAATTATAACTATGTTACATTTCAAGATATCCAAAGCATTCTTAAATATCCAAAGTTACAACCATGCCAAATGTATTCTAAATCAGCTAAAAAAATATACTAAAGTTGTAGTATTAATCAAAAGGTTACAGCCATGTCAAAACAATTCTAAAATAACCCAAAAAATATACTAAACTAAAATAGATCCCAACTTCAGTGCCTTCACTGTCCCCCATCTGCAGTGCTACTTGTAGACTGTGTTCCACCACCATGGGTTGATCTCTGCCTCACAGTTCTAGTACTCTCCCTAGTTGCACTCCCATTTCCAGCTGTACCACCTTGTTTTCTTTTCACCTATTATTTGAGTATATGTTAGTATGCACGTTTCATAATTGAAGGAAACATGTAATGATACAAATTTAAAAATTAAATAACTTACACTAAGCTTTGGCCTTCTGGCAGTATGTTGTTGTGCTTCTGGACCAGGTTGTGCTTGAGCAGGTGTGTTCCTACAACCAGATTTATTATGTCCATATTGCTTGCATTTGGAACACATCATTGGAGTCCCTTTCCTTGAAACTTTACCAGTCTGCTTTGGTTCTTCATTTGGGTCTTTCCTTCAACATCTCTTTGGCCTTCCATCTAATCTTTTAGTCAATGGAGGTAACACGATTGGTAAGTCAGTGGTAGGCCAACCATTGCTACCACTCATGTCCTTTAACATGTGGTTATATTACTTGAGATAGGTCTCAATGTAGTAACAAAGGTCCACAAAATCCTTAACAGACCTCTCTTGATGAAGTATCCCAGTAGTAGCATGATGGCAAGGTACTCCAGATAATTTCCACACCCCACAAGAGCAAGTATGTTTCACTATGTCTACCACATATTTACCATACATGTCACTCACCTCATACATATGCCCCCCATCCTAGTGGTGATCATAGTACCTTGTCAATTCAATAGATCTATTCACTTTAGTTTGAATCCTAAGACATAATTTTCCATCTCTTTTTTAGCATCTAATCTAACTTGATATGGATTCTCTCATTACTTGAGCTTTTATGTCTTCAAAATTGTTAAGATGGGTTAATACCTAGCCTCTAGGATCCAACTATTAAAATATTTTGACATATTGTTTGCCACTATGATAAGTAGGTTTTAAACCTACTTATTGATTACCAACTTACTAGAATTTTTCTCAACTTAAGTATTTTTAGTATGGTTTTATTGCTTTTCATGTTTGTTTTGTAGTTTATGTTAGGAATATAAATGAGAATGATATTCCTATTTACATATGATTTGATTATGGTATAGATGAATGAATATGCAAGTATGCTTGCATTAAGAAAAGTTATAAAAGTCCTTTGATAGATAATAAGAACATTTGTACAAGGACTTAGAATGAATTGATCAAATATGTTAGGTTGATCCTACATAAGCAAAAAAAGCTTTGTAAAGTTCTTAAAAGAAATGATGTACAAGGACTATAAATATAAAAGATCAAGCTTGTTAGGTTGATATTATAATGTAATAGATAGGCATGTCGATGATCGTTAGAACCTTTGCACTGTAAATCGTAGTTTGCCGGGAGAGTCGAGGAAAGTTCGAGAACTATCAAAGGCGGAATCGTAGTGTGTAAGATAGAAGATCTCAAGTTAAATGAGCGCTAGGAGAGCGAGAATGGATCATAGTGTGTCGAGAAGAACTTCCTTAAAGTCGTAGTCTACTGAGGAAGTCATATTCAGAATCGTAGAGACAGCCTGTCTAAGAGTCGAACGAGCATTTACCAAAGCCAAGTCAAGAATCGTAGACCACACTCGGAGTTGTAGAGTCTATTGATCATATCAGAGGCAAAAATCGTAGTTGAGCCAGATAAGATGAAGACAACAAGCTTAAAGACAGAAATCGTAGAGTGTCAAGATTTGATCTCGGAGTCGTAGTGTCTGCAGAACCCAAGCTAAATTGTAGAGTGCAGAACTAAGGCTTCAACAGAAGTGCTCACAACGCCAAGGCAGAATTGTAGAGTAAACACGATTCTCAACAAATGAGCACTCCCAGAATATCCAAAGGATTAAGCCTCAGGTCTAAGTTGCAAAGATACATTCCACCTTAAGGAAACCAGAGAGCACTCAATGGATGGCTTGCAATCTAACAGAAGACTTAAGCACCAACCCAATCAGCATTTAGATTGAGTTGTGAAGCCATTCACGATGAAGTCTTCCACAAGTAGATTAAAAGAAGACTTCAATAAAAGTGTCTGACTAAGGAAAGTTAGCAGATGCAGTAGCTATCAAGAGAACAGAAGACAATAATTTGGAGTCAACCAGGATCGTAGTGTTTGCCAAACAAAGAAGGAACTGATGTAGTTTACATAGAGATACTAGTCAGCTTTTGAAGAACAAGGCGAAAGTGATTAAGCATGGGTCAGTCTATTAATGATAAGTGAACGGGAGATCACAGGGAGAAAGCGAGATGGGCATACCATAAATCTTATGTGTCCGTTTATTCAGAAGAGACTAGAACAAGGAGTCAAGCTATACGTTCCTGAGATCAGTCGAGGCAAATAGAAGTGTTGAAGCACTGCACAAGTGAAGGGAGAGGTGTTATACATTGAAGATCCAATGAACACTATTCAGGATCATAGTGTTGTGTCAATCAGTCAATGAGCAACATTCAACAAGACACACTACGATCAGGTCCAATAACTTATGCATCAGAATCGTAGAGTTCGGTCATCTAAGGATTGAAGCATTAGCAACGGTTCAATCTGAAGATTGATATTTGAACATTGCTAATTGAGAGCATCGATGCAAAAGGACAATTTCTGATGTTCTAAACGAGAAGTCAGAAAGAAGAAATAAAGATGAATACCTGCCTGACATGGAAAGGTGAAAACTCTAAGGCGGTAGGTAAGGTAACAAACTGTTGTGTCAGTAAAGTTATAAAGGAACTTTCATGTCACATCATGCAGTCTGCACCAAATAACTCGAGATCTACGAAACAATTCAAATAGCTTTCAACGGATATATTCCAACGGGAAGATTGGGAAGGAGTATATATCAGCCAGAGCTTCAAAGATCAAGAGTTATTGAGTTGAAAGGATCGTTGAGTTGTTGGAATGCTATATTATTGACTCTACGAAGTTCCACCAGAACTGAACAGAACAAGTCTCAGTGGCAGTGAGACTACGAAGGTGGAAGTGAAGAAGATTTGAAGAAGGATTTGAATAGACTAGAGTTTCACTCAACAGGAATGAGAATGCCACCGAAGATGGCAGCTAAGCTGAGAGCCGTGAAGGCGAAGAAGATAGCATTCAGAAAAGTGGCAGAGCAAAAATAAGATCCAGAGAGCCATTCTACGAATCACCTTGAACCAAAAACTGAAACATAATAGATGCAGAACCATATCTGTAAACGATTCAAGAAGGGTTCAGGGAATGCTAAGTGCCAGACGATATCTACCAAAAGCTCAAACACTTAGCAAACCTAAATGGTGATGGTGCACAACTGACATCTGATGAAGATGAGCAGAAAAGAATGAATATTAGCTGCACTAAAGAAAAAGTGGTCCAGACTCTACACAGAATGCAAAGAGAACCACACCAAGTTGCTAAGTACAAAAGATGATCAAGCTTTAACACATCTTAGTAGCTCAGCACCAAAAACAAAAACACCAACAACAATAAGTAGCCAGGGCCTGAGAGGTCCTTATCCGGAGGGACTAAATGAAGTTCCAAGCCTGCTGGGCTTGAAGAGTTCTTAGTGAACTAAAGTTCCAAGGCTTCTGGCCTTGAAGGAATCTTAGTGATTCAGGGTGCTACCCTTCCTTAGTGGAATTCCTGCTCGTTAAAGTAGAAGAGTGGATTAGGAGCTTGAGTCTCTGAACCACTTAAAATCCCTTGTGTCTTTTACATTCAGTCATTTACTTTCTGTCATTTACATTATGTACCTAACTACTATAAATGCTATGTATGTACCTAACTGCTATAAATGCTATGTGTGTCACAAGTTGGTATCAAAGCTGTAGTTATAAACCTTAGGAGCGAGAGTCCTTAGATTATAACTTAGGAGAAATTAGAAGATATAGGAGACTCATGTAGAGTTTTCCTAGAGAGAGACTTAGTGTGTTATGAAATATAATTTAATTATATACAAGGAACTTATGTTTATTTAGCATCCTGATGGAGTTGTTGTTTTTGTTGTCATATGTTGGTGATTGTAGGATGACTGATATGGGAGGACCTAGCCAAGTGGTAGAGGAGGAGCCGTGTGACATCCACATGGTATTTAAGGCACCATTGATAGCAGAGCCTATATCAGCAGTGGCCCTATTGATGATGATGATGATGAGGAGGAGATGGAGCCATTACCCGAGGAGTCTGATCCAGAGGAGGAGCCTATGGAGGAGGAGCCTGAGCCTATGGGGGACTCCGACGAGGCTACTTTTGAGGATTGGATGTTGGAGGAGTATGAGGAGTAGATTTTGGAGTTAGGATGTAGAGTGGATGAGCTAGAGGCTGAGACTAGGGAGAGGGAGTCTGAGTTCCAGAAATTGAGGGACGAGGACCATCAGAGGAAATTAGCGATGCAGGAGATGGAGGTTGAGATTGCAAATCGTAAGGGGGCAGGGATCTAGATGGAAACTTTGTTTCACTAATCGGTGGCTAGGAACATAGAGTTGGAAGGGAAGCTGGAGGAAATGGAGCAGAGAGTTTTGAGCGAGAGGATGGAGAAGGAGGATCTCCGTACTCAGTTAAAGATAGAGGTGATGGATAGGATTCACTTCGAGGAGAAGTGGGAGGAAGCCAATGATAGGGTGAATGATCTAGAGGATGAGGTGCGGTGCAAAAGAAGGAAGATGAACAAGATGGGCTATGCTCTTCGCAAGGCCATGGAGAGATTGATTAATGGGGTAATTCACTAACTGGCTGAGCAAGGACAGACTCAGTATACCTTAAGTCGAGATATGGTGGTGCACAATACTCAGAAGGAATACCATAGCGCTATGGAGCAAGGGATGTTAGATTGAGTCGAGAGGAAGAAGCCTAGAAGTTGTAGTGTTTTATTTATGTGTTGCTTAAATTGTTGTTGTTAAATCTCAGTCTTGTGTAAGATGTGAGATAGTTGTAAACCCCCAAGCTTTTGAAAGATGTTAGAGGGGTAATGTGTGGGTGTTATCCCCGTCTTTTATGTTAAGAGGGGATATGATGTTGTCATTTATAGAAGTATGCTAGAAAAGACCATATAATTGTAACCATTTGGCATATAAATATAAATGATCTTATTTCAGAAATGTGTTATAAAATTTTATTTCTTTTAAGAAATGTCTAAGTAATATAATTAGATAATAAAATGAAAATTTTATGATGCAGAAAGATGCCGCCCAGACGTAGAATAACTGCACCAGAAGAGTCAGTTAATGATGAGAGAGGACCAGTAGATCCGATACAGAGACTTGTAGATTTATTAGGAGAAGCTCTGAGGGAAATAATTGAACCAGTACCACTCGTTCCTCAAGTGGTTCAAGTTGTAAACTTTAAGGATTTTAGGAGTGTAGGACCTCCAGAATTCGTAGGCACGACAAACTCGATCATAGCTCAGACATGGATCAAAGAAATGGAGAAGGCTTTCACCATCGCTCGTGTGGGTGAAGATCAGAAGATGACATTTGCAACCTACATGATGAAAGGCGAAGCGAACTACTGGTGGGAGGTGAATCAACAAAGAGCGGGTGAAGGGATAATCACTTGGGAAAGGTTTAAGACTATGTTCTTCGAGAATTATTTCCCAAAGAGCGTGAAGAATAAGGTGGAGGTAAAGTTTTTAGAACTTAAACAAGGAGATATGACGGTGGTGCAATATGCGGCTAAGTTCAATGAACTAGCCCAGTCTTCTAAACACCAGGTTGTAGATGAATAGAGGAAAGCTAGGCGTTTTAACCAAGGACTGAAATCTTGGTTGTTTAACAAGGTATCGGTTCTTCAGATTGATTCTTTTACAACATTGTTGGAAAAGGCTATTATTGAAGAGGGGGAAGTGAAGCTTTAAGTCAGTATAACAAAGAAAAGAAGGGAAAGAGCACCGGTGGAGAGAACCGAGGAGGAAGTAGTAGCGGAGGTAGCAATTTAGGAAAGAGGAAGTGGGAGAACAACAACAACAAGAATCTCAACAATCAAGTGGGAAAATTTCGAGGAGAGTTTAAAAAGAAGGTGGACGGATGCCCAAAGTGTGGAAGGTATCACCAGGGAGAATGTTGGAAAGGGCGCAGTGTATGTTACAACTGTGGCCAAGAGGGACATTATGCTCCAAACTGTCCAAAGCCAAAGAAGATCAAAGGATGTCTAGATCTAAAAAACGTCTAGGTTTCTAGGTTACCTAAAAACCCAGATGAGGCCTGACAAGATCTTTGAGAGCCTAGATCTCTCTGATTAGATATAAGATGGCCATGTTGTTTGTTTAGGGTTGTAGTATTGCATCAATACTATAATCTGAACACTTAATCAAACCCAGATACCTCCGGATCTATGAAATTGTGACGATATTACGTACTTTGTCACTAAATATAACAAGTTATGACAAACCATTTTTGTCACTTCTCCACTCATCTAATTAGTGACAAACTATTATCTCGTCATATAAAATTGGTATTTATGATAATACAAATTGTCATAAATTATTATTTTTCCGTCTTTAAAAAATTTCCCTCCAAAAATAATTTTCCCTCCAAATAAAATTGTGATGAATTTGTATTTGGCGTCACTAAATGTGAACATTAGTAACAAAAGCACATTGTCACTAAATTTTACAAATAATTAATGAAAAACTAATATGTTGTCATCGAAAGAAATATTTGGTGACAATAAATACTGTCATCAATTATTTCAAAATGTCACTAAAAGGTTTCCGTCCAAAATTTTGGTGCAAAATTCTACCTCCAAAATAACTTGTGACGAAAATTTCTTAATCTTCATCAAATGTGTAAATTAGTGACGATATAAATAATTAATAGTAACAAAATTAAAGGTCGTCACAAAAACAAAAGTTTTAGTGACGGTTATGAATTTTGTAATTATTAATTAACAAATTGTGACAAAATTTTGTGTGTGACAAAAAATTCATCATAAAATGTGTGATTTCTTGTAGTGACTACAAACACGTGATTTCTTATGAGCCCATCCAAGTAGAAAATAATCTAGCATATGAAGAAATTCTTGTCCAAATATTAGATAGGAAAGAGCAAACATTAAGGAATAAAATTATATCTTCAGTAAAAGTACTTTGGCGAAACCACGACGCCGAGGAGGCCACGTGGGAATTAAAAGATAAGATGCGAAGGGATTATCCCCATTTATTTGTGTAACTTTGTACAATTCTGAGGACGAAATTTTTATAAGGGGGGAGGATGTAAGAACCGAGAATTTCAGGAATAAATAATTATTTCAATATAATAAGAACATGAGTATTTATTTGAATATAAATATTGATGTGTTGTATGACGAGTAGTTCAATTAATTCAAGTTGAATTTAAAAGTGGGAAGTTGTGATGAGAATTAAGAAATGCCATGTGTGGCGTGAGAAGGGAAATTTAAGTGATTAAACCAAGGGGAAGATTAATTGTGTATGATTATGTGATTCCCATATAAGGAATAAATACACTCTTAAATTAGTAATATCACCAATATAGAAGTTAATTCATATCATGTAAAACTAAGCATAATCGCCAGGGACCCATGGCATAATGGCGTCCTCCCAAAGAAGATAAAAATGGCATGAATAACATGCCCGGTGCAAATCTGGAAAAATTAGTTTTCTCTTGTAGAGAAATGAAATGGAACATTAGTGTAATGTGTGACATGAATAAAATCATATGATAAGAATACATTCTAATGATATAGAGTACCAAGTAGTACAATAAAATCATATATAATTTTAATACGAGAATAATTAAATATCATGTATTCCGTAAAATTAGGAAAGAAATTACGTGTATAAACTGAACAGTTAGTATTAAATAATGTTATAATGTGGTTATGTGAGTAGTAAAAATAATTATGGAGATACCCGAGAGATAATACCTAACTGCGTTATTTAATTACGTGTACTTAATGTACATGGATTATATGATGTGAGTACATAAATAACCCCTAATTTTTCCTAATATAGTAATATTTGTACATTAAAACCCATTTTTGGAAAGTAAAGTAACTAATTGAACAAAATTTAAGCACGTTGTTGGAAGATTTAAGCTCATCAGTTACACAACAGTACATGAATAGTAGCCTAAGGCTAAATTACGTAACTTCCAAGCTTATATCAGTGGCTAAGCATAGGTGATGATTACAAATCTAATGGCTATGGAGATGGTTGGTGGTGGGTTATTAAACCACTCTCAATTAACCAATGTTTTCTTCCAATACACCATGAACTCCAACCTCAGTTCAATGCAAATACGCAGTCCAAGTTTCAATTATAAATAGCAGACCAATTTTCATTTTTTACGTTATTTGTTCTTAGCTATTGAAACTCTGATAATTGAGATTGAGTGAGTTGAGCTTCAAAGAAGATAATAGCAAACTCAGAAGGAAGAAACTAAGTTTATTAAGCTTCAAGAGGTATAAAAATCTTTACTTTGATACTTAATTGGGTTTTGTCAAATTATTAAAATTCTTTAGAATTCTATGTCAATCAATGTGAATTAGCATGCCATAATGTGTTTAGGAAGTGTGCTTACATATATGAACTCTTTAATGATGGATTGAAACAAGTTTAAATTAAAAGAATCAGAGTTGAAGGAGGCTCTACAAAACAGAGTCTGTTACTACTCTTGTTCCAGGCATGGCACAGTTGCGCCGTACCCCAAAATCAGATACTGAATTTTGTTATGCTATGTGTTGTGAAATTGGTGTTATGACTAAAATATATACCTAAAAAGGAGTTTAGTATGAGATATATAGTTTCCTTACGTAATATGAAGTAATCAACATGAGTTAGTGAATGATTTGTAATAAAAACTTAAAGTTTAAAAATGAACTTTGAAGTAATACATGATCTAAAAGTTTTGAACTTAGTATGTTATACACATGATTGATTTCAGATATAAATAAGTATGATCTATAATTTTAGTTCGAATCAAAGTTTGTAAGCCATTTCATTTATAGATTACGAAGTATTAAACTTTTAAAGTTCTACTTGTACGATTAATAATGGCACAAGTTCAAGTAATGCTCAATAAAGAGTAAGGTTCGAGTACTTGCATTTAATATACGAATCAAATGAAATTCGAGAACTTGTACAAAATCCAAAGTTGTGTAAGTTAGGAAACTTGCTCAATATAAAAGAGAGTTTGGATACTTCCCTCAAGCGTAGTTTACCAAATATAGCTTATCAACACTCTTTCAAATCCTAACATAATATAGTTACGCGTATAGGATATTCATTAGTTACATAAGCTCACATATGTAAGTTTAAACGCACACATAAATGTCTAACTTAGTCATATACTCTACACATACTTTATCACATACTTTTGTGTACTTATAACACAAATCAGTTTACAAGAAATCACGAAGTCAAACAATATAGTTTCTAATCATTGCTTTATAGTTCGCAAATCCCTTTTAGACTTATCACTTTGAAAGTTTATATTTAAACATTCAATTCTATCACTTATTGTGATAACCCGGGATTTCGAATAATCCAAATTTTACGAATAAATTTTTTTTTAATTTAATATTGACTGTTAATATTGTATTGCTTATCTATGATACGAGTCTTGAGAATTAGTCAATTTGTGTATTGACTGAGAAAATAGAGTAGAGTTGTACTTAACAGCTTTAGAAAATCCTAACCCTAATTTCTGGATAGGGATTCGATAGAAAATGCAATTAAAATAATTGTATCGATGAATGTGTTTGTACTGTATAAAAAGTTGATCAATGATTGATTAGGTAAGATTTAAACTTTATAAACCCTAATAAGAGATTAGAAACCCTAATCTCAGGATTAGAAACCCTAACGTGCAGTTAGAAACCCTAATCGTATGTTGGGAAACCTTAATTTCATATCCAGAAATCCCAAACCCTAAATTAGGAAACTCTAATCCTAATTGGTGAGCATAATGTGTTTATTAAACACTAATATGATTAGACAAACCTAATTTAATTAGGAAACCCTAATTTTAGTTCTAAACTTCTAATTTTCTAATTTAAAACCCTAATTAGAAAATCCTAGAAAGCTTAAGTTTTAAAACCTAAGGGTTGGAACCTTAGGGTTAAACCTTAAGGGTTTATACAATTGTCAAGTGTGCTATTAAAATGGGAAGGAAAAAGACCAAATTGCCCTTTTAGTATATTTTTAATAGTTAACTTGCAAATCTAGAAAATATTGGAGTTGGTAACCTAACCACTTGACTTTGTGACTTCTAAAAGCTCAGCAATCAGCCTCCAATTGACAGCTAGCATCAAATCTAGCATTATATCTTGATATATATAGATTTGAGAGAGAAAGTTACTACATTTAGCTTATTTTTCAACTTAGCTCTCACTAACTCATTCTCTCTCAACAACTCTGAATTTAACAAGTTCCTCAGTCACTTATTAACCTCTTAGAACACCTAAAGTCAGATTGAAGAGCATAGATCAAAGATTTGGGCTAGAAAGGTATAAAACCCTACTTCACTTTGATTTTGTAGGCTTTGTCAAAATTTGTGCTTTTATGTTTGTATAAGTGTTATAAGATGTTTTTAGATGATCTATGTTGATCCATCATGGATCCATAGCATCAAAGTGGTTAAAAACTTGAGTTTTCAAAAACGGTTATTGAGCATTCTTAGTGCTCTGACAAGCAAATGTCAATAGCCATAGATATCTGTATATGTTTCTGATTTTTCTTGTTTTATGTTTTGGATCTGTTGTTTGACATGAGGACTGTAATCTGGAAGTGAAATCACAACCATTACATGTCCAAATTTTATTTTATTGCTGGTCAAAGAGAGTTAACCGAGCATGACCAACACTTTCTGGGTAACCCAACACTTTCTGGGTAACCCAGAAAGTGTGCAACCAGCGTCTGACAACACTTTGCCAAGCCAAGAACTGTCAGGATTTATGTGATATGATGATATGGTTGTATGCAGTTCGTAGCTTGTACGATGGACTCTAGATCCATGTATTTAGACCCTTCAAAACATCAATATATTGAACGTAATGAGTGGTCAAACCAAGCCACTCGATCACATTTTACAGTTTCTGGATTTTCCAGAAATTGTAAAGAATATAGTTCTGATAGCCTTTGACTAGATCATATCTTGTAATCATGTTGTTGTTACACTGATATGTTGCTTTGTGAATGTGCTATGACATAAGGACTTCATATAGGAACCATTATATTACTTGAATCATGGCTGGAACTAATTATAGGAAATTAATCTTGAAAGTGTCCACTCGGACTGCTGAGTTTCTGGGAAAACCCAGAAATCGTCTGACAAGAACTTTGTGAGCTTAGATCTTCGCGATGTGTGATTAAATGGTTCAAGTGATGATTAGAACTTGTACTACATGTTTATTACATGATTGAAGCTTTAGGTAGCCCAGAAACAATTTGAGAAGAGAATTATATTCGGTCAAACAGAGCACCTTGAACACTTACCTTGTCAGTGTTCTTGAGCCAAGAACACCTAAGACGACAGAAAAGTGTCGCTAAAGGCCTATAGCGACGGTTTATTTAATTTTATTTTCCTAATTTTCAGAAAATGATTAAAAATAGAAAATAAATTATAAAAATTACAAAAAAATGGTTTTAAAAATTATTTTAAATAATGAAAAATATTTTTTGAGTATTTGGGATATTTATCATTAATATTTATATTTATTTGAATATTAAGGATATTTAATTTATTTAATTAGTGTATTAAATAAATTAGAGAAAAATTATTTTAATATATTAAAAATTATTTTAGATGAGAATAAAGTGTTAGAAAATATTTTGATTTATAAAATATATTTTTCAATATTTTTGGAGAATTCTCATTAATAAATTAATATTAATGATATTAGGTTTATTTAATTATTAAATTAAATAAATGATGGTAAAATGGTTTTATTGATTTAAAAATCATTTAAAATGAGAAAAATGATATAAAAATATTTTATGTTATAATTAATGACTTTTAATATTTTGATGATAATTTCATTAATATTTAAATATTAATGGTGATAATTTAAAAATGATTTTAATTACTTTATAAATCATTTAAGTAGAATATTAGTGATTTAAAAATATTTTAAGTTATTATAAATAACTTTAATATTTTGATGAGATATGTCATTAATATTTTAATATTATTAAATATTAATGATGATGGATTTATTTGATATTTAAATCATTTAAAAATGATTTCGGTGTTTGAAAAATTATTATAAAATATAATAATTGTTAGAAAATTATTAAAAGCTTCCAAAAAATATTATAAATGATATTTGACTTTTTTAAAATAATATTGAAACTTAGAGACCGAGTTTAGTTGACAATCAATGTGTTACTTGTCGGATAGGGTGACTAGAACACCGAGAATAAACCGAAGTCCAACCAGACCGAACTAGTTAGACTTGTTAAGTGTTTATATAGGTTATAAATACTAATGTGACTATGTGCTAATGTGCCTAGGAGAAAGATTGACTGTAATTTACAGTATTGTGTGTTGTGAATTAACATGCTAATTATGAGACCAATATTATGATTATAGGTCATTCGAACGCAGATAAGTATATTGTGTAGCAGTAATCAACGGAGAAGGAAAGTTTCCTAACTCAAGATTGAGTTATATCTTTTCAAATATTATGGTGGTTAATTATTGTGAATAAGCCACGTCTGAGAATTTATTGTTGATTATTCACAGTTAGTGCATGTTTATTAATTCAAATTGAATTAGTGATTTTGAGAATATATATTTCTAGAATAATTGTTATTGGATACTTACATCCTTAGAAGCTATTAGTGATTAAAAATAGTACAGTTAAATTCTGTCTATTGTTAAGTCGTGTTGAGAAATGTCTTAGCCAATTGTTCTGGCAAGATGAACATTTGTTAAAACCTGATAGGGTCGAGAAGAGAAGATAAAAGAAGAAAATTCAAATATTATTGGTAGGTCAATGCCAATTGTTTTGGCTAGATCGAAAAAGAAAACTTGATAGATTTGAGAGAGAAGAGAAGTGATTAGATAGTGAAATCATTAAATTTTGTTGTTAAATCAAATCTTGATTCTGAGACTGAGAAGAACAACCTTTTATATAAAGGGAACATTTTATTGGTTATAAATTTGACTATTGCGCGCTATGTTTAAGTATTATGCATAATATAAGGGTATAATAAAGCTGATCACTTGTTATACTTGCAGAGGGGTATGATTTACTCTTTATGGTTATCTTATACACCCGAGTATATATCAAAGTTAATATTTGATATCTACCCGAGAAGAGAACTTCTAGATCTTGTGTGATCACTCAGCATAAATCTGGAAAATATTTAACTTCGCTATTGCGTAGAATTAATTCTTGATTATTCATTAGAATATCGTAGAAACTTTGAAAGAATTGTATACTTTTGTTAATTTGTTGCATAGGTTACGAGAAGATTAGTTAGAGAAGAACAAATTGTTCAGCTATTTCAAAGTTCCACGAACTTTGGAGTCATTCTATCGAATTAGATAGTTTGTTGTCTTGATTTTGATACATTTATTTTATATCTTAACTTGCGGGGAAAATTTGTTGCTCACCCTTGCTAAATAAAATATTTCAGCTAGGAACGAAGAAGCTAGAGGAGCTGTGAAGATAAAAGGCAAAGGTGTTATGCTGTGATAATTGTGTTTAACATATATATTATGTTGTATTTGTAAACCCTTTTTGTATATCTAAAGGGTATGTTTGTAATATAAAGGTTAGATAACCTGGGACGAATGTATTATCTATATCAGTTAATGTGGTTTATATGTCTATTCATAATTAAATGGGTAGTTAGATGTTATTTATATTGTGGATCGTGAGCACCAAACTCGGGAGTCAGGTAACCTGGATTTGGGGGCGTCACAGGTTGGATCAAAGCTGTAGTGACCAAGGTGTCACAAGTTGGTAGCAGAGCTATAGGTTATAAACCTTAAGTGGGGGGGGGGGAGGGGGAACCCTAGGATTATAACCATAAGCAAAATAGAATACTCATTTAGAGTACTAAGTGAGGGATTGATGAAGTGTATCGATAGTGAGGTATGTGGACACAAAGTGTGAGAAGTTTGTACTATTAAAGTACTAATCAAGTTGTGTAACTGACTGTAGGATGTCAGGAGAAGATGAGATGAGTAAAGAAGTGCTAGCGGCTATTGCACCAGTGCCAGTAGCCGAGGTGCCAGCGCAAAGCGAAACAGTTGAGAAGGTGGGAAAAGATGAACCTATGGTTAATCTTGGGAGTGATCATGACGATAATCCCGAGATGTATCCGAGTGGTGATGAAGAGGCGGAGTTCGAAGAAGCTAAGACGGAGAAAGAGAACTTTGGAGTAAAGTATTTCTCTTAGAGGAGTTGTGGAAAACGGAGCGAGCATTACGCGAGATGATTGAAGAAATGAATGAGTTGAAGGCGTAGGTGGACAGAATGAATACTGAAGGTGGTGGATAGTCGGAGGGAATAGTCAAGCAGAAGTACAAGAATAAGAGAAAGAGGCATCATGATAGTGATAACTCTGAAAATTCAAACCCGAAGAAGAAGAAAGTCTGTAGCAAGTGTGGAAAGACTCACTTGGGAGAATGCATAATGTGGAAGAATGTGTGTTTTATCTATAAGCAGGAAGGACATATTTCCCAACATTGTCCTAAGCTAAATATGAGGAAGTGTTTTTGACGTGGAAGAATGGGTAACGGATTCAACAAGTGTCCCAATAATAAGAAGAATGGTGAAGGGAGTGGAAGGTAGATAGCTTAAGTATAAGCGATAATATCTTTTGATAGTGTATCGAGAATAATGAGTGAACATATGTAAATATATATGTTTGTATGAATGAAATCTTTATTTTCTATACGAATATAAGATTAATATTAATTTGTGAGTTCTTAAAACTCATACCTATAGTAAGTTCATGACTCATAATTATATGAGCTATTTTGAACCCCTCAGCGAATGGACGTCAAAGGTCTGACTAAGATAAGTTCATAAACTCATATAATTGTGGCAAGTTCCTGAACCCCTAGGTGTGGTAAGTTTGATGAACTGGGAATAGTTATGTGTGAATGGAGAATTATGACTTTTGTTTAAAGTCAGAGAATTACAACTTTTGTTTAAAGTTGTGTTGTTAGTTCCGATATTATTTAAAAAGGAATAGTGCTATATATGTGTTAAGTGCTAAATGTATTGTGTGCTATTTGAATAAATATGCGATTATATGAGAAATTTTTAATTCTTATTGTATTATTAATAAGAATATGTGTAGAGAATGAGAATTAATATAAGATTTTTATCAGATAATGTTTCCAGGGAAGGGAGGTCTAAAGAGAAATATGAAAGAGCAATTTTTGAATCTGAAGTAGAAGAATATGTCAGTGGCAGAATATTTTTTAAGTTTAACGAGTTAGCAAAATTTGCTCCACATCTAGTGGACACTGAGGAGCTTAAAGCACGATGTTTTAGGAACGGATTAAAATCGTTGGTACTTGAGAAGTTAGATGTGCTGCAAATTGATTCATTTTCAACTTTATTAGAAAAAGCTATTATCGCTGAGGGAGAAATTGAAGCTGTATTAAAGAATAATCAAGAACAAAGAAAGGAGGCTGAAGGAAATAATATTATAGGGGGTAATGGAGGCAGGGATTTTAATAAACGTAAGAGGGATGGTGATTTTAATTCAAGAAATCCAGAAAAGATTAGGAAGATAGGTGCGCCGTGTGTAGTTTGCGGGAAGCGTCATCAAGGAGGTTGTTTGAAGAAAAAAGGAGTCTGTTTCAACTGTGGCCATGAGGGACACATGTCTCCCGATTGTCCTAATCCGAAGAAGATACAAGGTTGTTTTGCGTGAGGATCGACGGATCATCTGGTCCGGAATTGTCCAAAAAGGAATAGGAAGAAGTGGATTGCTAACAAGGGACCCGGTAACAAAACCTTGGCAATTAAAGAATTAGCTCAACAGAGAAGACCAACATTATTCACTTTTAGCATGACAGTTCCAAATGTAGCAGTTGCCCATGAAGAAGCGACATGTAACAATTTCGCTTAGAAATTAAGTTACGCGAGAAATACGAGTTAAAATATTGCTTTGATTTGTTTTCTTTTATAAGATCCAAGTCACAGTTTAGAATTTGAAACACAAATTAATATTGTGTTGATAAAAATGAATTGATGATAAAACTTTAAAAGATTGTAGAGAATAAGAAAGTGCTGATTCCGAGGACGGAATCCTTTTAAGGAGTGGTTAATGTGATAACCCGGGATTTCGAATAATCCAAATTTTATGAATAATTTTTTTTTAATTTAATGTTGACATTGATTGTTAATATTGGACTGTGTATCTGTGATACGAGTCTTGAGAACTAGTCAATCTGTGTATTGACTGAGAAAATAGAGTAGAGTTGTGCTTAACAGCTTTAGAAAACCCTAACCCTAATTTCTGGATAGGGATTCGATAGAAAATGCAATTAAAATAATTGTATCAATGAATACGTGTTTGTACTATATAGAAATGTTGATCAATTATTAATTAGGTAAGATTTAAAATTTATAAACCCTAATAAGAGATTAGAAACCCTAATCTCAGGATTAGAAACCCTAATGCGCAGTTGGAAATTCTAATCGTATGTTGGGAAACCTTAATTTTATATCTGGGAATTCCTAAACCCTAAATTAGGAAACTCTAATTCTAATTGGCGAGCATAATGTGTTTACTAAACACTAATATGATTAGGAAAACCTAATTTAATTAAGAAACCCTAATTTTAGTTCTAAACTTTTAATTTTCTAATTTAAAATCCTAATTAGAAAATCCTAGAAAGCTTAAGTTTTAAAACCTAAGGGTTAGAACCTTAGGGTTAAACCCTAAGGGTTTGTACAATTGTCAAGTGTGCCATTAAAATGGGAATGAAAAAGACCAAAATGCCCTTTTAGTATATTTTTAATAGTTAACTTGCAAATCTAGCAAATATTGGAGTTAGTAACCTAACCACTTGACTTTATGACTTCTAAAAGCTCAGCAATCAGCCTCCAATTGACAGCT
Source organism: Panax ginseng (assembly GCA_020205605.1). Classification (NCBI taxonomy): domain Eukaryota; kingdom Viridiplantae; phylum Streptophyta; class Magnoliopsida; order Apiales; family Araliaceae; genus Panax; species Panax ginseng. Next base: position 58,988,359 of record CM035131.1, on the reverse strand, counting down.
ACCATCAGATATAGCAATATATCTTGATATATATAGATTTGAGAGAGAGAAAATTACTACATTTAGCTTATTTTTCAACTTAGCTCTCACTAACTCATTCTCTCTCAACACCTCCGAATTTAACAAGTTCCGCAATCTCTTATTAACCTCCTAGAACACCTAAAGTCAGATTGAAGAGCATAGATCAAAGATTTGGGCTAGAAAGGTATAAAACCCTACTTCACTTTGATCGTGTAGGCTTTGTCTAAATTTGTGTTTTTATATTTTTATAAGTGTTATAAGATGTTTTTAGATGATCTATGTTGATCCATCATGAATCCATAGCATCAAAGTGGTTAAAAATTCGAGTTTTCAAAAACTGTTATTGAGCATTTTTGTGCTCTGACAAGCAAATGTCAGTAGCCATAGATCTCTGTATGTTTGTGATTTTTCTTGTTTTATGTTTTGGATCTGTTGTTTGACATAAGGACTGTAATCTGGAAGTGAAATCACAACCATTACATGTCCAGATTTTATTTTATTGATGGTCAAAGAGAGTTGACCGAGCATGACCAACACTTTATGTGTAACCTAGAAAGTGTGCAACCAGCGTCTGACAACACTTTGCCAAGCCAAGAACTGTCAGGATTTATGTGATATGATGATATGGTTGTATGCAGTTCGTAGCTTGTACGATGGACTTTAGATCCATGTATTTAAACCCTTCAAAACATCAATATATTGAACGTAATGAACCCAAGCCACTCGGTCACGTTTTGAAGTTTCTGGAATTTCCATAAACTGTAAAGAACATAGTTCTGACAGCCTTTGACCAGATCGTATCTTGTAATCCTGTTGTTGTTAAACTGATATGTTGCTTTGTGAATGTTCTATGACATAAGGACTTCATACAGGAACCATTATATTACATGAATCATGGCTGGAACTAATTATAGGAAATTAATCTTGAAAGTGTCCACTCGGACTGCTGGGTTTCTGGGAAAACCCAGAAACCGTCTGACAAGAACTTTGTGAGCTTAGATCTTCGTGATGTGTGATTAAATGGTTCAAGTGATGATTACAACTTGTAGTACTACATGTTTATTACATGATTGAAGCTTTAGGTATCCCAGAAACAATTTGGGAAGAGAATTATATTCGGTCAAACAGAGCACCTTAAACACTGACCTTGTCAGTGTTCTTGATCCAAGAACAACTAAGACGACAGACAAGTGTCGCTAAAGGCCTATAGCGACGGTTTATTTAATTTTATTTTTCTAATTTCTGAAAAATGATTAAAAATAAAAAATAAATTATAAAAATTATAAAAAAAATGGTTTTAAAAATTATTTTAAATAATGAAAAATAATTTTTGAGTATTTGGGATATTTTTCATTAATATTTATATTTATTTGAATATTAAGGATATTTAATTAGTGTATTAAATAAATTAGAGAAAAATAATTTTAATATATTAAAATTCATTTTAGATGAGAATAAAGTGTTAGAAAATATTTTAATTTATAAAATATAATTTTCAATATTTTTGGAGAATTCTCATTAATAAATTAATATTAATGATATTAGGTTTATTTAATTATTAAATTAAATATATGATGGTAAAATGGTTTTATTGATTTAAAAATCATTTAAAAATGAGAAAAATGATATAAAAATATTTTAAGTTATAATTAATGACTTTTAATATTTTGAAGATAATTTCATTAATATTTAAATATTAATGTTGATAGTTTAAAAATGATTTTAATTACTTTATAAATCATTTAAGTAGAATATTAGTGATTTAAAAATATTTTAAGTTATTATAAATAATTTTAATATTTTGACAGGTATGTCGTTAATATTTTAATATTATTAAATATTAATGATGATGGATTTATTTGATATTTAAATCATTTAAAAATGATTTCAGTGTTTGAAAAATTATTATAAAATATAATAATTTGTAGAAAATTATTAAAAGCTTCCGAAAAATATTATAAATGATATTTGAATTATTTAAAATAATATTGAAACTTAGAGACCGAGTTTAGTTGACAATCAATGTGTTAATTATCGGATAGGGTGACCAGAACACCGATAATAGACCGAAGTCCAACCAGACCGAACTAGTTAGACTTGTTAAGTGTTTATATAGGTTATAAACACTAATGTGACTATGTGCTAATGTGACTAGTAGGAAGATTGATTGTAAATTACAGTATTGTGTGTTGTGAATTAACGTGCTAATTGTGAGGCTGATATTATGATTATAGGTCGTTAAACGCAGATAAGTATAGTGTGTAGCAGTAATCAACGGAGAAGGAAGTTTTTTACTCAACCTTGAGTTATATCTTTTCAAATATTATGGTGGTTAATTATTGTGAATAAGCCACGTCTGAGAATTTATTGTTGATTACTCACAGTTAGTGCAGGTTTATTAATTCAAATTGAATTAGTGATTTTGAGAATATATATTTGTAGAATAATTGTTATTGGATACTTACATCCGTAGAAGCTATTAGTGATTGCAAATAGTACAGTCAAATTTTGTCTATTGTTAAGTCGTGTTGAGAAATGTTTTAGCCAAATGTTCTTGTGACAACCCGAGAATTTTGACAATTTAATAAACTCTTAAAAGATTGAATAAATGTTAAATAATAAACATAGACAGAAAATAAGTATATGTATTTGACATTTTTGGGAATGAATTTTGTGAATTTAAAAACTTTTGGTGAAGGTTTACAGTGTTAAGAGTATTTGTGTATATGGTCATATATTTGTATAGTATGTGGTTAAGGGTCAAGGGTTGACCGGATAAATTATATCAGTCACAAACCCTAATATATATTAAGAACCTCGACGTTCAGTTAGAAAACCCTAACGATTGATAAGAAACCCTATTATCGGCTATGGAAACCATAATTTCAGTTCTGGGAATCTGAAACCCTAATTTGGAATATTAAAACCCTAATTGGGAAGCTTGAAGATAAGTGTTAAGGTTTTTATGTTATTTATTTAATTATGGAATACCCTAATTGATTATTAGAAAACCCTAATTGTTCAACTGAAAACCCTAATGTACAATTATGGAACCTAAATGCTAAATTAGCAATTTTAATTAAGGAAATATTAACCTTAATTGGCAAGCTTGAATGTGATTAGGAAATTTTAATGTAATTAGGAAATCCTAATTATAATTTAGAAATCTTAATTTTCTATTTTTAAAACTTAATTAGAAAAGCCTATAATATAAATTTGTGTAACCTTAGTGTTAAACCCTAAGGGTCAAAACCTAATAGTTGTGAGAAGTTACCAAGTTGCCATTCACTTTATAAGTCAAATGACCAAACTACCCTTTTTAATATTTTAATGAGGTGGAGTGTAGATCTAACCCTACTTGTGGTTGGTGACCAACCCTAAGCTAGCCATGTGGCCTAGAAATCAACTTTAATCAGCCAACAACTAATCACATGATCAGCCCTTGACATTTCATCATTTTATATATAGATCAAAGAGAGGGAAACTCACAAAACTAAGCTCATTTGCATCCTTACACTCAACCAAACTTTTCTCTCTCCTTAGCCAGAAAAATATTAAGTAAATCAGTCACTAGTAAGACCATTAGCAAGCTAGGAACAGATCACAAAGATTAGATTCAAGATCAAAGCCTGAATGAGGTATAAACCCTAAATTTTGTAAATCATATGATCTTATGTTAGATTTTGTTGTTATTGTTTTAAGTTGTGTATTAGGATGTTAATAAGTGATCTCGGTTATTAGATCAAGGATCTATAACATCTAGATGCAAGAATTAACAGATTTCAAAAATATGGAAAAGTTTAAAAATATAGCCTGACAACCATATGTCATAGGCCTTAGATCTTTACCTGTTAATGTTTTGGTGTGTTTGATGTTATAGATCTATTCTTTGTAGTAAGGGATTTAATCTGAAACTTGAAGTAAGCCCATATCATGTTTATATTGAAAGATATGATCGGTCAAAGTGCGTTGACCGAGAACAAAAATTTGAATCTGGGCAACCCAGAATTTTTCCAGGTGGTCTAACAACATTTTTAAAGCCTCTAATCTTGCTCTATGTTAATGTTTTGGCCATGTTATTGTTTTGTTGTTGTAGCCTGACGTGAAGACTTCATGTTAAAACCTTTAGTTCACTTAGATCCATAAACAAAATAGAAGATTTGATCGGTCAAACAACCGTTGACCATCAGCCGGATGAACAATCTGGAAAATCCAGATTTGTTTAAGAACCATTTTTTTGTCTGACTCTGACTAGCCTTGATTTCTTGAAATGTGTTGTTGTTACACTGAGATCATGACATGTAAATGTTCCTTGTCACGTGTACTATATATGTGAACCTTAATAACACTGATTTGTTGACCAGAACACTAAGAAAATTGAACCACAAAGTGGTACCTCGCAAACGTCTAGGTTTCTGGGTTACCTATAAAACCCAAATGAGGCCTAACAAGATCTTTGAGAGCCCAGATCTCTCTGATTAGATATAGGATGGCCATGTTGTTTGTTTAGGGTTATAGTATTGCATCCATACTATAATCTGAACACTTAATCAAACCTAGATACCTCCGAATCAATGAAATTGTGACGATATTACGTACTTTGTCACTAAATATAACAAGTTATGACGAACCATTTTTGTCACTTATCCACTCATCTAATTAGTGACAAACTATTATCTCGTCATATAAAATTGGTATTTATGATAATACAAATTGTCATAAATTATTATTTTTCCGTCTTTAAAAAATTTCCCTCCAAAAATAGTTTTCCCTCCAAATTAAATTGTGAGGAATTTGTATTTGGCGTCACTAAATGTGAACATTAGTAACGAAAGCACATTGTCACTAAATTTTACAAATAATTAATGAAAAACTAATATGTTGTCATCGAAAGAAATATTTGGTGACAATAAATATTGTCATCAATTATTTCATAATGTCACTAAAAGGTTTCCCTCCAAAATTTTGGTGCAAAATTCTACCTCCAAAATAACTTGTGATGAAATTTTCTTAATCGTCATCAAATGTGTAAATTAGTGACGATATAAATGATTAATAGTAACAAAATTAAAGGTCATCAAAAAAACAAAAGTTTTAGTGACGATTATGAATTTTGTAATTATTAATTAACAAATTGTGACAAAATTTTGTGCGTGACAAAAAAATCGTCATAAAATGTGTGATTTCTTATAGTGACTACAAACACGTGATTTCTTATGAGCCCATCCAAGTAGAAAATAATCTAGCATATGAAGAAATTCCTGTCTAAATATTAGATAGGAAAGAGCAAACATTACGGAATAAAATTATATCTTCAGTAAAAGTACTTTGGCAAAACCACGACGCCGAGGAGGCCACGTGGGAATTAAAAGATAAGATGCGAAGGGATTATCCCCATTTATTTGTGTAACTTTGTACAATTCTGAGGACAAAATTTTTATAAGGGGGGAGGATGTAAGAACCGAGAATTTCAGGAATAAATAATTATTTCAATATAATAAGAACATGAGTATTTATTTGAATATAAATATTGATGTGTTGTATGACGAGTAGTTCAATTAATTCAAGTTGAATTTAAAAGTGGGAAGTTGTGATGAGAATTAAGAAATGCCATGTGTGGCGTGAGAAGGGAAATTTAAGCGATTAAACCAAGGGGAAGATTAATTGTGTATGATTATGTGATTCCCATATAAGGAATAAATACACTCTTAAATTAGTAATATCACCAATATAGAAGTTAATTCATATCATGTAAAACTAAGCCTTAATCGCCAGGGGGGCCAAAGAATCATGCTGCGTCCTCCAAGAAGAAGATAAAATGGCGCAATCAAGGCCAAAGTGCCAATCTGGAAAAAATTAGTTTTCTACTGTAGAAATGAAATGGAACATTAGTGTAATGTGTGACATGAATAAAATCATAAGATAAGAATACATTCTAATGATATAGAGTACCAAGTAGTACAATAAAATCATATATAATTTTAATACAGGAATAATTAAATATCTGTGTATTCCAGAAATTAGGAAAGAAATTACGTGTGTAAACTGAACAGTTAGTATTAAATAATGTTATAATGTGGTTATGTGAGTAGTAAAAATAATTATGGAGATACCCGAGAGATAATACCTAACTGCGTTATTTAATTACGTGTACTTAATGTACATGGATTATATGATGTGAGTACATAAATAACCCCTAATTTTTCCTAATATAGTAATATTTGTACATTAAAACCCATTTTTGGAAAGTAAAGTAACTAATTGAACAAAATTTAAGCACGTTGTTGGAAGATTTAAGCTCATCGGTTACAACAAGATACATGAATAGTAGCTTTAAGGCTAAATTACGTAACTTCCAAGCTTATATCAGTGGCTAAGCATAGGTGATGATTACAAATCTAATGGCTATGGAGATGGTTGGTGGTGGGTTATTAAACCACTCTCAATTAACCAATGTTTTCTTCCAATACACCATGAACTCCAACCTCAGTTCAATGCAAATACGCAGTCCAAGTTTCAATTATAAATAGCAGACCAATTTTCATTTTTTACGTTATTTGTTCTTAGCTATTGAAACTCTGATAATTGAGATTGAGTGAGTTGAGCTTCAAAGAAGATAATAGCAAACTCAGAAGGAAGAAACTAAGTTTATTAAGCTTCAAGAGGTATAAAAATCTTTACTTTGATACTTAATTGGGTTTTGTCAAATTATTAAAATTCTTTAGAATTCTATGTCAATCAATGTGAATTAGCATGCCATAATGTGTTTAGGAAGTGTGCTTACATATATGAACTCTTTAATGATGGATTGAAACAAGTTTAAATTAAAAGAATCGAGTTGAAGGAGGCTCTACAAAAATGTAGCAGTGCATTCTTACTCTTGTTCGAGGCATGGCACGCGATTCTTGTAGTACCCCAAAATCGAATCTCTTTGAATTTTGTTATGCTATGTGTTGTGAAATTGGTGTTATGACTAAAATATATACCTAAAAAGGAGTTTAGTATGAGATATATAGTTTCCTTACGTAATATGAAGTAATCAACATGAGTTAGTGAATGATTTGTAATAAAAACTTAAAGTTTAAAAATGAACTTTGAAGTAATACATGATCTAAAAGTTTTGAACTTAGTATGTTATACACATGATTGATTTCAGATATAAATAAGTATGATCTATAATTTTAGTTCGAATCAAAGTTTGTAAGCCATTTCATTTATAGATTACGAAGTATTAAACTTTTAAAGTTCTACTTGTACGATTAATAATGGCACAAGTTCAAGTAATGCTCAATAAAGAGTAAGGTTCGAGTACTTGCATTTAATATACGAATCAAATGAAATTCGAGAACTTGCACAAAATCCAAAGTTGTGTAAGTTAGGAAACTTGCTCAATATAAAAGAGAGTTTGGATACTTCCCTCAAGCGTAGTTTACCAAAATATAGCTTATCAACACTCTTTCAAATCCTAACATAATATAGTTACGCGTATAGGATGTTCATTAGTTACATAAGCTCACATATGTAAGTTTAAACGCACACATAAATGTCTAACTTAGTCATATACACATACTTTATCACATACTTTTGCGTACTTATAACACAAATCAGTTTACAAGACATCATGAAGTCAAACAATATAGTTTCTAATCATTGCTTTATGGTTCGAAAACCTCTTTTAGACTTATCACTTTGAAAGTGTATATTTAAACATTCAATTCTATCACTTATTGTGATAACCCGAGATTTCGAATAATCCAAATTTTATTAATAATTTTTTTTAATTTAATATTGACTGTTAATATTGTACTACTTATCTATGATACGAGTCTTGAGAATTAGTCAATTTGTGTATTGACTGAGAAAATAGAGTAGAGTTGTACTTAACAGCTTTAGAAAACCCTAACCTTAATTTCTGGATAGGGATTCGATAGAAAATGCAATTAAAATAATTGTATCGATGAATACATGTTTGTATTGTATAGAAATGTTGATCAATGATTGATTAGGTAAGATTTAAAATTTATAAACCCTAATAAGAGATTAGAAACCCTAATATCAGGATTAGAAACCCTAACGCGCAGTTGGAAACCCTAATCATATGTTGGGAAACCTTAATTTCATATCCGGGAATCCTAAACCCTAAATTAGGAAACTCTAATCCTAATTGGCGAGCATAAAGTGTTTATTAAACACTAATATTATTAGACAAACCTAATTTAATTAGGAAACCCTAATTTTAGTTCTAAACTTTTAATTTTCTCATTTAAAACCCTAATTAGAAAATTCTAGAAAGCTTAAGTTTTAAAACCTAAGGGTTAGAACCTTAGGGTTAAACTGTAAGGGTTTTTACAATTGTCAAGTGTGCCATTAAAATGGGAAGGAAAAAGACCAAAATGCCCTTTTAGTATATTTTTAATAGTTAACTTGCAAATCTAGCAAATATTGGAGTTGGTAACCTAACCACTTGACTTTGTGACTTCTAAAATCTTAGCAATCAGCCTCCAATTGACAGCTAGCATCAGATCTAGCAATATATCTTGATATATATAGATTTGAGAGAGAGAAAGTTACTACATTTAGCTTATTTTTCAACTTAGCTCTCACTAACTCATTCTCTCTCAACACCTCTGAATTTAACAAGTTCCTCGGTCACTTATTAACCTCTTAGAACACCTAAAGTCAGATTGAAGACCATAGATCAAAGATTTGGGCTAGAAAGGTATAAAACCCTACTTCACTTTTATCTTGTAGGCTTTGTCAAAATTTATATTTTTGTGTTTTTATAAGTGTTATAAGATGTTTTTAGATGATCTATGTTGATCCAACATGGATCCATAGCATCAAAGTGGGTAAAAATTCAAGTTTTCAAAAACTGTTCTTGAGCATTCTTAGTGCTCTGACAAGCAAATGTCAGTAGCCATAGATCTCTGTATGTTTGTGATTTTTCTTGTTTTATGTTTTGGATCATTGTTTTGACATGAGGATCATGTCTCGGAAGTGAAATCACAACCATTACATGTCCAAATTTTATTTTATAGATGGTCAAAGAGAGTTGACCGAGCATGACCAACACTTTCTGGGTAACCCAGAAAGTGCAACCAGCGTCTGACAACACTTTGCCAAGCCAAGAACTGTCAGGATTTATGTGATATGATGATATGGTTGTATGCAGTTCGTAGCTTGTACGATGGACTCTCGATCCATGTATTTAGACCCTTCAAAACATCAATATATTGAACGTAATGAGTGGTCAAACCAAGCCACTCGGTCACGTTTTGCGCTTCGAATTTTCGAAACCGTAAAAGCTATAGTTCGACGACCTTTAATTTAATTCATATTTTCTAATCATGTTGTTGTTAAACTGATATGTTGCTTTGTGAATGTGCTATAACATAAGGACTTCATATAGGAACCATTATATTACTTGAATCATGGCTGGAACTAATTATAGGAAATTAATATTGAAAGTGTCTACTCGGACTGCTAGGTTTCTGGGAAAACCCAGAAATCGTCTGACAAGAACTTTGTGAGCTTATATCTTCGCGATGTGTGATTAAATGGTTCAAGTGATGATTAGAACTTGTAGTACTACATGTTTATTACATGATTGAAGCTTTAGGTAGCCCAGAAACAATTTGAGAAGAGAATTATATTCGGTCAAACAGAGCACCTTGAACACTGACCTTGTCAGTGTTCTTGAGCCAAGAACACCTAAGACGACAGACAAGTGTCGCTAAAGGCCTATAGCGACGGTTTATTTAATTTTATTTTCCTAATTTCTGGAAAATGATTAAAAATAAAAAATAAATTATAAAAATTACAAAAAATGGTTTTAAAAATTATTTTAAATAATGAAAAATAATTTTTGAGTATTTGGGATATTTTTCATTAATATTAATATTTATTTGAATATTAAGGATATTTAATTTATTTAATTAGTGTATTAAATAAATTAGAGAAAATGAATTTAATATATTAAAAATCATTTTAGATGAGAATAAAGTTTTAGAAAATATTTTGATTTATAAAATATATTTTTCAATATTTTAGAGAATTCTCATTAATAAATTAATATTAATGATATTAGGTTTATTTAATTATTAAATTAAATAAATGATGGTAAAATGGTTTTATTGATTTAAAATCATTTAAAAATTAGAAAAGTGATATAAAAATATTTTAAGTTATAATTAATGACTTTTAATATTTTGATGATAATTTCATTAATATTTAAATATTAATGGTGATAGTTTAAAAATGATTTTACTTTATAAATCATTTAAGTAGAATATTGGTGATTTAAAAATATTTTAAGTTATTATAAATAACTTTAATATTTTGACAGATATGTCATTAATATTTTAATATTATTAAATATTAATGATGATGGATTTATTTGATATTTAAATCATTTAAAAATGATTTCAGTGTTTGAAAAATTATTATAAAATATAATAATTGTTAGAAAATTATTAAAAGCTTCCAAAAAATATTATAAATGATATTTGACTTTTCTAAAATAATATTGAAGCTTAGAGATCGAGTTTAGTTGACAATCAATGTGTTAATTGTCGGATAGGGTGACTAGAACACCAAGAATAGACTGAAGTCCAACCAGACCGAACTAGTTAGACTTGTTAAGTGTTTATATAGGTTATAAATACTAATGTGACTATGTGCTAATGTGCCTAGGAGAAAGATTGACTGTAATTTACAGTATTGTGTGTTGTGAATTAACGTGCTAATTATGAGACCGATATTATGATTTTAGGTCGTTCGAACGCAGATAAGTATATTGTGTAGCAATAATCAACGGAGAAGTAAGTTTCCTAACTCAACCTTGAGTTATATCTTTTCAAATATTATGGTGGTTAATTATTGTGAATAAGCCACGTCTGAGAATTTATTGTTGATTATTCGCAGTTAGTGCATGTTTATTCATTCAAATTGAATTAGTGATTTTGAGAATATATATTTGTAGAATAATTATTATTGGAAACTTACATCCGTAGAAGCTATTAGTGATTACAAATAGTACAATCAAATTTTGTCTATTGTTAAGTCGTGTTGAGAAATGTCTTATCCAATTATTCTGGTAAGACGAACATTTGTTAAAACCTGATAGGGTCAACAAAAGAAGAGAAAAGAATAAAATTCAAATATTATTGGTAGCTTAATGCTAATTGTTTTGGCTAGATCGAAAAAGAAAACTTGATAGGTTTGAGAGAGAAGAGAAGTGATTAGATATTGAAATCATTAAATTTTGTTGTTAAATCAAATCTTGATTCTGAGACTGAGAAGAACAACCTTTTATATAAAGGGAACATTTTATTGGTCATAAATTCGACTATTGCACGATATGTTGAAGTATTATGCATAATATAAGGGTATAATAAAGCTGATCACTTGTTATACTTGCAGAGAGGTATGATTTAATCTTTATGGTTATCTGATACACCTGAGTACATATCAAAGTAAATCTTTGATATCTACCCGAGAAGAGAAGTTCTAGATCTTGTGTGATCACTCTCCATAAATCTGGAAAGCATTCCACTTCGCTATTGCGTAGAATTGAATCTTGATTTATTCATTAGAATATCGTAGAAACTTTGAAAGCATTGTATACTTTCGTTAATTTGTTGCATAGGTTACGAGAAGATTAGTTAGAGAAGAACAAATTATTCAGCTATTTCAAAGTTCCCCGAACTTTGGAGTCATTCTATCGAATTAGATAGTTTGCTGTCTTGATTCTGATACATTTATTTTATATCTTAACTTGCGGGGAAAATTTGTTGCTCACCCTTGCTAAATAAAACATTTCAGCTAGGGACGAAGAAGCCAGAGGAGCTGTGAAGATAAAAGGAAAAGTTGTTATGCTGTGATAATTGTGTTTAACATATATATTATGTTGTATTTATAAACCCTTTTTTGTATATCTAAAGGGTATATTTGTAATATAAAGGTTAGATAACCTGGGACGAATGTATTAACTATATCAGTTAACGTGGTTTATATGTCTATTCATAATTAAATGGGTAGTTGGATGTTATTTATATTGTGGATCGTGAACACCAAACTAGGGAGTCAGGTAACCCGGATTTGGGGGCGTCACAGGTTGGATCAAAGCTGTAGTGACCAAGGTGTCACAAGTTGGTAGCAGAGCTATAGGTTATAAACCTTAAGTGGGGGAGGGGGAACCCTAGGATTCTAACCATAAGCAAAATAGAATACTCATTTAGAGTACTAAGTGAGGGATTGATGAAGTGTATCGATAGTGAGGTATGTGGACACAAAGTGTGAGAAGTTTGTACTATTAAAGTACTAATCAAGTTGTGTAACTGACTGTAGGATATCAGGAGAAGATGAAATGAGTAAAGAAGTGCTAGCGACTATTGCACCAGTAGCCGAGGTGCCAGCGCAAAGCGAATCAGTTAAGAAGGTGGGAAAAGATGAACCTATGGTTAATCTTGGGAATGATCATGACGATTATCCCGAGATGTATTCGAGTGGTGATGAAGAGGCGGAGTTCAAAGAAGTTAAGACGAAGAAATAGAATAAGACTAAAGTTGGAGACCAAGATCAAGTATATGCAAAAGTACAAGAACTTCGGAGTAAAGTATTTCTCTTGGAGGAGTTGTGGAAAATGGAGTGAGCATTACGCGAGATGACTGAAGAAATGAATGAGTTGAAGGCGCAGGTGGAAAAAATGAATACTGAAGGTGGTGGATCGTCGTAGGGAATATTCAAGCAGAAGTGTAAGAATAAGAGAAAGAGGGATCACGATAGTGATAACTCTGAAAATTCAAACCCGAAGAAGAAGAAAGTCTGTAGCAAGTGTGGAAAGACTCACTTGGGAGAATGCATGATGTGGAAGAATGTGTGTTTTAACTATAAGCAGGAAGGACATATTTCCCAACATTGTTCTAAGCTAAATATGAGGAAGTGTTTTTCATGTGGAAGAACGGGTCACGGATTCAACAAGTGTCCCGGTAATAAGAAGAATGGTGAAGGGAGTGGAAGGTAGACAACTTAAGTATAAGCAATAGTATCTTTTGATAGTGTATCAAAAATAATAAGTGAACATATGTAAATATATATGTTTGTATGAATGAAATCTTTATTTTCTATACGAATATAAGATTAATATTAATTTGTGAGTTCTTAAAACTCATACCTATGGTAAGTTCATGACTCATAATTATATGAGTTGTTTTGAACCCCTCAGCGAATGGACGTCAAAGGTCTGACTAATATAAGTTCATAAACTCATATAATTGTGGCAAGTTCCTGAACCCCTAGGTGTGGTAAGTTTGATGAACTGGGAATAGTTATGTGTGAATGGAGAATTATGACTTTTGTTTAAAGTCAGAGAATTACAACTTTTGTTTAAAGTTGTGTTGTTAGTTTCGATATTATTTAAAAAGGAATAGTGCTATATATGTGTTAAGTGCTAAATGTATTGTGTGCTATTTGAATAAATATGCGATTATATGAGAAATTTTTAATTCTTATTGTATTATTAATAAGAATATGTGTAGAGAAGGAGAATTAATGTAAGATTTTTATCAGATAATGTTGCCAAGGAAGGGAGGTCTAAAGAGAAATATGAAAGAGCAATTTTTGAATCTGAAGAAGAAGAATATGTCAGTGGCAGAAAATTTTGTCAAGTTTAACGAGTTAGCAAAATTTGCTCCACATCGAGTGGAAACTGAGGAGTTTAAAGCACGATGTTTTAGGAACGGATTAAAATCGTTAGTACTCGAGAATTTAGATGTGCTACAAATTGATTCATTTTCAACGTTATTAGAAAAAGCTATTATCGCTGAGGGAGAAATTGAAGCTGTATTAAAGAATAATCAAGAACAAAGAAAGGAGGCTGCAGAAAATAATATTATAGGGGGCAATGGAGGCATGGATTTTAATAAACGTAAGAGGGATGGTGATGTTAATTCAAGAAATAATCCAGAAAAGATTAGGAAGAAAGGTGTGTCGTGTGTAGTTTGCGGGAAGCGTCATCAAGGAGGTTGTTTGAAGAAAAAATGAGTCAGTTTCAACTGTGGCCATGAGGGACACATGTCTCCCGATTGTCCTACTCCGAAGAAGATACAAGGTTGTTTTGCACATGGATCGACAAATCATCTGGTCCAGAATTGTCCAAAAAGGAATAGGAAGAAGTGGATTGCTAACAAAGGACCCGGTAACAAAACCCTAGCAATTAAAGAATCATTCTCTCTCAACACCTCCGAATTTAACAAGTTCCTCAGTCACTTATTAACCTCCTAGAACACCTAAAGTCAGATTGAAGAGCATAGATAAAAGATTTGGGCTAGAAAGGTATAAAACCCTACTTCACTTTGATCTTGTATGTTTGTGATTTTTCTTGTTTTATGTTTTGGATCTGTTGTTTGACATGAGGACTGTAATCTGGAAGTGAAATCACAACCATTACATGTCCAGATTTTATTTTATTGATGGTCAAAGAGAGTTGACCGAGCATAACCAACACTTTTTGGGTAACCTAGAAAGTGTGTAACTAGCGTCTGACAACACTTTGCCAAGCCAAGAACTGTCAGGATTTATGTGATATAATGATATAGTTGTATGCAGTTCAGTTCATAGCTTGTACGATGGACTCTAGATCCATGTATTTAGACCTTTCAAAACATCAATATATTGAACGTAATGAGTGGTCAAACTAAGCCACTCGGTCACGTTTTGCAGTTTCTGGAATTTCCATAAACTGTAAAGAACATAGTTTTGACAGCCTTTGACCGGATCATATCTTGTAATCCTGTTGTTGTTAAACTGATATGTTGCTTTGTGAATGTTCTATGACATAAGGACTTCATATAGGAACCATTATATTACTTGAATCATGGCTGGAACTAATTATAGGAAATTAATCTTGAAAGTGTCCACTCGGACTGCTGGATTTCTGGGAAAACCCAGAAACCGTCTGACAAGAACTTTGTGAGCTTAGATCTTCGTGATGTGTGATTAAATGGTTCAAGTGAGGATTAGAACTTGTAGTACTACATGTTTATTACATGATTGAAGCTTTAGGTAGCCTAGAAACAATTTGGGAAGAGAATTATATTCGGTTAAACAGAGCACCATGAACATTGACCTTGTCAGCGTTCTTGAGCCAAGAACAACTAAGATGACAGACAAGTGTCGCTAAAGGCCTATAGCGACGGTTTATTTAATTTTATTTTCCTAATTTCCGGAAAATAATTAAAAATAGAAAATAAATTATAAAAATTACAGAAAAATGGTTTTAAAAATTATTTTAAAAAATGAAAAATAATTTTTGAGTATTTGAGATATTTTTCATTAATATTTATATTTATTTGAATATTAAGGATATTTAATTTATTTAATTATCAGTATTAAATAAATTAGAGAAAAATAATTTTAATATATTAAAAATCATTTTAGATGAGAATAAAGTGTTAGAAAATATTTTAATTTATAAAATATAATTTTCAATATTTTTGGCGAATTCTCATTAATAAATTAATATTTATGATATTAGGTTTATTTAATTATTAAATTAAATAAATGATGGTAAAAAGGTTTTATTGATTTAAAAATTATTTAAAAATTAGAAAAGTGATATAAAAATATTTTAAGTTATAATTAATGACTTTATATATTTTGATGATAATTTTATTAATATTTAAATATTAATGGTGATAATTTAAAATGATTTTAATTACTTTATAAATCATTTAAGTAGAATATTAGTGATTTAAAAATATTTTAAGTTATTATAAATATTTTTAATATTTTAACAGTATATGTCTTTAATATTTTAATATTATTAAATATTAATGGTGATGGATTTATTTGATATTTAAATCATTTAAAAATGATTTAAGTGTTTGAAAAATTATTATAAAATATAATAATTTTTAGAAAATTATTAAAAGCTTCAAAAATATTATAAATGATATTTGAATTATTTAAAATAATATTGAAACTTAGAGGCCAGAGTTTAGTTGACAATCAATGTGTTAATTATCTGGATAGGGTGACCGAACACATTAGATAATGGGCCATCAAGTCCAACTGCATCAACTAGTTAGACTTGTTAAGTGTTTATATAGGTTATAAACACTAATGTGACTATGTGCTAATGTGACTAGTAGGAAGATTGATTGTAAATTACAGTATTGTGTGTTGTGAATTAACGTGCTAATTGTGAGACTGATATTATGATTATAGGTCGTTTAAACGCAGATAAGTATAGTGTGTAGCAGTAATCAACGGAGAAGGAAGTTTCTTTACTCAACCTTGAGTTATATCTTTTCAAATATTATGGTGGTTAATTATTGTGAATAAGCCACGTCTGAGAATTTATTGTTGATTACTCACAGTTAGTGCAGGTTTATTAATTCAAATTGAATTAGTGATTTTGAGAATATATATTTGTAGAATAATTTTTATTGGATACTTACATCCGTAGAAGCTATTAGTGATTGCAAATAGTACAGTCAAATTTTGTCTATTGTTAAGTCGTGTTGAGAAATGTCTTAGCCAATTGTTCTTGTGACAACCCGAGAATTTTGATAATTTAATAAACTCTTAAAAGATTGAATATGGGTTAAATAATAAACCTAGACAATAAGTGTATGTATTTGACATTTTTGGGAATGAATTTTGTGAATTTAAAAACTTTTGGTGAAGGTTTGCAGTGTTAAGAGTATTTGTGTATATGGTCATATGTGTGTATAGTATGTGGTTAAGGGTCAAGGTTTGACCGAATAAATTATATCAGTCACAAACCCTAATAATATATTAAGAACCTCGACGTTCAGTTAGAAAACCCTAACGATTGATAAGAAACCCTATTACCGGCTATGAAAACCCTAATTTCAGTTCTAGGAATCTAAAACCCTAATTCAGAATATTAAAACCCTAATTGGGAAGCTTGAAGATAAGTGTTAAGGTTTTTATGTTATTTATTTAATTAGAGATTACCCTAATTGATTATTAGAAAACTCTAATTGTTCAACTGGAAACCCTAATGTACAATTATGGAACCTAAATGCTAAATTAGCAATTTTAATTAAGGAAATATTAACCTTAATTGGCAAGCTTGAATGTGATTAGGAAATTTTAATGTAATTAGGAAATCCTAATTATAATTTAGAAATCTTAATTTTCTATTTTTAAAACTTAATTAGAAAAGCCTAGAATATAAATTTATGTAACCTTAGTGTTAAACCCTAAGGGTCAAAACCTAATAGTTGTGAGAAGTTACCAAGTTGCCATTCACTTTATAAGTCAAATGACCAAACTACCCTTTTTAATATTTTAATGAGGTGGAGTGTAGATCTAACCCTACTTAGCCATGTGGCCTAGAAATCAAATTTAATTAGCCAACAACTGATCACATGATCAGGCCTTGACATTTCATCATTTTATATATAGATCAAAGAGAGGGAAAGTCACAAAACTAAGCTCATTTGCATCCTTACACTCAACCAAACTTTACTCTCTCCTTAGCCACAAAAATATTAAGTAAATCAGTCACTAGTAAGAGCATTAGCAAGCCAGGAACAGATCACAAAGATCAGATTCAAGATCAAAGCATGAATGAGGTATAAACCCTAAATTTTGTAAATCATATGATCTTATGTTAGATTTTGTTGTTTGTTGTTTTATGTTGTGTATTAGGATGTTAATAATGATCTGGGTTATTAGATCAAGGATCTATAACATCTAGATGCAAGAATTTAAAGATTTCAAAAATCTGGAAAAGTTTAAAAATATGGCCTGACATCTATATGTCATAGGCCTTAGATCTTTACCTGTTAATGTTTTGGTGTGTTTGATGTTATAGATCTATTCTTTGTAGCAAAGGCTTTAATCTGAAACTTGAAGCAAGCCCATATCATGTTTATATTGAAAGATACGATCGGTCAAAATGCATTGACCGAGCACGAAAATTTGAATTTGGGAAACCCAGAATTTTTCCAGGTGGTCTGACAAGATTTTTAAAGCCCCTGATCTTGCTCTATGTTAATGTTTTGGCCATGTTATTGTTTTGTTGTTGTAGCCTGACTTGAAGACTTCATGCTAAAACCTTTAGATCATTTAGATCCATAACATAATAGGAGATTTGGCCAGTCAAACAACCGTTGACCATCAGCCGGATGAACAATCTGGAAAATCCAGATTTGTTTAAGAACCATTTTTTTGTCAGACTTTGACTAGCCTTGATTTCTTAAAACGCGTTGTTGTTAAACTGAGATCAAGACATGTAAATGTTCCTTGTCATGTGTACTATATATGTGAACCTTAATAACACTAATTCGTTGACCAGAACACTAAGAAAATTGAACCACAAAGTGGTACCTCGCAAATGTCTAGGTTTCTGGATTACCTAAAAACCCCAGATGAGGCTTGACAAGATCTTTGAGAGCCCGGATCTCTCTGATTAGATATAAGATGGCCATGTTGTTTGTTTAGGGTTGTAGTATTGCATCAATATTATAATTTGAACACTTAATCAAACCCAGATATCTCCGGATCTATGAATCACAGTTGGTCAACCCTATCACCTTGTCCACTGACATGAAGGCTTAAGAACACTCAAGAATACCTATAGTGACGGTTCTATCGCTATAGGGCCCTTTAATGACAGTTTATTTATGGAAATTAATTATTGTTTTTATTAAATAGATAAAAATAGTTTTTAAATATTAAAAATACATAATAAATTCCTAAAAATTATTTTAAAGCCTGAAAATTAGTTTTTAATTATTTTGAGTATATTTCATAAATATTTAATATTTTTGGAATATAAGTGGTATTTAATTTATTTAATTATAATATTAAATAAATTATTTAAAAATGATTTTAATACTTGAAAAATCATTTCAAATTATATTATGGTATAAGAAAATATTTTAAGTTATTTTTATGACTTTTAATATTTTGTGATGAATTTCATTAATAAATTAATATTAATGGTAATTAATTTATTAAATAAATTATGGAAAAATAGAATTAATGCTTTAAAAATTATATAAGTGTTATAAAAATATTTTAATTTATAAAATATAACTTTTGATATTTTTTCATGAAAAATATTAATATTCTCATATTAATGGTAGAAAATTAATAATGGTTTTAATTACTTTAAAATCATTTAATGGTAATAATAAAGTATTAAAATACTTTGAGATATTATAAATATATTATAATATTATGGTAAGGATTTTATTAATATTTAATATTAAATAAATATTAATGATAATAGAATTAAGTGGTATTTAAATCATAAAAATATGATATTAATGATTGAAAAATCATGATAAATAGTAATAATTATCTGAAAATTATTATGGACCTATGCAAATTATTTTGACTGATTAATAAATTACCTAAGATAATTATTAAGTGTTTAGGTAGAGTTTAATTGAACTTAAACTCGATTTTTGTCTGATTAGGCAATAGGGATGTCGAAATAGTACTGAACTCAACTCAGACTGTAATAGTTTGACTTGATACTAGGTCTTATGTGTTGTATTGACTAATAAGATTATGTGGTAATGTGTTTTGGTTATTTTATACTGTGATAATATTATTCTATTATATGGAGATCGGTATTATCTATATTGGGTCTTCGGATAAAGCTAAGTTATATTTCGTAATGGTAATCAACGAAACAGGCAAGTTTTTCTTAACTCTACTAAGAGTTGTTTCATTCAGATATGTTTACGGTTAATCATTGTTGATTGCCATTGTAGAATTGTACTCTGTACATATTGCATGTATAAGTCAGGTATGAAAGGCTGATCACCTTCATTACCGTTCGGTTCAGATATATTTATTCATGTTTAATACTTGTTCAGTCAAAAGTTTATTCATGCTAATTCACAACTACATTGTTGAATTATAGCCAGCTTATTATTCAGACTCTTTCAATTATGATATATCCTTAAATAAAATATAAACTTGTTGGGAAACCTTCATGCTCACCCTTGCTATATCATGATAAAACATTGCAGATTAAGGCGAATGCGTCGGATACAAGGAAAGGTTAAAGACAGT
Source organism: Panax ginseng (assembly GCA_020205605.1). NCBI lineage: Eukaryota > Viridiplantae > Streptophyta > Magnoliopsida > Apiales > Araliaceae > Panax > Panax ginseng. The sequence continues at coordinate 58,968,274 of CM035131.1, read as the reverse complement.
TCCAACTTTAGTTTACATGTGCAGATAGATTGGTAACAATAATGTATGATAAAATCTTTGTATGTCAGATAGGATAATGAATTGTGTATAAGTTATGGTTACTCGACCTTGGGATTAGTATATAATGTTTAATGTATAAACAATTTATGTTTATATCTTCCGCAATAGTTAGAACTAGTGTACAAGATCCGTGGTGATTTAGGACCTAGATTTGGGGGCGCTACAGTTCTGGCAAGATGAACATTTGTTAAAACCTGATAGGGTTGAGAAGAGAAGAGAAAAGAATAAAATTCAAATATTATTGATAGGTCGATGCCAATTGTTTCGGCTAGATCGAAAAAGAAAACTTGATAGGTTTGAGAGAGAAGAGAAGTGATTAGATATTAAAATCATTAAATTTCATTGTTGAATCAAATCTTAATTATGAGACTGAGAAGAACAACCTTTTATATAAAGGGAATATTTTATTGGTCATAAATTTGACTATTGCGCGCTATGTTTAAGTATTATGCATAATATAAGGGTATAATAAAGCTGATCACTTGTTATACTTGCAGAGGGGTATGATTTAATCTTTATGGTTATCTGATACACCTGAGTATATATCAAAGTAAATCTTTGATATCTACCTCAGAAGAGAAGTTCTAGATCTTGTGTGATCACTCAGCATAAATCTGGAAAACATTCCACTTTGCTATTGCGTAGAATTGATTCTTGATTATTCATTAGAATATTGTAGAAATTTGAAAGCATTGTATACTTTCGTTAATGTGTTGCATATGTTACGAGAAGATTAGTTAGAGAAGAACAAATTGTTCAGCTATTTCAAAGTTCCCCGAACTTTGGAGTCATTCTATCTAATTAGATAGTTTATTGTCTTGATTTTGATACATTTATTGTATATCTTAACTTGTGGGGCAAATTTGTTTCTCACCCTTGCTAAATAAAATATTTCAGCTAGGGACGAAGAAGCTAGAGGAGCTGTGAAGATAAAAGGCAAAGGTGCTCTGCTGTGATAATTGTGTTTAACATATATATTATGTTGTTTTTGTAAATCCTTTTTGTATATCTAAAGGGTATGTTTGTAATATAAAGGTTAGATAACCTGGGACGAATGTATTAACTATATCAGTTAACGTGGTTTATATGTCTATTCATAATTAAATGGGTAGTTAAATGTTATTTATATTGTGGATCGTGAGCACCAAACTCAGCAGTCAGGTAACCCGGATTTGGGGGCGTCACACTTATCATGCTCCTTAACACATTACATAGCATACTAGTCATATAATACAAGTTAAAGTAACCATATAAGCATGCCTCAAACTTCAGACCAAAAACATAATACACAACCCATTGCGAGGATGGCGTGGTTGTGCCTCAGCTAAGCTTAGGGATAGGGATAACAATGCTGTCCCTCTAACACAGCCGAGTTGAGCTTCTCTGCTCCCGATTTCACCGACTTTAATATACATATACACTTACAATTAACATGCATATGTGCTAGAGGTCTTCACATACACATATGACCATTCTTAAGTTCACTTTTATAAGTTTTAGTTTACGATTTACATAGAATTAAAGAATAAAAAGGTCATATAGTTACCATGCTTTATAACTTAGCCATATGTCCACATAGAGATCACTTAATCTATTAATACACATGCTCATAGTGTTCATATCATTTATTCATAACTAGCATTGATATCTCTTTAAAAACATACTTAAACTCATGCTTAGTCTACTACCAGTATATTAAACACACAAGAACCATGTTTAGACATAAACATGACATCTTAAATCTTTAGAATCTAAATACTCATATTTAATGTAACTTGGTTATAAAAAAAAATATATCCAAGTTTGTCTTTGAAATTATTTTAAACTTGAATGATGCAATACATCACATACACGACAACTTTAAAACTCTTATCATCTGTAGTTAAGTCATGTTAACATCTTCTCAAGATCAGAATGTACATCATGTAGTATTCATGCATATTTGCTTTTATATAACAAGCTTTGCCTTGAACAAGTTCTTTAACAGAAGGTCTAACAAGTTGGTCATGAATACAAGAACTATAACCACTATATTATGCTTATTTCTGTTCGAAATCAGTCATGTATATATATCATCAAGTTCAGAACATAAATTCCATCAAAGTTTGTTTTCAAAACTTTAAGTTTTTGTTAAAACTCTCTTACTAAATTATGTTGAGAAATTCCTACCACGTAAGAAAGCTTTATAAAACATGTTATACCTCTTTTTCATGTATATATATATGTTATAATTGTTGGGCTTCGGCACAGAAACGCACAGCGGAAATTAAAATTTTAAAGCAATTTTCGAAACCCTAAAACAGGATCCATGCGAAAATTAATTAATTCAGAGGTTTAGAGATTATACCAGATATAAACAAAAAACGAGAATCTCAAACCGATCGCGCCTCGAATCTCCAACGCATTGATACAAACCGATTAAGCGCTTACTAGATCCACATCGAACGCCGCATCGAACCGGGCGAACGATTCTCGCAATAAGAAGGACTTGCAGATTACTAGCCACCAAAAGGAATGGATTTTACAAATCTGCTTTTCTTTCTAGTCTCTCTCTAAGAAGCGGCTAGTGTTTTTCAATTATGATATCTTACCCTAAGTAGTCGCTATATATCATATATATAGTAGTTAAAAGGAATTAATTAAATCAAATCCTAATTTTATAAAATCCAATTTATATATATATATCTCTTAATTAAGTCTTACTCAATTAATATACATATATACAATTATCCTTTTAATTTAAATTAAATGATTTAAATACTATTAATCATATTAATATATTTAAATCCTTAAAATTTAAATTAATTCCCTTTTAAATAACGTTCTATGTGTGTGACCTTATAGGTTATTATTACGTTGGCAATAATTTTAAAATCATATTATAAAATTATAAATAAAGGAGCGACATCTAGTAATGCATCACTTTGCTACCCAAGTAATAATAAGATCGATGATTCGATGCAACCTTTTTCGTGACCAATGTTTCAATGTAATTTAATCCTTTTAACCTTAATATCCTAAATTAAACTCGAGTCATGGAATGTGTCATACTCTTCATAATTTAATCGAGTTTTCTTGATCAATGAGTAGACTATATGAAACAAATCACTATTTGAGCATGGCGATGCATTTCATAGTCCTACTCAATCAAGAGGCCTATGGATATCACCCATAATATATAGGATGGTTAAATTCCATCTAGATCACTCATATTTCTCACACGATTAATGATGAACCCAATAATCACCTTTATAGTCCACCCTATTAAAGGTGACATTTGATGATATCAAAGTACATAAATTCTCGTGTAGTAATATAGCAATTTCGTGTCGGAGGACCATTACATCATTGTCACTATGAGAATTGCTAACGACACTTCGCATAATGCTCCATATAGAATTCTCATGGTGGGTCCGTCCAAAGACATCGTTCTCAACATGTACCTATGCATTGACTTAATATCTCATATATTTATGACCAATGAGATTTGGTCATCAATCGATCCACATATTATAGTCTCCATGCATCATTGTTGTCCCATCAACAATGATACTCGATTAGGGACATTTAAGAACAACGATACTAATGGTAATATATAATCTCATGTTCAAGTCACATACTTGAAACTATATAATTTGTATCACTATTCTAAGGAATTTTATTATGTTAACAATTATATTACGCAATAAATAAAACCATAATAAAATCATATATTTATTCAATCAAATATAATATCAAAACGTTAAGCAATTATATCAAATAATTGGCCTCTAGGGCATAAACTCTAACAGCTCCCACTTGCTGCTAGAGCCCAATCACTCATGTATCTAATACCCATGGAACTAGTGTGACCGTGTGTAGCCTGCTCTGCGACAAAGCCTTGGTTAGTGGATCTACAACATTATCATCTCGTTGGCACTCTTCCTATATGTACATCTCCTCTATCAATGATTTCACCTGATGAGATGGTACCGCCTAAGTATATGCTTGGATCGTTGGTGAGATCCGGGTTCCTTAGCTGCAATGGCTCCATTATTATCACAAGATAGAGCAACCGGATCAACAATGGTTGGAACAACACCAAGTTCGATGATGAACTTTTTAATCCATACAACCTCCTTGGTCGCATTTAGAAGCAACAATATACTCAACCTTCTATTGTAGAATCGCCTATTGTATCTTGCTTGAACTTTTCCATTCTTGACACCACCATTAAGGCAAAACACAAAACCCGATCGAGACTTATAGTCATCATCATCGACCGAAACTAACATCATGTAACCCTTTACTTGCTAGTTCGTCTTCACCTCCATATACCAAGAATGAATCCTTAGTCCTTTTCGGTACTTGAGGATATTCTTGGCGCCATCGATGACCTTCACCGATTCGATCGGTATCTTCTCGTCATGCTCAAAAGCATACGAGACATCCGAACGAGTACATATCATTGCATACATAATAGATCCAATTGTCAAGCATAATGGATCTTTCTCATACGCATCATCATCTTGTGATTTAGGACATTGGGCCTTAGAGATCTTTACACCATGAGTCACGGGTAAGTTTCCTCTTTTAGCCTCTTGCATCTTTGAACTGTTTCAACACTTTATCAATATATGTACTTTGACTTAGGTAGAGCATTTTTCTTGATCTATCTCTATAGATCTTGATACCTAAAATGTAGGCAAAGATCGCCCAAATCTTTCATGGAGAAACATTTTCCTAACCTTGTTTTTACTGACTGTAAGGAAGGAATGTCATTCCCAATAATTAATATGTCATCAACATATAATACTAGGAATACAATGTGACTCCCACTAACCTTCTTATATACACAAGGTTCATCTTCATTTTTAATAAAGCCAAATTCTTTGATCGCTTCATCAAATCGAAGATTCCAACTCCGAGAGGCTTGCTTCAATCCATAAATGGATCATTGCGACTTACATACCTTTCCAAGATCCTTTGAGTGACAAAACCCTCGGTTGTGTCATATACACATCCTCGAGGAGATTTCCGTTAAGGAAGCGGTTTTGACATCCATCCGCCAGATTTAGTAATCATAAAAAGTCGCAATATAGCAAGTAAGATCCTCGATGGATTTAACCATTGCCACCGGAGAGAAGGTTTCATCATAGTCAACACCTTGAATTTGTTTGAAACCTTTTGCTACCAAATCGGCCTTTATAGGTTTGTACATTACCATCCATGTCGGTTTTCTTCTTGAAAACACACTTGCACCCAATTGGTTTTACCCTTGGGTGGATCAACCGAGTCCATACTTGGTTAAGTATACATGGAGTCCATCTCGCATTTCATGGCTTCAAGCCATTTCTCGAATCTGTCCATTCATAGCTTCTTGGTAGGAAGCGAGGCTCATCTTGATCTATGAGCATCACATCGCCGCTTTTGAGTCACAAGATATCCATAATATCTCTCGTGCTCTTGGCGTGTCATACCGAGATCTGAATGACTTGTGTAATTTGAGCGGTGTTCACTTTCCACAATTTCTTGTGGTTCCTGCTTTCATGTTCCAACTCGAGTTCAATGATATTTTGTGGTTCTCGAATTTCTTCGAGTTCTACTTTCCTCCCACTGCTTCCTTTAGAGGCGAATTCTCTTTCTAGAAAATACCAGTTGAGCAACAACCACTTTGTTCTCGGAAGGTTTGTAGAAATAATACCCTTTTGTTTCCTTTGGGTATCCCACAAAATTACATTTGTCGATTTGGGTCCGAGCTTGTCGTAATTCGGGACGTTTTACATGAATGCCTCGCAACCCCAAATCTTCATGAATGACATACTAGGGACGTTTCCACCACATTTCATATGGTGTCTTCGAACCGCCTTTGTAGGAACACGGTTAAGTGTGAATGCACGGCCTCTAGGGCATGACCCCGAAGCTTATTGGAAGATCTGCATGACTCATCATTGATCGTACCATGTCCAACAAGGTTCGATTCCTCCTCTCAGATACACCATTCCATTGCGGTGTTCCGGTGGAGTGAGTCGTGATATAATACCACACTCCTTTAGAAGGTCATCAAAGTCTTGGCTTAAGTATTCACCTCCTCGATCGGATCGAAGGGCTTTTATGCTTTTGCCAAATTTGTTTTGAACTTCATTCTTGAATTCCTTGAACTTTTCAAAGGATTCGGATTTGTGTCTCATAAGATACACATATCCATATCTACTAAAGTCATCAAGAAATGTAATGAAGTAATAAAACCTACCTCTTGCTAACTAACTCATGGGTCCACATACATCACTATGTATAAGTCCCAATACATCGCTAGCCTTGCTTCAACGTGTCCAAAGAAAGGGGCTTTAGTCATCTTGCCTAATAAACAAGACTCGCATTTCTCATATGATTCAAAATCAAATGAATCCAAGAACCCATCTTTATGGAGTTTGGATATGCGTTTCTCATTTATATGGCCTAAACGACAATGCGTAGATATGCTTGATTTGAATCATTTGATTTAAATCATTTTGTATTTATGTTATAGATAGGCATTTCTAAATCAAGAATATAGAGACCGTTAAACAATTGTGCAACACCATAACAAATATCATTTAAGTAAAACAAACAACGATTGTTCTTTATTATAAATGAAAAACCTTTCTTGTCCAAACAAGAAAGCAGAAATAATGTTTTTGCTTATAGCGAGCAAAAAATAACAATCTTCTAATTCTAAAACTAGCCCAAAGGGCAAAGATAAATGATAAGTTCCTACGGCCAAGTCAAAGAACTTTTGCACTATTTCCAACTCGTAGGTCAACCTCTCCTTTCGCTTAAAGTTCTACTCCTTCTAGAGTCCCCGCACATTAACACAAATATGAGAACCACATCTAGTATCCAATACCCATGATGTAGAAGTAGATAAGTTGACTTCTATAACATATATACCGAATCAAGTCGTACTTCCTTTTCTTTTCTTCACTTCTTCCGGATAAGCATGACAGCCTTTTTCCGTTGTCCGTGTTTTCCACGTAGTGACATTCACCTTCTTTAGCCACCCCACCTTTAGGTTTTAAAGCTGTTTGGTTTTGGAATTGGGTTTGGCAAAAGATTTAGATCCTATCTTCTTCTTGCTTTCCAATTTCCCTTAGCATTCCCCTTTTGTACCATCATTATGGGAGCGGGTCCTCGCTTTTTCATGTTGTTCTCTGGCAGCCTAACATGCTCAACAACTCAAGAAAGGGGTTTCTCAATTTCATTCATAAGATAGTTCATAACAAATTGAGAGTAGTCTATTGCTCAAAGATTGCAAAACAAGGTCATTTGGGCTTAGGAGTGATTGGAAAACCCAACCTATCAAGGTACTCAATATACCCAATCATTTTTAGCACATGTGGGACCAACCGGATCGCGTTCACCCATTTTGCGTTGATACAACGCCTTGCTTGTATCATACCTCTCCGTCGAGCATGCCCTTCAACAATTTCTTGAGATGCTCGATCATCTCATAAGCATCCATTAACTCATGTTGCTTTCCGAAGCTCGGCGTTCTCATGGTTGCTAGCATGACACAAACTCACATCCAGAGCATCATCTTGATGCTTCTTGTAAGCATTGTGCTCCGTGACGCAGTGCGATGTGGTACCGTCTTTGCAGGAATGGGCCCATCAAGGACATATAGCTTACGCTCTTGTTTGAGGACAATCCTCAAGTTCCTATGCCATTCAAGGAAATTAATTCCACTTAGCTTGTCCTTTTCAAGGACTGATCGTAATGAAAGACTATTTGTGTTGTTGTTGTTTGCCATTTGATATCTACAATTTATAAGTGCAACAATAATAAGTCAAATTACAGAGTTGATATTATATAATTGATAATAGTACATTCAAAATATACCTCCCACTATTTTATTCAAATTAATAGCCCTCACCATTAATTCTAAAGCATTTTCTATTAAATCTTTCTAGTGAGCCAAGATCCATATTTCATTATGCCTTAAGTTAGCTTTCGCTATTCTCTCAAAACATAATTATTTAGGTAGACAACCCTTTGTCAATTATATCATATATAACTCCCGGATAGTTTGGTAAACATTTGTTTCTAGTCCATCTAATGGTACCAACCAAACTCTATGCCTCTAAGTCCACAATCCTATTGAGATAACTTAGTTAAGTTCAGACTGCCCAATGATTTTAATAGTTTGGATATCACAATTATCCTATCGCATCTTACCTAGATAAATAGGGTACTTTGTTTTGGCAAACCTACATCTATTGATCAAGGTATTGATGAGTGTTATTCATTGGAAGGCATCTGATTTAGACTTAATAATTTAATGAGGGATTTTATTAATTTAGATCTCACCAATTTTAATCTTGTTAAGCATGCACATTATTATTCATATCATATCACATACAAGCATAAATAAAGTGCAAAATTAAATGTGTCACAGTTATGGCCCAATCCACTGTCAATCTTTTCAAGCTAATGAAAGATTGAAGGTCAATCTAAGGTGGTAAAAGATCTTAAAATAAATAACTTCCTTGGATCTTCCTCTAAAGATGTGCCTCCTCTCCATCATCATCTTTCCATTGTGTTCTCCATCTTGACATCTTCATCAATTATAGATTATTACATGACATAAAGAAACCTCGAGTTACATTCGAGGGATTTAGATGAGAAGAGAATATTACATTAGAATTTATAGAAAGGCACACTACATGCAAGCCGTATTTCAAAACCAAAACCACTAACCTATGGGTCAAAAGGGCATAACTGCATGCACCATGCATATCACAATAAGCACATAACAATTTATATATAATTAAAGAAAACTATATATAAAATATAGGGGACACGACCATCGCAAGGCCACTTCTTTGGGGTCCAAGGGGGTCTTCTCTCTGGCGGTGATCCCACTGATCGACTACTACATTCTGCAGCATTTTTTTCATACTGAATCTAAAATAGTTTGAAATCATACATTTTAATCCACCAAAACACCCATAATAACAAATCATATATGTCCAGCTTTGATTTAATCATATTAAAACGAATAACAAGACACCAATTTATCATATATTTCCGGTTTGATTTAATCATATTAAAACGAATAACAAGACACCTGAAATTTATCATATATTTCAGGTTTGATTAATCATATTAAAACAAATAACAAGACACCTGCGAATTTATCATATATTTCCAGTTTGATTAATCATATTAAAACGATTCTTCATGCTTTTAATCCGATTAGAATAGTTATATTGTTATTCCAATCGATTAAAGATACGATTAACGGTATCATCATATATATTACCGTATACACATTCAACTAATATCATATATTCAATTTTATATCGGTAAAACATGCATCATCATATATCATATATATCGAATACAATTAAAACACGTAATCAATTAATCTTTTCGCAAGTAGCTCGATACCACTGTTGGGCTTTACATTTAAAACGCATTGAATGAAATTAAAATTTTAAAGCAATTTCAAACCCTAAAACAGATCCATGCGAAAATCAATTAATTCAGAGGTTTAGAGAGATTATACAAGATATAAACAAAAAACGAGAATCAAACCGATCGCTACTCGAATCTCCAACGCAATACAAACCGATTGCACCTCTACGGTATTCACATTGAACGCCGCATCTAACCGTCGAACGATTCTCTGCAATAATAAGGACTTATGATACTAGCCACCAAAAGGAATGGATTTTCTCAAATCTGCTTTCTCTAGTCTCTCTCTAAGAAATGGCTAGGTTTTTCAATTATGATATCTTACCCTAAGTAGTCGCTATATATCATATATATAGTAGTTAAAAGGAATTAATCAAATCAAAACCTAATTTTATAAAATCCGAATTTATATATATATATATATATATATATATATATATATATATATATATATATATTAATTAAGTCTTACTTAATTAATATACATATATACAATTATCCTTTTAATTTAAATTAGTGATTTAAATACTATTAATTATATTAATATATTTAAATCCATAAAATTTAAATTAATTCCCTTTTAAATAACGTTCTATGTGTGTGACCTATATAGGTTATTATTACGTTGGCAATAATTTTAAAATCATATTATAAAATTATAAACAGTGAGCGGCATCTAGTAATGCATCACTGCTACCCAAGTAATAATAAGATCGATGATTCGATGCAACCTTTTCGTGACCAATGTTTCAATGTAATTTAATCCTTTTTAACCTTAATATCCTAGATTAAACTCAAAGTCATGGAATGTGTCATACTCTTCATAATTTAATCTGAGTTTTCTTGATCAATGAGTAGACTATATGAAACAAATCACTATTTGAGCATGGCCATGCATTTCATAGTCCTACTCAATCAAGAGGCCTATGGATATCACCCATAATATATAGGATGGTTAAATTCCATCTAGATCACTCATATTTCTCACACGATTAATGATGAACCCAATAATCACCTTTATAGTCCACCTCTATTAAAGGTGACATTTGATGATATCAAAGTATATAAATTCTCGTGTAGTAATATAGCGATTTTAGGTCCGAGGACCATTACATCATTGTCACTATGAGAATTGCTAACGACACTTCTTAGCATAATGCTCCATATAGAATTCTCATGGTGGGTCCGTCCCAAAGACATCGTTCTCAATATGTACCTATGCATTGACTTAATATCTCATATATGTATGACCAATGAGATTTGGTCATCAATCGATCCACATACTAGTCTCCATGCATCATTGTTGTCCCATCAACAATGATACTCGACTAGGGACATTTAAGAACAACGATACTAATGGTAATATATAATCTCATGTTCAAGTCACATACTTGAAACTATATAATTTGTATCATTATTCTAAGGAATTTTATTATGTTAACAATTATATTACGCAAAGAAATAAAACCATAATAAAATCATATATTTATTCAATCAAATATAATATCAAAACGTTAAGCAATTATATCAAATAATTGGCCTCTAGGGCATAAACTCTAACAATAATACCAAATTAGCAACAACATAGCATAACAGAAACTAGAAATTGATTCTGGGGTCCGGCGCAGCTGAGCCCTACCTAGATCAACTCCAGTAACTTACTCTGTTTTGTAGAGCATCAACTAACTTTGATTTTTCTTGGATTAAACATACTCAAATCTGACATTAAAGGTTCCATATATGTACACATACTTCACTAACACATAATAGCATGCTAATTCATATTGATTAACAGAGAATGTGACGCCCCCAAAATAGGTATACATCACCCATCTTGAGTCGTGAAATACATGGTACATAAATCAAATACAACTTAATTATACAACTGTCGTGTAAAATACGACAAAACATAAACTGAGAGTTTAAGCAAGAATATTGCCTTCTAGACAATATCCACTCTCAATAGAGTCCTCATAGACAATATACAAACTCAAATTCAGTCCTCATTATATTTATTATCACACTATTTAACTGAATAGTGAGGACTACTAATGCTATCATCTGGACTATCACTCCATTTCCTGACTCGTCCCAGCTATATTCTCATTTCCTGAAGAGAACAGTGAATGAAAGGGTGAGCTCAACTAGCCCAGTAAGAAATATTATGACTAAGATAATATAGGATAAATTATCATTAGCCTTCAACAATGTTAAACTGATAAAATACAATAGACATCAAGTTTAACTGCAGCGGAATAAGCAATCCATTAAAAGAGTCAAGTAGAGAATAAAATCTACAATCTTTTATGATTTAAAATATTTTTTCATCACTTTTATCGCTGAGACTCAGCTTAATAAATAATCCACATCATCCCTGCACTACGGCCAAGGATATTCATTAGCGTCACGACCACAAATTATCTATGCACTACGGGCCAAGGATATTCGTGTATTCATCAATGGTCATGATCATGCCAACAACTGTCCATCAATGAACTATGGCCCAATGAGGACTTTTATCACATCATTTGTAACATTACGGTCATGATTATACCGAATAATCCATGGTCATAATCATACCAAGTCCATCTATGCACTACAGGCCATAGATGACTTTCAAAAATATAAATACGAGGATGATGACAATGATATAAGAATTCAATAAAACAAGTTCACGAATTAATTTATTCAGGAACTAATAACGTCCAAATTGTCAACATGATACTTCTTTGTAGAGTAAAATTCAAGAATGCTCATAAGAATATTTCCATGAAAAGATACTGGATGAAGCGCAAATATCAAGGATATTCCACTAATTTCATGGAGTATAGAAGTTAAAACTTTAACCAACTGAGTATAATAAATAATGAAATAACATAAGAAATCATCAGGCATGTGATAGATAACACAGGCAGGTTATTCCAACAGAATGATAAAGACGGAATTAGGTCCGGCGTAAAACGCACAAACAGGATATTCCAACAGAATAATAAATGCGGAATAATAAATAATGGAACCAGGTCCGGCGTAGAACGCACAGACAGGATATTCCGACAGAATAATAAATGCGAAATAATAAATAATGGAACCAGGTCACGCAAAATTCGCACCGACAGGATATTCCGAAAAAATAATAAAGAACAGAATAATAGAAGAATTTCACCACGTATGCGGTATTTAGCAAAGCAGTTATTCAAACATAATAATATAGAATGGAATAATAGAAGAATTTCACCATATATGCGGTACTTGATAAAACAAAGTTATTCCAACATAATAATATAGAATGGAATAACGTAAGAATTTCACCATGTATGCAATTGCCCAGTATAAACAAAGTTATTCCAACATAATAATATAGAATGGAATAACGAGAGGATTTAACCAAGTATAGGGTATCTGGCGTGCTCTGAGTTATGTATAGGGTATGTCACAGTATACTGAGTTATTCAAATGAATAATAAAGAATGGAATAACATAAGGATTTCACCAAGTATAGGGTATGCCACGTATACAAGTTATGTATAGGGTATGCCGCGTATACAGGTTATTCCAACAGAATAATAATGAATGGAATAACATAAGGATTTCACCAAGTATAAGGTATGTCGCGTATACAGGTTATGTATAGGGTATGTCACAGATATCTGAGTTATTCCAATGAATAATAAAGAATACAATAACAGAAGTTCTCTTCATGAATAAGAAAGAATAACACCCTTTACCGTAAAAGACACTAGATATCGAAGTAGTGAAGTAGCAGAATACTCTTCTTCTTTCTCTCTATAATTTCTCTCTCTAGAGTTTCAAAGAATTCGTAAGAAATAATGAAGGAATGAGCTTATTTATAGAAGAATGGATTGAATAAGACTAATTCTGAACGGTCCAGATTGATTTACTTTTAAGCTGACGGTCCAGATTGATTTACTATTAAAACTTAAAGCAACGGTCCATACTGATTTACTATTAAAACTTTAAACCAGCGATCCATAATGATTCACTATTATAACTTTCCACCAGCGGTCCATATTGATTCACTAATATAACTTCAACCAATGGTCTGAAAAATTAGCACATCTCCTCATGGAATAATATTGTACCCAAATACCCGAATGCACAATACTAGAGTGAATAGTAACTGGGTGAATAGTAACTCATAAATAGTAACTCATAAATAGTAACTCGTGAATAGTAACTTGTGAATAGTAACTCATGAATAGTAACTTATTAATAGTAACTCGTGAATAGTACTCTGACACGAAAAGTTCCCCGAATACCCGATTGAACAATATAACCTCCAGACATCAATTATCATCGGAATAGATGTCGATTTCTACTAACACAAATAATCCCAACATAATGAAATTATCAAATTCATCTTTAATCAACTAGAACTTATTCATCATTAATATTATAACTCACAATATTTAACAATCAGGTTGTTCCCAGGAAAGAGGGGGCTTTCCAATAAGGATTTCTCCCTATTGGCGCGCAATTAGGTGACTAAACCTCTCCTTGACAGAACTTCTAGATATTGTAAATATTGCAATTGAATAATATGAATAACTTTGTCATCTCAATTATTGATTTAATAAAATAGCATATTATGCACATGATATTGTGACATTAATCGAATCAATAATATGAGAGATATGATGCAGCAATTACTATAGCAATAATTGAGTATAACTGAGTGACTTATCACGTAAGCATCAATAATCAATACCGTGTGCTACTATGCAACCACGCATATTACTGCACTTTTACTACCGGGTAGTTCAACAGTATTAACGATAAAACCTCCGTCGTTATTTCCATAAAATATCTTTGTCGTTTTCTAACTACGACAATACTTCCATTGTGGGGTCCACCAATGATTATGTCGTCGTACGAATATTCCCCGATAAAAAGAATATTCCCCGACCAATCGAATATTATATGACAACTTGCATACTTTGCAAAATTTTCAAATACTACCCACAACTATAACACTATCTCAAATTCACACCATAATATTCAAAAAAATATTTCGAGAAAATTAAATCTTTATTCGTAAAATTTGGGATCTCACAATCTCCCCTCCTTATGAAATTCCGCCCTCGAAATTTACGTACGTACCTGGTATACCGAACAGATGAGGACACTTCGTTAGATCTTATATCTTGAGGTATAACCTTTAAGCGTAGAATATATTCTAGGATTTTAACAGGTACATCTTCATACATTGAATTATCCGCTATCTCGTATGGTTCTAAATCAATAATGTGGTTCGGGTCGTCCACATATTTACGTAACATCAATACATGACAAACGTTATGAACACGCAACATACTTGGTGGTAAAACGAGTCTATAGGCCACAGTTCCTACTCGATCGAGGATTTCAACTGGGCCAATTAAATCGAGAGTTGAGATTTCCTCTCTTCATCGATTCTTGCTTCTAGAATAATGCCCTCTCGAACCTTCTTTTCACATTCATCAGCTCTGAGTATGTAACTTGAGCGTCTTTAACTTTATCGATTAAAGTCGATTCTAATTGTATATTTGTTATCTTCACGTGGATCCCTAGAGTATTTAACTCTGTCTTCATCATTTGTAAGTTATACGAAATGGGTTTTTGTGTTAACAATGTCGCACTCGTAAACGCATACGATCTTCTACTCAACGCGTCAGCTACCACTTTCGTTTTTCCACGATGGTATATTGAATGGTACGATCGTAATCTTCAACAGCTCGAGCCAACGTCTTTGACACATTATACGATCGTTTTAGGTACAGAAATATTTGAGGGTTTTGTACTAGGGTCAATAAAAAATTCGATTTCACGCTCTAGGGGTAGGCTAGGAAGTCTTCAAGAATACGCCAGGAAATTTATTAATAATAGAAATATCATTCAAAACTGTGACCCTCATCCAAGACTTGGATAGCACGTCACATTGATTCCTATCAACTTTCCATCATCATTCACGATGTCGCCTACAGAAAGTCTGGCTTCGGTGCATTCCACACAAGGAAGTCAACAACAAAAAGATCGGGGCTCTTTACATGTGGCTTGATATGACAGTGATTGAGTTTAGTGGTTTGGTTGCTTGAATTCGCATAACAGGTTGGTTATGAATATAAAAGCTAACAACCTTACGAAAAACATGATGAGTAGTTAACCAATCGATTCCTAAAATCACATCAAAGGAAAGTATTTTCAAAGAGATAAGATCGACAGGTAACGTGAAAATGTCAATTTGAATCAACAAGATTTATAAACAGTGGAGGTAACGAAGGCTCCTACTAACGAAGTTTCAACCAATAAGTCAAAGTCTAACTTCTCCGGGGTCAAATTTAAATGTTGAACGCAAGCAAGAGAGATAAAATAATGGGTAGAACCGGTATCTTATAACGCATAGACTTCGCAAGAATTTATAATTAACTAACCCGTGCTAACTTCGTTCGGGTTACTTGCTTTTTGAGAAGTCACGAAAAATGGTCTCCCTTGCACTACCGGTTTTGACTTTTTTGGGACGGCCTTTGGTGCCTCCATCCTAGCTGAACTTGTCTTTGGTGAATGACAAAATCGGGCTAGGTGTCCTTCTCTTCCACAATTGTAACATGCTTTGGATGGCATCGCGCATTTTGGACTGATATGTCCCTCCCCTCAGCATTTGAAGCATATAATAGGTAGTCGTTCTCCTTCCTTAACAACGGGTGATGGTGCTGACGTCTTTCCATCATTGTTGAATCTCCTCTTCTTGAAATGTCCATTCTTATTATTTTGGCCATGATTACCACCGAAGTGGTTACCATTTCTGGCATGTTGATTCCCTCAACGCTTATTATCACCGCTTCGATAACTGCTATCACTAGTATTATCATTTTGCCGGCTGCTCTCTTTTGGTTGGGTTGACTCATTATCACGCTCCAATAATTGAGCCCTATTAACAACATCTGAATACAAACATAGTTTATGAGAGATAAGATATTGACGTATCTCAGGTTTCAAACCTCTTAAAAACATTCCCGTCATTCTCTCCTCATTATCAACCAAATGGGACGCAAACCGGGACAACTCGGCAAACTTGGCTTCGTACTGTGATACAGTCATGTTGTTTTGTTCCAGCTTGATGAACTCTACCTCTTTCATGTGACGAATACTTTCGGGAAAGTACTTGTCGTTGAACAGCTTCTTGGAACTTTTCCCAAGACATCTTCAAGTCGGCGGAGTTGAGTACACTTTACGATTCCCACCAATGTCCGCCTCTGCCGCATAACATGAAGGTGGCAAAGGAACCTTTTGCTCCTCGGAGCATCCCAAGATATCAAATATCTTGTTGATCTGCTTAATCCATGTCTCCGCCTTAAGTGGTTTTGGCTCTCCAAAAAACACTGGTGGTCCCAGTTCCTTGAACTGTTTGGCGGTGACCGTCTGAGAGTTGCCAGTGTTTCCACCTGCAATTTGGACAGGAGCCGTTCTCGCCTGATGTTGCATAAATTTCATGAAACCTCGGAACATTCCATCGTTCATCATTTGGTCAGTGTTGTTGTTTGCATGAGGATTGTCGCCTTCCTGATGCACATTGTCCTGATTATTGATCTGTGGAGACTCAACGGTCTCCAGTGCTCCATTGATGTTCTCAACATTCTCGGATGCCATTTTCAAATACTTCCACAAAACAAGGGTTAATTAACATATCACATATTATCCCTATACTCTGACCAACCAATTAAATAACAAATAAACTTAGGTAGGTCATACTAGCGAAGGAATTCCACGTCTCTCCCCTTCTAGTTCTTATCTCACATCTTAGCCAGGGATCATATCCCTAAGCTTTGATACCAACTGTGACGCCCCCAAAATAGGTATACATCACCCATCTTGAGTCGCCAAATACATGGTACATAAATCAAATACAACTTAATTATACAACTGTCATGTAAAATACGACAAAACATAAACTGAGAGTTTAAGCAAGAATATTGCCTTCTAGACAATATCCACTCTCAAAGGAGTCCTCATAGACAGTATACAAACTCAAATTCAGTCCTCATTACATTTATTATCACACTATTTAATAGAATAGTGAGGACTACTAATGCTATCATCTGGACTATCACTCCGTTTCCCGACTCGTCCCAGCTATATTCTCATTTCCTGAAGAGAACAGTGAAAGAAAGGGTGAGCTCAACTAGCCCTATAAGAAATATTATGACTAAGATAATACAGGATAAATTATCATTAGCCTTCAACAATGTTAAACTGATAAAATATAATAGACATCAAGTTTAACTGCAGCGGAATAAGCAATCCATTAAAAGAGTCAAGTAGAGAATAAAATCTACTATCTTTTATGATTTAAAATGTTTTCATCACTTTTATCACGAGACTCGACAATAAATAATCCACATCATCCTCAAGACTACTACCAAGGATATTCATTAATATCACGACCACAAATTATCCATGCACTACAGGCCAAGGATATTCGTGTATTCATCAATGGTCATGATCATGCCAACAACTGTCCATCAATGCACTATGGGCCAATGAGGACTTTTATCACATCATTTGTAACATTACGGTCATGATTATACCGAATAATCCATGGTCATAATCATACCAAGTCCATCTATGCACTACAGGCCACAGATGACTTTCAAAAATATAAACACGAGGATGATGACAATGATATAAGAATTCAATAAAACAAGTTCACGAATTAATTTATTCAGGAACTAATAACGTCCAAATTGTCAACATGATACTTCTTTATAGAGTAAAATTCAAGAATGCTCAGAAGAATATTTCCATGAAAAGATACTGGATGAAGCGCAAATATCAAGGATATTCCATTAATTTCATAGAGTATAGAAGTTAAAATGGAACCAGAATAATAAATGCGAAATAATAAATAATGGAACCAGGTCCGACATAGAACGCACAGACAGGATATTCTGACAGAATAATAAATGCGAAATAATAAATAATGGAACCAGGTCAGGCAAAATTCGCACCGACATAATATTCCGACAGAATAATAAAAAACGGAATAATGGAAGAATTTCAACACATATGTGGTACTTCGCATAAACAGGTTATTCCAATATAATAATATAGAATGGAATAATAGAAGAATTTCACCATGTATGCGGTATTTAGATAAACAAAGTTATTCCAACATAATAATATAGAATGGAATAATGTAAGAATTTCACCATGTATGCGATTAAGATAAAACAAAGTTATTCCAACATAATAATATAGAATGGAATAACAGAGGATTTCACCAAGTATAGGTATGTCTGCCAGATACGAGGTTATGTATAGGGTATGTCACAGATCTTTAGTTATTCAAATGAATAATAAAGAATGGAATAACATAAGGATTTCACCAAGTATAGGGTATGCCACGATACAAAGTTATGTATAGGGTATGTCACGTAAAACAAAGTTATTCCAACAAAATAATAAAGAATGGAATAACATAAGGATTTCACCAAGTATAGGGTATGCTGCATGATACAAAGTTATGCATAGGGTATGCTGCGTATCTGAGTTATTCCAATGAGAATAATAAAGAATGGAATAACAGAAGTTCTCTTCATGAATAAGAAAGAATAACACCCCTTACCGTAAAAGACACTAGATATCGAAGTAGTGAAGTAGCAGAATACTCTTCTTCTTTCTCTCTATAATTTCTCTCTCTAGAGTTTCAGTGAATTCGTAAAAAATAATGAAGGAATGATCTTCTATTTATAGAAGAATGGATTGAATAGTAACTAATTCCTGAAAGGTCCAGATTGATTTACTTTTAAACGGATGGTCCAGATTGATTTACTATTAAAACTTAAAGCAATGGTCCATACTGATTTACTATTAAAACTTTAAACCAGCGATCCATAATGATTCACTATTATAACTTTCCACCAGCGGACCATATTGATTCACTAATATAACTTCAACCAACGGTCTGAATAATTAGCACATCTCCTCATGGAATAATATTGTATCCAAATACCCGAATGCATAATACTAGAGTGAATAGTATCCGGGTGAATAGTAACTCGTGAATAGTAACTTATGAATAGTAACTCGTGATTAGTAACTTATGAATAGTAACTCGTGAATAGTACTTCGACATGAAAAGTTCCCCGAATACCCGATTGAACAATATAACCTCCAGACATCAATTATCATCGGAATAGATGTCGATTTCTACTAACACAAATAATCCCAACATAATGAAATTATCAAATTCATCTTTAATCAACACGAACTTATTCATCATTAATGTTATAACTCAGAATATTTAACAACCAGGTTGTTCACAGTATACGTGGTCAACAAGTAATATAATAGTAAGTAAAGTATCGTTCCCACAGAGACAATTAAGTAAGAATTTAACCTCATAATTATCAATTTCTTATTAATCCTAATTTTATTAAACTATCCAAATCAATGATTAAAATTATAAAATCTAAATTATTAATAAATATAAGATCACAAACCAATCACAAATATTAAAAATTAAAATTTCAAACAATTATTGGAGAATTAGGCTTACGATTTCACCTTAAGTTTCACTCTGATTTTTACACCTTTATTCCAATTCAATTCACTATCCCAATTTATTAATCAAGAACACTAATGTAGCACTATCCACCTCTCGTTACACTAATATTGTATTAACTCAAATCCACAAATTAGATAGAAATAAGTTAAACACCTTAATCAACAAACTCATTATATCTCTATGTGAATTATAATTAAAGAAGGTTTAATATTAAGTTCCCTATCCCATTACATGCGATGTCAAGAATATCTCTATCTTAACATTCATCAAGATTCTGTTCATTCACAAAATTCAAGAATACATGCTATATTAACTAAGTTTAGATTCGTACTTCCTCTCTCGAATTCATACAAATCCACAAAGAACTGTTGATCAGGAAATTCATAAATCCAAGCTCAAATTAATATAGATAAACTGGATAATAGCTTATTAAAATGGAAATCAAAGTTACATAATCATCGTTTCACTTAAGGATCCATTATAAGCCTAAAAAGTAAATTAGTTCATCATCAATGAATTAAATACTGAATAAATTAAAGATAACATCTTTTCAATTACAAATATAAGACTAAGAAGAAGAATAATGCAAAACACCATTCACGTTAGCCTTAATCCGTAATCGATATAAAATTTCTTCAAAATCTTCACTCCAATGCTCAATATGAATTTCTGTAATTAATCTTTGATAATTGCTCTGTATCATATTGATTATGATGTTTGTTGCTCAATATTTATCCAACACACCCATTTTTGGTAGAAGTCCCATGTTAATTAGAGTCCAGATGCTATCCACAAACTAAAATCCATGTTCCATCAGAGTTTGCAATAAGCTAGGATTGCCAGACTTTGGGACCCCCCGCCCCGGCTGGGGTGTAATAACAAAATAGGCCCGCCCCAGCGGGGGTATTATCTACTTCTTGATTTTGTTAAACTTCATGCTTGCTTCCATAATTGCTTCAAATGACTCCCTTTCTTTGTTACTTGCCACACCAACCACCATACACATAAAATAACACAAAACGAGTAAAAACGAACATGGAAACAAGAAATTAACAACGATTAAGCTTGAAATGGACATCAATTCATGGATATAAAATCCACTTATCAAAATCCCCCAAACTTAATGTAATTCAGTTAATATGTGCACACCTATAGGGGGTGAATAGGTGTTTAAGCTTAAAGTGATAAATAGTGAAAACTTTTTGAAATTTTCTGCTACAGGTATAACTCAGACAGCTACACATGTCTGCTTTAGTGTCTGCTTTAGGTTATGTTCTTCATTTCTTATTATTAGACAGCTAGACCTGTCTACTTTAGTGTCTGGACAGTGGCGTGAATAACAAAGAAGTTCAGAACGTGAATGACAGTTAAAGAGATAAACAGAAGTAAAAATCACACCAAGATTTTTACGTGGTTCGGCCCCTCTAGTGGCCTAATCCACGTCCAATAACAATTGGTATTGGAGACTCTATTTATTTCAATTTAACTTAGTTAAATACAAAATAACTCCCTGTTTGTGAAAGCTTTCCGTTGGACACGACTGGCCCTTCTTGCACCTCTACAATCCTTCTCACCACTGAGACCTCTGCACTACTGCAGCCTTGAAAGCTTGTCTACAAACAGATCCTATCAACTCTAGATAGTCCAAGCCGATACAAGGCTTAAACTAAGAACAAGGATATTGATTACCGACTATCAAGTTTCCAACATAATACTGTTAGAGATTGTGCCCTAGAGGCCAATTATTTGATATAATTGCTTAACGTTTTGATATTACATTTGATTGCATAAATGAATGCTTTTATTATGATTTTATTTATCATAAGTTATATAAATGACAACATAATAAAAATCCTTAGAATAGTGATACAAATTATATAGTTGCAAGTATGTGACTTGAACATGAGATTATATAATTACTATTAGTATCATTGCTCTTAAATGTCCCTAGTCGAGTATCATTGTTGATGGGACAACAATAATGCATTGAGACTAGTATGTGGATTGACTGATGGCCAAATCTCAATGGTCATAAATATATGAGATATTAAGTCAATGCATAGGTACATGTTAGAGATCGATGTACTGGACAGACCCACCATGAGAATTCTATGTGGAATATTTTGTAAAATGTCATTGGCAATTCTCATAGTGACAATGATGTAATGGTCCTCCAACTTTGAAATCACTATATTACTACACGGAATTTATGTACTTTGATATCATCAAATGTCACCTTTAACGTGGTGGACTATAAAGGTGATTATTGGGTACATCATGAATCGTGTGAGGAATATGAGTGATCTAGATGGAATTTAACCTTCCTATATATTAGTGATGATATCCATAGGCCTCTTTATTGAGTAGGACTATGAAATGCATGGCCATGCTCAAATAGTGATTTGTTTCATATAGTCTACTCATTGATCAAGAAAACTTCAGATTAAATTATGAAGAGTATGATGATTCCGTGACTCGAGTTTAATCTTGGATATTAAGGTTAAAAGGATTAGATTACATTGAAACATTGGTCACGAAAAGGTTGCATCGAATCATCGATCTTATTATTACTTGGGTAGCAGTGATGCATTACTAGATGCCGCTCAACGCTTATAATTTTATAATATGATTTTAAAATTATTGCCAACGTAATAATAACCTATAGGGTCACACACATGAAACGTTATTAAAAGGGAATTAATTTAAAGGATTTAAATATATCAATATGATTGATAGTATTTAAATTACAATTTAAATTAATAGGATAATTTATATATATAGGTATATTAATTAAGTAAGACTTAATTAAGATATATATATATATATATATATATAATTCGGATTTTACAAATTAGGGTTTTGAATAGTGGTTTTTAATTAATTATATATATGATATGTAGCCTCCACTTTGGATACAACTCACTTCATGATCCAAACCCTAGCCACTCTTTAGAGAGAGACTAGAGAGAAAATCAAATCCATCCTTGGTGGCTAGTACCACACTTCCTTCTTCCGCAGATCGTAGGGCGATTAAATGCATAAGCGTGAGTGTGGATACCGTAGAGACGCAATCCACTTGAATTAATGCGTGAGATTCGATTTGATCGGCTTCTAGCAAATCAAATCGGTAAAATTTCTATCCTCCTCAATTAATTGATTTTCGCATGGATCCTGTTTTGGGGTTTCGGAAATTACTTTGAATTGTTCAATTTCCGCTGCGTTTTCTGTGTCGAAACCCAACAAATACAATTTAAGAACAATACAAAAGAGTTGCTGGAAAGAAACTTAGAATCGCTATTGAATAGAACGTATGAGACTAATTAAAGCTTTTCCAAGTTCTGTCTTCCAATAGCCGAGCAGGAGAGAGATATATAGTAGAGCTTCCAATGGCTATGAGAGGGCTGATTCCATGAAATTAGCACCAAATCGATAGATATATTGTTTCCTTGATAAGCTCAACCTAAAAGATATGATATCAATCATCTGATCTGAAGGGATACGAAAGATATGGTTTGTTAACAATATACTATATTTAGAGCATATACCTTTTGAAGCTTCTAGTTCAAATTTGAATCAACTAATCAACGACCAAATTTCATTCCTCACAATCAATTGAGATGAGATTATAGCAAACATGCAATATAGATTTATATGGACTGTTATATGTTCCCATAATGTCCACCCACAATCCATGCATATAATATAATATTATATACTGCCAATATTCATGCATATTATATTATCATAGTTACAACCATAATCCATGCATATTAATTATAATATTATAATAAACCATGAACCATACACATGTCTAATATACTTAAATTAGTCATCATTCAAAACATCATAAAATCAAAAACCAACACTTAAACCGTGCTAGTCCTCGAGCATAAAACAAACTATAGGCTATGCAATGCAATGAGATGAGATATAATGTATCTAACTATATGATTACGAATCCAACAGTATCACAGAATCAAAAATATTCCTCCGGCCTCAGGAAGATCAAGCAAATATTTCAACACCTCATATCAAAACCACTCAATAGTTTCTCCTCAATCCTCGAATCTTTGACCTTAATTACTGATATAGTGCGTGTGTGAGCAACGTCTATGCTAACTGATTCTAATTCAAATTCAACACATAATCAATTTCTTATTAGGAATCATAGAAAATAACTCAAAAATTTCAAAAATAGAAAAGTTCGAACTAACGGGGGCTCTTTGCTCCTATTTCCCGACTTTTCTTCATATATATATTTTTTTCGATAGATGGTTGGTAAGTGCGTTTTACGCTCGTGTTTATGGGGAGTATGTTTTCCTCAACCCACTACAAGACTCAACTAGATATTATTTTCTCTTTTGTTTCTGAAGCTTAAATACCCTACCTTTTTCCCCAAACTTAGGTTCTTGTCTAATTCGTCATTTTCACTGCCTATCCTTGTCATTCTATGATTTACACTAGCATTATCCTTTAGAAACTATTTATGTATCAATTTAAACTAATCAGTCAACACAGATGTTATTACGTGCTTCCCTTTTTATACCAGTTTCAAACAAGCACAATATCCGAGTTATAATTCAAAACTACATCAAGGTTGTAAATATCAATGTTGTATTTATCGACTTAATCTCAATCTCATCATTGGCCCAAAATAAAATGAACTATAGTACTGCTGGATATATGCAAACACAATATTTAACTAATTTATATATATATATATATATATATATATATATATATATATATATGCTTCACATAACAAAATGCAGAAATAACAACAAAAATTAAACTATGTATGCACCTAAGCTATTATGCAATTATATGATTACATGAATGCAATATCACAAATCCTAAATTAATATTCAAAACTAAAGTGCAATGACAAATGCAAGCCTAACTAATGACATTATGCATGCAAACATGTAATTAAAATCCCCCAAACTTAAGAATTACAGTGCCATCATTGTGTGGATAACTCAATAAAAATTATAAGGACTTCCCTGTAAGCATATTAAACATGGGGTGGTGGTGGTTGATCTTCTTCCTCGGAGTCACTCGGTGGAAATCGCGGCAGTGGCGACAATTTCTGATATGGAAATTGGGCAGTTGGATTGAAGCTCTGGAGTGTCGCATTTAATGATGCAAAAGATGTATTCATAGCTTCAAACATGTGGTCTTATCTCGCTGCGAGTCGCCGCATCTCCCTTTGTGCTGACTTGTTGCGCGTATCCATTTGACGTTGAAATGCAAGAAATTGAGTGTTAGATATGGCATCAGATTGTGGTTCCGCCTCCGCTCCTTGCTCTCCCACAGTTGCATCCTCATCCTCCGAGGTGTCTGCAACGTCAACCTCGTCCTTCGAAGCTGATGGAAAAATAAATCCCAGACCTCGAGGATGGGAATCACCTCCGGCCCACACCGAATACCACATGATCATTCTAGAATCGAGTAGCTGAAGCGGCATCTGAGTGGGTTCATCACCAGACCATCTAACACCCGCTTGGCGACATAACCCACATATGAGTGATGGGTGTGGCAAGCTGCCTGAAAAGTTTCCTCATAAGCTTCGACGAATGGAAAAATAGATTATGGCCCCGACATTAATAATGAAATCTTGCACAATTGCTTATAGAAGTAGTGCCTTCTCCTTTGTCACGTCCGATGTGTGTTGGGATGGATACAATTTTGCACATAAAAAGGCATACCATATTTTACCATATCGACTGAGATCCTTGCTATGACAAACAGTGCCTCCTTTCTGACCCTTGATCCATGTTGTTCCCGGCTTAGTCATTTCTTTGAGTATAGCCTCATAGTCGGGATCAAAATCATGTAGGTGAGCGTATTGGCACTGTCGAGGCACTCATAACTGATAATAGGTGTTGATGGCATCAGTACTGAATGAGACTAATCAACCCCACACATAAGCATTGTCCTCGGCGTTGGCATAAAACTCTTTGACCACGTTGACAACAGATGGCTCAGGTTCCTCAGTGAACTTGTTCCACCCTTTCTGATAAATTTGTTGCATCATTTCACCGTCAACAGGATCCAGTGCCAACCCCCACTCCGGTGTAAGAGCTTTTGTCACCATATAGTTGTATCAGTCGGTGGCGGTGGCACTTACGAATTAACGGCGATTAAAGGTCCGTGTCGGTTGTGCGGGCCTTGAAATTTCTCCCCTTTGTCATTTTGATGTGGGTTGCGACGCCATTGAATTGAGTAAGCCTTAACACAACTATTTCCCCCCAAACTTGACTCACACACTCTGTCGAATAGGTGGTGTGCACACTGATTTCTTCCCCCAAGGTTGGGGAATTTTGTGGCAATTATGGTGAGAGAAGATGAAGAACTTGAAAATAGGTACCTCACTCTCAAATGCAAGATGAATTCCCACAATAAGAACCCTAATTCATGGCTTTCTGAGTTCAATTTAAGTGTATATGATGAACTTGGGTTGTGAGGGTGTGTTTATATAGAGATGGTGTATGGAGAAGAATAAGAGTAAGTGATGGAGGTAATGGGTAGTGGGTGAATGTGTTAAATAAGTTCAAAGATGGAATTGAAGTTGCTAGAATATGGGAGAGAATTGATGGGAGTTGGAATAGTATGTTAGGAAGAAGTAGAAGTGTAATAAAGAAGTGGGGGGAAGTTGGAAGTGTAATTGAAGTAGAAGTAACTGCCGAGCATGTCTGTTCACATTCAGGACCCCCCACCCTGACGGGGGGGGGGGGTAACAAGCTTAAAAAGCCCGCCCTGGCGGGCATGCAATCTGTTAGTTGAGCTGGGAGACCCCCGCCCAAGCGGGGGGTGCAAGGCATAAGAAGCCCACTCCAGCGGGCATGCTCACTGTTAGTTAATGTTCTCTGCTCTTCTTTCCTTCATGTTATTCCACTTAATGAATAGTTTCACATCATGCAAGTGATGGAACATATATGTGAGTAGATTATTGATCATTTTGAGCATGGTTGAGAGATTAACAAGACTCATACAATATAATAACTACTTAATGCACTTATTATAAATTACTAATTATGCTAAATTATAATCTAACAGTTATGATTAAAAATATGAAAAATAAAAGTATGATTAGATTGCCTCCCAATTAGCGCTTGATTTTAAGTCATTCAGCCTGACTACTCCCTGTTTATGGTAAGTCGGATAATATAATTGCAATGACTTCCGTGTTGGATTCGCCACCCCAATAATGCTTCAACCATTGACCGTTGTCCTTGAATGTTTCTAATGGATTCCTACTGTAGAGTTCAACGACGCCATAAGAGAAAACCCTTTTGATGGCAAATGGTCCCGATCACCTTGATTTAACCTTGCCTGGGAACAACCTCAACCATGAGTTGAAAAGTAGTACTGATTGCCCCAGTTCAAATGTTCTTTGCATGATTTTCTGGTCGTGACATCTCTTGACCTTTTCCTTGTATAGCTTAGAGTTCTCGTAGGCTTGAAGTCAAAATTCGTCTAGCTCGTTTAATTACAGTAGTCTCTTTCCCCCCACAGCTGCTTGATTGTAATTAATTTTCTGAATTGCCCATTAAGCCTTATGCTGTAACTCGATAGGTAAGCGACAAGCCTTCCCATATAGTAGTTGATATGGTGACACATCAATCGGTGTTTTATACACAGTCCAGTAGGCCCATAGTGCATCATCCAACCTGACAGACCAATCCTTTCGATTCGAGTTTACCACCTTTTCCAAGATTCTCTTTACTTCCCTATTCAAAATCTCAGCTTGCCCACTGGTTTGGGGATGATAAGCTATAGCTACCTTATGGTTGACCCCATACTTTGTCAATACAGCTGTAAACGATTTGTTGTAGAAGGGACTACCTTCATCACTTATAATAGCTCTCGGCGTGCCAAATCTCGTAAAAATGTTCTTCTGCAAGAATTTGAGAACCACTTTGGCATTGTTAGTTGGGAGTGCAGCGGCTTTAACCCACTTGGAGACGTAATCCACTGCAACCAAAATATACTGATTGTTAAGTGATGAAGGGAATGGCCCCATGAAATCTATGCCCCATGCATCTCATTCCTTTTCGATATGTTGCCCACCCTTTGACATATATCACATATTTTAACAAACTGGTGGGCATCCTTGAACAATGTAGGCCAATAAAATCCGGCTTGAAGCACCTTTGTCGTTGTTCGTTCACTACCGTAATGTCCCCTATACGCAGACAAGTGACATTCATGCAATATGTTCTTTACTTCACTGTGGGGCACACATCTTCTGATCATATTATTGGCGTACTGTTTGAATAAGTAAGGCTCATCCCACATCTACCATTTGACATCGTGAAGAAACTTCTTTTTTTATTGTCGTGTAAGATCAGGGGAAGAATGTTGCTCACTAGATAATCCGCGAAGTCCGCGTACCATGGAAATTCTGTATTTATCCCGAACAGTTGCTCATCCAGGAATGACTCGTTGATTACACACTTGTCCTCTTCCTTTTTATTATAATTTTCCAACCTAGATAAATGATCGGCGACTTGGTTCTCCATCCCCTTTCTATCCTTTATTTCTAAATCGAACTCTTGTAAAAGGAGAATCCATCTGATAAGACGTGGTTTAGCATCCTTTTTCGAACTTAAGTACCGAATGGCCGAGTGATTTATATAAACTACTACCTTAGTCCCGATCAAGTATGCCTGGAATTTATCGAACGTATACACCAAAACAAGCAATTCCTTTTCCGTAGTTGTGTAATTCATTTGAGTCTCCATTAGTGTCTTACTTGCATAATTAAATACCTTCTCTCGGCGTTGACCCAAAACAGCCCCAACCGCATAGTCGCTAGCATCACACATTAACACAAAGGGCATGGTCCAATCCGGTGCGATGATTACTGGAGCTGTGGTTAATTTCTTCCTCAACATCTCGAATGCCAATTTACACTCATCATCAAACTTAAAAACTGAATCCTTCTCTAGAAGACTGCACAAAGGTTTTGCAATTTTAGAGAAGTCCTTTATGAATATCCTGTAGAACCCAGCATGTCTTAGAAAACTTCTAATTCCCTTAACTGAACTCAGTGGAGGCATTTTCTTAATTGTTTCCAGCTTAGCTTTATCAACCTCCAATCCTTGAGCCAAGACTTTGTGCGCCAAAATTATACCTTCTTCAACCATAAAGTGACACTTTTCCCAGTTCAGGACCAAATTCGTGCCTATGCATCTTTGTAGGACCATTACCAAATTTTCTAAACAAGCATCAAAATCATCCCCATAGACAGAGAAATCGTCCATGAAGACTTCCATATTTTTCTCCCCTATATTCGAGAAGATGACCATCATACACCACTGGAAGGTAGCGGGTGCATTACACAAACCGAACGACATTCTCCTGAATGTGAATGTACCGTATGGGCATGTAAACGTAGTCTTCTCTTGATCTTCAGGAGCGATGATGATCTGATTATAACCCGAATATCCATCCAATAAGCAGTAGTACTCATGTTCGGCTAATCTGTCCAACATCTGATCGATAAAGGGCAAAGGAAAGTGATCTTTTTGGGTCACCTTATTCAACTTCCTGTAATCCATGCAAACCCTCCAACCAGTCACTGTACTTGTCGGAATTAGCTCATTTTCTTCATTCTGAACCACGGTCATTCCTCACTTTTTCGGCACATACTGAACCGGATTGACCCACTTACTGTCTGAAATCGGGTAGATGATACCCGCATCCAACCATTTTAATATTTCCTTTTTAACTACTTCTTTCATGATAGGGTTGAGCCATATTTGTTGTTCCACTGTTGGTTTTGCATCATCTTCCATCAGAATTTTGTGCATACAAAAGGATGAGCTGATTTCCTTGATATCTACAATTGTCCATCCTATGGTTGATTTGTGGTCCCTTAGAAATAATAACAGGCAGAGAATTAGAATTGCCTAAATATGCATACCTGAGGTGTTTAGGGAGTGGCTTAAGTTCAAGAGTCGATGGCTCCTCCAATGACATTTTCATCCTTGTTGTGGCTTTCCTCCTCAAGTGTAATGGGTTCAAAGGGTGTTTTAAATCGCTAACTCGTGGCAAGGAGTCTAGTATTTGTAAGTAATCCACAAATTATAGATCATCGAACACTTCATCCCCTAATAATGTCATTTCCAATGGATTATTAACCAAACTCTTGTTCATATCTTCACTGATTTATCTGGTCAATGATATCCATCCTAAAACATTCTTCTTCACCCGTAGGGAATTTCATGGCCTTGAACACGTTAAATTTTATTTCTTGATCTTGGACCCTCATAGTAAGTTCACATTTTTGTACGTCGATGAGTGTCCTACCCATAGCCAATAAAGGTCTCCCTAGGATAATCGGGATGTTCTTATCCTCCTCAAAATCCAGAATAATGAAATCCGCGGGAAATATAAACTTGTCAACCTTGACCAATATGTCCTCTATAATGCCTCTCGGGTACGTAACTGACCTATCCGCCAACCGCAATGAGATATTCGTAGGCTTTGGAGCAGGCAAACCCAATTTTGTATAAACTAATAACGGCATAAGGTTCACACTTGCCCGCAAATCACACAAACATTTGTTGAACACCATTTTCCCAATCGTGCACGGAATAGTGAAACTCCCTGGATCTTTCAACTTTGGTGGCAACTTTCACTGTAAAACCGCGCTACACTCCTTTGTTAATGCCACTGTCTCGAAATCTTCCAACTTCTTTTTC
The DNA here is from genome assembly GCA_020205605.1 of Panax ginseng. NCBI lineage: Eukaryota > Viridiplantae > Streptophyta > Magnoliopsida > Apiales > Araliaceae > Panax > Panax ginseng. The sequence goes on along the minus strand of CM035131.1, from coordinate 58,937,506 downwards.
TTGGAAAAAATCCCTTTCATGAATTTCGCATAACTTGGCATTTTCTCTAGGGCTTCTGCGGATGGGATATTAATCTGAAGTTTCTTAAAAACTCCCAAAAATTTTGCAAACTGCTTATCTAGTTTCTGTTTTTGAACTCCTTGCTGAAACGGTGGGGAAGGATAGACAACTGGTTCGTTAACTGGTTTGCTCTTTTCCACTTGTTTTTCTTCCCCCTGCTTGACGTCAACCGCTATATTTTCATTATCTGTCTCAACCTCCTTTGTAGCCAATTTTTTTGTTTCTTGACCCTCAAGCTGTTTTCCACTTCTCAACATAATTGCTTGACATTGCTCGTGATTACACTTTGGATTTCTCTCGGTGTCACTTGGTAGAGTTCCTTGTGGTCTATTGTTCAACGCTAATGCAATTTGTCCCATCTGATTCTCTAGATTCTTAATGGCCATCTCTTGCGATTTCATTACCATTACTTGATTTTTTATAGCCACCTCATTGCTTGTTATGTACTTTGTCAACAACTCCTCTAAATCTAATTTCCTCACTTGATGTTAAGCTGGTTGTTGATGATTTTGAAATCCTGGGGATATGATGGTCATGGAGCTTGCTAATGTTGATTGTTACTCCATAAAAAGTTCGGATGATTCATATTCCCCTGATTATAAGCATTCTGGTATGTATTCTGTGGAATTCTGTTATAGCTACCCACAAATTATACTAATGCTGGATTAATTGTGCATTGATCTGTAGGATTCTCACCTGCATACAATTACAAATAACCACAACTTGTTGTTCATGTACCCCTGTCATAGCATCCAACTTCTTAGAGAGTGCTAAAATCTACGCTTGTATTGCCGTCACACCATCTACTTCTAACACTCCAGCTGCCTTTGCATGTGTCATTCTTGTCGTGGGCCACTAGTAGTTGTTAGCTACTATAGTCTCTATTAATTCGTAAGCCTCCTCATATCTCTTAGCCATAAACGCTCCACCCGAAGCTGCAAAATACTGGTTCTGAGATTTCCGTTTAATGCGTTGTAAAACGTGTACATCTGCAACCACATAGGCAATCCATGATAAAAGAACTTTCTAAGCAATTCCTTGTATCTTTCCTATGCCTCATACAGTGACTCCCCATGTTGCTATTCAAACATCGTTATCTCATTCCTCATTTTCGCAGTTTTCGCTGGTGGGAAAAATTTTGCAAGAAATTTCTCAACGAGGTCTTCCCAAGTAGTTATTGATCCCGGCAGTAGAGAGTGTAACCAACACTTTGCCTTGTCCCGTAAGGTGAATGGGAACAAGCGAAGTCTCACCGCATCATCCGACACCCCATTATACTTGAAGGTGTCACAAATTTCTAGAAAGCTAACCAAGTGTTCATTATGATCATCAGTTGCCAATCCCCCAAACTGAACTGAATTTTGAATCATTTGAATCATCCCAGGCTTGATTTCAAAGGTGTTCGCAACTATAGCAGGTCTGGTGATACTCGACTGCAGCTTAGTCACCTTGGGTGTAGCAAAGTCCCTCAACGCTTTCTGATCTTCAGCAGCCATTGCCTCTTCTTTTTCAGAATTTTTGAATTCTTCTCTTATTTCCTTGATCCACTTACTTAGCCTTTGGAACCGTTTCTCAATGTCGTCCTCAAAAGGAAGCAAGTCTGGATTTTTGGACCGCGTTTGCATAAACCAGTTCAAAAACCTATAATAAGATGAACAAAACAAAAATAAAAATGTTTAAGTAAAACTGGACTAATTAAACTGATATCATAAAATATTAAAATCTATACTAAAATTGTCCCCGGCAACGGCGCCAAAAAGTTGTTGGGTAAAGTCTAATTACGCACGACACGTAAGTATACGTGGTCAACAAGTAATATAATAGTAAGTAAAGTATCATTCCAACAGAGACAATTAAGTAAGAATTTAACCTCACCATTATCAATTTCCTATTAATCCTAATTTTATTAAACTATCTAAATCAATGATTAAAATTATAAAAACTAAATTATTAATAAATATAAGATCACAAACCAATCACAAATATTAAAAATTGAAATTTCAAACAATTATTGGAGAATTAAGCTTACTATTTCACCTTAAGTTTCACTCTGATTTTTACACCTTTATTCCAATTAAATTCACTATCCTAGTTTATTAATCAAGAACACTAATATAGCACTAACCACCTCTCGATGAACTAATACCGTATTAACTCAAATTCACAAATTAGATAGAAATAAGTTAAACACCTTAATCAACTAACTCACTATATCTCTATGTGAATTATAATTAAAGAAGGTTTTGTAATTTAGTTAATACGCACACCTAGAGGGGAGGTGAATAGGTGTTTAAGCTTAAAGTGATAAATAGTGAAAACTTTTTGTAACTTTCTGCTACAGGTATAATTCAGACAACTACACCTGTCTGCTTTAGTGTCTGCTTTAGCTTATGTTCTTCGTTTCTTATTATCGAGACAAACCTAAACTTTATGCTTACTTTAGTGTCTGGATAGTAGCGTGTATAACAAAAAAGTGCAGAATATGAATGACGGTTAAAGAGATAAATGCAAGTAAAAATCACACCAAGATTTTTACGTGGTTATTTCTATCCTCTATCTAGTGGCTAATCCACGTCCAATCCCAACTAGGATTGGAGACTCTTTTATTAAACTTAATATTCAATTAAATACAATAAAAAGAACTCCTGTTACAAGGAAGCTTCAATTCTAATGATGGACACCAATGCCCCTTTGCACCTCTCAGCAACTTGTACATTTCTACTTGTGCACTTGTTCTCACCTCTGAGACCTTTGAAGCTTCCTTTGAACAGACCCACTAAACTCTAGAAACTCTAGACCACAAAAGCTATCAGTTTTGTTTTTTTCAGATTACAATGATGGTGATTCCAATGGAATATCAACTTTCTAGCCTAAGGATAACAGGACATTGATTGCTAGAAAGACTATTAGAAAGCTATAAGAATTAAGAAGAATGAATTGCTACTTTCCAATTCTTGGGTTCCCTTCATAACCGAGCATGATGAAGCTTTATATAACATGAAGGCCAACGACTATATTTGTTAGCAAGAAATAAGATAATTTAAATCCCATAATTAAAGCTACAATATTGACCAACGGAACATATATCACAGTTGATATACACCATGATTTTAGCAATTAAAGAGTCCAACAGATTTGGTAAATCAAGAATATGTTTTCAAGTCAAACCAAAACACCTTAAATAAAGGAACAAGGAGATTAATAAGGATAAGACCCAATAGCTTCTGTAAGTCTCCTTTTCAAAATAGAATACCAAAATATCACTAACTAATGTGGGCTCCACTAAGCAAGATAAAATCCTTAAATAAGTAAGCACCCACGAAATACTCAGATGAAATAGAAGAACCAATTTGGGCTAGCTGGAATTAATAACAAAAGACCATAATATTTGTCATTATTAAAATTATAAATACCAACATACCTTAATAAACTCCAATTCAAATATTCCTTAATAAACTCCAATCCAAATCTTCCTTAATTACCTCTAAATCAAATCTTCCTTAATAGACTCCAAATCAAATCTTCCTTAATAGACTCCAAATCAAATCTTCCTTAATAAACTCCAAATCAAATTTGAAATGATTTTAAAACATTCCAACTTACCAACAGAAGAAAAGTAGCAACAAGTGTTCATGTAATAACCATAACCCATGCATATTAATTATAATATTATAACAAACCATGAACCATGCACATGTCTAATATACTTAAATTAGTCATCATTCAAAACATCATAAAATCAAAAACCAACATTCTCCCCCTTTTTGATGATGACAATTTATGCACCAACATGCTCCCCCTAAGTATATGGCTGCCCATAAATTTATGCATATTAAGGAGCAAAAGAAAATTACTTTATCCAAATAACCATCATTGCATATTCTAGTATAATATAGTATCTCAATATCAACATGAATACCAATTCAAACCAATTTAAATATACCCAAATATCTCTCCCCCTTTGTCATTATCAAAAAGAAATAAATCATCAAGTTATATCTCTCCCCCTTTATCATCAACAAAAAATAATTCATATCAATTAAGTTGAAGTTAGTTATCTCACCCCATTAGCCAAATTAAAAAAAAATAAGCATAAAGAATTACAATAGAACAAGGTTATAACAAAATCACATATAGCAAGTAAATAATATAATCATACCTTTGTAATTTGTTACCTATATATCAACCTTTTGTTACCAGCAGAAAGCTTGATAATTGTGCTCCTTAGTGTAGATTTGAATTTTGTATTTTCAGAATCAAAAATCTCTTCAATAGCACTTCTTTTGGCATCCCAATGTTGAGGTCTTTAAAACTCAGGTTAGGAGGATAATTTTTTTTTACTACTTTGGTTGTTCTTGGAAGACTGTCATTGGTAATTTGTTCATTTGATTCACTTTCTGGAATATCAGATTTTGCATCAGAATATTCATCTGATTTGCCTTCAAAAATAGACGAATCGAGCTGTCTGGATTTAGGTGTCTGCATGTTTTCCTGGTTCATCTATTTTTCCTTGTCTGCGAATGACTTAGGCTATGCGATTTGAAATGTTTTGATTTCCACGTACCACATTACTTTTCCCTGCAAAAACCTCATTCTCTTCTTTTGACAGATCAAAGTCAAAATTATCAAATAAAATTTGAACATATTCCTCAACCTTTTATCAAGATTGTCATGTATATTAAATATGGAGCATTTGACATAATAAATGATGTTATGAACCCTTGTAATACGAAATCCATAGAGTTTTTAAAATAATATATCTAATTAAAACTCTATTTAAAAAACAACATGAGGTACTTACAGATTCTGCCCAATAATTTATAGGTAACTTACTCTCTCAAAGTAAAGAATCATCCATCTCCTTTTTGATCTTGAGACACCTACAAACAAATAGTCTCTATCTTTTTGGTACCCAAATCTTCTTGGGTCCTTTTGGGTTAGTAGCATATAAATCACTTTTCTTTACCCAAATTTGTTTTATTCTAATTTTATTGCAATTAGAATCAAAATGACCTTTAAAACCATATTTTTTACAAGTAACAAATGGTGAACAATAAAGGGGTTTATGCCTTGACTTACTATTAATCATTCTAATATTATTATTAGTCTTATTATCCACATTTTTAATAGAATTATACCCAATCCCTTGTTTATCAAGACTGGACCTTTGTGCCCCCAACACAACATTTAGGTTCTCTTCTCCTTGCACAAATTTAGCAAGATCATTTTTTAAAGATGTTATTTCAGCATTTATTACTTATCATCATGTTGCATATTCATAATTTTTCCATCATTAAAAGCATCTATGCATACATCTCTCATTTTCAATTTTCTTTTAAAGTTTGATTTTTATTTTTAAGATATTCATTTTCTTTTCTTTCTTCAATAAGTGACTCAACTTCATTCATTAGCTCATTTACACATTTCTTAAAATAAGCAGTTTTCTTTTTAAGCCTTTGATTTTCATTTTGTAAAGCAAGATAATCAGATGTAGATATTTTAAAATTCGTTACCTCAAGTTGATCATCGTCTTCTAGTCCAATGAAACATGATTGGCCAATTTCTTCATCTTGTTCTGTTTTGGACTTGCTCATTAGAGTTGAGATGCCTTCTTTATTCTTCCTTTGTTTCTTTCTTTGAAGTAGTCTCTCGAGTTTTCTTGAGAGCATTTCAATTTCTTCATCAAAATCTTCATTATTGCCTTCTATGTAGCTTTTAGCTTGTAGAGCCAAGGTCTTCTTTTTAGGTGCCTCATCTTCTTCATCGTACAATTTTAGTTGGTTTTCAAACTCTTCAAGTTCTCTAAATAAGGTAAGAGTTTCCATTGTGCTGATTGTGACGGAATCTTGAAGTGTAGTAACCTTTGGTGCGAATCGCTTTGGCATGACTCTAAGAAGCTTTCGGTTGATTTCCTTTTGATCAATCTTTCATCCAAGCATGCTTAAGGAATTCATTAGAGTAAGGAATCTTGCTTGGGCATCTCTAATCGATTCATTTTTCTCCAATTTGAATAGTTTGTATTCGTGCATTAGCATGCTCAGCTTGACCTCCTTCACTTTAGTAGTACCTTCGTGGCTCTTGATGACCGTGTCCCAAATTTCCTTAGCCGTAGTACAAGAGGAGACCTTATCTATCTCCGACTGAACCATGCCACTTAAAAGTGTATTCATGGCCTTAGAATCATAAGATACCATATATGATTCATTTGAGTCCATTTCCATGAGATTCTTTGGCTTGCCATCATCATGTCGCGGAATGACTGGTCCATTTTCGACTACCCACCATTCCCATGGGTCACGGTTCAGATAGATCTTCATTATGAACTTCCAAGTATTATACAAGTATGTATGAAGGATGGAATATTGTATATTATGAATGAACATACGAGTTAGAATAAAAGAATAATACGTAAACAATACGTTATAAGGCTTTAAGTCAAATGAATTGGACTTGTAGGATTGTGTAGTAATTTGTAGAGTCCAATAGAATTAAATGTGCAAGCCCAAGTGTTTGTTAATATAAAGCCCAAGTAAGTTGTTAATATAAGTCCAAAACTTAAGTTAATCAAATTTAAACCTAAGCCCAAGCTATGATCCATTGGATTAAGGTGATCCATGGGGAAACCCATGATCATGTGGTTATTCTTGGTGACCATGATAATTATGTAATAACCAAGCAAGGGATAAGTTTTGTGGAGGCCAAGTTAACTTAGCAAGTAAGTAATGAATAGTAAGGAGGTTTGATTAAGGAGGTAGGATGGCCTAAATGACTAAGCTACCCTAACCTTAGAAAACCTATAAATAGAGAGTTTGAATTTCATTTGTTGGTTGCTCATTTCATCCAACAACTTTCAATTGCAAAGTGCTTATTGGTTAGAGATAATAAGTTAGGAAAAGTTAGGCTTTGAAGCAAGAAGTAAGAACAAGAAAGATTCAAGTGATCATCAAGGGTAAGACTCTTGTCCATTAGTATTCCATCTCTACCATTTTAGGTTGATAAGAGAAGTGTGGATTAATGGACATATATGCTAAGAATGATAGGAATAAATAATCTAAGTACTTAAGTCCTAATAAGCTGAGAATAAGCACTTCGTTCATAGATAAGCTATGAACTAAGGAAGAACTTGTAAGACTTGTATCATGTTTACATAAATGAAGTTAGCATGATAAAAGTATGTAAGAATGATGGTTAGAAGACTTACACTATCATAAGCCATGTGAAACAAAGTTATATGTAGTTTATACTTTAATAAGCTATAAACTCATGAAGAATATGTCATAACTTATCATGAAAATAAGTTGATGTAATGTGTAGGTTAAGATGTCAATATGATAGATAGAATCCATTTGAAATTATTATCAAATCATAAGTAACGAAGTTATGCCGGAATTCTAACAATTGGACAATAATCGTCGAATTCGTGAAATTCTCGGATTAGAAGTTGAATTTTGATTTTTAGCTTAGAAATGTTGGTTTTCGATGGGAACGAGTCTTATTTGGCATTATAGAGTTACGGACTCGAAAATAGCCGAATTTTGACTTAGAATGAAAAAACGAGCGTTGAACGTTCACGAACGTTTATCGTTTTCGTTAAAAATGAACCAATAGGTGAATTTTGAGTTAACGAAGTCAAAAATATTAAATTCTTGCATGAACATGTAGAGTATATAATTTGTGAGCTAATGGCTTTTGAACGAGCCAATTCGGACTTAAAATGAATAAGTTATGGCCCTAAATTCACGTAATAAATTAATTGAAGTAATCGTAGTGAGGCTCGTGGTCAGCGCCTCGTAGCGACATGTAGCCGCTATTGCCAACGTTATGTAGCCTTGAGGTATGTATATAGCATATAGGGAAGTGGCATCATTGCCATGAAGTCTCGATCTTGAGAGTGGCACCACATCGCCAAGGCCGAATGAGAGCTACTGGAAACCCGCGTGGCACATGTGAGTTGTATAATAATGACCCTGGCACCGTGGCCTTGACCTTAGGGTTTTGGCAGTGAAGAAGGTTTGTAAATAAAGCAAGAATAGTAACTAATTAACAATGAAGTAAAGCTTAATTATAACATTGTTAAGGCATTGTTAAACCTTAATTATGATACATAAAGGTTGAAGATAAGTAATCGAATATGAACTTAATGACATGGTGAACTATATTAAAAAGCTAGAACTAATAGTAACAAATCTAATTCATGATTAGATTGAGAAGAAGGGTAAGATTCTTTAGGAACCATGTATGTTAATCATGACCTAATGTGTTATGTGATGTAAGATTCTTTAGGAACCATGTATGTTAATCATGACCTAATGTGTTATGTGATGTGATCATCTACTGTAGAGACCTTAAAGACTTAAAGTGAACGTGTAATAACAGTAGCAAACGCTGAAGGCAAGTTTTCTAACCCTTGTCTATGTTCAATCTAGATAAGCTTTGTGGTTCATGTATTCTTACGTATAAATTGATGCATGATAAAGTCAAAGCTAATTCTTTTGGCTAGACTTATGATATGTTGGATTTCTTATAATCTATCGAAGTATGGTCAATGTTTTACCAAATTATATTGGTGTGGTTTTCAAATGAAGACTGAGTATGCTAAAATGTTTTGTCGTCAAACGACAAGCACGTGAGGTTGCCACAACTTAAACGTACATACGTTTAATGAATGTAGTCTTGATCAACATAGAGTACTATAGGCTGATCACCTAGACGTGCTCATAAGAAATAACGGACTTACGGACTTAGTCCTGGGATGTCCTTTTCGAAGAAAGTATGAAATGCTCAAGGTCTTGGACCAGAATTGATGTTTTACTAAATATTGTCATTTGTAAAACGTTTTCAAGAAAGAGAAGGGTTATTTTGAATTATCAATAGTACTTCATAACTATTGTTCAGTTATTGAAGATATATGATTTTTATGATTCAAGCATATTGTTAAATGGAATTGTTGTACTTGTTGAGCTAGTTATGCTCACTCTTGCTTGAACCATATGAATGCAGCTAAGACCGAACGGACCAAAGGATCCGGCAAGGATAAAGGAAAGGCTAAGGCTCATCCGTAGATTACTTATGTAATAGTATAGGTTTGTAATGATAATATTTGATATTATGACAAGAACAAATGTAACGGTTATAAAGAACTTGAAGAATGGTAATATTATTTTGGAATATATATATATATATATAAGACATATTTGTTCTTTTCAGGTATTTCAATTGAATGTTTGTGTAAACTGTAGCACTGTGGAGCACCATATGTCGGGTTAGAAGATACCCAGAATTGGGGGCGTCACGGGTTGGTATCAAAGCATTAGGTTATAAAACTTAAGGAGGGAAATTAAAACCTTAAGTCATAACCTTAAGAGAAGTCAAAGAAGTAAAAGAAGAAATTAACCCTATAAAAATGCATTATATATATATATATGTTATGTGTTTTTATTATTCTACGGACGTGTACTAATCAAACTTAATTGTTTTGTTGTAGATGTCAGGTGGAAATGGAATGTATAGAGATGTACAAATAAACAATGAAGAATCGGTTAACCAGATAGAGGTTATACCGAATCCAATAGGAGAGGAGCCAGAGGTAGTAGTGATTGAGTCTGGAGACTCAGAGGACCCCGATCTCATGTCGATATTTGATGGCATGTTAGAAGAAGAGGTGGAGGTGGTGTCCTTCAACTCTATGACACTTGCAGAAGAGACACCCCAAGGGGAGTCTATGATGTCACTGTTCATGACAGTGTTAGATAGGAACCTCCACTATTGTCAGGAGGTGAAAGAGTTAAGAGTAGAGCTCCAGGCTGTCTTACAGGATAAGACAGATGTGGAGTCGATGTTGGAACAGGAACACAACAAGCGAGTTTTATCCAAGGAAAAGGTTAATGAGCTAAAGCAAGAGGTTTTTGAGCTCAGGGGGGAGCTAAAGACCAAGAAGATAGGGAGAATGTCCTATATTTATAGGAGTTCTCATAAGGATTTCCATCAGCAGGTGGCTGGAAATCCAATAGAGGCTGGACAGACTCAGCACACTATCAGCCGGGATGTTATTGCTGGTCTGGCCACAACAGATTTTTATAATGCCTTAAGGTAATCTAGTAGTAGCTAGAGTATTATTAGATATGTAAATATTGTGTATCTAGTAGTGACATAAAACCTTATTTTGTATATCAAAGGGTAGTCTTTTGTAAATCCCAATTTTTGGAAAGTAATTGTGGGATAGTAATGTAATCAGCTTAGGCTGTGTAATGGCACGATGTAGTATTATAGTACAATGAATGAATCAATATAAGCCTTTTTACGGAACATACTGAGTAATGGATGTTGCAGTTATTGTTTAATTTTGAATAATAACTAACTAATAAGAAGGGAATAATAATGAAATATGTTGTTTATTGTAATAGCAAAATGCCACCAAGAAGAGGACAATGAAACCAAGGCCCTAATATAAATCAACCGGAGAGAGGTCCGGTTAACCCAATGCAGGAATTTGTTAATTTATTAACAGCTGCGTTTAATAAAAATGAGGCTAATATCCCCGGAAATCTGGTAGTAGTACAAGCTACTACATTCAAGGATTTTAAAAGTGTGGGTCCGCTGGAGTTCAAGGGAACTACAGACCCTATAGAAGCCCAAACGTGGGTGAAAGAAATTTAGAAGGCATTTGTCACATCAAATGTCGAAGAGGGTAAGAAGGTTGCCTTTGCAACCTATATGATGAAAGGTGTAGCCAATTTTTGGTGGGAGGCTAACCAGTATAGAGCTGGTATTGAGAATGTGACGTGGGTAAGGTTCAAGGAGATATCATCGAGAACTACTTTCCCACGAGTATGCAGGGAAGGATGGAGATGCGGTTTCTGGATTTGAAACAAGGAGACATGACGATTCCCCAATATGCTGCCAAGTTTAATGAACTGGCAAGGTTTGCTCCACATCAAGTGGACACCAAGGTTAGGAAAGCTCGCTGGTTCGAGCAGGGTTTGGAACCCTTACTCTATAACTGTATAACAATGTTCCAAAGTACTTCATTTGGGACTATTTTAGAGAAGGAGATAATCATCGAAGGTGGTAGCGAGGCTCTAAGCCAGTACCAGAAAGACAAGAAGAATAAGGGTAAGGTTATTGGGGGAGTGAAGATAGAATGAGCCAGTGGGAGTGGCGAGGGTCAGAAGCGGAAAGTGTTTTAACTATAGGAATACCAGAGTGAAACAAGGAGATCCAAAGAGGAGAATGGAGGCCTGCAAAACCTGTGGGAAGACTTATCTGGGAGTCTGTCTCAAGGGGAAGGCTGTATGCTACAATTGTGGACAAGAGGGGCACATTTTGCCTAACTGTCCAAGTTCGAAGAAAAACCACGGATGCTTTGTGTGTGGGTCAACTGACCACATGGCAAAGAACTGCCCGAAGAAGGGGACGGACGGGATTAAGGGCACTAATAGCGATAAATTAGCTATTAGTGGTCCAGTGCAGCCGGGTATGCTAATGGCTTATACCTTTAACATGATAGTCCAAGATGCAGTTGCATCAGGGGACGTAGTCACAGGTATTATTCCGATCAATGCCATAAATGGTTACGTGTTGTTTGATTTGGGTGCTACTTGTTCGTTTATAGCTTGTGACATTGCTAAATGATTAGGATTACTTCCTGAGAAGTTTTTTATACCTTTAAATATTAAGGTAACAAACGAGGAGATAATTCGTTATGAAGATATTCATAGGAGTTGTTACGTAGACATACGGGGTTGTAAATTATCGGTAGATTTGATACCGATAAAGTTAGGAGAATTCGATGTAATTCTCAGAATGGATTAGTTGGTTAACCATGGGGAAATTATAGATTGGCAGAAGAAATGTGTGAATATTAGAACGTTGAGACAACCTCAAGTAGTATTTTACGGGAATAGATCGTCGGGGCATTCGTGTTATCTTACCATGACACAAACTAGGAAATTATTGAGAAAGGGATGTGTAGGTTATCTGTGCCAAGTAGTTGATACCCAGAGAGTGGTAGCAACCATGGAACAAATACCTATAGTTAAAGAATTCACGGATGTATTTCCAAGTGAATTATCGGGTCTTCCACCGGATAGGGAGACCGAGTTTGTAATAGATATTGTGCTAGGAGCGGCACGGGCCTTCGTGGCAATCGTATCGTATTGCACCAGTGGGAATGAAGGAGTTAATGGTACAGTTACAAGAACTATTGGACAAGAAGTACATACAACCGAGTTTTTTACCGTGGGGAGCACCGGTACTATTTTTAAAGAAGAAGGACAGATCATTAAGAATTTGTATCGACTACAGAGAGTTGAACAAGTTAACGATAAAGAATAAATACCCATTGTCCAGGATCGATGATCTTTTTGATCAGTTGAAAGGGGCTAAGTATTTTTTAAAAAATAGATTTAAGGACTAGTTATCACCAGTTGAAGGTTAGGAAGGAGGATGTACCAAAGACGACATTCAGGACTCGTTACGGTCATTACGAGTTTCTGGTGATGTCATTTGGGTTGACTAATGCATCAACTGCATTTATGGATATGATGAACAGAGTGTTCAAACAATATTTGGACAAGTTCGTTGTGGTGTTTATTGATGATATTCTAGTCTATTCTAAGACGCCAGAAGATCATGTTGAACACCTAAGAATAGTGTTTGAGACATTGAGAAATGAGAAGTTATATGCAAAATTTTGGAAAAGGTAAAGTTTTTAGGTCATGACATTGACCATGAGGGGATTTCGGTAGATCCAGCGAAGGTGGAAGCCGTGATAAATTGCGAACAACCAAAAACGCCGACTGAGATGCGGAGTTTCTTAAGGTTAGCGGGATACTATCGGAGATTCATCCAGGAGTTTTCAAAGATAGCTACTCCATTGACTAACTTGACAAGGAAGACAGTGAAATACGTGTGGACTGATAAATGTGAGTACAGTTTTCAAGAACTGAAGAAGAGGTTGAGTGAAGCGCCCGTTTTGTCATTACCCGATGACATAGGAAATTTCGTAGTTTATAGCGATGCTTCACATAGAGGACTTGGTTGCATGCTTCATGCAAAGATGGCAAGGTCATCACAGATGCATCAAGGCGATTGAAGGATTATGAGAAAGTTTACCCTACTCATGATCTGGACTAGCCACAGTAGCTTTTGCCTTAAAGATATGGTGACATTATCTTTATGGAGAAAAATGTGAGATATACACGGACTATAAGAGTCTAAAATATATCTTAACACAAAAGGAGTTGAATATGAGATAGAGGAGATGGCTGGAGTTGATAAAGGATTACGACTTTGAAATTATGTATCACCATGGAAAAGCCAATGTAGTTGCTGTAATAACCCAGGATTTTGAATAATCCAAAATTTACGAATAATTTTTTTTATTTAATATTGACATTGACTGTTAATATTGTACGGTGTATCTGTGATACGAGTCTCGAGGTATGGTCAATTTGTGTATTGACTGAGAAATTGGAGTGGAGTTGTACTTAACAGCTTTAAAAACCCTAACCCTAATTAATTTCTGGATAAGGATTCGACAGAAATCACAGTTATAATATCAGTAACTGTGAGTATGTGCTTGTACTGTATAAAGTTAATGTCTAATAATTGACTGGATAGGGTTTTATATTGTAAACCTAATAAGGGATTAGAAACTCTAATCTCTGATTTGGAAAACCAAATGTACAGTTAAAAACCCTAATTGTACGCCGGGAAACCCTAATTTAAAATTCGGGATTCCTAAACCCTAATTAGGCAACCCTAATCCTAGTTGGCAAGCCTAATGTAATTATTAAACATTAATATGATCAGGAAAACCTAATTTAATTAGGAAACCTTAATTATAGTTTTAAAATCTTAATTTTTCTAATTTAAAACCTTAATTAGAAAATCCTAGAAAGTTAGTGTTTTAAAACCTAAGGGTTAAACCCTAAGGGTTTAGATAATGTCTAGTTTGCCATTAAAATTACATGTGCATTGACCAAAATGCCCTTTTTCATTTCTTTAATGGGTGACTTGTAGAAATTGCTAGCAACTTTAGTTGGTAACCTAATTCCTTGACTTTGTGACATAAAATCTAGAAATATCAGCCAGTAATATCAAATCTAGAGTTCTATATCATCATATATATAGATTTGGGAGAGAGAAAGTTACTACATTACCTTATTTTTTAAACCTAGCTCTCACCAACTCATTCTCTCTCAACACCTTCAAATTCTTAAAGTTCCTCAGTCATATAATCAGCCCCTCGGTCACCTAATATCATATTGGAGATATAAGATCAAAGATTTGTCTAGAAAGGTATAAAACCCTACTTCATTTTGATCTTGTATGCTAAGAGAAAATTTGTGTTAAAGTGTTTAATCATGTGTTATATGATGTTTTTAGATGTTATATGTTGATCTATCATAGATCCATAGCATCAAAATGCTTTAAAATGGTGTTTTTCAAAAATTGTGTCGCAAAAAGCTTCAGCGACAGTTTCTAATTATTTTAATTTATGAATTTCTGAAAATTAATAAAAAATAGAAATAAATTATAAAAATTATTAAAAACGGTTTTACAAATTATTTTAAATTATGAAAATAATTTTTGACTAATTGAATATTTTTCTTTAATATTTATAATTATTTAAATATTAAAGGTATTTAATTTATTTAATTAGTATATTAAATAAATTAGAGAAAAATAATTTTAATTATATAAAAATCATTTTAAATAAGAATAATGTATTTAAAAATATTGTGAGTTATAAAATAAAACTTTTAATATTTTTGAAGAATTTTCATTAATAATTTAATTTTAATGATATTAGATTTATTTAATTATTATATTAAATAATGAGTTAAAAATGATTTTTATATTTTAAAAATCATTTTAAAGGAGAATAAAGTGTTAGAAAATATTTTGAATTTTAAAATATAATTTTCAATATTTTTGGAGAATTTTCATTAATAAATTAATATTAATGATATTGATTTATTTAATTATTATATTAAATAAATAAATTAAAAATAGTTTTATTGAATTAAAAATCATTTAAAAATGAGAAAAATGATTTAAAATGTTTTAATTTATAATTAATGACTTTTAATATTTGAATGATAATTCATTAATATTTAAATATTAATGGTGATCATTTAAAATAATTTTAATTACTTAAAAATCATTTAAGTAGAATATTGTTGATTTAAAAATATTTTAAGTTCTTAAAAATAACTTTAATATTTTGACCAAGATGTAATTATTATTTTAATATTATTAAATATTAATGATGATAAGGTTATTTGATAATTAAATCTTTTAAAAATGATTTTAGTGTTTGAAAAATTATTATAATTTATAATAATTGATTATTAATTATGAAAAGCTTCCGAAAAATATTATAATGGATAATTGACTTATCTAAAATGATATTGAAGCTTAGAGACCAAATTTAATTGACAATAACTGTGTTAATTGTCGGATAAGGTGACCAGAACACCGAGAATAGACCGAAGTCCAACTAGACCGAAATAGTTAGACTTGATAAATGTTTATATAGGTTATAAACACTAATGTGGCTATATGGTAATGTGTCTAGGTGAAGTTTGACTGTAGAATACAGTGATGCGTGTTGTGAATAATTTTGCTAATTGTGAGACCGATATTATTGGTTATAGGTCTTTCAAAAGTAGATAAGTTTATTGTGACACCCCCAAATCCAGGTACTCCATTCCCACGGGATTTGGTGTTCACTGTCCAAAACATTACATCTAACTACCTATAATCAAAGGATACAGACGTAATTTAAATAACTTAAACAATCATCTCACTACACCAAAAATGGCCTCTAGCGAAGGAAATTTTTTGAAGGAATTTATTCCTTCACATGAGGAGCTATTTAGCGAAGGAACAATGAATGACAAAAGTATAGTGACAATATAGTTATTAGCGAAAGAAACATCCTTCACAATTTATATTTTTTTTCTCGCAAAATTGGGGCGATAGAAAGATTTTTGGAGCCAAGTTATGATAAAAATTTGCGAGGAAAAAATCTATTTAGTGAAGGAATTATTACTCACTATATATCTGTTGGGTAAAATCTAGTTACGCACAACACGCAAGTATACGTGGTCAACAAGTAATATAGTGAAAGTAGAGTATCGTTCTCATGAGGAATTATTAATACAAATTACCAAATACTAACTCTTAACCAAACTAATTTTATTTAAACAATCAATTTAATGTTATGAATTAAATTATTTAATTAAACTAATTCTAATTACCCCTAATTACAAATCAGATTATGGAGATTTAAGATCAGAACTTCACGTATTGCTTCATTTAAGTTAACACACTTTTTATCAATTATTCTCTATCCTGAATTGTTAATCAAGAACACTAAAGCAGATAAAACCACCTCTCGATGCATAATACACATACTCACTTAAATCCACAAATGATAGAATTAAGCAAGACACCCTAATTAACTAATCCACTATATCTCTATGTGAATTACAATTAAAAAGGATTTAAAGCACAAATTCTCTATAAGATTACATATGGCGTAAAGGCATATCTCTATCCTAAACACGAATCATGAATTCTATCTATGCAGAAATCACAAACACATGCTATCATGATCAGATCTAAATCTATACTTCATCTCTCGAGTTCATATAGATTATCACGATAATTGTTAGGTAGGAAATTAAGCAATTAAGTTCAAATCACAATAGACAATCCTCACAATATAACATAATAATTGATAGTGAAGCATATTAAAATTATCTACACAATAAGATCCATTGTAATCTCAAACAAAGAATTAGTTTATGGAATTAAAACTAATAATCCAAACTTGAATAAACATTAAAAGACAAAGATAGAAGAAGATAAGAAGATAGAATCTATTGTCTATAGATTTGATGCTCTCTCCTTGCTCCTACTTTGAATCTTCAATGGTCTCCAAGTTGCTTCAATCTCCAAATCTAATAAGAACTAGGGTTTTTCCCAATCTACTCTAATCTAATCTAATAGAATTTTTCCAAAAACTTTTTCTAATCCTTGTAAATCTCCTCCTTTTATAAGCTTCCTTATATGTCTTTAAGTCCTCTTGGAAGTCCTTGAATCAAACAACTCGAATCAATCCATCTTAAACTCAAATTCTAGTTAAAATTGCCTTTTCTACGCATACCCAAGCCCCAGCTTGGGTATTGCATTGTAAATAGCAAGCCCCGGCTTGCTATGCTTCTGATTTTGAACTCAGGACCCCAAGCTCCGGCTTGGGTTTAAGGCTTAAAAGAGCAAGCACCGGCTTGGGTGCAAGCTGCTATTTGTTTTTTCTGCTGCAGTGTCCTCTGGTAAAATGGTCATAACCTTTCAAATCGAAGCTATCGACGAGATCTAAAACTTTCATTCTTTACGAATTGAGAAATAACGAACAGAGGAAGGTCGAAATTGGACTAGAAGTGACTGTTATGCAAATGACCACCCAAAACAGCGAAATTCAACGTCCGTTGGTACAAATGTCATAACTCTTGCATCCGAACTCCGATTGGAATGATTCAAGATGTTCTGGAAATCTAAGAAGAAGCTATAAAATATAGTCTAAGTTCCAAGCCAAGAACATAAAATGAACATAAAAGCCTAAATGATGTCCAGATTGCTTTTATTTGCGTTTTTCTACCAATTCTTTGCGATTTCCTTGCTTTTCTTTACCAATAATCGCTCACACCGCTCCCAAACATATAACCTACAAAATGAACACAACATGCATGAAAAGTAACTAAGACACATGAATATAAGCAACAAATTCAAGTTAAAGATACTGAATAAGTAGGTATAAAATCTACTTATCAAATACCCCCAAACTTAAACCGTTGCTTGTCCCCAAGCAACACAACATAATGCAATTCAATATAATGAAATGCAACTAATCTATATGCCTACGAATCTAGTAGTATTGATAGAATCAAATCTATTCATTCGGACTTAGAGAAATCAAGAAAACATGATAATACATCATATCAAAACAAATCAATAATTCCTATTAATCATCAAATCTCAAACTGTTATTACTGGTATAGTGCGTGTGTGCTTAACATTCATGCTAACTGATATAATGCTAAATACAACACATAATAGATCTCTTTAAAGGCATCATACAGTGTAAACTCACAAAATTCATGAACAAGCTAGATCAAACTAAAGTCAAACTTCCACCAAATTCAAGAGTCCAATCCGGGATACTTATGCTTTACTTTGCATTACGGGGGCTTTTTGCTCTTTTCCCATTTTATTATTATTATTTTTTCAACCATGACTGTGCAATGTCTCATTCCATTAGGCTAACAGTGTTACCCCTTAGCGAGCTTTTGACCAACGACTCCCAGACCATATAAGACCTTAGGGCGCTAGTTGTAAAGACAATCCCCTCGGGCGTACTTGCTAAAGTAACAAAGGCCCCGAAACAAGACTAGCCACAATATTTTTTTTCATCATTTTTTTATTGTTTTTTTTTCTTTTTTTTCTTTTTTTAAGCTTATGTATCCCAAAGTTTTCCCCCAAACTTAAGTTTTTGTCTAAATTTAGCCATCTCCGCCTGTTCATGTCTTTCATTTATTCAAACTAATATTATCCTTAAGAAGTCCATTATGTATCAATTTAAACTTAATTAGTCAACATAGTTGTTATTAATGTGTTATCCTTATTATACCAGTTTCAAATAGGAAAAGATTCAATTCATAACAAGAAATTACATCAAAGTTCTAATAGTCGATACTATACTTGGCTACTCAATCCCATTCTCATCATTGGCCAAAATAAACTGTAACTATCAAACAGCTGGACTAATGCAAGATGAACATAGTAACTAACTATTATTTTTGAATTTTTCATTTTTTTGACAAGAACTGAATATAATGCTATTCAAACTATACTACTATGCAACTACTTATGCAATTGTACTACATGAATGCAAACATAATAAACCTAAACTAAATTAACAACATATGCAAAATAATATAACATAAACATGAAACTAAACATGCAATAAAGAACTAAACTAAACTCCCCCAAACATAGAAATTACAATGTCCTCATTGTAAGAATATAGCGGTAAGTAGAAGAGAACTTCCCTGTAATCAGCTAAGCATGAGGTGATGGTGGGGATGGAAGCGACGATCATTTCCCTATCCATTGAACCTCCAATACCTGCAATGAAGAGAGACAACATGGATTAGAATAGAACTTTGGAATATAACGTGATTCCTATCTACTAAATAAACTAGGAAAGCATATAAATATAAAAAAAATTCCTGGGTTGCCTCCCAGTCAACGCTTGATTTATAGTCTTTCAGCCTGACTTTGTCTGGTCAACGCTATCCAATTCCCCTACGATAAGTTAGGATTCCTCCATCCATTAGAATTGCACTGTATATAGGTAGGTTTCCCATCTTACTAATCTGTTAATTGAAATAACCTAGCATAATTCCTGTACATGATGTTTCTAGTTCCATTGCATAGCTAGGTGTCTCATCCATTGTATTTGGGAATAAATTGTTGCATTGAGGCATGGAAAGTATTATGGACTTTTTCTCTTTTATTTTCTCTTCCTCAGCCCACCATGGTGTATACGAGGCCTCTTTATCATACTTATCATTGCCTTGGATATGACTACCAAGGGGACATGGGTGTGCAAAACTCATTGGATTTTTCAACTCTGGTTGAGAAGATATTTGGGGTATAATATAGGTGATCTGATATTCTTCATTTTCCAAACCCCTAGTTGTCTCCTCAATGTCTACTCCTTTCAGTTCATCTAGTGGCAGGTACACTTCTAGCTCTCCATCCGTTTCATCACCCATGTCATAGTACAAATTGTTTTAAGGGCGATTGTTCAACGCTTCGAACATTTAATCCATCTGATTCTGCAAATTTTGAATTGACCTCTCTTGCTTAATCATCTTCTCCTCAGTTGATGCTACAAACTTGAACCGCAAATCCTTCAATCTTGAATTATCTTGTTCAGTTTCGAAATCCATGTATTGAGGACCATTTATTGAGGAGTTAATGAGTTGTTCCAACTGTCTATTAAGATTTTGGGTTGATAACTCCTGACTCATTATCATCTCTTCATTTTCTGCTATAATCCTTAATTTGAATTCCTTCAACTCTGAATTATCTTCTTGTCGCATTGGAGGTGGATTTGAGAAATTTGATGGATATGTTGGACTTGGAATGCAGTATTGGTCTTGATAGTTATCACTCCATTCATAATCTAGGTGATACCCCCAACCTTGATGATAATTAGGATTAACATAGCTATTGAGGTATTCACCCCCAAACTGTACTTGTCCAACACTAATGTTGCACTAATAACTCGGATGCTAGCCAGCACAATATTCACATGTAACTACTATCTCCCGAGTACGTTGGGCTGCAAGAACATCCAACCTCTCCGAAAGTGTTGCAATTTCTGCTGACAATGTAGAAAATATATTGAGTCCATCAATCCTCGCTCCCCTTGGTTGAGACATACTCGAATATGGCCTTTCATAATTGCATCCAGCCATTGTACCTGAAATGAGAGAAAAATAAGAAGATAATAAAATAAAATATAAAGAAAGAAAAAGAAAAAAATGTTTAAATTAAGACTAATTTGATTGAAGCTAATATTGGCAAAAATGTATTAAACTAATTCCCCGGCAACGGCTCCAAAAACTTGTTGGATAAAATCTAGTTACGCACAGCACACAAGTATATGTGGTTAACAAGTAATACAGTGAAAGTAGAGTATCGTTCCCACGAGAAATTATTAATACAAATTACCAAATACTAACTCTTAACCAAACTAATTTTATTTAAACAATCAATTTAATGTTATGAATTAAATTATTTAATTAAACTAATTCTAATTACCCCTAATTACAAATCAGATTATGGAGATTTAAGATCAGAACTTCACTTATTGCTTCATTTAAGTTAACACACTTTTCATCAATTATTCTCTATCCTGAATTATTAATCAAGAACACTAAAGCAGATAAAACCACCTCTTGATGCATAATACTCATACTCACTTAAATCCACAAATGATAGAATTAAGCAAGACACCCTAATTAATTAATCGACTATATCTCTATGTGAATTACAATTAAAAAGGATTTAAAGCACAAGTTCTCTATAAGATTACATATGGTTTAAAGGCATATCTCTATCCTAAACACGAATCATGAATTCAATCTATGCAGAAATCACAAATACATGCTATCATGATCAGATCTAAATCTATACTTCATCTCTCGAGTTCATATAGATTATCACGGTAATTGTTAGCTAGACAATTAAGCAATTAAGTTCAAATCACAATACAAAATCCACAATGATAGATCACAGTAATTGATAAAAAAAAACATATTAAAATAAACTACACAATAAGATCCATTGTAATCTCAAGCAAAGAATTAGTTCATGGAATTAAAACTAAGAATCCAAACTTGAATAAACATTAAAAGACAAAGATAGAAGAAGATAAGAAGATAGAATCTATTGTCTGTAGATTTGATGCTCTCTCCTTGCTCCTACTTTGAATCTTCAATGGTCTCCAAGTTGCTTCAATCTCCAAATCTAATAAGAACTAGGGTTTTTCCCAATCTACTCTAATCTAATCTAATGGGATTCTTCCAAAAACTTTTTCTAATCCTTTTAAATCTCCTCCTTTTATAAGCTTCCTTATATGTCTTTAAGTCCTCTTGGAAGTCCTTGAATCAAACAACTCGAATCAATCCTTCTTGAACTCAAATTCTAGTTAAAATTGCCTTTTCTACGCATACCCAAGCCCCACCTTGGGTATTTCCTTGTAAATAACAAGCCCCGGCTTGCTATGCTTCTGATTTTGAACTCAGGACCACAAGCTCCGGCTTGGGTATAAGGCTTAGAAGAGCAAGCACCGGCTTGGGTGCAAGCTGCTATTTGTTTTTTCTGCTGCAGTGTCCTCTGGTAAAATGGCCATAACCTTTGATCCGGGAGGAGTTAAGGGGCCTGCCACCTATCAAATCGAAGCTATCGACGAGATCTACAACTTTAAGTCTTAAAGAATTGTGAAATAACGAACAGATGAAGGTCAAAATTGGACTGGAAGTGACTACTATGCAAATGACCACCCAAAACAGCGAAATTCAACGTCCGTTGGTACAAATGTCATAACTCTTGCATCCAAACTCCGATTGGAATGATTCAAGATGTTCCGGAAAGCTAAGAAGAAGCTATACAATGTAGTCCAAGTTCCAAGCCAAGAACATAAAATGAACATAAAAGCCCAAATGATGTCTAGATTGCTTTTCTTTGCGTTTTCCTACCAATTCTTTGCGATTTCCTTGCTTTTCCTTACCAATAGTCGCTCACACCGGTCCCAAACATATAACCTACAAAATGAACTCAAAATGCATGAAATGTAACTAAGACACATGAATATAAGCAACTAATTCAAGTAAAAGATACCAGATAAGTAGGTATAAAATCTACTAATCAATATCATTATTCAGAAATTTTTTGCGAGGGATAAAATTGGTCGCTATCTTGTTCTAAATAAGTTTTTTTGATTTAATTGTGGTGAATATAAATACCTTAAATTTTTTACAATAGTAAATTTAATTTTAATAATACTTTTTAAGTAACTTATAATATCAACTATTTATTTAAATAAACTATAAAGTAAATAACTTTACACTATGTTAAACTTTAAAATTTCTCCATAAAAGTTTATTTTTATGATCATAATTAAATAAAGTTAAAGTTAAATAAAATAAAATTAAATAATTCAAAAGACTTTAAATTTTATTTTAAGTATATAATATTAATCCAAAAAAATCTTTTGGAGATTAATTTAAAGTAACTTTATTTTTTGGTATTGTATTTAATATTCAGTTAAATAACAATTTGGGAGGGCTTTAATTAAGAAAGATTTTAGGATTATTTAATTTTATTTTTAATTAGTTCGGTACTAAACGAAAAAATCAAAAAAAACTTAACTTTATTTATTTGAAATACAGTACTGTGCTTGTTTCAAAAAAAAAAGAAGAAAGAGTAAAGTAGCGTGCGTGACCCGTACGAGAAAGGGAAGCAAGCGAGATAGGAAGCAAGCCAGATCAAGCGAGATCAAGGTTTCGCTCAATCCTTTCCCTGTGTTGTTATTTTCCCATTAACTCTGATTATTTTCCTTCAATTTTTCATTATTGTATTGACAAGCGCACATAAGCACAAACACAATTACACAAACACCTATTCATCTCTGTCACACACATTCACATGCTAAAAACTAAACCCTAATAGCTGCAACTTTTTTTGCTCGTCGTTCTCGATACTGATTTTAATCTCAGGCTGCTTAGGGGGCTCTCTACAATTGATCCATATATGATGTCTACATTTCAAATTTTGGCTTATAAATGATTGATTAAGGTTTTGGAGCTTCTGAATCCCATAGAAAATGGTAAAGACTTCGAGGTCTCAAGTCACAATCACTCTCGGACGTAGTGGTCAGGTACAATTATCCTCTTTTAATTAATTTCTCTCTTTCTCACTATTTACCCATTAGATAGGGTTTTATTTCTTCTAGTTGTAAAATGCACAAACTTTTGCCATAAGTTTTTGATGACTAAGTAATATTCGGTTCTATCTGAATGTTTCATTGAATTGCTGCAACTATAGCTAGTGTTATGTTCATAAAGTTTAATGTTTTATCAACATTGATGCAAGTAGTTGAATAAAATTGGGGTAATTTTCGAAGAGTTGAATCAATATTTCTGATTGAATAGTTGTGTGTTTATTATTGAGTTGTGAGTATTTACATTAGTTTCACAGGTGTTAAAGAGGGCTGGGGATGAATTGGATAACGTCTTTTCTAATTCACATCCAACTGATGGAAGTAAGAGATCTATCCGTCATAGACTAGGAACTAATATGGAGTTCAACAATAAAAGGTGTGTTGTTCCCTCCCTCCCTTGAGTTTCCATTATTAAGGCTTAGCTCAACTCTCTATGTATATAGTGATTTATAGCGGAGAATAATAATTTTTCCTATTATTTACCCAGAGTGAAAAACTTAGGCATATTTCTACTGTTGAGTAATAGATTTTGAATTGTAAGATTTTCTTTCCATATAAGCTGTAACTCAAGCTGGAAATTCTGTGGATGTATTTGATTTTGTGTCATAGTTAGAATGGTGAGGGTGTATACGTGTTTGTTTTTATGCGTTACTCCATAGTAAGCTAATTGAATAATCTTATAAAAATTTAAGGAAGGGAATGTGCTCTTTCATCTACAAAGCAATGGGAAAAAAACATAAATTTATGAAGGCTTAACCATAAAGTCTGAGATTCTTAGAAACAAACTGCACAATTGACGCCAGGATACAACATCAAAATAATAAGTTGTCACATTTAAATTCATAGCTTAGCCTAGACAATATTCTTATATATGTAGGATTCTTTCTAGTGGGACCAAAGTTCAGACATATTATTTGGTTTGCATAGTTCTGTTTGAACCTATTCTTGAGAATGACCTTTGCTTTAGTCAGCTTCTTTATCATTTTAAATCGCTGGATCATTGCCATTGTGCTTATTATGTGAAGGTTGCTCTTCCACTCCACATATAGTATACAGATGTCGACAAGCTCCTTGTCTATTACCTAAATTCTGCTTGAAGGACATTTGTTATTGAGTTCCGTAGCTTGATTAAGTTCAAAGTTGTAATCACCTGCCTTACTATCCATCATGTTTTTGTGAGGCGCATCTTCAAAGATTGTTGCTGAGTTTTATAAAAGAATTTATAGATGACATGTGTTCTGCACATTAATTGGGTGTTCTGCGTGTGCATTACCTTCTCCAATGCTCAAGTTTTTCCTTGATGTTGTGGCTACACTTACACTCTTGGTGTTGAGGCTACACTTACACTTTTGGTGCTGAGGCTACACTTACATTCTAGCGATAGGATGAAGGAACACTTGGGGACATCATGATGATACATGACAACCTCATGCATAGGAACATAAATTGGACCTTTTTATGTTCCTACCTGAATTGTTAGAATAATTTTCCAGCTAGTTAGATCTTGTGCAATCTAATGCTGATATCTGAGGTAGATGGTAGAAATCAGAAGGGGTGTGGTCTTTTAGGATCATAAACTTTATTGAGATTATTGGGGTCCAATCTCATTGATTCCTTTAAATTTTGAGAATATTTAGCTGAACTTGAATATTTTTTGGGCATCTTATGCCATTTTAGCAGTTATCTTTACTTTGGTACACATTTTGGCAGGCATCGGGGCGACAATAATAGATTGAGCACAAGTTCTGCTGATAGCATAGATGGTAACTAGCTAATAAGCATTATTGTTATGTTGTATTATTAAAATTTGATCTAATTATCATTTCTCATTTTGTTGCCTTTGAATACATAAAGATGTGCATCTTCGCAAAGATGATCTCCGATACAAAATCTTGTGTAAAAGCGGAAATAAGCAAACTCAAAGTGATGGCCAGCAAAATGGAGTTGACCTACGTGAAATGCTATCAGGGCCAGCCTAACCCTCAATAACTAGTCTAGGTATGCAGCAGCTCAGGCCCAAGGAAAAGAATAGTAGACAGTACATGCCTGATAGAAATGAAGTTAAGCAACTAATGCCAGAAATAAGGGATGTTAGGCAACACATTCCAGAGACCAGGGATGTTAGACAGAGGATGCTAGAGACTAGGGATGTCAGACAGAGGATTCCAGAGATCAAGGATGTTAGACAGAGGATGCCCGAGACTAGGGATGTTAGACAGAGGATGCTTGAGACCAGAGAGGTTAGAGAACGGATGCCCGAGATGAGGGAGGTTATAGAGCGGATTCCTGAGGTGAGGGAGGTTATAGAGCGAATGCCTGAGACAAGGGTTGATAGACAACACATTCCCGAGATAAGGGATGATAGATAACGCTTACTCGATTCTACTGGCGCAAGTATAATGGGGAGGATCCCTTCTGCAAGAGGTGTAGACGTCCTGCCTCAAATAAGTTCATTAAAAAATTCTTATTCACCCTGGACATTGAATCGTTTAAGGAGAAGATCACCAAATGGAGTTTTTGGTACTTCTAGAGGTGCCTCACTGCCAAGGAATGAGGAAAAATCACGGAGAAGGCCAATAATCAGGGCATATGATGATGTTAGATCAGCTGCATATTTGTGCAAAGATGGTCTTGAGCTCTCTAGGCCCATGGGGACAACATCTTATATGGCAAAACTGGTTGTAGCTGCTGGACCTGCAAAGCACGTGACTCCCATGCTAGCCACACCTCCTCCACCTGGTGTCATTGTACACAAAAGTTCATATACAGTACAAAGCTATTTCCCTTGATTACCTTTTCTTTTTCCTCTTGGTCATGTTGCTTATCATTAACGAAGTGTTTGTTAATTAAATGTATGTTCTTAATGTGTTTCTTTTCTTATTGGTTACTTTACTACATAGATTGACGAACAACATACTTTTGAGGGCTTGTTGCATTCACTGGGATTGGGAAAGTACATTATAAATTTTAAGGCGGAGGAAGTATGTAGCCTGTGGTGACCTTCTCCTTTACTCACTCACTAGATTTGTTATCTTATGTTTGGTTTTAGATTTTATAAGTATTTTTCCAAAAGGTGTGTACCTATACTGATTCACAGAAATTTTGCATGATTCAACCTTAGCATGTATTCACACGTGAAATAAAAAATGCAGCAATATAGAAGTTGAAAAATACTTTGTCACTCTTTTGCTTTTATGACTAAAGTGTAGTACATGTTTATACATATGTTAAGTTGTAACTATTTTGTAGTTCTCTCATCTAACTGGTACCATATGTATGTGAGTATATGTGAGCTTTTATCTTTAATTTTGTTTTGGTTGGCTATAACTGTCATGGTTAATGAATAACCTTGTTTGCAATTAAGATTGTGACAGTTGGTCCTGTTCAATGGTGGGACGTTTGCCAAAGAATAGATTGGCCTGATAGAGAGGAATTCATATGCCGGAGTACTCTTTGCAGATAAGGTGCTGCAGAATTAGTGATGGATAATTCTGATTATGAAGATCATGATAGTGGGGAAAAGGATATGATGAAACCCCATGATCGATCCATTTCATATATTTCAAATACGGAGGTGCAGATGAGATCTGGAAGGAGACAAGTTTGGCAAAAGTCCAAGGTATTTGTTGCAGTTCTCAATCTTTAATGCTCCCATCACATGAATGTCTTCCAATACGTGCTTATGATTTTCCCATCTGTTCTAGATATCATTTTATGCACTGAATTATCTGGGATTTGAAGAGGAAAATCTCAGTATTGTGCATAATGGCAGAGAGATTGAAATGGAAAAGCTTCCAACTCAAGAGATTGAAATAAGGCAGAAGGACTTGTGGCCTATTTTTGACCACTTCCAGAGGATCCATCCCGAATGGGGTGATGACGGGTAATGAGAGAGCTATTTGTTAATATCTTCTGGTTCATCCCTAATAATCCTTATTAAGCCTTCCTTTATATTATCTGTTGAACTAGAGGAAGTTTGCTTAATAATTTTAATGGATTCAAACACGTGTTTTTACTTGCATTCTTTTGTCGGCTTGCTTTAACTGGCGTTCATCCATCCAGATAGTTTTATTGTTAATAGAAGATTTTCAAATTTGACAGGGGCATCAACTACATATGTGAGATTCTTCCCTTATATAAAAAAGAACTTTGATTATAACGTAGTAATATTCCTCTTGACCTTTAATCTGTTTGCTATTTCAACCTACCGTGTTGATAATGTATTAAAGATTGTACATGAGCGTTTCTACACTATCGCCATTGGTTGTTGTACCTGCCTTTTCATGAGCGTCTTAATATTTCCAAATTCATCTGGAGAAGACCTCCATAATTCCACCGTATGCAAACTTGAAGGATTATCCAATTCAATTGAAGGTGTGTGTGTGTGTGTATATATATATATATATATATATATATATATATATATATATATATATATATATATATATACAAAATTCAATATATTTTGTTATATTCCAATTCTTTTTTCTTTTTCTCTATTTTTTAACCTTAAACTTGACTTGTCAATTATATTGAATTAAAGTATTTAGAAGTCCTGTCACTTGGCTGAGCATGCTAATGTCCTAGTTACTTTATAATCATTTGAGTCACCCAATTGATTTCCTCAATAGTGAAATTTCAAGGATGATGATCTTTCGACTAATGAACACGTGTCTACTTGATCAATATAATTTATCAGCAAGACAAATCTTTTAGTTTTTTTGTAATGGATGGCAAAAATGCTCATTCACTAACTGTGAAACTTTTCATCATGCGTCTCTAGATACTTCAATGATGAAGAGCCAGAAATAAACAAAGGCAATCCGAGGAGGATCCCATTTACAAGGGGTATATAGATGTTCTGGACTCAAAGTATTATGATGAGACCTTGGTAAGTTCTTTCCTGATAAGTGCACGTATATGCACACTCCAGTATAGTAAATGCAATGGAATTATAATGAATACCAATTTATGCAATACATTCTTTATATTTTGCATGTGTTTGTATTAAATGGTGCAGGCACTACATGCAAGGTGGGAACCAAGACACTTGAGACATTGCTACAAATTCCCTGGGATGCAGTATGTAAAATTGGGAGCCGTTCTTTGCCGTTTTGGATACACAGTTGTTGCTCTACATGGTTGTATGCAAACTGAAATCAAGGTAGACATTACACTTGTGTTTATTGTTATTTTTAAAAGATAAATAAATTGGTCCCTATAGTAAGTAAACATAAATATTTTAAGGTTTTATAAGCTTAAACAACTCCTTAATTTTCGCTAAGACAAGATAAACATGAGTTGGTTAGGTTGCAGAAAGATGTAAAATTGACATGTAATAATTTATTTTTATTTTTTAAAATAATCAAATAAAGTGGAAGATTTTTGGTTTTCATTTTGTGTTTAGATCTCATGGATCAAATTCTTCCCCTAAGAAAAATGTACAAATAAAAGAGTTCAGAGGACAATAAGAGCCTTGTCACCATTCGAAAATAGTTAAAACTATTTGATTTTAGAAATTATCAGTGTTCAGTCTTTGTTTTTCTGTTTAAAAATCCACTGAACATCCAACACCATATGGGAGTTTCCCAATTTAGTTGGATAATTTTTTTATTATGTTTGAAACTCTCACTTATTTTGTCCCCAGTCCAGTATCATGTGAATTGGCAAGCAGATCCACCAAACAGATAAATTCCAGTCCATCCAATTTAACACTTTACTACTGTTCACTCTGTATTTATGTTCTTGTTCATATCTTTTTTATGTTATTAATGTGGGTTTAGATTTCCTTATTCCACATGTAATGATGTCATAATGTTGTGACGAATAAGAAGGATACTTCAGATTATCAGGACAGAATAACTAGGGATGTTGCACTCCATTCTGTTCCATTTAAAGGTTACCATTAGGAATTTACATAAACAATAATCACTACTTTTAATAATTTGTTGAATTTTTTTAATATGTTTGAAGTTTGAACATGCCTTCACTGCATGACAACATAGTTCTCTTTGTCAAAGCCTTGAGATGTATTCTTTCATAGTTATGATAATTTTGTTGTTTGTTTTCCTCTTGTCAGCCTGGTTTTGGATATCAGCAGCAACTTGTTCCAGGTATGAGGCATGGTGGAGCTCCCATGCCGAATTATTTTGTGCCACCGGTTCAGCAGGGCCAGTAAGGTCAGCGTCCTGGGGGAAGACGTACCGAATCTGTTACTGGGCAGCAACCACAACAGCCTGTTCCACTAATGCAGCAGCAGGTTGGTGGAATGTCTAACTTATGTTTTCCTTCCAGTTTCTGCATTTATAGTCATATTCATTCTTCTTCATCTGATGGCTTGTTTGGACAATAGATGCTTCCAAGGGGGCGTGTCTATCGTTACCCACCAGGTCGTGGCATGCCAGATGTTTCCATGCCTGGTATGGCTGGAGGAATGCTTTCTGTTTAGGACGTACATTTCATTCCTTCTAGCTCGTTATTTTTTCAGTTTTCTTATGTTAGTTATTAAATATTATAAGTACTATGATCTTTGGGAGATCAAGATACAATAACAAATTTTGTACTTATCGTGACTTGAGTATTACCTATTTATATATGGAGTATTAGTTTTAATTTTTGACTCTTTATGCAGTTTATCAATTAGTTTGAAACAAGTATGACATTTATATTAACTTGAAATATTAAATTTAATATTTATTATAGCATTTAATAATAATAATAAATATGAAATCACTGATTTAAAAATTAATTATAATTTGCAATGAATTTTGATTGTTTATCAATTAATTTTTTTATATAAATTTATAATTTGCGAATGATTTTACTTGAGAAATGGATTTTAATGAAGGATTATTTTCCTCACTAAATCTTTTCTAGTTAATTAGTTAGTCATCAATGAAGGATTATTTTTATCACTAATTTGAAGATGCATTCTCAATTTATAATTAGTGAAAGAAAATTTTCTCTCGTTAAATAAATTTGTTCTTCACAATATATTATTTGTGAGGGAATAAAGTTATTCACCAATTTCAAATAGTCCTTTTTAAAATATTATTTGTGAAGAAAACCAATCTTTCACTAAATAACAATATTCCATTACTAAATACAATTTGTGAATAAAAAAGTTATTCACAAAAAATATTTAGTTACTATTTAGCAAAGGATACACAATTGCGAGGAGGTCTAATGCGAACACTTGTGTGAAGGAAATAATTTTTTGCAATAAATTACTTGTGAATGATATAGGGCCTCTAGTGAAGGATTTGTCCCTCACTAGAGGCCATTTTTGGTGTAGTGTCTTTCCCATTAAAGGGTTACATCATCATCTAAAAATAAATTCCAGGTATTATAACCTTAAAATTATTACATCAGTTTGCGGAATACATCATATATTAAAACAAGTCTTTAACATAATTCATTAAAATAAAATTATCATATGTCTTCAACATTTGGACATCTTGCCCTTTCCTTTGCTAGTAGACGGCTCATCGACTTTCTCAACTTTAGCTGCAGTGTTAAATGCAAGAGTGAGCAAACAATTGCTCACTGATATAGAAAGTAGCAATGATAGTAACATGAGAGTGAACAACGAACGCTGAACAATAAGAAACTTGTTCTACAAATCAAAATAGAAAACAAGTTAGAACTTTAATTATCTAAGGGTCCTAAGACCACGAACTATGTCCCCGGTGCTTAGGTATTATTACCCAACCTTAACAGTCATTTAGACTATACGGACCCTTCTTAACGTATTGTTGGGTAAAATCTAATTACGCACAAAACGCAAGTATACGTGGTCAACAAGTAATACAGTGAAAGTAGAGTATCGTTCCCACGAGGAATTATTATACAAATTACCAAATACTAATTTTTAACCAAACTAATTTTATTTAAACAATCAATTTAATGTTATAAAGTAAATTACTTAATTAAACTAATTCTAATTACCACTAATTATAAATCACATTATGGAGATTTAAGATCACAACTTCACTTATTGCTTCATTTAAGTTAACACACTTCTCATCAATTATTTTCTATCCTGAATTGTTAATCAAGAACACTAAAGCAGATAAAACCACTTCTCGATGCATAATACCCATACTCACTTAAATCCACAATTGATAGAATTAAGCAAGACACCCTAATTAACTAATCCACTATATCTCTATGTGAATTAAAATTAAAAAGGATTTAAAGCACAAGTTCTCTATAAGATTACATATGGCGTAAAGACATATCTCTATCCTAAACACGAATCATGAATTCCATCTATGCAGAAATCACAAACATATGCTATCATGATCAAATCTAAATTTATACTTCATCTCTCGAGTTCATATAGATTATCACGGTAATTGTTAGTTAGGCAATTAAGCAATTAAGTCCAAATCACAATAGACAATCCACAATGATAGATCACAATAATTGATAAAAAAAAACATATTAAAATAAATTACACAATAAGATCCATTGTAATCTCAAACAAAGAATTAGTTCATTGAATTAAAACTAAGTATACACACTTGAATAAACATTAAAAGATAAAAATAGAAGTAGAGTGAAGAATAAATCTATTGTCAGCAAATCTCCATCTTCCTCAAGCTCCTGCTCTTGATCTTCAATGGTCTCCAAGTCACTTCAATCTTCAAATCTCATAATAAATAGGATTTTTTCCTAATCTAATATAAACTAATCTAATAGAATTCTTCCTCTATTCCTCTTTTAATCCTTGTGATTCTCCTCCTTTTATACGCCTCTTCATAAGTCTTTAAGTCCTCTTAGAAGCCTTGAATCAATCATCTCGAAACAATCCCTCTTGGACTCAAATTTTAGTTAAAATTGCCTTTTCTACGCATACCCAAGCCCCAGCTTGGGTATTTCCTTGTAAATAGCAAGGCCCGGCTTGCTATGCTACTGATTTTGAGCTCAGGACCCCAAGCATCGGCTTGGGTGCAAGCTGCTAATTGTTTTTTCTGTTGCAGTGTCTTCTGGTAAAATGGTCATAACCTTTGATCCGGGAGGAGTTACGGGGCCTGCCACCTATCAAATCGAAGCTATCGCCAAGCTCTACAACTTTCATTCTTTGAGTTTTGAGAAATAAGGAACGGAGGAAGGTCGAAATTGGACTGGAACTGACTGTTATGCAAATGACCACCCAAAACAGTGAAATTCAACGTCCGTTGGTACAGATGTCATAACTCTTGCATCCGAACTCCGATTGGAATGATTCAAGATATTCCGGAAAGCTAAGAAGAAGCTCTAAAATATAGTCCAAGTTCCAAGACAATGACATGAATTGAACATGAAAGCCCAAATGATGTCTGATTTGCTTTTCTTTGCGATTTCCTTGCTTTTCCTTACAAATAGTCGCTCACACCGCTCCCAAACATATAACCTACAAAATGAACACAAATGCATGAAAAGTAACTAAGTCACATGAATATAAGCAACTAATTCAAGTAAAAGATACCGGATAAGTAAGTATAAAATCTACTTATCAAATACCCCCAAACTTAAACCATTGCTTGTCCCCAAGCAACACAACATAATGCAATGCAATGCAATGAAATGAAATGCAACTCATCTATATGCTTACGAATCCAGCAGTATTGATAGAATCAAATCTATTCACTCGGCCTTAGAGCAATCAAGCAAACACGACAATACTTCATATCAAAACCAATCAACAATTTCCTAGTCAATCATCAAGTCTTAAACTGTTATTACTGGTATAGTGCGTGTGTGCTCAACATCCATGCTAACTGATATAATGCTAAATACAACACATAATTGATCTCTTTAAAGGAATCATACAGTGCAAACTCACAAAATTCACGAACAAGCTAAATCCAACAAAATTCAAACATCCACCAAGTTCAAAAGTCCAATCCGGGATACTTATGCTTTACTTTGCATTACGGGGCTTTTTGAACTATTCTCGTCTTATTGTTTTTTTTCTTTTTTCTTTTTTTTTTGATAACCATGACTGTGAAATGTCTCATTCCATTAGGCTAACAGTGCTACCCCTTAGCGAGCTTTCGACCAACGACTCCTAGACCATAAAGACCTTAGGGCGCTAGGTGTAAAGACAATCCCCTCGGGCATACTTGCTCAAGTAACAAAGACCCCGAAACAAGACTAGCCACGATATTTATTCATTTTTTTTTTTTTTTTTTGAAGCTTATATATCCCAAATTTTTCACCCAAACTTAAGTTTTTGTCTAAATTCAGTCATCTACGCCTTTTCATGTCTTATATTCATTCAAACTAATATTATCCTTAAGAAGTCCATTATTTTCCAATTTAAACTTAAACAGTCAACATAGTTGTTCCTATCGTGTTAACCTTGATTATACCAGTTTCAAACAGAAAAAGATTCAGTTTATAACAAGAAAACACATCAAAGCTCTAATAGTCAGTACTATACTTGCCTACTCAATTCCATTCTCATCATTGGCCAAAATAAACTGAACCATCTAATAACTGTAATCATGCAAGATGAACATAGTAACTAACTATTATTTTTGATTTTTTTTAACAAGAAACTGAATATAATGCTATTCAAACTATACTACTATGAAACTACTTATGCAGTTGTACTACATGAATGCAAACATAATGAACCTAAACTAAATTAACAACATATGCAAAATAACATAACATAAACATGAAACTAAACATGCAATAAAGAACTAAACTAAACTCCCCCAAACTGAGCAATTACAATGTCCTCATTGTAAGAATATAGCGGTACGTAGAAGAGAACTTCCCTGTAATTAGCTAAGCGTGAAGTGATGGTGGCGACGGCAGTGACGATCATTTTCCTATCCATTGAACCTCCAATACTTGCAATGAAGAGAGACAACATGGATTAGATTAGCACTTTAGAATATAACATGATTCCTATCTACTAAATAAACTAGGAAAGCATATAAATATAAAAAAAATAAAAAATTTCTGGGTTGCCTCCCATCGGTAACTGATTCTGATCTTTTCAAATTAACTTTGTCTTGTCAACACTAACCAATTCCTCTTCGAAAGTTGAGGAACCCTCCATCCATCGAAAATAATATAGCTTTTGGTAGGTTCCCATTTGTGATATCCATTGTATTAAAGTCACCTAGCATGCTTTCTTTAGCTAAGATCACATTCAAGAACGTCCAACATCTAGGTGTTTTCTCCATTGTGTCTGCGAATATATTCTGTCATTGAGGTTTGTCGGACACAACACTCTCTTGTTCTATCTTCTCCAGCTCATCGTACCATGGCTTCGAAGTTGTACTCGCTTTTATGGCACAAGGAGTATTTCCAATGACATGACTACCTAGTGGACAAAGTTTTGCAAATCTAGCAAATATTGGAGTTGGTAACCTAACCACTTGACTTTGTGACTTCTAAAATCTTAGCAATCAGCCTCCAATTGACAGCTAGCATCAAATCTAGCAATATATCTTGATATATATAGATTTGAGAGAGAGAAAATTACTACATTTAGCTTATTTTTCAACTTAGCTCTCAGTAACTCATTCTCTCTCAACACCTCCGAATTTAACAAGTTCCTCAGTCACTTATTAACCTCCTAGAACACCTAAAGTCAGATTGAAGAGCATAGATCAAAGATTTGGGCTAGAAAGGTATAAAACCCTACTTCACTTTGATCTTGTAGGCTTTGTCAAAATTTGTGTTTTTATGTTTTTATAAGTGTTATAAGATGTTTTTAGATGATCTATGTTGATCCATCATGGATCCATAGCATCAAAGTGGTTAAAAATTTATGTTTTCAAAAACTATTCTTGAGCATTCTTAGTGCTCTGACAAGCAAATGTCAGTAGCCATAGATCTCTGTATGTTTGTGATTTTTCTTGTTTTATGTTTTGGATTTGTTGTTTGACATGAGGACTGTAATCTGGAAGTGAAATCACAACCATTACATGTCCAGATTTTATTTTATTGATGGTCAAAGAGAGTTGACTGAGCATAACCAACACTTTTTGGGTAACCTAGAAAGTGTGTAACTAGCGTCTGACAACACTTTGCCAAGCCAAGAACTGTCAGGATTTATGTGATATAATGA
This sequence comes from Panax ginseng, assembly GCA_020205605.1. Lineage (NCBI taxonomy): Eukaryota > Viridiplantae > Streptophyta > Magnoliopsida > Apiales > Araliaceae > Panax > Panax ginseng. The sequence goes on along the minus strand of CM035131.1, from coordinate 58,901,783 downwards.
TATGGTTATATGCAGTTCAGTTCGTAGCTTGTACGATGGACTTTAGATCCATGTATTTAGACCCTTCAAAACATCAATATATTGAACGTAATGAGTGGTCAAACCAAGCCACTCGGTCACGTTTTGCAGTTTTTGGAATTTCCATAAACTGTAAAGAACATAGTTTTGACAGCCTTTGACCGGATCATATCTTGTAATCCTGTTGTTGTTAAACTGATATGTTGCTTTGTGAATGTTCTATGACATAAGGACTTCATATAGGAACCATTATATTACTTGAATCAAGGCTGGAACTAATTATAGGAAATTAATCTTGAAAGTGTCCACTCGGACTGCTGGGTTTCTGGGAAAACCCAGAAACCGTCTGACAAGAACTTTGTGAGCTTAGATCTTCATGATGTGTGATTAAATGGTTCAAGTGAGGATTAGAACTTGTAGTACTACATGTTTATTACATGATTGAAGCTTTAGGTAGCCCAAAAACAATTTGGGAAGAGAATTATATTCGGTCAAACAGAGCACCTTGAACATTGACCTTGTCAGTGTTCTTGAGCCAAGAACAACTAAGATGACAGACAAGTGTCGCTACAGGCCTATAGCGACGGTTTATTTAATTTTATTTTCCTAATTTCCGGAAAAATGATTAAATATAGAAAATAAATTATAAAAAATACAAAAAAATGGTTTTAAAAATTATTTTAAATAATGAAAAATAATTTTTGAGTATTTGGGATATTTTTCATTAATATTTATATTTATTTGAATATTATGATATTTAATTTATTTAATTAGTGTATTAAATAAATTAGAGAAAAATGATTTTAATATATTAAAAATTATTTTAGATGAGAATAAAGTGTTAGAAAATATTTTAATTTATAAAATATAATTTTCAATATTTTAGCTAATTCTCATTAATAAATTAATATTTATGATATTAGGTTTATTTAATTATTAAATTAAATAAATGATGGTAAAAAGGTTTTATTAATTTAAAATTATTAAAAATGAGAAAAGTGATATAAAAATATTTTAAGTTATAATTAATGACTTTGTATATTTTGATGATAATTTCATTAATATTTAAATATTAATGGTGATAATTTAAAAATGATTTTAATTACTTTATAAATCATTTAAGTAGAATATTGGTGATTTAAAAATATTTTAAGTTATTATAAATAATTTTAATATTTTGACAGTATGTCTTTAATATTTTAATATTATTAAATATTAATGATGATGGATTTATTTGATATTTAAATCATTTAAAAATAATTTCAGTGTTTGAAAAATTATTATAAAATATAATAATTTTTAGAAAATTATTAAAAGCTTCCGAAAAATATTATAAATGATATTTGAATTATTTAAAATAATATTGAAACTTAGAGATCGAGTTTAGTTGACAATCAATGTGTTAATTGTCAGATAGGGTGACCAGAACACCGAGAATAGACCAAAGTCCAATCAGACCGAACTAGATAGACTTGTTAAGTGTTTATATAGGTTATAAACACTAATGTGACTATGTGCTAATGTGCCTAGGAGAAAGATTGACTGTAAATTACAGTATTGTGTGTTGTGAATTAACGTGATAATTGTGAGACTGATATTATGATTATAGGTCATTTGAACGCAGATAAGTATAGTGTGTAGCAGTAATCAACGGAGAAGGAAGTTTCCTAACTCAACCTTGAGTTATATCTTTTCAAATATTATGGTGGTTAATTATTGTGAATAAGCTATGCCTGAGAATTTATTGTTGATTATTCACAGTTAGTGTAGGTTTATTAATTCAAATTGAATTAGTGATTTTGAGAATATATATTTGTAGAATAATTGTTATTGGATACTTACATCCGTAGAAGCTATTAGTGATTGCAAATAGTACAGTCAAATTTTGTCTATTGTTAAGTCATGTTGAGAAATGTCTTAGCCAATTGTTCTTGTGACAACCCGAGAATTTTGACAATTTAATAAACTCTTAAAAGATTGAATAGAGGTTAAATAATAAACCTAGACAGAAAATAAGTGTATGTATTTGACATTTTTGGGAATGAATTTTGTGAATTTAAAAACTTTTGGTGAAGGTTTACAGTGTTAAGAGTATTTGTGTATATGGTCATATGTGTGTATAGTATGTGGTTAAGGGTCAAGGGTTGACTGGATAAATTATATCAGTCACAAACCCTAATAATATATTAAGAACCTCGACGTTCAGTTAGAAAACCCTAACGATTGATAAGAAACTCTATTACCGGCTATGAAAACCCTAATTTCAGTTCTGAGAATCTGAAACCCTAATTCAGAATATTAAAACCCTAATTGGGAAGCTTGAAGATAAGTGTTAAGGTTTTTATGTTATTTATTTAATTAGGGATTACCCTAATTGATTATTAGAAAACCCTAATTATTCAACTGGAAACCCTAATGTACAATTATGGAACCTAGATGCTAAATTAGCAATTTTAATTAAAGAAATATTAACCTTAATTGGCAAGCTTGAATGTGATTAGGAAATTTTAATGTAATTAGGAAATCCTAATTATAATTTAGAAATCTTAATTTTCTATTTTTAAAACTTAATTAGAAAAGCCTAGAATATAAATTTATGTAACCTTAGTGTTAAACCCTAAGGGTCAAAACCTAATAGTTGTGAGAAGTTACCATGTTGCCATTCACTTTATAAGTCAAATGACCAAACTACCCTTTTTAATATTTTAATGAGGTGGAGTGTAGATCTAACCCTACTTGTGGTTGGTGACCAACCCTAAGCTAGCCTTGTGGCCTAGAAATCAACTTTAATCAGCCAACAACTGATCACATGATCAGCCCTTGACATTTCATCATTTTATATATAGATCAAAGAGAGGGAAAGTCATAAAACTAAGCTCATTTGCATCCTTACACTCAACCAAACTTTTCTCTCTCCTTAGCCATGAAAATATTAAGTAAATCAGTCACTAGTAAGAGCATTAGCAAGCCAGGAACAGATCACAAAGATTAGATTCAAGATCAAAGCATGAATGAGGTATAAACCCTAAATTTTGTAAATCATATGATCTTATGTTAGATTTTGTGGTTTATTGTTTTATGTTGTGTATTAGGATGTTAATAAGTGATCTGGGTTATTAGATCAAGGATCTATAACATCTGGATGCAAGAATTTAAAGATTTCAAAAATCTGGAAAAGTTTAAAAATATGGCCTGACATCCATATGTCATAGGCCTTAGATCTTTTCCTGTTAATGTTTTGGTGTGTTTGATGTTATAGATCTATTCTTTGTAGCAAAGGCTTTAATCTGAAACTTGAAGCAAGCCCATATCATGTTTATATTGAAAGATATGATCGGTCAAAATGCGTTGACCGAGCACGAAAATTTGAATCTGGGCAACCCAGAATTTTTCTAGGTGGTCTGACAAGATTTTTAAAGCCCTTGATCTTGCTCTATGATAATGTTTTGGCCATGTTATTGTTTTGTTGTTGTAGACTGATTTGAAGACTTCATGCTAAAACCTTTAGATCACTTAGATCCATAACAGAATAGGAGATTTGGCCGGTCAAACAACCGTTGACCATCAGCCGGATGAACAATCTGGAAAATCCAGATTTGTTTAAGAACCATTTTTTTGTTAGACTTTGACTAGCCTTGATTTCTTAAAACGCGTTGTTGTTAAACTGAGATCAAGACATGTAAATGTTCCTTGTCACGTGTACTATATATGTGAACCTTAATAACATTGATTCGTTGACCAGAACACTAAGAAAATTGAACCACAAAGCGGTACCTCGCAAACGTCTAGGTTTCTGGATTACCTAAAAACCCCAGATGAGGCTTGACAAGATCTTTGAGAGCCCAGATCTCTCTGATTAGATATAAGATAGCCATGCTGTTTGTTTAGGGTTGTAGTATTGCATCAACACTATAATTTGAACACTTAATCAAACCCAGATATCTCCGGATCTATGAATTACAGTTGGTCAACCCTATCACCTTGTCCACTGACATGAAGGCTTAAGAACACTCAAGAATATCTATAGCGACGGTTCTATCGCTATAGGCCCCTTTAGTGACAGTTTATTTATGAAAATTAATTATTGTACTTATTAAATAGATAAAAATAGTTTTTAATTATTAAAAATACATAATAAATTCCTAAAAATTATTTTAAAGCCTGAAAATTAGTTTTTAATTATTTTGAGTATATTTCATAAATATTTAATATTTTTGGAATATAAGTGGTATTTAATTTATTTAATTATAATATTAAATAAATTATTTAAAAATAATTTTAATACTTGAAAAATCATTTCAAATTATATTATGGTATAAGAAAATATTTTAAGTTATTTTTATGACTTTTAATATTTTGTGATGAATTTCATTAATAAATTAATATTAATGGTAATTAATTTATTAAATAAATTATGGAAAAATAGAATTTATGCTTTAAAAATTATATAAAAATAATATAAGTGTTATAAAAATATTTTAAGTTATAAAATATAACTTTTGATATTTTGTCATGAAAATATTAATATTCTAATATTAATGGCAAATAATTAATAATAGTTTTAATTACTTTAAAATCATTTAATGGTAATAATAAAGTATTAAAAATACTTTGAGATATTATAAATATATTATAATATTATGTTAAGGATTTCATTAATATTTAATATTAAATAAATATTAATGATAATAGAATTAAGTGGTATTTAAATCATATAAATATGATATTAATGATTGAAAAATCATGATAAATAGTAATAATTATCTGAAAATTATTATGGGCCTATGAAAATTATTTTGACTGATTAATAAATTACCTAAGATAATTGTTAAGTGTTTAGGTAGAGTTTAATTGAACTTAACCTCGATTTTTGTTCGATTAGGCAATCGGGATGTCGGAATAGTACTGAACTCAACTCAGACTGTAATAGTTTGACTTAATACTAGGTCTTATGTGCTGTATAGACTGATAGGATTATGTGGTAATGTGTTTAGGTTATTTTATACTGTGATAATATTATTCTAATATTTGGAGATCGGTATTATCTATATTGGGTCTTCGAATAAAGCTAAGTTATATTTCGTAATGGTAATCAACGAAACAGGCAAGTTTTTCTTAACTCTACTAAGAGTTGTTTCATTCAGATATACTTATGGTTAATCATTGCTGATTGTCATTGTAGAATTGTACTTTGTACATATTGCATGTATAAGTCAGGTATGAAAGGCTGATCACCTTCATTACCGTTCGGTTCAGATATATTTGTTCATGTTTAATACTTGTTCAGTCAAAAGTTTATTCGTGCTAATTCACAACTACATTGTTGAATTATAGCCAGCTTATTATTCAGACTCTTTCAATTATGATATATCCTTAAATAAAATATAAACATGTTGGGCAACCTTCATGCTCACCCTTGCTATATCATGATAAAACATTGCAGATTAAGGTGAATGCGTCGGATACAAGGAAAGGTTAAAGACATTTCCAACTTTAGTTTACATGTGCAGATAGATTGGTAACAATAATGTATAATAAAATCTTTGTATGTTAGATAGGATAATGAATTGTGTATAAGTTATGGTTACTCGACCTTGGGATTCGTATATAATGTTTAATGTATAAATAATTTATGTTTATATCTTCCGCAATAGTTAGAACTAGTGTACCAGATCCGTTGTGATTTAGGACCCAGATTTGGGGGCGCTACAGTTCTGGCAAGACGAACATTTGTTAAAACCTGATAAGGTTGAGAAGAGAAGAGAAAAGAAGAAAATTCAAATATTATTGATAGGTCGATGCCAATTGTTTCGGCTAGATCAAAAAAGAAAACTTGATAGATTTGAGAGAGAAGAGAAGTGATTAGATATTGAAATCATTAAATTTCGTTGTTGAATCAAATCTTAATTATGAGACTGAGAAGAACAACCTTTTATATAAATGGAACATTTTATTGGTCATAAATTCGACTATTGCGCGCTATGTTTAAGTATTATGCATAATATAAGGGTATAATAAAGCTGATCACTTGTTATACTTGCAGAGGGGTATGATTTAATCTTTATGGTTATCTGATACACCTGAGTATATATCAAAGTAAATCTTTGATATCTACCTCAGAAGAGAAGTTCTAGATCTTGTGTGATCACTCAACATAAATCTGGAAAACATTCCACTTTGCTATTGCGTAGAATTGATTCTTGATTATTCATTAGAATATCGTAGAAACATTGAAAGCATTGTATACTTTCGTTAATTTGTTGCATAGGTTACGAGAAGATTACTTAGAGAAGAACAAATTGTTCAGCTATTTCAAAGTTCCCCGAACTTTGGAGTCATTCTATCGAATTAGATAGTTTATTGTCTTGATTTTGATACATTTATTGTATATCTTAACTTGCGGGGCAAATTTGTTTCTCACCCTTGCTAAATAAAACATTTTAGCTAGGGACGGAGAAGCTAGAGGAGCTGTGAAGATAAAAGGCAAAGGTGTTATGCTGTGATAATTGTGTTTAACATATATATTATGTTGTTTTTGTAAATCCTTTTTGTATATCTAAAGGGTATGTTTATAATATAAAGGTTAGATAACCTGGGACGAATGTATTAACTATATCAGTTAATGTGGTTTATATGTCTATTCATAATTAAATGGGTAGTTAAATGTTATTTATATTGTGGATCGTGAGCACCAAACTTGGCTGTCAGGTAACTCGGATTTGGGGGCGTCACACTTATCATGCTCCTTAACACATTACATAGCATACTAGTCATATAATACAAGTTAAAGTAACCATATAAGCATGCCTCAAACTTCAGACCAAAAATAGAATACATAACTGACTGCAGGATGGCGTAGTTGTGCCCTGGCTAGGCTTAGGGATAGCGCAGCTGCGCTGTCCTCTAACCTGGCCAGAGTTGAGCTTCTGCTCTCCTTATTTTAGTCCAACTTTAATATACATATACACTTACAATTAACATGCATATGTGCTAGAGGTCTTCACATACACATATGACCATTCTTGAGTTCACTTTTACAAGTTTTAGTTTACGATTTACATAGAATTAAAGCATAAAAAGGTCATGTAGTCACCATACTTTATAACTTAGCCATATGTCCACATAGAGATCACTTAATCTATTAATACATATGATCATAGTGTTCATATCATTTATTCATAACTAGCATTGATATCTCTTTAAAAACATACTTAAACTCATGCTTAGTCTACTACCAGTATATCAAACACACAAGAACCATGTTTAGAGACATAAACATGACATCTTAAATCTTTAGAATCTAAATACTCATATTTAATGTAACTTGGTTTTTAAAAAAATATATCCAAGTTTATCTTTGAAATTATTTTAAACTTGAATGATGCAATACATCACATACACGACAACTTTAAAACTCTTATCATCTGTAGTTAAGTCATGTTAACATCTTCTTAAGATCAGAATGTACATCATGTAGTATTCATGCATATTTGCTTTGATATAACAAGCTTTGCCTTGAACAAGTTCTTTAACAGAAGGTCTAACAAGTTGGTCATGAATACAAGAACTATAACCACTATATCATGCTTATTTCTGTTCGAAATCAGTCATGTATATATATCATCAAGTTCAGAACATAAATTCCATAAAAGTTTATTTTCAAAACTTTAAGTTTTTGTTAAAACTCTCTTACTAAATTATGTTAAGCAATTCCTACCACGTAAGAAAGCTTTATAAAACATGTTATACCTCTTTTTCATGTATATATATGTTATAATACCAAATTAGCAACAACATAGCATAACAGAAACTAGAAACTGATTCTGGGGTCCGACGCAGCTGAGCCCTACCTAGATCAACTCCAGTAACTTACTCTGTTTTGTAGATCATCAACTAACTTTAATTTTTCTTGGATTAAACATACTCAAATCTGACATTAAAGGTTCCATATATGTACACATACTTCACTAACACATAATAGCATGCTAAGTCATATTGATTAACAGAGAATGTGACGCCCCCAAAATAGGTATACATCACCCATCTTGAGTCGCCAAATACATGGTACATAAATCAAATACAACTTAATTATACAACTGTCGTGTAAAATACGAAAAAACATAAACTGAGAGTTTAAGCAAGAATATTGCCTTCTAGACAATATCCACTCTCAATGGACTCCTCATAGACAGTATACAAACTCAAATTCAGTCCTTATTACATTTATTATCACACAATTTAATAGAATAATGAGGACTACTAATGCTATCATCTGGACTGTCATTCCGTTTCCCGACTCATCCCAGCTATATTCTCATTTCATGAAGAGAATAAAGGAAAGAAAGGGTGAGCTCAACTAGCCCAAAGAAAAATATTATGACTAAGATAATACAGGATAAATTATCATTAGCCTTCAACAATGTTAAACTGATAAAATACAATAGACATCAAGTTTAACTGCAGCGGAATAAGCAATCCATTAAAAGAGTCAAGTAGAGAATAAAATCTACTATCTTTTATGATTTAAAACATTTTTTCATCACTTTTATCGTTGAGACTCAGCTTAATAAATAATCCACATCATCCCTGGACTACGACCAAGGATATTCATTAGCGTCATGACCACAAATTATCTATGCACTACGGGCCAAGGATATTCGTGTATTCATCAATGGTCATGATCATGCCAACAACTGTCCATCAATGCACTATGGGCCAACGAGGACTTTTATCACATCATTTGTAACATTACAGTCATGATTATACGGAATAATCCCTGGTCATAATCATACCAAGTCTATCTATGCACTACAGGCCATAGATGACTTTCAAAAATATAAACACGAGGATGATGACAATGATATAAGAATTCAATAAAACAAGTTCACGAATTAATTTATTCAGGAACTAATAACGTCCAAATTGTCAACATGATACTTCTTTGTAGAGTTAAATTCAAGAATGCTCAGAAGAATATTTTTATGAAAATATATTGAATGAAGCGCAAATATCAAGGATATTCCACTAATTTCATGGAGTATAGAAGTTAAAAATTTAACCAACTGAGTATAATAAATAATGGAATAATAAAAGAAATCACCAGGCATGTGATAGATAGCACAAAGCGAGTTATTCCAATGTAATGATAAAAAGGCGAAACCAGTGTCCAGCGTAAAACGCATGCAGACAAGATATTCTAACAGAATAATAAATGCGGAATAATAAATAATGAAACCAGATCCGGCGTAGAACTTACAGACAGGATATTCCGACAGAATAATAAATGCAAAATAATAAATAATGGAACCAAAAGTCAAAGTGAATTCAAGACCGAAGCGTGATATTCCAGTAATAATAAAGAACGGAATAACAGAAGAATTTCACCACGTATGTTGTACTTCGCATAAACCGGTTATTACAACATAATAATATAGAATGGAATAATAGAAAAATTTTACCATGTATACGGTACTTCGCATAAACAGGTTATTCCAACATAATAATATAGAATGGAATAAAAGAAGAATTTCACCATGTATGCGGTTGATTAGATAAACAAAAGTTATTCCAACATAATAATATAGAATGGAATAACAAGAGGATTTCACCAAGTTTAAGGTATGCCAGATACAGATTATGTATAGGGTATGTCACAGATACAAAGTTATTCCAATGTAATAATAAAGAATGGAATAACATAAGGATTTCACCAAGTATAGGGTATGCCACGTGATACAAAGGTTATGTATAGGGTATGTCACAGACATACAAAGTTATTCCAATGTAATAATAATGAATGGAATAAATAAGGATTTCACCAAGTATAGGGTATGTCACAGATACAAAGTTATGCATAGGGTATGCATCACATATCTGAGTTATTCCAACAGTAATAATAAAGAATGCAATAATGAAGTTCTCTTCATGAATAAGAAAGAATAACACCCTTACCATAAAAAGACATTGGATATCAAGTAGTGAAGTAGCGAGAATACTCTTTCTTCTTTCTCTATAATTTCTCTCTCTAGAGTTTCAAAGAATTCGTAAGAAATAATGAAGGAATGAGCTTCTATTTATAAAAGAATGGATTGAATAGTAAATAATTCTGAACAGTCAAGATTGATTTACTTTTAAACGACGGTCAGATTGATTTACTATTAAAACTTAAAGCAACGGTCCATACCGATTTACTATTAAAACTTTAAACCAAAGAATCCATATTGATTCACTATTATAACTTTCCACCAATGGGTCCATATTGATTCACTAATATAACTTCAACCAACTATTCTGAAAATTAGCACATCTCCTCATGGAATAATATTGTACCCAAATAATTCAATGCACAATACTAGAGTGAATAGTAACTCGGGTGAATAGTAACTCGAGAATAGTAACTCATGAATAGTAACTCATGAATAGTAACTCGTGAATAGTAACTTATGAATAGTAACTCGTGAATAGTACTCCAACATGAAAAGTTCCTCGAATACCCGATTGAACAATATAACCTCCAGACATCAATTATCATCGGAATAGATGTCGATTTCTACTAACACAAATAATCCCAACATAATGAAATTATCAAATTCATCTTTAATCAACACGAACTTATTCATCATTAATATTATAACTCACAATATTTAACAACCGTGTTGTTCCTCGAGGAAAGAGGGGCTTTCCAATAAGGATTTCTCCCTATTGGCGCGCAATTAGGTGACCAAACCTCTCTTTGATAGAACTTCTAGACATTGTAAATATTGCAATTTAATAATATGAATAACTTTTTCGTCTCAATAATTAATTTAATAAAATAGCATATTATGCACATGATACTGTGACAATAATCGAATCAATAATATGAGAGATATGATGCAGCAATTACTATAGCAATAATTGAGTATAACTGAGTGACTTATCACGTAAGCATCAATAATCAATACCGTAAAGCTACTATGCAACCACACGCCAGACATCGCATTTTTTTACTAATGGGTAGTTCAACAAGATAACGATAAAACCTCCGTCGTTATTTCCATAAAATATCTTTGTCATTTTCTAACTACGACAGTACTTCTATTGTGAGGTCCACCAATGATTATGCCATCGTACGAATATTCCCCGACAAAAAAAATATTCCCCAACCAATCGAATATTATATGACAACTTGCATACTTTGCAAAATTTTCAAATACTACCCACAACTATAACACTATCTCAAATTCACACCATAATATTCAAAAAAATATTTCGAGAAAATTAAATCTTTATTCGTAAAATTTGGGGTCTCACAATCTCCCCTCCTTATGAAATTTCGCCCTCGAAATTTACGTACGTACTTGGTATGCCGAACAGATGAGGACACTTCGTCAGATCCTATCTCTTAAGGTATAACCTTTAAGCATAGAATATATTCTAGGATTTTAACAGGTACATCTTCATACGTTGAATTATTCGCTATCTCGTATGGTTCTAAATCAATAATGTGGTTCGGGTCGTCCACATATTTACGTAACATCGATACATGACAAACGTTATGAACACGCAACATACTTGGTGGTAAAATGATTCTATAGGCCACAGTTCCTACTCGATCGAGGATTTCAAATGGGCCAATTAAATCGAGAGTTGAGATTTCCTCTCTTCATCGATTCTTGCTTCTAGAATAACGCCCTCTTGAACCTTCTTTTTCACATTCATCATCTTTGAGTATGTAACTTGAGCGTCTTTAACTTTATCGATTAAAGTCGATTCTAATCGTATATTTGTTATCTTCACGTGGATCCCTAGAGTCTTTAACTCTGTCTTCATCATTTGTAAGTTATACGAAATGGGTTTTTGTGTTAACAACATCGCACTCATAAACGCATACGATCTTCTACTCAACGCGTCAGCTACCACGTTCGCTTTTCCACGATGGTATTGAATGGTACGATCGTAATCTTCAACAGCTCGAGCCAACGTCTTTGACACATTATACGATCGTTTTAGGTACATAAATATTTGAGGGTTTTGTACTGGGGTCAATACAAAATTTGATTTCACGCTCTAGGGGTAGGCTAGGAAGTCTTCAAGAATACGCCAGGAAATTTATTAATAATAGAAATATCATTCAAAACTGTGATCCTCATCCAAGACTTGGATAGCACGTCACATTGATTCCTATCAACTTGCCATCGTCATTCACGATGTCGCCTACAAAAAGTCTGACTTCGGTGCATTCCACACAAGGAAGTCAACAACAAAAAGATCGGGGCTCTTTACATATGGCTTGATATGACAGTGATTGACTTTAGTGGTTTGGTTGCTTGAATTCGCATAACAGGTTGGTTATGAATATAAAAGCTAACAACCTTACGAAAAGCATGATGAGTAGTTAACCAATCGATTCCTAAAATCACATCAAATGAAAGTATTTTCAAAGAGATAAGATCGACAGGTAACGTGAAAATGTCGATTTGAATCAACAAGATTTATAAACAGTGGAGGTAACGAAGGCTCCTACTAACGAAGTTTCAACCAATAAGTCAAAGTCTAACTTCTCCGGAGTCAAATTTAAACGTTGAACGCAAGCAAGAGAGATAAAATAATGGGTAGAACCGGTATCTTATAAGGCATAGACTTCGCAAGAATTTATAATTAACTAACCCGTGCTAACTTCGTTCGGGTTACTCGCTTTTTGAGAAGTCACGAAAAACGCCCTCCCTTGCACTACCGGTTTTGACTTTTCTGGGACGACCTTTGGTGCCTCCATCGTAGCTGAACTTGTCTTTGGTGAATGACAAAATTGGGCTAGGTGTCCTTTTCTTCCACAATTGTAACATGCTTTGGATGGCATCGCGCAGTTTGGACTGATATGTCCCTCCCCTCATCATTTGAAGCATATAATAGGCAGTCGTTCTCCTTCTTTAACAACGGGTGATGGTGCTGACGTCTTTCCATCATGTTGAATCTCCTCTTCTTGAAATGTCTATTATTATTATTTTCGCCATGATTACCACCGAAGTGGTTACCATTTCTGGCATGTTGATTCCCTCCACACTTATTGCCACCGCTTCGATAACTGCTATCACTAGTATTATCATTTTATCGGCTGCTCTCTTTTGGTTAGGTTGACTCATTATCACGCTCCAATAACTGAGCCCTATTAACAACATCTGAATACAAATATAGTTTATGAGAGATAAGATATTGACGTATCTTAGGTTTCAAACCTCTTAAAAACATTCGCGCCATTCTCTCCTCATTATCAACCAAATGGAACGAAACCCGACAACTCAAAGAACTTGGCTTCGTCTCGCGATACGGTCATGTTGTTTTGTTCCACTTGATGAACTCTACCTCTTTCATGTGACGAATACTTTCGTGAAAGTACTTGTCGTTGAATGCTTCTTGGAACTTTTCAAAGACATCTTCATCAAGGCAGGTTGAGTACGCTTTATAGATTCCCACCAAGAATCGCCTCGCCTGCATAATATGAAGGTGGCAAAGGGAACCTTTTGCTCTCGGAGCATCCCAAGACATCAAATATCTTGTTGATCTCGCTTAATCCACGTCTCACTTTTTAAGTGGTTTTGGCTCTCCAAAAACTCCGGGTCCCAGCTCCTTGAACTGCTTGGCATGTGACCATGCCCGAGAGTTGCCAGTGTTTCCACCTGCATTTTGGACAGGAGCCGTTCTCTCCTGATGTTGCATGAATTGCAAAAACCTCGAAACATTCCATCGTTCATCATTTGGTCAGTGTTGTTGCTTGCATGAGGATTGTCGCCTTCCTGATGCACATTGTCCTGATTATTGATCAGTGGAGACTCAACGGTCTCCTGTGCTCCATTGATGTTCTCAGCATTCTCGGATGCCATTTTCAAATACTGCCACAAAACAAGGGTTAATTAACATATCACATATTATCCCTATACTCTGACCAACCAATTAACTAACAAATAAACTTAGGTAGGTCATACTAGCGAAGGAATTCCCCGTCTCTCCCCTCCTAGTTCTTATCTCACATCTTAGCCAGGGATCATATCCCTAAGCTTTGATACCAACCGTGGCGCCCCCAAAATAGGTATACATCACCCATCTTGAGTCAAATCGAATACATGGTACATAAATCAAATACAACTTAATTATACAATCGTCATGTAAAATACGACAAAACATAAACCGAGAGTTTAAGCAAGAATATTGCCTTCTGACAATATCCACTCTCAATGGAGTCCTCATGTATGTGATACAAACTCAAATTTAGTCCTCATTACATTTATTATCACACTATTTAATAGAATAGTGAGGACTACTATGTTATCATTTGGATCATCACTCAAGTGACTCGTCCCAAGCTATATTCTCATTTCTCAAGAGAACAAAGAAAAGAAAGGGTGAGCTCAACTAGCCCAAAGAAGAAATATTATGACTAAGATAATACATGATAAATTATCATTAGCCTTCAACAATGTTAAACTGATAAAATACAATAGACATCAAGTTTAATCATAGTGGAATAAGCAATCCATTAAAAGAGTCAAGTAGAGAATAAAATCTACTATCTTTTATGATTTAAAACGTTTTCATCACTTTTATCACGAGACTCGACAATAAATAATCCACATCATCCTCGCACTCTACTACCAAGGATATTCATTAGCGTCACGACCAATAATTATCCATGCACTACAGGCCAAGGATATTCGTGTATTCATCAATGGTTATGATCATGCCAACAACTGTCCATCAATGCACTATGGACCAATGAGGACTTTTATGACATCATTTGTAACATTACGGTCATGATTATACCGAATAATCCCTGGTCATAATCATACCAAGTCCATCTATGCACTACAGGCCACAGATGACTTTCAAAAATATATATACGAGGGTGATGACAATGATATAAGAATTCAATAAAACATGTTAACAAATTAATTTATTCAGGAACTAATAACGTCCAAATTGTCAACATGATACTTCTTTGTAGAGTAAAATTCAAGAATGATCAGAAGAATATTTCCATGAAAAGATACTGGATGAAGCGCAAATATCAAGGATATTCCACTAATTTCATGGAGTATAGAACTTAAAACTTTAACCAACTGAGTATAATAAATAATGGAATAACAAAAGAAATCACTAGACATTTGATAGATAGCACAGGCAGGTTATTCCAACAGAATGACAAAGACGGAACCAGGTGCGGCGTAAAATGCACAGACAGGATATTCCAACAGAATAATAAATGCGGAATAATAAATAATGGAACCAGGTCCAACATAGAATGTACAGACAGGATATTCTGACAGAATAATAAATGCGAAATAATAAATAATGGAACCAGGTCAGGCGAAATTCGCACCGACAGGATATTCTGACAGAATAATAAAGAACGGAATAATAGAAGAATTTCACCACATATGCGGTACTTCGCATAAATAGGTTATTCCAATATAATAATATAGAATAGAATAATAGAAGAATTTCACCATGTATGCGGTACTTCGCATAAACAGGTTATTCCAACATAATAATATAGAATGAAATAACAGAAGAATTTCACCATGTATGCGGTACTTCGCATAAACAGGTTATTCCAACATAATAATATATAATGGAATAAAGAGGGATTTCACCAAGTATAGGGTATACCACGTGTACAAGGTTATGTATAGGGTATGTGGCACAGATACGAGTTATTCTAACGTAATAATAAAGAATGGAATAACATAAGGATTTCACCAAGTATAGGGTATGCCACGTTATACAAAGTTATGTATAGGGTATGTCACAGTATACTGAGTTATTCCAACGAATAATAAAGAATGGAATAACATAAGGATTTCACCAAGTATAGGGTATCCACGTATACATGTTATGTATAGG
This sequence comes from Panax ginseng, assembly GCA_020205605.1. Lineage (NCBI taxonomy): Eukaryota > Viridiplantae > Streptophyta > Magnoliopsida > Apiales > Araliaceae > Panax > Panax ginseng. The sequence goes on along the minus strand of CM035131.1, from coordinate 58,885,889 downwards.
GTATGTCACAGATATCTGAGTTATTCCAAAAGAATAATAAAGAATGGAATAACGAAGTTCTCTTCATGAATAAGAAAGAATAACACCCTTACCGTAAAAGACATTTGGATATCGAAGTAGTGAAGTAATAGAATACTCTTCTTTTTCTCTCTATAATTTCTCTCTCTAGAGTTTCAAAGAATTGTAAGAAATAATGAAGGAATGAGCTTCTATTTATAGAAGAATGGATTGAATAGTAACTAATTCACGGACGGTCCAGTTGATTTACTTTTAAAACGGACGGTCCGTAGATTGATTTACTATTAAAACTTAAAGCAATTGGGTCCATACCGATTTACTATTAAAACTTTAAACCAAATGATCCATATTGATTCACTATTATAACTTTCCACCAATGGTCCATATTGATTCACTAATATAACTTCAACCAACATGCAAAAAATTAGCACATCTCCTCATGGAATAATATTGTACCCAAATACCAAATGCACAATACTAGAGTGAATAGTAACTGGGTGAATAGTAACTCATGAATAGTAACTCATGAATAGTAACTTATGAATAGTAACTCGTGAATAGTACTCCGACACCAAAAGTTCCCCGAATACCCGATTGAATAATTTAACCTCCAGACATCAATTATCATCGGAATAGATGTCGATTTCTACTAACACAAATAATCCCAACATAATGAAATTATCAAATTCATCTTTAATCAACACGAACTTATTCATCATTAATATTATAACTCACAATATTTAACAACCAGGTAGTTCCCAGGAAAGAGGGGGCTTTCCAATAAGGATTTCTCCTCCTATTGCCGCATTAATTAGGTGACCAAACCTCTCCTTGATAGAACTTCTAGACATTGTAAATATTGCAATTTAATAATATGAATAACTTTGTCGTCTCAATTATTGATTTAATAAAATAACATATTATTCACATGATACTGTGATAATAATCGAATCAATAATATGAGAGATATGATGCACAAATTACTATAGCAATAATTGAGTATAACTGAGTGACTTATCACGTAAGCATCAATAATCAATACCGTGTGCTACTATGCAACCACGTGTATTACTATACTTTTACTACCGGGTAGTTCAACAGTATTAACGATAAAACCTCCATCGTTATTTCCAAAAAATATCTTTGTCGTTTTCTAACTACTTACAATTACTTCCATTTAGGGGGTCCACCAATGATTATCTTTGCCATATCTGAATATTCCCACAAAAAGAATATTCCCCAATAATCGAATATTATATGACAACTTGCATACTTTGCAAAATTTTCAAATACTACCCACAACTATAACACTATCTCAAATTCACACCATAATATTCAAAAAAATATTTCGAGAAAATTAAATCTTTATTCCTAAAATTTGGGGTCTCACAAAGAAATTTATGTAATTTCTAAGAATTTGATAAAACCCAACTAAGTACAAAAGTTAGGATTTTTATACCTCTTGAAGCGTAGTATACTTAGTTTCTCCCTTATGTGATTGTTGGACTCTTCTTTGAAGCACAAACTCTCAGACTCAATTTCTCAAAGTTTCACAGTCAAAACATAGCCACTTAAAAACTGAGAATTGAACTGCTATTTATAGAGGAATGGTGGACTGGCCACTGAGTTTATACTGAGGTTATAATCCATGGTGTATAGGAAGAAAACAACAGTTATCAAAGGTTTGTTCAACCACCCACCATCAGACATCTCCATAGCCAATGATCACTACTTGGGAATATTGGGTAAAATCTAATTACGCACGACACGCAAGTATACGTGGTCAACAAGTAATATAATAGTAAGTAAAGTATCATTCCCACAGAGACAATTAAGTAAGAATTTAACCTCATAATTATCAATTTCTTATTAATCCTAATTTTATTAAACTATCCAAATCAATGATTAAAATTATAAAATCTAAATTATTAATAAATATAAGATCACAAACCAATCACAAATATTAACAATTATTGGAGAATTAGGCTTACGATTTCACCTTAAGCTTCACTCTGATTTTTACACCTTTGTTCCAATTCAATTCACTATCCCAATTTATTAATCAAGAACACTAATGTAGCACTATCCACCTCTCATTGCACTAATACTGTATTAACTCAAACCCACAAATTAGATAGAAATAAGTTAAACACCTTAATCAACAAACTCATTATATCTCTATGTGAATTATAATTAAAGAAGGTTTAAGATTAAGTTCCCTATCCCATTACATGCGATGTCAAGCATATCTCTACCTTAACATTCATCAAGATTCTGTTCATTCCCAAAATTCAAGAACACATGTTATATTAACTAAGTTTAGATTCGTACTTCCTCTCTCGAATTCATACAAATCCACAAAGAACTATTGATCAGGCAATTCATAAATCCAAGCTCAAATTAATATAGATAAACTGGATAATAGCTTATTAAAATGGAAATCAAAGTTACATAATCATCGTTTCACTTAAGGATCCATCATAAGCCTAAAAAGTAAATTAGATCATCATCAATGAATTAAATACTGAATAAATTAAAGATAACATCTTTTCAATTACAAATATAAGACTAAGAAGAAGAATAATGAAAAACACCATTCACGTTAGCCTTAATCCACAATCGATATAAAAGTTCATCAAAATCTTCACTCCAATGCTCGATATGAATTTCTATAATTAATCTCTGATAATTGCTCTGTATCATATTGATTATGATGTTTGTTGCTCAATATTTATCCAACACACCAGTTTTTGGTAGAAGTCCCATGTTAATTAGAGTCTAAATGCTATCCACATACTAAAATCCATGTTCCATCAGAGTTTGCAATAAGCTAGGATTGCCAGACTTCGAGACCCCCCGCCCCGGTGGGGTGTAAGAACAAAATAGGCCCGCCCCGGCGGGGGTATTATCTGCTTCTTAATTTTGCTAAACTTCATGCTTGCTTCCATAATTGCTTCAAATGACTCCGTTTCTTTGCTACTTTCCACACCAACCACCATACACATAAAATAACACAAAACGAGTAAAAACGAACATGGAAACAAGAAATTAACAACGATTAAGCTTGAAATGGACATCGATTCATGGATATAAAATCCACTTATCAAAATCTGCCAAACTTAATGTAATTCAATTAATATGTGCACACCTAGAGGGGGGGTGAATAGGTGTTTAAGCTTAAAGTGATAAATAGTGAAAACTTTTTGAAATTTTCTGCTACAGGTATAATTCAGACAGCTACACCTGTCTGCTTTAGTGTTTGCTTTAGCTTATGTTCTTCATTTCTTATTATTAGACAGCTAGACCTGTCTGCTTTAGTGTCTGGATAGTGGCGTGAATAACAAAGAAGTTCAGAACGTGAATGACAGTTAAAGAGATAAACAGAAGTAAAAATCACACCAAGATTTTTACGTGGTTCGGCCCCTCTAGTGGCCTAATCCACGTCCAATACCAATTGGTATTGGAGACTCTATTTATTTCAATTTAACTTAGTTAAATACAAAATAACTCCCTGTTTGAGAAAGTTTTCCGTTGGACACGACTGGCCCATCTTGCACCTCTGCAATCCTTCTCACCACTGAGACCTCTGCACTACTGTAGCTTTGAAAGCTTGTCTACAAACAGATCCTATCAACTCTAGATAGACCAAGCCGATACACGACTTAAACTAAGAACAAGGATATTGATTCTGCATTATCAAGTTTCCAAAGATAATACAATTTAAGAACAATACAAAAGGGTTGTTGGAAAGAAACTCAGAATCACTATTGAATAGAACGTATGAGACTAATTAAAGCTTTTCCAAGTTCTGTCTTCCAATAGCCGAGCAGGAGAGATATATATAGTAGAGCTTCCAACGGCTATAAGAGGGCTGATTCCATGAAATCAGCACCAAATCGATAGATATATTGTTTCCTTGATAAGCTCAACCTAAAAGATATGATATCAATCATCTGATCTGAAGGGATACGAAAGATATGGTTTGTTAACAATATACTATATTTAGAGCATATACCTTTTGAAGCTTCTAGTTCAAATTTGAATCAACTAATCAGTTGACCAAATTTCATTCCATGTCAATCAATTGAGATGAGATTACAGCAAACATGCAATATAGATTTATATGGACTGTTATATGTTACCATAATGTCCACCCATAATTCATGCATATAATATAATATTATATACTGCCAATATTCATGCATATTATATTATCATAGTTACAACCATAATCCATGCATATTAATTATAATATTATAATAAACCATGAACCGTACACATGTCTAATATACTTAAATTAGTCATCATTCAAGACATCATAAAATCAAAAACCAACACTTAAACCCTGCTAGTCCTCGAGCACAAAACAAACTATATGCTATGCAATGCAATGAGATGAGATATAATGTATCTAACTATATGATTACGAATCCAACAGTATCACAGAATCAAAAATATTCCTCCGGCCTCAAGAAGATCAAGCAAATATTTCAACACCTCATATCAAAACCACTCAATAGTTTCTCCTCAATCCTCGAATCTTAGACCCTCATTACTGATATAGTGCGTGTGTGAGCAACGTCTATGCTAACTGATTCTAATTCAAATTCAACACATAATCAATTTCTTATTAGGAATCATAGAAAATAACTCAAAAATTTCAAAAATAGAAAAGTTCGAACTAAAATCAAACATTTACCAAGATTAGGGGATCGAATAAGGTATTCATGCTTTCTTTTCTTTCTTTTTATTTTCAATGACGGGGGCTCTTTGCTCCTATTTCCTGACTTTTCTTCATATATATATTTTTTTCGATAGATGGTTGGTATGTGCATTTTACGCTCGTGTTTATGAGGAGTATGTTTTCCTCAACCCACCACAAGACTCAACTAGATATTATTTTCTCTTCTTTTGTTTCTGAAGCTTAAATACCCTACCTTTTACCCCAAACTTAGGTTCTTGTCTAATTCGTCATTTTCACTGCCTATTCTTGTCATTCTATGATTTACACTAGCAGTATCCTTTAGACACTATTTATGTATCAATTTAAACTAATCAGTCAACACAGATGTTATTACGTGCTCCCCTTTTTATACCAGTTTCAAACAAGCACAATATCCGAGTTATAATTCAAAACTACATCAAGGTTCTAAATATCAATGTTGTATTTATCGACTTAATCTCAATCTCATCATTGGCCCAAAATAAAATAAACTATAATACTGCTGGATATATGTAAACATAATATTTAACTAATTTATATATATATATATATATATATATATATATATTCATATAACAAAATGCAGAAATAACAACAAAAATTAAACTAAGTATGCACCTAAGCTATTATGCAATTATATGATTACATGAATGCAATATCACAAATCCTAAATTAATATGCAAAACTAAAGTGCAATGACAAATGCAAGCCTAACTAATGACATTATGCATGCAAACATGTAATTAAAATCCCCCAAACTTAAGAATTACAGTGCCATCATTGTGTGGATAACTCAATAAAAATTATAAGGACTTCCCTATAAGCACATTAAACATGGGGTGGTGGTGGTTGATCTTCTTCCTCGGAGTCACTCGGTGGAAATCGCGGCAGTGGCGCCAGTATCTGATATGGAAATTGGGCAGTTTGATTGAAGCTCTGGAGTGTCGCATTTAATTATGCGAAAGATGTATTCATAGCTTCAAACATGTGGTCTTGTCTCGCTGCGAGTCGCTGCATCTCCCTTTGTGTTGACTTGTTGCGCGTATCCATTTGACGTTGAAATGCAAGAAACTGAGTGTTAGATATGGCATCAGATTCTGGTTCCGCCTCCGCTCCTTGCTCTCCCACAGTTGCATCCTCATCCTCCGAGGTGTCTGCAGCGTCAACCTCATCCTCCGAAGCTGTTGGAAAAATAAATCCCAGACCTCGAGGATGGGAATCACCTCCGGCCCACACCGAATACCACACGATCATTCTAGAATCGAGTAGCTGAAGAAACATCTGAGTGGGTTCATCACCGGACCATCTAACACCCGCTTCGCGACATAACCCACATATGAGTGATGGGTGTGGCAAGCCGCCTGAAAAGTTTCCTCGTAAGCTTCGACGAATGGAAAAATAGATTATGGCCCCGACATTAATGATGAAATCTTGCACAATTGCGTATAGAAGTAGTGCCTTCTCCTTTGTCACGTCCGATGTGTGTTGGGATGGATACAATTTTGCACATAAGAAGGTATACCATATTTTACCATACCGACTGAGATCCTTGCTATGACAAACAGTGCCTCCTTTCTGACCCTTGATCCATGTTTTCCCGACTTAGTCATTTCTTTGAGTATAGCCTCACTGTCAGGATCAAAATCATGTAGGTGAGCGTATTGGCACTATCGAGGCACTCATAACTGATAATAGGTGTTGATGGCATTGGCACTGAATGAGACTAATCAACCCCACACATAAGCATTGAAGGGGGCTTTTTCCTCGGCGTTGGCATAAAACTCTTTGACCACGTTAACAACAGATGGCTCAGGTTCCTCAGTGAACTTGTTCCACCCTTTCTGATAAATTTGTTGCATCATTTCACCGTCAACAGGATCCAGTGCCAACCCCCACTCCGGTGTAAGAGCTTTCGTCACCATATAGTCGTATCGGTCGGTGGCGGTGGCACTTACGAATTTACGGCAATTAAAGGTCCATGTCGGTTGTGCGGGCCTTGAACTTTCTCCCCTTTGTCATTTTGATGTGGGTTGCGACGCCATTGAATTGAGTAAGCCTTAACAGAACTATTTCCCCCAAAACTTGACTCACACACTCTGTCGAATAGGTGGTGTGCACACTGATTTCTTCCCCCAAGGTTGGGGAATTCTGTGGCAATTATGATGAGAGAAGATGAAGAACTTTAAAATAGGTACCTCACTCTCAAATGCAAGATGAATTCCCACAATAAGAACCCTAATTCGTGGCTTCCTGAGTTCAATTTAAGTGTATATGATGAACTTGGGTTGTGAGGGTGTGTTTATATAGAGATGGTGTATGGAGAAGAATAAGAGTAAGTGATGGAGGTAATGGGTATTGGGTGAATGTGTTAAAGAAGTTCAAAGATGGAATTGAAGTTGCTAGAATGTGGGAGAGAATTGATGGGAGTTAGAATAGTATGTTAGGAAGAAGTAGAAGTGTAATGAAGAAGTGGGGGAAGTTGGAAGTGTAATTGAAGTAGAAGTAACTGCCGAGCATGTCTATTCACATTCAGGACCCCCACTTACTCAAGCGGAGAGTAACAAGCTTAAAAAGCCATACGCCAGGCATGCAATCTGATAGTTGAGTTGGGAGACCCAGCCCCGGTGAAGGTGCAAAGCATAGAAGCCCTTCCGTGAAGCATGCTCACTGTTAGTTGATGTTCTCTGCTCTTCTTTCCTTTATGTTATTCCACTTAATGAATAGTTTCACATCATGCAAGTGATGGAACATATATGTGAGTAGATTATTGATCATTTTGAGCATGGTTGAGAGATTAACAATACTCATACAATATAATAACTACTTAATGCACTTATTATAAATTACTAATTATGCTAAATTATAATCTAACAGTTATGATTAAAAATATGAAAAATAAAAGTATGATTAGATTGCCTCCCAATTAGCGCTTGATTTTAAGTCATTCAGCCTGACTACTCCCTGTTTATGGTACGTCGGATAATATGATTGCAATGACATCCGTGTTGGATTCGCCACCCCAATAATGTTTCAACCGTTGACCGTTGACCTTGAACGTTTCTAATGGATTCCTACTGTAGAGTTCAACGGCGCCATGAGAGAAAACTCTTTTGATGGTAAATGGTCCCGACCACCTTGATTTAACCTTGCCTGGGAACATCCTCAACCATGAGTTGAAAAGTAGTACTGATTGCCCCAGTTCAAATGTTCTTTGCATGATTTTCTGGTCGTGACATCTCTTGACCTTTTCCTTGTATAGCTTAGAGTTCTCGTAGGCTTGAAGTCAAAATTCGTCGAGCTCGTTTAATTACAGTATTCACTTTCCCCCCACAGCTGCTTGATTAAAATTAAGTTTCTGAATCGCCCATTAAGCCTTATGCTGTAACTCGATAGGTAAGTGACAAGCCTTCCCATATAGTAGTTGATATGGTGACATATCAATCGGTGTTTTATACACAGTCCAGTAGGCTCATAGTGCATCATCCAACTTGAGCGACCAATCCTTTTGATTCGGGTTTACCACCTTTTCCAAGATTCTCTTTACTTCCCTATTCAAAATCTCAGCTTGCCCACTGGATTGGGGATGATAAGTTGTAGCTACCTTATAGTTGACCCCATACTTTGCCAATAGAGCTGTAAACGATTTGTTGTAGAAGGGACTACCTTCATCACTTATAATAGCTCCCGGCGTGCCAAATCTCGTAAAAATGTTCTTCTGCAAGAATTTGAGAACCACTTTGGCATTGTTAGTTGGGAGTGCAGTGGCTTTAACCCACTTGGAGACGTAATCCACTGCAACCAAAATATATTGATTGTTAAGTGATGAAGGGAATGGCCCCATGAAATCTATGCCCCATGCATCTCATTCCTTTTCAATATGTTTCCCACCCTTTGACATATATCACATGTTTTAACAAACTGGTGGGCATCCTTGAACAATGTAGGACAATAAAATCCAGCTTGAAGCACCTTTGTCATTATTCGTTCACTACCGTAATGTCCCCCATACGCATACGAGTGACACTCATGCAATATGTTCTTTACTTCACTGTGGGGCACACATCTTCTGATCATATTGTTAGCACACTGTTTGAATAAGTAAGGCTCATCCCACATCTACCATTTGACATCGTGAAGAAACTTCTTTTTCTGTTGTCGTGTAAGATCAGGGGGAAGAATGTTACTCACTAGATAATCTGCGAAGTCCGCGTACCATGGAAATTCTGTATTTATCCCGAACAGTTGCTCATCTAGGAATGACTCGTTGATTACACACTTGTCCTCTTCCTTTTTATTATAATTTTCCAACCTAGATAAATGATCGGCGACTTGGTTCTCCATCCCCTTTCTATCCTTTATTTCTAAATCAAACTCTTATAAAAGGAGAATCCATCTGATAAGACGTGGCTTAGCAACTTTTTTCGAACTTAAGTACCGAATAGCCGAGTGATTTATATAAACTACTACCTTAGTCCCGATCAAGTATGCCCAGAATTTATCGAACGTATACACCAATGCAAGAAATTCCTTTTCCGTAGTTGTGTAATTCATTTGAGTCTCCATTAGTGTCTTACTTGCGTAATGAAATACCTTCTCTCGGCGTTGACCCAAAACAGCCCCAATCGTATAGTCGCTAGCATCACACATTAACTCAAAGGGCATGGTCCAATCCGGTGCGATGATTACTGGAGCTGTGGTTAATTTCTTCCTCAACATCTCGAATGCCAATTTACACTCGTCATCAAACTTAAAAACTGAATCCTTCTCTAGAAGACTGCACAAAGGTTTTGCAATTTTAGAGAAGACCTTTATGAATCTCCTGTAGAACCTAGCATGTCCCAGAAAACTTCTAATTCCCTTAACTAAACTCGGTGGAGGCATTTTCTTAATTGTTTCCAGCTTAGCTTTATCAACCTCCAATCCTTGAGCTAAGACTTTGTGCGCCAAAATTATACCTTCTTCAACCAAAAAGTGACACTTTTCCCAGTTCAGGACCAAATTCGTGCCTATGCATCTTTATAGGACCATTACCAAATTTTCCAAACACGTATCAAAATCATCCCCATAGACAGTGAAATCGTCCATGAAGACTTCCATATTTTTCTCCATTATATCCGAGAAGATGACCATCATACACCACTGAAAGGTAGCGGGTGCATTACACAAACCGAACGACATTCTCCTGAATGTGAATGTACCGTATGGGCATGTAAACGTAGTCTTCTCTTGATCTTCAGGAGTGATGATGATCTGATTATAACCCGAATATCCATCCAATAAGCAGTAGTACTCATGTCCCATTAATCATCCAACATCTGATCGATAAAGGGCAAAGGAAAGTGATCTTTTTGGGTCACCTTATTCAACTTCCTGTAATCCATGCAAACCCTCCAACTAGTCACTGTCCTTGTCGAAATTAGCTTGTTGTCTTCATTCTGAACCATGGTCATTCCTCACTTTTTCGGCACATACTGAACCAGATTGACCCACTTACTATCTAAAATAGGGTAGATGATACCCGTATCCAACCATTTTAATATTTCCTTCTTAACTACTTCTTTCATTATAGGGTTGAGCCGTATTTGTTGTTCCACTGTTGGTTTTGCATCATCTTCCATCAGAATTTTGTGCATACAAAAGGATGAGCTGATTCCCTTGATATCTACAATTGTCCATCCTATGGCCGATTTGTGGTCCCTTAACATTCTTAGCAACTTCTCTTCTTACAATTCGTTAAGTGCAGCAGAAATAATAATAGGCAAAGAATTAGAATTGCCTAAATATGCATACCTGAGGTGTTTAGGGAGTGGCTTAAGTTCAAGAGTCGATGGCTCCTCCAATGACGGTTTCATCCTTGTTGTGGCTTTCTCCTCCGTGTGCAATGGTTCAAAGGGTGTTTTAAATCTGCTAACTCGTGGCAAGGAGTCTAGCATTTGTAAGTAATCCACAAATTATAGATCATCGAACACTTCATCCCCTAATAATGTCGTTTCCAATGGATCATTAACCAAACTCTTGTTCATATCTTCACTGATTATCTGGTCAATGATATTCATCCTAAAACATTCTTCTTCATCCGTAGGGAATTTCATGCCCTTGAACGCGTTAAATTTTATTTCTTGATCTTGGACCCTCATAGTAAGTTCACATTTTTGTACGTCGATGAGTGTCCTACCCGTAGCCAATAAAGGTCTCCCTAGGATAATCGGGATGTTCTTATCCTCCTCAAAATCCAGAATAATGAAATCCGCGGGAAATATAAACTTGTCAACCTTGACCAATATGTCCTCTATAATGCCCCTCGGGTACGTAACTGACCTATCCGCCAACCGTAATGAGATGTTCGTAGGCTTTGGAGTGGGCAAACCCAATTCTCTATAAACTAATAACGACATAAGGTTAACACTTGCCCGCAAATCACACAAACATTTGTTGAACACCATTTACCCAATCGTGCACGGAATAGTGAAACTCCCTGGATCTTTCAACTTTGGTGGCAACTTTCGTTGTAAAACCGCGTTACACTCCTTTGTTAATGCTACTGTCTCGAAATCTTCCAACTTCTTTTTCCTGGACAAAATCCCTTTCATGAATTTCGCATAACTTGGCATTTTCTCTAGGGCTTCTGCGAATGGGATATTAATCTGAAGTTTCTTAAAAACTCCCAAAAATTTTGCAAACTGCTTATCTAGTTTCTGTTTTTGAACTCTTTGCTGAAACGGTGGAGAAAGATAGACAACTGGTTCGTTAACTAGTTTGCTCTTTTCCACTTATTTTTCTTCCCCCTTCTTGACGTCAACCGCTATATTTTCATTATCTGTCTCAACCTCCTTTGTAGCCAATTTTTTTGTTTCTTGACCCTCAAGCTGTTTTCCACTTCTCAACATAATTGCTTGACATTTCTCGTGATTACACTTTGGATTTCTCTCGGTGTCACTTGGTAGAGTTCCTTGTGGTCTATTGTTCAATGCTAATGCAATTTGTCCCATCTGATTCTCTAGATTCTTGATGGCCATCTCTTGCGATTTCATTACCATTACTTGATTTTTTTTAGCCACCTCATTGCTTGTTATGTACTTTGTCAACAATTCCTCTAAATTTGATTTCCTCTCTTGATGTTAAGCTGGTTGTTGATGATTTTGAAATCTTGGGGGATATGATGGTCATGGAGCTTGCTGATGTTGATTATTACTCTATAAAAAGTTCGGATGATTCATATTCCCCTGATTATAAGCATTCTAGTATGTATTCTGTGGAATTCTGTTATAGCTACCCACAAATTATACTGATGCTGGATTAATTATGCATTGATCTGTAGGATGCTCACCTGCGTACAATTACAAATAACCACAACTTGTTTTTCATGTACCCCTGTCATAGCATCCAACTTCTTAGAGAGTGCTGAAATCTGCACTTGTATTGCCTCACACCATCTACTTCTAACACTCCAGCTACCTTTGCATGTGTCATTCTTGCCGTGGGCCACTGGTAGTTGTTAGCTACTATAGTCTTTATTAATTCGTAAGCCTCCTTATAACTCTTAGCCATAAACGCTCCACCCGAAGCTGCATCAATACTGGTTCTGAGATTTCCGTTTAATGCGTTGTAAAACGTGTACATCTGCAACCACATAGGCAATCCATGATGCAAGAACTTTCTAAGAAATTCCTTGTATCTTTCCTATGCCTCATACAGTGACTCCCCGTGTTGCTGTTCAAACATCGTTATCTCATTCCTCATTTTCGCAGTTTTTCGGTGGTGGGAAAAATTTTGCAAGAAATTTTTCAGCGAGGTCTTCCCAAGTAGTTATCGATCCCGGCGGTAGAGAGTGTAACCAACTCTTTGCCTTGTCCCATAAGGTGAATGGGAACAAGCGAAGTCTCACCGCATCATCTGGCACCCCATTATACCTAAAGGTGTCACAAATTTCTAGAAAGCTGACTAAGTGTTCATTCTGATCATCAGTTTCCAATCCCCCAAACTGAACTGAATTTTGAATCATTTGAATCGTCCCAGGCTTGATTTCAAAGGTGTTCGTAGCTATAGCAGGCCTGGTGATACTCGACTACAGCTTATTCACATTGGGTGTAACAAAGTCCCTCAACGCTTTCTGATCTTCAGCAGCCATTGCCACTTCTTTTTCAGAATTTTTGAATTCTTCTCTTATTTCCTTGATCCACTTACTTAGCCTTTGGAACCATTTCTCAATGTCGTCCTCAAAAGGAAACAAGTCTGGATTTTTAGACCGCGTTTGCATAAACCAGTTCAAAAACCTATAATAAGATGAACAAAACAAAAATTAAAATGTTTAAGTAAAACAGGACTAATTAAACTGATATCATAAAATATTAAAATCTATACTAAAATTGTCCCCGACAACGGCGCCAAAAAGTTGTTAGGTAAAATCTAATTACGCACGACACGCAAGTATACGTGGTCAACAAGTAATATAATAGTAAGTCAAGTATCGTTCCAACAGAGACAATTAAGTAAGAATTTAACCTCACCATTATCAATTTCCTATTAATCCTAATTTTATTAAACTATCTAAATCAATGATTAAAATTATAAAAACTAAATTATTAATAAATATAAGATCACAAACCAATCACAAATATTAAAAATTGAAATTTCAAACAATTATTGGAGAATTAAGCTTACTATTTCACCTTAAGTTTCACTCTGATTTTTACACCTTTATTCCAATTAAATTCACTATCCTAGTTTATTAATCAAGAACACTAATATAGCACTAACCACCTCTCGATGAACTAATACCGTATTAACTCAAATTCACAAATTAGATAGAAATAAGTTAAACACCTTAATCAACTAACTCACTATATCTCTATGTGAATTATAATTAAAGAAGGTTTTGTAATTCAGTTAATACGCACACCTAGAGGGGGGGGGGGGTGAATAGATGTTTAAGCTTAAAGTGATAAATAGTGAAAACTTTTTGTAACTTTCTGCTATTCATAGTATAATTGAGGACTACACACCGCCCTTTTTAGTGTCTGCTTTAGCTTATGTTCTTCGTTTCTTATTATCAGACAGCTAAACATGTCTGCTTTAGTGTCTGCATAGTAGCGTGTATAACAAAAAATTGCAAAATGTGAATGACAGTTAAAAGAGATAAACAGAAGTAAAAATCACACCAAGATTTTTACGTGGTTCGGCCCCTATCCTCTATCTAGTGGCCTAATCCACGTCCAATCCCAACTAGGATTGGAGACTCTTTTTATTAAACTTAATATTCAATTAAATACAATAAGAAAAACTCCCTGTTACAAGGAAGCTTCAATTCTAATGATGGACACCAATGCCCCCTTTGCACCTCTGCAACTTGTACACCTCTGCACTTGTTCTCACCTCTGAGACCTTTGAAGCTTCCTTTGAATAGACCCACTAAACTCTAGAAACTCTAGACCACAAAAGCTAACAGTTTTGTTTTTTTCAGATTACAATGATGGTGATTCCAATGGAATATCAACTTTCTAGCCTAAGGATAACAGGACATTGATTGCTAGAAAGACTATTAGAAAGCTATAAGAATTAAGAAGAATGAATTGCTACTTTCCAATTCTTGGGTTCCCTTCATAACCGAGCATGATGAAGCTTTATATAACATGAAGGCCAACGACTATATTTGTTAGCAAGAAATAAGACAATTTAAATCCCATAATTAAAGCTACAATATTGACCAAGGGAACATATATCACAGTTGATATACACCATGATTTTAGCAATTAAAGAGTCCAACAGATTTGGTAAATCAAAAATATGTTTTCAAGTCAAACCAAAACACCTTAAATAAAGGAACAAGGAGATTAATAAGGAAAAGACCCAATAGCTTCTGTAAATCTCCTTTTCAAAATAGAATACCAAAATATCACTAACTAATGTGGGCTCCACTAAGCAAGATAAAATCCTTAAATAAGTAAGCACCCACGAAATACTCAGATGAAATAGAAGAACCAATTTGGGCCAGTTGGAATTAATAACAAAAGACCATAATATTTGTCATTATTAAAATTATAAATACCAATATACCTTAATAAACTCCAATTCAAATATTCCTTAATAAAGTCCAATCCAAATCTTCCTTAATAACCTCTAAATCAAATCTTCCTTAATAGACTCCAAATCAAATCTTCCTTAATAGACTCCAAATCAAATCTTCCTTAATAAACTCCAAATCAAATTTGAAATGATTTTAAAACATTCCAACTTACCAACAGAAGAAAATCAGCAACAAGTGTTCATGTAATAACCATAACCCATGCATATTAATTATAATATTATAACAAACCATGAACCATGCACATGTCTAATATACTTAAGTTAGTCATCATTCAAAACATCATAAAATCAAAAACCAACATTCTCCCCCTTTTTGATGATGACAATTTATGCACCAACATGCTCCCCATAAGTATATGGCTCCCCCTAAATTTATGCATATTAAGGAGCAAAAGAAAATTACTTTATCCAAATAACCATCATTGCATATTCTAGTATAATATAGTATCTCAATATCAACATGAATACCAATTCAAACCAATTTAAATATACCCAAATATCTCTCCCCCTTTGTCATTATCAAAAAGAAATAAATTATCAAGTTATATATCTCCCCCTTTATCATCAACAAAAAATAATTCATATCAATTAAGTTGAAGTTAGTTATCTCACCCCATTAGCCAAATTAAAAAAAATAAGCATAAAGAATGACAATAGAACAAGGTTATAACAAAATCACATATAGCAAGTAAACAATATAATCATACCTTTGTAATTTGTTACCTATATATCAACCTTTTGTTACCAGTAGAAAGCTTGATAATTGTGCTCCTTAGTGTAGATTTGAATTTTGTATTTTCAGAATCAAAAATCTCTTCAATAGCACTTCTTTTGGCATCCCAATGTTGAGGTCTTTAAAACTTAGGTTAGGAGGATAAATTTTTTTTACTACTTTGGTTATTCTTGGAAGACTGTCATTGGTAATTTTTTCATCTGATTCACTTTCTAGAATATCAGATTTTGCATCAGAACATTCATCTGATTTGCCTTCAAAAACAGACGAATCGAGCTGTCTGGATTTAGGTGTCTGCATGTTTTCCTGGTTCATCTATGTTTCCTTGTAATGCAGACGGCTTAGATTGTCTAGATTGAGCTGTTTGATTTCCACGTTCCACATTACTTTTCCCTGCAAAAACCTCATTCTCTTCTTTTGACAGATCAAAGTCAAAATTATCAAATAAAATTTGAACATATTCCTCAACCTTTTATCAAGATTGTCATATATATTAAATATGGAGCATTTGACATAATAAATGATGTTATGAACCCTTGTAATACGAAATCCATAGAGTTTTTAAAATAATATATCGAATTAAAACTATATTTAAAAAACAACATGAGGTACTTACAGATTCCGCCCAATAATTTATAGGTAACTTACTCTCTCAAAGTAAAGGATCATCCATCTCCTTTTTGATCTTGAGACACCAACAAACAAATAGTCTCTATCTTTTTGGTACCCAAATCTTCTTGGGTCATTTTGGGTTAGTAGCATATAAATCACTTTTCTTTACCCAAATTTATTTTATTCTAATTTTATTGCAATTAGGATCAAAATGACCTTTAAAACTATATTTTTTACAAGTAACAAATGGTGAACAATAAAGGGGTTTATGCCTTGACTTACTATTAATCATTCTAATATTATTATTAGTCCTATTATCCACATTTTTAATAAAATTATACCCAATCCCTTGTTTATCAAGACTGGACCTTTGTGCCCCCAACACAACATTTAGGTTCTCTTCTCCTTGCAACAAATTTAGCAAGATCATTTTTTAAAGATGTTATTTCAGCATTTATTACATTATCATCATGTTGCATATTCATAATTTTTCCATCATTAAAAGCATCTATGCATACATCTCTCATTTTCAATTTTTCTTTTAAAGTTTGATTTTAATTTTTAAGATATTCATTTTCTTTTCTTTCTTCAATAAGTGACTCAACTTCATTCATTAGCTCATTTACACAGTTCTTAAAATAAGCAGTTTTCTTTTTAAGCCTTTGATTTTCATTTTGTAAAGCAAGATAATCAGATGTAGATATTTCAAAATTCGTTACCTCAAGTTGGTCATCGTCTTCTAGTCCCATGAAACATGATTGGCCAATTTCTTCATCTTGTTCTGTTTTGGACTTGCTTATTGGAGTTGAGATACCTTCTTTATTCTTCCTTTGTTTCTTTCTTTGAAGTAGTCTCTCGAGTTTTCTTGAGAGCATTTCAATTTCTTCATCAAAATCTTCATTATTGCCTTCTATGCAGCTTTCAGCTTGTAGAGCCAAGGTCTTCTTTTTAGGTGCCTCATCTTCTTCATCGTACAATTTTAGTTGGTTTTCAAACTCTTCAAGTTCTCCAAATAAGGTAAGAGTTTCCATTGTGCTGATTGTGACTAAGTCTTGAAGTGTAGTAACCTTTGGTGCGAATCGCTTTGGCATGACTCTAAGAAGCTTTCGGTTGATTTCCTTTTGATCAATCTTTCGCCCAAGCATGCTTAAGGAATTCATTAGAGTAAGGAATCTTGCTTGGGCATCTCTAATTGATTCATTTTTCTCCAATTTGAATAGTTTGTATTCGTGCATTAGCATGCTCAGCTTGACCTCCTTCACTTTAGTAGTACCTTCGTGGCTCATGATGACCGTGTCCTAAATTTCCTTAGCCGTAGTACAAGAGGAGACCTTATCTATCTCCGACTGAACCATGCCACTTAAAAGTGTATTCATGGCCTTAGAATCATAAGATACCATATATGATTCATTTGAGTCCATTTCCATGAGATTCTTTGGCTTTCCATCATCATGTCGCGGAATGACTGGTCCATTTTCGACTACCCACCATTCCCATGGGTCACAGTTCAGATAGATCTTCATTATGAACTTCCAAGTATTATACAAGTATGTATGAAGGATGGAATATTGTATATTATGAATGAATATACGAGTTAGAATATAAGAATAATATGTAAACAATACGTTATAAGGCTTTAAGTCAAATGAATTGGACTTGTAGGATTATGTAGTAATTTGTAGAGTCCAATAGAATTGAATGTGCAAGCCCAAGTGTTTATTAATATAAAGCCCAAGTAAGTTGTTAATATAAGTCCAAAGCTTAAGTTAATCAAATTTAAACCTAAGCCCAAGCTATGATCCATTGGATTAAGGTTATCCATGGGGAAACCCATGATCATGTGGTTATTCTTGGTGACCAAGATAATTATGTAATGACCAAGCAAGGGATAAGTTTTGTGGAGGCCAAGTTAACTTAGCAAGTAAGTAATGAATAGTAAGGAGGTTTGATTAAGGAGGTAGGATGGCTTAAATGACTAAGCTACCCTAACCTTAGAAATCCTATAAATAGAGAGTTTGAATTTCATTTGTTGGTTGCTCATTTCATCCAACAACTTTCAATTGCAAAGTGCTTATTGGTTAGAGATAATAAGTTAGGAAAAGTTAGGCTTTGAAGCAAGAAGTAAGAACAAGAAAGATTCAAATGATCATCAAGGGTAAGACTCTTGTCCATTAGTATTCCATCTCTACCATTTTAGGCTGATAAGAGAAGTGTGGATTAATGGACATATATGCTAAGAATGATAGGAATAAATAATCTAAGGACTTAAGTCCTAATAAGCTGAGAATAAGCACTTTGTTCATAGATAAGCTATGAACTAAGGAAGAACTTGTAAGAGTTGTATTATGTTTACATGAATGAAGTTAGCATGATAAAAGTATGTAAGAATGATGGTTAGAAGACTTAAACTATCATAAGCCATGTGAAACAAAGTTATATGTAGTTTATACTTTAATAAGCTATAAACTCATGAAGAATATGTCATAACTTATCATGAAAATAAGTTGATGTAATGTGTAGGTTAAGATGTCAATATGATAGATAGAATCCATTTGAAATTATTATCAAATCATAAGTAACGAAGTTATGCCGGAATTCTAACAATTGGACGATAATCGTCGAATTCGTGAAATTCTCGGATTAGAAGTTGAATTTTGATTTTTAGCTTAAGAAATGTTGGTTTTCGATGGGAATGAGTCTTATTTGGCATTATAGAGTTGCAGACTCGAAAATAGCCGAATTTCGACTTAGAATGAAAAAACGAGCGTTGAACGTTCATGAACGTTTATCATTTTCGTTAAAAATGAACCAATAGGTGAATTTTGAGTTAACGAAGTCAAAAATATTAAATTCTTGCATGAACATGTAGAGTATATAATTTGTGAGCTAATGGCTTTTGAACGAGCCAATTCGGACTTAAAATGAATAAGTTATGGCCCCGGAAATTCACAGAATAAATTAATTGAAGTAACTGTGTGAGGCTCAGGGTCCGCGCCTCGGCGTGACCCATAGAGCTGTTGCCAACATTGTAGCGCGAGGTATGTGTATGGCATATAGGGAAGTGGCACCACAAATGTGAAGTCTTAATCTTGAGAGTGGCGCCCACAGCCAATGGCCGGATGA
Organism: Panax ginseng; assembly: GCA_020205605.1. NCBI lineage: Eukaryota > Viridiplantae > Streptophyta > Magnoliopsida > Apiales > Araliaceae > Panax > Panax ginseng. Next base: position 58,866,597 of record CM035131.1, on the reverse strand, counting down.
GAGCTACTCGGAAACCCATATGATGCAGGCGAGTTGTATAATAATGACTAGCACCGCAGCGCTAGCCTTAGGGTTTTGGCAGTGAAGAAGGTTTGTAAATAAAGCAAGAATAGTAACTAATTAACAATGAAGTAAAGCTTAATTATAACATTGTTAAGGCATTGTTAAACCTTAATTATGATACATAAAGGTTGAAGATAAGTAATCGGATATGAACTTAATGACAAGGTGAACTATATTAAAAAGCTGGAACTAATAGTAACAAATCTAATTCATGATTAGATTGAGAAGAAGGATAAGATTCTTTAGGAACCATGTATGTTAATCATGACCTAATGTGTTATGTGATGTAAGATTCTTTAGGAACCATGTATGTTAATCATGACCTAATGTGTTATGTGATGTGATCATCTACTGTAGAGACCTTAAAGACTTAAAGTGAATGTGTAATAACAGTAGCAAACGCTGAAGGCAAGTTTTCTAACCCTTGTCTATGTTCAATCTAGATAAGCTTTGTGGTTTATGTATTCTTACGTATAAATTGATGCATGATAAAGTCAAAGCTAATTCTTTCGGCTAGACTTATGATATGTTGGATTTCTTATAATCTATCGAAGTATGGTCAATGTTTTACCAAATTATATTGGTGTGGTTTTCAAATGAAGACTGAGTATGCTAAAATGTTTTGTCGTTAAATGACAGGCACGTGAGGTTGCCACAACATAAACGTACATACATTTAATGAATGTAGTGTTGATCAACATAGAGTACTACAGGCTGATCACCTAGACGTGCTCGTAAGAAATAACGGACTTACAGACTTAGTGCTGGGATGTCCTTTTCAAAGAAAGTACGAAATGCTCAAGGTCTTGGACCAGAATTGATGTTTTACTAAATATTGTCATTTGTAAAACGTTTTCAAGAAAGAGAAGGGCTATTTTGAATTATCAATAGTACTTCATAACTATTGTTCAGTTATTGAAGATATATGATTTTTTATGATTCAAGCATATTGTTAAATGGAATTGTTGTACTTGTTGAGCTAGTTATGCTCACTCTTGCTTGAACCATATGAATCCAGCTAAGACCGAACGGACCAAAGGATTCGGCAAGGATAAAGGAAAGGCTAAGGCTCATCCGTAGATTACTTATGTAATAGTATAGGTTTGTAATGATAATATTTGATATTATGACAAGAACAAATGTAACGGTTATAATGAACTTGGAAAATGGTAATATTATTTTGGAATATATATATATAAGACATATTTGTTCTTTTCAGGTATTTCAATTGAATGTTTGTGTGAACTGTAGCACTGTGGAGCACCATATGTCGGGTTAGAAGATACCCAAAATTGGGGGCGTCACGGGTTGGTATCAAAGCATTAGGTTATAAAACTTAAGGAGGGGAATTAAAACCTTAAGTCATAACCTTAAGAGAAGTCAAAGAAGTAAAAGAAGAAATTAACCCTATAAAAATGCATTATATATATATATGTTATGTGTTTTTATTATTCTACTGACGTGTACTAATCAAACTTAATTGTTTTGTTGTAGATGTCAAGTGGAAATGGAATGTATAGAGATGTACAAGTAAACAATAAAGAATCGGTTAACCAGATAGAGGTTATACCGAATCCAATAGGAGAGGAGCCAGAGGTAGTAGTGATTGAGTCTGGAGACTCAGAGGACCCCGATCTCATGTAGATATTTGATGGCATGTTAGAAGAAGAGGTGGAGGTGGTGTCCTTCAACCCTATGACACTTGCAGAAGAGACACCCGGGAGTCTATGATGTCACTGTTCATGACAGTGTTAGACAGGAACCTCCACTATTGTCAGGAGGTTAAAGAGTTAAGAGTAGAACTCCAGGCTATCTTACAGGATAAGACAGATGTGGAGTCGATGTTGGAACAGGAACACAACAAGTGAGTTTTATCCAAGGAAAAGGCCCATGAGCTAAAGCAAGAGGTTTTTGAGCTCAGGGGGGAGCTAAAGACCAAGAAGATAGGGAGAATATCCTATATTTATAGGAGTTCTCATGAGGATTTCCATCAGCAGGTGGCTGGAAATCCAATAGAGGCTGGGCAGACTCAGCACACTATCAGCCGGGATGTTATTGTTGGTCTGGCCACAACAGATTTTGATAATGCCTTAAGGCAGATGTAATCTAGTAGTAGCTAGAGTATTATTAGATATGTAAATATTGTGTATCTAGTAGTGACGTAAAACCTTATTTTGTATATCAAAGGGTAGTCTTTTGTAAATCCCAATTTTTGGAAAGTAATTGTGGGATAGTAATATAATCAGCTTAGGCTGTGTAATGGCACGATATAGTATTATACTACAATGAATGAATCAATATAAGCCTTTTTACGGAACATAATAAGTAATGGATGTTGCAGTTATTGTTTAATTTTGAATAATAACTAACTAATAAGAAGCGAATAATAATGAAATGTGTTGTTTATTGTAACAGCAAAATGCCACCAAGAAGAGGACAATGAAACCAAGGCCCTAATATAAATCAACTGGAGAGAGGTCCGGTTAACCCGATGCAGGAATTTGTTAATTTATTAATAGCCGCATTTAATAAAAATGAGGCTAATATCCCCGTAAATCTGGTAGTAGTACAAGCTACTACATTCAAGGATTTTAAAAGTGTGGGTTCGCTGGAGTTCAAGGGAACTACGGACTCTATAGAAGCCCAAACGTGGGTGAAAGAAATTTAGAAGGCATTTGTCATAGCAATTGTCGAAGAGGGTCAGAAGGTTGCCTTTGCAACCTATATGATGAAAGGTGTAGCCAATTTTTGGTGGGAGGCTAACCAGGCTAGAGCTGGTATTGAGAATGTGACGTGGGTAAGGTTCAAGGAGATATTCATCGAGAACTACTTTCCCACGAGTATGCAGGGAAGGATGGAGATGCGGTTTTTGGATTTGAAACAAGGAGACATGACGGTTCCCCAATATGCTGACAAGTTTAATGAACTGGAAAGGTTTGCTCCACATCAAGTGGACACCAAGGTTAGGAAAGCTCGCTGGTTCGAGCAGGGCTTGAAACCCTTGCTCTATAACTGTATAACAATGTTCCAAAGTACTTCGGTTGGGACTATTTTAGAGAAGGAGATAATCATCAAAGGTGGTAGCGAGGCTCTAAGCCAGTACCAGAAAGACAAGAAGAATAAGGGGAATGATAATGGGGGAGTGAAGACAGAATGAGCCAGCGGGAGTGGCGAGGGACAGAAGCGGAAAGTGTTTTAACTATAGGAATACCAGAGTGAAACAAGGAGATCCAAAGAGGAGAATGGAGGCCTGCAAAACCTGTGGGAAGACTCATCTGGGAGTCTGTCTCAAGGGGAAGGTTGTATGCTATAATTGTGGACAGGAGGGGCACATTTTGCCTAACTATCCAAGTTCGAAGAAAAACCACGGATGCTTTGTATGTGGGTCAACTGACCACGTGGAAAAGAACTGCCCAAAGAAGGGGACGGACGGGATTAAGGGCACTAATAGAGATAAGTTAACTATTAGTGGTCCAGCGCAGCCGGGTATGCTAATGGCTCATACCTTTAACATGACAGTCCAAGATGCAGTTGCATCAGGGGACGTAGTCACATGTATTATTCCGATCAATGACATAAATGCTTACGTGTTGTTTGATTTGGATGCTACTTGTTCATTTATAGCTTGTGACTTTGCTAAATGATTAGGATTACTTCTGAGAAGTTTTCTATACCTTTAAATATTAAGGTAACAAACGAGGAGATAATTCGTTATAAAGATATTCATAGGAGTTGTTGCGTAGACATACGGGGTTGTAAATTATCGGTAGATTTGACACCGATAAAGTTAGGAGAATTCGATGTAATTATCAGAATGGATTAGTTGGTTAACCATGGGGAAATTATAGATTCGCAGAAGAAATGTGTGAATATTAGAATGTTGAGACAACCTCAAGTAGTATTTTATGGGAATAGATCGCCGGGGAATTCGTGTTATCTTACCATGACACAAACTAGGAAATTACTGAGAAAGGGATGTGTAGGTTATCTGTGCCAAGTTGTTGATACCCAGAGAGTGGTAGCAACCATGGAAAAAATACCTATAGTTAAAGAATTCACGGATGTATTTCCAAGTGAATTATCGGGTCTTCCACCGGATAGGGAGACCGAGTTTGTAATAGATATTGTGCCAGGAGCGGCACCAGTTTCCAGGGCACCGTATCGTATTGCGCCAATGGGAATGAAGGAGTTAATGGCACAATTACAAGAACTATTGGACAAGAAGTACATACAACCGAGTTTTTTACCGTGGGGAGCACCGGTACTATTTTTAAAGAAGAAGGACAGATCGTTAAGAATTTGTATCAACTACAGAGAGTTGAACAAGTTAACGATAAAGAATAAATACCCATTGCCCAGGATCGATGATCTTTCTGATCAGTTGAAAGGGGCTAAGTATTTTTTTAAAAATAGATTTAAGGACTAGGTATCACTAGTTGAAGGTTAGGAAAGAGGATGTACCAAAGACGGCATTCAGGACTCGTTATGGTCATTACGAGTTTCTGGTGATGTCATTTGGGTTGACTAATGCACCAACTGCATTTATGGATATGATGAACAGATTGTTCAAACAATATTTGGACAAGTTCGTTGTGGTGTTTATTGATGATATTCTAGTCTATTCTAAGACGCCAGAAGATCATGTTGAACACCTAAGAATAGTGTTTGAGACATTGAGAAAGGAGAAGTTATATGCGAAGTTTTGGAAAAGGTAAAGTTTTTAGGTCATGTCATTGACCATGAGGGGATTTCAGTAGATCCAGCAAAGGTGGAAGCCGTGATAAATTGGGAACAACCGAAAACGCCGACTGAGGTGCGGAGTTTCTTAAGGTTAGCGGGATACTATCGGAGATTCATCCAGGATTTTTCAAAGATAGCTACTCCATTGACTAACTTGACAAGGAAGACAGTGAAATACGTGTGGACTGATAAATGTGAGGACAGTTTTCAAGAACTGAAGAAGAGGTTGAGTGAAGCGCCTGTTTTGTCATTACCCGATGACACAGGAAATTTCGTAGTTTATAGCGATGCTTCGCATAGAGGACTTGGTTGCGTGCTCATGCAGCATGGCAAGGTCATTGCGTATGCATCAAGGCAGTTGAAGGATTATGAGAAAGTTTACCTTACTCATGATCTGGAACTAGCCACAGTAGCTTTTGCCTTAAAGATATGGTGACATTATCTTTATGGAGAAAAATGTGAGATATACACGGACTATAAGAGTCTAAAATATATCTTAACACAAAAGGAGTTGAATATGAGACAGAGGAGATGGCTGGAGTTGATAAAGGATTACGACTTTGAAATTATGTATCACCATGGAAAAGCCAATGTAGTTGCTGTAATAACCCGGGATTTCGAATAATCCAAAATTTATGAATAATTTTTTTTTATTTAATATTGACATTGACTGTTAATATTGTATGGTGTATCTATGATACGAGTCTCGAGGTATGGTCAATTTGTGTATTGACTGACAAATTGGAGTGGAGTTGTACTTAACAGCTTTAAAAACTCTAACCCTAATTAATTTCTGGATAGGGATTCGACAGAAATCACATTTATAATATCAGTAACTGTGAGTATGTGCTTGTACTGTATAAGTTAATGTCTAATAATTGACTGGATAGGGTTTTTTATATTGTAAACCTAATAAGGGATTAGAAACTCTAATCTCAGATTTGGAAAACCAAATGTACAGTTAAAAACCCTAATTGTACGCCGGGAAACCCTAATTTAAAATCCGGGATTCCTAAACCCTAATTAGGCAACCCTAATCCTAGTTGGCAAGCCTAATGTAATTATTAAACGTTAATATGATCAGGAAAACCTAATTTAATTAGGAAACCTTAATTATAGTTTTAAAATCTTAATTTTTCTAATTTAAAACCTTAATTAGAAAATCCTAGAAAGTTAGTGTTTTAAAACCTAAGGGTTAAACCCTAAGGGTTTAGATAATGTCTAGTTTGCCATTAAAATTACGCGTGCATTAACCAAAATGACCTTTTTCATTTCTTTAATGGGTGACTTGTAGAAATTGCTAGCAACTTTAGTTGGTAACCTAATTCCTTGACTTTGTGACATAAAATCTAGCAATATCAGCCAGTAATATCAAATCTAGAGCTCTATATCATCATATATATAGATTTGGGAGAGAGAAAGTTACTACATTACCTTATTTTTTAAACCTAGCTCTCACCAACTCATTCTCTCTCAACACCTTCAAATTCTTAAAGTTCACAAATTACCAAATACTAACTCTTAACCAAACTAATTTTATTTAAACAATCAATTTAATGTTATGAATTAAATTATTTAATTAAACTAATTCTAATTACCCCTAATTACAAATCAGGTTATGGAGATTTAAGATCAGAACTTCACTTATTGCTTCATTTAAGTTAACACATTTTTCATCAATTATTCTCTATCCTGAATTGTTAATCAAGAACACTAAAGCAGATAAAACCACTTCTCGATGCATAATACCCATACTCACTTAAATCCACAATTGATAGAATTAAGCAAGACACCCTAATTAACTAATCCACTATATCTCTATGTGAATTAAAATTAAAAAGGATTTAAAGCACAAGTTCTCTATAAGATTACATATGGCGTAAAGGCATACCTCTATCCTAAACACGAATCATGAATTCTATCTATGCAGAAATCACAAACACGTGCTATCATGATCAGATCTAAATCTATACTTCATCTCTCGAGTTCATATAGATTATCACGGTAATTGTTAGGTAGGAAATTAAGCAATTAAGTTCAAATCACAATAGACAATCCTCACAATAGAACATAATAATTGATAGTGAAGCATATTAAAATAAACTACACAATAAGATCCATTGTAATCTCAAACAAAGAATTAGTTCATGGAATTAAAACTAAGAATTCAAACTTGAATAAACATTAAAAGACAAAGATAGAAGAAGATAAGAAGATAGAATCTATTGTCTGTAGATTTGATGCTCTCTCTTTGCTCCTACTTTGAATCTTCAATGGTCTCCAAGTTGCTTCAATCTCCAAACTAATAAGAACTAGGGTTTTTCCCAATCTACTCTAATCTAATCTAATAGATTTTTTCCAAAAACTTTTTCTAATCCTTGTAAATCTCCTCCTTTTATAAGCTTCATTATATGTCTTTAAGTCCTCTTGGAAGTCCTTGAATCAAACAACTCGAATCAATCATGATTTTGAAATAGAAAGCCCCGGCTTGCTATGCTTCTGATTTTGAACCCAGGACCCCAAGCTCTGGCTTGGGTTTAAGGGTTAAAAGAGCAAGCACCGGCTTGGGTGCAAGCTGCTATTTGTTTTTTCTGCTGCAGTGTCCTCTGGTAAAATGGTCATAACCTTTGATCCGGGAGGAGTTACGGGGTTTGCCACCTATCAAATCGAAGCTATCGACGAGATCTACAACTTTCATTCTTTACGAATTGAGAAATAACGAACAGATGAAGGTCAAAATTGGACTGGAAGTGACTGCTATGCAAATGACCACCCATAACAGCGAAATTCAACGTCCGTTGGTACAAATGTCATAACTCTTGCATCCAAACTCCGATTGGAATGATTCAAGATGTTCCGGAAAGCTAAGAAGAAGCTCTACAATATAGTCCAAGTTCCAATCCAAGAACATAATATGAACATAAAAGCCCAAATGATGTCCAGACTGCTTTTATTTGAGTTTTTCTACCAATTCTTTGCAATCTCCTTGCTTTTCTTTACCAATAGTCGCTCACACCACTCCCAAACATATAACCTACAAAATGAACACAAAATGAATGAAAAGTAACTAAGACACATGAATATAAGCAACTAATTCAAGTTAAAGATACCGGATAAGTAGGTATAAAATCTACTTATCAAATACCCCCAAACTTAAACCGTTGCTTGTCCCCAAGCAACACAACATAATGTAATTCAATGCAATCAAATGCAACTAATCTATATGCCTATGAATCTAGCAGTATTGATAGAATCAAATCTATTCATTCGGACTTAGAGAAATCAAGTAAACATGATAATACATCATATCAAAACAAATCAATAATTCCTATCAATCATCAAATCTCAAACTATTATTACTGGTATAGTGCGTGTGTGCTCAACATTCATACTAACTGATATAATGTTAAATACAACACATAATAGATCTCTTTAAAGGCATCATACAGTGCAAACTCATAAAATTCATAAACAAGCTAGATGAAACTAAAGTCAAACTTCCACCAAATTCAAGAGTCCAATCCGGGATACTTATGCTTTACTTTGCATTACGGGGGTTTTTTACTCTTTTCCCGTTTTATTATTATTATTTTTTCAACCATGACTGTGCAATGTCTCATTCCATTAGGCTAACAGTGCTACCCCTTAGCGAGCTTTTGACCAACAACTCCCAGACCATATAAGACCTTAGGGCGCTAGGTGTAAAGATAATCCCCTCGGGCGTACTTGCTAAAGTAACAATGGCCCTGAAACAAGACTAGCCACAATATTCTTTTTTATCATTTTTTTATTGTTTTTTTTCTTTTTTTTCTTTTTTTTTAAGCTTATGTATCCCAAAGTTTTCCCCCAAACTTAAGTTTTTGTCTAAATTTAGTCATCTCCGCCTGTTCATGTCTTTCATTTATTCAAACTAATATTATCCTTAAGAAGTCCATTATGTATCAATTTAAACTTAATCAGTCAACATAGTTGTTATTACTGTGTTATCCTTATTATACCAGTTTCAAACAGGAAAAGATTCAATTCATAACAAGAAATCACATCAAAGTTCTAATAGTTGATACTATACTTGTCTACTCAATCCCATTCTCATCATTAGCCAAAATAAACTGTAACTATCAAACAGCTGGACTCATACAAGATGAACATAGTAACTAACTATTATTTTTGAATTTTTAATTTTTTTTATTTTTGATTTTTTTTACAAGAACTGAATATAATGCTATTCAAACTATACTACTATGCAACTACTTATGCAGTTGTACTACATGAATGCAAACATAATAAACCTAAACTAAATTAACAACATATGTAAAATAACATAACATAAACATGAAACTAAACATGCAATAAAGAACTAAACTAAACTCCCCCAAACATAGCAATTACAATGTCTTCGTTGTAAGAATATAGCGGTAAGTAGAAGAGAACTTCCCTGTAATCAGCTAAGCATGAGGTGATGGTGGGGATGGCAGCGACGATCATTTCCATATCCATTGAACCTCCAATACCTGCAATGAAGAGAGACAACATGGATTAGAATAACACTTTGGAATATAACGTGATTCCTATCTACTAAATAAACTAGGAAAGCATATAAATATAAAAAAAAAATTCTGGTTGCCTCCCGTCAGTAACTTGATTCTGAGTCTTTCACCTGACTTTGTGTGGTCAACGCTATCCAATTCCCCTACGATAAGTTAGGATTCCTCCATCCATTAGAATTGCACTGTATGTAGGTAGGTTTCCCATCTTACTAATCTGTTAATTGAAATAACATAGCATAATTCCTGTACATGATGTTTCTAGTTCCATTGCATAGCTAGGTGTCTCATCCATTGTATTTGGGAATAAATTGTTGCATTGAGGCATGGAAAGTACAATGGACTTTTTCTCTTTTATTTTCTCTTCCTCAGCCCACCATGGTGTATACGAGGCCTCTTTATCATACTTATCATTGCCTTGGATATGACTACCAAGGGGACATGGGTGTGCAAAACTCATTAGATTTTTCAACTCTAGTTGAGAAGATACTTGGGGTATAATACAGGTGATCTGATATTCTTCATTTTCCAAACCCCTAGTTGTCTCCTCAATGTCCACTCCTTTCAGTTCATCCAGTGGCAGGTACACTTCTGGCTCTTCATCTATTTCATCATCCATGTCATAGTACCAATTGTTTTAAAGGCGATTGTTCAAGGCTTCAAACATTTGATCCATTTGATTCTACAAATTTTGAATTGACCTCTCTTGCTCAATCATCTTCTCCTCAGTTGATGCTACAAACTTGAACCGCAAATCCTTCAATCTTGAATTATCTTGTTCAGTTTCGAAATCCATGTATTGAGGACCATTTATTGAGGAGTTAATGAGTTGTTCCAACTGTCTATTAAGATTTTGGGTTGATAACTCCCGACTCATTATCATCTCTTCATTTTCTACTATAATCCTTAACATGAATTCTTTCAACTCTGAATTATCTTCTTGTCGCATTGGAGGTGGATTTGAGAAATTTGATGGATATGTTGGACTTGGAATGCAGTATTGGTCTTGATAGTTATCATTCCATTCATAATCTAGGTGATACCCCCAACCTTGATGATAATTAGGATTAGCATAGCTATTGAGGTATTCACCCCCAAACTGTACTTGTCCAACACTAATGTTGCACTAATAACTCGGATGCTCGCCAGCACAATATTCACATGTAACTACTATCTCCCGAGTACGTTGGGCTGCAAGAACATCCAACCTCTCCGAAAGTGTTGCAATTTGTGCTGACAATGTAGAAAATATATTGAGTCCATCAATCCCAGCTCCCCTTGGTTGAGACATACTCGAATGTGGCCTTTCATAATTGCATCCAGCCATGGTACCTGAAACGAGAGAAAAATAAGAAGATAATAAAATAAAATATAAAGAAAGAAAAAGAAAAAAAATATTTAAATTAAGACTAATTTGATTGAAGCTAATATTGGCAAAAATGTATTAAACTAATTCCCCGGCAACGGCACCAAAAACTTGTTGGATAAAATCTAGTTACGCACAACACGCAAGTATACGTGGTCAACAAGTAATACAGTGAAAGTAGAGTATCGTTCCCACGAGAAATTATTAATACAAATTACCAAATAATAACTCTTAACCAAACTAATTTTATTTAAACAATCAATTTAATGTTATGAATTAAATTATTTAATTAAACTAATTATAATTACCCCTAATTACAAATCAGATTATGGAGATTTAAGATCAGAACTTCACTTATTGCTTCATTTAAGTTAACACACTTTTCATCAATTATTCTCTATCCTGAATTGTTAATCAAGAACACTAAAGCAGATAAAACCACCTCTCGATGCATAATACCCATACTCACTTAAATCCACAAATGATAGAATTAAGCAAGACACCCTAATTAACTAATCCACTATATCTCTATGTGAATTACAATTAAAAAGGATTTAAAGCACAAGTTCTCTATAAGATTACATATGGTTTAAAGGCATATCTCTATCCTAAACACGAATCATGAATTCCATCTATGCAGAAATCACAAACACATGCTATCATGATCAGATCTAAATCTATACTTCATCTCTCGAGTTCATATAGATTATCACGGTAATTGTTAGCTAGACAATTAAGCAATTAAGTTCAAATCACAATAAAAAATCCACAATGATAGATCACAATAATTGATAAAAAAAACATATTAAAATAAACTACACAATAAGATCCATTGTAATCTGAAACAAAGAATTAGTTCATGGAATTAAAACTAAGAATCCAAACTTGAATAAACATTAAAAGACAAAGATAGAAGAAGATAAGAAGATAGAATCTATTGTCTGTAGATTTGATGATCTCTCCTTGCTCCTACTTTGAATCTTCAATGGTCTCCAACTTGCTTCAATCTCCAAATCTAATAAGAACTAGGGTTTTTACCAATCTACTCTAATCTAATCTAATGGAATTCTTCCAAAAACTTTTTCTAATCCTTGTAAATCTCCTCCTTTTATAAGCTTCCTTATATGTCTTTAAGTCCTCTTGGAAGTCCTTGAATCAAACAACTCGAATCAATCCTTCTTGAACTCAAATTCTAGTTAAAATTGCCTTTTCTACGCATACCCAAGCCCCAGCTTAGGTATTGCGTTGTAAATAGCAAGCCCCGGCTTGCTATGCTTCTGATTTTGAACTCAGGACCCCAAGCTCCGGCTTGGGTATAAGTTTTAAAAGAGCAAGCACCGGCTTGGGTGCAAGCTGCTATTTGTTTTTTCTGCTGCAGTGTCCTCTAGTAAACTGGCCATAACCTTTGATCCGGGAGGAGTTACGGGGCCTTCCACCTATCAAATCGAAGCTATCAACGAGATCTACAACTTTAATTCTCAAAGAATTGTGAATTAACGAACAAATGAAGGTTGAAATTGGACTGGAAGTGACTTCTATGCAAATGACCACCCAAAACAGTGAAATTCAACGTCCGTTAGTACAAATGTCATAACTCTTGCATCCAAACTCCGATTGAAATGATTCAAGATGTTCCAGAAAGCTAAGAAGAAGCTCTACAATATAGTCCAAGTTCCAAGCTAAGAACATAAAATGAACATGAAAGCCCAAATGATGTCTGGATTGATTTTCTTTGCGTTTTTCTACCAATTCTTTGCGATTTCCTTGCTTTTCCTTACCAATAGTCGCTCACACCGCTCCCAAACATATAACCTACAAAATGAACACAAAATGCATGAAATGTAACTAAGACACTTGAATATAAGCAACTAATTCAAGTAAAAGATACCAGATAAGTAGGTATAAAATCTACTAATCAATATCATTATTCAGAATTTTTTTGCGAGGGATAAAATTGGTCGCTATCTTGTTCTAAATAAGTTTTTTTGATTTAATTGTGGTGAATATAAATACCTTAAATTTTTTACAATAGTAAATTTAATTTTAATAACACTTTTTAAGTAACTTACAATATCAACTATTTATTTAAATAAACTATAAAGTAAATAACTTTACACCATGTTAAACTTTAAAATTTCTCCATAAAAGTTTATTTTTATGATCATAATTAAATAAAGTTAAAGTTAAATAAAAATAAAATTAAATAATCCAAAAGATTTTAAATTTTATTTTAAGTATATAATATTAATCCAAAAAAATCTTTTGGAGATTAATTTAAAGTAACTTTATTTTTTGGTATTGTATTTAATATTCAGTTAAATAACAATTTGGGAGGGCTTTAATTAAGAAAGATTTTAGGATTATTTAATTTTATTTTTAATTTGTTCGGTACTGAAGCATAAGAAAAAATCAAAATAAACTTAACTTTATTTATTTGAAATACAGTACTGTGCTTGTTTCAAAAAAAAAAGAAGAAAGAGTAAAGTAGCGTGCCTGACTCGTACGAGAAAGGGAAGCAAGCGAGATAGGAAGCAAGCCAGATCAAGCGAGATCAAGGTTTCGCTCAATCCTTTCCCTGTATTGTTATTTTCCCATTAACTCTGATTATTTTCCTTCAATTTTTCATTATTGTATTGACAAGCGCTCACAAGCACAATCACAATTACACAAACACCTATTCATCTCTGTCACACACATTCACATGCTAAAAACTAAACCCTAATAGCTGCAACTTTTTTTGCTCGTCGTTCTCGATACTGATTTTAATCTCAGGCTGCTTAGGGGGCTCTCTGCAATTGATCCATATATGATGTCTACATTTCAAATTTTGGCTTATAAATGATTGATTAAGGTTTTGGAGCTTCTGAATCCCATAGAAAATGGTAAAGACTTCGAGGTCTCAAGTCACAATCACTCTCGGACGTAGTGGTCAGGTACAATTATCCTCTTTTAATTAATTTCTCTCTTTCTCACTACCCATTAGATAGGGTTTTATTTCTTCTAGTTGTAAAATGCACAAACTTCTGCCATAAGTTTTTGATGACTAAGTAATATTCGGTTCTATCTGAATGTTTCATTGAATTGTTGCAACTATAGCTAGTGTTATGATCATAAAGTTTAATGTTTTATCAACATTGATGCAAGTAGTTGAATAAAATTGGGGTAATTTTCGACGAGTTGAATCAATATTTCTGATTGAATAGTTGTGTGTTTATTATTGAGTTGTGAGTATTTACATTAGTTTCACAGGTGGTAAAGAGGGCTGGGGATGAATTGGATAACGTCTTTTCTAATTCACATCCGACTGATGGAAGTAAGAGATCTATCCGTGATAGACTAGGAACTAATATGGAGTTCAACAATAAAAGGTGTGTTGTTCCCTCCCTCCCTTGAGTTCCCATTAGTAAGGCTTAGCTCAACTCTCTATGTATATAGTGATTTATAGTGGAGAATATTAATTTTTCCTATAATTTACCCAGGGTGAAAAACTTAGGCATATTGCTATTGTTGAGTAATAGATTTTGAATTGTAAGATTTTATTTCCATATAAGCTGTAACTCAAGCTGGAAATTCTGTGGATGTATTTGATTTTGTGTCATAGTTAGAATGGTGAGGGTGTATACATGTTTGTTTTTATGCGTTACTCCATAGTAAGCTAATTGAATAATCTTATAAAAATTTAAGGAAGGGAATGTGCTCTTTCATCTACAAAGCAATGGGAAAAAAACATAAATTTATGAAGGCTTAACCATAAAGTCTGAGATTCTTAGAAACAAACTGCACAATTGACGCCAGGATACAACATCAAAATAATAAGTTGTCACATTTAAATTCATAGCTTAGCCTAGACAATCTGCTTATATATGTAGGATTCTTTCTAGTGGGACCAAAGTCAGACATATTATTTGGTTTGCATAGTTCTGTTTGAACCTATTCCTGAGAATGACCTTTGCTTTAGTCAGCTTCTTTATCATTTTAAATCACTGGATCATTGCCATTGTGCTTATTATGTGAAGGTTGCTCTTCCACTCCACATATAGTATACAGATGTCAACAAGCTCCTTGTCTATTACCTAAATTCTGCTTGAATGACATTTGTTATTGAGTTTCGTAGCTTGATTAAGTTCAAAGTTGTAATCACCTGCCTTACTATCCATCATGTTTTTGTGAGGCGCATCTTCAAAGATTGTTGCTGACTTTTATAAAAGAATTTATAGATGACATGTGTTCTGCACATTAATTGGGTGTTCTGCGTGTGCATTACCTTCTCCAATGCTCAAGTTTCTCCTTGATGCTGTGGCTACACTTACACTCTTGGTGTTGAGGCTACACTTACACTTTTGGTGCTGAGGCTACACTTACATTCTAGCGACAGGATGAAGGAACACTTGGGGACATCATGATGATACATGACAACCTCATGCATAGGAACATAAATCGGACCATTTTATGTTCCTACCTGAATTGTTAGAATAATTTCCCAGCTAGTTAGATCTTGTGCAATCTGATGCTGATATCTGAGGTAGATGGTAGAAATCAGAAGGGGTGTGGTCTTTTAGGATAATAAACTTTCTTGAGATTATTGGGGTCCAATCTCACTGATTCCTTTCAATTTTGAGAATATTTAGCTGAACTTGAATATTTTTTGGGCATCTTATGCCATATTTTAGCAGTTATCTTTACTCTGGTACACATTTTGGCAGGCATCGGGGCGACAATAATAGATTGAGCACAAGTTCTGCTGACAGCATAGATGGTAACTAGCTAATAAGCATTATTGTTATGTTGTATTATTGAAATTTGATCTAATTATCATTTCTCATTTTGTTGCCTTTGAATACATAAAGATGTGCATCTTCGCAAAGATGATCTCCGATACAAAATCATGTGTAAAAGCGAAAATAAGCAAACTCAAAGTGATGGCCAGCAAAATGGAGTTGACCTACGTGAAATGCTATCAGGGCCAACCCAACCCTCAACAACTAGTCTAGGTATGCAGTAGCTCAGGCCCAAGGAAAAGAATAGTAGACAGTACATGCCTAATAGAAATGAAGTTAGACAACTAATGCCTGAAATGAGGGATGTTAGGCAACACATTCCAGAGACCAGGGATGTTAGATAGAGGATGCTAGAGACTAGGGATGTCAGACAGAGGATTCCATAGATCAAGGATGTTAGACAGAGGATGCCCGAGACTAGGGATGTTAGACAGAGGATGCCTGAGACCAGAGAGGTTAGAGAACGGATGCCCAAGATGAGGGAGGTTATAGAGTGGATTCCTGAGGTGAGGGAGGTTATAGAGCGAATGCCTGAGACAAGGGGTGATAGACAACGCATGCCCGAGATAAGGGATGATAGATAACCCTTACTTGATTCTACTGGCGCAAGTATAATGGGGAGGATCCATTCTGCAAGAGGTGTAGACGTCCTGTCTCAAATAAGTTCATTAAGAAATTCTTATTCACCCTGGACATTGGATCGTTTAAGGAGAAGATCACCAAATGGAGTTTTTAGTACTTCTAGAGGTGCCTCACTGCCAAGTAATGAGGAAAAATCACGGAGAAGGCCAATAATCAGGGCATATGATGATGTTAGATCGGCTGCATATTTGAGCAAAGATGGTCTTGAGCTCTCTAGGCCCATGGGGACAACATCTTATATGGCAAAACTGGTTGTAGCTGCTGGACCTGCAAAGCACGTGGCTCCCATGCTAGCCACACCTCCTCCACCTTGTGTCATTGTACATAAAAGTTCATATACAGTACAAAGCTACTTCCCTTGATTACCTTTTTTTTTTCCTCTTGGTCATGTTGCTTATCATTAACGAAGTGTTTGTTAATTAAATGTATGTTCTTAATGTGTTTCTTTTCTTGTTGGTTACTTTACTACATAGATTGACGAACAACATACTGTTGAGGGCTTGTTGCATTTACTGGGATTGGGAAAGTACATTATAAATTTTAAGGTGGAGGAAATATGTAGCCTGTGGTGACCTTCTCCTTTACTCACTCATTAGATTTGTTATATTATGTCTGGTTTTTGATTTTGTAAGTATTTTTCCAAAAGGTGTGTACCTATACTGATTCACAAAAATTTTGCATGATTCAACCTTAGCATGTATTCACACGTGCAATAAAAAATGCAGCAATATAGAAGTTGAAAAATACTTTGTCACTCTTTTGCTTTTATGACTAAAGTGTAGTACATGTTTATACATATGTTAAGTTGTAACTATTTTGTAGTTCTCTCATCTAACTGGTACCATATGTATGTGAGTGTATGTGAGCTTTTATCTTTAATTTTATTTTGGTTGGCTATAACTGTCATGGTTATTGAATAACCTTGTTTGCAATTAAGATTGTGACAGTTGGTCCTGTTCAATGGTGGGATGTTTGCCAAAGAACAGATTGGCCTGATAGAGAGGAATTCATATGCCGGAGTACTCTTAGCAGATAAGGTGCTGCAGAATTAGTGATGGATAATTCTGATTATGAAGATCATGATAGTGGGGAAAAGGATATGATGAAACCCCATGATCGATCCATTTCATATATTTCAAATGCGGAGGTGCAGATGAGATCTGAAAGGAGACCAGTTTGGCAAAAGTCCAAGGTATTTGTTGCAGTTCTCAATCTTTAATGCTCCCATCACATGAATGTCTTCCAATACGTGCTTATGATTTTCCCACCTATTCTAGATATCATTTTATGCACTGAATTATCTGGGATTTGAAGAGGAAAATCTCAGTATTGTGCATAATGGCAGAGAGATTGAAATGGAAAAGCTTCCAACTCAAGAGATTGAAATAAGGCAGAAGGACTTGTGGCCTATTTTTGACCACTTCCAGAGGATCCATCCCGAATTGGGTGATGACAGGAAATGAGAGAGCTATTTGTTAATATCTTCAGGTTCAACCCTAATAATCCTTATTAAGCCTTCCTTTATATTATCTGTTGAACTAGAGGAAGTTTGCTTAATAATTTTAATGGATACAAACACGTGTTTTTACTTACATTCTTTTGTCGGCTTGCTTTAACTGGCGTTCATCCATCCAGACAGTTTTATTGTTAATAGAAGATTTTCAAATTTGACAGGGGCAGCAACTACATATGTGAGATTCTTCCCTTATATAAAAAAGAACTTTGATTATAACGTAGTAATATTCCTCTTGACCTTTAATTTGTTTGCTATTTCAACCTACCGTGTTGATAATGTATTAAAGATTGTACATGAGCATTTCTACACTATCGCCATTGGTTGTTGTACCTGCCTTTTCATGAGCGTTTTAGTCTTTCCAAATTCATCTGGAGAAGACCTCCATAATTCCACCGTATGCAAACTTGAAGGATTATCCAATTCAATTGAAGGTGTGTGTGTGTGTGTATATATATATATGCAAAATTCAATATATTTTGTTATATTCCAATTCTTTTTTCTTTTTCTCTATTTTTTAACCTTAAACTTGACTTGTCAATTATATTGAATTAAAGTATTTAGAAGTCCTGTCACTTGGCTGAGCATGCTAATGTCCTAGTTACTTTATAATCATTTGAGTCACCCAATTGATTTCCTCAATAGTGAAATTTCAAGGATGATGATCTTTCGACTAATGAACACGTGTCTACTTGATCAATATAATTTATCAGCAAGACAAATCTTTTAGTTTTTTTGTAATGGATGGAAAAAATGCTCATTCACTAACTGTGAAACTTTTCAGCATGCGTCTCTAGATACTTCAATGATGAAGAGCCAGAAATAAACAAAGGCCAATATGAGGAGGATCCCATTTACAAGGGGTATATAGCTATTCTGGACTAGTATTATGATGAGACCGTGGTAAGTTCTTTCCTGATAAGTGCACGTATATGCACACTCCAGTATAGTAAATGCAATGGAATTATAATTAATACCAATTTATGCAATACATTGTTTATATTTTGCATGTGTTTGTATTAAATGGTGCAGGCACTACATGCAAGCTGGGAACCAAGACACTTGAGACATTGCTACAAATTCCCTGGGATGCAGTATGTAAAATTGGGAGCCGTTCTTTGCCGTTTTGGATACACAGTTGTTGCTCTACATGGTTGTATGAAAACTGAAATCAAGGTAGACATTACACTTGTGTTTATTGTTATTTTTCAAAGATAAATAAACTGGTCCCTATAGTAAGTAAACATAAATATTTGAAGGTTTTATAAGCTTAAACAACTCCTTAATTTTCGCTGAGACAAGATAAACATGAGTTGGTTAGGTTGCAGAAAGATATAAAATTGACATGTAATAATTTATTTTTATTTTTTAAAATAATCAAATAAAGTGGAAGATTTTTGGTTTTCATTTTATGTTTAGATCTCATGGATCAAATTCTTCCCCTAAGAAAAATGTACAAATAAAAGAGTTCAGAGGACAATAAGAGCCTTGTCACCATTCGAAAACAGTTAAAACTATTTGATTTTAGAATTATCAGTGTTCAGTCTTTGCTTTTCTGTTTAAAAATCCATTGGACATCTAACACCATATGGGAGTTTCCCAATTTAGTTGGATAATTTTTTTATTATGTTTGAAACTCTCACTTATTTTGTCCTCAGTCCAATATTATGTGAATTGGTAAGCAGATCCACCAAACAGATAAATTCCAGTCCATCCAATTTAACACTTTAGTATTGTTCACTCTGTATTTATGTTCTGAAATCCATGACACATGCTCTATAAGCATATCCTCTAGTGTTTGGATGGTTCTCTCACTTTGTCCGTCTGTCTGAGGATGGTACGCTGTGCTCATTCTCAGCTGTGTTCCCAAACATTCTTGTAATCGTTTCCAGAAATTAGATGTGAAACGTGGATTTCTATCTAATACAATGGACACAGGTACACCGTGTCTTGACAAAATTTCCTTCACATACAGTTTTGCTAACCGACCAAGGGTAAATCTAATCTTGATTGGCAAAAAGTGTGCCGACTTCATCAGTCAATCGACAATCACCCAAATGGCATCGTATCCTTGTTGGGTCATTGGAAGACCTACCACAAAATCCATTGTGATATGCTCTCATTTCCATTCTAGTATCTCCAACGGTTGTAACAATCCACTTGGCCTTTGATGTTCAGCTTTGACTTTCTGACACGTTAAGCATTTTGCCACACACTCAGTCACATCCCTCTTTATATTCGGCCAGCAAAAATGATGTTTAAGATCTTTGTACATCTTTTTAATCCCAGGGTGAATCGAATATCTTGAATTGTGAGCTTCACTCAGAATTTCCTCTTTAACTTCTTGTACTTACGGAACCCAAATTCTCCCTTCGAACTGAAGCAACCCTTTCGAATCGATTTTGAATTTGTTTTCCTCACCTACAGATATCCTCTGTTTTACCTTGTCGCAATCTTCATCCTGAAGTTGTGCATTTCTCACCTTATCTACCAACGTTGAACTGTTACCTATTTGGAACAACTTTTCATCGGCTTCTGTCGGATATTTAATTTCCAACTCCATCTTAGCCATTTCCGACACTAACTTCTCCTGAGAAGTTAACATCATTAACTTCTTCCGTCCCTTCCTACTTAAAGCATCAGCAACAACATTCTCCTTTTCGGGATGATAGAAAATCTCGCAATCATAATCTTTGATCAGCTGCAACCATCTTCTTTATCGCATGTTCAAATCTTTTTGTGTAAAGATATACTTTAGAATTTTATGGTCGGTATATATCTCACACCTCTCTCTATAAAGATAATGTCTCCAAATCTTTAGGGCAAACACCACTGCGGCCAACTCTAAAGCATGAGTCGGATACCCCTTCTCGTAATCTTTCAACTGACGTGATGCATACGCAATAACTCTTTCATTCTGCATAAGCACACAACCTAGTCCTTTATGCGATGCGTTACTATACACCACAAAATTTCATGTATCATCAGGCAACGACAACACAGGTGCTGAACTCAACCTCTTTTTCAATTCTCTAAAACTTTCCTCACACTTCTCTGTCCAAACAAACTTAACCGCCTACCTAGTTAAATTTGTCAACGGAGTCGCGATCTTGGAAAAGTCTTGAATAAAACACCTGTAATAACCCGCCAATCCTAAGAAACTCCTTACTTCTAATGGTGTCTTCGGCTGATCCCAATTTATTACAACTTCAACCTTTGATGAATCTACCGAAATTCCGTCCTTATCAATAACGTGTTCGAGAAACTATACACGTTCCAACCAAAATTCACATTTTGAAAACTTAGCGTACAACTTTTCTTTTCTTAACGTCTCTAACGTCACTCTTAAATGTTCCACATGCTCCTCCTTGGTCTTAGAATATACCAATATATCATCAATAAACACCACCACAAATTTGTCTAAGAATGGTTTAAACACCCTGTTCATTAAGTCCATGAACGCCGTAGGTGCGTTGGTTAAACTAAAAGACATAACCAGAAACTCGTAATGACCATATCGAGTCCTAAATGCTATTTTTGGTACATCCTTCGGCCTCACCTTTAGCTAATGATAACCACTTCTCAAATTTATCTTAGAGAAATACATTGCTCCCTTCAACTGATCGAACAAGTCATCGATTCTAGGTAATGGATACTTATTTTTAATTGTAACCTTATTCAATTCTCTATAATCAATGCAGAGACGCATCGATCCATCTTTCTTCTTAACAAACAACACTGGTGCTCCCCATGGCGAAACACTCGGCTGAATATATTTCTTATCAAGCAATTCTTGCAATTGCACCATCAACTCCTTCATCTCTACCGGGGCCATCCTGTATGGTGCCTTAGATATCGGGGTCGTTCCTGGTAGTAAGTCAATCACAAACTCGATTTGTTGATCCGGCGGAAGGCCCGACAAATCGTCTGGAAATACGGCTGCAAAATCTCTTATGATCAGTATCTATTCCAACTTCGCACACTTCTTCTGTGTATCGATGATGTAGGCTAAGTATCCTACACATCCTTGTCTCAACAACTTCTTGTCTTGCATCACCATCAGACAACTTGTTTGTCGAGGTGACTTGCTGCCAAAGAACACAACTTTTGACGGAGTCATAAGGTTAACACACTTCCTTTGGCAATCAATTACTGCTCCGTAATTAAATAACCACTCCATTCTTAGAATAACATCAAACTCACCAAGCCTAATTGGTATCAAATCTACCATCATCTCGTGACCCTTTATAACCACTCTACAATTCCTATATATAAATCTAACATGAATCACTTCTCTATTTGCAATCTCTATACTTAAGGGAAATTCTAATTCTTCCTGCGGCAAATCTAAGTTCTGAGCAAATTCATCGGATATAAATGAACAAGTAGCACCCGAATCAAATAGTACATAAGCATTAATACCAATGATTGAATGATACCGACATCACATCCTTAGATCAGTATAAAGATCATCACATGCGGTCATATTGAAAGTCCTCGCAGATGGGTTCGGGCTTGACCGAAATTTGGTCCAGTGATAGTCAATGCACCACCACCGTTGTTGTTTCCTTTTCCACCACTTGCACTTCCCGCTAGCTTCTTAGGGCAGTCACGAGCCATGTGATCCTTTGAACCGCAGGTAAAGCATGTTCCTTTCTTTGGATTAAAACAGTTCGATGCAATGTATCCCTCCTGACCACATTTGAAACACACTCGCTTTCCCTTCAAACATACTTCAGTATGGTTCTTTCCACACGTCGCACAAGCTTCAAACTTTTTCTTCTGCTTATTTCCCTGTTGTCCTCCCGTAGTCGAATTCTAGCTCCATTTCCTCTTTTGATTGTTACTTCCAACATTACTTCCACCAGCCTTATTCTCATTTTCATTCTTCCTCTTCCACTGTTCTTGGTTGTACTTGGTCAAGGCATCGCTTCCACCTTCTGCGATAATTGCCTTCTCTAGTACAGCCGCAAATGTATTCAGCTGGAACATTGAGACCTTGCTATAAAGCCAGGGCTTCAATCCTTTTTCGAACCTTCTTGTTTTGCGTTCATCAATATTGACTTGATATGTGGCAAACCTTGCCAACTCGTTAAACTTTGTAGTATACTCTGGCACCGTCATTGTTCCTTGCTTCAACTCCATAAATTGCACTTCCAACTGATT
Source organism: Panax ginseng (assembly GCA_020205605.1). Taxonomy (NCBI): domain Eukaryota; kingdom Viridiplantae; phylum Streptophyta; class Magnoliopsida; order Apiales; family Araliaceae; genus Panax; species Panax ginseng. The sequence continues at coordinate 58,843,785 of CM035131.1, read as the reverse complement.
CCGAGAACTCGTTGGACAATACATTTTAAAGAACATCTCCTTAAATCTATCCCACGCTATCACTCCTTGTCCCCCACATACCTTATTTGCCTGCCACCAGTAGCTAGCTTCAGACTTCAGCATGAACGTTGCGAACACAGTCTTCTGATCTTCGTTAACTCTAGCAACGTTGAACACCTTCTCCATTTCCATGATCAAGGTTTGTACTTCCACTATATTCATCGACCCTTGAAACTCTGGCGGTCCAACCGCTTTGAATTCCTTAAAAGTCGTGACTTGAGCTTGCGGTTGATTCGCAAGTGCACCCGTCAACAGAGCTACCAATTTCTGAACCGGGTTAGCATTGGTCTCATTGTTATTATTGGTAGACCCCTCAGAAGGTGCTTGCTGACATGGTTGTCTTCTTCTAGGAGGCATTTTCTGTTAAAATATACGCTTATTAGTTCCTTACTTAACTTCTTGGGTATTTAAAGTTTAACTTAAACATTCCAAGATTAAAGGCATAACACATAGCATTTCAAATAAACTTTAATATTTTATTCATTCATAAAGTTTTTAGAACATACTCAAGATAGCATAACCGCTATAAACATTCACTTTCCAGAACTAGACAAGTTTCAGGATTACATACTCATATTATCCCTTTTATTTATCTCAAAATAAGGGATTCACAATTTATTTATTCACATAATTAACCACATATTATTATCACTCCTATTCTATCTAGGCATATACAGACGTCATAAGGCTTCTCGACGTTCCTCCTCCATGATACGATAAGCCGTTCTGCGATCCATCACGAACCACGGCGAGTCTTCGAACTGAGGTGGATAATAAAATACTCGATCCTGGGCCCTATCAATCGCCGAATTAAAAGCGTAATCCATCTCCTTCATCTTGGCTTTCTTCACTTGAACCTTAGCTTCAGCACGGTCTGCACGTCGAGTTGCCTTCATCCAAGCATCCTTTGCTCGTGCACGTTTAGCTGATTCCTCTTTGAAATCATCTTTCAATTTCTCCATGTTAGTCTTCATCTTTTCGTTTACTGCCAACAGGTCTTCATGCTGACCCTTGGTATGAATTAGATCCCACTCCGTGTTTCCAAGTTTTGAGTCGAGTTCCTGAATCTCCGCATCCTTTTGCTCTATCGAAGCATGATGCATCTCAACCATCTCCTTCAGCTCCTCAACCTCGTCCTGTAATTCTATGTTACGATGCGTGACAGGCGTCATACATCTCAAATGATATGGAGTTTGGTGGAAACTCCTCGTGATCCTCTTCCTCATCCTCCTCCTCTATCTCCTCGAAACTATCCTCCTGGGATCACCACAGTTCATCCTCCTGAATCAATCGCTCCCTGTATTTCACGTGAATATCCTGGGGTTCATCGTCTATAGGTATCTAAGGTATTGCTTCCCTAGCTGGACTGGATCCTCCTTCGTTAGACATCCTGACAACAAAATATTTAAGTTTACTTAACATTTTCGATACTCGCGAGCACATAAGTTAGTAACACATAGCACATAATGTCTTTTATTATTTAACTTCAATGGATACCTTAATCCATTCCTTAAAACTCGATAAGAGTTAAACACCTCAAAGGTTACTTCCTAATGTTTCCCACCTAAGGTTCATAACCTAAGGCTTTGATACCAACCTATGACACCCCCAAATCTAGGTACTCCATTCCCACAGGATTTGGTGTTCACTGTCCAAAACATTACATCTAACTACCCATAATCAAAGGATAAAGACGTAATTTAAATAACTTAAACAATCATTTTTCCCATTAAAGGGTTACATCATCATCTCAAAATAAATCCTAGGTAATATAACCTTAAAATTATTACATCAGTTTGCGGAATACATCATATATTAAAAAAAGTCTTTAACATAATTCATCAAAATAAAATTCTCATATGTCTTCAACATTTGGACATCTTGCCCTTTCCTTTGCTAGTAGACGACTCATCGACTTTCTCAACTTTAGCTGCAGTGTTAAATGCAAGAGTGAGCAAACAATTGCTCACTAATATAGAAAGTAGCAATGATAGTAACATGAGAGTGAACAACGAAAGCTGAACAATAAGGAACTTGTTCAATAAATCAAAATAGAAAACAAGTTCGGACTTTAATTATCTAAGGGTCTTAAGACCACGAACTATGTCCCCGGTGCTTAGGTATTATTAGCCAACCTTAACAGTCATTTAGACTATACGGACCCTTCTTAACGTACTTAGGGGGATCAGCCCTTTGTACCATGTATTGTGCACAAACATCTAAATGTTACACGTATAAAATCCCCTATGTTAGGGTTGTTCGTCTCAGTTTGGATTTAGAATTTCCGCACTAAAGAAGGTTTAGTTTGGAACTAGCTTATCAGTGTTTCTAGAATTTTAGAACACTATTCAATTTCCATCAATAAAGGTTTAATACAGAATGTTTAACTAAACAAGGCTATCAAAGTCAAAGATCGGATATCAACAATATATGTAATTGAATAAACAGGATATACATGCAAAATGCAGTAACCAAAAGAGTTAGAAAAATCTCATTTGAATCGATGTATTAGAACAATATATGCTTTAAATAATAACATCAAGGTTTAGAAAAGTAAAACTCGTTCGAGGTAACGAATTAGGTTACAAGAGCTTGTACAAACATATTCAGAATAGATTAGGCTTGCTCAATTTTAAAAACTTGTAAAATAATTATAATATAGGAATGGAAACTTGCATTCAATATGAAAAGAATGAAGTTTGAAAACTTGCTCAATTGTAAGGAGATATGGTTTAGAAACTTGCTCAATAATAACAAGGTAGGGTTAGAAAACTTGCCTTGATTGTAAACTACACAAATGTAAAATAATCTCCAATTACCCTACATACATCATCGAAATCGCAAAAATAATTAGTTGTATGAATATTAGCTTTAGGGTTTAAACCATCATTTAGGTCAATACCCTAACCTAGCACTTAACCACGTAGGTTAATATACTTAACGAATCTGAAATTGCATTACGAGCCAACATAACTTACTTGTTCATCTCTAACCTTTGAAAACATCACATTTGATTTCATTTTATAACTTATTTAAATAATTATTTCAAATCTTTACACTTTGCATTACAACACATTGAAATCTGTTACTATAGTTTCTATTACACCTTAACATCATTAACATGCTTGCTTAGCTAACATAAGTCCATTATTCATGACCTGCAAATAAGCGGAACTTCAACGTCTCGCACTGAGGTATGACGCAATTTGCACCATACTTAAGCACAGGACCCAAAGAACTATGTCGTTTTTGCATTATATAAGCTTGCTAGCAATTGCCACGGCATGTATTAGACAGAAAGCGAGAGATGGCGGTGAATAAAGTAGCCATTTTTAGCCCAACTAACACGAAATTCACCCACCAAACAGTGATAATAACAGGTAAAAATGATATAGAACTATCACAACCATGTTGGTGAACATATTCCACCAATTAAAATAATTTAATAACAATTTAAGTTAAGTTAATTTCTCAAATTTCCTGATTTTCATATAAAACTCAAATTTTGATATTCATCCCCAAAAAATCCACACTGCGAATTCAATACATGGCAAATTCACCTCATTCAGATTACGTTATACTCGTTTCTTAATAAACTAACATATACAAGCGTCAATTTAAAGTTTAACATCCAAATTGGCCACTAAAATTGACAATTACCCAAGCCATATGCAAAAATACACATACTGACATTATTTCCGCTGTTAGAACGAAATTAGCATACAATTTCCTTGTTTAAACATAAACTCTAGCATTATATCACATATATCCACCATAATTTAGTTACACAACAACAATTTTGAAAGAATTAAAATTCATAGAACATAAACAAACTTGCCGTAAATTCACACACACACACACACACACACACACACACACACACACACACATATATATATATATATATATATATATATATATATATATATATATATATATAATACAAGGGTTAGATAGAATACCTTCAATATGCTTAATAATCCATTGCTAAACACTGAAATTGCTTAGGTTTTCACTTAATCTCTCAAGTTCCTTGTGATTCTTCTTCTCTCTCAATTTCTACGCTCTCTTTTTTTCTCTCAACTCTGCTCTTACAGCCTTAAGAGAAAAATAAGACACAAAAGAAAATAAACTGATATGGCTTAACTCTCCCACGATCTCTACTAGTTAAAAAAAACAATGTGCCTTCATCCGTTAAGTTAGACCAAAGGCCACAAGGCCTTGTTTGGCCATACACCAAAACTCCCAACTAGATTATTTTTATATTATTTATATTATATAGTTACTTTGTGTCACACCTTAATTTAGTTAATTTAAATAACCTTAGTTTAGTTGATTTAAATTAACTTATAATAATAATAATAATAAAAATCTTATTATCATTATACTTATAATTAATAAATAATTATATATCTAATTTAATTATAAACATCACTTTATTTAATTTATTTATTTCCATTAAATTAAACAATTCATTTAGTTTAATTATTTTCTTACATATTATGCAATTGATTTAATTTAATTATTTCCTTAAATTAAATCCTTCAGATAAAATTATCAATACTCAATTTAATTAACATTAATCAATTTAGTTACTAAATTAATTCACCACAATTCATCAATTATTTATTTTCCTCAATAAATAAATTATTTAAAATATTTATTTAATTCCATAAATATTTAAATTAAATTACAAATTTCTCGATCGTTACATTTATTGTGTAGCTGTAATCAGCGGAAGAGACAAGTTTCCTTAACTCAACCTTGAGTTAATATTATTCAATTATTATGGTGGTTAATTATTGTTAATTATACAACGTCCAAGAATTTATTGTTGATTATTCGCAGTTAGTGCATATTTAATAATTCAAATTAAATTACTGATTCGAAAAATATACATTTGTAGAATAACTTTTGTTGGATATTCATTTCCGTAGAAGCTAGAATTGATAGTACAAATAATTCTTGTTTATTGTCAAATTATGTTGAGAAATGTCTTAGCTAATTATTATGGCTAGACGAACATTTGTTAGAACTTGATAGATTTGAAAAGAGAAATCAATTATTATTGACAGATCGATGCCAATTATTTCGGCTAGATCGAGAAGTAATTAGAAATTGAAATCACAGTATTTCGTTGTTAAATCAAAATCTTGATTCCGAGATCGGTAGAAGAACAACCTTTTATATAAAGGGAACATTTTATTGGTCGTAATTTAATTATCATGCGCTTATGTTTAAGTATTATGCATAATATAGGTATGCAAGGAGTCGGCCGACTCAAGTACTTGCAGAGAGGGTATGATTTAATCTTTATGGCTATCTCGATACACTGAGTATATATCAAAGTAAATCTTTGATAGATACCCGAGAAGAAAAGTTCTAGATCTTGTGTGATCACTCAGCATAAATCTGGAAAACATTCCACTTTGCTATTGCGTAGAATTGATTCTTGATTATTCATTAAAATATCATAGAAACTTTGAAAGCATTGTATACTTTCATTAATTTGTTGCATAGGTTGCGAGAAGATTAGTTAGAGAAGAACAAATTGTTCAGCTATTTCAAAGTTCCCCGCACTTTGGAGTCATTCTATCAAAATAGATAGTATGTCATTATTGATTCTTATACATTTATTGTATGTATTAACTTGCGGGGCAAATTTGTTGCTCACCCTTGCTAAATAAAACTTTTTAGCTAGGGACAAAGTGGCAGGAGGTGCTGCGAAGGATAAAGGAAAAGGCATCATGATAAATTAGTTAAGAACATTATTATTATGTTGTATTTATGAACCCTTTTTATATATCTAAAGGGTATGTGTGTAATGTTAAGGTTAGAGAACCTGGAACTTATGTAATAACAATCTCTGATAATGACTTATGTAATACTATTTCTATATTAATGGGTAGTTAGATGTTATTATATTGTGGATCGTGAACACCAAACTCGGGGGTCAGGTAACCTGGATTTGGGGATGTCACAGGTTGGTATCAAAGCTGTAGTGACCAAGGTGTCACCAGTTGGTAGTAAAGCTGTAGGTTATAAACCTTAAGTGGGGTGGGGAAAACCCTAGGATTATAACCATAAGCTAGATAGAGAATACTCATATCGAGTACTAAGTGAGGGATTGCCGAAGCGTATCGATAGTGAGATATGTGGACGCGTAGTGTGAGAAATTTGTACTATTGAAGTACTAACCAAGTTGTTTAAACTGATTGTAGGATGTCGGGAGAAGATAAGATGAGTATGGAGATGTCGGCTGTTGCACCAGTGCCTGTAGCTGAGGTGCCATCACAAAGAGAGTCAGTGGAAGAAGTGGGGAAGGATGAACCTATGGTAAATCTGGGGAGTGATCATGACGATTATCCCGAGATGTATCTAAGTGGTGATGAGGAGGCGGAGTCTGAAGAAACCAAGGTAGAGAAAGAAAGTAAGACCAAAGTAGGAGAACAAGATCAAGTATCTGCAGAAGTCCACGAACTCCGGAGTAAGGTATTTCTCTTAGAGGAGTTGTGGAAGACGGGTTGAGCATTACGCGAGATGACTGAAGAACGGAACGAGCTAAAGGCGTAGGTGTAGAGGATGAAGACTGAAGGTGGTGGATAGTCTAAAGGAACCAGCAAGAAGGGAAAGAATAAGAGAAAGAGGGAAAAAGATAGCGATAACTCTAAAAATTCAAACCCGAAGAAGAGACAAGCTTGCAGCAAGTGTGGGAAGACTCATGTGGGAGAATGCATGATGTGGAAGAACGTGTGCTTCGATTATAAGAAGGAAGGACGTATTTCTCTACATTGTCCTAAGCCGAATATGAGGAAGTGTTTCTCATGTGGGAGAACGTGTCACGGATTCAATAAGTGTCCCAACAAGAAGAAGACTGGTGAAGGGAGTGGTCAGTAAATAACTTAGATATATGTGATAGTATCTTTTGGTAGAAGATTATGATATTAAGTGTTGTAATATCGAGAACGATGTTTAAGCATATGTAAATATACATATGTTTGAATGAATGAAATCTTTATTTTCTATATGAATATAAGATTAAAATAAAGTTGTGAGTTCTTAAAGCTCATACTTATGGTAAGTCCATGACTCATAATTATATGAGCTATCTTGAACCCCTCAGCGAATGGACGTCAAAGGTCTGACTAGGATAAGTTCATAAACTCATATAATTGTGGCAAGTTCCTGAACCCCTAGGTGTGGTAAGTTTGATGAACTGGGAATAGTTGTGTGTGAATGGAGAATTACAACTTTTGTTTAAAGTTATGTTGTTAATCCTATGAAAAAGGGATAGTTGTATGTGTTAAGTACTAAAAGTACTATGTGCTATTTGAATAAATATGCAATTATATGAGAAATATATGTTGAATTCTTATTGTGTTAAGAATGCGTGTAAAGAAAGAGAATTAATATAAGATTTTTATTTAAATCAGATCATGCTGCCTAGACGACAGAATCGAAATCAAAGAGAAGAGTAGTCGGTGAATAATGAAGGAGGTCAAGCTGACCCGATGCAAAACTTTGCAAATATGATAGCCGAAGCGATGGAAAATAAAGCTCCAGCTGCAAGAGGAAAAGCGAGAAATCAGCCAGGTGATAGATTGGCTAACTTCAAAGACTTTAAAGCGGTAGGACCACCTGAACTCAAGGGAACCACGGATCCGATTGAAGCCCAAACTTGGGTGAAGGAGATGGAGAAAGCATTCGTCATTGCGCGAGTGGCAGAAGAGCAGAAGACGGCTTTTGCAACGAACTTGATGAAGGGAGAAACTAATTACTAGTGGGAGACGAATCAAGCGTGAGCTGGTACAGCCATAGTAACGTGGACAAGATTCAAGGAACTGTTCTTTGAGAATTACTTTTCAACAAGTATGCAAGCTCAAATAAAAGTCAAGTTTCTAGAACTAAAGCAAGAGAATATGTCAGTTTTGGAGTACGCTGCTAAATTCAATGAATTAACGTGATTTGCACCTCATCAGGTGGACACAGAAGCAAGAAAGGCGAGAAGATTTGAGAATGGGTTGAAGCCGGGTATTTACAACAAAGTAGCTGTGTTACAGATAAATACGTTCGCGGCCTTATTGGAGAAAGCGTTAATTACGGAGGGAGGGAGCGAAGCTGGGTCTCGATTTCATCAGGAGAAGAAAAAGAAAGAAAATGAAGGAGATAGTAGTTGTGGTAGCAACCCGAACAAATGAAAGTGGAGTTAGAATGCCCAATCGAGTAGTAAGACTGAAGGGAATAAGAAAGGAGGAGAGCCTTGTGCGAACTGTGGAAAGAATCACCCAGGAGTTTCTATGAAGAGGAAAGGAGACTGCTCTAATTGTGGGCAAGAGGGGAACATGTCACCCAATTGCCCCAGTCCGAAGAAGATTCAAGGTTGTTATACGTGGCGATCGACTGATCATTTGGTTAGGAACTGTCTGATGAAGAATACGGAAAAGGAAAGTGTCAACAAGGGACCCAGTGGCGGAACATTGGCAATTCGAGGACTGCACTGCACCAGAAGACCAACGACCAGTACATTAAACTCGACGGCATTGAGGATGATGAGTCGTCAGAGGTGGTAGCAGGTAACAATTTCATTTAGAAATTTTATTACGCGAGAATTAGGAGCTAGAGATTTCTATGAACTGTTTTCTTTTATAGATTTAAGTCACAGGTTAGAATATAAGACAAAAATTAATATTGTGTCGATAATAATGAATTGATGATACAACTTTAAAAGGTTGTAGAGAATAAGAAAGCGGTGATTCCGAGGACAGAATCCTTTTAAGGAGGGGTGAATGTAATAACCCGGGATTTCGAATAATCCAAAATTTACGAATAATTTTTTTTATTATTTAATATTGACATTGACTGTTAATATTGTACGGTGTATCTGTGATACGAGTCTCGAGGTATGGTCAATTTATTTATTGACTGAGAAATTAGAGTAGAGTTGTGCTTAATAGCTTTAGAAACCCTAATCCTAATTTCTGGATAGGGATTCAACATAAATCGCAGTTATAATATTAGTAACTGTGAGTATGTGCTTGTACTGAATAAAGTTAATGTCTAATAATTGACTGGATAGGGTTTTATATTCTAAACCCTAATAAGGGATTAGAAACCCTAATCTTAGATTTGGAAAACCAAATGTATAGTTAAAAACCCTAATTGTACATCGGGAAACCCTAATTTAAAATACGGGATTCCTAAACCCTAATTAGGCAACCTTAATCCTAGTTGGCAAGCCTAATGTAATTATTAAACGTTAATATGATTTGGAAACCTAATTTAATTAGGAAACCTTAATTATAGTTTTAAAATCTTAATTTTTCTAATTTAAAACCTTAATTAGAAAATCCTAGAAAGTTAGTATTTTAAAACCTAAGGGTTAGGACCTTAGGGTTAAACCCTAAGAGTTTGGATAATGTCTAGTTTGCCATTAAAATTACATGTGCATTGACCAAAATGCCCTTTTTCATTTCTTTAATGGGTGACTTGTAGAAATTGCTAGCAAATTTAGTTTGTAACCTAATGTCTTGACTTTGTGACATAAAATCTACCAATATCAGCCAGCAATATTAGATCTAGAGCTCTATATCATCATATATATAGATTTAGGAGAGACAAATTTACTACATTACCTTATTTTTTAAACCTAGCTCTCACCAACTCATTCTCTCTCAACACCTCTGAATTCTTAAAGTTCCTCAGTCATATAATCAACCCCTAGGTCACCTAATATCATATTGGAGACATAAGATCAAAGATTTGGCTGGAAAGGTATAAAACCCTACTTCATTTTGATCTTGAATGCTAAGAGAAATTTTGTGTTAAAGTGTTTAATCATGTGTTATATGATGTTTTTAGATGTTATATGTTGATCTATTATAGATCCATAGCATCAAAATGCTTTAAAATGGTGTTTTTCAAAAACTGTTCTTGAGCTTGAAATGTGGTCTGACAAGAAATGCCAGTGGCCACAGATCCTTGCTCGTTTATGATATTTGTGGTTTTAAAGTTTTTATTGGTAGCTTGTTATTTTGTCTTTAATCTGGAAGTGGATTTACAACCATTAAATGGCTAGATTTGTAGTTATTAAAGGTCAAAACCCGTTGACCGGGTATGACCGGGCCAAATCAGGGTAACCCAGAAATGGTTTTTAGTGTCTGACAAGTTTTTAATGACCGGATTTGTCAGTTTTATATGAGTTTTAATGTTGTTGTTGTAACTTGTTTATACCCTGTTATATGGTCTTTAAATACATGTCTTTAGACCCTTCAAAACATCAATAGATCGAAAAGTAGTGATTGGTCAAACATGGCCACTCGATCACGGTTTGCATTTCTGGGAAAAACCCAAAAACCTTAAGAACATAGTTCGACGACCTTTAATTCACCTACCATATCTTGTAATCCTTTTGTAGTTAGACTGATCTGATGCTGTGTCATATGTGTTCTCTATGACATGTATACGATAGACTGGAACTTTAAAAACACTTAAACGATAATCAGAACTGGGATATAATCGATCTGCAAAGTGGGCAGTCGAAGCTGTCTGGGTTTCTGGGTAACCCAGAAAGCCCAAAAAGCTTCTGACAGCCACTTTGAAGATTTGGATCCTGCAACTATGATGTTGTATGATCGAGATGATGATTGGTAATTGTAGCACTACATACCTAATACCAGATCAGTGTTTAAACAAACCCTGAACATGCTTGAGCTGAGAATCACGGATGGTCAAACGATCAACCATGAACACGAAGCTGTAAGTGTTCTTGAACTCAAGAACACCAACGGCGACGCTTTGTGTCGCTAAAAGCTTCAGCGACGGTTTTTAATTATTTTAATTTACAATTTACAAAATTAATAAAAAAAATAGAAATAAATTATAAAAATTATTAAAATGGTTTTAAAAATTATTTTAAATTATGAAAAATAATTTTGACTAATTAGAATATTTTTCTTTAATATTTATAATTATTTAAATATTAAAGGTATTTAATTTATTTAATTATTATATTAAATAAATTAGAGAAAAATTATTTTTAATTATATAAAAATCATTTTAAATAAGAATAATGTATTTAAAAATATTGTGAGTTATAAAATATAACTTTTAATATTTTTGGAGAATTTTCATTAATAATTTAATATTAATGATATTAAATTTATTTAATTATTATATTAAATAAATGAGTTAAGATGATTTTAATATTTTAAAATCATTTTACAGAGAATAAAGTGTTAGAAAATATTTTGAATTATAAAATATAATTTTAAATATTTTTGAGAATTTTCATTAATAAATTAATATTAATGATATTAGATTTATTTAATTATTATATTAAATAAAAGAATTAAAAATGGTTTTATTGAATTAAAAATCATTTAAAAATGAGAAAAATGATTTAAAAATATTTTAAGTTATAATTAATGACTTTTAATATTTGAATGATAATTTCATTAATATTTAAATATTAATGGTGATGATTTAAAAATAATTTTAATTACTTTAAAAATTATTTAAGTAGAGTATTGTTGATTTAAAAATATTTTAAGTTATAAACAATAACTTTAATATTTTGATAATTATGTCATTAATATTTTAATATTATTAAATATTAATGATGATAAGGTTATTTGACAATTAAATAATTTAAAAATGATTTCAAGGTATATGAAAAATTATTATAAATTATAATAATTGATTATTAATTATGAAAAGCTTCCGAAAAATATTATAAAGGATAATTGACTTATCTAAAATAATATTAAAGATTAGTGTCCAAAGTTAATTGACAATAACTGTGTTAATTGTCGGATAGGGTGACCAGAACACCGAGAATAGACCGAAGTCCAACTAGACCAAAATAGTTAGACTTGATAAGTGTTTATATAGGTTATAAACACTAATGTGGCTATGTGGTAATGTGTCTGGGAGAAGTTTGTTTGTAGAATACAGTGATGCGTGTTGTGAATAATTGTGTTAATTATGAGACCGATATTATTGGTTATAGGTCTTTTGAAAGCAGATAAGTTTATTGTGTAGCTGTATTCAGCGGAAGAGGCAAGTTTTCTTAACTCAACCTTGAGTTAATATTGTTCAATTATTATGGTGGTTAATTATTGTTAATTATACCACGTCCAAGAATTTATTGTTGATTATTCGCAGTTAGTGCATGTTTAATAATTCAAATTGAATTACTGATTCGAAAAATATACATTTGTAGAATAACTGTTGTTGGATATTCATATTCGTACAAGCTAGAATTGACAGTACAGATAATTCCTGTTTATTGTCAAATTATGTTGAAAAATGTCTTAGCTAATTATTCTGGCTAGACGAACATTTATTAGAACTTGATAGATTTGAAAAGAGAAGTCAATTATTATTGACAGATCGATGCCAATTATTTCAGCTAGATCGAGAAGTAATTAGAAATTGAAATTACAGTATTTCGTTGTTAAATCAAAATCTTGATTCTGACACTGAGAAGAACAACCTTTTATATAAAGGGAACATTTTATTGGTCGTAAAATTGACTATTGCGTGCTATATTTAAGTATTATGCATAATATAGGGTACAAGGAGTTGGCCAGCTCCAAGTACTTGCAGAGGGGTATTATTTGATCTTTATGGTTATCTGATACACCTGAGTATATATCAAGGTAAATCTTTGATAGATACCCGAGAAGAAAAGTTTTAGGTCTTGTGTGATCACTCAACATAAATCTGGAAAACATTCCACTTTTCTATTGCGTAAAATTGATTCTTGATTATTCATTAGAATATCGTAGAAACTTTGAAAGCATTGTATACAATGTTGTCAAGGAGGTATTGATAGGAGGTGCTCTCAGACTACAAGAAATGGATGGCGATGAATTTCCATAGCTTATCAACTCGGACACCGTGAAATGGTACTATGTCTGAAGTTACCATCAAGCAAACATCCTGGTATTGATCATCCAATCACCAGTCATTCCGGTTTTTAACCCTCTTTTTTCAAACTCTTCTGCCCCTCAGGGAAACATACACTTCAAACCAGCAGCCAGGTTTCACCTCATTTGGAACCAGCAGCCTGGTTTCACCACATTTTAAACCTTCCATACAATTTTGGTTATCCTACACACGGGATTTAACCTTTCATACCTGCAGTTTATCCTAAATACGGGATTAAACTTTTCTACGCTTGCAGTTTATCCTAAAAAAAAGATCAAACTTTTTCTACACCTACAGTTTATCTCCATTATGGGATCAAACTTTCTTCTCCCCGCAGTATAGCCTGCGCATGGGATTCACACTTCTCTTTGGTTGCAATTCGTCCTGAGGGGCGAACTATGCCGACCTGATGTCCCTGACACCCGGGAGTACATAGGCAACCATATTCTATATGGCCCGGTTGTGACGCCCCCAAAATAGGTCCATTCCACCCAACCCATTCTGAGTCGCCAAATACATGGTACAGAAATAACTACAACTTCAATAATACAAATGTCGTGTGAAATACGACAATACATACTTTATGAGTTTAAATACGATATTCTTGCCGCCTGCATAATATCCACACGTAAATAAATCCCCATCATAATTATTGATACATTATTTTACAAAAATGGTGAGGACTACTAAACAACTCTCTCTGTAGAACCTTCATTCCATACCCCACTCGATCCTCGCTATGTTTCTTACCTCCCGAGAAGAAAATGGAACAACAAGGAAAAGAGTGAGCTCAACTAGCCCAAGAAAAGAATATTATGACTAAGATAATATACAACAAATTATCGTTAGTCTTCAACAGGAAAAAAATCTAATAGAATACAATAGACAACAAGTTTTAGATCAACAAATGCAAATAAGAATAACAGAATCCATTAGAAGAGTCACGTAGAGAAAGAATTCTCTTGTCTTCTAAGGTTTAAAAGTCCATCATCAATATTTTATCCTCAGAATAACAATCAATATTCATCTTTTGCACTACTGTGCCAAAGATATTCATTTAAATCACCAATTGGTCTTGTTCATCTCAACACTGCTCATCTTTGCACTACAGGCCAAAGATATTCATCGATTAATTGTTCATCTTTGCACTACGTGCCAAAGATATTCATCAAGTATCACCATTAAGGACCGAGGATGATGAAAAATATTTTTAAGAAACGAATCCGATGAGATAGAAGGACAAATATTAGGGATTAATACAACAGTTTATCCAAGATCGATAATACTTCATAATAAACGATTTTGAAGCAGAACTCAAAAATAAAGATCAAAATATGGATCTAATCAAAGATAGTAGCCGAAATAGACATCTTGGACAAATTTTTTTTTTTCATTTTTCGGTGAATAGTGCCTGATTTGTGAATAGTGCTCAGTATACGTGAATAATAGTCTTGAGTATCGTGAATAGTAACTCCCAACACAAAAAGATAGAAATTTCACAAAAAACATCTTCACGCTTCGTGAATAGTAACTCATGAATAGTAATTCGTGAATAGTAACTCATGAATAAGTAACTCGTGAATAAGAACTCGTGAATAAGTAACTCATGAATAAGTAACCTAAAATGAAAAAGTTCTAAATTTGATAAAAGTTCAACAAAGATTTTGGCATAATGATATTGAAGAAAATAATATCATTTCATGAAAAGAAATAACATCCCTTACCTCAAAATAACCGTATTCCGATTGAATTTCTAGATAGTCTTGTGAAACTTCATACCATATAGCAACACTCAAAGTATACTCACAAGAATACGCTCGATAATATAGAGAGAGAGAGAGAAAACTTAGTTTCGGTGTGATTTTCAATTCTAACTTAGTCCTCTATTTATAGGAAAATGTTAGAGCATGAAAGAGACTAAATTAATAAAATATATTATTATTTATTCAAAATTCCTACCCATATGTTTTGAAAACTCTAGCATGCCTTCTTTGGTAAAAAACATCACCACCCATGTGCCAACAACCACAAAAAAACGTTTTTCTTATATAAAATAATTAAAACTTCCAAAAATCAATTATTTCTAACTCCTAACTTCAATAATTCAAGATAAATAGCCCTTTTGTCGGAAAATTTGAATCTCGCGCCTTTTTATAGGAAATTCAATTCTCTACAACTTTGTAGAAGGAAGTTTTTTCAAATTCCAAATGTAAATTATCCAAATCCATAAATGAGCGATTTTACGATACCTATAATAAATTTTTCTATCGAGAATTGTGTCCACAAACACACAAAAAACATATGTTAAACATTTAATGCCACAAAAATACTCTTCCTCCTCATATACTCATATATCCCACATTCATTGTAAAAATATCACCGTTAATATATTATTAAAATAATATATTTAAATGAATTATTTTATCGAAAAAAGATAAAATATTAATTTTTAACAATTGTCACATTAAAAATTTTCTCCATCTATATCCACATAAAATAAATATTTTCTTTATCATAATAATCAATAATTAATTATTTTAAAAATAATATTACGTAATCACAATCTCGACAACCGTGTAGCTCCTCGTGAAAGAGGGGGCTTTCCAATAAGGATTTCTCCTTCATCGGGCCAAGCAATTAGGTGACCAAACCTCTCCTTAGGCAGTAACTTTCTAGACATCGCTAATAATGCTATCTCGATAATATTATTCAAATAATATGAATTATTGATTTGATAATGGAAAATACCGTAATGACAATTATCAAACAAACGGTGATACCAAATATCAACGCAAAGAATTATTGAATCAATATAATATTGAGCGAAGAACTCACCGTAACAATTATTGAGTAGTGCCTTCTTACGTAAGGATCAATAATTCAACAATACTGCGCAATACTACAGTGTCATCTTTGTGCAACCACGCATATTATCGTATTTTAACCAATTTATGTATTCCAACAAATTAAAAATCAGAATAACTACGCCTACTTATTTTTAAACAACTTATATTTGTCGTTTTTCTTCCTCCAATCGCTTTCCGTTATGGGGCCCATACATGGTCAGTCTTATTCGTATTTAATATTCCCCGACAAAGATTTAATATTCCACGACCAAACGAATATTCCCCGACAACAATGAATATTTTATAACCACTTGCTTATTTTGTAAAATTTATGCATTTTACCCATAACTAACCACATTAATCAAATCAACCCTTACTATTTCAAAATAATAAATAAAGGAAATTCCATTTTATTTATAAAAAAAATTCGGTTTTTACAACCTCCCTCCTTATGAAATTTCGTCCTCGAAATTGACGACGACGTCACTGTGTTTCAAAAAGTTGAGGATACCTCGCTTTCATTTCTATTTCCAACTCCCAGGTCATTTCTTCAATAGCATGGTTTCTCCACAAAACTTTAACTTGTGGTATAACCTCGTTACATAGGACATGCCCTTCATATCTAATATCTTGACAAAAACCTCTTCGCATCGTTAAGTCTTCACTATCTCGTGCTGGTTCTAACTCAATGATGTTATTCGGGTCGTCCACATATTTACGTAACATCGGTACGTAAAAAATGTTATAAACACGCGACATACTTGGTAGTAAAACGAGTCTATAGGCCATAGTTCCTATTCGATGGAGAATTTCAAATGGATTAATAAATCGAAGGTTTGAGCTTTCCTCACCTCACCGATTCTTGCTTTTGAAATAACAACTTCTTGCACCTCCTTCTTCAAATTCATCAGCTCCGGTGTGTAGCCTGAGCGATTTTAACTTTGTCAATAAAAGTCGATTATACTCGTATATCATCACGTGGATACCTAGAGTTTTCATCTCCGTCTCTAATATTTGTAAGTTATACTGAAATGAGTCTTTGACAATATCATACTCAGATCAGATACGATCTTTTACTCAACACGCCGCCTACCACGTTCGCTTTTCCGGATGGTATGGTCGTAACACGTCTTAAAATGAGTCTCTTCTTAAGTTCTTCAAGCTCTTCCCACATTCCGTGCTTGAATTTTGTATCTCTACGAGTCACCGAAAGTTAATGGACTAGCAATTTGAGAAAATCTTTCCACGAATCTCCGATAATAACCAACTAAGCCTGAAAGCTACGTATTTCGATTCTTGACTTAGGTTGCTCTCAATCGTAACTTCATATCCCAATCTTGGATAAAGACGTCACAATGACACCTATCGGTTTACTCTATCGCATTTAATATGGCGTCCCCTACGAGAGTCCGGCGGTGTATTCCACAAAGGAAGTCATAAGATAGAGGCTTGAGTATCAACTTCTATAGTTGGGTTTTTAACTCTTGAAGTTCAATAGAGCCATTCGATATGAGATTTTAGAAATGGGTTTTGTCTGGGCGTTCAAAGTCGATACAAAATTCAATATCACACTTTGGGAGTAAGCCAAGAAATTCTTCAGAAATACGTCGGGAAAATCAATAACAACAGAATATTATTCAAATCGGCGTGTCTTTATTCAAATCCATAACATGGACTAAGAAAACTTGACATCCGTAATAAACGAATGACTTCATGGCTTGATATGAAAATGTTTGACTACAATGGTTTGATTGCTTGAATTTGAATAACGGAAAGTTGCTTAGAATATGAAAAACTAACAACCTTACAAAAGCAATCAATTTGGCATGATGAGTAGTTAACCAATCAATCTCTAAAATCACATCAAAAGCAAGTATCTTTAAAGAGATAAGATCAACACGTAATGTGATAGTGCCAACTTGAATCAAGCAAGATTTCTAAACTGTAGATGTAACGAAGGTTTCACCCAACGGAGTTTCAACAGATAAATCAAAATCTAATTTCTCCTGAGTCAAGTTTAAACGTTGAGCACAAGCGGAGAGATAAAAGAATGGGTAGAACCCAGATTCTAGTAAGGTATAAACTTCAAGAAGAATTTATAATTAACTAACCTGTGCTAACTTCGTTCGGGTTCCTCGATTTTAATGCAGTCACGACAAACGCTTCTTCCAAGAACCGCTGACTTTGTCTTTTCAGATCCGCCTTTGGTGCCACTGCTCCAAATTTGGACTTGATTTCGCCACAGGACAAAATCGAGCTATGTGATCATCTTTTCCACAACTAAAACATACCTTGGAAGGTCAGAATGAGTTTGGACTTATATGTCCCTCCTCCACATTTGTAACATCTCTAACCGGTCGTTCTCCTCCCCTAGAATTTGTTCTTTGGTGTTGATCTTTCTTTTAAGCGTCTTTTCGCCATCGTTTAATCTTCTCTTCTTGAAATTTCCACTTGAATTATTTCTTCTATTATCTTGCCCATGATTACCACCGTGGTTACCATTTCTTACTCGATAATTTCTTTCACGATGGTTATCATTGTCCCGATGGTCATTGCCACCAAAGATGATTTTTATCGTGTTGTTGGTGGCCGCCTTGAAACGGACTCATTATCTCGCTCTAATAATTGAGCCTCATTTACAACATCCGAATATAGAGAAAATTTATGAGAAATGAGGTATTGACGAATTTGGGTTTTAGACCTCTCAAAAACATACGCTGTCATTCGCTCCTCATTCTCCACCAAATGAGGTGCAAACACGACAACTCCGCAAACTTCGCCTTTCGTCTTTGAGACAATCGACATATTGTTCGCTTTCGAGTCTAATAAACTCCACTTCCTTCATATAGCCGAATACTTTCGTAAAGTACTTGTCATTGAATGCTTTTGAAATCTTTCCCAAGACATGTTGAGTGCATCTCCGTCAGTACGCTTCACAGATTCCCACCAATGAATCGCTTCACCACGAAACATAAAGGTGGCGAATAGAACATTCTGTTCCTCCGTGCATCCCAAGACATCAAATATCTTGGTAATTTGCTTGACCCACGTTTCTGCCTTGATCGGATCCGGCTTTCCATGGAAATCTGGTGGTCCCAACTCTTTGAACTCGCTTTGTGTGATGCATCACAGCGCTGCCATCATTTCCACCAAGATTTTGTACACGAGTCTCCTCAAATGCGATTTTGCATGAACCGCAAAAAGCTCCTAAATATTTCATCGTTCATCGTTTGCTCGGTAGTGTTGTTCACAGGAGGAACATTGCCAGCCTGTTGCACGTTCTCCTCGTTGGTGAGTACTGGCGTCTCCACGGTCTCATTTACTCCACTGTTAATATTCTCAGTCGACATTCTCAAATCTTGCATAAAAACAAGGGTTAAATTAAACAAATTAACATGTCACATAATATCCCTATATTATGACTGACCAACAAATAAGCTTAGGTAGGACACACTTAAGCGAAGGATTTACTCGCTCTCCCCTCCTAGTTCTATTCCCCGATCTCCACCAGAGATCATATCCCTAAGCTCTGATACAAACTGTGACGCCCCAAAATAGGTCCATTCCACCCAACCCATTCTGAGTCGCCAAATACATGGTACAAGAATAACTACAACTTCAATAATACAAATGTCGTGTGAAATACTGACAATACATACTTGTGAGTTTAAATACGATATTGCCGCCTAGACAATATCCACACGCAAATAAATTCCCATCATAATTATTGATACATTATTTTACAAAATGGTGAGGACTACTAAACAACTCTCTCTGAACCTTCATTCCATACCTCGACTCGATCCTCGCTATGTTCTTACCTCCCGAGAAGAAAAAATGGAACAACAAGGAAAAGGGTGAGCTCAACTAGCCCAAGAAGAATATTATGACTAAGATAATATACAACAAATTATCGTTAGTCTTCAATAGGGAAAAAATCTAATAGAATACAATAGACAACAAGTTTTAGATCAACAAATGCAATGAAATAAAGAATCCATTAGAAGAGTCACGTAGAAAAGAATTCTACTGTCTTCTAAGGTTTAAAAGTCCATCATCAATATTTTATCCTTGTAACAACAATCAATATTCATCTTTGCACTACAAAAAAGATATTCATTTAAATCACCAGTTGGTCATGTTCATCTCAACACTGCTCATCTTTGCACTACAGCCAAAGATATTCATCAATTAATCGTTCATCTTTTGACTACAGGCCAAAGATATTCATCAGTTAATCGTTCATCTTTGCACTACAGGCCAAAGATATTCATCAAGTATCACCATTAAGGACCGAGGATGATGAAAAATATTTTTAAGAACGAATCTAGTGAGATAGAAGGACAAATATTAGGGATTCGCACAACAGTTTATCTAAGATCGATAATACTTCATAATAAACGATTTTGAAGCAGAACTCAAAAATAACGATCAAAACATGGATCCAATCAAAGATAGTAGCCAAAATAGACATCTTGGACAAAAAGAAAAATTTTTATTTTTCTTGAATAATCTTATTTGTGAATAGTGTCAGATATGAATAAAGGCCGAGTATCGTGAATAGTAACTCCACACAAAAAAGATAGAAATTTCACAAAAAACATCTTCACGCTTCGTGAATAAGAACTCGTGAATAGTAACTCATGAATAGTAACTCGTGAATAAGAACTCATGAATAAGAACCCCGAAACATGAAAAAGTTCCAAATTTGATAAAAAGTTCAACAAAGATTTTGGCATAATGATATTGAAGAAAATAATATCATTTATGATAGAAATAACATCCTTACCTCAAAATAACCGTATTTCCGATGAATTTTGGGTATAGTCTTTGTAAACTTCGCATAGTATAAAGCACACTCAAAGTATACTCACAAGAATACGCCGATAATATAGAGAGAGAAAGAGAAAACTTAGTTTCTGGTGTGATTTTCAATTCTAACTTAGCCCTCTATTTATAGGAAAATGTTAGAACGCCAAAAGAGACTAAATTAATAAAATATATTATTATTTATTCAAAATTCCTACCCATATGTTTTGAAAACTCTAGCATGCCTTCTTTGGTAAAAACATCATCACCACCCATGTGCCAACAACCACAAAAACGTTTTTCTTATATAAAATAATTAAAACTTCCAAAATCAATTATTTCTAACTCCTAACTTCAATAATTCAAGATAAATAGCCCTTTTGTCGTAAAATTTGAATCTCGACCTTTTATAGGAAATTCAATTCTCTACAACTTTGCGGAAGGAAGTTTTTCCAAATTCCAAATGTAAATTATCCAAAATCCATAAATGAGCGATTTTACGATACATAATAAATTTTCGGTCAAGAATTGTGTCCACCAACACACAAAAAACATATGTTAAACATTTAATGCCACAAAAATACTCTTCCTCCTCATATACTCATATATCCCACATTCATTGTAAAAATATCACCGCTAATATATTATTAAAATAATATATTTAAATGAA
This sequence comes from Panax ginseng, assembly GCA_020205605.1. Classification (NCBI taxonomy): domain Eukaryota; kingdom Viridiplantae; phylum Streptophyta; class Magnoliopsida; order Apiales; family Araliaceae; genus Panax; species Panax ginseng. The sequence goes on along the minus strand of CM035131.1, from coordinate 58,822,470 downwards.
TTATTTTATCGTAAAAGATAAAATATTAATTTTCAACAATTGTCACATTAAAATTTTTCTCCATCTATATCCACATAAAATAAATATTTTCTTTATCATAATAATCAATAATTAATTATTTTAAAAATAATATTACGTAATCACAAGATCGACAACCGTGCCGTTCCCAGAAAGAGGGGGGATTTCCAATAAGGGTTTCTCTCACTTCATGCCGCAATTAGATTAGACCAAACCTCTCCTTGACGTAACTTTCTGTACATCGCCAATAATGTTATCTCGATAATATTATTCAAATAATATGAATTATTGATTTGATAATGGAAAATCTTGTGTAATGACAATTATCAAACAAACAATGATACCAAATATCAACGCAAAGAATTATTGAATCAATATAATATTGAACAAGAACTCACTGTAACAATTATTGAGTAGTGGCCTTCTTACGTAAGGATCAATAATTCAACAATACATGCAATACAGTGTACTACTTTGCAACCACGCATATTATCGTATTTTAACCACCGGGTATTCCAACGAAGGTAAATCAGAATAACTACTGTTATTTTTAAACAACTTATATTTGTCGCTTTTCTTCCAATCGCTTTTTCACATGGGGCCCACATTATCATGGTCGCTTGTGGCCGTCATTTAATATTCCACGACCAAACGAATATTCCCCAACAACAATGAATATTTTATAACCACTTGCTTATTTTGTAAAATTTGCGCATTTTACCCATAACTAACCACATTAATCAAATCAACCCTTACTATTTCAAAATAATAAATAAAGGAAATTCCATTTTATTTATAAAAAAAAATTCGGGGTCTTACACCGGTCGCAATAAAAAAACCAACAAAAAACATTTATGCCCTTTCTCTACAAAAACAAAAAACAACAAAAACATTTCTACACCTCTTTTTTTTCACATTCAACATTGAACCTCTTACACACCGAGTTCAACTACACGCACTTGATCTCCTCTTCAATTGGAGTACGAGGCGACCATTTATGGTTCATCTAACCCTACCGAACAAAAATACTTGTCACACGGTACTAGAATCAAACTTTAATCCATTACAGTTCATCGGCTTCAGACCAAAGGGATGGAATTACCCAACCTCTTCTCACAAATAGAAGATTTGGTGACTATCTAAGCTGTGGTTGTGCCTCAAAGAGCAATACCAATCCATAAGAGATGGAATTAACTAGGCTTCTCACAAATTAAAGTACTGGCGACCATCTGTGGTGCGGTTAATCTCAGAGAGGAAAAGCCACACTCCTCTCCACATTCCATACAGATATCAGTCCCAAGACACCAAAGATGGTAGGGATTCATACATATCAATGATCCATTCTGAGAGATCCTGCGATGGCTCAATGTCCACATGTCAAGGATAAGTTCAGAATGCATCAAGATCATAAGGCCCTGAAGAGACAGGCAAATATCAAGCAAGTATCAAGGCATAACTAAAAGGGAAGTAAATCAAAATATATTTCTCTACCATATATACTACTGTTTGATATATACATCTGTGTTGTACATGACAAAATGGCTAAGCTAGTCTATGCAGGAAAATACAAAGCTATCTACGGATCTGTGTGTATGGGGACTATCAGATCTAACATAGCATCCCTCTCTAAAAACGGAGGTAAAGCTGCAAGCTCCTACCCAACGGTATCTACACGAGCTAGCAGATCTGAGGCTAACTGCATGATGGCCTGATGCTCATCAATGTATGCACTCATATCGGCAAGGATGCCAGTCGTATTGGATCGCACGGAGGTACTGTCTGCAATGGCCCCTTCCTTAGCAGATAGGGCGGCATCCCGCTCCACAATCAATGCATCCATAGCTGATCTAGCCTCATCCCTCTCTAATAGAGCGGTATCTCTCCCATCAAGAGCTGTCAACATCGCGGCCCTAGCCTGATCTCTCTCATAGGTCATCATATGTAAGCTCTGCTCCAGATGTTGTCTTAATATCGAAATAACAATGGGCACTTTCGGGGTGGGAGAATCCATCACAAATGCTGGCAGCCCATTAGTCAAATCTCCATCGGTGGGAATGTCAGCCTCCTCCATAGGCTCCTCATCATCAAAATCAATATCCTGCACTGTGGATACTACCGTAGCCGATACAGTCGCTGTCTCCATCCATGCTGAATACTCTGAAGAATAACTAAGATGACTGACAGAAAACTCAGCTAGCTCTCGCTGATCCCAACAGGCATACAACCTGGATCTGTCTGCTGATGATAAATGGCGAGAAGCGAAAACGTCAATCACCGCCTCATATATAGGTGGAAATCCTGAAACTGGTCAAACTGACACATCACGACTAGTTGGTGGTAGGTGATCATCCCTCTCAAACCTGCTAGAGGTAGATAATCCATGCCCGAAGCATGAGTAATGAAGTTGTAGGGTGAGCTGAGCCCTGTCCACTGCAATATAGCGAATGGATCTCCAATCCCTACAAGGAAAGCTGACCAAGATGCAGCATCTGTACACTCTACAGGCTGGAAGTAGTACGACATCACTATATCATGGGTGAAATAATATCAATGCCGTCTGAATGTGCCGATCGGTCCCAAGTGTGACATGAACCACACGCATGAAGATGACCGAAATGCTTATGAACACTCCACTGGATAAGTGCAACAATATGTGGCCGACCTCAGAGTCTCTGCCATAATCATCGGTAGGATGATGTGACCCTCCCTAAGAGCTCTCACTGCCATAATGACACTGATGTCCAACTCATCCATGTACAGTGACATGTAGATGTATAACAATACACACAACAATAGTACATCCACTCTGGCTAAACTCCACTGATCCTCCGGTGCGGTGAAATCCCCGGAATGCCGTGTATAACTATCCTCAGAGCCAAATCCGTCAAACAGAAAATGTTGGGGTATCACGTGGCTGGATGTAATCTCATCATGTACCACCCTACGCCTCAAGCGGGTGAGGGTCATGAACTGCCTGCTCATGTCTCCAGTCACCATATGCACGCAAGGTCTGTCCAGCGTCAACATCGTCAATCGTGCATACTCCAGAGTAGGAGTTAACTCTCGGGTCCCAAATCAGAAAACCTGTCTGTCCGGTACCCTGTACTCTAGAATACCATCTATGAACCCTATGGGAACCTAAAACATCAACAAGGTCATAGTGTGCTGCAGCAAATGATCTACAGTCACCCTATCTGGTGGTGATATACTATCATACCATGAGCGCATACCAGATGCCAGTAAAAATGTGGGGTATGATCAATACGGCTAACTATCGAAGAAGACATCTGTACGGGCCGTGTCATAAGACCATCCAGGGGTCAATGCTGAATATCTCTGGACATATATACATATACATAACATAATAACATGCATGATACAATATATGGCAATATGATATAGGGAATGAAAAAACTATACATGCATTCCTAAGTATATCATCATCTAATACATCTTTGTACATCTAAAATACAGGGAAATGGGGCGAAGCTACCAAACATCTCAACAGAGGCTATCAAAAGATATAGCGAGAATGGGGCGAAGCTACCCAGCAGCTAACATAGGCCTATTAAAAGAGATAACGAGAATACATCAGAAGAAGTCAATGGTATCGATGTCTATATCATCAATCCTGTCCACCTGATGTAACTCCTCCTGAGTCACTGGATCTCTATCTACAGGGATGCCAGGCCTATACAAGGGAGGATCTGCACCGGCAAAGCCATATGGGTCACCTGAGGGGCCAGCGCCAGAGCTGGAAGGATCAAAAGTATTTGTCTCTGAAGGATCTCTACCCAAATACCGGATAAAGAAATGTGCCCGGTCCAACTACCACGTCAAACTGTCAATCTGTGTCACATGAGTCGGATCTCTGACACAGGCTAGCCGATCCGTCATCATCACGGATCCTGGAACCATATCCCCCATAAACTGTGTGGCGCGGGTCTGAGCTCCAATGGTACGAGGGAACCACCAATGCTGGAACATCTCCTGAGTATAGGGGCCCTCTGATAATGTATAACCGTCAATCCCTAAAAATGGGATGTCAATGACGGGAGACTGTGAAACAGGCCAATAACGCCTGACAGGAGGTAAGATCGGCATGCGAATCTCTCCTACAGTGCTACTGATAGCACGCTCTCCTAGAGAGGAATCCTGCGAGTGGACATAACGTACTCAACTCCAGTCGGGTACCCGTCCTCAAATCCAACACTCAAGTGCTCCCCAGAATAGGGAACCCATGTGATGACATCCGTTGTCAACAACTCCAAAGTGTGGCGCTATGAGTAAAACCCTCAAAGAATGCTGACCTCCGCCAAGATGGAACGATGTCATCTCCGGTCCTCGTGGATAGGTAGCTAAACATAAAGACGCTCACAGACGCAAACATGTAAGCCTCATAGGCCCAAAATCGCCAACACAAAGGCAAACATCTGCATTGTCACCAACACACTTAACTTGTACATGGGAAAAGACAAGAGAAATACTCACCAATGTAAATGGGTAGAATCCTAACCAAGCCTCGGTGGCCAAGCCTCGCGATCGCATGCGCATTCTCCTGAGGTAGTAGGCAAAGGTGTAGGAACCCCAATCATAATCTCCTATACGAACCACGTGTTGAGTGGCGCTGATCAAAGCGAAGGACACCGTAGAAGCGTTATCTGCTATGAAGCAGCCCCTAATGATCATCAGGAACAATCGTCAAGAATGCGATCCCCGACTCTCACATCATCGGTATAGCTCACTCAATGCCCTCTCATAAAGATCTAAGCTCAAAGGACTCAGACATACAGCCCCGCCTCGAAGCGCCTCGTAAACTCCCAACAAGGAACTGACGGCAGTAGGGGTAATATCCACTATGCAAGGCACTAGATCCCCTCCAAACTCCATACATGTGATAAATCGCCAATCCATCGGCGTCATCATCACCTTACAGTCTAATAAATGGAGTGACTGTGTCTGGTGAAACCAACGCTCAGATAATGCCCTGAGTTAACCCCAGGGACAACGACGGGGAAGAATGTAAAAGAATGTCCTAAACCCCCAGCCATGGACAATCTCTCTATAGTCATCATGCGCAGACTCGATACATAGAATGGATGTTTGAACCAGCCTCGAGGTCGTAAAGTCTGAACCTACATCAAATGTAGATCAACATCAAAACCCTTTACTCCTCATCAATAGGAAATAAGGAAGATTAAGATCTAACTTCATACCTCGTTTAGGTGCAGGTATACTGAAGGATGCCGACTCAAGTCACCCAGAAGATCTGGGTTTGCCACTTGAATTCCTGGTAACTCCCTACGGGGGAACACGTGCAGCAGGAGCGGGAACCTCAACAGGTACATCCTCCTCCTCATCCTCGACATCTGGCACTTCAACTCGGATAGGATGAATCACCGCCTCCACCAAATGACGCGACTGTCTAACAGAACAAGGTCGAGGTACTTCAGAAGCCCTCCTCCGTAAACCAGAAGTGGTCCTGCGGGAAAATTCTTTCCTAGAGCTTTTCCAAATACATCTTATGATTACATGCATGCATGCATTATTTTAACATACGTCTACAGTAGAGTTAAAAATGCATGACTACCCAATGCCTACGTTTTGGAATTTTTTGCCATAGCCCCCTTTGTAAATGGGACTATCCACATGCACATAGGCATGACTAGGTGGCCATTCAGTAGCACACCTACCAGCAATTATATACATCCTACATGCATTAATACTTCACAGTAAAAAATCCATAAGTGTAATCTAATTACCAGGGTTGTTTTACTTTTCTACCTTTACTCATTTGTCCTCAAATAGGATAAGAAATAACAGTAAAAGGTGCAAATTTAACTATTTCTAAAGTCAAATTTTTTTCACATCATTATGTTCAGCATGGTTTAATACTATCATTTACCGTGTTGAATATTTTCTATCAAATCATATCAGCATGCATATTCACTACTATGTGTCTAAATGCATTTCATGTTATAAGTCATTTTTCAACGGATAAAAACTGGAAAAGAATACATGCATATGTTACTAGGACAGTGAAGAACGCTTGTATGGTGGCAAAATATGAAGAAAGTTGCTTGAACTCAACAGGACTGAAGAAGAGCTCTCAGATATCCTTCGTCACGCAGCTTGAAAATGACTTATGAAAGCAACCCATGGGCTTTGTATAGCCACGGTTGGCCGCAGGTCTATCTGCGGCTGCTCTGCGACACTCTTCTGTGGGTCCCACACCTCTAGCTCGCTCCAGTTAGAGTTGTAAAGGAGGTCTCGCAAGCTAAACAGGCCAAATTCGAAATAAAAATGCTACGCGATTGAGCGGAATAGCCTGGAATCCTAGTTTTCATGGGCCGCAATCTGTCTCCACATCTTTCATTGGTATTCACCTATGTACAACGTATACTATACCAATGGCCTCAGCTATCACAAATCATGCTCAGCAATACCTCACAAAGGTCCGATGTCGTCAGTGCAGGGTCACAACCCTAGACGTATCCCCGACGGGGGTTACAACGCCGAAGTTATGGAATAAGGACGTATCCCCGGCGGGGGCTACAACGTCGAAGTTACAAATTAAAGATGTATCCCCGGCGGGGGTTACAACGCAAAGTCACGAACCGATGACATATTCCCCGGTGGGGGTCACAACACAACATTTTCAAACATCCACGTATCCCCAGCGGGGGTTACAACGCAATGCAATCATTGATACACACATCAATGAACGTCAAGCAGCCTTGACAATGCACCCATCAGGGATTTATACGGTGATACACACATCTACGAAGGTCAGGCAACCCTGACAAGTTCATACTGTTGGCAGTAACTCCAACAGGATGGTGGGATACGTTATACACATCCTCAAATAGACAAAGCTTTATCCCCACAGATCTCGTATACACAAGAGGTACTTCTATAGAGAATGAAGTCTGTGTCTAGGATTCACGACTTTGGTGATAGCCCCAATGTCAACATCCTTGAAGACTTGGATCGCATGTCCAAGACATCACTGATTGTCATCCCAACATGATTAACTGACAATCATGCATCATACATTTGCATCATGTTGCTGCACATAACATCATGTTTATCTTGTTGCATTTAAAGTGTCTAGGATTCTTTATCCTATCCATGCCTTGCATTGCATGAATATGATAAAGAGGGGCCTTTGTAGACACTAAAAATTTTCTACACAACTGTTACTAACATTGCAGGAGGGCAGAATCATCTTTCGGAGATAACCCTAGAAGACAGTTCACATCCATTCCGGATACTACCGGAAGTTCAATCTCAACCCCGGACCATACACCGGGAGTATCAGTCTCAACCCCGGAACACATACCGAGAACATCATTTCTAACCTCAGAGATAACCCCGAGTTTCGTCCTTGGCAATAACCTCAAGGAATGTTGTTGCAGTTCCGGCGATAACCCCGGAAATGCTTGTTTCAAATGTATGCTATCAGCTTCAAGCTCAGACCTCCTGCCGAGGCACTCATACCTCGGAATCTTGAGCTAACACCAAAGTGCATAGCATCCACAAGATGACATTCATGACATTCAACATTTGCGTGATTCAATCTCGGTTGTAGCCACGAACAACGCTCGCTTTTCAACTCAAATCGGCGATAACCTCGATTAGGAGTCAAACGTCATCTTGCTACCTCAACACCTGCGCATCATCTCAACTCTTCATACATACATACATACAACAATGTCCTTCAAGAACCAGGAATTCCAATCTCGAGTGACTATTACGCGTGGCAACACACCGGATAGAATTTGAAGCTTGAAGACCATGGGCATGGTCTCCTCTTCCTGACTTTGTACAACCTCTATTCCATGTCATTGCTTAACTCTCGACACAAGCAGTGTAAACCTCATTCGGATGCTCAAATTGAAGTTTTGCAAGTTCGAACAGACATTACAATCTTGAGAGAGTGCACGTCTTGAGAGACGACGAGACCATGGAACCCCGGCAACTGGGCTGCCAAGAAGTGCAACTAAGGTTTGTCATAGTACACCTGGCTAAGCAGATCTATAAATATAGAGCTTGGGCTAGCCATTTTAAAAAAAAGGCGAGGAAGCCCTGTCCAATTTGCTTTATACACACCTTATATTGAGTGCTTGCTATTTTTAAACACCATTAGCCCACATACAAGTTTATAAATTTACGGTGGAGTCGAGTGTTTATCCATATATAGTCATAAGTAAAGTGCATTGCATGCCCCATCAGAAGACTTCTTACACTCAATAAAGCCTTTCTCTTCATATTTTCACACACTATTCTACACATTGAGAGTCATGTTGTGTGCGTATGCCCGGACTTCGATCTGTGGTTTTCATTTCTGTTTATATATATATATATATATATATTTATATATATATGGACTAACATTATCGTGTTATGCCTCGATTGAGCCTGAATTTTACATCTGGTGCGTTTAATTGCTTATATATATATATATATATATATATATATTTACATTCTGTCAGCCCGAGTTTACTTCATGGCAATTGATCGCTTTTACTGCCTTTATTTACATTCAAGTCCTTTGGAGTTTACTTCGTGGCGGTTGATAGCATTTATCGCTTTATTTACATTTCGATCCCCATGGAGTTGCTTTGTGGTGGTGATCATGCACACACACACACACATATATATATATATATATATATATTTATCGCTTCTTATATATATATATATATAATCTACATCGCTTTCCATACAAATTGCAAAAGATTATGTGAGCTTTAGAATCATGTGATCACAGATTCACCATCAATCTAGATTCATTCTCGTGATGGACTTTTTCTAGTCAGTAGCGGCTTGTACATTATTTACAATGTACGAATTTCCTTGGATGGCTATCATGCCCATAAGGAGTTCAGCACTGCTGTACATTATTTTCTTGAAGATGCCTCGCATCTCGAAAATAAAAGTAAACAAGCTGAACATTTAATAATAAAATGGAAGTATGAAAAGGTCTCAATTCCTATTGAGCACAGGATTTGAAAAACCTCTTTTATAAAACATTATTGCTATATCTTGGTTAAAACTAAATATTTCTATAAATTCAAACTTTGTGTATATAGGTGCGAACGAGGCCTCAGACTACTTTCAAATAATTGCACATTGATCCACACACACACACATTCATATAACAGTTTCTTTGAGAAGTGGTGGTCACCCTGGCAACACGGATGTCGGGGGGTGCTTAACACCTTCCCTCTGCATAATCAAGCCCCCGAACCCTAATGAATCTCGGTTTCATAGACCCATTTAACAGTGTCATAACACTGGGTCAATGTGCAAACCTTTTCGGTTGCGTTGGTGCAACCAATTAAAAACACAAACTGGCGACTCTTAAAGTCAAATCATCGACAATGGTCACAGGTCGGTGTCTGTCTGGTGGGAACTACTCTCGGTTACGTATGAATTAGATCGGCTACCAAGATGGAGCTATTGAGTGCTTGGTCTTGCTTTTAGATGATTGTGATCCTCATTATGTATTTATTTCGTTCTTTTTTTTATCGAGAAAGGCTGCTGAACAGAGTGTCGAATGAAGAATCTCTTGCATCTTTCCTATCTACGGGACCAAAAAGAATGAATGTAATGGAATGAAAGGACCGGCACCTAATAAAATAGCAAAGAGAGATTGCCTTTACTAGGAAGTACTATACCCTAGTAGTCTCTGCTGTCCCCATACCATTTAATATATGGACGGATTATTAGAAAGAATTTCTTTGAAATACTTTTCTTAATATGTTCTGTCAGAGATTAGAAGGATTTTTAGAGTGATGTATCGAAATCGTATTATAAGAAGCCTCTAGAGAACCCTTCCTACAGGATTTTTAGGGAACCTTGGATCTAATACTTCTTGGGTTGTAAGAATTGTGTTTCATCAAGTTTATTATTCTGTTCAAAGTTGTATACTAATCATTAGTACAATGGATATTTCCTGATTTCATTAGTATTCCTCAATTTTTAACTAATCATTTCGAGTTTATTTGTCAGTGTTTGCTTAATGCTTTATTTGATGACCAACGACACAACTGTCATTACTGTATTCCATGGAAAGTACAGCTAGATATTTAAACTCAATGGATATGCAATATGGGATAGTTTATGACCTTATGCAATATGACTTGAGCAGTTCTTGGTGATTTGAACTCAAAATATGCTTGTTCAGAGCAAGTCACCCTATTCTATTACTAGACATAATTGGAAGAAGCTCATCCGAAACTAGAGCTAGAAACGCCTTATTTCGTTTTGTTCCCATTCTTCATTTCCTTCTTCTCGAATATAAGGGGACTTCTCATATTTAGAATCTTTCTGCGGTGTGCTCCGTTTACTATTCTTTTGTACTTTTTCTCTTTACCACGCGATAGGTCAGCGAAGCATGAGTGAGCGTGGAGAAGGAAACGCCAAACACTTTAGCCTAACGAGAATCAGCAACGATGAAATGACAACATGAGGTCCCCCGAGCACTCCCATTTAGAAGGAAGGGTCGAAGGTTTTGGGCATGTAGCTTTCCCCGTCCCCACTTCATCTCCAAGCAAGGTGCTTGTGTGGGGAAAGAACTGACTAAAATCGGGCTTGAAGCTCTCACCTTACCAACGAGCCGACAACTTATGGCTATTGGTCACAACTACTACAAAAAAGCTTCAATGAAGATGAATATTTCACATAGAGGTGTGTGCATCTATATGTTAGGTGTTTTTCTATGGTGCGACCCGGCAGTGTATGTGCACTCTAGAAATGGCTGCATATTTATGAAAAATATAACCTCAAAATCTAGCCACAAGACTCCATAAGAGCTATGGACAGGGAGGATTCCTAATCTTATGTATGTTAAGATAAGTGGTTATCTAGCTTATGTGAAAAGGTTTCAAAGGTGACAAGTGCAGATTTGTGTGACATCCTAAAGTACATTTATGGTATATGTTCTATAATCTTACTTAGCAAAAGCTGTTTGTTGCGAAATACGCTACCTTCTAAGATAAAGGTGTTTATCATTGAAGGGCTAGTGGGAGGATAATAGATCTTGAAGAGTTCAAGAACCATAAAGCACTATACGTCAAATAATGGGAACCTATAGATAGACCCATTGTACCACAACCGAATTATAAATATGGAATAATATCGAAGATACCTAGAAGGTATGGATTCATCATGGATTATGATGATGAGGTACGCATCATAGAAGATGATGATCCAGTTACATATGATGAGGTAAGAGTTTTAGACACTCAAAGAAATGTATTGAAACAAGTTTCTCAAAAATGGAACATTCATTTTGATGAGACAATCAAAAGAGTTTAATTTTATCAAAAACAAGAATGAACCTAGTGTGTACAAAAGGGTCAGTGGGAGCGCCTTGACATTCCTAGTATTATATGTTGATGTACTATGGATAAGGAATTACATACCAATGCTACAATAAGTAAAGATAAATTTGTCTAAACATTCCTCCATGAATGATTTGGGAAGAGTATCTTAATTGGGGATACAAATCTATAAAGATAGATTTAAAAGAATACTCGGCTAAACCCAAGGAATGTATATTCACTTGGTACTAAAGTCGTTTAGCATGGAAAACTCCAAGAGATGTCTCATGATCATGAGCCATGGAGTCTATTAATAGACCCCATAGACTCCTGAAAAGAAAGATCACATATGTAAATATCATGTATGCAATGAAATGTACGTGACCTAGTGTTGATCAATCATAATCTGTAGAAGATCACTGTAAAATAATAAAAACATCTTAGAGTACTTAACTAGTACTAAGGATGTGATTAAAATTAATGGTTGGTCTGAATTAAAACTAGAGGGCTTAACAGACTCAAGTTTTTTTAGACTAACCAAGACGACAGTAAATCCACAATAGGGTAAAATGTTACCTTGAACGGTGGTGCACTGAATTAGAAAGGTTCCAAATAGCAAAGATTTGTTGTTTTGGTAATAAAGACAAAGTATATAGTTATAAATGAAGCTGCAAGTTGATTCTTTGGATGAAAAGTTCATTACATAACTAAGAATAGTTCCTAAGTCTCATCTTAGATCTAAACATGTGTTGTGGCAGTTTCATTTGATTAAAGAATCAATAAAAGAGGAGAAGTCACTATAGAGATAGTGGACTCTTAAGAATAACATTACATATTCATTAACTAAAGTTTATCCAACACCAGGATAATCGTCACTTAAAGAAGAAGGGTATGAGATACCATGGCGATTTACTTTAATGCAAGTGGGAGATTAAAAATATTATGCGCACAAGCCAATCATGTTTGATAATAAAGCATATACTTTGTAACAATTTTATTCATTTATTAATAAAAGAATTGTTTAATTAAAGGCTTTTAATTTATCTACATGGTTCTGTTTAATAATATGTGATGTAGACACTCAAAATTTTGCATTCCTGTTACTAACCATGCAAGAGGGTAGAATCATCTCTTATCTTCCAGAGACAACCCTAGAAGTCAAATCATCAAATTAAGCCTCGAAGACAACCTCGGGAGATCAAATCCAACCGCGGAGAAAACCCCAGGAAATTAAATCAAACACCGGAGACAACCCCATGAGATTAAGTCAAGCCCCGGAGACAACCCCGGGAGATCAAATCTAAACCCCAGAGACAACCCTGAGAGATTAAGTCCAACCCAGGGAGATCAAAAGCAAACCCCGGGAGATCAATTCATGTCCTGGAGATAACCTTGGGAAATCAATTCAAGTCCTAGAGAAAACCTCGAGAGAATAAGTCAAACCCCGGAGACACCGGGAGATCAAATCCAAACCCCAGTGACAACCTTGAGAGATCAAGTCAAGCCCCAGAGACAAACCTGAGAGATCAAGTCCAGCCCCAGATACAACCCTTGGAGATCAAATCAATCCCTGGAGACAACCACGAGAGATCAAATCTAACCCGGAAGGGGGAAAATAATAATTTTGCCAACTCGACATCAATTCAGCCCAAAATACTGCAAAAGAAGTCATGCAGAACCATAACCTCAATCCCGAGCGAAAACAACACAAGACAACTCAACGGATGGATTGTGAAGACTTAAAGATTTGTTTATGGACCCATCTTCCCATACTCAAAAAATATCAAATCCTATGTCATTGTGTAGCTCTTGTCAATGGCTTTTCGGAAAGGTATAACACGCCTTCATCAAATTCCTAGATTGAAAGTAATGAAGGTTCGAGTAGATTGCGCGTTGGCCTGAGTGCACGTACTTTGAGACAACGGGACCCACAGGGCCAGGGCCCACCCGGTTAGCCGTAGGTAGACCCGCGACTACTTTGGTCTATAAATAGACCCCCCCCAACAGCCAAAAAAAGAGGAAAAAAGGGCAAAAATGTGAGAAAACTCAGTCCATTTCAACTTTTAACATTTCCTATGGTTGGGTAAAATCTAGTTACGCACAACACACAAGTATACGTGGTTAACAAGTAAAAAAGTGAAAGTAGATTATCGTTCCCACGAGGAATTATTAATACAAATTACAAAATATTAACTCTTAACCAAACTAATTTTATTTAAATAATCAATTTAATATTATGAATTAAATTATTTAATTAAACTAATTCTAACTACCACTAATTACAAAGAAGATTATGGAGATTTAAGATCACAACTTCACTTATTGCTTCATTTAAATTAATACACTTCTCATCAATTAAGCTCACTATTCTGAATTGTTAATCAAGAACACATAAGTAAATATGACCATCTCTCAATACACTATACTCAAATCAACTTAAATCCACAGATGATAGAATTAAGAAGAACACCCTAATTAACTAGTTCACTATATCTCTATGTGAATTATAATTAAAGAGGATTTAAAGCACAAGTTCTTTATCAGATTACATGTGATGTATAGGTATATCTATATCCTAGACATAAATTATGAATTCCAACGCCATGTAGAAAACACAATCACATGATATTATGATCAGATCTAAATATATACTTCATCTCTCGAGTTTATATAGATTATCACTATAATTGTTAGCTAGGAAATTAAGCAATAAACAGAAATCATAATAGATAATCCAAGGATAATCACGATAATTAATAGAGAAACATAATAAAAATAAACTATGCAATAAGCTCTATTGTAATCTTAAACAAAAGATTTAGTTCATGATTAATAAATTAAAACCAAGAATTCACAATTGAAATAACATTGAAAGACAAAAATAAGAGTAGAGTAAAGAATAAATCCGTTGTCAGCAAATCCCCATCTTCCTCAAGCTCCTGTTCTTGATCTTCAATGGTCTACAAGTTGCATCAATCTCCAAATCTCTAAAAAACTAGGGTTTTAACCTAATCTACTATATTCTAATCTAATGGAATCCTCCTCTTCTTTAATCCTTGAGATTATCCTCCTTTTATATGCTTCTTTATATTTTTTTTAAGTCCTCCTAGAAGTCCTTGAATCAATCAGCTCGAACCAATCATTCTTGGACTCAAATTCTGACAAAAGCTACTTTTTCTGCGCATACCCCCACCCCAGCTGGCATTTTTACACTGATAGGCCCACCCCGGCTGGCTAGGATACTATTTTTGGACTTGTACCCTACTACGCATGGGTTTTTCTTAGTAAATTTCATACCGGTGGGGTTTATTTTTCTCACGAATGTCCTTTGGTAAAACAGCCATAACATTTGATCCGGGAGGAGTTATGAGGCCTGCTACCTATCAAATCGAAGCTCTCGACGAGCTCTACAACTTTCATTCTTTGAAAATTAAGAAATAATGGATGGATGAAGGTCGAAATTGTGTTGGAAGTGACTGCTATGAAAATAGCCATCCAAAACAGTGAAATTCAACGTCCGTTGGTACAAATGTCATAACTCTTTCATTCGAACTCTGATTTGAACGATTCAAGATGTTTCAGAAAGCAAAGAAGAAGCTATACAACATAATCCAATTTCCAAGCCAAGAACATGAAATAAACATGAAAGCCCAAACGATGTCCGGATTGTTTTTCCTTGCGTTTTCATACCATTAGTCGCTCACACAGCTCCCAAGCCTATAAACTTTGACAAATTTTTCCATAATTCCACCTTTTAAGTACAATTGCCACGCCACCACACCTAAACACAAAACAACACTAAACAAGTAAAAACAAAACATAAAAACAATGAACTAACACAGTTTAAGCTCGAATTAGAGGCCAATTTGTAGGTATAGAATCCACTCATCAAACTCCCCTAAACTTAAACAAGTGCTAGTCCTCGAGCATGAAACAAAACAAAAAATGTTATTCAATGCAATGTATTGCAACTAGTCTATATGCCTATGAATCCAACAGTAATGACAGAGACAAGTCTATTCAACTAACCTCAACGAAATCAAATAAACATGACAATACTTCATATGAAAAACAATCAATAATTTCCTAGTCAATCATCAAATCTTAAACTGTTATTACTGGTATAGTGCATGTGTGCTCAACATCAATGGTAACTGATATAATGCTAAATACAACACATAATAGATCTCTTTAAAGGGATCATACAGTGCAAACTCAAAAAATTCACGAACAAGCTAAATCCAACTAAATTCAAACATCCACAAAATTCAAGAGTCCAATCTGGGATACTTATGCTTTACTTTTCATTAGGGGCTTTTTGCTCTTTTTCGTCTTATTTTTTTTAAACCATAACTGTGCAATGTCTTATTCCATTAGGCTAACAGTGCTACCCCTTAGCGAGCTTTCGACCAACGACTCCCAAACCATAAAGACCTTAGGGCGCTTGGCGTAAAGACATTCCCTCGGGCGTACTTGCTCAAGTAACAAAGGCCCCGAAACAAAACTAGCCACGTTATTTTTTTATTTTTTTTCTTATTCTTTTTTTTGAAGCTTATATATCCCAAATATTTTCCCCAAACTTAAGTTTTTTTCTAAATTTAGCCATCTCTACCTGTTCATGTCTTCCTTTCATTCAAACCAGTATCATCCTTAAGAAGTCCATTATATACCAATTTAAACTTAATCAGTCAACATAGTTGTCTCTAACGTGCTATCGTTTTTATACCAGTTTCAAACAGAAAAAAATTCGATTCATAACAAGAAATCACATCAAAGCTCTAATAATCAGTACTATACCTGTTTACTCAATTCCAGTCTCATCATTGGCAAAAATATACTGTAACTATCTTAATAGCTGGAATTATGTAAGATGAACATATTAACTAACTAATATATATATTTTTGATTTTTTTTAAACATAAATAATAACTATTTACAACTACTCTACTATGCAAACTATTATGCACTTACACTACATGAATGCAAACATATAATAAACCTAAACTAAACAAACATGATAACTTATGAAAAACTAAAGCAACTACATTAAACATGTGAAACTAAACTAATTAACTCTCCCAAATTTTATAATTACAATGTCCTCATTGTAAAATAAAGTATTAAGTAGAAGAGAACATCCCTGTAATCAGCCAAGCGTGAGGTGATGGTGGCGTGGAACAAAGACTGAAAACTCCTCCACATCAAAATTTGAAGGAGGATACTGTATCATGGCCTCAGGCTGGTGGCTTCCCTTTCCATAATCTTTTCCCTACTCATTGAGCCACCAAATCCTACAATGGAAAGAGACAACATGGATTAGAATTGCATTTTGGATTTATAAGAGAACTTAATAAGCAAATTAATTCCTATCTACTAAATTAACTAACAAAACAAATAAATATAAAATTCTTGGGTTGCCTCCCAGTCAGCGCTTGATTTACAATCTTTTAGCCTGACTTTGTCTGGTCAATGATATCCAATTCCTCTTCGATAATTGAGGAACCCTCCATCCATCAGAAATAATGTAACTTTTGGCAAGTTCCCATTCATGATGGCTATTGAATTAAAGTCACCTAGCATGCTTTGTTTAAATAAGTACCCAATTGAGAATGTTGAATAACTAGGTACTTTTTCGTCCGTTGAGCCTATGATTCGATTGAGGCTTTGAGGCTTGGCAAGCATAACGGGCTCTTCTTCTATTTTCTACTCCTCATCCCACCATGGCTTCACATTTGTACTAGCTCTCGTGTCATAAAGAGCCTTGCCGATGACATGACTACCAAGCGGGCACGATTTTTCAAATCTAACTGGACCCTTGATCTTTGGCAGAGAAGACACTTGGGGCACTAATAACATTGGCTCATCCTTGTTGGCACTCATAGTTAGTTCTTCACCAACCTTATTTTTATTATTCCCACTTGTGTCCTCTTTTTCACCATCTCGTATCTCATCCAGTTATAGATTTGATTTAGGCACTTCGTTAATCTCAGAATCCTCATCATAACACCAATTATTTTGAGGACAGTTGTTAAAGGCTTTGAGCATTTGATCCATCTGGTACTGCAAATTTTGAATTGACCGCTCTTGATTAATCATACTCTCCTCATTTGATGCTACGAACTTGGACAACAATTCTTCCAACCTTGAATTATCTATCTTATATTTAGAATCCATGTATTAAGGACCACGGGTTGAAGTGGTGATGAGTTGTTCCATCTGGTGCTAAAAATTGTGGCTCGATATGGCTTGACTCATCACCCTAGCCTCTTGGTTTTCTATGAGCTTCGACATGAATTCTTCCAACTGTGACTTTTCTTCTTGCAATGGAGGTGGACAAGAGAATTCTGGTGTGTATGTTGTATTTGGAGCAGAGTATTGATCTTATAGTTATAGCTCCATGGTACATCTGGGTGATACCCCCAAACTTGATGATAACTGGGATAAGAATAGTTGTTGAGGTAATCACTCCCATATTGTACTGATCCAAATCTGACGATACATTGATGACTCAGATGATTGCCCGCACAATAATTACATAATACTACTATCTTTCGACTACATTGGGCTATGAGAACATCCAACCTCTTCGAAAGTGTTTCAATTTATGCTGACAATTGAGAAAATACATTGAGTCCATCAATTCTTGTGTCCCTTGGTTGAGTCATACTCGAATATGGTTGTTGATAATTGCATCCAGCCATAGTACCTGAAAAGAGAGAAAATAGGAAGATAAAAAAAATGTTTAAATTAAGACTAATTTGATTGAAGCTAATATTAGCAAAAAATATTAAACTAATTCCCTGAAAACGGCGCCAAAATCTTGTTTGGTAAAATCTAGTTACTCACAACGCGCAAGTATACGTGGTCAACAAGTAATAGAGTGAAAGTAGAGTATCGTTCCCACGAGGAATTATTAATACAAATTACCAAATTTTAACTCTTAACCAAACTAATTTTATTTAAACAATCAATTTAATATTATGAATTAAATTATTTAATTAAACTAATTCTAATTACCACTAATTACAAAGCAGATTATGGAGATTTAAGATCACAACTTCACTTATTACTTCATTTAAATTAATACACTTCTCATCAATTAAGCTCACTATTCTGAATTGTTACTCAAGAACAAATAATTAAATATTACCATCTCTCAATGCATCATACTCAAATCTACTTAAATCCATAGATGATAGAATTAAGAAGAACACCCTAATTAACTAATTCACTATATCTCTATGTGAATTACAATTAAAGAGGATTTAAATCACAAGTTCTTTATCAGATTACATGCGATATATAGGTATATCTCTATCCTAGACATAAATTATGAATTCCAACGCCATGTAGAAAACACAATCACATGATATTATGATTAGATCTAAATATATTCTTCATCTCTCGAGTTCATATAGATTATCATGGTAATTATTAGCTAAGAAATTAAATAATAAACACAAATCATAATAGACAATCCAAGGAAAATCACAATAATTAATAAAGAAACATACTAAAAATAAACTATGTAATAAGCTCCATTGTAATCTTAAACAAAAGATTTAGTTCATGATTAATGAATTAAAACAAAGAATCCACAATTGAAATAACATTAAAAGACAAAAATAAGAGTAGGGTAAATAATTAATCTATTGTCAGCAAATCCCCATCTTCCTCAAGCCCTTGTTCTTGATCTTCAATGGTCTCCAAGTTGCATCAATCTCCAAATCTCTAAAAAAAACTAGGGTTTTGTCCTAATCTACTATAATTTAATCTAATGGATTCCTCCTCTTCTTTAATCCTTGTGATTCTCCTCCTTTTATATGCCTCTTTATATTTTTTTAAGTCCTCCTAAAAGTCCTTGAATCAATCAGCTCGAACCAATCGTTCTTGAACTCAAATTCCGAGAAAAATTACTTTTTTTGTGCGTACCCCCGCCCCGGCTGGCATTTTTGCACTAATAGGCCCGCCCCGGTTGGCTAGGCTACTGTTTTTGGACTTGTACCCCCGCCCCGACGAGGGTTTTTCTTAGTAAATGCCTGCCCCGATGGGGGTCCTTTTTCTGCTGCAGTGTCCTCTGGTAAAATAGCCAAAACTTTTGATCCAGGAGGAGTTACGAGGCATGCCCCCTATCAAATCGAAGCTCTCGACAAGCTCTACAACTTTCATTCTTTTAGAATTGAGAAATAGTGGATGGATGAATGTAGAAATTTGGTTGGAAGTGACTGCTATGCAAATGGCCATCCAAAATAGTGAAATTCAACGTCTGTTAGTACAAATGTCATAACTCATACATCTGAACTCCGATTGGAATGATTCAAGATGTTCCAGAAAGCTAAGAAGAAGCTCTACAACATAATCCAAGTTCCAAAATAAGAACATGAAATGAACATGAAAGCCCAAATGATGTCCGAATTGCTTTTTCTTGCTTTTTCATACCATTAGTCGCTCACACAGCTCCCAAGCCTATAATCTTTGCCAAATTTCACTATAATTCAACCTTATAAGTACAATTGCCACGCCACCACACCTAAACACAAAACAACACTAACAAGTAAAAACTAAACATAAAAACAAAGAATTAACACAGTTTAAGCTCGAATTAGAGGCCAATTCGTAGGTATAAAACCCACTCATCACCTATAGTTTTCCAAACATCAATATTCCTCTTTATAAACATTTGTATACATATGTACTATGACATATCAAATTTTAACCGCTGAAAACTAAGTTTTCAAGCTCCAAAAGCAGTAGGAAGCCTTCTTTTATAGCGCACTGTAAGGTTTTTTGAGATTTGAAGCTTTCTCTTGCTTTAATATATATATATATATATATATATATATATATATATAGGAGGTGGGAGCAACCCCTTTTTGGCCCAGCCGCTACAACATGTAACGACTTGTTACAATTTATTTTTTTTGCTCCACCAGCTACTGACATTGGATTGCAAAAAGGGGTTACTTCCAAAGAACCTATCATTGTGTGGATGCAACCCCATATATATATATATATATATATATATATATATATATATATTTAAATGAACTGTTTATTGTGATTAAATATCTATTTTAACTATTTATTCAATGTAAAGCTGCGATATTAATGTTTGTGAACTATATTTATCTAAATCTAGCCATATCTGACTTTTAATCTGTTCAAAAGTTGTAAAACTGGAATCATAGAGCTAGAATGCCTAGCATTTATTTAAATCTAGTTTTCTTTCTAGTTTTTTTGTAAATATTACGTAACCACGTGACCCTAGATCTGTATCTAGAGGGAACAGGAAGCTTGGCTATGCGCATACAGGGATTTAACTGATGAATCCTTTGTTTTACATCGTTTGGATTAAATATCTATTTTATTTTAGTATCCTCGTTATGTAGGCTATTCATATGATATTATGTGAGCCTAGGAGCCACATAATCTAAGATCCAGCTGTCGAATCTAGATCTGGTTCCCATGATGGACCCTTTTCAGTTGTATAGTTAGCTTGTAAATCATATGTATGGTGCTCGAACATCCTTTGATGGTTTTCATGCCCTGAAGGAGCTCAACCCTTATATGTATATTATTTTGTTATAGATGCTTCACATCTCGAGAATAAAATCAAAACAAACCGAATATGGAATAAAATTGAAGTATCAATGGCCTCAATTACTATGTGAACATAAGGGTTTGAAAACCTATTTTCAAAATGTCATTTCTATATATTTTAATTAAAATTGGATTTTTATACAAGTCAAACCCTTTGTATATAGGTTCAAATGAGGCATTGCACTACTTCCAAATAAAGCACTTACGCCCAATTAACCACACACTTCAAATAAATTAAGGAATGGAAAAGATGTGGTAACTGTGATTTTACGAAAGTCGAGGGGTGCCTAACACCTTCCCCCCGCTTAATCAAGTCCCCCGAACTCTATGAATCTTGGTTTCCAAAGCCTGTTAAACATAGTCCAATAATTGGGACCTTTTGCAAAACTTTTTCAAATTTGGTTGAGTTGGTACAACCATTTAATTATTACCAACTTGAGACTCTAAATTTTTAAATTGTAACCATTTTGTGTTTGACACTTTTTAAACTCGCCCTTTCAAACGAAATTCAACACATAGAAAACATAAAAGGTAGAAAGACTAAAAAGAGGAATTCCAAAAAAAGAATGCTTTATTTATAGGGCTTAAGCAAGATTTCAATCTTTTCAAAAACCCTTCTTATCTATTTATGTGTGAATGTTGTCTTTACATTGAATAGATATGAATGAATGCTTTATTTACTGCACTTTAGTGCCTCGCACAATCTCTACATTTTGTATTAAGTGCCTCGCACAATGCCATCATTTCATACGGTGAGATATGATGTATGTGAATGTATGTTGTGTGATTTCTCCACCAGTAGGCAAACCCGTCGGTGTTTGATTACTGGACTCAATGGAGAATAATCCCACGAGGCTCAAGAAAGGCACCACTAAAATTCGCTCCAATTGAAAGATCGGATTAACTTCCCCTCTTGTAAATTGTGATGATATGAGGACCTTTATGCGGAAAATCTACGAGAGTAACCTAAGATAGGTCAGTCTCTGATAAGCCAAACATGAAGGGAAATCTCTTCATGCCTTTCCCTTTCAATTCCATGTAAATTCTAATTCAATGTAAATTATGATTCAATGTAAATATAAAATAAAATTGTAAATATATAGTTCATTCCCTATCAAAACTTGTCATGCTGTCTAGTCATTAAAATAACTGACATCTATTTTGCAGGAAAACATTAAAAAAACTCCTAAAACAGACACATTGCATAGCATGCAGACAAAGAAACCAGATAGTAGAATTAGCTGTCTTTTTGAAAGTAAAAACAAACAGACTCAGGGTTAACAAATACCAATCAAACAGAATCCTCTACACAGGGAGGAGGCCAGAGTACTGACAAGAAAGAAAAGGAAGTATAGATACCAGAACCTCAAACTGAAAAATCCAACAAAACCCCAGAAATCACCAATCTTAAAGAAGATCAGGAAATTGGTGATATTCGAAAGAAAGTTCAGCAAATGGAAGAAACGGTTCGATCAATCAAAGGGACTGGAGCATATGGAACCGTGACTTACTCAGACCTCTATATCTTTCCTGGGGTTCATTATCCAGATAAGTTCAAAACTCCTAATTTTGAGAAATGTGATGGATTGGGATATCCTTACACTAATTTGAAGGTGTTTATTGGGGAACATGGATCCTATGCCAAGGATGCAAAACTAAGAATGCAGTTATTTCAGAAGTGTCTAATAGAAGAGGCTAGAGCATGGTATGCCAGACTGGACAATTCCAAAATCCATAGCTGGGAAGAACTATCCCATGATTTTTTAAACCAATACAGTTTCCAATCACAAATGGCCCGGATTGATATCAAATTACCAAATTCAGAGAATATGCCCAAAGATGGAGACGGCTGGCTGCTCATGTAATCCCATCAATGCCAGAAACTGAGATAGTAATGACTTTAATTGACATATAAAAAGCTCCGTTCTATGAGAGGGTCCTGGCAAACATAGGAAAACCATTCTCAATAATGATTAAACGTGGAGAAATAGTTGAGATGGGGTTAAAATCTAGAAAGTTTAAAGACCTTACAGCTTTAGAAGTCGTGGTTGAGCACATTTGAGCTGGAATTTATTGGAATAACCCTTGGAGGGCTTTTAAAAAGAAAGTAGAAGATGTATCCTTGGTACTGCAAGGACAAACTTAGAGAGGCAATCAAAACTTGCCCATTCAAAGGAAAAATTATTCCCCTTTTCAAGCATCTGCACAATCCTCAAATCCTCCATTGCAAAAAGTTGGAGAGGTCAGACGTCAAAGAGTTTTAACACCCTTAGGGGACTCATCGAAAATTATATTGAAGCTTCTGTTGGTGCAGAAGAAAATTATCCAACTCCTTCCTCCAGCCAATCAAAGTGGAGAGAATTTTGATACAAGCACAAAATGTGTTTATCATTTTGAAGCTCCGGGTCATGATACCCAAGATTACTGGTCTCTCAAACATAAAATCCAAGATCTGATAGATAATAGGGAAATTGTGGTGACAACACAAGAACAACCACATGTGCAAGATAATCCTCTGCCTCAACACAAGGAAGAGAATGTCAATATGATCAGTAGAGGGAATGGAGAAAGCTCCAATTACCTCAAATATGTAGTTGATTTTCCCCAAATCAGCAAAGATAATTCTGATAAGTTAGATTATTCAAAATTTTAGTTTATGATAGAGCAAGAAATGAAGTCTATCAAAGAACATGTTGATCAACTGACAGAACTAGTGATACATCAGCACCAAATAACTCGGTAACTTATCAACCAGGGGCATACAAGTCTCATCTCCCTTATTACAAGGAATCAACAAAAAGTCCAAGAGAATGAAACTTTGGAAAAAAAACTTGAAAGAAAAATTATATCCTAGGTTCGTCGAGACTATGCAGACCAAAGGAAGTTCACTCCTTTGGGTCAACCAATAGAGGAGATTTTATAGATGTTGATTAATGAAGGGAATATCACAAAACTGTTACCCCTAATCAATCCACGTTCCAAGAGATTTGATGTTACTGGGGTCTATCAATACCACTCCAATACTCAGGGTCTTAGCATAGAAAGCTATTGGGCACTTTATCATCTAATCCAGAATATAATTGACAGTTTGACCTGCAAATGGCAAATAATGGTACTGTATTGCCTGAAGAAGAGAAGATATTCCCTTCAGGAACACAGAGATGGAGGGAAGTTATAGCAGTCATATCCTCTGAAGGAGACTTGTCTGTAACACCTCTTGCAATCCAAGGAATGAAGGTCAAAGGAGTAAAGAATCCTTTAAAGGTGGTTGTATCAGAACCATTGGTGTTGCCATTCAAGCCGCAGTATCCCATTATCAGCCTGAAAAGTGTCACATAGAAGTATGGAGAGGATGAGGGATCAACTTAAAATAAAACGGTCGCTATATTAAAGGAAAACTCGTTGTAACAACCCCATCGAGTAATGAAGCCAATCATCAAATCCAAGGGGAAAGTGCCCGAGGAGAAATGAAGAATTCCTCTGCAAGATAGGGCATAATATACCCAAAGTGGTGAAAAGATTGAAAGAAGCACTCCAACAGATATCCATTATGGACTTGGTATTGTCCTCTAATGATTATCGCAAGGTCTTAGTGAAAGTACTGGAAGAAGCTCACCTGCCAAAGACGATAGACACCAAAAAGTTTCATCATTTGGTAGATCACATTTTCAACAGTAATGCAATATCTTTCACTGATGAAGATATACCATCAGAAGGGACGGGTCATTGCAAGTCATTTCGTTACCTAAGCTTACAGATAAGTATGCAGTCCAATCTATTAAACTCCCTATTTCTTACCAAAAATAGTTACCATCTGTAATATAAGCTCTAATCCTAGGACTGAAAACATTACTTGCTCATTTGAAATATGCATATTTAGGGACCGATGATACATTACTGTGATTATTGCTAGCAATCTAACCAAAGTGTAAGAAGATAAATTGCTTAGGGATCATATTACAGTTTTTGGTTGAACAATAGCAGATATCAAGGGAATAAGTCATGCGATATATATGCATAGAATTTTGTTAGAAGATGGAGCAAGGCCTACTAAAGAAGCACAGAGAAGACTGAATCCACCCATAATAGAGGTAGTGAAAAAAGAGGTGCTCAAATTGCTTGATGCATGTATAATCTACCCCATTTTAGACAGTCAGTAGGTGAGTCAAGTATAGGTAGTACCAAAGAAATCTAGAATTATAGTCGTCAAGAATGACAATAATGAGTTGGTTCCCACACGTCCACAAAAAGGATGGAGAGTGTGTATTGATTATAGAAAATTGAATGATGTAACTAGAAAACATTACTTTCATCTACCTTTCATTGATCAAATGCTTGAATGATTGGATGGGCATGCTTATTATTATTTTCTAGATGTTTTTTCACGTTATAACCAAATTGTGATTTCACCCAAAGACCAGGAAAAGACCATATTCACATGTTCATTTGGTAAATTTGCGTATCATTGAATGTCCTTTGGACTTTGTAATGCCCAATTTACTTTTTAGATATGCATGGTAGGCATTTGTACTGATCTTTTAAAAAACTACATAGAGGTCTTTATATATGATTTCATACTTCATGGTGACTCTTTGGATGCATGTTTAGATAATTTGACTCATGTGTTGGACAGATGCTTAGAAACTAAACTTGTTTTTAATTTGGAAAAATGTCATTTTATGGTAGAACAAGGTATATTACATGGCCATGGTGTGTCAGCTAATGGGTTAGAAGTTGATAAAGTCAAGATGTTATTTATGTTTTGTATTACCACGTTAGTGTGCAGGAGATTCGTTCTTTTCTTGGACATGCAGGTTTCTATCTTAGATTTATCAAGGACTTCTCGAAGATTACATTTTCATTATGTAAGTTTCTATAAAAAGATATGGACTTTCAGTTTGACATTGAGTGCAAGGAGGCGTTTGATAAATTAAAGAGCCCACTAACCTTTACACTAATAATTCAACCACCAAATTGGAAGTTTCCATTTGAGATCATGTGTGATGCAAGAAGCTATTTAGTGGGGGGTTGTTTTAGGCCAAAGAATTGACAAAGTTGTTCGTGTCATTTACTATTCCTCTAGAACTTTAAATGAGGCTCAGATTAACTATTCCAGAATAGAAAAAAAAACTTTTATATGTTATTTTTGCTTTAGATAAATTTCAATCATATTTGTTTGGCACTAAAGTAATAGTTTATTTTGACCATGCTACTCTCAGGTATTTGTTAACCAAGAAGTACTCTAAACCTAGTGTCAATGTCAAAAAATTCCTCAATTCCTAGAGTTTGGTTCTCTACCCTTTATGTTTTCAATATTTGTTAATTTTTTTTATCTGAAGGGTGAGATTTTCAAAAAAAGACCGACATTTAATGTTGACAATTTGAAAAGATTGATTTTAATTGGTCTAAATTAGACAGAGCTACCAGTTGGTAGGAGTTTAAAATGCTTGTACCAACTCAACCGAGTTTTCAAAGGTTTTACAATATTGCCCAATTATTGGACTCTATTTAATTGGCCTGGAACCCAAGATTCATGGAGTTCGGGGGCTTGCTTAAGCGAGGAAAAGGTGTTAGACACCTCCTGACTTTCATATAACACGGTTACCGCGCTCTTTGTTCTCTAGTTTGTGTGTATATGTGTGTGTGTGTGCATTGAAGTTAGTTGGGCCTAAGTGCTTTATTTGGAAGTAGTGTTATGCCTCTTTTGCACCTATATACAAAGGGTTTGACTTGTATAAAAGTTCAATTTTAATACAAGGCATATAAAATGATGTTTTGAAAATAGGTTTTCAAACCGTTATGCCCACCTAGTAATTGGGACCTTTGATACTTCTATTTTATTCCGTATTCGGCTTATTTTGATTTTATTCTCAA
Organism: Panax ginseng; assembly: GCA_020205605.1. Taxonomy (NCBI): domain Eukaryota; kingdom Viridiplantae; phylum Streptophyta; class Magnoliopsida; order Apiales; family Araliaceae; genus Panax; species Panax ginseng. Next base: position 58,795,648 of record CM035131.1, on the reverse strand, counting down.
AATGCTAAGCATCTTCGACAACATAATATATATATATATATATATATATATATATATATATATATATATATATATATATATATATATATATATATATATATATATATATATATATAAGTGTCGGACTTCTTATGGGCATAAAAGCTATCAAGTGATTGTTGGGTAAAATCTAATTACACTCTACACGCAAGTGTACGTGGTCAACAAGTAATATAATGATAAAAAAAGTTTTGTTCGCACAGAGATAGTATGAAATTAAATCCAACAATTACCAGTTTTATATTAACCCAATTTTATTAAACTATTCAAATTAATGATTATAATTAATCAAAACTAAATAACTAAAAATCTAAACCAATCAACACACTAAGTAACCATAAATTTCAAGCAGATAATGGAGAATTAGGATAACAACTTCAATTTACGTTTCACTCTAATTATCACACTTGTCGACGTCGGGATTTTTACTGTCCCTTTTTTTTCTTGTCTTTTGGTGTTCTCATGTTAGGTGAGATTTGTTTGAAAAAAGAAGTTGTGAAAAGGTCCGACATATATATGTCGACGATTGGACTGTAAGAGTCGCCAGTTGGTATTTTTAAATGGTTGCATCAACTCAACCTAGAAAAGGTTTGCACATTGACCCAATGAGATGACACTATTTAACATGTCTGTGAAACCGAGATTCGTTAGGGTCCAGGGGCTTGATTATGTGGAGGGAAGGTGTTAGGAACCCCCCGATGTGAGATCATGAATTTTATGAAATAAAAGTATTCAATTTTTCTATTTTGGTAAATAGTTAAATTGATAAAAGTTTAAAGTTAAGTTGTATATGTGAAAATTTTGCAAAGTAAGCAAGTTGATATAAAATATTCGTTGTGTCGGGGAATATTCGATTAGTCAGAGAATATTCATTTTAACAGGGAATATTCGTACGACGACATAATCATTGGTGGACCCCACAATGAAAGTATTGTCGTAGTTGGAAAATGATAGAAATATTTTTTTATAAAAATAACGGCGAAAGTTTTACCGTTAAACTGTTGAAGTACCCAGTAGTAAAAGAACAGTAATATGTGTGGTTACATAGTAGCATACGGTATTGATTATTGATACTTACGTGAGAAGTCACTCAGTTATACTCAATTATTGCTACAGTAATTGATGCATCATATCTCTCATATTATTGATTCAATTATTATCACAGTATATCATCTGCATAATATTTAATATATTATTAAATCAATAATTTAGACGACAGGGTTATTCATATTATTGTTTACAATATTGACAATGTCTAGAAGTTCTATCAAGGAAAGGTTTGGTCACCTAATTGCGCGTTAATAAGGAGAAATCCTTATCGAAAAGCCCCCTCTTTCCTAGGAACGACCTAGTTGTTAAATATTATGAGTTATAATATTAATGATGAATAAGTTCGTGTTGATTAAAGATGAATTTGATAGTTCCATTATGTTGGGATTATTAGTGTTAGTGGAAATTGACATCTATTTCGATAATAATTGATGTCTGGAGGTTATATTGACAAATCGGGTAATTAATCGGATAAATTAGAAATTAATTGCTATTAATTCCCATGCTTATAACTATATGTTCACATGTGTGTACTATTGAGTCACATGATTTACTATTGATTCACATGATTTAATATTAGGGGAGTTGGTGCAAGTTTGATAATACTTGCAGGACTAAATTAAAAATGAAGAAAAAGAGGAAGGTATTATACTGTAATATTTCGAGCCCCAAAATGTGCAATTATTGAAACTGTATTTTCCTATAAATAGAAGCTCATTCTTCCTTTATTTCTCACCAATTCACTAAGTCTCACAAGAGCAATTATAGAGAGAGAAGCTATAGAGAGAGAAGTTATAGAGAGAAAGAAGAAGAGTAGTCTGTTACATCACTACTCCAGTATCAAGTCTTCTTCTGAGGTAAGGATTATTATTTTTTTTCATTCTGAAGAGAAATTAGTTTTCATATTTGTATGAGTATTATTATCGTTCAATATTCATTATATTCGTTTAATATTCATAAGAAATATTATTTTCATTCAATATTCGTAAGGAATATTATTTTTGTTCAACCGTTGTAAGTAATGGGTTTCTGCTACGGGAAGTTTTGTAATTTTTTTGACCCTCAAAAATTCTAGAAAAATTTGAAATGATAATTTGATGAGTTTTCTAGATTGTGTCCAAAAATGTCGATTTTTGGATGTATAGATTAGGAGTTATGAATTTTATGAGAAAAACTATTAAAATAGGTATACAACACCCATTCCGAGTCGCCAAAATACATGGTATGTAAAGCAAACTACAACTTTGATAATACATGTATGTCGTAAGAATACGACAATACAACCGTGAGTTTGAATACAAATATTGTCTTCTATAAATATACACACCCAAATAAGTCCTCATTAATTATTCATACACTATTTTACGTAAATAGTGAGGATAAATAAAAAACATCTTCCTAGAACCATCACTCCATACCCCGACTCGATCCTCGCTATGTTCTCACCTCCCCGAAAGAAAAATGGAACAAAAAGGAAAAGGGTGAGCTCAACTAGCCCAAGAAGAATATTATGACTAAGATAATATACAACAAATTATCGTTAGTCTTCAACAGGAAAAATCTAATGTAATACAATAGACAACAAGTTTTAGATCAACAAATGCAATGGAAATAAAGAATCCATTGTAAGAGTCACGTAGAGAAAGAATTCTACCGCCTTCTAAGGTTTAAAAGTCCATCATCAATAGTTTATCCCCTCGTAATAACAATCAATATACATCTTTAATCATCTTTGCACTACAAAGCCAAAGATATTCATTTGTAGATCACCAAATGGGTCATGTTCATCTCAACACTGCTCATCTTCGCACTACAGTGCCAAAGATATTCATCGCTTAATCGCTCATCTTTGCACTACGTGCCAAAGATATTCATTTATATCACCATTTAGACCGAGGATGATGAAAACATTTTTTTAAAGAAACGAATCCAAAGGAAACAAAATGACAAGGATTAAGGATTAAGGATTCGTACTTTGTTTTACCCAAGTCCAAAAATACTTCAAAATAATCATATTGGTGTAAAATTCAAGAATGATCAAAACATGGATACAATCAAAGCTAGTATCCGTATTAGATATTTTGGACAAAAAGAAAAATTTTTATTTTTCTATGAATAAAGGCCGATTCGTGAATAAAGTCGATACGTGAATAAAGGCCGATACGTGAATAAGAACCCCGACACAAACAAGTTCCAAATTTGATAAAAAGTTCACTAATACTTCTAAGATAATGATATCAAGAAAAAATATCATTTAAGAAGAAAATAATACCCTTTACCTCAAAATAACCGTATTTTCGATCGAATTTCTAGATAAGGTCGATGTAAACCCGCACCAGATAAAGAACACTCAAAGTATACTCACAAGAATACGCCGATAATTTAGAGAGAGAAGAGAGAAAACTTAGTTTCGTGTGATTTTCAATTCTAACTTAGCCTCTATTTATAGAAAATGTTAAACGCCAAAGGAGACTAAATTAATAAATTATTATTATTTACCAAATATTCAAGCCCACCACCAAGGAATCTGATTTTAGCCACCAACCACATGTTAAAGATGCTCACCAACCTTTGAAAAACGTTTTTCTTGAAAAATATAATTAAAATTTCCAAAATCAATTATTTCTAACTCCAAACATCAATAATTCACAATAAATATCCCTTTTATCGTAAAAATTCAAATCTCACATTTTTTATAGGAATTTCAATTTCTACAACTTTGCGTAAGAAAATTTTTCCAAATTCCAAATGTAAATTATCCAAAATCCACAAACCAAGCAATTTTACGCCTATAATAAATTTTCTATCAAGAATTGTGTCCACCGACACACAAAAAATATATGTTAAACATTTAATGCCACAAAATACTCTACCTCCTCATATACTCATATATCCCACATTCATTATAAAATATCACCGCTAATATATTATTAAAATAATATATTTAAATGAATTATTTTATCGTAAAAGATAAAATATTAATTTTCAACAATTGTCACATTAAAAATTTTCTCCATATATATCCACATAAAATAAATATTTTCTTTATCATAATAATCAATAATTAATTATTCAAAAATAATATTACGTAATCACAAGATCGACAACCAAAGCCGCTCCTCAGAAAGAGGGGGCTTTCCAATAAGGATTTCTCCTCATCGCGCCGCAATTAGTGACCAAACCTCTCCTTAGATGTAACTTTCTAGACATTGCCAATAATGTTATCTCGATAATATTATTCAAATAATATGAATTATTGATTTGATAATGGAAAATACCGTAATGACAATTATCAAACAACAAAGAATACAAAATATCAACGCAAAGAATTATCAATCAATAAAATATAATATCAATAAGAATTCATCGTAATAATTATCGAGTAAAGGCCTTCACGTAAGGATCAATAATTCAATAATATCAGCAATACCGCAAAGCATCGCAAGCAACCACGCCAGACATCAGATTTTAACCACCAGTAACCCAACAAAGGTTAATTCAGAATAATTTACGCCGTTATTTATAAAACTCAATCTTTGTCGCTTTCCTTCATCCAACCGCTTTTCCGCATGGGCCCACTAATGATCAAGGCTGTCAGCATTTTAGATTCCCGAAAAAAAATAATATTCCACGACCAAACGAATATTCCCCGACAATAATGAATATTTTATAACCACTTGCTTATTTTGTAAACTTTGCACATTTCACCCATAACCAAAGAATTATATCAAATTAACCCTTATTAATTTAGAATAATGAATAAAGGAAAATTCAATTTTATTTATAATAAGTCAGGGTCTTACAACCTCCCTCCTTATGAAATTTCGCCCCTCGAAATCGACGACGCACTCGGTATATCGAAAAGGTGAGGGTACCTCGCTTTCATCTCCGATTCCAACTCCCATGTCATTTCCTCAATCGCATGGTTTCTCCACAAAACCTTAACTTGTGGTATAACCTTCGTATGTAAGACATGCTCTTTCCTATCCAAAATCTCAACAGTATCTCCTCGTAGGTTAAATCTTCACTATCTCGTCTGGTTCTAATGCAATAATGTGGTTCGGTCTTTCACATATTTACGAAGCATAGATATGTGGAATACATCAGAACACGAGACATACTGAGGTAACGCGAGTCTATAGGCTACGCTTCCTATTCTATTCAAGAATCTCAAATGGACCAACAAACCTTGATCGAGCTTTCTCTTTTCCCAAATCTTGTAACTCCTTTCCATGGAGCAATACGTAATAATACATGATCTCCAATATTAAACTCCACGCCCTTTCTATGAAGATCAAGATAACTCTTTTCGATCGATCTTGTGAAGTTTGAATACGCTGTCAATCATTTGATCTTTTCTCGTAGTCATGCGATTTAATTCGTCCCAACAATGTTGTTTCTCCCACCTCGCCCCAAAGATAATCGAGAAACGACATTTTCGCCCATACAACGCCTCAAATGGAGCCATGCCTATACTTGCTTGATAACTGCTGTTAGAGGAGAATTCCACCAAAGGTAGGTACTTATCCCAACTTCCTTTGAAATCTAGGACACAGTAGTCTTAATAGATCTTCAAGGGTTTGAATAGTCCTCTCGATTGTCCGTCTCTGCTCGAGGATGGTATGTCAATCAATCAGAACTGCGCTCATAGCTTTCTCGCAAGCTAACCCAAAATCTTGAAGTGAATCTCGTCACGATCCAAAACTATGGATACCGCATGCCATGCAATCGCATAATCTCATTCACGCATATACGAGCAAGACGCTCAAGGATAAGTCTCACAGACGGTAAAGAAAATGGCGACTTGGTTAATCTATCAACAATAACCCAAATCAGATCTACGCCTTTTGAGAAACTTTGGGAAGACTCAGAATAAAATCCATAGTAATGTGTTCCCATTTCCATTCCTAATCTCAAGTGGTTGCAATGGACCTTTTGGCACTTGATGCTCCGCCTTTACACGCCGACAAAGTTAAACATCTTGAGATAAACTCCGCAATCTCTCTCTTCATATTGTTCCACCAAAATGTATGTCAATATCATGATACATTTTGGTACTCCTGTGATGGATTGCAAACGGTGTCAGGTGCTCCATCATGATTTTATGCTTCAGTCGTAATCGTTAGAACGCAAAGTCTAGAATTGACTCAAGTATTCCTTCCTCATCAATTCTTGCTTCCTAATAGCTCCTTCTTGCACTTTCTTCTTCATATGATCGCCCCCCAGTGTCCGTAGCTTGAGCAAATTTTAACTTTATCGATTAAAGTTTCTGCTTCTACTCAGATATTCGCCATCATTATGTGGGTCCCTCGAGTCTTTAATTCTACCTCCATCCTTTGCAAGTCATACAAAATGGGCCTTTATACTGACAATATCGCACTCGAGATCAAGCATATGATCTTCTACTTAATGCGCCACCCACCACGCTCGCTTTTCCAGATGATATCAATAGTGTGATCGTAATCTTTAATAGCCCACCAACGCCGCTGCCGCATGTTGAGTTCTTTTTTTGGTGAAGAAATATTTGAGGCTTTTATGGTCCGTATAAATCTCCACTTTCTCCCATACAAGTAAAGGTTCCATATCTTCAACGCTGAATACGATCGCCGCTAACTCTGCATCACGAGTAGGATAATTCCTCTCATATTCTTTTGAGTTGTCGTGAGGCATAGGCTATGACTTTCCCATGTCAGCATGAGAACACATCCTAACCCCTCGCCGTAAGCATCATCAGAGATAACAAATCCATCCGAACCAGATGGTATTGTTAAACAAAATAAATGAGTCTCCTCTCGAGCTCTTGGAAACTCTTCTCACATTCTCCGCCCATATGAATTTTGTATCTTTCCGAGTCACCGAAGTTAATCTGAGTAGCGATTCGAGAAAATCCTTCCACAAATCTCCGATAATAACCAAATAAGCCCGTAAAGTCACAGATTTCGGCCACCGACTTTCGCTGTTCTAACTTTGTATTGCTTCAATCTTCACGTCAACAGATACTCCTTTGTTTTGACACCACGCGCCCAAGGAATGCTACTTCCTCGCCGTAACTCGTGATTTCTTCAAATTTTGGCATAAAGCTTGTGTTCACGAAGTCTTTGTAGTACCAAATTTCAAATGGTGCTCATGATCTTCACTATTTTTGAATAGATGAGGATGTCATCAATAAAGACAACAACGAATCGATCCAAATATTCCTTAAATACACACTGCTCATCATATCCATGAAAGCAAAGCAGGAGCATTAGTCAATCCAAAAGACATGACCAAGAATTCATAATGCCCAGACGAGTCCCGAATGCCGCCTTTTTGAATATCCTCGCTTTTAATCTTCAAATGATGATATCCGTAACGTAAGATCAATCTTTGAAAAGAATCAAGGCCTTTTGTAATCGGGTCGGTCGAATGTGTCATCAATGCGAGGTAGCGATACCTATTCTCGATGGTGACATGGTTCAATTCTCGATAGTCAATACAAAGTCGCATACTCCCGCTTTTCTTCTTTACGAATAAAAACAGAGCACCCCAAGGAGACGATTTTAGACGAATGAAACCGGCGTCTAATAATTCCTCAGAGTTGGACTTTTAACTCCCAAGTTCAATAGAGCCATTCGATATGGGGTTTTAGAAATGGGTTTTGTACCCGCTCAAGGTCAATAAAGAATTCAACATCACGCTCGGGGTAAACCAGAAGCTCTTCAGAAATACATCGTGAATTCTCTAACCACGTAAATATTATTCAAATCACTTTGTCTTTATTCAAATCCATAACATGGGCTAAGAAAGCTTGACATCCGCTTTTCAATAAACGAATAGCTTTGTGGCTTGATATGACAAAGGATCGATTTTAGTGGTTTAGTGGTTTGAATTGTATGACAAAGTTGGTTAGAATATGAAAACTAACAACCTTACGAAAAACAATCAATTTTGGTACGATGAGTGGTTAACCAATCAATTCCTAAAATCACATCAAAAGCAAGTATCTTTAAAGAGATAAGATCAATGTAATGTGATAGTGCCAACTTGGATCATGCAAGATTTATAAACCAGATGTAACGGTTTTTCACCCAACTGAGTTTCAACAGATAAATCAAAATCTAATTTCTCCTGAGTCAAGTTTAAACGCTGAGCACAAGCAGAGAGATAAAAGAATGGGTAGAACCCAGATTCAGTAAGGTATAAACTTCGCAAGAATTCAAGATTAGCTTACCCGTGATCACCTCGCTTGGGTTCCTCACGCTTTGTCCAAATACGACAAACGCTTCTTCCAGAACCGCCGATTTCGACTTATCCGGATGTTTTTCGAATCACCACTCCTCACCGAACTTGGTTTCGCTATAGACAATCTCGAGCGATGTGGCCTTCCTTTCCACAACAGTAACATCTGATTGTTGTGGATAAATAATGATATGTCCTCCTTCCCGCATTTGTAACATCTAATCAAGGCCGCTTCTCCTCCCAAGCATTTGTTGTTGGTGCCGGTGTCATTGCTGATATCTTCCCGCGCCATTGTTGAATCTTCTTTCTCGAAATTTCCACTTGAGTCACCTCTCCTATTATCATGTCCACGATTACCACCGAGTGGTTACCGCTTTGTCCGTATTCTTTCCTCCTCGCCGTTATCATCGCTCGATGACTACCCCGATCAGGGTCCCCTATTGAGTATACTCACTATCTCGCCTAATAATAATCGAGCCCCTCGCTGACAACATCCTAATACAGAGAAAATTTATGAGAGATAAGGTATCGACGAATCTCCGTTTTTAGACCTCTCGTAAACATACGCTGCTATTCGCTCCTCATTCTCCACCAAATGAGGTGCAAACCGATAATTCTCGCTAACCTTGCCTCGCATCGAGACACCGCCATGTTGTTCTCGCTCGAGTCTAATAAACTCTACTTCCTTCATATGACGAATACTTTCGAAAGTACTTGTCATCAAACAGCTTCAAATCTTTCCCAAGACATGTTAAGCATCCGGTCAGTACGCCTCACGATTCCCACCAAGAATCGCTTCACCACGAAAACATAAAGGTGGCGAATGGAACCTTCGTCTCCGCGGCACCCCAAGACATCGAATATCTTGGTAATTTGCTTGACCCACGCTTCGCTTTGATCGGATCCGCTTTCCATGGAAATCTGTGGTCCCAACTTTTGAATTGTTCGCCGCGACAAACCGCACGCTACTATCATTTCCTCCCGTATTTTGTACACGAAGTCTCCTCGTCTCGATTTTGCATGAACTCGCAAAAAGCTTCTAAACATCCCGCTGCTCATCATTTGCTCAAGCATGCGTTGTTCACAGGAGGAACATTGCCACTGCTGCACGCTTCCTCCTCGCTGGTGAGTACCCTGCTGCCTCCACTGGCCTCATAAACTCCATTGTTAATGTTCTCAAAGCAGCCCATTCTTAAATACGCCATAAAACAAGGGTTAATTAAACAAATTAACATATCACATAATATCCTATATTACGACCGACCAACAAATAAGCTTAGTAGACACACTAGCGAAGGATTTACTCTGCCTCCCCCTAGTTCTATTCCCCCGATCTCCGCCAGAGATCATATCCCTAAGCTCGATATTAACCGTGACGCCCCCAAAATAGGTATACAACACCCATTCTCGAGTCGCCAAAATACATGGTATAGAAAGCAAACTACAACTTTGATAATACAGATGTCGTAGAATACTTACAATACAACCGTGAGTTTGAATACAAATATTGTCTTCTGTATAATATACACACCCAAATAAGTCCTCATTAATTATTCATACACTATTTTACGTAAATAGTGAGGACAAATAAAACATCTTCCTAGAACCATCACTCCATACCCCGACTCGATCCTCGCTATGTTCTCACCTCCCGAGAGAAGAAAAATGGAACAAAAAGGAAAAGGGTGAGCTCAACTAGCCCAAGAAAGAATATTATGACTAAGATAATATACAACAAATTATCGTTAGTCTTCAACAGGAAAAATCTAATGTAATACAATAGACAACAAGTTTTAGATCAACAAATGCAATGGAAATAAAGAATCCATTGTAAGAGTCACGTAGAGAAAGAATTCTACCGCCTTCTAAGGTTTAAAAGTCCATCATCAATAGTTTATCCTCGTAATAACAATCAATATACATCTTTAATCATCTTTGCACTACAAAGCCAAAGATATTCATTTGATCACCAAATGGTCATGTTCATCTCAACACTGCTCATCTTCGCACTACAGCCAAAGATATTCATCGCTTAATCGCTCATCTTTGCACTACAAAAGCAAAGATATTCATTTATATCACCATTTAGACCGAGGATGATGAAAAAACATTTTTAAAGAAACGAATCCAAAGGAAACAAAAATGACAAGGATTAAGGATTAAGGATTCGTATTTTGTTTTACCCATGTCCAAAAATACTTCAAAATAATCATATTGGTGTAAAATTCAAGAATGATCAAAACATGGATACAATCAAAGCTAGTATCCGTATTAGATATTTTGGACAAAAAAAAAAATTTTTATTTTTCTATGAATAAAGGTCGATTCGTGAATAAAGGTCGATATACGAATAAAGGCCGTATACGTGAATAAGAACTCCCGACACAACAAGTTCCAAATTTGATAAAAAGTTCACCAATACTTCTAAGATAATGATATCAAGAAAAAATATCATTTAAGAAGAAAATAATACCCTTTACCTCAAAATAACCGTATTTCCGATCGAATTTCTAGATAAGGTCGATGTAAACCCAAGACCAGATAAAGAACACTCAAAGTATACTCACAAGAATACGCCGATAATTTAGAGAGAGAAAGAGAGAAAACTTAGTTTCGTGTGATTTTCAATTCTAACTTAGCCTCTATTTATAGAAAATGTTAAACGCCAAAGGAGACTAAATTAATAAATTATTATTATTTACCAAATATTCAAGCCCACCACCAAGGAATCTGATTTTAGCCACCAACCACATGTTAAAGATGCTCACCAACCTTTGAAAAACGTTTTTCTTGAAAATAATAATTAAAATTTCCAAAATCAATTATTTTAACTCCAAACATCAATAATTCACAATAAATATCCCTTTATCGTAAAATTCAAATCTCATGACTTTTTTTATAGAATTTCAATTTCACAACTTTGCGTAAGAAAATTTTTCCAAATTCCAAATGTAAATTATCCAAAATCCACAAACGGACAATTTTACACCTATAATAAATTTTCTATTAAGAATTGTGTCCACCGACACACAAAAAACATATGTTAAACATTTAATGCCACAAAATACTCTACCTCCTCATATACTCATATATCCCACATTCATTATAAAATATCACCGCTAATATATTATTAAAATAATATATTTAAATGAATTATTTTATCGTAAAAGATAAAATATTAATTTTCAACAATTGTCACATTAAAAATTTTCCCATATATATCCACATAAAATAAATATTTTCTTTATCATAATAATCAATAATTAATTATTCAAAAATAATATTACGTAATCACAAGATCGACAACCGTGCCGCTCCTCAGAAAGAGGGGGCTTTCCAATAAGGATTTCTCCTCATCGGGCGCCGCAATTAAAGAGTGACCAAACCTCTCCTTAGATGTAACTTTCTAGACATTGCCAATAATGTTATCTCGATAATATTATTCAAATAATATGAATTATTGATTTGATAATGGAAAATACCGTAATGACAATTATCAAACAACAAAGAATACAAAATATCAACGCAAAGAATTATCAATCAATAAAATATAATATCAATAAGAATTCATCGTAATAATTATCGAGTAAAGGCCTTCACGTAAGGATCAATAATTCAATAATATCGCAATAATACCGCAAAGCTATCGCGGCAACCACGCCAGACATCACATTTTAACCACCGTGTAACCCAACAAAGGTTAATTCAGAATAATTTACGCCGTTATTTATAAAACTCAATCTTTGTCGCTTTCCTTCATCCAACCGCTTTTCGCATGGGGCCCACCAATGATCGCTACGCCACGACAAACGAGATTCCCGACAAAAAGAATATTCCACCACCAAAAAAACGAATAATATTCCCCAATAATAATGAATATTTTATAACCACTTGCTTATTTTGTAAACTTTGCACATTTCACCCATAACCAAAGAATTATATCAAATTAACCCTTATTAATTTAGAATAATGAATAAAGGAAAATTCAATTTTATTTATAATAAGTTGGGGTCTTTTGTCGATCTTGTGAAGTTTGAATACGTTGTCGAATCATTTGGATCTTTTCTAGTCATGCGCATTTCAAATTCGTCCCAACAATGTTGCTTCTCCCACCTCGCCCCAAAGATACCGAGAACGACATTTTCGTCCATACAACGCCTCAAATGGAGCCATGCCTATACTTGCTTGATAACTGTTGTTGTAGGAGAATTCCACCAAAGGGTAGGTACTTATCCCAACTTCCTTTGAAATCTAGGACACGTAGTCTTAATAGATCTTCAAGGGTTTGAATAGTCCTCTCTCGATTGTCCGTCTGCTTCGAGGATGGTATGTCAATCAATCAGAATCCGCGCTCATAGCTTCCTCGCAAGCTAACCCAAAATCTTGAAGTGAATCTCGAGTCACGATCCGAAACTATGGATACCGGCATGCCATGCAATCGCATAATCTCATTCACGCACATACGAGCAAGACGCTCAAGGAATAAGTCTCAGCGTGATTTCGTAAAAAAATGGGCGAACTTGGTTAATCTATCAACAATAACCCAAATCAGATCTACGCCTTGAGAAACTTTGGGAAGACCTCAGAATAAAATCCATAGTAATGTGTTCCCATTTCCATTCCTAATCTCAAGTGGTTGCAATGGACCTTTTGGCACTTGATGTCTCCGCCTTTACACGCCGACAAAGTTAAACATCTTGAGATAAACTCCGCAATCTCTCTCTTTCATATTGTTCCACCAAAATGTATGTCGAATATCATGATACATTTTGTACTCCTGTGATGGATTGCAAACGGGTGTTGTGTGCCTCCATCATGATTTTATGCTTCAAATCGTAATCGTTAGAACGCAAAGTCTAGAATTGACTCAAGTATTCCTTCCTCATCGATTCTTGCTTCTGGAATAGCACCTTCTTGCACTTTCTTCTTCATTTGTATCAGCCCCAGGTCCGTAGCTTGAGCAACTTTAACTTTATCAATTAAAGCTCTGCTCTACTCGTGATATTCGCCATCATCATGTGGGACCCTCGAGTCTTTAATTCTATCTTCATCCTTTGTAAGTCGATAAAATGGGCCTTTGCGTTGACAATATTGCACTCGTATTTGCATATGATCTTCTACTTAATGCGCCACCACTACGCTCGCTTTTTCAGATGATATCAATAGTGTGATCGTAATCTTTAATGCAGCCCAAATGCAACGTCAAGGCCGCATGTTGAGTTCTTTTGGGTGAAGAAATATTTGAGGCTTTTATGGTCCGTATAAATCTCCACTTTCTCCCCATACAAGTAAGTGTTCCATATCTTCAACGCGAATACGATCACGCTAACTCTAGATCATGAGTAGGATAATTCCTCTCATATTCTTTTTAGTTATCGTCGAGGCATAGGCTATGACTTTCCCATGTTACATGAGAACACATCCTAACCCCTTGCCGTAAGCATCATCAGAGATAACAAATCCATCCGAACCAGATGGTATTGTTAGAATAGTGCCGAAATGAGTCTCCTCTTGAGCTCTTGAAACTCTTCTCACATTCTCCGCTTCCATATGAATTTTGTATCTTTCCGAGTCACCGAGTTAATCTGAGTAGCGATTCGAGAAAATCCTTCCACAAATCTCCGATAATAACCAAATAAGCCCGTAAAGTCACAGACTTCGGCCACCGACTTCGCTGTTCTAACTTTGATTGCTTCAATCTTCGCCGTCAACAGATACTCCTTGTTTTGACACCACGCGCCCAAGGAATGCTACTTCCTCAAGCCGTAACTCGATTTCTTCACTTTTGGCATAAAGCTTGTGCTCACGAAGTCTTTAGTACCAAATTTTCAATGGTGCTCATGATCTTCACGGCTTTTGAATAGATGAGGATGTCATCAATAAAGACAACAACGAATCGATCCAAATATTCCTTGAATACACGGCTCATCATATCCATGAAAGCAAAGTAGAGCATTAGTCAATCCAAAAGACATGACTAAGAATTCATAATGCCCATACGAGTCCCGAATGCCGCCTTTGAATATCCTCGCTTTAATCTTCAAATTGATGATATCCAGAATCGAAGATCAATCTTTGAAAAGAATCAGCTCTTTGTAATCGGTCGAATAGTCATCAATGCGAGGTAGCGGATACCTATTCTTGATGGTGACATGGTTCAATTCTCGATAGTCAATACAAAAGTCGCATACTCCCGCCTTTTCTTCTTTACTTAATAAAACAGAGCACCCCAAGGAGACGTACTAGACGAATGAAACCGATGTCTAATAATTCTCAGAGTTGGACTTTTAACTCCTCGGTTCAATAGAGCCATTCAATATGGGGTTTTAGAAATGAGTTTTGTACCTTGGTTCAAGGTCAATAAAGAATTCAACATCACGCTCGGGGTAAACGAGAAGCTCTTCAGAAATACATCGTGGAATTCTCTAACCACGTAAATATTATTCAAATCGACTTGTCTTTATTCAAATCCATAACATGGGCTAAGAAAGCTTGACATCCGCTTTTCAATAAACGAATAGCTTTGTGGCTTGATATGACATGTTGATCGATTTTAGTGGTTTAGTGGTTTGAATTGCATGACAAAGTTGGTTAGAAATATGAAAACTAACAACCTTACGAAAACAATCAATTTTGGCATGATGAGTGGTTAACCAATCAATTCCTAAAATCACATCAAAAGCAAGTATCTTTAAAGAGATAAGATCAACAAGTAATGTGATAGTGCCAACTTGGATCATGCAAGATTTATAAACTCAGAGATGTAACGAGGGTTTCACCCAACGGAGTTTCAACAGATAAATCAAAATCTAATTTCTCCTGAGTCAAGTTTAAACGCTGAGCACAAGCAGAGAGAGATAAAAGAATGGGTAGAACCCAGATTCAGTAAGGTATAAACTTCGCAAGAATTCAAGATTAGCTTACCCGTGATCACCTCATTTGGGTTCCTCACGCTTTTGTCCAAATACAACAAACGCCTTCCAGAACCGCTAATTTCGATTTATCCGGACAAATTTCTTGAATCACCACTCCTCATCGAACTTGGTTTCGCGATAGTACAATCTCGAGCGATGTGGCCTTCCTTTCCACAATTGTAACATACCTTGATTGTTGTGGACAATTTGGTGATATGTCCTCCTTCCCGCATTTGTAACATCTAACTCAAGTCGTTTCTCCCCCTAGCATTTGTTGTTGGTCTTTGCCGCGCATTGCTTGATATCTTCCCGTCATTGTTGAATCTTCTTTTAAAATTTCCACTTGATTCACCTCTCCTATTATCATGTCCACGATTACCACCTAAGTGGTTACCGCTTTTGTCCATATTCTTTCCTCCTCACCGGTTATCATCGCTCGATGACTACCCCGATTGTGGTCCCTCGGTTGAGTATACTCACTATCTCGCTCTAATAATCGAGCCCCATTGACAACATCCAATACAGAGAAAATTTATGAGAGATAAGGTATTGACGAATCTCCGGGTTTTAGACCTCTCGTAAACATACGCTGCCATTCGCTCCTCATTCTCCACCAAATGAGGTGCAAACTCGATAATTCTCGCTAACCTTGCCTCGTGATCGAGACACCGCTATGTTGTTCTGCTCGAGTCTAATAAACTCTACTTCCTTCATATGACGAATACTTTCTCGAAAGTACTTATCATTGAACAGCTTCAAATCTTTCCCAAGACATGTTAAGTGCATCCGGTCAGTACGCTTCACATATTCCCACCAAGAATCGCTTCACCACGAAACATAAAGGTGGCGAATGGAACCTTCGTTCCTCCGCACCCCAAGACATCGAATATCTTGGTAATTTGCTTGACCCACGTTTACGCTTTTGATCGATCCGCTTTCCATGGAAATCGTGGTCCCAACTCTTTGAATTGTTTGGCCGTGACAAACCGCATGACGTTACTATCATTTCCTCCCATATTTTGTACACGAGTCTCCTCGTCCCGATTTTGCATGAACTCGCAAAAGCTTCTAAACATCCTGTCTGCTCATCATTTGCTCAATTATGTTGTTCACAGGAGGAACATTGCCGACTGTTGCACGTTCTCCTCTCGTTGGTGAGTACCCTGCGTCTCCACTTGGCCTCTCATAAACTCCATTGTTAATGTTCTCGCAGCCCATTCTTAAATATCGCCATAAAACAAGGGTTAATTAAACAAATTAACATATCACATAATATCCTATATTATGACCGACCAACAAATAAGCTTAGTAGGACACACTAATAGCGAAGGATTTACTCTCTCTCCCTCCTAGTTCTATTCCCCGATCTCCGCCAGAGATCATATCCCTAAGCTCGATACCAATCGCGACGCCCCCCAAATAGGTAGGTATACAACACCCATTCTCGAGTCGCCAAAATACATGGTATAGAAAGCAAACTACAACTTTGACAATACAGATGTCGTGTAGAATACGACAATACAACCGTGAGTTTGAATACAAATATTGTCTTCTAGACAATATACACACCCAAATAAGTCCTCATTAATTATTCATACATTATTTTACGTAAATAGTGAGGACAAATAAAAACATCTTCCTAGAACCATCACTCCATACCCCGACTCGATCCTCGCTATGTTCTCACCTCCCGAGAAGAAAAATGGAACAAAAGGAAAAGGGTGAGCTCAACTAGCCCAAGAAAGAATATTATGACTAAGATAATATACAACAAATTATCGTTAGTCTTCAACAGGAAAAATCTAATGTAATACAATAGACAACAAGTTTTAGATCAACAAATGCAACTGAAATAAGCAATCCATTGTAATAGTCACGTAGAGAAAGAATTCTACCGCCTTCTAAGGTTTTAAAGTCCGCCATCAATAGTTTATCCCCTCAGAATAACAATCAATATACATCTTTAATCATCTTTGCACTACAGCCAAAGATATTCATTTGTATCACCAATTGGTCATGTTCATCTCAACACTGCTCATCTTCGCACTACAGCCAAAGATATTCATCGCTTAATCGCTCATCTTTGCACTACAGTGCCAAAGATATTCATTTATATCACCATTTAGGACCGAGGATGATGAAAAACATTTTTAAAGAAACGAATCCAAAGAAACAAAATGACAAGGATTAAGGATTAAGGATTCGTACTTTGTTTTACCCATGTCCAAAAATACTTCAAAATAATCATATTGGTGTAAAATTCAAGAATGATCAAAACATGGATACAATCAAAGCTAGTATCCAAAATAGATATTTTGACAAAAAAGAAAAATTTTTATTTTTCTTTGAATAAAGTGTCGATTCGTGAATAAAGGTCGATAGTGAATAAAGGCCGATATCGTGAATAGTAACCCCCCGACACAACAAGTTCCAAATTTGATAAAAAGTTCACCAATACTTCAAGATAATGATATTGAAGAAAAAATATCATTTAAGAAGAAAATAATACCCTTTACCTCAAAATAACCGTATTTCCGATGAATTTCAGATAAGGTCGATGTAAAACCCGCACCAGATATAGCAACACTCAAAGTATACTCACAAGAATACGCTCGATAATTTAGAGAGAGAAAGAGAGAAAACTTAGTTTCTGGTGTGATTTTCAATTCTAACTTAGCCCTCTATTTATAGGAAAATGTTAGAACGCCAAAGGAGACTAAAATAATAAATTAATATTATTTACCAAATATTCAAGCCCACCACCAAGGAATCTGATTTTAGCCACCAACCACATGTTAAAGATGCTCACCAACCTTTGAAAAACGTTTTTCTTGAAAATAATAATTAAAATTTCCAAAAATCAATTATTTGAACTCAGAAACATCAATAATTCACAATAAATATCCCTTTTAATGTAAAATTCAAATCTCATGACTTTTATAGGAATTTCAATTCTCTACAACTTTGCGTAAGAAATGTTTCCAAATTCCAAATGTAAATTATCCAAAATCCACAAACGGACAATTTTACAATCTATAATAAATTTTCTATTAAGAATTGTGTCCAATCCGACACACAAAACATATGTTAAACATTTAATGCCACAAAATACTCTACCTCCACATATATTCATATATCCCACATTCATTATAAAATATCACCGCTTAATATATTATTAAAATAATATATTTAAATGAATTATTTTATCGTAAAAAGATAAAATATTAATTTTCAACAATTGTCACATTAAAATTTTCTCCATATATATCCACATAAAATAAATATTTTCTTTATCATAATAATCAATAATTAATTATTCAAAATAATATTACGTAATCACAAGATCGACAACCGTGCCGCTCCTTCAGAAAGAGGGGCTTTCCAATAAAGATTTCTCCTTCTTCGGCGCGCCAATTGATTAGGTGACCAAACCTCTCCTTAGATGTAACTTTCTAGACATTGCCAATAATGTTATCTCGATAATATTATTCAAATAATATGAATTATTGATTTGATAATGAAAAATACTTGTAATGACAATTATTGAAACAACAAAGAATACAAAAATATCAACGCAAAGAATTATTGAATCAATAAAATATAATATTGAACAAGAATCACCGTAATAATTATTGAGTAAAGTGCCTTCACGTAAGGATCAATAATTCAATAATATTATGCAATACCGTGCTATCTTGTAAAACCACGCCAGACATCAGATTTTAACCACCGTAACCCAACAAGGTTAATCTGGTAACAATTTACGCCGTTATTTATAAAACTCAATCTTTGTCGCTTTCCTTCATCCAACCGCTTTTCCATTCTGGCCCACTAATGATCGCTACTAGGCCAGTATTTGAGATTCCCTACAAAAAAAAGAATATTCCACGACCAAACGAATATTCCCCGACAATAATGAATATTTTATAACCACTTGCTTATTTTGTAAACTTTGCACATTTCACCCATAACCAAATAATTATATCAAATTAATCCTCAATTTAGAATAATAAATAAAGGAAAATTTAATTTTATTTATAATAAGTTGGGGTCTTACATTGTTTACTTGATAAGTTGAAAAATTGTGATATGTCAATTAACCTTTGTTTTGAAGGTATATTCTAGAATAATATCTAAAATACAGGAGATGGGCAATGGGAAAATCATGATACAAAGGAAATAACCGGGAAGGTACAATCCGAAAAGAAAGCAAGGTATTCTCATCTCTTCGAACTACCAGGTACGTAAATTTTAAGGGCGAAATTTCATAAGGAGGGGAGATTGTAAGACACCGAATTTTATGAAATGAAAGTATTCAATTTTCTTATAATTATTCTATTTAGTAAATGGTTAAATTGATAAAAGGTTAAAGTTAAGGGTGATATGTGAAAATTTTTCAAAGTATACAAGTTGTTATAAAATATTCGTTTGGTCGGGTAATATTCTTTTTGTCGGGGAATATCTGTAGGATGACACAATCATTGGTGGACCCCACAACAGAAGTATTGTCGTAGTAAGAAAATGACATAATTTTCCTTTTATAAAAATAACAGCGAAAGTGTTACCGTTAAAACTGTTGAACTACTCAGTAGTAAAAGTAAAGTAATACGCGTGGTTGCATAGTAGCACACGATATTAATTATTGATGCTTACGTGAGAAGTTACTCAGTTATACTCAATTATTGCTACAGTAATTGCTGCATCATATCTCTCATATTATTGATTCAATTATTGTCACAGTATCATCTACATATTATGATATATTATTAAATCAATAATTGAGATGGCAAAATTATTTATATTATTATTTGCAATATTGATAATGTCTAGAAATTCTGTCAAGGAGAGGTTTGGTCACCTAATTGCGTGCCAATAAGGAGAAATCCTTATCGGAAATCCCCTCTTTCCTGGGAACGACCTGGTTGTTAAATATTGTGAGTTATAATATTAATGATGAATAAGCTCGTGTTGATTAAAGATGCAATTGATAGTTCTATTGTGTGGGAATTATTAGTGTTAGAGGAAATCGACATTTATTTTGATAATAATTGATGTCTGGAAGTTATCGGGTAATTAATCGGATAAATGAGCAATTAATTGCTATTAATTCACATGCTTATAACTATTTGTTCGCATGTGTGTACTATTGAATCACATTCATTTACTATTAGGGGAGTTGGTGCAAGTTTGATAATACTTGCATGACTAAGTTAAAAATAGAGGTATAAATGAAGGTACTATACTATAATTAATTTTTCACATGTTTAGAACTATTGAGTCACATGATTTACTATTAGGGGAGGTGGTGCAAGTTTGATAATACTTGCATGACTAAATTAAAAATGAAGGAAAAGATGAAGGTATTATATTGTAATATTTCGAGCCCCAAAATGTGCATTATGGAAAATATATTTTCCTATAAATAGAAGCTCATTCCTTCATTATTTTTCACCAATTCATTAAAGTTATAGAGCAATTATTATATAGAGAAATTATAGAGAGAAAGAAGAAGAGAAGTATGCTACCTCACTATTCCAGGATCCAGTTTCTTCTAAGGTAAGGGGTATTATTCTTTTGTATTCATGAAGAGAGTTATTTTCTTTCAATACTCATAAGGGTTGTTATTCCATTCTTTATTATTATGTTGGAATAACTTTGTTTGTCTTAAATGCCGCATACATGGTGAAATTCTTCATTATTCCATTCTTTATTATTCGTTGGAATAACCTTTTTTCTGCTGATCTATCGCATGCCCGTGAATTCTATTGTTATTCCATTCTTTATTATTCATTGGAATATCCTCGCCCGCATGCGGATTACGTATGACTGGTTCCATTCTTTATTATTATGTTGAATATTACGTTCTATGCGGATTACGCATGACACAGTTCCATTCTTTATTATTACATTTGGAATATCCTGCATCCCGTGCGGATTACGCATGACATGGTTCCATTCTTTATTATTCTGTTGGGAATAACTTGTCTGTGTGATCTATCGTATGCCTGGTGAATTCTTCTGTTATTCCATTCTTTATTATTCTGTTGGAATAACCCGTTTATGTGGATTACCGTAGGCATGGTGAATGATCCTTCGTATTCATTCTTTATTAAATTGTGGAAATAATTTGTCTACGTGGATTACCGCATGGCGGGTGAAAATCCATTTTCAGTTTTGTATATTGTATTATACTTGTATGAGATATCATTTCTTTTGTACTCGTCATGGAATATCATTTTCTTTGGTATTTTTTTTAAGAGTTACTATTCATGAGTTACTATTCACCCAGTTACTATTCACTCTAGTATTATTCACTCAGGTATTCGGAGCACTTTTCGTGTCGAAGTACTATTCATGAGTTACTATTCACCCAAATTACTATTCACTCAAATATTATTCACTCGGGTATTTGGGGTACTTTTCATGCCGGGATACTATTCACGAGGTACTATTCCCGAAGTACTATTCATAGGGTACTATCATGGGTACTATTTACCCAAAAAATATATTTCTTTTCTGTCCAAATAATTTTTGGTACATGAATATTATTCTTGAATTTTACTCCACAAAGCAGTATCAGGTTGACAATTTTGATATTTTTAAACTCTGGATAAATTTAAAGTCTTTAATATCTATCCTTGATTTCGTTTGATTAATGCTTATATCATTGTCATCATCCTCATGCTTATATTATGATGAAAGTTATCTTTGGCTCATGTGCAAAGATGGACTGTTGATTATTGGTTTTACAGTTGTATATCTTTGGCTTACGTGCAAAGATGGACTGTTTATTATTGGCTTTACAGTTGTATATCTTTGGCTTACGTGCAAAGATGAAATATTGATTGATGAGTATCTTTGGCTTATGTTCATAGATGAACTGTTTATTGTTTTGATTATTACCAGGGATCATTAGGTATAATCATGACCCGTAATGTTATAGATGATGTGGTAAAAGTCCTCATTGGCACGTAGTGCATTGATGGACAGTTATTGATATGATTATAACCAGGGATTATTCGGTATAATAATGAGCACTGATGATTACATGGATATTCTTGGCCGTAGTGCAGGGATGATTCGATGATGTGGATTATTTATTAAGCTAAGTCTCAAATGATAAAATATTGATTATACATTTTAATTAAGTAAAAAGATAGTAGATATCATGCTCTACTTGACTCTTCTAAAATACAGTTGTATGTCTTTGGCCTGTAGTGCAAAGATGAATTGTTAAAGAATATCTTTGGTCGTAGTGCAAAGATAAATTTATTAGTATGATTATGAGCAGGAATTGTGATTTGGTATAACCATGATTTTTGATGTTTCAGGTGAAGATAGGTGATAAAAATTATCTTCATACAGGTGCGAAGAAGAATTTAGAATCACAATTATGATTATGAGTTATTCATATGATTGTGGATAGGATTTGTTGATTGATGTTACAGGGATAAAACATTATTGGTGGACTTTTAACATGGAGAAGATAACAGATCTAATTGTCTATTTGACTCTTCTAATGGATTGCTTTTCATTTACCGAACTATGGTTGAAAAGTTTTATCATCTACCATATGTTCTAAATCTACGATTTATTACCGATGAAGAAGGCTATTGATGATGTAAATTATCTTTAGTCATGATATTCTTTCTTGGGCTAGTTGTGCTCTCGCTTCACAATTCCTTCGTGGTAATAAGAGTGTAGGCTGGGTTGAAAGCGGGGTAACAGGAGAATAGAATCGGTGGTCTATAGTCATGTTGAGGTTCTCCGTAAATAGTATGGAAATAATTTTATTGAGAACTTTAGATAAGTGTGTCGTATTGTATACGTCATTTGATATTTAATTTTGGTGAACCGAATAGGATAAGGTGAACCCAACTTTGGAAGGGTGTTTTACCACTATCATACAAGATGTCTAACGACATACAACCTCGTGTTATCATAAGACAGGGTTGCACACATCTACTTGCTGATTATATCTACGAGCACTACCTATATGATCTTGGAGTTTGGTTGAAACATAATGTTCAATTGCAGATGGTGGAGATATTTATATGTCAAGAGAAGACTCACCATTGGAAGGAACATGATAGTAATCTTTTCGTTTTTCTTTGGGGTCTATTGGGTCAACCAAGAATAATTCTCTGGACAAATGATATCTATCATAACTTAGATTCATGGCCTCCTATGTATGAAGGTTTTCTTGAGCACTTCCCAAAGATTTTAATTTTTAAAATAGTTTTTGACTGTACTTTTATGTAAAGTACCATTGTAAGGTTGTGGTCGAGGCACCATGAGAGATACATACATTTGTATTAAAACTCACAGTCTAACTGTGGTCGTATTCTGCACGACAGTTCAACAATTGTATAAATGAAGTTTGTATTTGATTTTTATAGTATGATATCTAACGACTCAGAATGGGTCGTGTGGATCTATTTTGGGGCGTCACAAATGGCCGTATTGCACTGACAGATAATTGATTGGTATGATCATGACCATTGGTTTTATATTTGAATATCTTTTGTCAGTAGTGCAAAGATAGACAACTGATTGGTATGATCATTATTATTACATTTGAATATCTTTAGCCTTTGGGTGAGGATATTGAGTAAATGTTCTATTAAGCCTTTGTGGCAAGGAGAAATTGTTGATTCACATTATTATAAACATGAATTGTGAATTTAACTAACATCTTTGGTGGTTCAGGTGAAGACATGTGATGAAAGTTCTATTTGTCTTGGGTATAATAAAGAACCGTTGATGAGTATTACAGGGATAAAATTGATGATAAACTTTTAAATCATAAAAGTTAGTAGATATCATGCTCTACTTGACTCTTCTAATGGATTTCTTATTCCGCTGCAGTTGTTGATCTAAAACTTGTTGTCTATTGTATTCAATCAAATTGTTATCTCATTGAAGGCTAAGGATAATTTATTCTGCATTATCTTAGTCATAATATTTCTTACTGGGCTAGTTGAGCTCACCCTTTCTTTCAATATTCTCTTCAGGAAATGAGAATATAGCTGGGACTAGTCGAGGAATGGATTAACGGTCCAGATGGTTGCATTAGTAGTTCTCACTATTCTGTGAAATAGTGTGATAATAAATGTTTTGAGGACTCCATTGAGTGTGGATATTGTCTAGAAGACAATATTCGTATTTAAACTCTCAGTTTATGTTTTGTCGTATTTTACACGACAGTTATATTATTAAGTTGTATTTAAATTTGTACCATGTATCTGACGACTCAAGACGGGTGACGTATACCTGTTTTGGGGGCATCACACCCGACATCTGTGTTGTCACGGTGACCGCCACTTTTCAATTAAATTGTTATATGAATGTGTGTGTGTGTGTGTGTGTGGGTCAATGTGTAGTTATTGAGAATTAGTGTTATGCCTTGTTCGCACCTATATACAAAGGGTTTGAAATTTGTATAAAAGTTCAATCGTAACAAGATATAGAAATGATGTTTTGTAAAAGAGGTTGTTCAAACCCTTATGCTCAATAGTAATTGAGGCCTTTGATACTTCTATTTTATTAAATGTCCGGCTTGATTGCTTTTATTTTTGAGATGCGAGGCATCTTCAAGAAAATAAGGTATATAGTAGTGCCGAACTCCTTATGGGCATGATAGGCATCTTAAGAAATTCAAACACCAAAAATAATGTACAAGCTGATTACAGCCGAAAATGTCCATCACGGAAATCGAATCTAGATTCAGGAGACTGAATCTATAATCACATAATTCCTATGCTCACATGATGTATTAGTTTGTATAAAAGTTGTAAGCAATTATATATATAAAAGCAGTAAATATATATATATATATATATATATATATAGACGTAGACGGTTAACCACCATGAAGCGAACTTCATGGGGGACTGGAAATGTAAATATATAAAAGCCGTAAATATATATAGAGACAATCGACCACCACGAAGCAACTCCATGGGGGATTGGAAATGTAAATAAAGCAAGAAGATTTATCAACCGCCACGAAAGTAAACTCCAAGCGGAAGAAATGTAAATAAAGCAAGAAAAATCAACCGCCACAAGTAAACTCAAAGCGACGAAAATGTAAATAGCGGCGAAAAGGCCACGAAGTACTCCAGTACTCCCAAATGTAAATGTAAATATAAATATATATATATATATATATATATATATATATATATATATATAGAGTCCATTCCTATTCTAACTCCGGATTTTCTTAAAATATTTAATATTTTTTTTTTTTTTTTTTTTTAAAACAACTAATTTTTATATATACTTTATGGAATCGAATTTTTATATAATACAAGATGTTTTAAATGTGATTTGGATACGTATAACAAAAGCAGTTTATGCATGCATGCGGTCGTATATACATTTTTGGTATAGGTATCCAAATCACATAAAAAACATCAGATTATGGAAAAATTTCAGCCCATAAAATATTAAATTTTTTAGTTGTTAAAAAGCAAAATAAAAAATAAAATATAGAATCCGAATTTGATCAGTGCAGGAGTCCTGACTGATTTACTAATGTGTGTGTGTTTATATATATATATATATATATATATAAAAGCTATAAACGCACCGGATATATATATATATACAAAAAAAAGCCACGGACTGAAGTCCGGGCATACACACACAACACGACTCTCAACGTGAAGAACGGTGTGTGCACAATAGTGCAGAAAGACTTTAAAAAGTGTAAGAAGGCTTATAGTGGACTGCCAAATAAGACTTCAATAGCTTTAAATTGATGAACACTCGGTTCCCACCGGTAAAATATAGCAATATATAAGCTCACAAGTGTTTAAAACGAGAAAGCACTCAATTTATAGTGTGTACAGAGCAAATTGGATAGGGCTTCCTTGCCTTTTTCTCTTACAGAAAGGCCACCCCAAGCCCTCTATTTATTGAAGGGGGAGCCATAGGTGCACTCGCATTACCAAGCAGTGCACTGCTGGTCACGCCGGTGCCCGGGCCCATGAATCCTATCGTCTCGAATTACGTGTAAGCATGCAATGCGTTGTGCGCTCGAACTTTTAGAACTTCAATTTGGGCATCCGATTGAGGTGTATAAGACCTTTGATGATTGGGTAATATACCCATGAATTGAATATAATCGAGCTTAAATTATTGTATTCTTGAGTTGTTTAGTAGAATTTTTATTGTGAATTGTTGTTATTTTACAGATTCAGGAGACACAAGGGCAAATTTAGGAATTTTGAGCTGAAAATGGCAATTTGGTGAATATCTTGAAGACCAGCGCCGGGGCGCTCTAGCCAGTTCATTCCACAGCGCTGAGGCGCTAGGGCGGGATTTATGTTGACTGAGCACGCGCGTTGATCACTAGTTTGATTGCACAATTGGAGGTTATTTGAGAAGTTGATTTGGACTAGGATTAAAGTAGCATGGAATAGGAGTATATAAAGGCTAATTGGATGAATTTAAAGGGGATCTACTACAATTGAAGGCCAAGCAAGGGATTACTTGAAGATTGAAGGATTGGCTCTAGAGTTTTCTTCTTCTCCTATTTTGTAATTGGTTTAATTTCTTAAGGATGATTTTTAAAGGATTGTTGGTTTTACATTCTGTCATGAACTAAATTCTTCCATTAAGATTTCAATTGAACCTTTTATGTCTATAAATTAGTTATTCAATTTATTCCAATTATTTATGTCAAAGTGAATTATTTATCTTGTCTTGTGCTTATTGATTAATTATTTGACCAATAATTACCTTGTTACTCTAGAAGGATTCGGAAGAAGATATCTAGGGTTAGAACTGGGCATGATAACATGTATTCTTAATTATTTGCATGATGAATAATTAGGGTTGTGAATTGAATGGAAATATCTGTTCACTGCATGTAACAAGTTAGGAATTGTGATTGAAAGAGTTTAATATAATTGTTTTGCATAGGAATATAGCAAGATTAATTGGATTAAATAAAAGTTAATTGATCACTTGGAAAAGGGCTTTTGACACTTAAGAATTCCTGTTAACAATTCACTAGGCATAATAATTGGGATAATTGGTTTATAGTTCATAATTGGGGATATTGGAATCTTAATCTTTATTTATTTGAATTCATTCGTTAAAATCTTAGTTTTATTTGTTTGATTTATTTTAGAGAAATCTCTTCTTAATTGTTTAATTTAGTTTTTCTTATTTTGAAAAATCACACTTTATGGTTGTTTAAATAAAATTGGGTTGATATAGTGCTAGTAGTTGGAATTTATCGATTAGAATTCTATGTGGGATCGACACTCTATCTTATCACTTTATTACTTGTTGACTGTGTACACTTGCACAAATTCATTGATTGAGAAATCAACCAACAAGTTTTTGGCGCCGTTGCCGGGGAATTCTTTATTAATATTAATTTCATATTAGTTATAATCAATTCGATCTTAATTTAAACGTTATTTATTTGTATTCTTGTATTTGCAGGAATTCATTGCGAGTGTATGTACACTAGATCAAGGGCTAAAAAGGAACTTTTTCCTTATACAGACGATATCGAAAGGAAGTTCCGGAAAGTACAGTTGACTAGTGCGGTGTCACCTATGGAAGAAGATATGGCAGAACAAGAAATACCAGTGAACATGGCAGGGGACTAACAAAAATCGCTTAGGGATTATGCCATGCCGAATGTCATAAATATATAGTCGAGTATTAGGAGGCCGAAAATCAATGCAAACAGTTTCGAGATAAAACTGGGAACAATTCAGATGCTCCAGGATACATGCCAGTTTGGGGGTAGTTCGATAGATGATCCTAATAAGCACATCTTGAGTTTCTTGGAAGTTTGCAACACCTTCAAGTTCAATAATGTATCGGAAGATGCTAAAAGGTTGAGGATGTTCCCGTTTACGTTGAAAGATAAAGCTTGGAGTTGGTTACATTCTTTGCCTCCTGGTTCAATCACAGCTTGGGACGACTTAGCTCAAAAATTTCTAGCTAAGTTTTTCCCACCAGCGAAGTCGGCAAAATTACGGAACGATATTCACACCTTCGCACAGTTCGACTCTGAAACTTTATATGAGGCGTGGGAAAGATTCAAGGATATGCTCCGTAAATGCCCACATTACGGAATCCCACAGTGGATGCAGGTTGGGATATTTTGTGATGGATTGCACGCGACCACAAGAGCCAGTAATGATGCAGCAGCAGGTGGAGCGATCATGTCTAAGAATTTTGATGAGGCTTATCAATTGCTAGAAATGATGGCCAACAACAACTATTAGTGGCCCATGACTAGGTCGAACCCTCCGAGAACACCGGGAAAGTTTGAAGTGGATACAGTGACAGCATTGGTAGCACAGGTGTCCGTGTTAGCTAAGAAAATAGAAACATGGACTCCACCATCCATGCAACAAGTAGCAATGGTTTGTGAGTTATGTGCTGGGAGTCATGCTACAGATCAATGTGCCATAAAATCTGAATCATCTCAGTTCATAGGGAGCTATAATCGATCTACCCAACCATATCCGAATCAAAACGCATATAATCCGGGTTGGAGGAATCACCCAGGATTCTCATGGAGAAACAATCAAGGTCAAGCACCTAGACAGCAAAACACATCCGAGTTTCAAAATCAGACTCAACAACAGCCAGAGAGGAAATTCAGTTGGGAAGAAGCTTTGGAAAAATTCATTAGAGCGACTGACAAAAGGATCGATGAACAAGACAAGTTATTGAATCAAGTAGATATGAATGTGAAAAGCCAAGGTGCTTCGATAAAGAATCTAGAAAATCAAATGGGGCAGATAGCACATGCGTTGAATAACCGTCCACATGGAACACTCCCTAGTGATACAGATATAAATCCGGGCAGAGATGAGCATTGCAAGGCTGTGACTCTACGTAGTGGGAAGGATTTTCAAGTGACAATCAAGGATAAGGAAAAGAGGGACAACGCAACAGCTGAAACAGAGGAAGTTATGGAAACCGGAAACCGCCAAGATAAGGCTTTAGAGCAGAAAGCACCAAAACCAACGAATGTCAGCTTGCAGTTGGTGGATCGGTCTGTTACATATCCACGAGGTATAGTTGAAGACGTGTTATTCAAAGTGGATAAATTCATCTTCCGTGCAGATTTCTTTATCTTGGATTGTGAAGTAGATAGCAAAATTCCAATTATTCTCGGGCGACCATTCTTAGCAATGAGAAGAACATTGATTGACGTGCAAAAAGGTGAATTGACGATGCGAGTTGATGATCAATAGGTCACCTTTAATGTATTTAAGTCGATGTCTTATCTGAAAGAGAAAGGTTAATGTGTGCGGGGTAGATATCATGGATGAATTAGTTAATCACAGGTTCAATAGAAATTACTCAGAGGACTCGCTAGAATCCATTTTCCTCAGGATGGATGACTATGGTATAGAAGATGACATTGAGTATGTCAAATGGCTAGATACACCATCTTTCATCCAGAAAAGTAATCAACCATTCGACACCCTTGAAAGGCCCAAAACAGAAGGTAAAAAGTTCACCCTCGATAGAAGAACCACCAGTGTTGGAATTAAAACCGCTACCATCTCTTCTGCAGTATGCTTATTTGGGGAAAGATGCGACCTTACCAGTTATTGTTTCGATAGAGTTAACTGACACGCAAAAGGAGAAACTGCTAAGGGTATTGAGAGAGTTCAAAACAACAATTGGGTGGACTATAGCGGATATTCGAGGAATTAGTCCATCATTCTGTATGCACAAGATCTTATTAGAAGAGGGGGAAAAACCAACCATTGAGCAGCCAAGAAGGCCAAACCCCATTATGAAGGATGTGGTGAAAAAGGAGATCATAAAGTGGTTGGATGTCGACATTATTTATCCAATCTCGAACAGTTCATGGGTAAGTCCTATACAGTGTGTACCAAAGAAAGGGGGTATGACAGTGGTGAAGAACGAAGCTAATGAGCTCATCCCTACTAGAACCGTTACAGGATAGAGAGTATGTATGGATTACCGCAAGCTGAATAAAGCCACACGCAAGGATCACTTCCCCTTTCCGTTCATTGATCAGATGTTGGATAGGTTAGCGGGACATCATTTCTATATCTCTTGGATGGATATTCCGAGTATAATCAAATTGCCATAGCCCCGAAAGATCAAGAAAAACTACATTCGCATGCCCCTACGGTACGTTTGCATTCCGGCGTATGTCTTTTGGTTTATACAATGCGCTGGCAACCTTTCAACGGTGCATGATGGCGATTTTCTCCGATATGGTAGAACAAAATTTAGAAGTGTTCATGGATGACTTCTCTGTGTTCGGTGATAATTTTGATTTATGCTTGAATAATCTGGTCTTAGTGTTGAAGCGTTGTGTAGAGACTAATCTAGTTCTTAATTGGGAGAAATGTCATTTTACGGTGCAAGAGGGGATTATTTTGGGGAATAAGGTTTCTGCAGCAGGCTTAGAGGTGGACAAAGCGAAGATTGAGACAATTGAGAAATTACCTCCTCCATCATTTGTAAAGGGAATTCGGAGCTTCTTAGGACATGCGGGTTTCTACAGACCCTTAATTAAAGATTTTTCCAAAATTTTGAAACCCCTATGTTCCCTTTTGGAGAAAGATGTGCCTTTCAAAATGGATCAGTCATGTATCGAGGCGTTTGAGGTATTAAAGAAGAAATTGGTTTCGGCTCCAATTATAGTGGCACCCGATTGGTCTTTACCATTCGATTTGATGTACGACGCCAGTGACTATGCAGTTGGAGCAATATTGGGACAACGTCACGACAAAAATTTTCACACTATCTACTACTCCAGCAAGACGTTGACGGATGCCCAGTTGAACTACACAACCACCGAAAAATAATTACTTGCGGTTGTGTTTGCCTTCGACAAGTTCAGAGCATATCTCATAGGGACCAAGGTAATTGTTTACACTGATCATTCTGCCATTAAATATCTGATTGAGAAGAAGGATGCCAAACCGCGGTTAATACGGTGGGTATTGTTGCTACAAGAATTTGATTTAGAAATCTGGGATAGAAAAGGTACCGAGAACCAGGTGGCGGATCATCTGTCTCGGTTGGAAAACGCAGAGGTTCAGTAAAAAGACAACGTCATGATTAATGAGAGGTTTCCGAATGAACAGCTTCTTTGAGTAACAACCACATTGCCATGGTATGCAGATTATGTGAATTACTTAGTTGGTAAGGTGTTACCCCCAGATTTGAGTTCGCAACAACGAAAGAGGTTCCTCCACGATGTTAAGCAATAATATTGGGATGACCTATTTCTGTTTAAGACTTGCGTGGATAAAATGATTTGAAGATGTGTGCCACATGAAGAGATGGATAACATATTGGGTCATTGCCACTCATCATATTACGGAGGTCATTACGCCGGTGATCGGACAGCGGCCAAAGTGTTGCAATCGGGATTTCTCTGGCCTTCTCTATTCAAAGGTGCGTACCTCTATGTGTTAAAGTATGATCGGTGTTAACGAGTAGGTAATATTTCCAAGCGCAATGAAATGCCACTTAACACAATTTTGGAAGTGGAACTATTTGATGTGTGGGGAATCGACTTTATGGGACCTTTCCCATCCTCATTCAAGAATTAGTACATTCTGTTGGCGGTAGATTATGTTTCCAAATGGGTAGAAGCCGCGGCTTTACCCACGAATGATGCCAAAGTTGTATTACGATTTTTGAAGAAAAATATCTTCACATGATTTGGGATGCCGAGGGCGATAATCAGTGATGAGGGAACTCACTTCTATAATAAGTAATTCACTAAATTGCTTATAAAGTATGGGGTCCGTCATAAAATTGCAGCCGCATATCATCCCCAAACCAATGGTCAAGCGAAAGTCTCGAATAGGGAGGTCAAGCGAATTTTGGAGAAGGTGGTCAATCCATCACGGAAGGATTGGGCAATGCGTCTTGACGATTCCCTATGGGCATATCGCATAGCATATAAGAATCTGATCGGCATGTCACCGTACCGAATGGTCTACGAAAAGGCATGTCATCTCCCAGTCGAACTACAACACAGTGCACACTAGGCCATTCAGAAACTTAATTTCGATCTACAAGCAGCGGGTGAGAAAAGGTTACTGCAATTAAATGAGATGGACAAATTTCGGTTCAATGCCTATGAGAACGCAAAACTATATAAGGAGAAAGTCAAAGCCTGGCACGATAAGAAAATTCTTGATCGAAAATTCGAACCGTGCCAACAAGTATTGCTTTTCAACTCACGATTGCATTTATTTCCTGGGAAACTGAAATCTCGATGGTTGGGACCTTTCAAGGTTGTATCTGTCGCACCACACAGAAACATCGAAGTCGAGGAACCGAATTCAAAGGGCACATTCAAGGTGAACGGTCAGCGACTTAAGCATTATTGGAATGAACCCATCGAACGCCAATCTACGACCATGTACCTTTCTGATCCAGTGCACAATTGAGCAACACAGCAAAGTCGGGCTGACGACTATAAACCAAGCGCTATAGGGAGGCAACCCCATTTGTTTTAGTTTATTTTAATTTACCTTATTAAGAATATTGTTAATTTCATCTATTTCATCTTTATGATTTACTCTTCATAACATTTTTCTGCATTATATCCAGCACAGTTGCAAGTTAACCAAACAAGCACATGAGGAATATTAAGGGCAACGCCCCGGCACTTGATAGCAATAGGAATCTAAGGTGCTGAACTCGATCCACGAACTCTGCTTGATTACCTCCAAAGACCGGTGCTCCAGACTTTTATACAATATCGATTGCCGGTTATAGACACGATTGGTAGCCATTGACCCCAGCCACTCAAGGCTCCCATCTAAAATACCATTTTAGCGCCCCGACACTAGAGGTGATCCCCGTTTACGCCTCCGGCTCCCAAAATAGCTAGAAAATGCTTATGTAATGGCGCCCAAGACTAGGGGTTACTATCGTCGTTCTGCGGCTACCTTGGCGCTCTTCATGTCCCATCCCAAAGACCCCGGTCTTTGAGGCCAGTTTAGAGTCCTAAACTAATTAAAACTATGCATTGCAACTTCTCATCCTTTTTAACTGCTTCCCACGTGCACCACTTGAAACCTTTCCATATACTACTTCATAACTGCTCTCCCAATTCACGAATATAGTACATATGTTGATAGACAAAAGTATTGTATTGCAATTTGGTGTTGGATCTACTTAATTTCGTTCTCTTCCTCTATCTCTAAGGTAAGTCTCCTACTATTTCTGCTCTCGTACCCCTGCTTGCATGTGTATGACTCACACGGAATTGGACTATCATACTGATGTTATAATCAAGGATGATTGCATGTTTGGGTCTGAATTGCTAGAAAAATTAGGAGTATTCCAAGCAATATATAAACTTACCACAAGGTGTTTGATATTTTGCCTGACTTAATGCTCGTGGTTAAATTCAAACATATCACCATATCCACACACTAAATTCACTTTCCATCTTGTCACCCCAATACCATAGGTCTACTATAAAATATATTAATCACTATTGTGGGGGGCTCAACTGTATTGATGCATACATGGGGTCATATTGCTTTACATGACACATCTTTTGGGCATATCTTGTGTTTCTTTTTCCAATTATAGAATTTGAATAATACATGCGTCTAATCGGTATAATTGTGCATTTTTATGCTATTATGTGTCATGCCATACCCCCAACCATGTACCCAATGTACACACATATTTTGAAGTTTAGGGGTAGTGTCATGGGTACGTTTATCCAAACTAGATTTGTGTCCAATGCTAATACATGTGAATGCGATTTCTTGCAGAATTTTCTCAATGGCATCAAAGCGTCAATGCGGCAAAGGTTCCGGGACCACCTTGGCTCCACCTCCAAAATTTGACAGCCGACGTTTTGTCAGTGCCGAAGCACAAGAACGCTACAACAAAATGGCCACCCGCTCTCTCATCCCCGAACGAGGTTTAAGGCCCAATTAATCCAAAGATGAGGACATAGCGGTCATGATAGCTGAGCGGAATTGGTTCTCACTCACCGAACAACCCGATCCAGCAGTGATTGTAGTCGTCAAAGAGTTCTATGCCAATGTTCCCGAGCACTACCACTATGGGGTGTATATGAGAGGCAAGACAGTCGAATTTGGCGAAGAGGACATAAATGGGTGCTATCAATTTCCATTAGAGGGACACAATGATGAGTATGCTAATCTTGTGAGTCAAGGCCCTGATTATGAAGTAATTATCTGCGAGCTTTGTCAACCGGGCACCACATGGACCATGCATGAATGAGGTAGTATGACAATTCCTCTATCGCACCTCAGCTTATATGGGAAGGCTTGGTATGCCATTTTATGTGCTAAACTGATGTCATGCACAGATGTGAGCCATGTCACCAAGGAACGAGCGATGCTGCTATATTCAATAGTTAAAGGCTTCAAAATTGATGTTGGTCACCTTATTCAACAATCCATTCTCCGAGCGTCACAACAAGGGACCACAGGAGGGTTACCCCATCCGTCTCT
This sequence comes from Panax ginseng, assembly GCA_020205605.1. NCBI lineage: Eukaryota > Viridiplantae > Streptophyta > Magnoliopsida > Apiales > Araliaceae > Panax > Panax ginseng. The sequence continues at coordinate 58,760,931 of CM035131.1, read as the reverse complement.
CATTTGTGTTTTATGTGCTAAGTTCGGGGTCAAATGGAAGTCGAATGAGATGATTCAGCTACCAATGCCCGTGTTGGACCATAAGTTGATCAGTAGGTATAAAGTGTGGACAAGTGGGGAGAACTACCCTAGGGGATTGGGTTTTATAATAACCCAAGTTGAAGCTCCACAAGCTTCACAACCTTCAGCCCCACCCACATATGGTCCTTCTTCCGCTAATCACCATGGTGTTGTGCCTAAAGCAGTTCATCGTGAAATTGATGGGTTGTTCTATAATCTATAATCTTAGAATGTCCGCTTGTCTGAACGTCAGGATGTCATCTATAAATACTTGGTTGACTAATTTGCTGCCCAGAATGCCATGAACGATCAATTGTACCCGGGCGTTAACCTTAGCCAGTTCCCTACTGCCCCTATTCTGCCTGTGTTTCCTCCCTCTGATCAAGAGATGAGTGAGGATGATGATGATCCACCCAAGGAATAAGCTCGTCAGGGAAGTCCTCTGTTTTATATTGTTTTATTTTTCGCATGAGGACATTGCTCTTGATAAGTTTGTGGGTAGTTAATTTTTATTTTGCATTATTAGATTGTTAGTAGATTGTAGATAGTTTGTGTTTTATTGTTGGTTAAGTGTTGCATTTAGGATTGCATATTAATTCCAGCTGCTTAATAGTTACGTATGTTTAGGGCCAATGATGAGATTAAAATTGCATGAACGAGTCTAGTAAGGATTGTTAAGCTAGTGATATGATTTTCTTGACATAATTGAAATCTTTATCTGTTTAACACTGATATTATCAGAATAGCACATTTTGAAAAATGACCATGTAGGCTAAGAAAGTTAAAATGGATAGATAATAGAGTTCTAAAGGATGAATGCCAGTGAAATGAAGGAACAATTTGAATAGCTAGTGAAGACTGAATTTAGACATAAACTCAAGTTTGGGGAAAAAATATTTGGAGTATATAAGCTTTAAAAAAAATAAAAAAAATAAACATTGTGGCGTGCTTGTCTAGTTTTGTGGCCTTTGTTACTTGAGTAAGTAAGCCCGAAGGGATTGTCTTTACACCTAGCGCCCTAAGGTCTTAATGGCTTGGGACTCGTTGGTCGAAAGCTCGTTAAGGTAAAACTGGAAAGCCTAAGGGAATTGGACAATGCATGGTAATGAGAAAAAAAACCCCGTTAATGAAAAAAAATAAAAAAATAAAGCATAAGTATTCCATTTTGACCCTTGGACTTTGGTAATTGTTTGATTTTAGTTGAATCAAGTTTATTTGAGGAGTTCTCGAGTTTACATTATATGATGCCTTCAAAGAAATCTATTATCTTTCATATTTTGCTTTTTATTGGTTAGCATGGTTGTTGAACACACACACAAAATATCAGTAATAACAGATTTAGATTTATTGATTGTTGGGATATTATTGATCTGCCTTAACATGATATATCAACATGTTTTTGTGATTTTTCTGAGGCCTAATAGATATACGGTGTGCTATTTAATTATTGGAATTACGAACATATAGATAGTTTTAGGTGCATTTGCATGGTTGTTTAGTTTTCGTGGTGTTTTGTGTTTTGTTGCTTGAGGACACGCAACAATTTAAGTTTAGGGGTATTTGATGATTGGGTAATATACCCATGAATTGAATATAATCGAGCTTAAATTATTGTATTCTCAAGTTGTTTAGTAGAATTTATATTGTGAATTGTTGTTATTTTGCAGATTCAGGAGACACAGGGGCAAATTGAGGAATTTTGAGCTGAAAATGGCAATTTGGTGAATATCTTGAAGACCAGCACCAGGGCGCTCTAGCCAGTTCATTCCACAGCACCGGGGCGCTGGGGCGGGATTTATGTTGACTGAGCACGCGCGTTGACCACTAGTTTGACTGCACAATTGGAGGTTATTTGAGAAGTTGATTTGGACTAGGATTGAAGTAGCATGGAATAGGAGTATATAAAGGCTAATTGGCTGAATTTAAAGATAATTGAAGACCAAGCAAGGAAGTACTTTAAGATTGATGGATTGGCTCTAGAGTTTTCTTGTTCTCCTATTTTTCAATTGGTGTAATTTCTTAAGGATGATTTTTAAAGGATTGTTGGTTTTAAATTCTATCATGAACTAAATTCTTTCATTAAGATTTCAATTGAACCTTTTATGTCTATAAATCAGTTATTCAATTTATTCCAATTATTTATGTCGAAGTGAATTATTTATCTTGTCTTGTGCTTATTGATTAATTATTTGGCCAATAATTACCTTGTTACTCTAGAAGGATTCGGAAGAGGATATCTAGGGTTAGAACTGGGCATGATAACATGTATTCTTAATTATTTGCATGATGAATAATTAGGGTTGTGAATTGAATGGAAAGATATGTTCACTGCATGTAACAAGTTAGGAATTGGGATTGAAAGAGTTTAATTTAATTGTTTTGTATAGGAATATAACAAGATTAATTGGATTAAATAGAAGTTAATTGATAACTTGGAAAAGGGCTTTTGACACTTGAGAATTCCTGTTAACAATTCAGTAGGCATAATAATTGGGATAACTGGATAATTGGTTTATAGTTCATAATTAGGGATATTGGAATCTTAATCTTTATTGATCTGAATTCATTCGTTAAAATCTTAGTTTCATTTGTTTGATTTATTTTAGAGTAATCTCATCTTAATTGTTTAATTTAGTTTTTCTTATTTTGAAAAATCACACTTTATGGTTGTTTAAATAAAATTGGATTGATATAGTGCTAGTAGTTGGAATTTATTGATTAGAATTCTCTGCGGGATCGACACTCTATCTTATCACTTTATTACTTGTTGACTGTGTACACTTGCACAAATTTATTGATTGAGAAATCAACCAACAACCTTTTTCGGCATGCTATTGTCGAGAGCTACACAAATGACATGGGATTAGAGGTTGTACGAAGTCAGGAAGATGTGACCATGCCTTTGGTCTTCAAGTCTTTAAATTCTATCTGGTGTGTTGTCCTGTGTAGTAGTCACTCGGGATTGGAGCTATTGGTTCTTGTAGGACACTGTTGTGTAGAATTTTTGTTGAAATGTATTTAGACGGTGTGGGATCGAGGTGGAAAAATGATGATTTTTCCCCTCATCGAGATTATCTTCGGTTTGGGCTGATATAGCAGTCGTTACTCAGGGTTATCTCCGAGATTGGGCTGCTGCAAATGCTGAATGTCCTCAACGTTGTCTCTGAGGTGTGCCTGTCCTCCCAGGGTGGTCTCTGAGTTTGGAACTAAGTGCCTCGGGGTTATCTCCTAGGTTGAAGCTGACTGCAAAGATTGAAATAAGCTTTTTCAAGGTTGTCTCTGGAACTGCAACTGCATTCCTCGGGGTCATCTCCGAGGTTAATGCTTGAAACTCCCGGTGTTGTTTCCAAGACTAGAACTGAGTATCTCGGGGTTGTCTCCGAGATGGAACTACCTTCCTCGGTGTTATTTCTAGAACCGGAACTGTATTCCTCGAGGTTGTCTCTGAGGTTTAAACTGAAACTCTTGGTGTTGTTTTTGGGACTGGAGCTGGGTATCTAGGGGTCAACACCAAGATGGAAAACTGAGGATTCCGGGGTTGTCTCCAGAATTGAGTTGATTTGACTCCCAGGGTTATCTCTGGAAGACGATTCTGCCCTCCCGTGAGGAATTTGAAGACTGAGCAAACAAATTACAGATTTGGCTATTCTAGTTAAAGAACTACATCAGTCTACTCAGGGTCCACGAATACCCATACTTACAGAATCCTCTTCATAGGGAGGAACTCAAGGTCCGGACAAAGAAGCTCACATACCTGAGTTTCAGCTGGACAAAACTAATAAAATTCCTGAAATCACCCATCTCAAAGAAGATCCAGACACCGGTGAGATCAGGAAGAAAGTCCTTCAAATGGAAGAGACGATTCGGTCTATCAAAGGGATTGGAGCACACGGGAGTGTGTCGTATGATGACCTTTGTATATTCCCTAGTGTTCATTATCCAGAAAATTTTAAAACTCCTGACTTTGAAAAGTATTATGGGTTAGGAGATCCTTATACACATTTGAAGATATTTATTGGAGAACTCAGATCTTATGCAGAAGATGAAAGGCTCAGAATGCAGCTGTTTCAAAAGAGCCTAACTGGAGAAGCCAAATCATGGTACACCAGATTAGACAATTCTAAGATCCATAGTTGGGAGGAGCTAGCTCATGCCTTCCTCAGTCAATACAGTTTCCAGTCTCAGATGGCTCTTGACCGGTACCAAATTACCAAAGTCAAGAAATAATTCAATGAGTCTTTCTAGAGTATGCTCAAAGGTAGAGGCGCCTTTCTGCTCAAGTTACTCCCTTTATGACTGAGTCGGAAATGGTGATGACCTTCATAGACATACAAGAAGCTCCCTTCTATGAGAGAGTCTTAGCTGGCATTTGCAAGCCATTTTCTAAAATGATCAAACATGGAAAGATGGCTGAGATGGGATGGAAGTCAAGAAAGATTCAAGACCTAGCAGCTTTAAAAGCTGTTGCTGAGCACATCCAGTTTGGAAGTTATGGAAACAACCCCAGGAGGATCCATAAAAAGAAAGAGGAGGATGTTTCCCTGATTCTATAAGGCCAGAAAGGCGATCAGAACATGCTTATCCAGAGGAGAAACTACTACCCTTTTCAAGTACAGTCTTCCAACCCTACATTTCCAAAGAGTTGAGAAGTTCGACATAACAGAGTGTTTACACCCCTAGGGGACTCACTCAAGAATATTCTCAATCTTCTGACTACTCAGAAGAAAATTACCCATCTTCTTCCACCAGCCAACCCAAATGGGAAGGGTTTCAATGCTACCCAGAAGTGTGACTATCATGTTGGAGCTCCAGGACATGATACTCAGAATTGCTGGGCCTTGAAACACAAGATCCAGGACCTAATTGATAATGGTGTGCAAGACAACCTTCTTCCTCAACACAAAGAAGTAGAGGTTAATATGATTAATTGGAGCAGTGGACAGAGTTCCAATTATGGTGGTGAATCCTCCCTAACCAGCAAGGATGGTGCTGATAAATGGGATTATGCACAGTCCCAGTTTATGATGTAAGAAAAAATGAAGGCTCTGTGTGAGCAAGTTAATCAATTGGCAGAATTAGTGATCCATCAGCATCAAGTCACACGCCAATTAGTCAGCCAGGAGCATGCTAGTCTCCTTCCTCTTATTAAGAATACTCCATCATCGCCTCTAGAAAGTGAAACACTGGAGGATAAAATTGTAATAAGACCAAGTACCAAATCCCGTCAGGATTTTTCCAATAAGAGGGAATTTACCTATCTGGGCCAACCAATAGAAGAGATATTTCAGATGCTGGTCAATGAAGGAAGGATCATAGCTCTGCTACCTCTAATCAATCCTCATTAAAGACGGTTCAATTCTAATGGAGTATGTCAGTATCACTCCCACTCTCATAGACACAACACTGAAGAATGTTGGGCGCTTCGCCATCTTATTTAGAATTTAATTGACAGTGGTGTCCTGTAGTTGGCAGACAATGACACTGTGTTACTTGAGAGTGGGGACACATTTCCTACCAAATGGAAGTAGGTCGTAGCAGTTATATCTGCTGAGGATGAGTTTGCTGCCAAACCACCCACAATACAAGAAATTTAACTCAAAGGTGTTGACAATCCTTTGAAAGTGGCTAGAAATTATATTGCCAATTACATTGCCATCTAGGCCACAGTATCATGTTATTAGCCTGGAAAAAGTGTCATGGAATTATGGAGAGGCTGAAGGATCCATATCCCACATAATTGTTGCAGTGTTGAAGGAGAATCAGTTGTATCTTTCCAACCGGGTGATGAAGCCTACCATCAAATCAAAGGGGAAGGTTCCCATGGAGAAGATTGAAAAGTTCCTCTATACTATAGGCTGTAATGAAGCCAATGTGGTTTTAAACTTGAGAGAAGCCCCACAATAAATCTCCATACTGGACTTGGTTTTCTCTTCCGAAGATCACATGAGAGTCTTGCTAAAGGTTTTGGAAGAAGCCCATTTGCCGAAATCAGTGGATGTTGAAAAATTCCAGCATCTCGTTGATCACATTTTTAACAATAATGTGATATCTTTCACTGATGATGACATAACTCCCGAAGGGACTAGCGGTTCTGTCCTCCGGATACATGGTGGGAGGAGTTTTGATAGATAGAGGGTCATCTTTAAATATATGTCCTTATGCCACCTTAGAGAAGCTGAACATCAATCTCAAGAGGATCAAAAGAAGCCATACGGTTATCAAAGCTTTTGATGGGTCCCGACGAAATGTTGTTGGGGAGATTGAACTACTTGTGGAGATTAGTCCACATACATGCAGTATATCCTTTCATGTGCTCAAAATAGCCTTAGGATACAATCTGCTCTTGGGGAAACTGTGGGTTCATATGGCCGGAGCCGTTCCTTCCACCCTTCACCAATAACTCAAGTACATTATCAACAATAGCCTAATCACTATAAATGCTGAGCAGGAATGTCCTAAACAAGGTGGTATACCACTCATCAGCTTTAATGCAGAAGTTGAACCGGTCAGTTTTCATGCCCTAGAGGTGAGAAACACTCACTATCATCCTATTGGGGTGCCATCTCTCATACCCAAGATTTTTGTCGAGGTAATGTCGGTAACTCAAGAGATGATATCATTGTGTTATCAACCTGGACAAGGTTTGGGCAAAGATCATCAGGGCATGAAGCACCCAATTCAAGTTCCCAGTCAAACCGGGACAGCTAGATTAGGCTATTCTGCTAGCTCCGGTCACAGGAATCCTTATAAGCACAGAAAGATTCCTTCAGCTTCAGCCAGACGGTGATCATCTCAACCTAAAAATCCTGAGCCAGTACGATCTCCGGTAAAAGTGACTTCCCGTGTAATGGCTATATTATTTCCTAAACTGATACCGGTCAAAGCAAAAGAGGTCTAGATTCCTGATCCGGTAGTGGAAGAAAGGGAACGGAGACATAAACAAGACATCGCCAAGCGATTATCAAACATACGCATCATTATCCATATTGCGGCCATGAATAGGGACATCCCAGACGATGATTGTCCAGATATCATGGTCATCATTTGGGAGAAGGACGACGATGACAGCCCCTTCATCACTACTATCCAATAGGACTTCACCCTTAACAATTGGAGTAGTACTCCTTGCATTTGTCGAAAAGGGTAAAAAGGACAGAAACTTCCTCTGCCGTGTAGATAGCCATAACTGTTTACTTTTCTGCACATTATTAGTAGTTGTTTTGCCAATACATGCTAACACTTTGTATGATTAAACAATTTCATATATTAAGTTAAAGCGTATTTTGTTTCAGGACTCTGAATTTAGATGTGCATATATTTGCTGATGAAGTGCCTTTTCTCCACAAGGATTGTAACTTTGTTGTAAAGTTAAACTCAAACTTGATGGAAATAGAAGAGGACTATGAGATACCTCAGGAGATCAAAGAATGGGTCGAGAAAAAACACAAACCAAATCTTGATCAAACCAGCTCTCTCAATCTCAGAACCTTAGAGAACCCCAAACTAATCTAGATTGGTACGGACCTTACTCCAAACCACAGGAATGACATGGTTATATTTTTGACCCAATTCCAGGATGTGTTTGAATGGTCTCATGAAGACATGGTCGGTTTTTCCAGTAATATCGTCATCCATCGCCTTCCTATTAAAAAGGGATTCAAGCTAGTCAGGTAGAAGCTCAGGCGATTAAACCTGAATGGAGTTTAAAGGTTAAAGAATAAATTGTGAAACAATTTCAAGCAGGCATCATCATGGTGTCAACAGACCCTGAATGGCTATCCAACATAGTCCCCGTGCCTAAACCGAGAGGAAAGGTGCAAGTTTGCATGGATTATCGAGATTTCAATAAAGTTTGCCTCAAAGACAGCTTTCCCGTTCCATTTATCCACATTCTCATTGACAATACTACTCAATACGACATGTACTCCTTTGTTGATTGTTTTGCGGGGTACCATAAAATCACTAAAGAGGATCGTGATAAAACTGCATTCATCACGCCTTGGGGAACCTTTTGCTATAGACGGTTGTCATTCGACCTCATCAATGCCAGAGCTACCTATCAGGGAGCTACAATGGATCTTTTTCATGATTTAATGCACAAAGAGATAGAGATCTACGTGGATGACATCATTGTCAAATCCCAACGGGAAGAAGACCACCTAGACCATCTCAAAAAGCTTTTCAATAGGTTGCGGAAGTATAACTTGAAGTTGAATCTAGCCAAGTGCGCCTTTGGCGTTAAATCAGATAAGTTGCTAGGTTTCCTAGTCAACCACAAAGGGATTGAGCTGGTCCCACCAAAATCTAGGCCATCACGGAAATGTCCATTCCTCAGACAGAGAAGGAAATATAGGGATTTTTAGGAAGAATCAACTTCTTTTGCCGATTCATCTCCCAACTCACAGCAACCGGTGAGCCTATCTTTAAGTTGTTAAGGAAGAACTCCTCCATGAAATGGAATGATGAGTGTTAGAAAGCCTTCCTTACGATCAAAGAGCAGCTAGTCAAAGCTCCTATTTTGGTACTTCCTAGGGATGGTGTGCCCCTATTCATGTACCTGTCCATTAATGACAATGCCATGGGCTGCATGCTAGGACAGAAAGATGATATAGACCAAGAGCGAACTATCTACTACCTAAGAAAAAGATTCAGCAGTAGTGAACACAAGTACACTCTGATTAAGAAGACTTTTTGTGCTTTAGCATGGGCTTCCATGAGTTTACAATATTACCTCTATGGTCACACAACCCATCTCATAACCCGCGTGGATCCTCTCAAGTACGTGTTCAGTAAACCCATGTTGAATTTTTAGCTATCCAGATGACAGTTGATCCTATAGTAATTTAACATCGTCTATGTGACACAAAAGTCTATCAAAGGTTAAGGAATTGCAGATCAACTGGCCACCGCACCTTCAGGGGATTTTAAACCCTTGGAAACATATTTTCCTGATGAAGGGGTAATGACAGTTCAGCAACACCATCCGTACGATGCACACCAGACATAAAAGATGTATTTTGATGGAGCTGTAAATATGGAAGGTTCTGGGGCTAGAGCAGTTCTAGTATATGATACGGGGGAGCAGTATCCCGTCACCATCAAATTGTATTTTGTCAGTACCAACAACACAGCTGAGTATGAAGGTTGTATCATGGGGCTAAAACTTGCCCAATTAATGGGCAGCAGGCGGTTAACAGTCTCTGGAGATTTTGAATTAGTGATCAGACAAACCACAAGAATCTATCACACCAAAGAATTACATTTACTGCCTTACCATCAGCAAGTTTTACAGATGGCTTCAGAGTTTGAAGAAGTAAACTTCCTCCACATTCCTCGAAATAGGAATGGCTTTGCAGATGCGCTAGCAACTTTGAAGTCCTTGATCAACATACCTAACAAGGAAAACATGCCAAGCATCACATTTTCCCTGCAAAAGGCTTCAGCCTATGGGAATTACATTCGAAAAGTATCGGATGAGCTACCCCCCGTCCAACACTCCTGGTATTAGTATATCAGGGAGTATTTGCGAGATGGATCTACACCCGCTGAGGCAAGCCCGAATGAAAGATGGCGGATCAATCAAATGGTTATGAAATTCTACATGAGCAGAGATGCACTCTAGAAATGAGATGCAGGACTAGGTCTCCTCAGATGTCTGGACAAAGACCAAGCTCAGAGGCTCATGGATGAAATCCATGGTGGAGTTTGTGGCCCACACATGAGCGGCCCTCTACTTATCAAAAAGATCCTAAGAATAGGGCATTACTGGCTCTCCCTTAAGGCTAACTGCGAGCATCACGTCAAGAGATGCTACCAATGCCAAATTCATGGGAATGTTATCCACGCTCCTCCAAGGGAGCTCCACAATATGAGTTCACCTTGGCCCTTCTCAATGTGGGGAATGGACGTAATCGGGCCCATCGAGCCCGAAGCCAGTAATGGGCATCGATTTATATTCACCATGATCGATTACTTCACCAAATGGGTAGAAGCAGCCTCCTTCCCCAGGGTTACCAAAGAAGTCATCATCGCTTTCATCAGAAACAATGTCATTTGTCGATATGGATAACCAGAGGTAATTGTTTCAAACAATGCTAAGAACCTCAACAACAAAATAATGGAGGAGTTATGCAGTCAATTCTACATCAAACATCTCAACTCCGTCATCTACCGTCTAAAGATGAATGGTGATGTTGAAGCGGCTAATAAGAACATCAAGAAGATCATGCAAAAGATGTCTGCCAATCACAAAGGATGGCCTGACCTCTTGCCTCTGACTCTATTAGCCTACAGAACATCAATTCCCACTTCAACTAGGGCAACCCCCTACACATTAACCTATGGGATGGAAGCAGTACTTACCATAGAGGTGGAAATGGAATCCCTCAAAGTATTGATAGATGCTTAGCTAGATAAAGACCAATGGTTACAAGACAAATATCACCAATTGTCTCTAATAGATGAAAGGCGAAGTGATGCTATCTTCCATGGTCAGTTATACCAACAAATGATCGCCAGATCTTACAACAAAAAAGTTTGGCTACGATAATTTAAACAACATGACTTGGTTTTGAAGGAGATCATTGACAACCAAGATCAGTCTAAGGGAAAATTCGCTCCAAACTGGGAAGGCTCATTTATTGTTCATGAGGTATTGACATGAGATGCTCTCAGATTATAGGAAATGGATGGCGACGAATTTCCATAGCTCATCAACTCAAACACCGTGAAACGGTACTATGTCTGAAGTTACCATCAAGCAAACATCCTGGTTTTAGATCACCAGATCCCCAGTCAATTCAGGTTTTCTAACCCTTCACTGCATACAACCTTTTCTTCATACCCATCTGCCCCATCAGGGACAAACACACTCTTCAAACCAGCAGCCTGGTTTTTAGATCATCATATCTTTCACTCCACTTCGTTTCAAACCTCTGAGGTTATTCCACCAGGGATTGAACCTTTCACACCCGCAGTTTTATCCAAAGAGGGATAAGACTTTTTCACACCTGCAGTTTATCCTGTACATGGGATCAAACTTTTCACCTTCAGTTTGTCCTGAACATGGGATCAAACTTTTTGGTTGCAATTCGTCCTACACATGGGGCGAAGTACGTCGACCTGATCTCCCCGATACCTGGGAGTACGTAGGCAACCATTTTTTAATGTCCCGATCGCAATAAAAAAACAACAAAAACAAAACAAAATCACACTTCTACACCTTATCACATACATCGTTGAACCTCTTACACCAGGTTTGAACTATGCATACCTGATCTCCTCTTTAATAGGAGCACGTAGGAAGCCATCTCTGGTTCGGTCTTACCCCCTACCAAAACAGAAATACTTGTCGCATGGTACTGGGATCACCCTTCAATCCACTGCATTTCATTGGCTTCAGACCAAAGGGATGGAACTACCTTACCTCCCCATAAATGGGAGAGTTGGTGACCATCTAAGTTGCGGTTGAATCCTCAAAGAGAAACACCAATCCATAAGAGATGGAACTAACTGGGCTCCCACAAACAAAGGAGTACCCGTGACCATCTATGGTGCGGTCAACCTTAGAGAGGAAAGACACACTCCTCTCCACATCTACATATAGAAACCAGTCCCAAGACACCAAAGAAGGTAGGGGATACACACAGATCAACTATCCATTTTGAAAGATCCTTAGACATCTTAATGTCCATCCGTTAAGGATGAGTTTAGAATACATCAAGATCATAAGCCTTGAAGAAGCATGCAAATAACAAGCAAGTAACAAGGCACAACTAAAAGGCGAGTGAATCAAAATATATTTCCCTGCCATATATAATGTTGTTTGATATATACAATGTGTATTGTACATGACAAAATAGTTAAGCCAGTCTGTGCAGGAAAATACAAGCCCATCTACAAATCAGTGTGTATGAGCTAAGACATCCTCTCTATCTAATAAAGTGGCATCTGTCCCAGCAAGAGCTGTCAACATCAAGGCCCTAACCTGATATCTCTTAAATGTAATCAAATGAAGACTCATTCTAAATACTCTGAATGCGGGTCACAAAGAATGGACACACTTTGGAGAATCCATCACACCAAGTTGGTAACCCAAAGAAAAAGCTCCTCTTCGGTGGGAAAATAAATGTACTCTATGGGCTCTCCACCTTACGAATCAATCCCCGGCAATGTGGATACAACTGCAGCCAATGCAGTCCCTGTCTCCATCCATGCAGAATACTCTGTCGAACAGCCCGGATGGATAAAAGAAAATGCAGCTAGCTCACGCTGATCCCAACAGGCATACACCCTGGATCTGTCCTCGGTTGACAAGTGGCGAGAAGCCAAATGCTGACCTAAAGCCTTCTCAAAAGGATGGAAGTCCTGAAATTGGTCGAACTGTGACATCATAGCCAGTGGGTGGTAAGTAGTCATGACCCTCAAACCTGCCAAAGGGAGATAACCCATGCCAGATGCATGAGTAATGAAGCTGTAGGGTGAATTAATCCCTATACACGGCAAAATGCCAAATGGATCTACGATCCCTACCAAAAACACTAACCAGGACATATCATCTGTGCACTCCGCAGGCTGAAAGGAGTAAGACATGGCTATCTTATGGGTAAGACAATATCCATGTTGTTGGAAGGTGCCAATCGGTCTCAGGTGTGACATGAACCACACATACAACATAACCGAGCTGCCTATAAATACCCCTACAGGGTAGGTACAGCAATACATGGTTGATCTCAATGTCTCTGTCACGATCATAGGCATAATGGTATTACCCTGCCTAAGAGCTCTCACAGCCATGATCACGCTAATGTCTAGCTCATCCATATACCATGGCATGTATACATATGACAATACACACACCAGCAATACGTCTACTCTGGCTACATGCTACTGATCCTCTGATGTGGTGAAATCCCTGGAGTGTTGTACATAATTGTCCTCTAAGCCAAATCTGTCTATCCGAAAAGGCTGGGATACCACATGATCGGATGTAATCCCATCATGTACTACACTACGCCTCAGCCTGGTGAGGGTTATAAACTGTCGGCTCATATCGCCGATAGCCATCCGCATGCAAGTTCTATCCAGTGGCAGCACTGTCAATCGTGCATACTCCTCTAAATTGGGAGTCAACTCCTGGGTCCCGAATCGGAAAACCTGCCTCTCTGGTACCCGATGCTCCAGTATACCATCTACAACGCCCACAGGAACCTGGAACATCAGGAGGGTCATGGAATGCTATAACAATTGATCTACGGTCACCCGATCTGGAGGTAACAAACTATCATACCACGACCTTAGACGGGAGGCTACCAATACTGGTGGGATGTGATCAATGCGGCTAACTATTGAAGAAGACATCTGTGAAGGCCGTATAATAAGACCATCTAGGGTTCAATATTGAATATCATTGGACATACATATGCATAACATAATACATCATGATAAACAATAGATGACAATATGATGTAGGTAATGGAAAATAGTATATACATTCCTAAGTACATCATCATCTAATACATCATCTTTGTACAACTAAAAATATAGGGAAATGGGGCACAGACACCCAACAACTAACAGAGGCTTATCAAAAGATATAGCGAGAATGGGGCACAGCCACCCAGTATCTAACAAAGGTCTATCAAAAGATATAGCGAGAATACACATCAAAATAAGACAATGGTGTCAATGTCTACATCATCAATCATGTCCACCTGATGTAACTCCTCCTGAGTCAATGGATCTCCATCAACGGGGAAGTCAGGCCTATATAATAGAGGATCTGCACCGGCAAAACCATGTGGGTCACCTGAGGGCCAGCGCCTAAGCTAGAAGGATCAAAAGTATCTGCCTCTAAAGGATCTTTGCCCAAGTGCCAAATAAAAAAATGTGTCTGGTCCAACTGCCGAGTCAAACTGTCAATCTGTGTCAAATGAGTCAGATCTCATACACAGCCATCCAATCTGTCATCATCACGGATCTAGGAACCATATCCCCCATTAACTAAGTGGCACGGGTCTGGGCTCCGATGGTACGAGGGTACCACAAGCGATGGAACATATCCTGAGTATACCGACCCTCTTACAGTGTAAAGTCGTCAACGCCCATAAATGGGATATCACTGACAGACGACTTTGACACAGACCAATAACGCCTGGAAAAAGGTAAGATCAGTACACGAATCTCCCCTGTGATGCTCCTAATAGCACGCTCTCCTAAATAAAACTCCCATCCTCCATCTGTGAAGATAGGAATCCTACGGGTGGATATCACATACTTGACACTAGTCGGGTACCCATCCTCAAACCCAATGGTCAAATGTTCCCCAGAATAGGGAATCCAAGTGATAACATCAGCTGTCAACAACTCCAACTATAGACGACAATGGGTAAAACCCTCAGCTACAGGAACCTCTGCCAGTATGTACTGATGCCATCACCATCTTCGTGGATAGGTCTCCAAACCTAACACACTCACAGGACGTAAACATGAAAGCCTCTCGTAGGCCCAGAACTGCCAACACAAAGGCAAACATCTATTGTCAATCAACACTTTTGACCTATACATGGGAAATCAAAAAAGAAACACTCAAAAGTAGAAATTGGTATAATCCTAGCCAAGCCTCTGTCAAGCCTTGCAAATGCATACGCATACCCCTGAGGAAATAGGCTAAGGTATAAGAGCCCCAATCATACTCTCCAATACAGTCTACATCTCATGTAGCATTGACCAAAGCGAATGATACCGTATAATAGTTATCCGCTATGAAGAAGTCCCTAATGATCATCAGGAATAAACGCCGAAGAATGCGATCCCTAAATCTCACATCATCGGGTATGGGCTCACTCAATAGCCCACTCATAGCATCTACACTCAAAGGAGCTGTACGGACCTTCCTACCCTTAAGCGCCTCAGCTGGGACTCCTAACAAGGATCTAATGGCAGTCGGGGTAATATTCGCTGTACATGGCACTAGCACCCCTCCAAACTCTGTACCTGTGATAAATCACCAATCCATCGACGTCATCATCACCTCAAAGTCTAACAAATAGAGAGACTGAGTCTGGTGAAACCAGCGCTCAAACAACGCCCTAAGGTAACACCAGGGACAATAGCGAGGGAGGATGGAAAAGAACGCCTCAAAGCCCCAACCATGCACAATCTCTCGATAATCTGGATGCAGAGCCTGATATAGAGAGTGTATGTTGAACCAGTTCCCTTGAGGCTGCATAAAGCCAGGAACCTACATCACAAAGCAAATTAACATCAGAACCTTTACTCCTCATCAATAGGAAAAGGGAAGATTAAATCCAGCTTGTACCTCATTTGCATGCATTTAAACTTAGGGGTGTCGACTCAAATCACCCAGAAGCTCTGGGATCATCACCTGAATGCCTGGAAGATCCCTATGGGGAACATGAGCAGCAGGAGCTGGGTTCGCAACTGGTACATCCTCCTCCTCGTCTTCAACATTCGGTATATCAACCTGGACAGGGCGAATCACCGCCTCTGCCAGACGACGAGGCTGTCTAACTGAACGGGGTCGAGGCACATCACCCTCCTTCGTACACCTGAAGTGGTCTTGCGAGAACTACTCGACTAATCCGGATCCATATATATCTGGACACAAGTCTCCAAATCACCTCAGAAAGGGTGTAGTAAACTCTAACCTAGAGTTCTTTAAATGCATTTTATGACTACATGCATGCATGCATTATTTTAACATACGCCTACAGTAGAGTTAAAAATGCATGACTATCCAATGCCTATATTTTGGAAAATTTTTGTCATAGTCTCATTTGTAAATGGGACAATCCACATGTACGTAGGCATGACTAGGTGGCTATTCAGTAGCACACCTACCCACAATCATAAACATCCTATATGCATTACACTATCAAAGTCATAATCTATAAGGGTAACCTAATTACCAGGATTACTTTGCTTTACCACATTTACTCATTTGTCCTCAAATAGGATAAGAAATAGCATAAAACAGGTGCCAATTTGACTGTTTCAAAAGTTAAATTTTTTCACATCATTACGTTCAGCATGGTTAAATACTAACATTTACTGTGTTGAATATTTTTTATCAAGTCATATTAGCATGCATATTCACTACTATGTGTTTAGAACCATTTCATATGATAATTCATTTTCTAACGGATAAAAACTAGAAAAGAAGACATGCATACGTTACCAGGGCAATGTAGAACACTTGTACGGTGACAGAATTTGCACAAAAACTCCTGAATTCAGCAGATCCGAAGAAGAGCTCTCAGATTCTCTGTGTGGCGCAACTTGAAAATGAATTATGAAAGCAATAGGCCACTTAAGGCCACCCAAGGTTGGCCGCAGGTGTACCTACGGCTCCCCTAGGTGGGCCCCACCCTTCCGGCTTGGTCCAGTTTGAGTTGTAAAGGAGGTCTCACAAGTTAAAAAGGCCAAATCAGGAAAAAAGATGCTACGCGATTGAGCAGAAGAGCCTGAAATCCTGGTTTTCATATACCAAAATGCGGGTCTACATATCACTCATTGGTATTTGCCCAAACATAGGGTCCGTTATATCAATGATCACAGTTGTTAAACACTACACTCGACAATACCTCACAAGGGTCTGATGTCAGTTCGGGGTCGTAACTCTAAAACATTTCTCCCCAGCGAAAACTTCATCCGTTGATGCACATGTCAACGAAGGTCAAGAAGCCTTGACATCATTAGTCATTGGCAGTTAAACCCAATGAAGCGTCAGGAACCATCTGACGATCTCATCCGTTGATGCACATGTCAACTAAGGTCAAGCAGCCTTGACATTATTTCCCAGCAGGGATCTCATCCATTGATGCACATGTCAATGAAGGTCAAGCATCATTGACGCTTTTTCCAGCAGGAATCTAATCCGTTGATGTACATTTCAATGAGAGTCAGGCAACTCTGGCAACACAGACTGTTGGTAGTAACTCTGACAGGACAATTGAAAAGCCTGGCGATATAAACCAGGAAGTAACACCCTCATCGGGGAGGACCGATGATGGAATATGTTATACACATCTTCAACAGACAAAACTCTATCTCCAAAAGTCTCTTGTACATGAGAGATACATCCTCAGTGGAAAGTTTGTGCCAAGGATTAAGGACTTTGGTGATAACCCCAATATCAACATCCTAGAAGTTCCTGAGAACTTTGGATCACACGTCCAAGCAGTTCATCAGAGTCGTCAGTGATAACTTCAGCCCCCATCGGAAGTCGGAGAGAGCAAACAATCTTCACATCTCGTTAGAAAATGGTCTAACAAACCACATACATCATACATTTACATCATGTTGTTGTATATTTCATCATGATTATCTTGTCACATTTCAAGTGTCTAGTATTCTTTATCCTATCCATGCCATTGCATTACATGAACACAATAAAGAGGGGCATCTGTAGACACTCAAAATTTTGCATTTCTGTTATTAACCTAGCAGGAGGGTAGAATCGTCTTCCAAAGATAACCATGGGAGTCAAATCAACTCAATTCTGGAGACAACCCTAGAATCCTCAGTTTTTTCATCTCAGAGATGACCCCGAGATACCCAACTCTAGTCCCGAAAATAACACCAGGAGTTTTAATTTCAACCTAGGAGACAACCCCGAGGAATACAGTTCCAGTTCCAGAAATAACACCGGAGAAGGCAGTTTTATCTCAGAGACAACCCTGAGATACTCCATTCCAGTCCCGAAAACAACACCGGGAATTTCAAGCATCAACCTCAGAGATAACCCCAAGGAGTACAGTTGCAGTTCCGGAGATAACCCCGGAAAAGCTTATTTCAACCTTTACAGTCAGCTTCAACCTCGGAGATAACCCCGAGGAACTCAGTTCCAAACCCGAAGACCACCCCGGTAGGACAGGCACACCTCAAAAACAACCCTGAGGACATTCAGCACTTGCAGCAGCCCAATCTCAGAGATAACCCTGAGCAACAACTTCTATATCAGCCCAAACTGGAGATAACCCCGGTGAGGAGAAAATTGTCATTTTACCACCTCAATCCCATATGCGCTCTGTGACGCCCCCAAAATAGGTATGCATCACCTATTATGAGTCGCCATATACATGGTACAAAATACAAATACAAATTAATAATACAGCTGTCGTGTAAAATACGACAAAATATAAATTGAGAGTTTTAATAAGAATATTGTCATCTAGACAATATCCACACTCAAAGGAGTCCTCATTACATTTATTGTCACACTATTTAATAGAATAGTGAGGACTACTAATACTATCATCTAGACCATCACTCCGTTCCCCGACTAGTCCCGACTACGTTCTCATTTCTTGAAGAGAACAGTGAAAGAAAGGGGTGAGCTCAACTAACCCAGTAAGAAATATTATGACTAAGATAATGTAGAATAAATTATCATTAGTCTTCAACAATGTTAAACTGATAAAATATAACAAACATCAAGTTTAACTGCAGTGGAACAAGCAATCCATTAAAAGAGTCAAGTAAAGAATAAAATCTACTATCTTTTATGATTTAAAAAGGTTTTTCATCACTTTTATCGCTGAGACTCAGCTTAATAAATAATCCACACCATCCCTACACTACGGCCATGGATATTCATTAGTATCATAACCACAAATTATCCATGAACTACGGGCCAAAGATATTCGTGTATTCATCAATGGTCATGATCATGCCAACAGCTGTTCATCAATGCACTATAGGCTAATGAGGACTTTTACCACATCATTTGTAATATTACGGTCATGATTATACCGAATAATCCCCGGTCATAATCATACCAAGACCATCTATGCACTACAGGCCACAGATGACTTTCAACAAAATATAAACATGAGGATGATGACAACGTATAAGAATTCAATAAAACAAGTTCAAGAATTAGTTTATCCAGGAACCAATAACGTCCAAATTGTCAACATGATACTACTTTGTGGAGTAAAATTCAAGAATGCTCAGAAGATTATTTCCATGAAAAGATACTGGATGAAGCGCAAATATCAAGGATATTCCACTAATTTCATGGAGAATAAAATCCAAATTTTAACCAACTGAGTATAATAAAGAATGGAATAACAAAAAAAATCACCAGGCATGCGATAGATCGCATGCATGAAGTTATTCCAATGTAATAATAAATAACGGAACCGGTCATACGAACGCATACGAACATAGTTATTCCAATGAATAATAAATAATGGAACTAGGTTAGGTGAAATTAGCACCGACAGGATGTTCCAACAGAATAATAAATAACGGAACCAGGTCATGCGTAAATACACAGACAGGATATTCCAACAAAATAATAAATAATAGAACCAGGTCGGCCGAAATTCGCACCGACTGGATATTCCAACAGAATAATAAATAATGAAACCAGGTCACACGTAAACACGCAGATAGGATGTTCCAACAGAATAATAAAGAATGGAATAACAGAAGAATTTCACCATGTATGTGGTACTTCGCATAGACAGGTTATTCCAACATAATAATAAAGAATGGAATAACAGAAGAATTTCACAAAGTATAGGGTATACCGCGTATACAGGTTATTCCAACAGAATAATAAAGAATGGAACAACAGAAGTTCTCTTCATGAATATGAAAGAAATAATACCCCTTACCATTGAAGAACTGGATATTGGAAAAGTGAGGTAGCAGCATACTTTTCTTCTTTCTCTCTATAGTTTCTCTCTCTAGAGTTTCAGTGAATTCGTAAGAAATAATGAAGGAATGAGCTTCTATTTATAGGAGAATGGACTTAATAGTAACTAATTCATGAACGGTCCAGATTGATTTACTTTTAAATGGACGATCCATATTGATTTACTATGCAGTATTAATAAATTATTCTAATAAAACAAAATCTTTTAAATAAAATATAATATATTCTATTTATAGTCTAATAAAACAAATAACTTTATAAAAGTATTCTGTTTTATATAAAAAGATTTTACTATGCAAACACTATGCATAATAAAATATAATATATTCTAATTATTGTCTAATAAAATAAATAACTTTATAAAAGTATTCTGCTTTTTATATAAAAAGATTTTACAATACAAAATACTATCACAGCATTATGCAAACACTAAGCATAATAAAATATAATATATTCTAATTATTGTCTAATAAAACAAATAACTTTATAAAAGTTTTACATTTTATATAAAAAAAATTTACTATGCAAAACACTATATATAATAAAATATATTATATTCTAATTATTGTCTAATAAAATAAATAACTTTATAAAAGTATTCTATTTTATATAAAAAGCTTTTCTGTTTTATTATATTAATAATACTAATAAAACAAAATTTATATAATATATATATATAAACTTTTGTGACTTCATAAAAAGACACCTCAATATTTTTAACAACATTTATCATCATTATTATAATTCACAATATTAATCGATCAGGTCGTTCCCAGGAAAGAGGGGGCTTTCCAATAAGGATTTCTCCCTATTGGTGCTCAATTAGGTGACCAAACCTCTCTTTGGCGAACTTCTGACATCGTTAATATTGCAAATAATAATATTAATAACTCTTGTCATCTCAATTATTGATTTAATAATATATAAAATATCGACAATAATTGAATCAAATAACGTGAGATACTATGCAACAATTCTTCAAGCAATAATTGAACAAAATTGAGTGACTTCTCACGTAAGCATCAATAATCAATACTGGTATACTACTATGCAACCACGCCAGACATCTTTGTACTTTTACTACCGAGTAGTTCAACAGTTTTAACGGTAAAACTTCCGCCATTATTTTCATAAAAATATTTCTGTCGTTTTCTCAATCTGACAATAATTCTATTGTGGGGACCACTAATAATTGTGCCGTTGTACGAATATTCCCTGTTAAAATGAATATTCCCCGACCAATCCAATATTATATAACAACTTGCATACTTTGCAAAATTTATAAATATTACCCATAACTATAACATTATATCAAATTCATTCCATGATATTCAAAAAATATTTTGACAAATTTAAATCTTTATTCATAAAATCTGGGGTCTCACAATCTCCCCTCCTTATGAAATTTCGCCCTCAAAATTTACATACGCATACACGGTATCTTAAAATGCGGATGAGGATACCTTGACTTCATTTTAGATTCTAACTCTTGAGGTATAACCTTTGAGTGTTGAATACGATCCTTCTTATTCAAGATTTTAACACGTATTTCCTCATACGTTAAATCTTCCGCTATCTCATTCCGTTCCAAATCAATAATGTGGTTCGGGTCGTCCACATATTTACGTAACATCGATACGTGAAAAATATTATGAACACGCGACATACTTGGCGGTAAAACAAGTCTATAGGCCGTAGTTCCTACTCGATCGAGGATTTTAAATGGGCCAATAAAATCGAGGGTTGAGATTTCCTCTCTTGATCGATTCTTGCTTCTAAAATAACGCCTTCTTGAACCTTCTTCTTCACATTCGTCAGCTCTGAGTATGTAGCTTGAGCGGCTTTAACTTTATCGATTAAAGTCAATTCTACTCGTATATTCGTTATCTTCACGTGGCTCCCTAGAGTCTTTAACTCTATCTTCATCATTTGTAAGTTATACAAAATGGGTTTTTGTGTTAACAACATCGCACTCGTAAACGCATACAATCTTCTACCCAACGCGTCAGCTACCACGTTCGCTCTTCCACGATGTATTGAATGGTATGATAGTAATCTTCAACAGCTCGAGCCAACGTCTTTGGCGCATGTTACGTTCATTTTGGTTGAAGAAATATTTGAGGGTTTAAGAAATGGGTTTTGTACTGAGGCCAATACAAAATTCAATTTCACGCTCTAGGGGTAGGCTAGGAAGTCTTCGGAGAATACGTCAGGAAATTTATTAATAATAGAAATATCATTCAAAACTGTGACTCTCATCCAAGACTTGGATAGCACATCACATTGATACCTATCAACTTGCCACCGTTATTCACGACGTCCCCTATGGATATTCTGGCTTCGGTGTATTCCAAGACTTGGAAGTCACCAGTGAAAGGTTCGGGGCTCTTTACTTATGGCTTGATATGACAATGAATGACTTTAGTGGTTTGGTTGCTTGAATTTGTATAACAGGTTGGTTAGGAATATAAAAGTTAACAACCTTACAAAAATAATCAATTTTAGCATGATGAGTAGTTAACCAATCGATTCCTCAAATCACATCAAAGGCAAGTATTTTCAAAGAGATAAGATCGACAGGTAATGTGAAAGTATTGATTTGAATCACTAAGATTTAGAAATAGTGGAGGTAACGAAGGTTTCTACTAATGAAGTTTTAACCAATAAGTCAAAGTCTAACTTCTCTGGGATCAAATTTAAACGTTGAGCGCAAGCAAGAGAGATAAAAGAATGGGTAGAACCTGTATCTAATAAGGTATAGACTTCGTAAGAATTTATAATTAACTAACCCGTGCTAACTTCGTTCGGGTTACTCGCTTTTTGAGAAGTCACGAAAAACGCTCTCCCTGAAACCACTGACTTTGTTTTGTCTGTATCCGCATTTGGTGCCACCGTCCCAACTGGACTTGACTTCCCTGAACGACAAAATCGAGCTAGGTGACCTTCTCTTCCACAATTATAACATATTTTGGACGGCATCGCGCAGTTTGGACTGATGTGTCCCTCCCCTCCGCATTTGAACCATATAATAGGTGGTCGTTCTCCTTCCTTAACAACGGGTGTTGGTGCTGACGTCTTTTCATCATTGTTGAATCTCCTCTTCTTGAAATGTCCATTCTTATTATTTTGGCCATGATTCTCACCGAAGTGGTTACCATTTCTGGTATGTTGATTCCCTCCACGTTTATTGTTACCGCTTCGATGACTGCTATCACTGGTATTATCATTTTGTCAGCTGCTCTCTTTTGGTTGGGTTGACTCATTATGGCGCTCCAATAACTGAGGCCTATTAACAACATCTGAATACAAACACAGTTTATGAGATATAAGATATTGACGTATCTCGGGTTTCAAACCTCTTAGAAACAATCGCGTCATTCTCTCCTCATTATCAGCCAAGTGGGATGCGAACCGGGACAACTCGGAAAAATTAGACTCGTACTGTGACACGATCATATTGTTTTGCTCCAGCTTGATAAACTCTACCTCTTTCATGTAATGAATACTTTCGGGAAAGTAATTGTCATTGAACAATTCTTGGAACTTTTCCCAAGTCATCTTCAAAGTCATGACAGTTGAGTACGCTTCTGATTCCAACCAAGAATCATCACCGCGTCATGAATATGAAGGTGGCAAAGGGAACCTTTTTCTCCTTGGAGCATCCCAAGACATCAAATATCTTGCAGATCTGCTTTATCCACGTCTCCGCCTTAAGTGGTTTTGGCTTTCCAAAAAACTCCGGTGGTCCCAGTTCCTTGAACAGCTTAGCGGTGACTGTCCGAGAGTTGCCAGTGTTTCCACCTGCATTTTGGACAGGAGCCGCTCTTGCCTGTTGTTGTATGAATTGAATAAAGCCTCTGAACATTCCATCATTCATCATTTGGTCAATGTTGTTGTTTGCATGAGGATTGTCGCCTTCCTGATGCATATTATCCTGATTATTGATCTGTGGAGACTCAACGGTCTCCTGTGCTCCATTGATGTTCTCAACATTCTCGGATGTCATTTTCAAATACTGCAACAAAACAAGTGTTAATTAACATATTACATATTATCCCTATACTCTGACCGACCAATTAAATACCAAATAAACTTAGGTAGGTCATACTAGCGAAGGAATTCCCCGTCTCTCCCGTCCTAGTTCTTATCTCACATCTCAGCCAGGGATCATATCCCTATGCTATGATACCAACTGTGACGCCCCCAAAATAGGTATACATCACCTATTCTGAGTCGTCATATACATGGTATAGAATACAAATACAACTTAATAATACAGCTGTTGTGTAAAATACGACAAAAATATAAATTGAGAGTTTAAATAAGAATATTGTCATCTAGACAATATCCACACTTAAAGGAGTCCTCATTACATTTATTGTCACACTATTTAATAGAATAGTGAGGACAACTAATACTATCATCTGGACCGTCACTCCATTCCCCGACTAGTCTAAATTACGTTCTCATTTCACAAGAGAATAAAGGAAAGAAAGGGTGAGCTCAACTAGCCCAGTAAGAAATATTATGACTAAGATAATGTAGAATAAATTATCATTAGTCATCAACAATGTTAAACTGATAAAATATAACAAATGATGAATAAAATCTACTATCTTTTATGATTTTAAAAGGTTTTTCATCACTTTTATCGCTGAGACTCAGCTTAATAAATAATCCACATCATCCCTACACTACGGCCAAGGATATTCATTAGTATCAAAACCACAAATTATCTATGCACTACAGGCCAAGGATATTCGTGTATTCATCAATGGTCATGATCATGCCAACAACTGTCCATCAATGCACTACGGGCCAATGAGGACTTTTACCACATCATTTGTAATATTACGGTTATGATTAAACCGAATAATCCCTGGTCATAATCATACCAAGTACATCTATGCACTACAGGCCACAGATGACTTTCAACAAAATATAAACATGAGGATGATGACAACGATATAAGAATACAATAAAATAAGTTCAAGAATTAGTTTATCCAGGAACCAATAACGTCCAAATTGTCAACATGATACTACTTTGTGGAGTAAAATTCAAGAATGCTCAGAGAATATTTCCGTGAAAAGATACTGGATGAAGCGCAAATATCAAGGATATTCCACTAATTTCATGGAGTATAGAAGTCAAAACTTTAACCAACTAAGTATAATAAAGAATGCAATAACAAAAGAAATCACCAGGCATGCGATAGATCGCACGGACAAGTTATTACAATAGAATAATAAATAACGGAACCAGGTCATGCGTAAACGCACAGACAGGATATTCTAACAGAATAATAAATAACGGAACAAGGTCAGGCAAAATTTGCACCAACAGGATGTTCCAACAAAATAATAAATAACGGAACAAGGTCATGCGTAAACGCGCAGACAAGATATTCTAACAGAATAATAAATAACGAAACAAGGTCAAAGCGTAAATTTGCAATCGATGTGGATGTTCCAATAGAATAATAAATAACAGTATCAGTCATGCGTAAAACGCACGCATGTGATGTTCCAATGTAATAATAAAGAATGGAATAATGTAAGAATTTCACCATGTATGCGGTTGCTTGATGACAAAGTTATTCCAACATAATAATAAAGAATGGAATAATGTAAGAATTTCACCAAGTATAGGGTAGATCACAGATATAAAAAGTTATTCCAACAGAATAATAAAGAATGGAACAACGAAGTTCTCTTCATGAATATGAAAGAAATAATACCTCGGATATTGGAAAAGTGAGGTAGCGAATACTTTTCTTCTTTCTCTCTATAGTTTCTCTCTCTAGAGTTTCAAAGTGAATTAAGTAAGAAATAATGAAGGAATGAGCTTCTATTTATAGGAGAATGGACTGAATAGTAACTAATTCATGAACGGTCCAGATTGATTTACTTTTAAACGGACGGTCCATATTGATTTACTATGCAGTATTAATAAATTATTCTAATAAAACAAAATCTTTTAATTAAAATATAATATATTCTATTAATAGTCTAATAAAATAAATAACTTCATAAAAGTATTTTGTTTTATATAAAAAGATTTTACTATGCAAACACTATGCAGGCACTATGCAAACACTATGCATAATAAAATATAATATATTCTAATTATTGTCTAATAAAATAAATAACTTTATAAAAGTATTCATTTTTATAAAAAAGATTTTACTATACAAAACACTATGCGAGCACTATGCAAACACTATGCATAATAAAATATAATATATTCTAATTATTGTCTAATAAAACAAATAACTTTATAAAAGTATTCTGCTTTTATATAAAAAGATTTTATTATGCAAAACACTATGCATAATAAAATATATCATATTCTAATTATTGTCTAATAAAACAAATAACTTTATAAAAGTATTCTGTTTTATATATAAAGCTTTTATGCTTTATTACATTAATAATACTAATAAAACAAAATTTATATATATATATATAAACTTCTGTGACTTCATGAAAAGACACCTCAATAT
This sequence comes from Panax ginseng, assembly GCA_020205605.1. NCBI lineage: Eukaryota > Viridiplantae > Streptophyta > Magnoliopsida > Apiales > Araliaceae > Panax > Panax ginseng. The sequence goes on along the minus strand of CM035131.1, from coordinate 58,734,679 downwards.
ATTTAACAGCATTTATCATCATTATTAGAATTCACAATATTAATTGACCAGGTCGTTCCTAAGAAAGAGGGAGCTTTCCAATAAGGATTTCTCCCTATTGGAGCGCAATTAGGTGACCAAACCTCTCCTTGGCAGAACTTCTAGACATCGTTAATATTGCAAATAATAATATTAATAACTCTGTCATCTCAATTATTGATTTAATAATATATAAAATATCGACAATAATTGAATCAAATAACGTGAGATACTATGCAACAATTACTGAAGCAATAATTGAACAAAACTGATTGACTTCTCACGTAAGCATCAATAATCAATACCGGTGCTACTATTACCACAACCAGACATCGCATTCTTTACTTTACTACCGAGTAGTTCAATAGTTTTAACGGTAAAACTTCCGCCGTTATTTTCATAAAAATATTTTTGTCATTTTCTCAATCCGACAATAATTCCGTTGTGGGGTCCACCAATGATTGTGTCGTTGTACGAATATTCCCTGTTAAAACGAATATTCCCCGACCAATCCAATATTATATAACAACTTGCATACTTTGCAAAATTTATAAATATTACCCACAACTATAACATTATATCAAATTCATTCCATAATATTCAAAAAATATTTCGAGAAATTTAAATCTTTATTCATAAAATCTGGGGTCTCACACTCTCCATCTCAACACATTTCAACATACATTCTACACAACAGTGTCCTACAAGAACCAGTAGCTCCAATCCTGAGTGACTACTACACAGGACAGCACGCCGGATAGAATTTGAAGACTTGAAGATCAAGGGCATGGTCTCATCTTCCTGACTTCGTACAACCTCCAATCCCATGTCATTTGTGTAGCTCTCAACAACAACATGTCGAAAAATGTCTTATACACCTCAATCGGATGCCCGGATTGAAGTTCTAAAAGTTCAAGCAGACAACACGTTGCATGCGTGCATGTACTTTGAGACGGCGGGATCCGTGGAGCCCGGGGCACCCCGGGCAGCCTTAGGTGCACCTGCGGCCCCCCCTCTATAAATAGAGGGCTTGGGGTGGCCATTTTGTAAGAGAAAAATGTGAGGAAGCCCTGTCCAATTTGCTATGTACACACTATAAACTGAGTGCTTTCTCATTTTAAACACTTGTGAGCTTATATCTTGCTATATTTTACCGGTGGGAACCGAGTGTTCATCCATTTAAAGCTATTGAAGTCTTCTTTGCCAGTCCACTATAAGCCTTCTTACACTTTTTAAAGCCTTTCTCCACTACTGTGCATATATCGTTCTTCACATTGAGAGTCGTGTTGCGTGTGTATGCCCGGACTTCGGTCCATGGCTTTTTATTTCTTTTTTTTGTATATATATTTATATATAGATATATGGACTAACATTATCGAGTTATGCATCGATTGAGCCTGGACTCACGTCCGAAGCGTTTATTAATTTTATATATATACTTATGTATAAATTATTGTCGAACTCTGTTCGATGAGCCTAGATTCACATCCGGAACGTTTTTTGCTTATATATATATATATATATATATATATATAAACTATTTTCGAACTTTATTTCCTACTAGAAAATTCACCTATAGCAATGGTCATTGACCGTCGCTATAGGTATAAATACCGTCAATATAGGCTTTAGTGACGGTCGCCGACCGTTGCCATAGAAGCCATCGATAAACTCTATAGCGACGGTGTTTAGGCATATAGCAATGGTCCACGACCGTCGCTATAGACTTTTTAGATTTTAAAAAAAAAATTTATTAATAAATGCTATACCTCAGAAAAATCAAGTTTTACAGCATTTGTACGATCACCCATTAACTTCATCGCCTTGGCATAAAGAATGTTGTCTTGCACAATCTTTGCAAGCTCTGGAAAATGCCAATCATACCATTCCCGAACCCTCATAGCATCGGTGTTAAGATCTTTATCAAGATCATCTAATAAACCAATGGCCTGTATGGTCATGGTATCCACCTGGTAGAACAATAATAAAGTAAAGGGATTCAAAAGCCATCCAAATAAGGAAAAGCAAAATAAAATAAGAATTATGCTAAAGCCAATGAAAGAAATCCTACATACTAGTAGCGGCTAGCTAATAGTCCATTTTTTACTTCCTAACATTGCAACATATGACCACTTAGAAATAATATACAGACTATAGCTAGTAAAAAGTAAAAGGTAAATGGCTTCAAAAACCTTCCATTTTTAAGCTTAACGCTGGAGTAAAAGAAAACTATAAAATAATATCAAAGATAATAAACTAAACTATTCATGTTGTCAGGGCTAAATTTTATCTTGTATCTACATGCTGTGAGATAAACCTAAGCTCATTGGAGCCAAATCTTGAGCACTTAGACCAGATATGAGCTCAGTCAATTGACTTCTCATGCCTCTCATCGGGTTCGGTTGGCGAGATTGTTGTGAAAACATTCAATTTTACATCAGATTTAAATTAATTGATCTTAGTTAACAATATAGGAGTGGAAGAAGGGAACCAAAAAAAATGGGGGTCTCATATAATTCTCATAAATAATGGTATTGGGTTACCAGTTTCTCCTTGATGGCATTTCCAAGTTTGGAATCAGCTACAGCTAATGTTTTTCCATCACAATGATCGCGTAAGAATTTGTGCAAAACTATGTTGGGCTTGTTATCATTAGCAATGTAGCAGCTGACAATGCCTCAGATGTGTTCTCAAACTTGGAGAAAGCTTATAGCTTCACAATCTGATTTTAGACACTAATGGTTAGATCCATAGTTTCAAAGAAACACCCAAGAATAAAAGCACAAACAACAACTCATAGCAACCAATACAAGAAACCATTTCATGAGCGGAATCAAAGAAGTAACTAATCCAAAACCTTATGCTTGCAAGTTCGCTCTTAAGATAAGCTTGAAAACATGTGCATAAGAAGGGGGCAATACATAGATTGTCAAATGCACCGATGATGAGTAAAATTAACTTTGAAAATTTTATAGAAGTTGGTGATATACCAATAAACAAGTGAAAAAATTGCCATACTACGATTGCAAAAGGACATAATTTGACCCAAAAAAATCTAAGTTACCTAAGAGTAATAAAAAAAATCTCATTCAGCATGTGCTTATCAAATTTAGAACGGAAAAGACATTTTAAAGTATGAACAAAATGAGATAGTAAAAAGTGAAATAGATTCCTCAAATAGTCATCATGACACTTCATTCCTTTGAACAAATGGCAGAAGTTGTTCAGACATACAACATCTTAAACTATGCATTTAACTAATGTTTATTCCATGCCAAAAAAGGGTGTACAAACTCTAAGAGGCAACTAACAAAATAAAAGACTAAAAGTGGAAGAATTTGGTGAGATAAATAATTAATAAAACAAACTTCTGAGTATTTTTCATAACCTTTTTAAATTTTTTCACTCTGGTTCTATATTCACTAGTAGCTCATCAATTCCAATTTTAGTACCCTCTACTCCTCCAACACTGTATTCAGCAGATCTCGAAGTTTCAAACAAGAAATAATATAAAAAGAGAGCATGGAAATGACCTTTCTAGCTGAGTTAGCAGTAGAAAACTCCTTTGACAAGTCCTGCAGTAATAAAAAAGAAATTAACCACATATTTAACATTAAATGTGATCTAATAAACTACATATAAGCAACAAACACCCATAAACAAAAATGAAAGAGAACGCAACTACAAATTACCTCAACTTTGGAGAGCTTTCCTTCATCCAACCCTTTGAAAAGGGCAAAGCTCGTAGGAGTCTTAAATAACACAAGCATTGTCTATAACCACAAAATCCTACCTAAAAATCATCAAAATTACCCAAAAAATCAAAACTTAAAGAAAACCCATCTACATTAAAGTTATAAAAAGCTCAAAAATTGCAAAAACAGAAAGCATTTGAGATAGAGGGAGAAGTGCTATGAAGTGGTCGATAATTATGTGAAGAACAAATGATTAACGAAATCTTAAAATTCTTACCACCACTAGCTGCCACTGAATTTGAAGGAGAAACTGTGAAAATGAGAGTAAAAAAGATCGAATCTCCCTCTTCTGAACTCTAATTTACAGGACTAGAAGACTGAGCTTCGTGGTCGCCGACAAGGAAGAGAAAGGAGCAAGTACAACCTATGGCATACTAAAATTTGAAAACAATAATAGAATAAGATAGAATATAAGCCCTAGAATATCAACCTATGTCATACATATAATCATTCTTCCATTTAGATCTGCTCCAAATATCAAAAAATGAAACCCTAGAATAAAAAATGTAGAGAAATTAAAATAGAAACAAAGAGATAGATAGAGAGAGAAATGAAAAACTTGATTGAATTTGGTTTGGAGGTTATAGTTGACTTCATCGAAGGCATGACAGAGGGAGGAGAACTCCTTGCGAGCTTCAGAGAAAGTTAATCGGGAGATAATAAGAGAGAGTGAGAGGGAAATAAAAAGTGATTCCGAAAATATTGAGGGAAATAAGAAAAAAAGAACAATACGGACGGCCCAATACTGACCCTTGGAATTGAATGTCATACAGCGACGGCCAGCTAGTGACTGTCGCTATTGATCCCCTATAGCGTCAGTTCCACCTCGACCATCACTATAACTCATCACTTTATCTTGATTTTCTAGTTGTGGTTCGATGAGCCTGGATTTTTTATCTGAAGCATTTACAACTTTTATATATATAAATACTTATATATATTATTATCATCAAACTCTATTTGATTGAGCCTTGATATAATATTCGATCGTTAACTTCTCTTATATATATATATATATATATATATATATATATATATATATATATATATATATATATATATATCTCGTCAGTGCCCGAGTTTACATCGTGACCTTTTCTTTGCTTTATTTACATTTCGTCTCACACTTGAAGTTTACTTACGTATGGTTGATCGTCTTTACTGTTTTATTTACATTTCCAATCCCCCATGGAGTTGCTTCGTGGTGGTCGATTGTCTCTATATATATATATATTTACCACTTTTATATATTTACATTTCCAGTCCCCCATGAAGTTCGCTTTGTGGTGGTTGACCGTCTTTATATATATTTACTGCTTTTATATATATAATTGCTTATAGCTTTCATACAAACTGCTACATCATCTAAGCCTGTGAATTCTGTGATTACAGATTTAGTCTCCTAAATCTAGATTCGGTTCCCGTGATGATTGTTTTCATATGTAATTAGCTTGTACATTATTTATAGTGTTTGAATTTCCTTAGATGGCTATCATGCCCATAAGGAGTTCGACACTACTATATACTTTATTTTCTCAAAGATGCCTCGCATCTCAAAAATAAAAGCAATCAAGCCAAATATTTAATAAAATGGAAGTATCAAAGGCCTCAATTACTATTGAGCATAAGGGTTTGAAAAACCTCTTTTACAAAACATCATTGTTATATCTTGTTAAAATTGAACTTTTATATAAATTTCAAACCCTTTGCATATGGGTGATATGCCTTGTTCGCACCTGCGGCTGTCCGGGGTGCCCCGAGCTCTACGGGTCCCGCCATCTCGAAGTACGTGCATGCATGTAATGTGTTATTCACTCAAACTTTCATAACTTCAATCTGGGCATCCGATTAAGGTGTATATGACCTTTTTCGGCATGTTGTTGTCGAGAGCTACACAAATGACATGGGAATAGAGGTTTTACGAAGTCAGGAAGATGGGACCATGCCCTTGGTCTTCAAGTCTTCAAATTATATCTGGTGTGTTGTCCTGTATAATAGTCACTCGGGATTGGAGCTATTGGTTCTTGTAGGACACTGCTGTGTAGAATGTATGTTAAAATGTATTGAGGTGGCAAAATAATGATTTTGCCCCTCACCGGGGTTATCTTCTATTTGGGCTGATATAGCAGTCGTTGCTCAGGGTTATCTCTGAGATTGGGCTACTACAAGTGCTGAATGTCCTCAAGGTTGTCTCTCAGGTGTTCCTGTCCTCCTGGGGTGGTCTCCGGGTTTGGAACTGAGTGCCTTAGGGTTATCTCCAAGGTTAAAGCTGACTGAAAAGCTTTAAATAAGCTTTTCTATGGTTATCTCGGGAACTGCAACTGCACTCCTCGGGGTCATCTTTGAGGTTTGGAGCTGGAACTGTATTCCTTGGGGTTGTCTCTAAGGTTGAAAGTGAAACTCCCTGTGTTGTTTCCGGGACTAGAGCTGGGTATCTCGGGGACATCTCTAAGATGGAAAACTGAGTATTCCAGGGTTGTCTCCGGAATTGAGTTGATTTGACTCCCAGGGTTATCTTTGGAAGACGATTCTTTTCTCCTTCCAGGTTAGTAACAGAAATGAAAAATTTTGAGTGTCTACAGATGCCCCTCTTTATCATATTCATGCAATGCAATGGCATGGATAGGATAAAGAATACTAGACACTTGAAATGTGACATGATAATTATGATGTAATGTACATCAACGTGATGTAAATGCATGATGTATGTGGTTTGTTGGATCATTTTCCAATGGGATGTGATGACTGTTTGCTCTCCCGACATCCGATGGGGGCTGGAGTTATCATTGATGACTCTGATGAACTGGTTGGACGTGTGATCCAAAGTTCTCAGGAACTACCAAGATGTTGACGTTGGGGTTATCACCAAAGTCCTTAATCCTTGGTATAGACTTTCCACTGAAGATGCATCTCGTATGTACAAGAGACTCTGGGGGATAGAGCTTTGTCTGTTGAAGATGTGTATAACATATTCCATCATTGGTCCTCCCCGATGAGGGTATTCCTTCCTGGTTTATATCGCTAGGCCTTTCAAGTGTCTTATCGGAGTTACTACCAATAGTTTGTGTTGCCAAGGTTGCCTGACACTCGCTGAAATGTACATCAACGGATTAGATTCCTGCTGGGAAAAGCGTCAAGGATGCTTGACCTTCATTGACATGGGCATCAATGGATGAGATCCCTGCTGGGAAACAACGTCAAGGCTGATTGACCTTCGTTGACATGTGCATCAACGGATGAGATTGTCAGATGGTTCCTGACGCTTTGTTGGGTTTAACCACCAATGGCTGATGATGTCAAGGCTACTTAACCTTTGTTGACATGTGCATCAATAGATGAAATCCCCGCTGGGGAGAAATGTTTTGGAGTTATGACCCTGAATCGACGGCATCGGACCCTTGTGAGGTATTTCCGAATATAGTGTTCAACAATTATGATCATTGATATAGTGAACCCTGTGTTTAGGAAAATACCATTGGGTGATATGTAGACCCACAATTTGGTCTATAAAAACCAGGATTTCAGGCTCTTCCGCTCAATTGTGTAGCATCTTTTTTCCTGATTTGGCCTTTTCAACTTGTTGTTCCTCCTTTGCAACTCGAACTGGACCAAGCCAGAGGGGTGGGCCCCACCCAGGGCAGCCGCAGGTACACCTGCAACCAACCGTGGGTGGCCTTAAGAGGCATGTTGCTTTCATAATTAATTTCCAAGTTGCGCCACACAAAGAATCTGAGAGGCTCTTCTTCAGATCTACTGAGTTCGTGCGTCTTTCTGTAAATTCTATCACCGTATAAGTGTTCTACAATTTTTTGGTAACGTATGCATGTCTTCTTTTCCATTTTTTATCCGTTGGAAAATGAATTATCATATGAAATGCTTCGAAACACGTAGTAGTGAATATGCATGCTCAGATGACTTGATAAAAAAATATTCAACATAGTAAATGTTAGTATTTAAACAAGTTGAACATAATGATTTGAAAAAAAATTACTTTTAAAACAGGCAAATTGGCCCCTTTTTATGCTATTTCTTATCCTATTTGAGGACAAATGAGCAAAGGTGGTAAAGCAAAGTAATCCTGGTAATTAGGCTACCCTTACGGATTATGACTTTGATAGTGTAATGCATATAGGATTTTTATGATTATGGGTAGGTGTGCTACTGAATAGCCACCTAGTCATGCCTATGTACATATGGATAGTCCCATTTATAAAGGAGACTATGGCAAAAATTTTCCAAAATGTAGGCATTGGATAGTCATGCATTTTTAACTCTACTGTGGACGTATGTTAAAGTAATGCATGCATGTATGTAGTCATTTAATACATTTGAAAAAGCTCCAGGTTAGAATTTACCACACCCTTTCTAAGGTGATTTAGAGACTTGTGTCCAGATGTATATGGATCCAGATCAGCTGAGTAGTTCTCGTAGGACCACTTCAGGTGTGCAGAGGAGGGCTTCTGATGTGCCTCGACCCCTGCTCGGCTTAGACAAACCTTGTCGTGCGGAGGCGGTGATTAAATCTTTGTGCAGGTTGATATACCAAATGTTGAGGATGAGGAGGAGGAAATATGAGTTGTAGACCCCGCTCCTATGGCTCATGTTCCCCGTAGAGATCTTCCAAGCATTTAGGTGATGATCCTAGAGCTTCTGGGTGATTTGAGCTGACACCCCTCAGTTTACTTGCATGAAAATGAGGTACAAGCTGGATTTGATCTTCCTTTTCCTATTGATGAGAAACAAAGATTCTGATGTTGATTTTCTTTGTGATGTAGGTTCCCAACTTTATGCAGCCTCGAGAGAACTGGTTTAGCATACACTCTCTGTATCAGGTTACGCATCTAGATTACAGAGAGATTGTGCATGGTTGGGGATTTGAGGCGTTCTTTTCCATCCTCCCCCGTCGTTATCCCTGGTTTACCTTAGGGCGTTGTCTGAGCACTGGTTTCATCAGACTCAGTTTCTCCATTTGTTAGACTATGAGGTTATGATGACGCCGATGGATTGGCGGTTTATCACATGTATAGAGTTTGAAGGGACGCCAGTACCATGTACGGCGAATATTACCCCGACTGCCATTAGATCGTTGTTAGGAGTCCCAGCTGAGGCACTCAAGAGCAAGATAGTTCGTACAGGTCCTTTTAGCGTAGATTCTATGAGCGGGCTGTTGAGTGATGTGATGCCCCCAAAATAGGTATACATCACCTATTTTGAGTCGCCAAATACATGGTACAGAATACAAATAAAATCTTTAATATACAACAAGAAAGCTGTGAGTTTTAATACAAATATTGTCTTTTAGACAATATCCACTCTTAGAATAAGTCCTCATTACATTTATTGTCACACTATTTAACAAAATAGTGAGGACTACTAATACTATCATATGGACCGTCACACCGTTTCCCGACTAGTCCCGGCTACGTTCTCATTTCCTGAAGAGAACGGTGAAAGAAAGGGTGAGCTCAACTAGCCCAGTAAGAAATATTATGACTAAGATAATGCAGAATAAATTATCATTAGTTTTCAACAGTGTTAACTGATAAAATACAATAGACATCAAGTTTAACTGCAGCGGGACATGCAATTTATTAAAAGAGTCAAGTAGAGAATAAAATCTACTATCTTTTATGATTTAAAAAGTTTTTCATCACTTTTATCGCTGGAACTCAGCTTAATAAATAATCCACATCATCCCTGCACTACAGCCAAAGATATTCATTAGTATCACAACCACAAATTATCCATGCACTACGGGCCAAGGATACTCGTGTATTCATCAATGGTCATGATCATGCCAACAACTGTTCATCAATGCACTACGGGCCAATGAGGACTTTTACCACATCATTTGTAACATTACGGTCATGATTATACCGAATAATCCCTGGTCATAATCATACCAAGTCCATCTATGCACTACAGCCACGATAACTTTCAACATAAAATAAACATGAGGATGATGACAATGATATACTGAATTAAATAAAACAAGTTCAAGAATTAATTTATCCAGAACTAATAACGTCCAAATTGTCAACATGATACTTCTTTGTAGAGTAAAATTCAAGAATGCTCAGAAGAATATTTCCATGAAAAGATACTGGATGAAGCGCAAATATCAAGTATATTCCACTAATTTCATGGAGTATAAAAATCAAAACTTTAACCAACTGAGTATAATAAAGAATGGAATAACAAAAGAAATCACCATACATGTGGTACTTCGCAAAGACATATTATTCCAACAGAATAATAAATAACGAAACCAAAGTTAAAGCGAAATTTGCAACCGAAGCGTGATGTTCCAATGTAATAATAAAGATGGAACCAGTCCAACCGGTAAAATGCATGTATTGTGATATTCTAACGAATAATAAATAACGAAACTAGTTCGTGCAAAATTGCACCGACGTAATGTTCCAATGAATAATAAAGAAGGAACTGTGTTACGGCGAAAACGCATGCATGTGATATTCCAACAGAATAATAAAGAATGGAATAACAGAAGTTCTCTTCATGAATACAAAAGAAATAATAATACCCCTTACCGTAAAAGAAACTTGATATCGGAGTAGTGAAGTAGCAGAATACTTTTATTCTTTCTCTCTATAATTTCTCTCTCAAGAGTTTCAGTGAATTCGTAAGAAATAATGAAGGAATGAGCTTCTATTTATAGAAGAATGGACTGCATAGTAACTAACTTATGAACGGTCCAGATTGATTTACTTTTAATCGGACGGTCCATATTTAAAGCAAAATCTTTTAACTAAAATATAATATATTCTATTTATAGTCTAATAAAACAAAACTTATATAATATATATATATATATATATCAGTACTCGTGATATATATAATACTGAACACAGCTTAATTTTACAAGCACCAAAACTTTTTCTCAACTTGTCTTAACAAGCTATGCAACCTTCCAATCTTTTCATAATATGGCCAATGAGAAAAACTAACACATGTCATTATAAAAGCCTTAACCAATAAGGAGACACCCTAATGCACAAGTTATTAATAATAATGCCTAATTTGAAAAGTTTGGCCAAAATGTCAAGCTTGAGCAAATAATCACATAACCTGCCAAAAAAACTACCGAATGGTATTCTTTGAAAATGATTGAGGGTCCCCTTTCATAATTTAATCAGATACTTAAAAATCAAATAGAACTAATACCGCTTTTAACAAAATAATTGAACAAAACGGGTGACTTCTCACATAAGCATCAATAATCAATCACATGTGCTACTATGCAACCACGCCAGACATCGTATTTTTACTACCGAGTAGTTCAACAGTATTAACGGTAAAACATCCGCCGTTATTTTCATAAAATATTTTTGCCTTTTTCTCAATCCGACAACAATTCTGTTGTGGGGTCCACCAATGATTGTGTCGTCGTACGAATATTCCCTGTTAAAATGAATATTCCCTGACCAAACGAATATTATATAACAACTTGCGTACTTTGCAAAATTTATAAATATTACCCACAACTATAACATTATATCAAATTTATTCCATAATATTCAAAAATGATATTTATAGAAAATTCATTTTTATTCATAAAAGTTTGGGTCTTACAAGTGAGCCCATACTCGATGATGTGAGAGTCAGGGATCGCATTCTTCAGTGATTGTTCCTGATGATCATTAGGGGCTGCTTCATAGTGAATAACTCTTCTACGGTATCATTCACTTTGATCAGCGCTACACGAGATGTAGATCACATTGGAGAGTATGTTTGGGGCTCCTATACCTATGCCTATTTCCTCAAGGGTATGCACATGCGTTCACAAGGCTTGACAGAGGCTTGGCTAGGATTCTACCCATTTCTGCTGGTGAGTGTTTCTCTTTTGATTTCCCATGTACAGGTCAAGAGTGTTGACTGAAAGCAAATGTTTACCTCTGTGTTGGCAGATCTAGGCCTACGAGAGGCTATCATATTTGTGTCATGTGACTTGTAACCAGAGTAGACGTATTACTGATATGTGTATTGTCATATGTATACATGCCACAGTATATGGATGAGCTAGACATTGGCATTATCATGGCAGTGAGAGCTCTTAGGGAGGGTCATACCATTTTTCCTATGATCGTGATAGAGACATTGAGATCATCCACGTATTGTTGTACCTACCCTACAGAGGTATTTATAGGCAGCTTGGTCATGTTTTATGTGTGGTTCATGTCAAACCTGAGATCGATTGGCACCTTCCGACGACATGGATATTGTCTTACCCATGAGGTAGCAATGTCTTACTCCTTTCAGCCAGTAGAGTGCACAGATGTTATGTCCTGGTCGGTGTTCTTAGCAGGGATTGGAGATCCATTTGGCATTTTGTCATGTATAGGGCTCAGTTCACCCTACAGCTTCATTACTCATGCACCTGGCATGGATTATCTCCATCTAGCTTGTTTGAAGGGCATGACCACTTATCACCCACTGGCTGTGATGTCACAGTTCAACTAGTTTCAGAACTTCCATCCTTTTGAAGGGGCATTGGGTCAGCGCTTGGCTTCTCGCCACTTGTCAGCAGAGGACAGATCCAGGGTGTATGCATGTTAGGATCAGCGTGAGCTAGCTCCATTTTCTGTTAGACATCCGAGCTATTCGATAGAGTATTCTTCATGGATGGAGACAGAGACTGCATCAGCTGCGGTTATATCCACAGTGTCGGGGATTGATTTAGAAGGTGGAGAGTCCATAGAGGACATTGATTTTCCCGCTGAGGAGGATCTTTTTGCAGGGTTTCCAGTAGCTGTGATGGATTCTCCCAGTGTGTCCGTTACTTTGACCCAACATTCAGCAGAGTATTTAGAGTGGAGTCTTCATTTGATGACATTTGAGAGATATCAAGCTAGGGCCTTAATGTTGACAGCTTTTGCTGAGAGAGATGTCATTTTATTAGAGAGATAGGATGCCTTAGCTCGTAGAGACACCACTATTGCTGAGCAGGATGAAACTACATCATCTAGATATGCATTGATTGTTGAGCGAGATGATGTTATATCTGTCCGAGATATAGCCATTACAGATAGTACTACAGTGAGATCCTTTACCACTTGTATTATTGCTGAGATAAGTACATACATTGATGAGCACCATGTTACCATGCAGTTAGTTGTGGATCTGTTGGCTCGTGTAGATACCCTTGGGCAGGAGCTCACAGCGTTACCTCCTTCTTCGGAGAGAGATGCTATATTAGACTTGATAGCTCGTATATCCACTGGATTATAGATAAACTTGTATTTTCCTGCACAGACTAGCTAAGCCATTTTTGTCATGTATAGTACACATTGTATATATCAAACAGCATTATATATGGTAAGGAAATATATTTTGATTCACTCCCCTTTTAGTTGTGCCTTGTTACTTGCTTGATATTTGCTTGCTTCTTCAAGGCATGTGATCTTGATGTATTCTGAACTCTTACTTGACGGGTGGACATTGAGATGTCTCAGGATCTTTCAAAAGGGATCGTTGATCTGTGTGTATCCCCTACCTTCTTTGGTGTCTTGGGACTGGTTTCTATATGTAGATGTGGAGAGGGGTGTGGCTTTCCTCTCTGAGGTTAACCGCACCACAGATGGTCGTCGGTACTCCTTTGTATGGGGGAGCCCAGTTAGTTCCATCTCATATGGATTGGTGTTTCTCTTTGAGGATTCAACCGCAACTTAGATGGTCGCCAACTCTCCCATTTATGGGGAGGTCAGGTAGTTCCATCCCTTTGGTTTGAAGCCGATGAAATGCAGTGGATTGAAGGGTGATCCTAGTACCGTTGACAAGTGTTTGGTGTTTTGGTAGGGAATGAGATGGAACCATAAATGACTGCCTACGTACTCCTATTAAAGAGGAGATCAGCTCTGCGTAGTTTGAACCTGGTGTAAGAGGTTTAACGTTGTATGTGATAAGGTGTAGAAGAGTATAGAAGTATGATTTTGTTTTGTTTTTGTTATTTTTTTTATTGCGACTGGGGAGATCAGGTTGATGTAGTTCACCCCATGTGCAGGACGAATTGCAGCCGAAAAGTTTGATCCAATGTTCAGGACAAACTGCAGGTGAAAAGTTTGATCCCATGTACAGGACAAACTATAGGTGTGAAAAAGTCTTATCTCTGGTGGGACAAAACTGCAACTATGAAAGGTTTAATCCCTGGTGGGATATCCTAAAAGGTTTGAAATTAAGTGGAGTGAAAGATCTGATGATCTAAAAACCTAGCTGCTGGTTTGAAGAGTGTGTTTGTCCCTGATGGGGCAGATGGGTATGAAGAAAGGTTGTATGTAGAAAGGGCTAGAAAACCTAAATTTACTGTGGATCTGGTGATCCAAAACCATGATGTTTGCTTGATGGTGACTTCATACATATACAGTTTCACGGTGTCTGAGTTGATGAGCTGTGGAAATTCATTGCCATCCATTTCCTGTAATCTGAGAGCACCTCATGTCAATACCTCCTTGACAATAAACGGGCATGCCCAGATTGGAACGAATTTTCCCTTAGACTGATCTTGGTTGTTAATGATCTTCTTCAAAACAAAGTCATGTTATTTAAACTATCATAGCCAGACTTTTCTGTTGTAAGATCTGGCAATCCTTTTGTTAGTATAAGTGACCATGGAAGATAACATCACTTCGCCTTTCGTCTATTAGAGACAATTGGTGATATTTGTCTTGTAACCATTTGTCTTCATCTAGCTGAGTGTCTATCAACACTCTAAGGGATTCCATTTCCACCTCTATTAGAAGTACTACTTTTATCATATAGGTTAATGAGTAGGGGGTTGCCCCAGTGGAATTGCGCATTGATATTCTATAGGCTAATAGAGTCAGAGGCAAGAGGTTTGGTCATCCTTTGTGATTGGCGAACATCTTTTGCATAATCTTCTTGATGTTCTTATTAGCCGCTTCAATAGCACCATTCATCTTTGGATGGTAGATGATGGAGTTAAGATATTTGATGTGGAATTTGCTGCATAACTCCTCCATCATTTTGTTTTTGAGGTTCTTAGCATTGTCTGAAACAATTACCTCTGGTTGTCCATATCTATAAATAACATTGTTTCTGATGAAAGCAATGATGACTTCTTTGGTAACCTTGGGAAAGAAGGTTGCTTCTACCTATTTGGTGAAGTAGTCGATCATAGTGAAGATAAATCGATGCCCGTTACTAGCTTTGGGCTCGATGGGCCCGATCATGTCCATTCCCCACATTAAGAAGGGCCAAGGTGAACTCATATTGTGGAGCTCCCTCGAAGGGGCGTGGATAGCATTCCCATGAATTTGGCAGTGGTAGCATCTCTTGATGTGATCCTCACAGTCAGCCTTGAGAGAGAGCCAGTAATGCCCTATTCTTAGGATCTTTTTGACAAGTAGAGGGCCACTAATGTGTGTACCATATACTCCACCATGGATGTCATCCATGAGCCTCTTAGCTTGGTCTTTGTCCAGACATCTGAGGAGACCTAATCCTGCATCTCTTTTGTAGATTACATCTACGCTCAGGTAAAACTTCATAGCCAGTCGATGGATCCGCCTTCTTTCAGTCAGGCTCACCTCAGTGGGTGTAGATCCATCTCACAAATACTCCTTGATATGCTAATACTAGGGGTGTTGGATGGGAGGTAGCTCATGTGATACTTATCCAATGTAATTCCATAGGCTGGAGCCTTTTATAGGGAAAATGTGATGCTTGGCATGTTTTCCATGTCAGGTATGTTGATCAAGGAGGCCAAAGTTTCTAGCGCATCTGCAAAGTCATTCCTATTTCGAGGAATGTAGAGGAAACATAGTTCTTTAAACTTCGAAGCCATCTGTAAAACTTGCTGGTGGTAAGGCAGCAAATGTAGTTCTCTGGTGTGATAGATATCTGTGGTTTGTCTGATCACAAATTCAAAATCTCCAAAGACAGTTAACCTCTTGATGCCCATTGATTGGGAAAGTTTTAGCCCCATGATACAACCTTCATACTCAGTTGTGTTATTGGTGCTGACAAACTACAATTTGACAGCGACGGGATACTGCTCCCCCGTAATGGATACTATAATTGCTCCAGCCCCAGAACCTTCCATATTTACATCTCCATCAAAATACATCTTCCATGTCTGGTGTGCATCGTACTTATGGTGTTGCTGAACTGTCATTACCCCTTCATCAGGAAAATATGTTTCCAAGGGTTTGAAATCCCCTGAAGGTGCAGCGGCCAATTGATCCGCAATTCCTTGACCTTTGATAGACTTTTGCTTCATGAAGACGATGTCAAATTGTTATAGGATCAACTTCCATCTAGACAGCCGATAATTCAACATGGGTTTGCTGAACACATACTTGACAGGATCCACGCGGGATATGAGATGGGTTGTGTGACCATGGAGGTAGTGTTGTAACCTCATGGAAGCCTATGCTAAAGCACAACAAGTCTTCTCAATCAGAGTGTACTTGTGTTCACTGTTGCTGAATCTTTTGCTGAGGTAGTAGATAGCTCGCTCTTGGCCTCTATCATTTTTCTCGTCTCAAAGATGCAAATTCCATGGCATTGTCATTAATGGACAGGTACATGAACAGGGGAACACCATCCCCGGGAGGTACCAAAATAGGAGCTTTGACTAGCTGCTCTTTGATTGTAAGGAAGGCTTTCTGACACTCATCATTCCATTTCATGGAGGAGTTCTTCCTTAATAGCTTCAAGATAGGCTCACATGTTGCTGATCATTGGGAGATGAATCGGTTGATGAAGTTGATCCTTCCCAAAAATCCCCATATTTCCTTCTCTGTTTGAGGAATGGGCACTTCCGTGATGGCCTGGATTTTGCTGGGATCCATCTCAATCCCTTTGTGGCTAACTAGGAAACCTAGCAACTTGCCTGATTTAATGCCAAAGGTGCACTTGGTTGTATTCAACTTCAAGCTGTATTCAACTTCAAGTTGTACTTACGCAACCTGTTGAAGAGCTTTCTGAGATGGTCTAGGTGGTCTTCTTCCCTTCAGGATTTGACAATGATGTCATCCACGTAGATATCTATCTCTTTTTGCATTAAGTCGTGAAAATGAGCCATCATAGCTCGTTGATAGCTAGCTCCGACATTGATGAGGTCGAATGAAAACCGTCTATAGCAAAAGGTTCCCCAAGGCATAATGAATACAGTTTAATCACGATCCTCTTCAGCAACCATGATTTAATGGTACCCCGCAAAACAATTAGCAAAGGAGTACATGTCATATTGAGAAGTATTGTCAATGAAAATGTTGATAAATGGAATGGGAAAGCTATCCTTAAGGCAAACTTTATTCAAATCTCGATAATCCACGCAAACTCGCACCTTTCCTCCCGATTTAGGCACGGGGACTATGTTGGATAGCTATTCAGGGTATGTTGACACCATGATGATGCCTGCTTGAAATTATTTTATAATTTCTTCTTTAACCTTTAAACTCCACTCAGGTTATAATCGCCTGATCTTCTACCTGACTAGCTTGAATCCCTCTTTAATAGGAAGGTGATGGATGACGATGTCAGCGGATAACTGACCATGTCTTTATGAGACCATGCAAACACATCCTAGAATTGTGTTAATAACATAACTATGTCATTCCTTTGGTTTGGAGTGTGGTCTGTACCGATCTGGATTAGCTTAGGGTTTTCCAAGGTTCTGAGATTGAATGAGGTGGTTTGATCAAGATTTGGTTTAGGTTTTTCCTCGACCCATTCCTTGATCTCCTGAGGTATCTCATAGTCCTCTTGTATTTCCATCAAGTCTGAGTCCAACTTTACATCAAAGTTACAATCCTTGTGGAGAAAAGGCACCTCATCAACAAGTATAGGCACATCTAAATTCAGAGTCCTGAAACAAAATATGCTTTCAGTTAATATATGAAATTATTCAATCATACAAAGTGTTAGCATGTACTGACAAAACAACTACTAATATTGTGCAAAAAAGTAAGCAGTTATTAATATCTATAGGGCAGAGGGAGTTTATGCCCTTTTTTACCCTTGTCGACAAATACAAGGAGTGCTGCACTAATTGTCAAGGGTGAAATCCTGCTGGACGGTAATGATGAAGGGGCTGTCATCGTCCCCCTTCTCCCGAATGATGACCATGAGATCTGGGCAATCATCGTCTGGGATGTCATTATTCATGCCCTCAGTATGGACAATGATGCGTATATTTGACAACCGCCTGGCGATGTCTTGTTTACATCTTTGTTCCCTTTCTTCCACTTTCAGATCAAGAATTAAGACCTCTTTTGCTTTGACCGGTATCAGTTTAGGAAATAACATAGGCATTACATGTGCAGGCACCTTTATCGGAGACCGTACAGGCTCAGGATCTGTAGGTTTAGATAATCGTCATGTGGCTGAAGATGAAGGAATCTGTTTGTGTTTGTGAGGATTACTGTGATTGGAGCTAGCAGAATAGCCTAATCCAGTTGTCCGTATTTGACTGGGAACTTGAATGGGCGCTTAATGCCCTGATGATCTTTTCCCAACCCTTGTCCAGGTTGATGACCCAATGACATCATCTCTTAAGTTACCGACATTACCTCGGTAGAAATCTTGGGTGTGAGAGGTGGCACGCCAATAGGATGATAGTGAGTGTTGCTCACCTCCAGGGCATGAAAACTTATCGGTTCAACTTCTGTATTGAAGTTGATGAGTGGTATGTCACCTTGTTCAGGACATTCTGGCTCACCATTGATAGTGATTAGGCTATTGTTGATAATGTACTTGAGTTGCTGGTGAAGGGTGGAAGGAATGGCTCCGGCCATATGAATCCATGGTCTCCCCAAGAGTAGATTGTATCTTGTGGCTATTTTAAGCACGTGAAAGGATATACTGAATGTATGTGGACCAATCTCCAGAGGTAGTTTAATCTCCCCAACAGCATTTCGTTGCGATAGATCAAAAGCTTTGATAACCGTATGGCTGCTTTTGATCCTTTTAAGATTGATATTCATCGTGTCCAAAGTGGTATAAGGACAGATATTCAAAGATGATCCTCCGTCTATCAAAACTCCTCCCACCATATATCCGGAGGACAGAACCGCTATGTGCAATAGTTTACAATGACTAGTCCCTTCGGGAGGTATGGCGTCATCAGTGAAAGATATCACATTGTTGTTAAAAATGTGATCAACAAGATGCTGGAACTTTTTAACATCCACTGATTTCGGCAAATGGGCTTCTTCCAAAACCCTTAACAAGACCTTCCTGTGATCTTCAAAAGAGAAAACTAAGTCTAGTATGGAAATTTATTGTGGAGCTTCTCTCAAGCTTAAAACCACCTTGGCTTCATTATGGCTCATAGTACGGAGGAATTCTTCAATCCTCTCAATAGGAACTTTCCCCTTTAATTTGATGGTAGGCTTCATCACCCGGTGTGGAAGATACATTGGATTCTCCTTCAACACTGTAGCAGTTATGTGGGATGTGGATCCTTCAGCCTCTCCATAATTCTATGGCACTTTTTGTAGGCTAACAATAGGATAGTGTGGTCTGTCTGACAAGATAATTGGCTTTGGTGCAGCTACTTTCAAAGGATTGTTAAAACCTTTGAGTTGAATTGCTTGTATTATAGGTGGTATGGCAGCCAACTCATCCTTAGCGAATATAACTGCTACGACCTCCTTCCATTTTGTAGGAAATGTGTTCCCACTCTCAAGTAACATAGTCTGCCAACTGCAGGACACCGTTGTCAATTAGATTCTAAATAAGATGGCGGAGTGCCCAGCATTTTTCTGTGTTGTGTCCGCGAGAGTGGGAGTGATACTGACATACTCCATTAGAATTGAATCATCTTGAACGTGGATTGATTGGAGGTAGCAGAGTTGTGATTCTTCCTTCATTGACCAGCATCTTAAATATTTCCTCCATTGATTTGCCCAGATATGTAAATTCTCTCTTGTTAGCAAAATCCTGACGGGCTTTGACACTTGGTCTTATTGCAATTTTATCCTCTAGTGTTTCACTTTCTAGAGGCGATGATGGAGTATTCATAATAAGAGGAAGAAGACTAGTATGCTCCTGGCTGACTAATTGGCGTGTGACTTGATGCTGATGGATCACCAGTTCTACCAATTGCTTAACTTGCTCACACAAAGCTTTCATCTTAAGTTCTATCATAAACTAGAAATGTGCATAATCCCATTTATCAGCACTATACTTGCTGGTTTGGGAGGATTTAACACCGTAATTAGAACTCTATCCACTGCTCCAATTAATCATATTAACCTCTTCTTCTTTGTGTTGAGGAAGAGGGTTGTCTTGCACATGAGGTTGGTCGGGTTTAGTCACCACAATCTCACCGTTATCAATTAGATCCTGGATCTTGTGTTTCAAGGCCCAACAATCCTGAGTATCATGTCCTGGAGCTCCAGCATGATAGGCACACTTCCGGGTAGCATTGAAACCCTTCCCATTGGGGTTGGCTAGTGGAAGAAGATGGGTAATTTTCTTCTAAGTATTCAAAAGATTGAGAATATTCTCGAGTGAGTCCCCTAGGGGTGTGAACACTCAATTGAATTGGACTTCTTCACTCTTTGGCAATGTAGGGTTAGAAGACTGTGCTTGAAAAGGGGAGTAGTTTCTCCTTTAGATAGGCATGTTCTGACTGCCTTTCTGGCCTTGTAGTATCAAGGAAACATCCTCCTCTTTCTTTTTATAGACCCTCTTGGGGTTGTTTCCATAACTTCCAGACTGGATGTTCTCAGCAATAGCTTTTAAAGTGGCTAGGTCTTGAATCTTTCCTGAGTTCAATCCCATCTCAGCCATCTCTCTATGTTTGATCATTTCATAAAATGGCTTACCAATGCCAGCTAAGACTCTCTCATAGAAGGGAGCTTCTTGTATGACTATGAAGGTCATCACCATTTCCGACTCAGTCATAAAGGGAATAACTTGAGCAGCAAGGCGCCTCCACCTTTGAGCATACTCTCAGAAAAACTCATTGGCTTATTTCTTGACCTTGGTAATTTGGTACCGGTCAGGAGTCATCTAAGACTGAAAACTGTATTGACTGAGGAAGGCATGAGCTAGCTCCTCCCAACTATGGATCTTAGAATTTTCTAATCTAGTGTACCATGATTGGGATTCTCTAGTTAGACTCTTTTGAAACAGCTGCATTCTGAGCTTTTCATCTTCTACATAAGATCCGAATTCTCCAATGAATACCTTCAAATGTGTGTAAGGATCTCCCAACCCATCATATTTTTTAAAGTCAGGAGTTTTGAACTTTTCTGGATAATGAACACCAGGGAATATACAAAGGTCAGAATATAAAGCACTCCCGTGTGTTCTAATCCCTTTGATAGATCGAATGGTCTATTCCATTTGAAGAACTTTCTTCCTGATCTCACCAGTGTCTGGATCTTCTTTGAGATGGGTGATTTCAGGAATTTTATTAGTTTTGTCCAGCTAAAACTCAGGTATATGAGCTTCTTTGTCTAGACCTTGAGTTCCTCCCTGTGCAGAGGATTTTGTATGTATGGGTATTCATGGACCCTGAGTAGACTGGTGTAGTTCTTTGAGTAGAACATCCAAATCTGTAATTTGTTTGCTTAGTCCTTCAAACTCCTCGCGGGATACAGGAGTAGGACTAGACTGACCAGATGAAGCCGTACTTGGCTGTAGGCTTGTTTCCTTTTTGGACTTTAAACGGGTAACAGGCCCAATTGTTTCCCTACAAAAAACTTATGTAGTTTAGTCTTAGGGAATGTATAAACAGTATGTGATGTGTCTATTTTAGGAGTATTATCCTGTAAAACGGATGTTAGCTGTTTGTAAGATAGTATGGTAAAAAAGGAATACATGTACACATTTTCCTTTATACTTTCCATTACAATGAGATTGACATGGAATGTAATTACAAGTAATTGAATTTACAAGTAATTGAATTTATAAGTAATTGAAATGGGAAAGTATGAAGAGACTTCCCTCCACGTTTGGTTTATCAAAGGCTGACCTATCTTAGGTTACTCTCGCGGCTTTTTGGCATGAAGGTCCCCAAATCATCGCAATTTACTTGACGGGAAGTTAATCCAGTCTTTCAACTGGAGTGAATCTGGGTGGTGCCTTTCCTGAGCCTCATTGGAATTACTCTCCCAACGAGTCCAGTAATCAAACACCGACAGGATAGCCTCCAGGTGGAGGGACCACATAGCATACATGTACATATAACGTGTCTCACCATTTATGGAAATGATGACATGTGCGAAGCATTTTAATATCACAAGTAGATATAATGCGAAGCACTAAGTGAAGTAAGTAAATTCATTCATACACATATTAAATGTAAATGCAACATCCACACACAAGCATATAACAGTTTTGACAAGCTTGTAATAGCGGCTTAAGCCCTCTTACTAGAGCCCCTAGCAGAGTCGTCACCTGTCGACGTCAGGATTTTTACTGTCCCTTTTCTGTTCTTGTCTTTAAGTGTTCTCATGTTAGGTGAGATTTGTTTGAAAAAACAAGTTGTGAAAAGGTCTGACGTGTATATGTCGAAGATTGATCGTAAGTGTCGCCAGCTTGGTATTTTTAAATGGTTGCATTAACTCAACCGAGAAAGGTTTGCACAATGACCCAATGAGATGACATCGCTTAATAGGTCTGCGTGAAACCGAGATTCGTTGGGTCCAGGGCTTGATTATCTGAGAGGAAGGTGTTAAGCTTCCCGACATTCATTCGTGTTGATAGCCACTTTTTTTAATTAAACTGTTATATGAATGTGTGTGGAGGGTCAATGTGCAGTTATTTGAAAGTAGTGATATGTCTCATTTGCACCTATATACAAAGGGTTTGAAATTTGCATAAAAGTTCAATTTTAACAAGATATAGTAATGATGTTTTGTAAAAGAAGTTTTTCAAACCCTTATTCTCAATAGTAATTAAGGCCTTTGATACTTCTATTTTATTAAATGTTCGGCTTGATTGCTTTTATTTTCGAGATGTGAGGCATCTTCGAGAAAATAAGGTATATAGCAGTGCCAAACTCCTTATGGGCATAATAGTCATCTAAGAAATTCAAACACCATAAATAATGTACAAGCTGATTACATCCGAAAATGCCATGATTCCTAGGCTCACATGATGTAGCAGTTTGTGTGAAAGTTGTAAGCAATTATATATATATATATATATATATATATATATATATATATATATATATATATATATATATATATACAATCCAACCACCACAAAACAAACTTCAAATGGACTGGAAATGTAAATATATAAAAGCGGTAAATATATATATAGAGACAATTGACCACCACGAAGCAACTCCATGGGGGATTGGAAATGTAAATAAAGCAGTAAAGACGATCAACCGCCACGAAGTAAACTCCAGACGGGACGAAATGTAAATAAAGTAGTAAAAACGATGAACCGCCATGAAGTAAACTCCATGCGAGACAAAATATAAATAAATTAGTAAAAGGCCACGAAGTAAACTCCAAGCCTAACAAAAATGTAAATATATATATATATATATATATATATATATAAAGTTGTAAATGCACTGGATATATATCGATTAAGGCTCGGTTTGTCAGTTCAGTGATATATATATATATAAAAGCAGTTAACGCACCGGATATTATATCCAGGCTCAATGTATATATATATATTTATATTTATATTTTTGCCAGGCCTGGAGTTTACTTCGTGGCCTTTTACTGCTTTATTTACATTTCATCCCACCTGGAGTTTACTTCGTGGCGGTTCATCGTTTTTACTACTTTATTTATATTTTATCTCGCTTGGAGTTTACTTCGTGGTGGTTGATCGTCTTTACTACTTTATTTACATTTCCAATCCCCCATGGAGTTGCTTCATGGTGGTCGATTCTCTCTCTCTCTCTCTCTCTCTCTCTCTATATATATATATATATATATATATATATATATATATATATTTACCGCTTTTATATATTTGCATTTCCAGTCCCCCATGAAGTTCACTTCGTGGTGGTTGACCGTCTGTATATATATATATTTATAATTGCATACAGCTTTCATATAAATTGCTACATCATGTGAGCCTGGGAATCATGTGATCACAGATTCAGTCTCCTGAATCTAGATTCAGTTCCCGTGATGGACATTTTCGGTTTTAATCAGCTTGTACATTATTTATGGTGATTGAATTTCCTTAGATGGCTATCATTCTCATAAGGAGTTCTGCACTGCTATATACCTTATTTTCTCTAAGATGCCTCGCATCTCGAAAATAAAAGCAATCAAGCCGAACATTTAATAAAATGGAAGTATCAAAGGCCTCAATTACTATTGAGCATAAAGGTTTGAAAAACCTCTTTTAAAAACATCATTACTATATCTTGTTAAAATTGAACTTTTATACAAATTTCAAACCCTATGTATATAGGTGCAAATGAGGCATAGCACTACTTCCAAATAACTGCACATTGACCCACACACACACACACATATACATATAACAGTTTAACTGAAAAGTGGCAGTCACCTTGGTAACACGGATGTCGGGGGGTGCCTAACACCTTCCCTCCTCATAATCAAGCCCTCGGACCCTAACGAATCTATGTTTCACAAACATGTTAAGCAGTGTCACATCACTTGGTCAATGTGCAAACATTTTCTCGGTTGAGTTGGTCCAACCATTTAAAAATACCAACTGGCGACTCTTACAGTCCAATTGTCGACATATACATATCGGACATTTTTGCAACTTATTTTTTCAAACAAATCTCACCTAACATGAGAACACCAAAAGAAAAGAACAGAAAAGGGACAGTAAAAATCTCGACGTCGACAACACCTTTTTCCAGTTTAATTTACTAACTCAATTTATTAATCACACTCAAGTAGAATAAGCCATCTCTCGATGCACTAACACCATATTAACTTAAATCCACAATTTGATAGAATTAAGCCAAACACCCTAATTAACTAATTCACTATATCTCTATGTGATTTAAAATTAAATAAGGTTTAAATTCCAAGTTCTTTAAGGATTACATGCGATGTTAGGTACATCTATATCCTAAACATTCATCAAGATTCCATTAAAACACAGAATTCAAGAACGCGTGCTAATGTGATTAGGTCTAGATTCATACATCATTTCTCAAATCCATACAAATTCACATAAAATTGGTGATCAAGCAATTCATAAATTAATATAAATCACAATAGATAAACTGAATTGATAGTAATATTTAAACTGAATTTAAGGCATGATAATTATTATTCAACAATAAAGATCATTGCAAGCCTAAAAAGTAATTTAATTCATAATCAATGAATTAAAAACTAAATAAAATAAAGAAATCATCATCCCAATTATAAGAACTAAATTTAAAAAGAAGAATAGTAATACACCACCCTTCTTGGCCTTCAATTCTGCAATCTTCGTGAATCTCCTTCCTTGCTTTTCTCCTCTAATGATCTTTTTTAGGTTTGTAATATTCATGGATGCAATCAAATTGCACAAAATAAGCGGAAGGATGGAAAAATATAGTTTTAAAATTTTACAAACCATATACCCGAATCATTCTTTATGCACAATTATTAATTAAACGAAAAGATAAAGAACAAGAATCATACCCTTGAAGATTCGAGCTTCCTCAGGTACAAGTTCACCACCAAATCATTTCGCGTTCAACTTGAGTCCACCGGGTTTGGTTCCTTTATTTGATCAAAGTTAGCCACCCAAGTGTTTGGCCTCTAGAGGTGATCCACTGAGGAAAAAGAAAGATTCAAGAAGATGGGTGTTTAGTAAAACCCTAGTTTTTCTATCTCTCATAGAAAATAGTGTACTCTCCCAACTATTAGAATTACGTATTCACGTGTGTTGTGAAAGTGTCAACCAGCACCCATAATAAGACTCATTTTATTTATAGATGTAGGCAACCCTCCTTAACAATTAAGAAATTAGGTTTTATTTTAATTAATTAAATTCCTTTAATTAATTAGGCTCCCAATCTTATTAGGAATATATGAAATTACTTTTGTTAATTAATCTCCAAACTACTTTAGGAATTAATTAATAATAGTAGTAATAATAATAATAAGACTCCTCTTATTAATTTATATTTAATATTTCTAAAATATTAAAAAAAATATTAAGCTATTTAATTTATTCTATCACCATAGATTAAATTAAATATATGTAACTTATTATTACGATTATGCTATTAACTTCTTAAATAATTATTCTTCCTTTTATGGTGTGACCATTTAGGTCCTCCATATTAAACCAGTTGTGAATAAACTAATTAGAACAATTCTAATCTTATTTAAATAAATAAATTAAATAATTAATTTATTTAAATAAATAAATAATATTTATTCTACAATAGGGATAAGCCTCCCTACCGATTAACGATTTTCCAGATAATATAGATTTCAACATTAATCATAAAAGAACCTTTGAGTAAATAGTTACCGTACAATTCAATCCTTCCACCATACAATGTCCCAATTAAATATAAGACATAGAATTACTGTCAAGTCTTATTTTATTTAATTATATGTATTTCGACTCTTAAATGAACAACTCCAAATAATGCAAATTATAAACTCCTTTCTAATTTCATTCTGCCTTGGCCAAGGACTACTGGGTTGTCATTTATCGAATCACATAGGACATTTCTCTTCTTTTACTAGAAGCGGTAGATTCTTTATTGATCATACATTATCTCCATGTAAGACTTATTATACCCAAGCATACCCTTTGATATGCCCTAAGGGTCTTAAGGAAAAAGTCAAAGTATAATTCATCATACACAAGATACTATGATGATTTCAAGTCCAAGGATCACTTATACAACAATCACTACAGGAATTCCTATTTACAGGCAAGTAAAACTCCATTAGGTATTCCTTAACGAGCCACGTTCAGTGAACTTATTCTCTAATAAGCACCTACATACTTGCTTTAGTGTCTCCACACAAATAATCATGAGATCAATCATCCTCATCCAATGACCAAACAACGTATTAGTTTTAAAAGTAAATCAATCTGGATCGTCGGTGGTGGTTTTAAAAGTAAATCAATTTGGACCGTCGGTTGTGGTTTTAATAGTAATCAATATGAACCGTCCGTTCTAATAGTAAATCAATCTGGACCGTTCGTGAATTAGTTACTATTTAGTCCATTCTCCTATAAATAGAATCTTAATTCTTCTTTCATTCTCACCAATTCACTGAGATTCACAAGAGGTACTATAGAGAGAGAAATTATAGAGAGCAAGAAGAAGAGTATTCTACTACTTCACTATCATTAAAGATCCAAATTTTCTACTAAGGTAAGGGTATTATTTCTTTCAGATTCATAAGGAATACTATTTTTTTGTATTCATCCTTTAATATGTCAGAATA
This sequence comes from Panax ginseng, assembly GCA_020205605.1. Classification (NCBI taxonomy): domain Eukaryota; kingdom Viridiplantae; phylum Streptophyta; class Magnoliopsida; order Apiales; family Araliaceae; genus Panax; species Panax ginseng. The sequence goes on along the minus strand of CM035131.1, from coordinate 58,707,537 downwards.
ACCTGCCTACGCGGATTACGTACCGTATAACAGGTGAAAATCCATTTGTAGTTTTGTTTGTTATTTCTTTTCATATTCTTAAATCTAAACTTACTATGGTAAGTATTGCTTCTATAACCCTTGAAATTAGTGGAATATCCTTGAGTTTTACGCTTCATCCAGTATCGTTTTATTGGAATATTGATCTGAACTTTCTTATTAAATATTAATATTTTCACCCGGGGTACTATTCACGAGTTACTATTCACCTAGTTACTATTCACTATAAAATTATTCACTCGGGTATTCGAGGCACTTTTCATGTTGGGATACTATTCACAGGTTACTATTCACCCAGTTACTATTCACTCAAATATTGTTCACTCAGGTATTTGGGGCACTTTTCATGTCGGGGTACTATTCACGGGGTACTATTCTCAAAGTACTATTCATATGGTACTATTCACTGAAAAATTTATTTCTTTTCTGTCCAAATTATTTTTGATACATGGATATTATTCTTGAATTTTACTCCACAAAGCAGTATTATGTTGACAATTTGGACATTATTTAATTTTGGATAAATTAAGTTATAAATCTTTAAAAAGTTATCCTTTGCTTTCTTTTAATTGAATTCTTATATCACTGTCATCATCCTCATGCTTATATTATGATGAAAGTCATCTTTGGCTTACGTTCATAGATGGACTGTTAATTGGTATGATTATGACCAAGGATAATTCGGTATGATCATGACCATTGATCATTACACGAATATTCTTGGCATGTAGTGCAAGAATAATTTGTGGACGTGATACTAATGAATATCATTGGCTCGTAGTACAGGGATGATTCGATGATGTGATTAATTTATTAAGCTAAGTCCCAGCAATAAAGTTAATGATAAACTTTTTAAATCATTGAAGATAGTAGATAGCATGTACTTGACTCTTCTAATGGATTGCTTGTTCTGCTGCAGTTAAACTTGTTGTCTATTATATTCTATCAGTTTAACATTGTTGAAGGCTAATGATAACTTATTCTGCATTATCTTAGTCATAATATTTCTTACTGGGCTAGTTGAGCTCACCCTTTCACTTCCATTGTTCTCTTCAGGAAATGATAACGTAGCCGGAACTAGTCGAGGAACGGAGTGATGGTCTGAGATGGTGTTATAGTAGTCCTCACTATTCTATAAAATAGTGTGACAATAAATGTAATGAGGACTCCATTTGAGTTTGGATATTGTCTAGATGACAATATTCGTGTAAAAACTCTCGGCTCATGTTGTATAATTAAATTTGTATTTGTATTCAGTACCATATATTTGGCGACCCAAATTGGGTGATGTATAACTATTTTGGGGGCGTCATAGTTGGTATCAAAGCTTAGGGATATGATCCCTAGCTGAAATGTGAGACAAGAACTAGGAGGGGAGAGATGAGAAATTCCTTCACTAGTATAACCTACCTAAGTTTATTTGATATTTAATTGATCGGTCAGAGTATAGGGATAATATGTGGCATGTAAATTAACCCTTATTTTGTGGCAGTGTTTGAAAATGGCAACTGAAAATGTCGAGATAAACAATAAAGCACATGAGACCGTTGAGTCACCAACGATCAATATCCAAGATAATGTGCAACAGGAAGACAATAATCCTCAGGTAAACAACAACACCGATCAAATGATGAACGATGGGATGTTCAGAGGCTTTATGCAATTCATGCAACATCAGGCGAGAGCGGCTCCTTTTCAAAATGCAGGTGGAAACACTAGCAACTCTCAGATGGTTACTACTAAGCAGTTCAATGAGCTGGGACCACCGGAGTTTTGGGGAGAGCCAAAACCACTTAAGGCGGAAACGTGGATAAAGTAGATCACCAAGATATTTGATGTCTTGGGATGCTCTGGGGAGAAAAAGGTTCCTTTTGCCACCTTCATGTTGAGAGGAGAGGCAGATTACTGGTGGGAATCAGTAAAACGTACTCAGCCTACCGCACTCAAAATGTCTTGGGAAAAGTTTCAAGAACTGTTCAACGACAAGTACTTTCCCGAAAGTATTCGTCACATAAAGGAGGTGGAGTTTATCAAGTTGGAGCAAAATAATATGATCGTGTCGTAGTACGAGGCTAAGTTTGTCGAGTTGTCCCGGTTCGCATCCCATTTGATTGATAATGATGAGAGAATAACGCGAATGTTTCTACGAGGTTTGAGACTCAAAATATGTCAATACCTCTTTTCTAACAAACTGTGTTTATATTCAGGCTTTGTAAATAAGGCTCAGTTATTGGAGCGCGATAATGAGTCAACCCAACCAAGAGAGAGCAGCCGACAAGTCGATAATACCAGTGGTAGCAATCATAGAAGCGGTGACAACAAACGTGGAGGGAATCAACATGCCAGAAATGGTAACCACTTCGATGGTAATCATGGCCAAAGTAATAAGAATGGACATTTTAAGAAGAGGAGATTCAATAATGATGGAAAGACGTCAGCACCAGCACCTATTATTAAGGAAGGAGAACGACTGTCGGTCGTATATTACAAATGCGGAGGGGAGGGACACATCAGTCCAAATTGTACGCAGTAGTCCAAAGCATGTTAAAATTGTGGAAGAGAAGGTCACCTAGCCCGATTTTGTCGTGCACCAAAGTCAAGTCCAACTGGGATGGAGGCATCAAAGGCCGTCCCAGATAGGACAAAACTGGTAGTTCAAGGGAGAGCATTTCTCGTAACCTCCCAAAAAGCAAGGAATCCGAACGAGGTGATCACGGGTAAGCTAATCATAAACTCTAGCGAAGTCTATACCTTATTTGATACCTGTTCTACCCATTCTTTTATTTCTCCTACTTGCGCTCAACGTTTAAATTTGACTTCAGAGAAATTAGACTTTGATTTATCTGTTGAAACTTCATTGGGAGAAACCTTCATTACATCTACTGTTTATAAGTCTTATTTGATTCAAATCAGTAACTGTACGTTACCTGTCGATCTTATATCTTTAAAAATACTTGCATTCGATGTGATTTTAGGAATTGATTGGTTGACTACTCATCATGCTAAAATTGATTATTTTTGTAAGGTTGTTAGCTTTCATATTCCTAACCAACCTATTATGCGAATTCAAGCAACCAAACCATTAAAGTCAATCACTGTCATCTTAAGCCATAAAGCTATTCATTTATTGAAAAACGGATGTCAAGCTTTCTTAGCTCATGTCATGGATTTAAACAAAAATATGTCAGTCTTGAATGATATTTCTATTGTTAATAAATTTTCTGACATATTCCCTGAAGAACTTCCTGGCCTACCCCCAGAGCGTGAAATTGAGTTTTATATCGACCTTGAATCCGGTACAAAACCCATTTCCAAAGCCCCATATTGAATGACTCCTATTGAACTTCAAGAGTTAAAAACCCAACTATAAGAATTGTTAGACATCTGTTTCATTCGTCCTAGTACGTCTCCTTGGGGTGCTCCTGTTCTATTCGTGAAGAAGAAAGATGGAAGTATGCGACTTTATATTGATTATCGGGAGTTAAATCATGTCACCATCAAAAATAGGTACCCATTACCTCATATTGATGACATGTTTGACCAGTTGCAAGGCGCCAAATTCTTTTCAAAGATCGATCTTCGTTCTGGATATCATCAGTTAAAAATTAAAATCGATTACATCCCAAAGACTGCTTTCAGAACTCGGTACGGGCATTACAAATTCCTAGTAATGTCTTTTGGATTGACTAATGCTCCTGTTTCATTCATGGATATAATGAACCGAGTATTCAAGGAATATTTGGATCACTTTGTGGTCGTCTTTATTGATGACATCCTTATTTACTCTAAAAGCCGTGAAGATCATGAGCAACACTTGAGGCTGATACTCCAAAAGCGTCGTGAGAACAGGTTATATGCCAAGTTGAAGAAATGCGAGTTTTGGCCTGAGGAAGTAGCATTGCTTGGGCACGTAATATCAAATCATAGAATATCTGTTGACCCAGAAAAGATTGAAGCAATTTAAAGCTGGGAGCAACCTAAGTCGATGATCAAGTCGTAGCTTTCTACCTTTAGCTGGTTATTATCAGAGATTCATAGAAGGGTTTTCTCGAATCGCTACTCCATTAACTCAGATGACTCAAAAAGATACAAAATTCGATTGGAGCGAGGATTGTGAGAAGAGTTTTCAAGAACTCAAGAGGAGACTCATTTCAGCACCTGTTCTGTCAATACCATCTGGTTCGGAGGGATTTGTCATCTACAGTGATGTTTCAAGCAAAGGTTTAGGATGTCTTCTCATGCAACATTGGAAAGTCATAGCCTATGCCTCATGATAACTCAGAGAATATGAGAGGAATTATCCTACTCATGATCTAGAGTTGGCAGCTGTCGTTTTTGCGCTTAATATTTGGAGGCATTACCTGTATGGAGAGAAGGTGAAGATCTATACGGATCATAAAAGCCTCAAATAATTCTTCACTCAAAAGGAACTCAATATGTGGCAACAATGATGGCTTAAGCTGTTGAAAGATTACGAGCATACCATTCAATACCATCCTGGAAAAGCGAACGTAGTAGCTGCTGATGCATTAAGTAGAATATCATATGCGGGTATGAGTGCGATATTGTCAACGCAAAGGCCCATTTTGTATGACTTACAAAGAATGGAGATAGAGTTAAAGACTCCAGGGACCCATGTGATAATGGTGAATATACGAGTAGAACCGACTTTAATCAATAAAGTTAAAGCTGCTCAAGCTACAGACCTGGAGCTGATGCGTATGAGGAAGAAAATGCAAGAAGGTGTTATTTCGAAAGCAAGAATCAAAGAAGAAGGAATACTTCAAGTCAACTCCAAACTTTATGTTCCTAACGATTCTGAGTTAAATTATAAAATCATGATGGAGGCACACAATACACCGTCTGCAACCCATCCTAGGAGTACCAAAATGTATCATGATCTTCGACATACATTTTAGTGGAGCAATATGAAGAGAGAGATAGTGGGGTTTATCTTAAGGTGTCTAACTTGTCAACGAGTCAAGGCGGAGCATCAAGTGCCAAAACGCCCATTATAACCACTTAAAATTCCAGAATGAAAGTGGGAGCACATTACCATGGATTTCGTTACTGGTCTTCCCAAGGTTTCTTAAGGCATAAATGCAATCTAGGTCATTGTTGATAGATTGACCAAGTCTTCTCATTTCTTACCAATATGAGAAACTTATACACTTGAACGACTTGCTCGTATGTACATAAACGAGATTGTAAGATTGCATGGTATGCCAGTATCCATAGTTTCTGATCGAGACCCAAGATTCACTTCAAGATTTTGGGTTAGTTTGTAAAAAGCTATGGGCACGGATTTACGATTTAGTTCGGCGTATCATCCTCAAACGGAAGGGCAGTTTGAGAGGACTATTCAAACTCTTGAGGATTTATTAAGACTTTGTGGCCTTGACTTCAAAGGAAGTTGGGACAAGTTCTTCCCATTGGTGGAGTTTTCCTACAACAACATATTTAAGAACGTATTTGCATGGCTCCTTTTGAGGCGTTGGATGGAAGAAAGTGTCGTTCTCCAGTATGCTGGGATGAGGTGGGTGAAGGAACGTTGTTGGGACTGGAGTTGGTACGTATGACTACGAAAAAGATTCAAACGATCCGATAACGTATAAAAACCTCACAAGATCGACAAAACAGTTATGTTGATCTTCATCAAAAGAACGTGGAATTCAATATTAGAGATCATGTGTTACTCCTTGGAAAGGAGTTACGAGATTTGGAAAGAGAGGAAAGAATAATCCTCGATTCATCGGCCCATTTATAATCCTCGATCGAGTAAGAACTGTGGCCTATAGACTCGCCTTACCGCCAAGTATGTCTTGTGTTCATAACATTTTTCACATATCTATGTTACATAAATGTGACGCCCCCAAAATAGGTATACATCACATATTATGAGTCGCCAAATACATGGTACAGAATACAAATATAATCTTTAATATACAATAAGAAAGCTATGAGTTTTAATACAAATATTGTCTTCTAGACAATATCCACTCTCAGAATAAGTCATCATTACATTTATTGTCACACTATTTAACAGAATAGTGAGGACTACTAATACTATCATCTGGACCGTCACCCGTTCCCTCGACTAGTCCCTACGTTCTCTCATTTCCTCAAGAGAACAAAGTGAAAGAAAGGGTGAGCTCAACTAGCCCAATAAGAAATATTATGACTAAGATAATGCAGAATAAATTATCATTAGTCTTCAACAGTGTTAAACTGATAAAATACAATAGACATCAAGTTTAACTGTAGCAGGACATGTAATTTATTAAAAGAGTCAAGTAGAGAATAAAATCTACTATCTTTTATGCTTTAAAAAGTTTTTCATCACTTTTATCGCTGGGACTCAGCTTAATAAATAATCCACATCATCCCTGCACTACAGCCAAAGATATTCATTAGTATCACAACCACAAATTATCCATGCACTACGGGCCAAGGATACTCGTGTATTCATCAATGGTCATGATCATGCCAACAACTGTTCATCAATGCACTACGGGCCAATGAGGACTTTTACCACATCATTTGTAACATTACGGTCATGATTATACCGAATAATCCCTGGTCATAATCATACCAAGTCCATCTATGCACTACAGGCCACAGATAACTTTCAACATAAAATAAACATGAGGATGATGACAATGATATACGAATTCAATAAAACAAGTTCAAGAATTAATTTATCCAGGAACTAATAACGTCCAAATTGTCAACATGATACTTCTTTGTAGAGTAAAATTCAAGAATGCTCAGAAGAATATTTCCATGAAAAGATACTGGATGAAGCGCAAATATCAAGTATATTCCACTAATTTCATGGAGTATAAAAGTTAAAACTTTAACCAACTGAGTATAATAAAGAATGGAATAACAAAAGAAATCACCATACATGTGGTATCAGAAACATATTATTCCAATGTAATAATAAATAACGAAAACGAAAGTTAAAGTAAATTTGCAAAAGCTGTGATGTTCCAATGAATAATAAAGACGGAACCAGTCCAAAATAGAAATGCATGCAGATGTGATATTCTAACGAAATAATAAATAACGAAACTAGTTCGAGCAAAATTGATGCCAAGCGTAATGTTCCAAATGTAATAATAAAGAAGGAACTGGTCCGGCGTAAAAACGCATGCATGTGGATATTCCATTCAGAATAATAAAGAATGGAATAACAGAAGTTCTCTTCATGAATACAAAAGAAATAATAATACCCCTTACCGTAAAAGAGACTTGATATCGGAGTAGTGAAGTAGCAGAATACTTTTATTCTTTCTCTCTATAATTTCTCTCTCTAGAGTTTCAGTGAATTCGTAAGAAATAATGACGGAATGAGCTTCTATTTATAGAAGAATGGACTGCATAGTAACTAACTTATGAACAGTCCTGACTAATTTACTTTTAATCGGACGGTCCATATTTAAAGCAAAATCTTTTAAATAAAATATAATATATTTATTTATAGTCTAATAAAACAACACTTATATAATATATATATATATATAATATCAGTACTCGTGATATATATAATACTGAACACAACTTAATTTTACAAGCACCAAAACATTTTCTCAACTTGTCTTGACAAGCTACGCAACCTTCCAATCTTTTCATAATATGGCCAATGAGAAAAACTAACACATCTCATTATAAAAGCCTTGACCAATAAGGAGACACCCTAGTGCACAAGTTATTAATAATAATGCCTAATTTGAAAAGTTTGGCCAAAATGTCAAGCTTGAACAAATAATCACATAACGTGCCAAAAAAAAAAACTACCGAATGGTATTCTTTGAAAATGATTGAGGGTCCCCCTTCATAATTTAATCTGTATACTTAAAAATCAAATAGAACTAATACCAGTTTTAACAAAATAATTGAACAAAACTGAGTCACTTCTCACATAAGCATCAATAATCAATACCGTGTGCTACTATGCAACCATGCGTATTACTGTACTTTTATTACCGAGTAGTTCAACAGTATTAACGATAAAACTTCCACCGTTATTTTCATAAAATATTTTTGTCGTTTTCTCAATCCGACAACAATTCTGTTGTAGGGTCCACCAATGATTGTGTCGTCGTACGAATATTCCCTGTTAAAATGAATATTCCCTGACCAATTGAATATTATATAACAACTTGCGTACTTTGCAAAATTTATAAATATTACCCACAACTATAACATTATATCAAATTTATTCCATAATATTCAAAAATGATATTTATAGAAAATTCATTTTTATTCATAAAAGTTGGGGTCTTACAATCTCCCCTTCTTATGAAATTTAGCCCTCAAAATTAGGGTACGTACCTGGTATATCAAAGAGGTAAGGATACCTTGATTTTATTTCAGATTCTAACTCCCAGGTCATTTCCTCAACATCATGGTTCCTCCATAAAACTTTGACTTGAGGTATAACCTTAGAGCGTAGAATATGTTCCTTCTTATCCAAGATTTGAACAGGAACCTCTTCATACATTAAATCTTCGGGTATTTCATCCGGTTATAACTCAATAATGTGGTTCGGTCTTTCACATATTTACGTAACATGGATATATGAAAAACGTTATGAACACGAGACATACTTGGTGGTAAAGAGAGTCTATAGGCTACAGTCCCTACTCGATCGAGGATTAAAAATGGGCCAATGAATCGAGGATTGAGCTTTCCTCTCTTTCCAAATCTCGTAACTCCTTTTCATGGAGCAACACGTAACAACACATGATCTCCAATATCAATTCCACGCCCTTTCGATGAAGATCAAGATAACTCTTTTATTTGGTCTTGTGAGGTTTTTATACGTTGTCGGATCGTTTGAATCTTTTTCCGTAGTCATACATACCAACTCTGGTCCCAACAACGTTGCTTCACCCACCACATCCCAAAGATATCTTTGGAGAACGACACTTTTTCCATACAACGCTTTGAATGGAGCCATGCCAATACTTGCTTGATAACTGTTGTTGTAGGAAAACTCCACCAATGGTAAGAACTTGTCCCAAATCCCCTTGAAGTCAAGGACACAGAGTCTTAATAAATCTTTAAGAGTTTGAATAGTCCTTTCTGATTGTTCGTCCGTTTGAGGATGATATGCCGAACTAAGTCGTAAATCCGTGCCCATAGTGACCTGGGAGGTGAGAAACCACGATCTGGAGAAAATGACCTGGGAGGTAGAATCTGAAATAAAATCAAGGTATCCTCACCTCTTCGACATATCAGGTATGTACCCTAATTTCGAGGATGAAATTTCATAAGGGGAGGTTGTAAGACCCCAATTTTTTTGAATAAAGAATAATTTTTCTCGAAATATATTTTTGAATATTATGGTGTGGATATGATATAATGTTATAGTCGGGGAATATTCGTTTTAACAGAGAATATTCGTACGACGGCACAATCATTGGTGGAACCCACAACGAAAGTATTGTCGTAGTTAGAAAATGACAGAATTATCTTTTATAAAATAAATGCGAAAGTTTTTACCGTTAAACTGCTTGAACTACCGTGTGGTAAAAATACGATGAATACGCGCGTGGTTGCATAAAGTAGCACACCAGTATTGATTATTGATGCTTACGTGAGAAGTCACTCAGTTATACTCAATTATTGCTACAGTAATTATTGCATAGTATCTCATGTTATTTGATTCAATTATTGTTACAGTATTAATATTTTATATAATTGAGACGACAAAGTTATTTATATTATTATTTACAATATTATTATTTGAAATATTGACGATGTCTAGAAAGTTCTGTCGAGAAGAGGTTTGGTCACCTAATTGAGCACTAATAGGGAGAAATCCTAATCAAAAAGCCCCCTCTTTCCTGGAAATGATCTGGTTGTTAAATATGGTGAGTTATAATATTAATGATGAATAATTGTTGAAGTATTAAGAATATGTTTATTGAAGATAAGTGAATTACAAAAGTTAGAGGGGAATAATTCAAACTTGGAAAACTTTAGGGGTACTAAAGTGTAATAAGTTAAATCAATCTGGACCATTGATGGTGGTTTTAATAGTTAATCAATCTGGACCATTTATGGTGGTTTTAATAGTAAATCAATCTGGACCATTGATGGTGGTTTTAATAATAAATCAATCTGGACCGACGGTGGTGGTTTTAAAAGTAAATTAATTTGGACCGTCAGTGGTGGTTTTAAAAGTGAATCAATCTGGATCGTCGGTGGTGGTTTTAAAAGTATATCAATCTGGACGGTCGGTTGTGGTTTTAATAGTAATCAATATGAATCGTCTGTTCTAATAGTAAATCAATCTGGACCGTTCGTGAATTAGTTACTATTTAGTCCATTCTCTTATAAATAGAAGCTTAAATCTTCTTTCATACTCACCAATTCACTGAGATTCACAAGAGAAACTATAGAGAGAGAAACTATAAAGAGCAAGAAGAAGAGTATTCTGCTACTTCACTATTGCAGTATCCAGCCTTCTACTAAGGTAAGGGGTATTATTTCTTACGTATTTATAAGGAATACTATTTTTCATATTCATCCTTTAATATGTCAGAATAACCTATTTACGCGAATTATGTACCGTATTACAAGTGAAAATCCATTTGCAGTTTCGTATGTTATTTCTATTCATATTCTTAAATCTAAACATATTATGGTAAGTATTGCTTCTATAATCCTTGAAATTAGTGAAATATCCTTAAGTTTTGCGCTTCATCCAGTATCGTTTCATTGAAATATTGATCTGAACTTTCTTATTAAATATCAATATTTTTCACTTGGGGTACTTTTCACGGGTTACTATTCCATATAATATTATTCACTCAGGTATTCAGGGCACTTTTAATGTTGGGGTACTATTCCTGAGTTACTATTCATAGGTTACTATTCACCTTATTACTATTCACTCAAATATTATTCACTCGGGTATTCGGGGCACTTTTCATGTTAGGGTACTATTCATGGGGTACTATTCCCAAAGTACTATTCACATGGTACTATTCACGGGGTATTATTCACCAAAAAGATTATTTCTTTTCTGTCCAAATTATTTTTGATACATGGATATTATTCTTGAATTTTACTCCACAAAGCAGTATCATGTTGACAATTTGGACATTATTGAATTCTGGATAAATTAATTTATAAATCTTTAAAAATTTATCCTTTACTTTCTTTTAATTGAATTCTTATACCATTGTCATCATCCTCATGCTTATATTGTGATGAAAGTCATATTTAGCTTATGTGCATAGATGGACTATTAATTGGTATGATTATGACCAGGGATAATTCAATATGATCATGGCCATTGATGATTACACGAATATTCTTGGCCCATAGTGCAAGAATAATTTATGGACGTGATACTAATGAATATCATTGGCCCGTAGTGCAGGGATGATTCAATGATGTGATTTATTTATTAAGTTGAGTCCCAGCGATAAAGTTAATGATAAACTTTTTAAATCATAGAAGATAGTAGATATCATGCTCTACTTGACTCTTCTAATGGATTGCTTGTTCTGCTGCAGTTAAACTTGTTGTCTATTATATTCTATCAGTTTAACATTTTTGAAGGCTAATGATAACTTATTCTGCATTATCTTAGTCATAATATTTCTTACTGGGATAGTTGAGCTCACCCTTTCACTTCCATTGTTCTCTTCGGGAAATGAGAACGTAGCCAGAACTAGTCGGGGAATGGTGTGATGGTCCGAGATGGTGTTATAGTAGTCCTCACTATTCTATAAAATAGTGTGACAATAAATGTAATGAGGACTCCATTTGAGTTTGAATATTGTCTAGATGACAATATTCGTGTAAAAACTCTCGGCTCATGTTGTATAATTAAGTTTGTATTTGTATTCAGTATCATGTATTTGATGACCCAAGATGGGTGATGTATACCAATTTTGGGGGTGTTACAATTGGCATGTCATTTCTTATCCGTAGTATATCAATATATAATACTAGGAATGTCACGACACTCCCACTGACCCTTTTGTACACACTAGGTTCATTCTTATTTTTGATAAAATCAAACTCTTTTGATTGTCTCATCAAAATGAATGTTCCATTTTTAAGAAGCTTGTTTTAATCCATTTCTCTAAGTGTCTACAACTCTTATCTCATCGTGTGTAACTGGATCATCATCTTCTATAATGTGTACCTCATCATCATCATCTATAATGAATCTATACCTCCCAGGTATCTTCAGTACTATTCCAGATTTATGATTCGGTTGTGGTACAATAGGTCTATCTACAAGTTCCTCTTATTTGACTTATAGTGTTTTTTGGTTCTTGAAATCTTCAAGATCAATTATCCTCCAACTAGCTCCTTCAATGTTAAACACCTTTATCTTAGTAGATTGCGTGTTTCGCAACAAACACCTTTTGCTAAGTAAAATTATAGAACATATACCCTAAACTTACTTTAGGATGTCTCATGAATCTGCACTTGTCAAATATGGCCAAACTTATTCCTTTGAAACCTTTTCACATAAGTTGGACAACCCCTTATCTTAACATACTTATGATTAGGAATCGTCCCTGTCCATAACTTTTATGGAGTCTTGGGGCCGGATTTTGAGGTTACCTTTTCGTAGATATGCAGCCATTTCTAGGGCATAACCCCAGAAGAATACTGGAATGTTGGTAAAATCATTATGGACAACACCATGTCCAACAAGGTACATTTTTTTCCTTTCAAATAAATCAATCAATTATTGCATATCAGGAGGCATCCATTATGAGAAAACCATTTAAGATGATCTAGAAACTTATTGCACAAGATTCCTTCCTTAATCTAATCAAAGAATCGTAATAATTTTCAAATTAGTTTCACTTTTGAATTCTTTGAAACTTTTAAATAATTCATACTTGTATTTCATCAAATACAAACATTCAACTCTTTGAATGATCATCTCTTTTTCTTATACTAATTTTTTCAATATGCAAAATTATTTTCACGTAAGTCAAGTATACAAAATCCATTAAGTGATATTCCAGTTTTATACAAAACATTATTATTATAAATAGAACAACAATTGTTCTTAAATATAATACCAAAGATTTCATTGTCCAACAACAAAATGGAAATAATGTTTCTAACGAGAACTAGAATACAATAACAACTTATTGACTTAATAGATTTGCCCATAAGCAATGCTAAACTATAAGTTTATATAGCTAATGCAACAACCTTTGCTTCATTTCCCACACATAGGATTACTTATCTTTGTTTAGCTTTCTACTTCTGCTTGGTCCCTTCATAAATATATATTTATGATAACCAAAGTCGGTATCCAATACCCAAGTAGAACCTTTACTTAAAGAAAAATTTATTTTAAATCATGAACAAAATTGTATTTGTAACCGAAACTTCACTAAGCTTCTTCTAGTTAGACTCTGCAAGATGCTTCTTGTAATTTCTTTTACAGTGTCCTGGCTTATTATAGTGGAAGCAAACTCCTTTACTATCCATATCAGTTTTGTTCTTATTATCCTTTGTTTTTGCCTTTCTATTTACCTTCTTTGAATCGTTCTTCTTTTCAGAAGATCATTTGTCCCCTACCAGTAAGACTTGGTCTTTCTTGGTTGGAAAGTGACTCCCAACATTTTTCAACATGTTAAGCAAATCCACAAAGTTGATATCTAGCTTGTTCATATGAAAAATTCACAACAATTATGAGAAGGAGTCCGGGAGTAACTGCAAGATCAAATCTTGGCTCAACTCTCCATCCATGATAAAAACCCGTTGTCCTAATTTGTTCAATCAAATTGATAATGGGCTTTTGTTTGTATTGTATTGTCATCGGTCATTCTAGATCGGAAGAGCTCCTTAGATATCTAATATCTATCAGTCCTACTTTCCTCACCATCAACTACTTGACGTGCAGGAGTATAGTAGGAGCATCCATAGTTTCATGCTGACGCTGAAGCTCGTTACTCATGGATGCGAGCATGATGCATTGAGCCAACTGTGCATCATCTTGCCACTTTCTAAAAGTAGCAATCTCTTCCTAAAAGGGATTATCTGCAACCATTGTAGGGATAGGCGTATTAAGGACATAAGATAGCTTTTCAGCCATGAGAACTATTCTCAATTTCCTTAACCAATCCATTTAATTCGGTCCGATTAATTTAGCATCTAATATGTTAAGCAGTGATAGTAATTTAGACATTGTAAAATTTTGTAAATGAATTTATTCTTAACAATATTTTAGCATACATTCTTTTATTAATTACTAAAATAATTTAGGTCTTGTTTTAAATTGGTATCACCCACTATTTTCTTCAAACTATATTACCCTCAATAAATATAGTTCGACAATATTTAATTAAATATATACTAGTGAGAATAAGGATCTCATTTCAAATGTATATAGCCTTGTATGTGCACAACAAACTATATATAAATAAATAGGTAGACAACTCTTGTCAATTACATCAACTATGCAACTTCTTGTATTTTGCCTCTTAAATCATAATGGTCAAGTGTGTGTGTACCGCCCCAGAAAAATCGAATTTTTGAGAATTAAATTTTTATTTGATTATGTGGATTAAATGAATTTAATTAATTATTTATGGGAGTAAGCTATTTGAAGGTCATTCTATGACCTAGACATATCGGAATGTCGTAGTATTTTGGCTACGTGGTAGAATTAAAGTGTTTGAATATCCAAGATAAAAATAAAAACTTTCCGAGAAATTTTCCGAAAAACACTACTCACGCATTTCTGCTCGGAAATTATTTTTGAACTTCCAAGAAATACGTAATGATAGAATATTGACGTGAGATAGAATATCCAATAATATTTTAGTTATGGCAAATTCAGTTTTTCGCCTGCGGACTTAAAAACCTAACGGTTAGGGAAAGTGATTTCCAAAAAGGAATTTAAATGCGTATAATGAATTAAATCAATGATCGTATAATACGTAGGTATTGTACGAAGTAATAAATATTAGTATGATACGAGGTATTATACGAGTTTGTATGAGTGATGGAATGTCGTATACTAAATAAGTATATGAGTTAGAATACGAGATTAATATGTAGATTATACGTTATAAGGCTTTAAGCCATATGTAATGGACTTGTAGGATAGTGTAGGAAATTGTAATGTCCAATTGGGATAATAATAAAGCCCAATAAGAATTAATGTTAAAGCCCAAATATTTGTAATGTTAAGTCTAATGTAGATTAATGAACAAGCCCAAGTGCTTGTTTAATTGCAAGCCCAATGTATAAGTTAGGTTAATTAACCCTTAAGCCCAAACTATTAATCCAATGGGTTAGGGTGACCAATGGGGCAACCCATGATCATATGGGTGAATTGGTGACCAAGAACTTTGTGTGATGAGCAAGTAGACTTAATGATCAAGTAGACTTAATGGCTAAGAAATGTGATGAGCAAACAAAGGATAAAAGTTGTGCTTAACAAGTAAACTTAAAGGCTAAGTTATGTGATTAGCAAGTATACTTACTGATCAAGTAAATGTGATGCCCAAGTATTGGATAAATGTTGTGATGGCCAAGAAAAAAGTGTGGAGGCCAAGTTAACTTAGTGCTTAAGCTTGGAATAGTAAGGAGGTGATTAAGGAGGTGGGTTGGATTAATGACCCATATGCCCTAACCTAGCAACTCCTATAAATAGCAAGCTTTGGATTTCATTTGTTCCTTGTTCAAAAACACCAAAACTTATAACTTATTGGTTAGAGAGAATAAGCGAGAATAAGCTAGAAAGCTAGTCTTTCATAGTTCAAGAAGCAAGTAGAAGATTAAAGATTAACCGAGTGATATTCAAGGGTAAGCAATCTTAAACCATGATTCTCTTTCTCTTCCATTGTTAGAGAAGTGGGTAGTGGTAGAACATGTATGTTAAGGAATGATAAGAATGATTAATCAATGGACTTAAGCCGTATAAGTCATGAATAAGTAATTCAAACTTAATTAAGTTATGAACTCATGAGAAGCTTATTTGAACTACTCATATATTTACCTTAATAAGATGGTATGATAAAGAGATGTGAGAATGATGGTTAGAAAACATAAATCTTTATAAGTCATGAGAAATGAAAGTGTATGTATTTTGTACTTTAATAAAGTTATAAGATCACAAAGAACAAGAAAGAACATATCATGTATGTAAGTTAATGAAATGAATAGGTTAAGATGTTAATATGATGGATAGAATCCATTTGAAACAAAGAACAAATCATAAGTAATGAAGTTACGGCGGAATTCACGAGTTCAGACAATAATCGTCAAATTCGTAAAAATCTCGGAATGGAGGTTGAATTTTGATATTGAGCTTGGAAACATTATTTTTCAATGAAGACAAGTCATATTTGGCATTATCGAGTTGTGGACTCGAAAATGACCAGATTCTGACTTAGAACGAAGAAATGAGCGTTGAACGTTCACGAACGTTTATCATTTTCGTTAAAATGAACTAATAGGTGAATTTTTAGCGAACGAAGTCAAATAGATAAAATTCTTGCATGAACATGTATAGTATGTAATTTGTGAACCGTAGGCTTTTGAACGAGCCAATTCGGACTTAAAACGAAGAAGTTATGCGTCCGAGAATTTCGCAAAGTTAGAAAAGCATCAAAATTTTTACGAGGCACGAGTCCGCACATGCAGTACGACTCCGAACACAAAGGCCAACACCATGATGTGAGGTTTGAGATAGGGTACACTGCTAATTGGCGCCACAAATAGTATATATATCAAAGGAGACTCATGCAAATACGAAGTTTGGACCTTACCCATTGCCAAGTCACGCCATGTGACATGACAAAAGAGAGCAATAATGCGTGATGACGCTTGACCTTATGGTTTGCATAAAGATAAATGATTATAAAGATAAAAGGAAAGACAAATGAAGTAACACAACCTTAACAAACATAAGGTGACATTATTAAGATATTCTTAAACCTTAAGTATGATCACTTAGGGTTGAAGATAAATAATTGAACGTGAACGATATGCAGTAAGTGTACTTAACCAATGACGATCAAGTTTTGATTAATAACGTAAGAATGTTAGTAAGTCGTGAGGAAGGATGATTAACTCGAAACGAGTGGTATTAATAATAATTTCAGTTAAGTTATAGAAGAGAAAGAAGTTGGTAAGAATGATGTAAGTTATAACGGTAAGCCGGAACCAATAATAATTAATCTAATACAGGATTAGATTGAGAAGAAGGGTAAGATTAATTAAGAACCATGTATGTTCATTCATGACCTAATGTGGTATGTTAAGTGGCTATGTATTGTAGAGACCATAAAGACTCAAAGGAAAACTAATTTTACTGTAGCAGACGCTGAAGGCAAGTTTTTCTAAACACTTGTCTAACCTTCGTGTTAGCCAGATTTTCAGTGATTCTTGTTATAAGACGCAGGAATTGTTTACGAAAATGTCGATGCCAGTTTTAACTCGGCTAGACTAATCTTGAAGATTGATTGATTTATTTACAAGTCTTTCAATATAGAATTGTTAACGCTATCCTACGCCAATTGTTTGGTACGGATTCAAGGTAAGCCTGAGTATGAATAAACAAATCTATTTTTCATCGATTATTCGATGGGCACACGAGGTTGCCAAAACTTAAACGTACATATGTTTAATGAATGTAGTGTTGATTAACATAGAGTACTATGGGCTGATCACCCAGAAGTGCTCGTAAGATATACCGGACTTACGGACTTAGTGTCGGGTTATCCTTTTCAAAGAATTATGAAATGCTCATGGACTTTGACCAGGATAAATGTTTTACTGAATATTGTCATTGTAAAACATTTTGAAGGAAAAGAAATGCTCTTTTGAATTATTGATAGTACTTCGTAACTACTATCCTGTTATTGAAGATATATGATTCCTATGTTTCAAGCATGTTGTTTGAAAGAAATTGTTGTACTTGTTGAGCTTGTTATGCTCACTCTTGCTTGAACCATATGAATGCAGCTAGAATCGAACGAACCGAGGTATCTGACAAGGATAAAGGCAAGACGAAGATGAACGATTACTTTACCTTGTAATAAACTAGTAAGTTGTATATATTATAGTATGATGAACAAAGAATGTAATGGTTTTAGAACCTGGGAACGGGATGTAATATTATTAATGTAATAAGAATGTCGTTGATACACACATTTTGATGTCGTTTCAATAGAATGAATGTATGCGATTATGAGTACCGTAGCACCATCTGCATCATCGGGTTGGAAGATACCCTTGATTTGGGGGCATCACAAGTTGGTATCAAAGCATTAGGTTATAAAACTTAAGGGGACAAGAACCTTAGGCTAATAACCTCGTTAAGGAAGAAAAGTCCAAAGGAAGTAAACTCGAGCTTTACTTAAGTTGAATGAGTTAATAAGGTATTGAGGAAACTCAGTACCGAAAGATTTAAAAGATGGAAAGTAACCCTAAATAAATTAAATGTGATTTATCTTATATTATTGTGTGTTATGTACAAATCAACATATATGTTATTGTAGGATGTCGATCGATAGCTTGATGTATAAAGATATACACGCGGTGAGTGAAGATATAGTGAACAGAGTAGAGCCTGTACCTATAACGGTGGCAGAGGTACCATTAGTGATTCTAGAGGAGTCAAAAATAGAGGATTACTTTTCTAAGGAAGACTACTCTGAGGGAGATATGGATATAGTGTCATACTTTAGTATGATGAACGATGTGGAGGAAGGGATGGAGGTAACATCGGTTGATACGGTGGTACCTACACTAGAGTCATCACCTCCAGATGCAATGAGTTCATTGTATCTGGCGAAGGTGTGAGGAATGTGCAATCGAAAGTGCGGTTATGCGAAATCGTAATGAAGAGATTAGTGCTCTTTATGTAGCGAAGGAGTCTGCAGAAGTAGATTTTGAGTCAGATCATGATGAGGAGGTGCTCATGATAAATAAGGCTAGGGATTATATGAACGAGGTGGTAGAGCTTCGTAGGAAACTGGAGGAGAAGGACCGAAAGATAGCACGGATGTCTTACATCCATAAGAGTGCTCATAAGGATTTCAAGCTTAAAGTTGCTTGTTATTCAATAGAGTCGGGGCAGACTCGACATACTATTAGTCAGGATAAAGTAGCGAAGATTGCGAATGAGAAACATGAGGACGCTGTTATGCATTATTAGAACTCTAGAGTAAATAAATATAGTGTAGTGACGTAAAACCCTCTTTTGTATAAAAGGGTAGTCTTTTTGTAAATCCCAACTTTTGCGAAGTTCAATTGCGGGATAGAAATGTAATAGCTTTTGGCTATGTAAAACAAATTGTAAATAGTTTCAAACTATGAAGAAGCATATTAATATAATGAAGTTTTTATTTAATGTGCTTTGATGTGGTATGAGGTATTAGTATGGAAGGATAACCAAGAAAGTAAATAGATAATAATGAAATTTTATTTATTTAATCAGAAAATGCCGCCAAGGAAAAGACAATGTAATCAGAAAGCGGAATCACATAATGAAAATCAAGGGGGTCAAAACAACCTTATGCAAGAGTTCGTTAAGTTATTAACGGTTGCATTTAACTAAGCCGGGGGTAAAGTACCCGCCGAACCTTAAAGCATAGGTTCACCGGAGTTCAAAGGAACGACGGACCCAATAGAGGCCCAGACATAGGTAAAAGAAATAGAGAAGGCATTTGTTATTATAAAACATAGGTGAGGCGCACAAGACTTCTTTTGCGACTTACATAATGAGAAGGGAAAGCTAAATTTTGGTGGGAGGCTCACCAGGGTGGGGCTAGAACAGATGGGGTAACGTGGGAACAGTTCAAGAAGGTTTTCTTCGAGAATTATTTCCCTACAAGCATGTAAGGGAGGATGGAGATTACGTTCTTAGAACTTAAACTAGGGGACATGATGGTTCCCCAGTACGCAGCTAGATTCAATGAATTGGCAAGGTTTTCTCCACACCAAGTGGACACTAAGAAGAGGAAGGGTCGTAGGTTTGAGCAGGGCCTGAAACCCTGGCTCTATAGTAGGATTTCTATGTTCTAGAGTATTTCCTGTGGGACCATTCTGTAGAAGATGATTATAGCCGAGAGTGGTAGTGAGGCATTGACTCAATACCACAAAGAGAGGAAGAATAAGAGCAAGGGAGAAGGAGGAACCAAAGCAGAGAGTGTCAGTGGTAGTGATAGTATGCCAAAAAAGAAAGAATTTTAATTCCGAGAATATTAGAGGGGGAATAAGGGGATCCTAAGCATAGGACCGAGGTATGTAAGACATGTGGAAAGACTCATCTTGTAGTCTATCTGAAAGGGAAATCGGTTTATTATAACTGTGGACAGGAGTGTCATATATTACCCAATTGTCCTAAATCTAAGAAAAACCATGGTTGTTTTGTATGTGGGTCGTTGGACCACATGGCAAGAAATTTCCCAAAGAAGGTGTCAGAGGAAAGCAAAGGTGTTAGTAGTGGTAAGTTAGCCATGATGCAGTTGCATCAGCGGATTTAGTGGCAGGTATCATTCCGATCAATACAATGAATGTTTATGTGATGTTTGATTGGAATGCTACTTTTTTTTATAACATGAGAGTTTTCTAAGTGATTAAGTTCATTCTCGGAAGGGATTATAAATACCTTTATACGTTAAGGTAAAGAATGGGGAAATAACTTTCGTTAATTATATTCGTGGAAATGGCTTCATGAATAAGGAATGTAAGCAAGTATTGGTAGATAAGTACCGATAAAGTTGAGAGAATTTGAAGTAATTCTCCTTATGAATGAGTTGATTAACCATAGAACTTTAATAAATTATTAGAATAAAAGTATGAATCTTCGGTTTTCTAAAGTAACCCAAGGTAGTATTTTACGGTAATCAAACACCGCGACGCTTTTATTATCTAACCATGGCGCAAGTTAGGAGGATGTTAAGGAAGAGGATGAATTGTTACGTTTGCGTGTCGACTATCATAAAGGGAGTAAGTTAGCGGTTGAGAGTAAATACCAGTGCCCAAGATCAATGATCTATTTGATCAGTTGAAAGTGGCAAAGTATTTTTCTAAGATAGATTTATGTGCGGGGTATTATTGGTAAAATGTAAGGAAGGATGAGATACCTAAGATGGTGTTCAGAAGTCTTTATAGTTATGATGAGTTTCTGGTTATGACATTTGGGTTAACTAATGTGAAGAAGTTAGACTTTCCGTAAGGGGTGCCGAGCAAGTCGGTGGTAAATTGATAGGTACTCTTGTGACGTGCTATGGTTGAAAGTACCATTAGCGTCACAGAGTGTTCAAATATTATTTGGACGAAGGTGTCATAATGATCATTAATGATATTCTAGTCTAATTTAAGACATCAAAATATCACATTGAACATTTGATGATAGTGTGAGAAACACTACGGAGGGAGAAGTAGGATACAGAATTCGCTACGTGTGAATTGTAGCTTAAAGAGATGGAAAGATTTGTTATTGAGAAGTATGTTGGGAATGAGAAGTGAGAAAATATATTTCAGGAGCTAAAAGGAAGGTTAAGTGAGGCATCTGTATTGTCTTTATCAGATGATAAGGAGGATTTTATAGTGTATCTCGATGTTTCGCATAGATGATGAGATTACATTCTCATGTAGCATGGCAAAGTCATTGGGTATGGATCACGCTAGTTAAAGGATTATAAGGAGGTTTATCCTACTTATGATCTAGAATTGGCAGCTGTAGTTTTAGAATTAAAAATCAAAAGATAGTATTTATAAGGGGAGAAGTGTGAGATATACACGAACTCTAAGAGTTTGAAATAAATCTCCACACAGAAGAAGTTGAATATGAAGTAGAGAATGTGATTATAATGGATAAAAGGTTACGATTGTGATATGTTATATCATACATGGAAGGTAAACGTAGAAGCCGACGCGTTAAGTAGGAAGGGTATGGAAAAGCTATCGATGTTAACGACTCAGAATGAGTTACTAAAGGAGATGGCAATAACGGAGCTAGAAGTTAAATTACGGAATTAAGAGGTAGAAATGTTACTCGCAACGTAGACTCAATCCACGATAATGGAACGAGTTAATTAAGTACAACTAAGTAATTAGGAGTGCAAATGAATGAAGAAGAGGATGCAGGATAAAGAGCAGATCATATATCATCTCGTTTTGAAGGAGGAATTTAAGTTTCAAATAAAACTGAGTTAAAAGAAGAACTAATAAAAGAATGATAGCATAATATGTTAGTAAGTGCTTAACTTCCAACTCAAACTATTGATAGGAAGGGGAGAGTCTTGAGAAATAAGATAATACCTTCGGTGAAGGTGAAATGAAAGAATCACAATGTCGAAGAAGCATTGTGGTAACTTGAGATTAAAAAAAAAAAATTCCTCAATGGTGTATATATTATTAGCGAAATTCTAGGGATAGAATCCTTATAAGGGGGAAAAGTGTAACGCCCCAGAAAAATTAGATTTTTGAGAATTAAATTTTTATTTGATTACGTGGATTAAATGAATTTAATTAATTAATTATGGGAGTAAGCTATTTGAAGGTCGTTCTATGACCTAGACATATCGGAATGTCATAGTATTTTGGTTACATGGTAGAATTAAAGTGTTTGAATTTTCAAGATGAAAATAAAAGCTTTCCGAGAAATTTTCCCAAAAACAATATTCATGCATTTCTGTTCGGGAATTATTTTTGAACTTCCGAGAAATACGTAATAATAGAATATCGAGGTGAGATAGAATATCTAATAATATTTCAGTTATGGCAAACG
The DNA here is from genome assembly GCA_020205605.1 of Panax ginseng. NCBI lineage: Eukaryota > Viridiplantae > Streptophyta > Magnoliopsida > Apiales > Araliaceae > Panax > Panax ginseng. The sequence continues at coordinate 58,684,745 of CM035131.1, read as the reverse complement.
CAGTTTTTCGCCTGCGGACTTAAAAACCTAACGGTTAGGGAAAGTGATTTCCAAGAAGGAATTTAAATGCGTATAATGAATTAAATCAATGATCGTATAATACGTAGGTATTGTACGAAGTAGTGAATATTAGTATGATATGAGGTATTATACGAGTTTGTATGAATGATAGATGTCGTATACTAAATAAGTATACGAGTTAGAATACGAGATTAATACGTAGATTATACGTTATAAGGCTTTAAGCCATATGTAATGGACTTGTAGGATGGTGTAGGAAATTGTAATGTCTAATGGGATAATAATAAAGCCCAATAAGAATTAATGTTAAAGCCCAAATATTTGTAATGTTAAGCCTAATGTAGACTAATGAACAAGCCCAAGTGTTTGTTTAATTGCAAGCCCAATGTATAAGTTAGGTTAATTAAACCTTAAGCCCAAACTATTAATCCAATGGGTTAGGGTGACCCATGGGGCGACCCATGATCACATGGGTGAATTGGTGACCAAAAACTTTTTGTGATGAGCAAGTAGACTTAATGGCTAAGAAATGTGATTAGCAGGCAAAGGATAAAAGTTGTGCTTAACAAGTAAACTTAAAGGCTATGTTATGTGATTAGCAAGTATACTTAATGATTAAGTAAATGTGATGCCCAAGTATTGGATAGATGTTGTGATGGCCAAGCAAAGAGTATGGAGGCCAAGTTAAATTAGTGCTTAAGCTTGGAATAGTAAGGAGGTGATTAAGGAGGTGGGTTGGATTAATGACCCATATGACCTAACCTAGCAACTCCTATAAATAGCAAGCTTTGGATTTCATTTGTTCCTTGTTCAAAAACACCAACAACTTATAGCTTATTGGTTAGAGAGAATAAGTGAGAATAAGCTAAAAAAGCTAGAAATCTAGTCTCTCATTGTTCAAGAAGCAAGAAGAAGATTAAAGATTAAGCAAGTGATATTCAAGGGTAAGCAATCTTAAACCATGATTCTCTTTCTCTTCCATTATTAGAGAAGTGGGTAGTGGTAGAACATGTATGTTAAAGAATGATAAGAATGATTAATCAATGGACTTAAACCGTATAGGTCATGAATAAGTAATTCAAACTTAATTAAGTTATGAACTCATGAGAAGCTTATATGAACTACTCATATGTTTACCTTAATAAGATGGTATGATAAGGATATGTGAGAATGATGGTTAGAAAACATAAATCATTATAAGTCATGAGAAATGAAAGTGTATGTATTTTATACTTTAATAAAGTTATAAGATCACAAAGAACAAGAAAGAACTTACCATGTATGTAAGTTAATGAAATGAATAGGTTAAGATGTTAATATGATGGATAGAATCCATTTGAAACAAAGAACAAATCATAAGTAATGAAGTTATAGCAGAATTCACGAGTTCGGACGATAATCGTCAAATTCGTAAAATTCTCGGAATGGAGGTCGAATTTTGATATTGAGCTTGGAAACATTAGTTTTCAATGAAGACAAGTCATATTTGGCATTATAGAGTTGTGGACTCAAAAATGACCGGATTCTGACTTAGAACGAAGAAACGAACGTTGAACGTTCACGATTGTTTATCAGTTTTGTTAAAATGAACTAATAGGTGAATTTTTAGCAAACAAAGTCAAATAGATAAAATTCTTGTATGAACACGTAGAGTATGTAATTTGTGAACCGTAAGCTTTTGAACGAGACAATTTGGACTTATAACGAAGAAGTTATGCGTCCGGGAATTTCGCAAAGTTGGAAAACTGTCAAAAATTTTTGAGGCACAGAGTCCGTGTGGCGCAATACGACTCTAGGCACATAAAGGTATTTGCGCAAGGCGAGGCCGAGATAGGGTACACTTCTAACTGGCGTCATAGCGCGGCCATATCAAAGGAGACTCGCGCCGCAGCGCCGAGTCCGGACCTTACCCACTGCTAAGTCCCGTCGCGGCGTGATACATAGAGGAATAACCGGCGCCGAAGCGCCAGCCTTAGGGTTTGCATAGAGATAAATGATTATGAAGATAAAAGGAATGACAAATGAAGTAACACAACCTTAACAAACATAAGGTGACATTATTAAGATATTCTTAAACCTTAAGTATGATCACTTAGGGTTAAAGATAAATAATTGAACGTGAACGATATGCAGTAAGTGTACTTAACCAATGACGATCAAGTTTTAATTAATAATGAAAGAATGTTAGTAAGCCATGAGGAAGGACGATTAACTCGAAACGAGTTGTATTAATAATAATTTCAGTTAAGTTATAGAAGAGAAAGAAGTTGGTAAGAATGATGTAAGTTATAACGGTAAGCCGAAACAAATAATAATAAATCTAATACAGGATTAGATTGAGAAGAAGGGTAAGATTCTTTACGAACCATGTATGTTCATTCATAACCTAATGTGGTATGTTATGTGGTTATGTATTGTAGAGACCATAAAGACACAAAGGAAAAGTAATTTTACTGTAGCAGACGCTGAAGGCAAGTTTTTCTAAACGCTTGTCTAACCTTCGTGTTAGCCAGATTTTCAGTGATTCCTGTTATAAGACGCACGAATTATTTACGAAAATGTCGATGCCAGTTTTAACTTGGCTAGACTAATCTTGAAGATTGATTGATTTATTTACATGTCTTTCAATATAGAATTGGTAACGTTATCCTATGCCAATTTTTTAGTACGGGTTCAAGGTAAGCTTGAGTATCAATAAACAAATCTATTTTTCATCGATTATTCGATAGGCGCGCGAGGTTGCCAAAACTTAAACGTACATACGTTTAATGAATGTAGTGTTGATTAACATAGAGTACTATGGGCTGATCACCCAGAAGTGTTCGTAAGATAACCCGGACTTACGAACTTAGTGTCGGGTTGTCCTTTTCAAAGAATTATGAAATGCTCATGGTCTTTGACCAGGATAAATGTTTAACTAAATATTGTCATTGTAAAATATTTAGAAGGAAAAGAAATGCTCTTTTGAATTATTGATAGTACTTCGTAACTACTATCCAGTTATTGAAGATATACGATTCCTAAGTTTCAAGCATGTTGTTTGAAAGAAATTGTTGTACTTGTTGAGCTTTTATGCTCACTCTTGCTTGAACCATATGAATGCAGCTAAAATCAAACGAATCGAGGGATCAACAAGGATAAAGGCAAGACGAAGATGAACGATTAGTTTACCTTGTAATAAACTAGTAAGTTGTATATATTATAGTATGATGAACAAAGAATGTAATGGTTTTAGAACCTGGGAACGGGATGTAATATTATTAATGTAATAAGAATGTCGTTGATACACACATTTTGATGTCATTTCAATAGATTGAATGTACAGTTATGAGTACCGTGTAGCACCATCCGCATCAGGTTGAAGAAGACCCCATTTGGGGCGCCACAGTTGGTATCAAAGCATTAGGTTGTAAAACTTAAGGGAGGAAGAACCTTAGGCTAATAACCTCGTTAAGGAAGAAAAGTCCGAAGGAAGTAAACTCGAGCTTTACTTAAGTTGAATGAGTTAATAAGGTATTGAGGAAACTCAGTACCGAAAGATTTAAAAGATGGAAAGTAACCCTAAATAAATTAAATGTGATTTGTGCTTATATTATTGTGTGTTATGTACTAATTAACTTATGTGTTATTGTAGCATGTCTATCGATAGCTTGATGTATAAAGATATACATGCAGTGAGCAAAGAAATTGTGAACAGAGTAGAGCCTGTACCTATGCCGGTGGCGGAGGTACCATTAGTGATTCTAGAGGAGTCAAAAATAGAGGATTACTTTTCTAAGAAAGACTACTCCGAGAGAGATATGGATATAGTCTCATACCTTAGTATGATGAACGATGTGGAGGAGGGGATGGAGGTAACATCAGTTGATACGGTGGTACCTACACTAGAATCATCACCTCCAGATGCAATGAGTTCATTTTATCTGGTAGTGCTTGACAGGAATGTTCAACTGAATACAGTTGTACAGAATCACAATGAAGAGATTAGTGTTCTTTATGTAGCGAAGGAGTCTGCAGAAGTATATTTTGAGTCAGAGCATGATGAGAAGGTGATCATGATAAATAAGGCTAGGGATTATATGAACGAGGTGGTAGAGCTTCGTAGGAAACTGGATCCATAAGAGTGCTCATAAGGATTTCAATCTTAAAGTTTCTTGTTATTCAATAGAGTCAGGGCAGACTCGACATACTATTAGTCGGGATACTGTAGCGAAGATTGCGAATGAGAAACATGAGGACGTTATTATGCATTATTAGAAGTCTAGAGTAAATAAATATATGTGTAGTGACGTAAAACCCTCTTTTGTATAAAAGGGTAGTCTTTTTGTAAATCTCAACTTTTGCGAAGTTCAATTGCGGGATGGAAATGTAATGGCTTTTGGCTATGTAAAACAAATTGTAAATAGTTTCAAACTATGAAGAAGCATATTAATATAATGAAGCTTTTATTTAATGTGCTTTGATGTGGTATGAGGTATTAGTATGGAAGGATAACCAAGCAAGTAAATAGATAATAATGAAATTTTATTTATTTAATCAGAAAATGCCGCCAAGGAAAATATAATGTAATCAGGAAGCGGAATCACGTAATGAAAATCAAGGGAGTCAAAATAACCCTATGCAAGAGTTCGTTAATTTATTAACAGCTACATTTAACTAAACCGGGGGTAGAGTACCCGCCGAACCTAGGTTAGCTAGAATGACTACCTTTAAAGAATTTAAAAGCGTAGGTTCGCCAGAATTCAAAAGAACGACGGACCCAATAGAGGACCAGACATGGGTAAAGGAAATAGAGAAGGCGTTTGTTATTATAAAACATAGGTGAGGCGCACAAGACTTCTTTTGCGAATTATATAATGAGAAAGGAAAGCTAAATTTTGGTAGAAGGCTCACCAGGGTGGGGCTAGAACAGATGGGGTAATGTGAGAACAGTTCAAGAAGGTTTTCTTCGAGAATTATTTACCTACAAGCATGTAAGGGAGGATGGAGATTACGTTTTTAGAACTTAAACTAGGGGACATGACGATTCCCCAGTACACGGCTAGATTCAATGAATTGGCAAGGTTTGCTCCACACCAAGTGGACACTAAGAAGAGGAAGGCTCGTAGGTTTGAGCAGGGCCTGAAACCCTGGCTCTATAGTAGGATTTCTGTGTTCCAGAGTGTTTCCTGTGGGACCATTCTATAGAAGATGATTATAGCCGAGAGTGGTAGTGAGGCATTGACTCAATACCACAAAGAGAGGAAGAATAAGAGTAAGGGAGAGGGAGGAAGCAAGGTAGAGAGTGTCAGTGGTAGTGATAGTATGCCAAAAAGAAAGAATTTTAATTCTAGGAAAACTGCAGGGGGAACAAGGGGATCCTAAGTGTAGGACCGAGGTATGTAAGATATGTGGAAAGACTCATCTTGTAGTCTATCTGAAAGGGAAATTGGTTTATTATAACTATGGACAGGAGGGTCATATATTACCCAAATGTCCTAAATCTAAGAAAAACCATGGTTGTTTTGTATGTGGGTCGTTGGACCACATGGCAAGAAATTGCCCAAAGAAGGGGTCAGAGGAAAGTAAAGGTGTTAGTAGTGGTAAATTAGCCATGATGTGGTTGCATCAGCGGATTTAGTAGCAGGTATCATTCTGGTCAATACAATGAATGCTTATATGATGTTTGATTGGAATGCTACTTTTCTTTTATAGCATGAGAGTTTGCTAAGTTATTAATTTCATACTCGGAAGGGATTATAAATACCTTTATACGTTAAGGTTAAGAATGGGGAAATAACTTTCGTTAATTATATTCGTGGAAATGGCTTCATGAATAAGGAATGTAAGCAAGTATCGATAGATAAGTACCGATAAAGTTGAGAGAATTTGAAGTAATTCTCGGTATGAATGAGTTGATTAACCATATAACTTTAATATAGTATTAGAATAAAAGTATGAATCTTCGGTTTTCTAAAGTAACCCAAGGTAGTATTTTGCGGTAATCAAACACCGCGACGCTCTTGTTGTCTAACCATGACGCAAGTTAGGAGGATGTTAAGGAAGAGGATGAGTTGTTACGTTTACGTATCAACTATTGTAAGGGGAGTAAGTTAGTGGTTGAGAGTAAATACCCATTGCCCAAGATCAATGATCTATTTGATCAGTTGAAAATGATAAATATTTTTTTAAGATAGATTTATGCGCGGGGTATTATTGGTAAAATGTAAGGAAGGACGAGGTACCTAAGATGACGTTCAGAAGTCTTCATAGTTATGACGAGTTTCTGCTTATGTCATTTGGGTTAACTAATGTGCAGAAGTTAGACTTTCCGTAAGGGGTACCAAGCAAGTCGGTGGCAAATTGATAGGTGCTCTTGTGAGATGCCATGGTTGAAAGTACCATTAACGTCACAGAGTGTTCAAATATTATTTGGACGAGAGTGTCATAATGATCATTGGTGATATTCTAGTCTAATTTAAGACGTCAGAATATCACATTGAACATTTGATGATAGTGTGAGAAACACTACGGAGGGAGAAGTTGGATACAGAATTCGCTACGTGTGAATTGTAGCTTAAAGAGATGGACAGATTTGTTATTGAGAAGTATGTTGGCAATGAGAAGTGAGAAAATAGATTTCAGGAGCTAAAAGGAAGGTTAAGTGAGGCATCTGTATTGTCTTTATCAGATGATAAGGAGGATTTTATAGTGTATCTCGATGTTTCTCATAGATGAGAAGATTGCATGCTCATATAGCATGGCAAAGTCATTGGGTATGCATCACGCTAGTTAAAGGATTATAAGGAGGTTTATCCTACTTATGATCTAGAATTGGCAGTTGTAGTTTTAGAATTAAAAATTGGAAGATAGTATTTATACGAGGAGAAGTGTGAGATATACACGGACTCTAAGAGTTTGAAATATATGTCAACACAGAAGAAGTTGAATATGAAGTAGAGAAGGTGATTATAATGGATAAGAGGTTATGACTGTGATATGTTATATCATACATGGAAGGTAAACGTAGAAGCCGACGCGTTAAGTAGGAAGGGTATAGAAAAGTTATCGATGTTAACGACTCAGAATGAGTTACTAAAGGAGATGGCAATAACGGAGCTAGAAGTTAAATTATGGAATGAAGAGGTAGAAATGTTATTCGCAACGTTGACTCAATCCACGATAATGGAACGAGTTAATTAAGTTCAACTAAGTAATTAAGAGTGGAAATGAATGAAGAAGAGGATGCAGGATAAAGAGCAGATCATATATCATCTCGTTTTGAAGGAGGAATTTAAGTTCCAAATAAAACTGAGTTAAAAGAAGAACTAATAAAAGAAAGATAGCATAATATGTTAGTAAGTGCTTAACTTCCAACTCAGACTATTGATAGGAAGGGGAGAGTCTTGAGAAATAAGATAATACCTTCGATGAAGGTGAAATGAAAGAACCACAATGTCGAAGAAGCATTGTGGGAACTTGAGATTAAAACAAAAGAAAAAATATCCTCAATGGTGTATGTATTATTAGCAAAATTATGGGGATAGAATCCTTATATCGGGGGAAGAGTGTAACGCCCCAGAAAAATCGGATTTTGAGAATTAAATTTTTATTTGATTACGTGGATTAAATGAATTTAATTAATTAATTATGGGAGTAAGCTATTTAAAGGTCGTTCTATGACCTAGACATATCGGAATGTCATAGTATTTTGTCTACGTGGTAGAATTAAAGTGTTTGAATTTCCAAGACAAAAATAAAAGCTTTCTGAGAAATTTTCTGAAAAACACTATTCACGCATTTCTGCTCGGGAATTATTTTTGAACTTCCAAGAAATACGTAATGATAGAATATCGAGGTGAGATAGAATATCGAGGTGAGATAGAATATTAAGGTGAGATAGAATATCCAATAATATTTCAGTTTTGGCAAACGCAGTTTTTCGCCTGCGGACTTAAAAACCTAACGGTTAGGGAAAGTGATTTTCAAGAAGGAATTTAAATGCGTATAATTAATTAAATCAATGATCGTATAATACGTAGGTATTGTACGAAGTAATGAATATTAGTATGATACGAGGTATTATACAAGTTTGTATGAATGATGGAATGTCGTATACTAAATAAGTATACGAGTTAGAAGAAGGGTAAGATTCTTTAGGAACAATGTATGTTCATTCATGACCTAATGTGGTATGTTATGTGGTTATGTATTGTATAGACCATAAAGACTCAAAGGAAAAGTAATTTTACTGTAGCAGACGTTGAAGGCAAGTTTTTCTAAACGCTTGTCTAACCTTCGTGTTAGCTAGGTTTTCAGTGATTCTTGTTAAAAGACGCATGACTTGTTTACGAAAATGCCGATGCCAGTTTTAACTCGGCTAGACTAACCTTGAAGATTGATTGATTTATTTATAGAATTGTTAACGTTATCCTACAATAATTTTTTGGTACGAATTCAAGGTAAGCCTGAGTATGAATAAACAAATCTATTTTTCATCGATTATTCGATGGGCACGCGTGATTTCCAAAACTTAAACGTACATACGTTTAATGAATATAGTGTTGATGAACATAGAGTACTATGGGCTGATCACCCAGAAGTGCTCGTAAGATATACCAGACTTACGAACTTAGTGTCGGGTTGTCCTTTTCAAAGAATTATGAAATGCTCATGGTCTTTGACCAGGATAAATGTTTTACTGAATATTGTCATTGTAAAACATTTTGAAGGAAAAGAAATGCTCTTTTTAATTATTGGTAGTACTTCGTAACTACTATCCAGTTATTGAAGATATACGATTCCTATGTTTCAAGCATGTTGTTTGAAAGAAATTATTGTAATTGCTGAGCTTGTTATGCTCACTCTTGCTTGAACCATATGAATGCAGCTAAAATTGAATGAACTGAGGGATCCGACAAGGATAAAGGCAAGACGAAGATGAACGATTAGTTTACCTTGTAATAAACTAGTAAGTTGTATATATTATAGTATGATGAACAAAGAATGTAATGGTTTTAGAACCTAGGAACGGGATGTAATATTATTAATGTAATAAGAATGTCGTTGATACACACATTTTGATGTCGTTTTAATAGAATGAATGTACAGTTATGAGTACCGTGTAGCACCATCTGTCGGGTTGGAAGATACCCGAATTTGGGGGCGTCACAGTGTGCCCATCCGAACTAAAATGATTTAAGTTAAGTCAGACCTAGCATTTCCATATAACTGAAGAGAAAACTACAACCCTTGTGTGTGCACAACAAAGCAGTAATGTTCAATTCCTTATAAACATCATATGTAATAAAAACAACATCTTAAATATTTAATACTTACCTTATGTGTGCACAACAAACTCATATTAAATATTCAATACTCTACTGTTTCTTTCATGCTAGAAGGCGACGTTCGATATTCCAAATATATTTGAACATTACACTTTATATAAAATATTTGAGGGGTTTGTTATTAATTTGTCTCATCTTGTTTAATACATGCACACACATATATATAAAAATATAAATCATATTAATTAACATGCACAAAGATGTTTTTGCATATATATATATATATATATATATATATATATATATATATATATATATATATATATATATATATATATAGTATAAGCATCCATATATAGAATACAATATTCTACCCTTGATTGATTATGAATTTTTTTCTTGTTTGGTTCACTAGATCCACCAAGTGAACCAAAAGGTCAAACCCTAAGGGTGCAAGAATTAATATTTAAATATAATTATTACATTTAAACTCGGGTTCCATTACAAACGGGTCTTCAAGCGCTCCTTACTCCTTGATCTCCAATTCTTCAAAATTAATTCTAACTATTCCTATTACAAAACTATTTTAAAAAAATAGAAACATTATTCAACAGTCAAGGGGGAGTACATAGAAGGGAGTTAGAATTTACATTAAGAAAAAAATTAGAGAAGACAAAGTACACAAACCCCATTTAATAAAACTCATACATTCATGCTTTCAACTAAAATAAAATCCAATCACATTGGTCAATAGTCCATAATCAATCCCATTTATTATCATACACATCACCATATGCATCAATAAATAATATTTATCTCATGAATAATAAACATTTAATATATATATATATATATATATATATATATATATATTGATATTATTTAATGGGAAAATTTAATTAGCATAAAATCAAATTTTGAATCAAAATAAACTCCTTTATTTTAATCCAAATTTAAATCAAAATAAACCTTTTTTATTTAAATTTATCCTATTTTGAATAAAATAAAGTATTTTATTTTAATCAAAATAAACTCATTTATTTTAATTAATTATGGAATTCAATTTCAAGTCAAAATAAACTCATTTATTTTGGATAATATGAAATCTTATTAAATATCTAAATAAACTCTTTTATTTAAGGAAACATGGTTTCTCTTGTGACGCCCCCAAATCCAGGTTCCCTAACCTCGGGTTTAGTGCTCACGATCTATCATATATATCACATCTAATTAGTCATTTATTAATGAAAAACATCCTTCATAATATTCCTTAATACAACTTATAACAATATCCTAGGTTAACTAACATTGACATAACTTACATACACTTATATAACCAAAAGGTTTACATAATAAAACATATCCATTAGAAGTTGACAATAACTATTCCAGAGCCTTGCCTTTGCCTTTGTCCCTGTTAGAACCTTCTGCTACATTGGCATTAGCTAAAATATTTTATTTAAGCAAGGGTGAGCAACGAGTTTCCTCAACAAGTTAAAATATACAATAAATTATATATATCATGAATAGAAGAGTCTAGCTTCTATAGAACTTCAGAAACAATCAAACGATTTTGAAGTAGCGGAATAATAATTCAATCTCAATAATAAAACTTTCTCCCATTTCATACTGAATAACATATCAGAGATGAAAGAGTAAAATTCTTTCAAAGATTCAATAATATTCAATTGAATAAGAAGAATTATCAATACTGCAACAATATTCAATAAAGTGGGATATACCCAGATTTCATGTTGAGTGATCACAAAGGATCATGAACTAATAGAGGAATCATGTAGTTATTAAAACTAAGTTACCACAAGAATATAAATTAGTTATAAAAACTAAACTATACTCTTCTGCAAGTACCTGGAGCGGCCAACTCCTTTGTACCCTATATTATGCATAATACTCAATAATAGCGCATAGGTCGATTTACGACATTAAAAGTTGTTCATCTCACTCTTATGTCACGAGTTCGTACCACAACAATATGGTTTGGATTACTTTTAAAGAAATACTATGATTTCAATAATTAATAACAATACTATTCTAGCCGAAACCAATGGCATAGATCTTCCAATAACAATTCAGTTCATAATAAATAGAACATTTCATGTTATAACAAATATTAGTCTCGCCAAAACAATTAGCTGAGACATGATTTATAAATAGTTCAAATAATAGAACAAGAATCAATTGCACTACGTGTGAATTACAACAATCATTATAGATATGAATAACTATCAATAATTATTCACTACCATGCTTGAAAAATAGTAACTCAAGTTGAGTTTGGAAACTTGCCTTCTCCGTTGATTACTGCTACATAATATAATTATATGCATTCGAAAGACCTATAATCAACAATATCGGTCTTACAATTAGCATAATAATTTATAACACATAACACTGTAATTTACAGTCAATACTTCTCTTAGACACATCACCATATAGCCACACTAGTGTTTATAACCTATATAAACACTTATCAAGTCTAACTAGTTCGGTCTTTTTGAACTTCAGTCTATTCTTAGTGTACTGGTCACCCTATCCGACAATTAACATATTTATTACCAATTAGACTTATTAATTGGCAATAAATACTGGTCACTCTAAGCTTCAATATTATTTTAGATAAGTCAAATATCATTAATAATATTTTTCTAAAGCTTTTAATAATTTTAAAACAATTATTATAATTTATAATAATTTTTAAACACTAAAATCATTTTTAAATAATTTAAATATCAAATAATCTTATCATCGTTAATATTTAAAAATATAAAAATATTAATGACATACTTGTCAAAATATTAAAGTTATTATTAATAACTTAAAATATTTTAAATCATCAATATTCTACTTAAATGATTTTTAAAATATTTAAAATCATTTTTAAACCATCACCATTAATATTTAAATAGTAATGAATTTATCATAAAAATATTAAATGTCATTAATTATAACTTAAAATATTTTTAAATCATTTTTCTCATTTTAAATGATTTTTAAATCAATAAAATCATTTTTCTATCATTTATTTAATATAATATTTAAATAAATCTAATATCATTAATATTAATTTATTAATGAGAATTCTCCAAAAATATTGAAAATTATATTTTATAATTCAAAATATTTTTAAACACTTTATTCTTCCTTAAAATGATTTTTATAATATTAAAGTCATTTTTAATTCATTTATTTAATATAATAATTAAATAAATCTAATATCATTAATATTAAATTATTAATGATAATTCTCTAAAAATATTAAAAGTTACATTTTATAACTCAAAATATTTTTAAATACCTTATTCTTATTTAAAATGATTTTTATAATATTAAAATCGTTTTTCTAATTTTATTTAATATACTAATAAAATAAATTAAATATCATTTTTATTCCAATAATTATAATTATTAATGAAAAATATTCTAAATTCTCAAAAATTATTTTTCATAATTTAAAATAAATTTTAAAACCATTTTTGTTAATTTTTAGAATTTATTTTCTATTTTTAAGTATTTTTCAGAAATTTAGAAATTAGAAATTAAATAAACCGTCGCTATAGCCTATAGCGACGCTTTTTGTCGTCTTCGGTGTTCTTGGCCTCAAGAACACTGACAAGTCAGTGTTCAAGGTGGCTCGTTTGACCAGCCTTAATTCTCAATCCATTTTGTTTCTAGGTCATGTTAATCATTGATTATGTAGTGTTTATGTAACACTACAATTATCAATCATAATCCAGGTCATAACACACCACACGATGAAGATCTGGCCATGCTAAGTCATTGTCAGACGGCTCCTAGGTTTTCTGGGTAACCCAGAAACCCAGGCAGTCACAAGTGCCTACTTTCCAGATCGATTACTCCTATGTTCCGGTTATGATTCAAGTAGTCTCAAGGTTCAAATCTATAGTCCTTATGTCAAGGAACATCACTAAAGCAACAGATTGGTCCATCAACAAAATAATATCCAGATTTAGCTCGGTCAAACATGGTCAGAAACTTTGTTCAAACTGTTTCTGGGTTTTTCCAGAAACTTAAACCGTGACCGAGTGGCCTGGTTTGACCACTCACTACATTCGATCAGCTGATGTTTTAAGATATCTAATGTGACGCCCCCAAAATAGGTCCAATCCACCCAACCTATTCTAAGTCACCAAATACATGGTACAAAAATAACTACAGCTTCATTAATACAATTGTCGTGCAAAATACGACAACACATAAACTATGAGTTTAAATACAAATATTGTCTTCTAGACAATATCCACACTCAAATAAAGTCCTCATTACAATTATTGATACACTATTTTATGAAATAGTGAGGACTACTAAAACAACTATCTTGAACCATCACTCCACACCCCGACTAGTTCATGCTATAATCTCGCCTCCTAAAAAGAAAAATGGAACAAAAAGGAAAAGGGTGAGCTCAACTAGCCCAATAAAGAATATTATGACTAAGATAATGTACAACAAATTATCCTTAGTCTTCAACAGGGAAAAATCTGGTAGAATACAATAGACAACAAGTTTTAGATCAACAACTACAGTGGAAACAACAATTCATTAGAAGAGTTAAGTAGAGAATGAAATCTACTATCATCTATGAATTTAAAAGTTCATAATCGATATTTTATCCCTGTAACATCAATCAATATACATCTTCAATCAAATATTCATCTTTGCACTACAGGCCAAAGATATTAATCAGTCGGTTATGTTCATCTCAACACCTGTTCATCTTTGCACTACGGCCAAAGATATTCATCAAGAAATCATTCATCTTTGCACTACAGGCCAAAGATATTCAGTAATATCATCATTTAGGACTGAGGATGATGAAAAATATTTTAAAGAAAACGAATCCAGTGAGACAAAAGAACAAATATTAAGGATTCGTACTTCGGTTTATCCATGTTCAAAAATACTCCATAATAAACTATTGTGGAGCATAATTCAAAAATGAAGATCAAAACATAGATCCAATCAAAGATAGGAACCATAACAGACAATCTTGGACACGGAAAAGAAAATTTAATTTTTCTGTGAATAGTATTGTATTCGTGAATAGTGTCGTATACGTGAATAGTAACTCTGACACTAAAAGGTAGAAATTCCACAAGAAAAATCATCACGCTTCATGAATAGTACTCGTGAATAGTAACTCATGAATAGTAACTCATGAATAGTAACTCATGAATAATAACCCTGACATGAAAAGATAAGAATTTTAAAAGAAAAATATTATCAATATACCGGTATAATGATATTGAAAGAAATAATATCATTTATAAAAAAATAGCATCCCTTACCTCAAAAAGACCGTACTTCTGACTCGAATACTAGATATAGTGTTGAAGGAACTTGCACCGTATAGCAACACTCAAAGTATCTAAATACTCATAAAAATACGCTCGATAATATAGAGAGAGAAAACTTCAGTTTCTGGTGTGATTTTCAATTCAAACCTAAGCACCCTATTTATAGGAAAATGCTTAGAACACCAAAGTAGAAAATTTAATAAAATATTAATATTTTATTTTTAATTTCCTACGCACACCTTACCATCTGAATTCAACAACTTACACATGCAAGTGGGGCCCACCAAAATGAAAAACATGTTTTTATCATTTAATGCAACAAAATCAATTCAGACCCAATAATCCGGAACTTCAATAATTCATAATAAATAGCCCTTTTATCAGAAAAATTCAAATCTTATGTCCATTCCATAGTAAATTCAATTCTCTACAACTTTACAGAAGAAAGTTTTTCCAAATTTGATAAGTGGATTTTATATACACGAATCGGTGTCCATTTCATGCTTATTGGTTGCTATTTTCGTGTGTTCATATTCGTTTTTACTTGTGTTATGTTCTTATATGTGTAGGATGGTTGTTGCGGTGTTTAACAAAGATTTGGAGTCATTTGGAATCATTCGGAGTCAATTGGAGTGGTTTTGGAAGAATTCATAAAGCTATAGCAAGTCATTCTGCAAAAATAGACCCCCGCCGGGGTGGGCCTTTTTGCTTTGTATAGTCCCACCGGGGCGGGGGGGTCTTCATAAGGAACTAACAGAATGGTAGCCCGTCGGGGCGGGCCTTGTTAACACATACACCCCCGCCGGGGCGGGGGGTATCGAATTTTGTAGACTTTTGTTAGGCTTGAAACTCTTCTTGGGCATGGATTCTAGCATATTGCATGGCAATGGAACTCTAGAGAGATGCAATTTCGGTTGGGACTTGTGTCTATTACTCAATTGACAATGAATTCAATAACACAAGGCATATTACGAAGATTAGTTCGAGTTTTTCTTAGCAAGTATTGGAGGAGTATTTCGAGAAGATTTTTGAGGTGATTGCAATCATAGGCTACATAAAGGGTGTTTTTCAATATTCTTCTTCTTAGGCTTTTATTTGTAATTGATAGAATGTTTTCTATGATTTATTCAGTAGTTATTTCATTTATGATGAACTAATTCACTTTTTAGGCTTATGATGGATCCTTGAGTGAATCGATGATTTTGTAAACCTTGATTTTTAGTTCAATAATCTATTTCCAGTTTATCTATATTAATTCGAGCTTGAATTTATGAATTGCCTGATCAACAATTCTTTGTGGATTTGTATGGAATCGAGAGAGGATATTCAAATCTAGACTTAGTTAATATAGCATGTGTTCATGAATTTTGTGAGTAGCAAAATCTTGATGAATGTTAAGGTAGAGATATGCTTGACATCACATGTAATTGGGTAGAGAACTTAATCTTAAACCTTCTTTAATTGTGATTCACCTAGAGATATAGTGAGTTAGTTGATTAAGGTGTTTAACTTGTTTCTATCTTAATTGTGGATTTAGGTTAATATGGTATTAGTGCATCGAGAGGTGGTTAATACTACATTTGTGTTCTTGATTAATGAACTGGGATAGTGAATTGAATTGGAATAAAGGTGTTAAAATCAGAGTGAAGCTTAGGGTGAAATCATAAGTCTAATTCTCCATTAATTGTTTGAAATTCCAAATTTTGATATTTATGATTATTTTGTGGTAGTTTATTTATTTCTTAATTTAGTTTCTTTAATTGTAATCATTGAAATTGGATAGTTTAATAGAATTAGGATTGATAGGAAATTGGTACTTGTAAGTTTAAGTTTCTTACTAATTAGTCTCTGTGGGAACGATACTCTACTCATCACTTTATTACTTGTTGACCACGTATACTTCCGTGTTGTGCGTAATTAGATTTTACCCAACAAATTTTTGGCGCCGTTGCTGAGAATTGTATTAGTATAGAACTTAATATTTTTACAATGTCAGTTTAATTAATCCAGTTTTACTTAGGCATTTTTATTTTTGTTTTGTTCCTCTTATTTCAGGTGTTTGAAGCAGTTTATGCAAACTCGGTCTAAAAATACAGACTTACTGCCTTTTAAGGATGACATTGAGAAAAGGTTTTAGAGGTTAAGTAAGTGGATCAAGGAAACGAGGCAAGAATTTGAAACATCTGAGAACGAAGAGGAAATGGCAGCCGAAGATCAGAAAGCGTTAAGGGACTTCGCCACACCCAAGGTGACTGAACTGCAGTCAAGCATCACCAGGCCTGCAATTGCTGCAAATACATTCAAAATCAAGCCTGGGACGATTCAGATGATCTAGAATTCAGTTCAGTTTGGGGGATTGGCTAATGACGATCCGAATGAACATCTAGTCAGCTTTTTGGAGATTTGCGACACCTTCAGATATAATGGGGTGTCGGAAGAGGCAGCGAGACTTCGCTTGTTCCAATTCACTTTATGGGACAAGGCGAAGAGTTGGTTACATTCTCTATTGTCTGGTTTGATAACTACATGGGAGGACTTAGCTCAGAAATTTCTTGCCAAATTTTTCCCACCGGCGAAAACTGCAAAAATGAAGAATGAGATAACAATGTTTGAGCAGTAACATGGGGAGCCGTTATATGAGGCATGGGAGAGATACAAAGAATTGCTCAGAAAATGCCCACATCATGGATTGCCCAAGTGGCTGCAAATGAACACCTTTTACAACGGACTACATGGGAATCTCAGAACGAGTATTAATGCAGCGTCGGGTGGAGCATTCATGGCTAAGAGTTACGAGGAAGCCTACAATTTGATTGAAATCATGGCAGCCAATAACTACCAGTGGCCCATAGCAAGAATGACACAAGCAAAGGCGGCTGAGGTTTTGGAAGTAGATGGGGTGACAGCTATACAAGCACAGATTTTTGCGATGTCTAAGAAGTTGGATGCCATGACAAGGGCTCAAGTACAACAAAGTTGCGAGAGTATCTTAAATTGTGTGCGGTGACCATCCTACGATCATCAATCTTGCAATTAATCCAAAGATCCGTCCAATTCGTAGGTAGCTACAACAGGAATCCGCAGAATATGTACCAGGACACTTATAACTAGGGGAATAAAAATCACCCAAATTTCTCGTGGAGCAATAATCAGTAACATCAAGCTCCACGACCGTCATATCCCTCAGGTTTTCAGAATCACCAACAACCGGTTCAACATCAAGAAAGGAAATCAAATTTCGAGGAAGTGATGTCGAAGTACATAACTAGCAATGAGGCAACAATGAAAAATCAAGCAATGGCCATCAAGAACTTGGAAAATCAGATGGGGAAAATTGCCTTAGCACTAAATAACAGGCCACAAGGGACCCTACCAAGCGATACAGAGAGAAATCTGAAGGGTAACCACGAACAGTGTCAGGCAATTACATTGAGGAGTGGAAAACATCTCGTGGGTAATAATGCAGAAAATTCAGTAACACTAGAGGAAAAAGTTGATGACAGCAACGTGGTTAAAGGAAATAAGGGTGAGGATAAGCAAAGTGAAGAAACAAAGTTAAACAATAAGCCAATTGTTTATCCTCCACCACCGTTTCAGCAGAGGGTCCAAAAATAAAAATTAGATAAGTAGTTCGCAAAGTTTTTGGAAGTGTTCAAGAAACTCCAGATTAACATTCCATTTCCAGAAGCCCTAAAGCAAATGTCGAGTTATGCAAAATTTATGAAAGGGATTCTGTCGAGGAAGAAGAAATGGGAAGATTTTGAAACTGTGGCACTAACAGAGGAGTGTAGTGCGGTGTTACAGCAGAAGTTGCCACCTAAGTTGAAAGACCCAGGGAGCTTTACTATCCCATGAACGATCGGGAACATATCTTTTAATAAATGTTTATGTGATTTGGGGGCAAGTGTAAACCTTATGCCATTGTCAGTATACACAGAATTGGGTTTGCCCGCGCCAAAGCCTACGAATATTTCATTCGTTGCAATATGGATAGGTCACCACATATCCGAGAGGCATAGTAGAGGACATTTTGGTTAAAGTGGATAAGTTTATATTCCCCGCGGACTTTATTATTCTGGATTTTGAGGAGGACAAGAACATCCCGATTATCCTAGGGAGACCTTTCTTGGCCACGGGTAGGACACTTATAGATGTACAGAAAGGAGAACTTACTATGAGGGTCCAAGATCAAGAAATCAAATTTAACGTGTTCAAGGCCATGAAATTCCCTACGGACGAGGAAGAATGTTTTTGGATGGATATAATTAAGCAAATTATCAGTGAAGATATGGGCAAGAGTTTGGTCAATGATCCATTGGAAACAACTTTATTGGGGGATGAGGAGTTCGACGACCCAGAATTTGTGGACTACTTACAGATGTTAGACTCGTTGCCACGAGTTAGAAGATTCAGAGCACCATTTGAATTGTTGCACATAGAGGAGACAACCACATAAAAATTAAAACCGTCATTGGAGGAGCCACCAACTTTGGAACTAAAGCCACTCCCTAAAAACCTCAGGTATTCGTACTTAGGCAATTCAAATTCTTTACATATTATTATTTCTGATGCACTTAATGATTTGCAGGAAGAAAAGTTGTTGAGGGTGATTAGGGAACATAAATCAGCGATTGGGTGGACGATAGCGGATATAAAGGGAATCAGTCCTTCATTTTGCATGCACAAGATTCTGATGGAAGATGATGCAAAACCGATCGTGGAGAAACAACATCGACTCAACCCGATTATGAAGGAAGTGGTGAAGGGGGAAATTTTGAAGCTGTTGGATGTCGAAATCATCTACCCGATTTACGACAGTAAGTGGGTTAGTCTGGTCCAGTGTGTACCGAAAAAGGGAGGAATGACTGTGGTGCAGAATGAGGATAACGAGTTAATACCGACAAGAACAGTAACAGGTTGGAGGGTTTGCATGGATTATAGAAAGTTGAACAAGACAACCCGAAAAGATCATTTTCTGCTGCCCATTATTGAACAAATGTTGGACAGATCGGTAGGACATGAATATTATTGTTTATTGGATGGGTACTCGGGCTATAACCAGATAGTCATCGCTCCTGAGGATCAAGAAAATATGACATTTACGTGCCCTTGCGGCACATTTGCGTTCAGGAGAATGTCATTCGGGTTATATAATGCACATGCAACCTTCCAATGGTGTATGATGGCCATTTTCTCAGACATGGTGGAGAAAAATGTTGAAGTCTTAATGGACGACTTTTCTGTCTATAGGGACAACTTTGATACTTGCCTAGGGAATCTAGTCATGGTGTTGCAGCGATGTAAGGATACAAACCTCGTACTCAATTGGGAAAAATGACACTTCATGGTTGAAGAGGGAATAATTTTGGGACATAAGGTGTCGGCTCAAGGATTGGAGGTGGACAAAGAAAAGCTAGAAACAATGGAGAAACCGCCTCCATCGAGCTCAGTTAAGGGTATTAGAAGTTTTCTGGGACATGTTGGGTTCTACAAGAGGTTCATAAAGGACTTCTCTAAAATTGCAAAACCTCTATGCAATCTTTTAGAGAAGGATGCTACTTTTAGTTTTGATGAGGAATGCAAGTCAGCGTTTCAATTGTTGAGGATGGAATTGACTACAGCCCCTGTGATCGTCGCACCGGATTGGAATATGTCGTTCGAGTTAATGTGTGATGCAAGTAACTATGCAGTTGGGGCTATTTTGGGCCAACGTCGAGACAAAGTGTTTCACGCCATATACTATGCAAACAAAACACTAACAGAGACTCAAATGAATTATGCAACCACAGAAAAGGAATTGCTTGCAGTGGTGTATGCATTTGACAAATTCTGAGCATACTTGATCAGGACTAAGGTGATAGTCTACACGGACCATTCGGCGATTCGGTGCCTAATAGCGAAAGAAGATGCTAAGCCACGCCTTATCCGATGGATTCTCCTACTTCAAGAGTTTGACTTAGAAATAAAGGATAGAAAAGGAATGGAGAATCAAGTAGCTGATCACTTGTCTAGGCTGGAAAATCAAGGGAAATCAAAAGAAGACAAGTGTGAAATTAACGAATCATTCCCAGATGAGCAATTGTTTTGGATTTCTACAGAATTTCCTTGGTATGTGGATTATGCAAATTTTCTTGTAAGAAACATTCTTCCACCTGACCTCACAAGACAACAGAAAAAGAAGTTTCTTCATGATTTAAAATGGTACATGTGGGACGAACAGTATTTATTCAAGCAGTACGCCGACAAAATTATTAGAAGGTGCGTGCCCTATAGTGAAGTGAAGAACATCATGCATGAGTGTCATTCATCTACGTATGGCGGGCATTATGGTAGCGAGAGGACAACAGCAAAGGTGCTGCAAGTCAGGTTTTATTGGCCTACATTATTCAAGGATGCCCACCATTTTGTCAAACAATGCGCTAGGTGTCAAAGGGTGGGCAACATTTCAAAATAGAATGAGATGCCCCTACAAATAATTCTTGAAGTGGAAATCTTTGATGTATGGGGTATCGATTTCATGGGGCCATTCCCTTCGTCTTTGAACAATCAGTATATTCTACTCGCAGTGGATTACGTATCGAAGTGGGTTGAAGCTACAGCACTACCATCCAATGATGCCAAGGTGGTCCTCAAATTCCTATAGAAAAACATTTTCACGAGGTTTGGCACGCCAAGAGCAATAATCAATGACGAAGGTAGTCACTTCTGTAATAAGTCATTCACGGCTCTTTTGGCACAGTATGGGGTCAACCACAAGGTAGTGACAGCGTATCACCCTCAAACAAGTGGGCAGGCTGAGGTGTCAAACAGGGAAGTTAAGAAAATATTGGAAAAAGTGGTGAATCTGAATCGTAAGGATTGGTCGCTTCGATTCGACGATGCATTATGGGCATACCGGACTGCGTACAAGACACCGATCGGGATGTCACCATATCAACTATCAGACGGAAGGCATGTCACTTACCTACGAAAGCTACAGTATAAGGCTTATTAGGCGGTTCAGAAACTCAATTTTGATCAAGCAGCTGTAGGGGAAAAGAGACTACTTCAACTGAATGAGCTTGACGAATTTCTCCTTCATGCCTATGAGAACTCCAAATTATATAAAGAAAAGGTAAAAAGATGGCACGACCAGAAAATTATGCATCGAACATTCGAGTCGGGTCAATCAGTCCTCTTGTTCAACTCACGGCTGTGATTGTTCCCAGGAAAGCTTAAGTCGAGATGGTCGGGACCATTTACTATAAAGCCGGTATTCTCTCATGGCACCGTTGAACTCTACAGTCGTAATCCGTTAGAAACATTCAAGGTCAACGGTCATCGTTTAAAGCACTATTGGGGTGGCTAGGCCAACACCGATGTCATCGCCATCACATTGGCCGACACAACATGAACATGAAGTAGTCAGGCTGAACGACTTAAAATCAAGAGCTAATTGGGAGGCAACCCAATCTTTAGTTTATTTCTCATATTTTTCATTCATATTGGTTAAAATATAGTTTTTATTAAATCACTAGGTAGTAACATACAATAAAAGTCTTGTTAATCTCTCCATAATACATTATGTTATCAAAAATCCACTAATGCTCATGTTTTATATCTTGCAGGATGGAAAAAGGATCATTGAGTGAGTTACAATGAAGCAAAGTTGAGAAATAAGGGAATTTGGCAGAAGACATACCATTTTAGAGCCAACACGGGTGGGGCCCATTTTGTACTATAACCCCGACTGTATGGGTCTCCCAATTTTTAATAACAGACACATGCCCGTAAGGCGGGCTTTCTAACTTAAAGACTCTTCTCACCGGCCGGGGTCCTGGAATTCAACTGATTGGTCGGCAGTTATATGTGCTAGACTCCTCAACTTCTACAACTTGCACTTCAATTATTTCTTATCTACCATAACTCTAACCACCACCCACTACCACCACTTTTACTCCCCACTACCTCCATTACTCCATTAATTCCCCCACCTCTTCACTCCACCAATAGAATTCACTCTACCACCTCTATATATTACCACATCTCCTACCATATTTTTCACACCAAGTGAAGTGGGCATTCATAGAGGATACTTGAGAGCTAGAGCGGGTTAAATTGATAAGTTTGGGGGAAAGCTATGGCGATACACGCATTCGAGAGCACATGGCTTCACAACCAACATCGAAATGTCAAAGGGCAGAGAGTTCAAGGCCTTCACAACCAACCCGGACCTTTGATCACTGGAAATTCGTGAGTGCCGCCGCCGCTAACTGGTATGAATGCATGCTCACCAAAGCCCTTACACCGGAGAGGGGGTTGGCACCGGATCCAAATGATGGGGAGATGATGCCTCAAATCTATCAAAAGGGGTGGACTAAATTCACCGAAGAGCCGGAACTCGCTGTGGTCAACATTGTCAAGGAATTCTATGCAAACGCTAAGGATAAAGCTCCATTCAACGCGTTTGTGAGGCGTCATTTGGTTCCGTTCAGTGTCGATGCAATCAACACCTACTATCAACTGCGGGTACCTCGCCAATGCTAATATGCTTAACTATGTGATTTTGATCCGGACTATGAGGCAATACTCAAGGAGATGACTAAGCCGGGAACGACGTGGATCAAAGGCCGAAAGGGAGGCACAGTGTTCCACAGCAAGGACCTCAGCCGGTATGGCAAAATCTGGTACGCATTCCTATGCACGAAATTGTATCTATCCCAACACACCTCGAACGTAACCAAAGAGAAGGCATTACCGCTGTACGTAATTGTGCAAGACTTCATCATTGACATCAGGGCCATTATTTGTTTCTCCATCCGCCGGTGTTTACGTGGAAATTTTCTGGGCGGCTTGACACACCCCGCACTCATATGTGGGTTGTGCCGTCAATCAGGGGTGAGATGGTCCGACAATGAGCCCACACAAATGCCGCTTGCGTTGCTTGATTCCAGAATGATAGCGCGGTATTTTGTATGGGCAGGAGGCGAGTCACATCCGCGTGAACTGGGCTTTATTTTTCCGTCGGCGTCAGAAGTTGAAGTTGATGCTACAGAGACATTGGAGGATGATGATGAAGTTATGGGAGATCAAGGGGTCGAGCAGGTACCGCAGACCAAGGCACCATCCAGTCCTCAGTTCCTTGATTTCCAAAATTAAATGAATGCACATAACAAGGCAGTACGTCGGGAGATGTGGAGACTTGCATTGAGGCAAGACCACATGTTTGATTCTATGAACGTGTCTTTCACCTCACTCAACAGGACCCTTCAGAGCTTCAACCCGCCGGCCCAATTTCCATATCAGCAGCCCGTGCCAATGCTGAGGTTTCCACCGAGTGATTCCGACGAAGAAGATCAACAACCACCTCCTCAGACTTAAGCGATAGTAGGGAAGTCCTCACGTACTTAAATTTAATTATTCATCCAATGAGGACATTGTATTACTTAAGTTTAGGGGATTTAAATTCATGTTTGCATGCATATGTAGTACTTAGGTTTAAATTTTGTCATTTTAATTTCAGTGTTGCATAGTAATTTAGGAAGAATTGCATGATAGCTTAGGTACATCTAGGTGCATACATAGTAGCTTAGGTTATTTTTTGTATTGCATTGTTTTTAGTTTTGTAAATAATGTGTTTTATTATCTATAAAAAAAATTAGTTAAATATTGTGTTTGCATATATTCCAGCAGTGTTGTAGTTCATGCTATTTGTGGGCCAACGATGAGATTGATAATAAGTTAACCAATACGGCGTTGATTACTAGAACTGTGATACAATTTCTGTTATGAATCGAATCTTACACTTATTTGAAACTGGTATAAAAATGTTAACACGATTAATAAACATCTTTGTTGACTGGGCAGTTCAAATTGATACATAAATAGTTTCTACAGGATAATGCTAGAGTAAATGAGAAAACGACAAGGATAGACAGTAAAGGCGAAAATTAGGCAAGAACCTAAGTTTGGGGGATGATATGTGGGGTATATAAGCTTTATCTTAAAAAAAAGTATATATTGTGACTAGTCTTGTTTCGGGGCCTTTGTTACTTGAGCAAGTACGTCCGAGGGGATTGTCTTTATACCTAGTGCCCTAAAGTCTTTTATGGTCTAGGAGTCGTTGGTCGAAAGATCGCTAAGGGGTAGCACTGTCAGCCTAATGGGATGAGACATTGCACAGTCATGTATGTATATAGAAAAATAAAAAAAATGAATAAAACGGGAAAGGAGCAAAAAGCCCCCGTGAGAGAAAAAAAGCGTATATATAAATAAAGTATAAGTACCATGTGTGAACCCCTGGGAATGGTAATTTCTTAGTTTTAGTTAGAATTTGTCTATTTTTGGAATTTTTAAGTTTGCACTGTATGATTCCTTCTAAGAAATTGATTGTGTATTGAATTTGAGTCTATAGCAGTTATCATGGATGTTGATCACACACGCACACTATACCAGTGGTGATGGGTTAAGATTTGAGGATTCAAACGGAGTTGTGGATTGGTTTTGATAGTTAATATTGTAGAGTTGCTTGTTTTCTCTGAGGCCAGTGAGATATTCTTGATTCTACGATACTATTGGGTTCAAAAGCATATAAATTAGATCATATTCATTTCATCTCATTGCATTGCATAGCATGTAGTTGTTTTGTGCTCGAGGACTCGCACGGTTTAAGTTTGGGGGATTTTGATAAGTGGATTTTATATACACGAATCGGTGTCCATTTCATGCTTATTGGTTGCTATTTTCGTGTGTTCATATTCATTTTTACTTGTGTTGTGTTCTTATATGTGTAGGATGGTTGTTGCGGCGTTTAACAAAGATTTGGAGTCATTTGGAATCATTCGGAGTCAATTGGAGCGATTTTGGAAGAATTCATGAAGCTATAGAAAGTCATTCTGCAGAACAGACCCCCGCCGGGGCGCGCCTTTTTGCTTTGTATACCCCCGCCGGGGTGGGGGGTCTTCATAAGGAACTAACAGAATGGTAGCCCACCGGGGCGGGCCTTGTTATCACATACACCCCCGCCGGGGCGGGGGGTGTCAAATTCTGCAGACTTCTGTTAAGCTTGAAACTCTTCTTGGGCATGGATTTTAGCATATTACATGGCAATTGAACCTCTAGAGAGATGGAATTTCGGCTGAGACTTGTGTGTTGGACATCTATTAATCAATTGACAACGAATTCAACAACACAAGGCATAATACGAAGATTAATTTGAGTTTTTCTTAGCAAGTGTTGAAGGAGTATTTCGGGGAGATTTTCAAGGCGATTGCAATCATAGGCTACGTGAAGGGTGTTTTTCAATATTCTTCTTTTTAGGCTATTATTTGTAATTGATAGAATGTTTTCTATGATTTATTCAGTAGTTATTTCATTTATGATGAACTAATTCACCTTTTAGGCTTATGATGGATCCTTGAGTGAATCGATGATTTTGTAAACCTTGATTTTCAGTTCAATAATCTATTTCTAGTTTATCTATATTAATTCGAGCTTGAATTTATGAATTGTCTGATCAACAATTCTTTGTGTATTTGTATGGAATCGAGAGAGGATATTCAAATCTAGACTTAGTTAATATAGAATGTGTTCATGAATTTTGTGAGTAGCAAAATCTTGATGAATGTTAAGGTAGAGATATGCTTGACATCGCATGTAATTGGGTAGAGAACTTAATCTTAAACCTTCTTTAATTGTAATTCACCTAGAGATATAGTGAGTTAATTGATTAAGGTGTTTAACTTGTTTCTATCTTAATTGTGGATTTAAGTTAATACGGTATTAGTGCATCGAGAGGTGGTTAATACTACATTCGTGTTCTTAATTAATGAACTGGGATAGTGAATTGAATTGGAATAAAGGTGTTAAAATCAGAGTGAAGCTTAGGGTGAAATCATAAATATAATTCTCCATTAATTATTTGAAATTCCAAATTTTAATATTTGTGATTGTTTTGAGGTAGTTTATTTATTTCTTAATTTAGTTTCTTTAATTGTAATCGTTGAGATTGGATAGTTTAATAGAATTAGGATTGATAGGAAATTAGTACTTGTAAGTTTAAGTTTCTTACTAATTAGTTTTTGTGGGAACGATACTCTACTCATCACTTTATTACTTGTTGACCATGTATACTTGCGTGTTGTGCGTAATTAGATTTTACTCAACAAAATTCCAAACAGAAATTGACCGAAATCCACATACGGACGATTTTGCAGACTATAATCAAATTTTAGTCAAAAATGGGGTCCATGAACACACAAAACATGTGTTAAACATTTTTTATAACAAAAATACTCTTCCTCCTCATTTATTCATATATCACACATTCATTGTAAAAATATCATCATTATTATATTATTATAATATAATAATATATTTTATCAAAAAAGATAAAATATCAATTTTCAACAATTATCACTTTTCTAAAAATTCCTCCATTTATATCCACATAAATAAATATTTTCCTTATTATATAAATCAATAATTAATTACTCACAAATAATATTACAGAATCACAATACTGACAACCAGGCCGTTCCTAGAAAAGAGGGGACTTTCCAATAAGGATTTCTCCTTCATTTGGCAAGTAATTAGGTGACCAAACCTCTCCTTAGAATGCGTAACCTTCTAGACATTGCCAATAATGTTATCTAATAATATTATTCAAATAATATGAATTATTGATCTGATAGTGAAAAATATCGTAGTAGTGATAATTATTGAAACAACAATAATATAAAATATCAATGCGTAAATTATTGAATCAATAAAATAAAATATTGAATAAATTACTTGTAACAATTATTGAGTAGTGCCTTCTTACGTAAGAATCAATAATTGGTGCAATAATACCTGTATAATATTGTGTTTTTAACCACCGGGTATTCCAACAAAGGTGTTACTTGGTAACAACTTCTGTGCTTATTTATAAAAGAACTTATACTTGTCGTTTCTTCATCCAATCGCTTTCCGTTATAGGCCCCACACAAGGTTGCGCTTGCAGTAAATTTAATATTCTCTGACAGTAAGAATATTCCACGACCAAACGAATATTCCCCGACAACAATGAATATTTTATAACCACTTGCTTATTTAAGATATTTGCGCATTTTACCCATAACTAACCGCATTAATCAAATCAATCCTTACTATTTCACAATAATAAATAGAGGAAATTCAATTTCATATATAATAAGTTGGGGTCTTACAACCTCCCCTCCTTATGAATTTCATCCTCAAAATTGACGTACGTGCCTTGTGTTTCAAAAAGGTGAGGATACCTCGCTTTCATTTCTGTTTCCAACTCCCAGGTCATTTTCTCAATAGCATGGTTCCTCCACAAAACTTTTACTTGTGGTATGACCTTTGTGCGTAGGACATGCTCCTTCCTATCCAAGATCTTGACTGGTACTTCCTCGTACGTTAAATCTTTGGTTATCTCGTCTAGTTCTAACTCAATAATGTGGTTCGGGTCATCCACATATTTATGTAACATCGATACGTGAAAAACATTATAAACACACGACATACTTGGCAGTAAAGCGAGTCTATAGGCCACAGTTCCTACTCGATCAAGGATTTCAAATGGACTAATAAATCAAAGGTTTGAGCTTTCTTCTCTTCATCGACTCTTACTTCTAGAATAACGCTTTCTTGCACCTTCTTCTTTATATTCAGCAGCTCTAGTATGTAGCTTGAGCAATTTTAACTTTATCGATTAAAGTCGATTCTACTCGTATATCACCGCGTGGGTCCCTAGAGTTTTTAACTTTATCTCTATCTTTTGTAAGTCATACAAAATGGGTCTTTATATTCGACAATATCTCACTCGTACCCGCATACGATCTTCTACTCAACACGTCAGCTACCACGTTCGCTTTTCTAGGATGGTATGGTCAGAGCAGGTGCCGAAATGAGTCTCCTCTTGAGTTCTTGAAAGCCTTTCTCACATTCCTCGCTCCAATCGAATTTTGTATCTCTATGAGTCAGCTGAGTTAATGGAGTAGCAATTCGAGAAAATCTTTACACGAATCTCCAATAATAACCAATTAAGCCTAGAAAGCTACGTATTTCGATTACTGACTTCGGTTGCTCTCAACTATGACTCATATCCCAATCTTGGATAGCACATCACAATGGCACCTATTAGTTTACTATCGCACGAATATTGCATCCCCTATGGAGAGTCTCGCTTCAGTGCATTCCACAAAGGAAGTCACCAGTTAGAGGCTCGGTTATCAACTTCTATAGTTGGGTTTTTAACTCCTGAAGTTCAATAGGAGTCATTCAATATGAGATTTTAGAAATGGGTTTTGTACCGGGTTCAAAGTCGATACAAAATTCAATATCACGCTCTGGGGGTAGGCCAGGAAATACGTCAGAAAATTTACTAACAACAAAAATATCATACAAATCTGACGTATTTTTGTTCAAGTCCATGACATGGGCTAAGAAAATTTGACATCTGTTTTTCAATAAATGAATGACTTTATGGCTTGATATGAAAGTGTTTGAATTCAATGGTTTGGTTGCTTGAATTCGAATAACAGGTTGCTTAGGAATATAAAAACTAGCAACCTTACGAAAGCAATCAATTTTGGCAGGATGAGTAGTTAACCAATCAATCCCTAAAATCACATCAAAAGAAAGTATCTTTAAAGAGATTAGATCAACAGGTAATGTGATGGTGCCAACTTGGATCAAACAAGATTTATAAACAGTGGATGTAATGAAAGTTTCTCCTAACGGAGTCTCCACAGATAAGTCAAAGTCTAATTTCTTCAGAGTCAAGTTTAAACGTTGCGCACAAGCAGGAGAGATAAATGAATTGGTGGAACCGATATCTAGTAAGGTATAAACTTCGCAAGAGTTGATAATTAGTTTACCCGTGATCACCTCGTTTGGGTTCCTCGCATTTTGGCTAGTCACGATAAACACCCTTCTAGGAACCGTCGACTTTGATTTTTCTAGGACAGCCTTTTGAGTCACCATCCCCGCTGGACTGGGTTTCGCTACCGTACAATCTCTAGCGATATGACCTTCTTTTCCACAATTATAACATACCTTGAACTGTTGTGGACAGTTTGGGCTGATGTGTTCCTCTTTTCCATATTTATATCATACGACCGGTGGTCGTTCTCCTCCCTTAGAAACAGTCGCTGATGGTGTTGACGTCTTCACATTATCATTGTTGAATCTCCTCTTTTTAAAATCTCCTCCCGACTCGCTTCTTCTATTATCATGGCCACGATTACCACCAGAGTGGTTACCGCTTTTGTCCGTATTTTTCCCTCCCCACTGATTATCGTTGATCCGATGACTATTGTCACCAGTATGACCCTGTTTGTGGTCCCTTGGTAGAACGTACTCGTTATCTTGCTCTAATAATTGAGCCCTGTTGACAACATCTGAATATAGAGAAAATTTATGAGAAATGAGATATTGACGTATGTTGGGTTTCAAACCTCTCAAAAACATCTGCGTCATACGTTCCTCATTCTCCACCAAATGAGGTGCAAACCTAGATAACTCCGTGAACTTAAGCCTTCTTCTGGGGACACCATCATGTTGTTACATTCCGGTCTAAAAACTCCACCTCCTTCATATGACGAATACTTTTAGGAAAGTACTTGTCATTGAACAGTTTCTAAAATGTCTCCCAAGACATGCTGAGTGCGGCTAGATGGGTACGCCTCACCGATTCCCACCAGTAATCTGCCTCATTACGGAACATAAAAGTGGCGAATGTAACCTTCTGTTCCTCCGTGCATCCCAAGACATCGAATATCTTGGTAATTTTCTTGACCCACGTCTCCGCTTTAATCGGATCCGCTTTCCCAGTGCAGTGGTCCCAACTCTTTGAATCGCTTGGGTCATGTGACAAACCGCATGCGTTCTTATCATTTCCACTGATTTTGCATACGAGTCTCCCTCGTCTGATTTTGCATGAACTGCAAAAAGCTTCTAAACATCTCATCGTTCATCGTCTGGTCAGTGGTGTTGTTTACAGGAGGAACATTGTCGTCCTATTGCACGTTCTCCTGATTGGTGAGTAAAGGTGTCTCCACGGTCTCATTTACTCCACTATTAACATTCTCAGTTGCTATTCTTAAATACTGCCATAAAACAAGGGTTAATTAAAGAAATTAACATGCAACATAATAACCCTATACTCTAACCAACCAACAATAAGCTTAGGTAAGACATACTAGCGAAAGATTTACTCGTCTCTCCCCTCCTAGTTCTATTCCCCGATCTCCGCCAGAGACCATATCCCTAAGCTCTGATACCAACTGTGACGCCCCCAAAATAGGTCCAATCCACCCAACCTATTCTGAGTCGCTAAATACATGGTACAGAAACAACTACAACTTTATTAATACAATTGTCGTGCAAAATACGACAACACATAAACTGTGAGTTTAAATACAAATATTGTCTTCTAGACAATATCCACACTCAAATAAAGCCCTCATTACAATTATTGATACACTATTTTACAAAATAGTGAGGACTACTAAAACAACTATCTTGAACCATCACTCCACACCCCGACTAGTTCCTGCTATAATCTCGCTTCCTGAGAAGAAAAATGGAACAAAAAGGAAAAGGGTGAGCTCAACTAGCCCAGTAAAGAATATTATGACTAAGATAATGTACAACAAATTATCCTTAGTCTTCAACAGGGAAAAATCTAATAGAATACAATAGACAATAAGTTTTAGATCAACAACTGCAACGGAAACAATAATTCATTAGAAGAGTTAAGTAGAGAACAAAATCTACTATCATCTATGAATTTAAAAGTCCATAGTTGATATTTTATCCCTGTAACATCAATCAATATACGTCTTGAATCAAATAGTCATCTTTGCACTACAGGAAAAAGATATTAATCAGTCGGTCATGTTCATCTCAACACCTGTTCATCTTTGCACTACAGGCCAAAGATATTCATCAAGAAATCATTCATCTTTGCACTACAAGCCAAAGATATTCAGTAATATAATCATTTAGGACTGAGGATGATGAAAAATATTTTAAAGAAAACGAATCCAGTGAGACAAAAGAACAAATATTAAGAATTCGTACTTCGGTTTATCCATGTTCAAAAATACTCCATAATAAACTATTGTGGAGCAGAATTCAAAAATGAAGATCAAAATATAGATCCAATCAAAGATAGGAACCATAATAGACAACCTTGAACACAGAAAAGAAAATTTAATTTTTCTGTGAATAGTGTCGTATTCGTGAATAGTGTTGTATACGTGAATAGTGTCGTATACGTGGATAGTAACTCCGACACTAAAAGGTAGAAATTCCACAAGAAAAATCATCATGATTCGTGAATAGTACTCATGAATAGTAACTCGTGAATAGTAACTCATGAATAGTAACTCACGAATAGTAACTCGTGAATAGTAACCCCGACATGAAAAGATAAGAATTTCACAAGAAAAATCTTATCAATATTCTGGTATACCTTATCTTGCTAAATCTTTGATCCTTGCTCTCCAAATCTGAACTAGGTGTTCTAAGAGGTTAAAGAGTGACTGAAACACTTTTATAATTCGGAGGTTTGGAGAGACAGAGAGTTGTTGAGAGCAAGATAGTAAAATGAGCAAATTTTGTGACTTTCTCTCTCTTTATCACTTAAGTATTTGATTCAATGAATCCTCACATGCTAGGTGGCAATTTGGATCAATTTTTTGGCTGAGGTAAAAGTCAAATGGCTGCCTTTAGCGGGTGAACAACTACAAGTATAGCAAGATTTGCAAGCTAACTAATAAAAATATACAAACAGGGTATTTTAGTCATTCTCTTTATAATTTTAATGGCATATAGGTAACTTGCCAAACCCTTAGGGTTTAACCCTTAGGTTTTATAACTTTAGTTTCTAGAATTTTCTAAATAAGGTTTTAATTAAAAAAATAAGATTTCAAAAATATAATTAGGGTTTCCTAATTAAATTAGGGTTTTCTAATCATATTAAAGTTTAATAATTACAACGTTAGGCTAGCTAATTAGGATTAGGGTTTCCTAATTAGGGTTTAGGATTCCCGAATTTAAAATTAGGGTTTCTCGGCATACGATTAGGGTTTTTAACTGTGCGTTAGGGTTTCTAAACCTGAGATTAGGGTTTCTAATCCCTTATTAGGGTTTACTAAGTTTATACCATATTCGATCAATCATTAATCAATAATTATATACAGTACAAATATGTATTCAACGATAAAGTTATAATAACTGTATTTTCTATTGAATCTTTATCTGGACTTAGGGTTAGGGCTTCTAAAGCTGTTAAGCACAACTCTACTCTTATTTTTCAGTCAATACACAAACTGACCACTTCTGAAAACTCGTATCACAGATACACAGCACAATATTAATAGTCAATATCAATATTAAATTAAATTAAAATAAAATTTATTCATAAAATTCAGATTATTCGAAATTCCGGGTTATCACACTCTTTGCTATTCACAAATAAACTCCTTTATTTTGAATAATATGAAATCTTATTTCATATCTAAATAAACTCTTTTATTTAACTAAACACAGATTATCTTTCCTATTCACAAATAAACTCCTTTATTTTTTGAATAATATGAAATCTTATTTCATATCTAAATAAACTTATTTATTTAAGGAAACATAGAATCCAATTTCAACTCTAATTAGTTATCATGGAATCCAATTCCAACTCTAATTAGTTAGCATGAAATCTAATTTTAAGATTAAAATAAACTTTTTATTTTAATCATACCCTTGAAGATTCGAGCTTCCTGAGGTACAAGTTCACCTTCAAATCCTTTTGCGTTCAACTTGAATCCACCGGGTTTGGTTCCTTCCTTTGATCAATGTTAGCCACCCAAGTGTTTGGCCCATAGAGGTGATCCACCAAGGAAGAAGAAAGATTCAAGAATATATATTCTACAATAGGGATAAGTCTCCCTAGCGATTAACGACTTTTCAGATAATATAGATTTCAACATTAATCATAAAAGAATATTTGAGTAAATAGTTATCGTATAATTTAATCCTTCCACCATACAATGTCCCAATTAAATATAAGACATGAAATTACTATCAAGTCTTATTTTATTTAATTATATGTATTTCAACTCTTAAATGAACAACTCCAAATAATGCAAATTAAAAACTCCTTTCTAATTTCATTCTGTCTTGGCAAAGGATTACTGGGTTGTCATTTATCGAATCACATAGGACATTTCTCTTCTTTTACTAGAAGCGATAGATTCTTTATTTATCATACATTATCTCCATGTAAGACTTATTATACCCAAGCATACCCTTTGATATTCCCTAAGGGTCTTAAGGAATAAGTCAAAGTATAATTCATCACACACAACATATTATGATGATTTTAAGTCCAAGGATCACTTGTACTACTATCACTACAGGAATTCCTATTGACAGGCAAGTAAAACTCCATTAGGTATTTCTTAGCGGGCCACGTTCAGTGAACTTATTCTCTAATAAGCACCTACATACTTGCTTTAGTGTCTCCACACAAATGATCATGAGATCAATCATCCTCATCCAATGAGCAAGAAACGTATGTACCAATCTATCCAGATTTACTAATCCCCAATTAGTAATCCAACGATTGGGAACTATTTTAGTTTTAAGCTTTCTAAGAATTTAGATCTCATTAGAATGATCATCATCATTATTCTAAAGTCATTGCTTAAAACTATGGGTTTATCACATATTATAAAGAAGCATCATGTAGATAATTAAAAACCTTTAATAAATTAATACTTTTTATTAATAAATGAATAAGATTGTTACAAAGTATATACTTTATCATCAAACATGATTGACTTGTGTGCATACTACTTTCAATATTCTCTCAATTAGGGCTCTCCAAAAGTGTAATTAATTATATGTTTCAATCCTCCCTCTTCTGATTGACATAATTTATTTCAATAGCTGGCCCAAATCCAATCCCAATCTATGCCAAAGTCATCCAATCCAAGCCTCATGAGAATTTTAATCAAAATCAAACTCCTTTTTGTACCCAACAAGTTATCAGCCCCGAGAATCCCAATTACTAAAAAATAACTTCCTCTTTAAACTCCTAACTTAACTCTATTACATAAAGAAATCATCAATCCCATTAAAACACAACCTCCATACTTGAGAAACAGGCACGCCCCACGCTAGGTCCTTCCTTTATGCAACGCGGCCAACGCCAAGCAGACAGAATCTCATCCTCATGCAGCATGCCCGCGCCGGCTCCTATATATTCATGGCGCTCCCCGCGCTATGTGAACAGAATGTAAAAATTCTTATAATTTCCTCACATGTTAGCTCTAAGACTTCTTCAACCTAATCTCATGCACAAATAGCAAAATCCCTCAAAAGTAAAATGAAAAATCTATAAAACTAACAACATATCAAGCTAAATGAGATCAAATTGTAGGTTAAAAACCTACTCATCAAATTCCTCCAAACTTGAAACATTATTTGTCCTCAAGCAAAATGATATGCAATGCAAATGCATCAACTATATACCTACGAATCCAGCAGTAAGATAGAACATAGTCTAATCACACGGCCTCAGAGAAATCAAGCAAACATGATAGTATATCATAACAAGACCAATCAATAACTTCCCAATTAATCATCAAATCTTAAACTGTTATTACTGATATAGTGCATGTGTGCTCAACAACCATGCTAACTGATATAAGCCAAATAAAACACATAATAGGCTTCTTTAAAGGCATCATACATTGTAAACTCACAAAATTCAAAAATAAGCTAGATCCAACTAAAATCAAATAGCTACCAATGAAATGTCTTATTCCCTTAGGCTTTTCGATGCTACCTTAACGAGCTTTCGACCAATGACTCCTAAACCATTAAGGCCTTAGGGCACTAAGTGTAAAGACATCCCCTCGGGCTTACTTACTCAAGTAATAAAGGCCACAAAACAAGACTAGCCATAGTGTTTATTCATTTTTTTTATTAATTATAGCTTATATACCCCAAATATTCCCCCAAACTTAGGTTCTTGTCTAATTGTATCCATCACTGCCTATTTATGTCTTTCTTTCATTTAAACTAGCATTATCCTTGAGAATTCCATTATGTATCCATTTAGACTCAATCAGTCAACACAACTATTCTTACTGTGCTATCCTTATTATATCAGTTTCAAACATAACAAGATTCAAATCAAGACAAGAAATTATATTAAAGTCTTAACAATCAATACTACACTTGTCTACACAATTCCAATCTCATCATTGGCCAAAATAGAGTCTTACTATCTAACAACTGGATTCATGGCAATGTATGAACTAAATGCAATATAAACAGTAAACTAAACTAATATTTTTGGGATTTTTCACAAAAAAAATTTATTATGTGTATATATGCATGATACTAAACATTATCACCAACCAAATAGTAAAAAAAATAGTAATAATTTATCAAAAACTAAAAACTAACATGAATATGTAATCAGAATTTGAATTAGAATCTGACAAGGTATCCTCACCTCTTTGGCATACCAGGTACGTACGTAAATTTTGAAGGCAAAATTTCATAAAGAGGGGAGATTGTAAGACCCCGACTTTTGATGAATAAAGATTTAATTTTCTCGAAATATTTTTTTTATTAAGATATGAATTTGATATAATGTTATAGTTGTGGGTAGTATTTATAAATTATGCAAAGTATGCAAGTTGTCATAAAATATTTGATTGGTCGGAGAATATTCGTTTTAACAGGGAATATTCGTAAGAAGGCGCAATCATTGGTGGACCCCACAACGAAATTATTGTCGGAATGAGAAAACGACAGAAATATCTTTTTATGAAAATAACGACAGAAGTTTTATCGTTAACTGTTGAACTACCCGGTAGTAAAAGTAAAGTAATAAGTGTGGTTGCATAGTAGCACATGGTATTGATTATTGATGCTTACATGAGAAGTCACTCAGTTTTGTTCAATTATTGCTACAATAATTGCTGCATAGTATCTCACGTTATTTGATTCAATTATTGTCAATATTTTATTTTATTAAATCAATAATTGAGATGACAAGTTATTCATATTATTATTTGCATAATTAACAATGTCTAGAAGTTCTATCGAGGAGAGGTTTGGTCACCTAATTGCGCGCCAATGGGGAGAAATCCTTATTGGAAAGCCCCCTCTTTCCTGGGAATGACCCGGTTGTTAAATATTGCGAATTATAATAATGATAATAAATGTTGTTAAAAATATTGAGAGTATTTTTATGAAGTAGTTGTTGTAAATTTTGCTTATTATTTGGATCCCCATTTACCCATTTTTAAAAAATAATCGATAGAAAGTTGTTTAGTATAAATATAATGGGACCCACTTGTGATTATGAGATGTTGGTGGGAGGGGAACACGTGGGGCCCACTAGAGGAAAAATGAAATGGGTGGAGGAATGGATGAAATGCTTTACGGGAATGGATGGTGTATATATATATGATATATATATATATAGAAACGTGGGATATCAAAAGTCAAGGTTGGAGAAATTTTGGGTAATCACGGGAGTTGTTGTGTTATAAGTTTTGTGATAATATAATATTTATTATATTATAAGTTTTATTTTATTTGATTATAAATAGAATATATTATATTTTATTTAAAAGTTTTTCGTTTTATTAGAATATTTTATTGCATAGTGCTGCATAGTAAAATCAAATTTTTCAACGAAATCAGTCGAACAATTCGCCCGTGACTTTTCCTTCAATGTGCGCTCAAATAGTATCCTTTCCATTCTCCTATAAATAAGATGCTTATTTAGAATTGAAAATCACACCAGAATCAGAGAATTCTTCTTCTATAATCTTGAGCGTATTTCTTTCGAGTTTTAGAAAGCTTTGATGAAAGTTTTCTTCAAAAATCTATCCGCTATACCAGTTGGAATACTCTTCTTTTTGAGGTAAGGGGTATTATTTATTTCATATTCTGAAGAGATATTATTTTTCGTATTCGTATGAATATTATTTTCGTTCAATATTCGTAAGGAATATCATCTTCGTTCAATATTAAGTAGAAATATTATTTTTCGCTCAACAATCGTAAGGGGTATTATTTATTTCATATTCTGAAGAGATATTATTTTTCGTATTCGTATGAATATTATTTTCGTTCAATATTCGTAAGGAATATCATCTTCGTTCAATATTCGTAGAAATATTATTTTCGTTCAACAGTCGTAAGGGGTATTATTTCTTTTGTCTTCATGAAGAGAATTATTTTCTTTCAATATTCGCTTGAAATAAAATTTTCTTCCATACTTTGTAGTATGTAAGTAATATTATTTCGTTTCAGATTTCGAATTCTATATTCATTTTGTTAAAGTTTTGGCTTCTATACTCCATGAAATTAGTAGAATATTCTTGATATTTGCGCTTCATCCAGTATCTTTTCATGGAAATATTATTCTGAGCATTCTTGATAAGTTTTAACTTTTTCATGTCAGAGTACTATTCACGGGTTACTATTCACAAAGTACTATTCACGGGGTACTATTCACTTTAGTACTATTCACCCGGGGTACTATTCATGATAAAAATTGATTCGTTTTCGGTCCAAATTATTTTTGGTACAATATTATTCTTGAATTTTACTCATAAAGCGAAGATCATGTTGACAATTTGAACGTTATTGAATTACTCGGATAAATTAAATTATAAATCTTTAAAATTTATCCTTGAACTTGTTTTATTGAATTATTATGTCATTGTCATCATCCTCATGCTTATATTGTTATGAAAGTCATCTTTGGCCCGTAGTGCATAGATGGACTTGGTATGATTATGACCAGGGATTATTCGGTATAATCATGACCGTAATGTTACAAATAATGTGGTAAAAGTCCTCATTGGCCCGTAGTGCATTGATGGATAGTTTTTGCTATGATTATGGCCATGGATTCTCTTCGGCCAAGGGTGCAAAGATGAATTATTTTATGGCATGATCATGACCGTTGATGAAAACACGATTATCTTTGGCCTGTAGCGCATAGATAATTTATGGTCGTGATACTAAAGAATATCCTTGGCCCGTAGTGCAGGGATGATTCGATGATGTGGATTATTTATTAAGCTGAGTCTCAGTGATAAAATTGATGATAAACTTTTTAAATCATAGAAGATAGTAGATTTTATGCTCTACTTGACTCTTCTAATGGATTGCTTATTCCGCTGCAGTTGTTGATCTAAAACTTGTTGTCTATTATATTCTATCAGTTGTTATACTGCTGAAGGCTAAGGATAATTTATTCTACATTATCTTAGTCATAATATTTTTTACTGGGGTAGTTGAGTCACCCTTTCTTTCACTGTTCTCTTCAGCAAATGAGAATATAGATGGGACTAGTCAGGGAATGGATTGACAGTCCAGATGGTTGCATTAGTAGTCCTCACTATTCTATGAAATAGTGTGATAATAATTGTAATGAGGACTTATTATGAGTGTGGATATTGTCTAGAAGACAATATTCATATTAAAACTCCCAGTTTATGTTTTATCGTATTTTACACGACAGTTGTATTATTAAGTTGTGTCTGAATTTTGTACCATGTATTTGGAGACTCGAGATGGGTGATGTATACCTATTTTGGGGGCATCACAAAAGTGGTCGTCTCATAATATAACCTTCTCCTCTTAGATGTGATTTTGCCCCATCCCATGCTTTATATTTTTCAATGGTCACATGGTCAATAATTGCCATTGGTTGTTGGATCGTTTCAGAGGAATGCCACCCCTACTTTACGACACAAATTAGTGATGAGAAAAACATGGAGAA
The DNA here is from genome assembly GCA_020205605.1 of Panax ginseng. NCBI lineage: Eukaryota > Viridiplantae > Streptophyta > Magnoliopsida > Apiales > Araliaceae > Panax > Panax ginseng. The sequence goes on along the minus strand of CM035131.1, from coordinate 58,645,308 downwards.
GGCCCCACGTGGTACTACCCCATAGCAACCTATCAATCGACTCTTGAATGCATGCACCCACATTCACATTATAAAACATAACTGCATTATTCACCCAAAAATGGTGGTGGACAATGCCATACAACAGCCGCGCCCGTTCCTTAGTCACATCGTTCTGATGGCGTGTGGGCATCAACCAGACACATATTAAAGCGTACCAAGCTTTTCCATAGCAACTTAAGGCGGAGTGGGGAAAGCTTATTTTTTTCATTAGTTCTGGCTCGGTTAACCCACTGCGTTCCTGGCTTACTCAATCTCATAATAATTTCATCCAAGTCCGGCAAGCGGTCCTCATAACATGCATCTGTCTGTGTTTCTAACCCAAAATACTCATTAATGGCATTGGCATGGAATGACACTGGTTTACCCCTTATCATGACTGTGTGATTAACATACTCAATAGCATTGGCATAGAACTCCTTTACAACATTGATCACTATGGGTTGTGGTTGCTCCACCAATTGAAACCAGTTGCGTTCCACGATCATTAGTTCCATGTCCCCGTTAAGATTGGCATCCGGTTTCAATCCCCTTTTTAATACCAATGTCTTCTTCTCAATGATCATTTTGAACCTCGTTTCAGAGGCCTCACTTACGAATTTGGTGCTATCGAATTAGGCCCGAGCACTAGAAGTGGAGGCACGTGGTCTTTTTTTGAGAAGAAATTATGTGTTGGAAGTTATAGAGGTTGAAATTTTAGTTGAGGCAAATTAACGAACAGTTGGCAGGCGTTACCACAAGTACCCCAAAACTTGACTTCTTAGAACTAACACTAGGCCACAAATAAAGATAATCCAATACACTCCTTGGGAAATAGTATCCCAAGGATTTCCAACCAATATAATGACCAAGAAGAAGAAATACTACAATATAGAATTAGATTTCACCAATTTAAAAATACCTCATATGTGAAAATCAGTTTCCACACTTTGAATATTGCCTAGATTGATGCCCAATTGGTGAGAACAAGCCTTGGTAGTGAATGTGAATGTGAATGTGTGGGAAAAAGAGAATTAGGTCGGTCAATTTGTGTGGGAATGGATTCTAGAGGTTATCCCTTAAAAGGGTTATGGGTGTGTGAGCGAAGTTGAGGGAGATGAGAAAGTAAGTAGTGGAAGAGGTTGATAGAGGTTTGAATTCTCACGTTATAGGAGTTATGGGTGAGTGGGAGAGTTTGAGTTGGGCAAGAATTTGGGAAGGTGTGGTGTTATGTGGGGTTCAAATGGGAAAAGAAAATGGCCAGCTGGTTTTTAAAAACTGAAAGTTCTGAACGGTGTGCCCCGTGTTGTAGTATCAAGTAATGTGACGTGCCTTGCGTTGTATATGCAGTGACCAAGCCCAAGATGGCGTGCCCTACGCCATGTAACAGTATTCTCACGCGTGCCCCATGCTGGTATGGCAATTTTTGACTGTTGAGGCAGCGCGCCCCGCGCCGTACTGTATAGGCTCCTGGCGCGGCCCACGCTATGGGGGCAGTATCTAACTGATGTACTTTTTCCTTGATTCCCTACAGATAAACCATAATTAAGTCATTAATACTATATTTTATTGAAAACTAACTAACTAGTATATGATATGAACTAAAATTTACTGAACAAATGAAATAGAAAAGGTTTAGAACTTGGGTTGCCTCCCAAGTAGCACTTGTTTTAACGTCGTCGGCCCGACGGTGCCTCTTGGTTCATGGTGCATAAGTGTGATTGCAATGGCTTCTTTGTCGATGTCGCCACCCCAGTAATGCTTTAACCGCTGCCCGTTGACTTTAAATATCTATAGTGGATTTCTGATGTACAGTTCAACGGCGCCATGTGGGAAAATAGTCTTGATCGTGAATGGCCCCGACCATCGGGATTTGAGCTTTACGGGGAACAATCTCAGTCGTGAGTTAAACAGTAATACCATTATCTCGGTTCGAACTTTCTCTGCATAATCTTTTGATCGTGCCACTTCTTAACCTTTTCTTTGTACAGCTTTGAGTTCTCATAAGCTTGCAGTCGGAATTCATCGAGTTCATTCAATTGGAGTAATCTCTTCTCTCCTGCAGCTGTTTGATCAAAGTTAAGTTTTTGAATGGCCCAATACGCTTTGTGTTGAAGTTCTACTGAGAGGTGACACGCTTTTTCGTAGACTAACTGGTATGGAGACATCCCAATTGGTGTCTTATATGTTGTCCTATAAGCCCATAATGCGTCATCTAACTTTAGAGACCAATCTTTTTTGCTCGGATTCACCACCTTCTCTAAAATTCTCTTCACCTCTAGGTTGGAAACCTCCGCTTTACCACTATTTTGGGGATGATAAGTTGTGGCAACCTTATGATTGACTCCATACTTTGTCAAGAGAGTTGTAAAGGATCTATTGCAGAAGTGACATCCTTTGTCATTTATAATTGCTCTTGGTATGCCAAACCTTCTGAAGATGTTCTTCTGTAAAAACTTCAGAACCACCTTGGCATCATTGGTAGGGAGTGCTACGACTTCGACCCACTTTTCCACGTAATCCATAGCTAACAGTATGTACAGATTGTTGAATGAAGGCAAAAATGGTCCCATGAAGTCCATCCCCCATACATCAAAAACCTCGACTTCCATGATGGTGTTGAGCGGCATCTCATTCCTTTTTAAAATATTGCCCACCCTTTGGCATCTATCAAAGTTTTTCATGAAATGGTGGACATCTTTGAACACAGTAGGCCAATACAATCTTGCCTGAAGTACCTTGGCCGTTGTCCTCTCACTCCCATAGTGTCCCCCATACGCAGATGAATGACATTCATGTAAAATATTTTTCACTTCGATGTAAGGCATACATCTATGAATCATTTTGTCTACACACTGTCTAAAGAGATAGGGCTCGTCCCACATGTACCACTTGACATCATGCAGGAATTTCTTTTTTTGTTAACATGTTAGATTAGGGGAAAGGATTTTGCTCACCAAGTAATTTGCAAAATCTGCATACCATGGAAAACCTGAGTTTACTCCAAATAGCTGCTCATCCGGAAATGACTCGTTGATTAAACACTTATCTGCCCCGTCCTTATCTAGATTTTCCAATCTCGAAAGATGATTCGCCACTTGATTTTCTGTCCCCTTTCTATCTTTTATTTCCAAGTCAAATTCCTGAAGGAGTAGAATCCATCTGATTAGTCTAGGCTTAGCTTCTTTCTTTGAAATCAGATAACAAATTACTGAGTGATCCGTGTATACCACCACATTTCTTCCTATCAAATAAGCTCTTAATTTGTTAAAGGCGTATATTACTACAAGTAATTCCTTCTCGGTGGTTATATAATTCAATTGAGCATCTGTGAGGGTTTTACTTGCGTAGTATATGGCATGGAATATCTTTTCTTGGCGTTGACCCAAAACAGCTCCTACCGCGTAGTTGCTAGCATCGCACATTAACTCAAAAGGCATTGTCCAATATGGTGCTACGATCACAGAAGCTGTAGTCAATTTCTTCTTCAACTTTTCAAACGCTGACATGCATTCTTCATCAAACTTTAAAAATGTGTCCTTCTCTAATAGACTACATAAAGGTTTAGCAATCTTAGAGAAATCTTTAATAAACCTAAGGTAGAATTTGGCGTGCCCTAGAAAACTACGGATTCCCTTCACTGATGTCAGCAGTGGAAGATTTTTTATTGTGTCCAGCTTTGCCCGGTCAACTTCCAAACCCTTCGCAGAGACTTTATGCCCCAAGATAATTCCTTCTTCAACCATAAAGTGGCACTTCTCCTAATTCAGTACCAAGTTCATTTCCACACATCGTTTTAACACCATAACCAGATTTTTAAGATAAGTATCGAAGGTATTTCCATAGACTGAGAAGTCATCCATGAAAACTTCGACATTCTGCTCTGCCATGTCCTAAAAGATGGCCATCATACATCTTTGGAAAGTCGTTGGTGCATTGCATAACCCAAAGGACATCCTCCTGAAAGAAAAGGTGATGTCTGGGCACGTGAAGGTGGTCTTTTCTTGATCTTAGGAGCTATGACGATCTGGTTGTACCCCGAATATCTGTCCAGCAAACAGTAGTATTCATGCCCAGCTAACCGGTCCAACATCTGATCGATAAAGGGTAGAGGAAAGTGGTCCTTTCATGTAAACCCTCCATATGGTCACTGTCCTTATCGGAATTAGTTCATTGTCTTCGTTCTTCACTACTATCATTCCACCCTTTTTCGAAACACATTGAACTGGACTTACCCATGTACTATCTGAAATTGGTTAAATTATTCCAGCATCCAATCACTTCAATATTTCTTTCTTTACCACTTCTTTCATGATCGGATTTAGTCGTCTCTGCTGTTCCACTATTGGCTTTGAGTCCTCTTCTAGGAGAATCTTATGCATACAGAAGGATGGGTTTATCCCCTTTATATCTGCAATTGTCCAACCTATAGATGACTTGTATTCTCTAAGCACCCTCAGCAACTTACTTTCATGCACTTCGTTAAGCGCAAATGCAATAATAATAGGTAAAGTATTAGAATTACCCAAATAAGCATACATGAGGTGTTTAGGAAGAGGTTTAAGCTCAAGAGTAGGTGGCTCCTCCAATGAAGGTTTCATCCATGCTACATCTTTTTCTTCTGTGTAATGGCTCGAATGGTACCTTGAACCTGCTAACTCTAGGCAAAGAGTCTAGCATATGCAAGTAATCTACAAACTCTGGATCATCTAAGTCCTCATCCCCCAGTAGAGTATTTTCCAATGGATCCCTGACTAAACCTTTAACCAAATCTTCATTAACTAATTTGTCTATCATGTCCAATCGAAAACACTCCTCCTCATCTGTAAGGAACCTCATGGCTTTGAACACATTGAATTTGACTTCTTGGTCTTGTACCCTCATAGTTAATTCACCTTTCTGAACATCGATGAGAGTCCTACCCGTAGCCAAAAATGGCCTCCCTAAGTTGATTGGGATATTTTTGTCATCTTTGTAATCTAAAATTATAAAATCTGGCGGAAAGATAAACTTATCCACTTTAACTAAGATGTCTTCCACGATCCCTCTTGGATAAGTCACCGATCTATCCGCTAAATGCAGTGACATGTTTGTAGGCTTTGGAGCCGGCAAACCCAATTGAGTGTATATTGACAAAGGCATAAGGTTCACACTCGCCCCTAAATCACACAAACACTTGTTGAAAGCCATGTTATCAATTGTGCAAGGAATAGTAAAACTCCCCGGATCCTTCAACTTCGGAGGTAATTTTCTTTGTAAAACTGCACTGCATTCCTTAGTCAATGCCACCATCTCGTAATCCTCTAACATCTTTTTCCTCGACAAAATACCCTTCATAAATTTGGCATAACTCGGCATTTTCTCTAGGGCTTCTGCAAAAAGAATGTTGATTTGAAGTTTCTTGAAAACTTCTAAAAACTTCAAAAACTGCTTATCTAACTTTTGTTTCTGCACCCTCTGCTGGAATGGTGGTGGCGGATAAACAACTAGCTCAACATATATTTGACTCTTGTCCACTTGCTTGTCCTCTCCCTATTTCTCTTCAACTACTTTGTCTTCACCTTGTTTAACATCTTTCTTTGCTGAATTTTCTGCATTCTGTCCCTGAGGGTGTTTTCCATTCCTCAAAGTGATTGCTTGACACTGTTCATTATTCCCCTTTAGATTTTTATCAATGTCACTAGGTAGAGCCCCGTGAGGCCTGTTATTCAATGCTAACGCAAGTTGTCCCATCTTCTTTGATAAAGCTGAAATCTTTGCCGCTAACGTTGTTACCCCATCTACTTCTAACACCCCCAGCTACCTTAGGTTGTGTTATTCTCACGATGGACCACTGGTAGTTGTTAGATGCCATTTTCTCTATCAGATCGTATGTCTCCTCATAACTCTTAGCCATAAAAAGTGTTCATCTGCATCCATTTGGTTAGTCCATGATGTGGGCACTTCTTAAGTAATTCCTTGTACCTCTCCCAAGCTTCGTACAAAGACTCCTCATGCTGCTGCTCAAACATAGTAATCTCGTTCCTCATCTTCGCAGTCTTTGCCGTTGGGAAAAACTTAGCCAAGAATTTCTGAGCAAGTTCGTCCCATGTCGTAATCGACCCTGGAGGTAGTGAGTGTAACCAACTTTTCACCTTGTCCTGTAGTGTGAACGAAAATAAACGAAGTCTGACTGCATCATCCGACACCAAATTGTATCTGAAAGTGTCATAAATTTCCAGAAAGCTAACTAATGCTCATTTGGATCGTCATTGGCTAATCCCCAAAACTGCACTGAGTTCTGTATCATTTGTATGGTCCTAGGCTTGATTTCAAAATTACCTGCAGCAATCGTCGGCCTGGTGATACTCAACTGAAGCTCGGTCACCCTGGGAGTAGCATAATCCCTTAGTGCTTTTTAATCCTCTGCAACCATTGTTTCTTCCTGTCTATTGAAGTTCTCCCTATTATCCCTAATCCACTTACTCAATCTCTAGAACCATCGTTCGATGTCATCCTCGAAAGAAAGCAAGTCTGTCTTCTTAGACCAAGTTTGCATACACTAAATAAGAGAACCTGAAACACAAGAAATAACAAAAACAAAAGAAAAATTGTTTAATTAAAACTGAACTAATTAAACTGATATTGAAAAATACTAAAATCAAAACTAGTCCCCAACAACGGCGTCAAAAACTTGTTAGGTAAAATCTAACTACACTCTACACGCAAGTGTACGTGGTCAACAAGTGATATAATGATAAGAAAAGTATCGTTCCTATAGAGACTAGTATGAAATTAAATCCAACAATTACCAGTTTTATATTAATCCAATTTTATTAAACTATTCAAATTAATGATTATAATTAATCAAAACTAAATAACTAAAAATATAAACAAATCAACACACTAAGTAACCGTAAATTTCAGGCAGATAATGGAGAATTAGGCTTACAACTTCACTTTACGTTTCACTCTAATTATCACACTTTTTTCCAGTTTAATTAACACTACAAAAAATGGGGCTTCAGCAACAACCGATTTTCGTTGCTAAAGATGCCAAATTTTGTTGCTAAAGATTTTTGGCAATGACTTTACTGTCGTTGCGTCTTTCGTTGCGCAATGAGCGTTGTTAATTGTTCCGCAACGAATGTATTTTTTTCATTGCTAAAAGTAATACATTTTGCAACGAAATTTGGCTTTCGTACAGATACATCGATCCTTTAGCAACAAAATATATTGTTGCAGAATAATTAAAATTTTGTTGCTAAAAATCCCATTTCGTTGCAAAAGTCTGCTAATTGGCAACGAAATGAACTCTCTTTTTTGGCAACGACTATGCATTTTTGTTGCAATTGACACCATTTTGCAACGATATTTTTTGTTGCAGTAAATTATGAAAATTGTTGCCTAAACTTGCTTTCGTTGCGGAATATAAACTTTTTAGCAACGATTTTCGTTCTTGATTATATTATTTGGCAACGATATTATGCTGAATCAGCAACGAAAATGTTTATTGCTGGTTATTTTTCAATAGCAACGAAAGTCGTCGATTAGCAACGACATTATATGTTTCCGTGCAACAAAAGTTAATATGATTTGCAACGAAAAAAAATGTTGCCTTTTATTTTAGTATTAGCAACAATATCATTTCCGTTGTTATTAGGTTAATTTTTCGTTGCCAAATATTATATTTTTAATGCCATTAGCAACAAAAATTTGTTGCTAAATGTATACAAAATTGTTGCTATATTAAAACTTGTTCAATGCTTTGGTAACGAATTATATTGTTGCCAAATCAAAATTTGACATTCTTTTTGTGTACCTGGATGACTCAATGTCCTCATAGCAAATAATGACAAAAATACAAAAACCTAAAATATTATTAACTTAATAAAATCATCCACTACATAATCATTCATTATCTTTAAAATTGATCATCTAAAGCTACCACAGTTCTTCAATCAAAGTATATATCTACATATATAGAGTAAACTTCATAATTTCGTCCCTTGTCTTTCGTAAACGTAGCACAGAAATTTGATACCCAGTATTGTAAGGCAGGTCGTAGAAGCAGTCTTCCTGCATATATTTAAAAATATTAACAAATCAGAAAAATGAAGCAAATAGGTCATCAGAATCTGTCATTCAAAACAGACAAACAAATATCATCTCTTAGATTGAGAATTGACTAAGCTCCCTTCTTTTAAAAAAATTACTTAACTCAAACTTTTGTTCACAGTACACAGAAAACATGGTCACATGTAGAAGCAAAGATAAACATACAAACATTATCTAGCAGTTTGTGAAGGCTATATGAATAACCAATATAATGCAATAGAATTCTTAAAAGCTTACCCTTGTGTTCAAAACAATTTTGGCCTTTGTCAAATCAGTGGATGTGCATTCAATGAACATATTCTTCCAGAAATGTAGTGTTTGCCACTAAAGGTAATTTTGGCCTTTGTCAAATCAGTTTCGCTAAATGATATATTTTTAATGAGTTTGCCACTAAAGGTAATTTTGTAATTGTTGTTGATAACCAGACTCATAGTTAGCCACTAGCCATCAGATCATCTCACAGGTGCTTTGCTCACAAATAACTCAGTCTTTCATAACCTTCGTAAATAGATATAAGGGCATTATTCTTTTCCTAGATTTTATGATTTGAATGACCAAAAGAGTAGAAGTCAATAAACAGAGTAGAAGTCAATAAAGAATATGTATAATAACATAGATGCATAGAAAAAAATAGCTATAAGCAAAACAAACCTAACTACAAATATATAGAGGGAGGAGTAAAAAGTTAAGAAATAACAACTTTATTTAACAAAGCAGAAAATAAAGAATAGGACCATCTCCTGAACAGTCCTATCAAAAGAACAGTCCTATGAAAATACTTACTCTTTTTCCATCCCATATTTGAACAGTCCTATCAAAAGAAGATGTTGCGAAGATAGCTGAATTTGGCTTGAATTGGACATCTGTAATGGTATGAGAATGCCCTTCCCAGTTGTTAACAAAATCACAAGTATCCATGTTCTAAACCATGATCTGGGACAGGAAAAATGCAATCAGGTCTCAGCTCATCTGTAATGATACACAGAAAAATGAGTAGTTGATACTTGGCTCACCACATCAGATGTATTAATTCAATTTTGAAAATTTAGAGCCTTGTATTGATATGAATCATCTAATATGTTCAATATGGAAGCTAAGAAGTAATGATATACCTTTAAGTTCATTACTGTTGCTAGCAGAAGAACTTCGTTGCAATGAGCTAATTTTGACAGTCCGATAGCGGTTTCACCAGATTTATTACTTAGCTTCACATCAGCCCCAACATAAACAAGTAAACGGAAGGCTTCAACATGACCCTCCAGTGCAGTAACCATTACTGCAGTAGCTGAGAACAACAAAAGAAACAATAGACCAAGCTCATTAAGTGATTCTGACCGATTTGAAATTAATCTGCAGTAAATAGTAGAATTATAATTCAAAAGAGAATATAACAATTGAAGCAATATACCAATTAAGGAATTAAGTAGGAGATATACCAGAATTTGTTAACTAAAATAAAAAAGAAAACCTCCAAAACAGTTATATGGCTGAAATAGAAAGTAGCCAAGGAATCCGCAGTAGATGCACACCGAAAAAGCATTAAAGAAAAATGACTAAACTGAAGGGCATCTCATGGCATTATATTGTGTTTATTACTTTAAGAATGATGCAATATACATTAAGAAATAGCTTTGCCAAATAGAGCATCCTGAAGAAATTCTGAGCACCAAATTTAAGCATATCAACATCAGAAAAGTTTTTCAACAATGAAATCAGTAACTAGTCTGTCTGAGATTGACAGAAAAATAGAAAACCATAATATGTGAAATTAGCAAAAGCGAGATAACCAACCCTGAAACCTCAAGTTTATTCTAGCATCAAGCTACACAATAGCATCAGCTATTTTCACTCGAAGAGGTCTCCTAACAGTGCCAAAAGCTAACTGTCTGAGACAAGCTTCAATATCCTCCCCCAGCTTTAGCAACGTTGCTACAGCAAGTCCAGTTTCACCCTATTATTACACATCATTAGTTAAATCAAAAAAGGGTCTTATTTCATGTATGCAACTATTAATAAGATACCTTCAGAAACAGATCATAAGCAATAGCTCTTCCAATGTCACGAACTGCAATGAAAGTATCATGAGGCTCTTCCAGATAATAAAGCATTTTGGATAACATTTCATTGGTCCAAATTATCTAGTTCCCAACGTGCAATCATGTCCTTTGGATTTTCCAAGGGAAAAACTTTCCTTCCAAAAGCATTTGCATCTGACACGAGAGCAGTTGGTCTGCTAAAAATTCTGCGATTTAAGTGGGCTCTTGTGTCCAAGGAGTTAAGGGACATCAAAGCAAGCTTCTTGGAATTTTTAGATTCTGTATCAGATGCAGAAATAGAAAAAAGTTCATGTTGGTTTGATATCTCAAAAGATAATGCATTTGCAGGAAGAATTGAAAGCTCAGAATCATCCTGGGATAAATCTGTATCCACCAAACTTAATGCTCCCACAACATCCTGTAACATGAGCCAGAGGAAATTCTTTTATTTAGTGAAAAACAAACAAGCACTATGCATAATTCAAGCTAAAAGAACAACCACAAAGCATCCCACCACACTTTGAGCTGGCCTTTTGATTTTGGTACCAAGTCGGCATTGCAGGTTTCTTATGATCTCAAGAAAGTGAGACATCTCCCACAGCCCATTTGATTGTATTCAGTCTCTAGTGGTGACGATGGAAGATGACAATTTTCTCTTCCAGTAACATTCCATGTCACAAAGTTATCTTTTTTATGCTGCAACAACCCATATTTACATATCATTTTGGTTTCAAAGCAGGTGGCCAACACCAGAAGCCTGTATAGTAATCTTAACATAAGAAATAGGAGGAAAAACTTATCTGTAATTTCTTTTGTTGCCGTAGTGATGCATCAATCAGTTTCTGCATTTAGAACAAGGAGCCTGATTCAATTGAAATCATTGCCTATATCCATTGAGCCATCAGCTTTAACCATGAATATTTTTTTACCAAAACTCAATATCCACAGCTAAATTACTTATTTAATGTTCAAACAGATTTTCCCCCTCCAACAAACCAACAGAAAAATTCAGATACTTCTACTTTTGAAATTTACATAATTATAAATGTTACAGCTGACCTTATTATCAAAATTAACACCTCATCTGAATTTTGTGACGTTTGTAAGTTAAGATTTGTGAGTAGTCCTTTATCAAACGTTATCATATTATAGACATATAATTACAATACCTTACTTCAATTTCTTTTGACTCGTGACTCATGACTCATGACTCATGAAAAACAATCCTCATTCCAAAAATGCTTACATGTTTTACAATTTTCTTACTCTAAGTTTGAAGTTTCAAGCACGAATTTCACTCCAATCAGAATATGTAAAAAATAAGCTCTAAATAAGCCCAAAATTTATTGAAGCTCTTCAAATTTGTAATTTTATGCCAAAGTTTTGCATCTAATCATAATCTTACCTAAAACAGTGGTCGTTCAAAGTTAAAATCCTTAACCAACCACCAAAATTTTATATTTCATATGTATATTCAAAGATATTCAGAAATTTTACTTGTGCATTCCACAAACCAATAAAACAACGAAATTCCCAAAATTACCCACAAAACACAATTGATCGAATTAGCAAAACCCTAACTACAAATATATAGAGGGAGGAGTAAAAATAACTTTGGCTTTGGGGATGGCTTCGGTCTCTTCGCGTAACCGATCTTTGATTTGCTGAACCTGAAGCTCCATAGCCTTCAATACGGTGTCAACGGCCGACAGATCGGTACTACTGCTGGCTGGGTACACTGCAGCTGTCGCCTCTATTTTGACACCGGTTTCCTGGACGTACGTAGACGTCAACCACTTGAGATGGGTCAAACTTTGGCGGCATTATAGCAGAGATCGATAAATAGGGTTTAGGTTTTGTGAGCGAAAGAGAGCAGAGAAAGAAATATACTGCTCCGTGTTTCAATTTTAAGATTTTATTTAAGCGTTTTTTTTTTTTGCTACGTGTTTTTTTAGATACATAACGTTTTCTTTTTAAAAAACGTTATCTATTTAAAATCAAAAATTATTATAAATAGATAATGTTTTATTAAATATATCTATAACGTTTTGTTTAAAAACGTTGTGGAAAAAAATACCATAATATTTTTTATAAAAATGTTGTGGACAAAAATACCACAACGTTATGGTTTAAGTGTTGTCTATTTACTACTTTGTCCTAGTATTTCAATATGATCTGAAGATACTACCAAAAAATATTTTTTCGAATGAAGTATATCCATATACATAGACTGAACACCAACAAATACATGCAGCGCATAGATCAAAACAAAGAAGGATAGCCTTCTACAACACTCTTAGACTATAGCTGTAAAGGTACCCAGCTAAATAAGTACCTGAGTTGAGCATGTATCATGGTTATCAATGAAAATAACAGCTCTTGAAGGCCACCAGCCCATCACACCAGGTGGTTTCCCTGCAGGATCCCGCAGACGCCATAATTCTCCCTTCATAGATTCCTAAATATATAGATGTATGATGATAGAAGGTTGAGATTTTTTTAGAGAAAAATTAAATTTACTGGCAGTTAAATATAAAGTACCTGAAGAATTCCTTTTGTTGTGAAGTCAAAGGCCATTGAAAGCTGCCCTGCCCCATCAATCCAATTTATAATTCGTTGCCTATGACTATCTGCATGTATAATTTATTGAAAAAGGAAAAATAGATTAGGAGAATGATAAAATTGTCATCTATACGCAAGTGTTTAAAAGCTTGAGTAAATATGTTTTCAACTGAAACAATAAAATGACCACTAATAACCTCATATAACTCATCGTTGAAATGAACTAAACAGCAATTACTTCAAAAGTTGCCTAACAAACATCAATTTGTTTTCATAAATGTAAGTATTGTAACCTCGATCAATTTGGACCTTGTAACCTCGATCCAAAAGACTCGCGCACATAATTGTCATAATGTAATATGCAAGGCCCAAGCAAGCCAGAGGACCCGTATACCTAATCCAAGGCCCAAACAACTCAACTTGGTAGAAATATGCAAGCTACTGGCATTATTAGAAATTTTTTTAACAACATTAACTTAAAACTTACTAGATTTCAAATAGCCACCAAATTGCAGAGATCCTAACTTTGGCGACAACAATACAGCTCTTTTATTAAGGAACCAGATCATTAGACAAGTGACGGTATATCTGTTACATAAAATATCTAGCTTAATCATTACCTAGAAAACACAAAACAAATGTTAAGGAAGAGATTAATTTGGGCAAACACATACCTTGTGAAACAACAAGAGAAATGGCGACTCCAGTTACACCCAGTTTAAAATAATACATAAGAATCGGTAACAAAAATATAGTGAAAAAAATTACCAACACACCTTATATAGAACAATTGCATCCATTAGTGGAGTGAGAGAATAAAGAAAAATAAAATCACAAATAAGTAGGATGACTCTGAAGCACAACACTCTAATGCAATTTCTGATGAGCACCCCTAATAATAGTGAGTAATAATTTCTTCATTAATAATATTTTTTTCACAAATTTTCATCAAAAATTGGCGCTAAACATCATTTTATCATCTCAATTTTGCGAAAGAAAAAAAATCTAAATTGTGAAGGATGTTTCCTTCAGAATAACTATATTGTCACTAATTTTTTTCCTTTCATTGTTCCCTCCCTAGAAAACTCCTCATGCGACAAATTTTCCTTCACTACATCCCTAATTTCTTGTAGTGAACCAACGCCACTTTAAAAAATATTTTTTAAGAAAATGAATTTAAAAAAAATTATCTTAATTTTGTTAAAACGATTTTATTTTTTTAAAAAAATTTGAAAAAAATAAAAATGTGATCCAATGCCAAACTAACCGGCATTGTAACTTTTTTTAAATTTTTTTATTAAGCAAATTTGTAAAAAAGAAGAGTAAGATGTAACATCACTTTAACTGACGTTGGAATCTTTTTTTTTTAATTTCTTTGATCTCTTGTACTTGTTTACAAACATCAATATTTTTTTATGTTTATTCTCTATCATTGGCGTTGGAAATGAAGGAGTATATAAGACTTCAGCTATAAAAAAAATAAAAATAAAAATTATAACGCCAGTTAAAGTGACGTTGCATCTTACTCTTCTTTTTTATAAATTAATTTTTTTTTACAAAAAATTAAATAAAATAGGGATAAAATTGATATTACATTAATATGGGTCAAACTAACTTATTAAGAATGACTTATAAGTCATTTTTAAATAACTTTATTCTGTTTTAGTTCATAAAACATAATAAATTTTTCTTCATCTTTTATGTTTTCTCTTAGAACTGATAGTATTATAATTTAATTTTATAATATATTTGAAAAAAAGGTAAAAGGAGAACTAGGAATAGCTAGGAGTATACCATTACTATTTCTTTTTATGTTTTATTTTTGGACTTAAAATATGTTTATGATTTAATTTACTCCACCCGTCTAAAAATAAAAGTTCTTATTATTTTATGTAATCTCAAGTTAAATATTTACTTATATTAAATAATTTTTTTTTACAATAATTTTTGCATAATATCCTTAGTATTAAATGTCATATTTTTATTATTTATAATATTATATAAATATAAATATTTATAAATAAATTAGAATGACTCATTGGTAGCTTAATGGCCCAATAATCCATAGGTATTAGGTTCAAAACCTAGTTGTCATATTTTTGCTTCTTATGTTATATTTTTTGTGTATTAGATAAATTCTATTGCCATCTGTATATATATACTCATCTTAAATCTACACATTAAATTAAATATATATAAAGTAACTATGAATATTTATATAATGTAACTATGAATATTTATAAATATATATATATATATATATATATATTTATAAAATTTAGATATGAATATTTGTTATAAATATTTATATGAATATTTAGAGATAAATTTATAAATATTTATATGAATATTTGTTTACATATATATTTATATATAAAAATATTCATAGTTACTTTATATATATTTAGTTTAATGTTGAGATTTGTTTACTATTTTATTTAGTTTGATAAGAAATTTTGAAAAGAATATATATATATATATATATATATATATATATATTTATATATATATATATCATATGTGGATCTATTTGGCGTGGCGAAATATGTTGATGCACAGATTCGAACCCAAGACCTCCAATTTGGAATATTGATCCAATGACCACCCGAGCACCTGGGCATAGTTGCTATTATTATTATTATTATTATTATTATTATTATTATTATTATTATTATTATTATTATTATTATTATTATTATTATTATTATTATTATTATTATTATCTTAATTTAAGGCAACATTTTAATAGTCGTTGCAAAAAGTTGTATAAATTATGCAACGAAAAATAAAAATTGTTGCCAATAAATGTGGTCCATATTAGGCAACAAAATATAGCAACAAAAAAACTTTCGTTGCCCACGATGAGGAGAAATCAAGTGGTTAGAAATTTTGTAACGAATTTCTAACGAATTTGTTTCCAAATTTTGCAACTACTTATGAATTTCGTTGCAAAAAGTGAAAGACTGACAAATCTGCAACGAAGGACAAGTTTCGTTGCTAAACATACACTTTTACCAACGACTTATAAAGTCGTTGCCTGAAAAATCGTTGCTAAAGCCCCATTTTTAGCAACAAAAAAACTTTCGTTGCCCACGATGACGGGAAAGCAAGTGGTCGAAAATTTTGCAATGAATTTCTAACGAAATTTTTTTCCGCCAATGAATTAGTAACGAAATTTTGCAACGACGTATGAATTTCGTTACAAAAAGTGAAAGCCTGACACAATCTGCAAGGAAGGACAAATCTCGTTGCTACATATACTTTTAGCAACGACTTATAAAGTCGTTGCCTGAAAAATCGTTGCTAAAGGCCCATTTTTTTGTAGTGTAACTATCTCAATTTATTAATCCAGAACACTCAAGTAGAATTAGCCATCTCTCGATGCACTAACACCATATTAACTTAAATCCATAATTTGATAGAATTAAGCCAAACACCCTAATTAACTAATTCATTATATCTCTATATGAATTAAAATTAAATAAGGTTTAAATTCCAAGTTCTTTAAGGATTACATGCGATGTTAGGTATATCTATATCCTAAACATTCATCAAGATTCCATTAAAACACAGAATTCAAGAACACATGCTAAAGTGATTAGGTCTAGATTCATACATCATCTCTCGAATCTATATAAATCCATATAAAATTGGTGATCAAGCAATTCATAAATTAATATAAATCACGATAGATAAACTAAATTAATAGTATTATTTAAACTGAATTTAAGGCATGACAAATATTATTCAACACTAAAGATCCATTGCAAGCCTAAAAAGTAATTTAGTTCATAATCAATGAATTAAAAACTGAATAAAATAAAGAAATCATCATCCCAATTACAAGAACTAAATTTATAAAGAAGAATAGTAATACACTACCTTTCTTGGCCTTCAATTCTACAATCTTCGTGAATCTCCTTCTTTGCTTTTCTCCTCCAATGATCTTCTCTCAATTAGGGCTCTCCAAAGTGTAATTGATTGTATGTTTCAATCCTCCCTCTTCTGATTGACAAAAGTTATTTCAAAAGCTGACCCAACTCCAATCCCAATCCATGCCAAAGTCATCCAATCCAAGCCTCATTAGAATTTTAATCAAAATCAAACTCCTTTTTGTACCCAATAAATTATCAGCCCCAAGAATCCCAATTACTAAAAAATAACTTCCTCTTTAAACTCCTCACTTAACTTTATTACATAAAAAAAACATCAATCTAATTAAAACACAACCTCCATACTTGAGAAACAACAATCTGCAGTCAGCCCCGACCAACCGACGCGCCCCGCATTGGGTCCTTCCTTTATGCAGCATGACCGCGCCAAGAAGACAGAATCTCATCCTCATGCAGCGCGCCCCGCGTCGGCTCCTATATATTCATGGCGCGCCTCGTGTTATGTGAACAAAATGTAAAAATTCTTATAATTTCCTCACATGTTAGCTTTAAGACATCTTCAACCTAATCTCCTGCACAAATAGCAAAATCTATTAAAAGTAACATGAAAAATCCATAAAACTAACAATATATCAAGCTAAATGAGATCAAATCGTAGGTTAAAAATCTACTCATCAGTGACCCAAACACCACACATAGAATTTTCACTATTAAGGGGACCTTAAATCTGGATAACCGTTTTAAGGTCCTATATTTATAATTAAAAATTTGCAAGCTAGTTGTACAACTGAAAAAGGTCCATTATGGAAACCAAATCTAGATCCGTCAGCTGGATCTTAGATCATGTGGCTTCTAGTGTGACGCCCCCAAAATAGGTCCACACGACCCATTTTGAGTCGCTAGATATCACACTATAAAAATCAAATACAAACTTCATTTATACAACTGTTGAACTGTCGTACAGAATATGACTACAGTTAAGATGTGAGTTTTAATACAATATTGTCTCGTAGACAGTATCCAAACTCAAATTGTTACAATGCCATATAAAAATACAGCAACAAATATTTTAAGACCCCAAAGAAGAACGAGAAGATTACTATTATATTCATTCTAATGAGGTGCACTTTTGACTCTATCAAAGTCGGGTTCTCATCACCCTATTGTTGTTTGCTAAAATTAATTATTAAGTGACGTATAAAATACGACACAAACATCTTAGGTCCTCAATATAATTATCTGTTGCATGTCATGCCGTTTTATAATGTATTGAGAAACTTCGACAGTCTCGGACCATCCCACTATTTCCCTGTTATCCCCGCTCGACTCAGCTACACTCTTATTACCTGAAAGGAATTGTGAAGCAAAAGGGTGAGCACAATTAGCCCAGTAAAGAATATCATGGCTAAGATAATTAATTTATCAGCAGCCTTTATCAGAATAAATCAGAGATTTATAACAAATGGTAGATAATAAAAGTTTTCAACCATAATTGCAGCGGAATCAACAATCCATTGAAGAGTCAAGTAGAACATAATGTCTACTATCTCCTCTAAATTAAAAGTCCATCGTTAATATTTTATTCCTGTAATACTCATTAACAGTTCTTTGTTATACTTAAGACAAATAGAACTTTCAACACTTGTCTTCACCTGAACCACCAAAGATGTTAGTTAAATTAACAATTCATATTTATAATAATGTGAATTAACAGTTCCTTCTTGCCACAAAGGCTTAATAGAACGTTTACTCAATATCCTTACCCCAAAGGCTGAAGATATTCAAATGTAATAACAATGATCATACCAATCAATTGTCTATCTTTGCACTACGGCCAAAGATATTCAACTATAAAACCAATGGTCATGATCATACTAATCAATTGCCTGTCAGTGCACTACGGCCAAAGACATTCAACTGTTAACTAATGGTCATGATCCTGCCAATCACATCATTGAATTATCCATGCACTACAGCCAAGGATATTCGTTAGTATCACTAGTGATCATGATTATGTCATACACCTGTCCATCTTCGCACTACGGGTCAAAGCTATCAAACAACAGATCATCTTTGCACTACACAGCCAAAGATATACAAGCTGTAAAACCAATAACCAACAAAGATAATAAAGAATGGAATAATAAAAGAATTTCACCATGTATGCGATTGCCATTATTGTGATAGACAAGTTATTCCAACATAATAATAAAGAATGGAATAATAAAAGAATTTCACCATGTATGCGATACTTAGCATAGACAAAGTTATTCCAACATAATAATAAAGAATGGAATAACAGAAGAATTTCACCATGCGTGCGTAATCCGTACAGACAGGTTATTCCAACAGAATAATAAATAATGGAACCAGGTCAAGCGTAATCGCACAGACAAGATATTCCAACAAAATAATAAAGAATGGAATAATAAAAGAATTTCACCATGTATGCAGTACTTCGCATAGACAGGTTATTCCAACATAATAATAAATAATGAAATACTAGAAGAATTTCACCATGTATGCGGTACTTCGCATAAACAGGTTATTCCAACATAATAATAAAGAATGAAATAATAGAAGAATTTCACCATGTATGCGGTATTTGCATATAAACAAAGTTATTCCAACATAATAATAAATAACGGAACCCGGTCCAACAAAAGCCTTGCATGCATGGATATTCCAACAGAATAATAAAGATTTTAACCCGTGTCCGGCGTAAAACACACGAACATGATATTCCAATAGAATAATAAAGAATAGAATAATGTAAGAATTTCACCAAGTATAGGGTAGATCAGGTAGTATACGAGTTATTCCAATGTAATAATAAATAATGGAATAACAAGTTCTCTTCATGAATAAGAAAGAAATAATACCCCTTACAGGTACAACAAATAATATCCCTTACTATAATAATAACATCCCTTACCTTTGAAAGAAGAGTCGTCTCAATTGGTAGAAG
Organism: Panax ginseng; assembly: GCA_020205605.1. NCBI lineage: Eukaryota > Viridiplantae > Streptophyta > Magnoliopsida > Apiales > Araliaceae > Panax > Panax ginseng. The sequence continues at coordinate 58,625,734 of CM035131.1, read as the reverse complement.
AGGATATACTCGAAGAAAACTTGCACTATGCTCAAAGCTTTCTTAAACTCTAAAGAAATATGCTCAAGATTATAGAAGAAGAACTCTCTCTATAGTTTCTCTCTCTAGTTTTAAAGAATTAAGTAAGAAATAATGAAGGAATGAGCTTATTTATAGAAGAATGGATTTGCGTAATAACTAATTCATGAAACGGTCCAAATTGATTTACTTTTAATCTGGACGGTCCATATTTAAAGCAAAATCTTTTAAATAAAATATAATATATTCTATTTATATTCTAATAAAACTAATAACTTTATAAAAGTATTACATTTTATATAAAAAATTTTTACTATGCAAAATACTATCACGAGCACTATATCAACACTATGCATAATAAAATATAATATATTATATTTATAGAATAACTTTATAAAAGTATTCTATTTTATATAAAAAAAATTACTATGAAAAACACTATGCACAATAGAATATAATATATTCTATTTATAGAATAACTTTATAAAAGTATTCTGTTTTATATAAAAAGTTTTTCTGTTTTATTACATTAATAATACTAATAAAATAAAACTGAGTGACTTATTACGTAAGTATTAATAATCAATACCGTGTGCTACTATGTAACCACGCGTATTACTGTACTTTTACTACCGAGTAGTTCAATAGTTTTAACGGTAAAACTTGCGCCGTTATTTTCATAAAAATATTTTTGTCGTTTTCTCAATCCGACAATAATTCCGTTGTTGGGTCCACCAATGATTGTACCGTCGTACGGATATTCCCCGATAAAAAGAATATTCCCCGACACAACGAATATTTTATATCAACTTGCTTACTTTGCAAAATTTTCACATATTACCCTTAACTTTAAACTTTTATCAATTTAACTATTTATCAAAATAAAAAAATTGAATACTTTTATTTCATAAAATTCGGGGTCTCACATCTAAGCTTACATAACATCACATAAATAGTCTGCATAGCAAATATACTGAAATAAAACAGATATATTTACACTAAACATCGCAAAACAAAGGATTCATCAGTCAAATCCTTGTATGCGCGTAGCCAAAACTTCTAGCATCCTCAAGATACAGATCTAGGGTCGCATGGTTGCTAAATTCTTACAACAACTAGAAAGAAAACTAGATCTGTACAGATCTTAGCCATTCTAGCTTCCAAGTTCAAGTTTCACAATTTTTAAACCAGTTAAAAGCTAGATCTGGCTAGATCCAGTACAGATATAGTCAATAAAGCATTAAATACTACAAATTTATATCAAATGAACGGTTAGAAATGATATTTAATCAAAAGTATTAACTATATACATATATATATATATATAACTTATATATATAAACAATTATATAAAGACTAAATAATATATATATATATATATATATATATATATTAAAGCAAGAAAAAGTAGCAGGTCTGAATGGATCTTATAGTTAAGCACGAGAATGGCTATCGAACGACTTTAAGCACCTCAAAACTATTTTTCTGCCGGTTAAAACTTGGTATGTTGTAGTATATATGTATATGAGTGTTTACAAAGAAGATTTACAAAGATTGAACGAAAAAAAAGTTGTCTTTCGTTCTCAAATGGCATGATTTCTCTTTCCCGTACCCTTTTTTTTTCTCTCAATCTTCTTCTACAAGTTGATGGGGTCTGATATATGTAGACTCGGGCTTCCAAAAGTAGACCTATGGCTTCCACGAGTATACCTGTGAAAGACCCTTAGTGGGCCACGCCGCCTCGAAGTATGTACGATCCTAATCGACTTAAAGTCCTCTGAAATGCTTGTAACTTGAAATCTGGGAATCCGATGGAGATGTTCCATACCATTCCAGAAAGCTTTCTTCGAGAGCTATGCAATGACATAGGGCTTGCCCTTTTTTGAATCCGGGAAGATGGGTCAATGACCGAAATGGCATCTTCGGGTCTTTGCAGGCAGTTCATTGAGCTATTTTGCGAGTTTACGCTCAGAAGTGTTGTAATGGCTCTTTTTGAGCCTATTTGCAGCTGTATTGGGGTTGTTGACATTAACTTGTCAAAATGACCTTTTTTTCCTTTTGAGGGTTGTCTCCAAGGTTGACAGGGCTTTTAGTTGTCCTCCATGGTTGTCTCTAAGGTTTGGTTACTGCCAACTTTTCTTTTCCTTAGGGTTGATCTCCAAGGTTGATTTGATATCCCATGGTGCGGTCTTCGGGGTTTGATTTGATGTTGTAGTCCTCCAGGGTTAGCTCTTGAGTGTGATAAAGATTTTTTTGCCCTCCTGCATAGTTAGTAACAGGAAATTGAAATTTTGAGTGTTTACAGATGCCCCTCTTTATCATGTTTATGCAATTCAATGGAATGAAAGTGATAAAAATTACTAGACACTTGAAATATGACAAGGTTTATTTAATGAAACAAATCACAATGCAATAAATGTTCAAATGCTTTCGCAAATCACACTTCACAAATCGCACATCGCATTCCGCACTTCGCATTTGGCCAATCGCACTTCGTAACTCGCACATCGCACCTCACATATCATAAATCGCACTTCGTACATCGCAAATCACTTTACCATTACCGATTATTACTGATGTTTATGATAGTGTTAACTCCAACGGTTTGATTTTTGTCGGTGTTGTCGATGCTTGTTTGATGAAGATAAATTGAGACATTTTTTTACATCTTTGATGGGGATGATGTTCTAAAATCATCGGAACTTCCGAATGTATACACTAGTAGTTGACAACGGTGTCCACCCTGTTGGTAGTTGACAATGGTGTCCACCCTGTTGGTAGTTGACAACGGTGCCTTCCCTACTGGTAGTTAACAATGGTGCCTACCCTATTGGTGATTGACAACGGTGCCTACCCTACTGGTAGTTAACAACGGTACCTGCCCTGCTAGTAGTTGACAATGGTGCTTAACCAGTTGGTAGTTGGCAACGGTGCCTACCCTGCTAGTAATTGATAACGGTGCCTACCCTACTAGTAGTTGACAACGATGCCTACCCTACTGGTAGTTAACAACGGTGCCTACCCTGCTGGTAGTTCACAACAAATACCACCCTGGGTAGTAGTTAACAATGGTGCCTCTGGTCTTTGGTAGTTAACAACATGCTTTTACCCTCACGGTAGTTAACAACGGTGACTACCCTGCTGGTAGTTGACAACGGTGCCTACCCTATTGGTAGTTAACAACGGTGCCTACCCTGCTGGTAGTTAACAATGGTTGATCACTGGACTATCTCGATGCCTACTCGAACGACAGTTTTCAACAACGAAATTGAAAGATTACGACCATACCATTCAATACCATCCTAGAAAAGCGAACGTGGTAGCTGACGCGTTGAGTAGAAGATCATATGCAGGTACGAGTGCGATATTGTAAACACAAAGGCCCATTTTATATGACATATAAAGGATGGAGATAGAGTTAAAGACTCCAAGTACCCACGTGATGATGTTAAGTATACTAGTAAAACCGACTTTAATCGATAAAGTTAAAGCTACTCAAGCTTCAGACCCGGAGCTGATGTTTATGAAGAAAAAAGTACAAGAATGTGTTATTCCAGAAGCAAGGATCAATGAAGAAGAAATACTTCGAGTCAACTCCAAACTTTATATTCCTAATGACTCTGATGTAAAGTATAAAATCATGATGGAGGCACACAACACACCATTTGAAATCCATCCTGGAAGTACCAAAATGTATCATGATCTTCGACATATATTTTGGTGGAGCAATATGAAGAGAGAGATCGCGGATTTTATCTCAAGGTGTTTAACTTGTCAACATGTCAAGGCAGAGCATTAAGTGTCAAAAGGTCCATTGCAACCACTTGAAATTCTAGAATGGAAGTGGGAGCACATTAACATGGATTTCGTTGCTGGTCTTCCCAAGGTTTCTCAAGGCATAGATGCAATTTGGGTCATTGTCGATAGATTAACCAAATCTGCTCATTTCTTACCTATACGAGAAAAATATTCACTTAAACATCTTGCTTGTATGTACATAGATGAGATTGTGAGATTGCATGGTATGCCAGTATCCATAGTTTTTGATCGAGACCCAAGATTTAATTCACAATTTTGGGTCAGATTACAGAAAGCTATGTGCACTGATTTACAATTTAGTATTGCATATCATCCTTAGATGGACGGGCAATTGGAAAGGACTATTCAAACTCTTAAAGATCTATTAAGACTCTGTGACCTAGACTTCAAAGGAAGTTGGGACAAGTACTTACCATTGGAGAAATTCTCCTACAATAACAGTTATCGAACAAGTATAGGCATGGCTCCATTTGAGGCGTTGTATGGACGAAAGTGTCATTCTTCAGTATGCTAGGACGAGATGGGTGAAGCAACATTGTTGGGACCAGAATTGGTATGCATGATAACGGAAAAGATTCAAATGGTCCGGCAACGTATACAAAAATCACAAGATCGACAAAGAGTTATGTTGATCTTCATCAAAGGGGCGTGGAATTTAATGTTGGAGATCATGTATTGTTACGTGTTGCTCTATAGAAAGGAGTTACGAGATTTGGAAAGAGAGGAAAGCTCAGCCATTGATTCATTGGCTGTAAGACCCCGAATTTTATGAAATAAAATTATTCAATTTTTCTTATAATTATTATTCAGTAAATGTTAAAATTGATAAAAGTTTAAAGTTATGGGTGAAATATGCAAATTTTACAAAACACACAAGTGGCTATAAAATATTCATTGTTGTCGGAGAATATTCGTTTGGTCGTGGAATATTCTTTTTGTCGGGAATATCCGTCGCGACCAGCGCATCATTTGTGGGCCCCATAATGAATAACCGCTGTCGGATGAAGAAAACGACAAGTTTGAGTTTTTACTGAATTAACAATCGTTGAATACACGGTGGTTAAAATACAATAATACGCATTGTTGCACAAAGATAGCACTTTGATATTACACGATATTTTTGAATTATTGATTCTTACGTAAAGAAGGCACTACTCAATAATTGTTACAAATAATTATTGTTCAATATTTTATTTTATTGATTCAATAATTCTTTGCGCGTTGATATTATATATTATTATTGTTTCAATAATTGTCACTTTACAAATATTTTCTATTATCGGATCAATAATTCAAATTATTTGAATAATATTATCGATAACATTATTGGCAATGTCTAGAAAGTTACGCTACAAGGAGAGATTTGGTCACCTAATTGCTTGGCGCCAAGAGGAGAAAATCCTTATTGAAAGCCCCTCTATCCCGGCGGCACCGTTGTCGATCTTTGTGGATCCATAATATTATTTGTGAATAATTAATTATTGATTATTATGATAAAGAAAATATTTATTATGGATATAGATGGAGAAAATTTTAATGTGACAACTATTGAAAATTAATATTTTATCTTTTTCTCGATAAAATAATTCATTTAAATATATTATTTTAATAATATATTAATGGTAATATTTTTACAATGAATGTGAGATATATGAGTATATGAGGAGGAAGAGTATTTTTATGGCATTAAATATTTAACATATGTTTTGGGTGTCGGTGGACACAATTCTTGACCGAAATTGATTATAGACTGTAAAATCGCTCGTTTGTTGATTTCATCAATTTACATTTGGAATTTGGAAATATTTTCTTCTCAAAGTTGTAGAGAATGAAATTTCCCATGGAAAGTCGCGAGTTTCATTTTTTACGATAAACGGGCTATTTTCTATGAATTATTAAAGTTTCGTAAAATAAAATAATTTTTTTTATTAAATTATATGGTGGGACCCACTTTGGTTGGTGTTAATAACATGTGGGTCGCTATATTTTTTTTCGAAATTGGCATGCTTGGATGGCTGGTCTTGGATGGTTGGTGTGTAGAAAAGAAAAATAATATTTTATTATTTTAGTCTCCTTTAAGCGTTCTAGCATTTTCCTATAAATAGAAGCTTAAGTTAGAATTGAAAATCACACCGTAAACTGAAGTTTTCTCTCTATTTCTCTCTATATTATCAAGTGTATTCTTGTATCTTGAGTGTTGCTATATGATTGTGCAAGTTCGTTTCAATAAGTATTCCAATCAAATCTTGCTTCTTTCGAGGTAAAGGGATTTTAAGGGTTGTTATATTTTTCATGTTTCAGTAACTGCGCGCGACCTTCAAAATTCTGGAAAAATTTGAAATGATAATTTGATGAGTTTTGTTGATTGTGTCCAAAATGGCGATTTTGGATGTATAGATTAAGAGTTATGAATTTTACGGAAAAGACTATTTTAAAAGTAACAAACATAACTCCTTGTGGTTAACTCCAAAATTGATGAAATTTTTATTGGGAGTACATATATATAACATGGGTATATAACATGGGTATATTCTATATGAGCAACCTGAAGGCTCAGGCACGAGCAAAGGAAAAGGAAAGCTGATCGAATAAGTGTGTATCATGAGTTAATGGTTATAGTTGTATTGGTATCTATTCAAGTATTATAAGGAATGTATTTGAAGGTCACGTACCTGGGGAAGTAAACTTTGATGTATGTAAATTAAGTTCGAATGTATTATTATTTTAGTATTATTCAACAAAAGAAATGGTATCGTGGAGAACCGAAGTTCCGTTTCAAGTACTGGATTTGGGGTCGCCACGGAGTTGGTATCAAAGTTGTTGGTTATGAAGCTTAGGTAGGAATAATCGAGACTAATAACCGCAATGATTAGGATAAATATTAACTCATATAGAGTTAGTTAGTCGATAAGATTCAAAGATGAATCTCGTGAAAGAGTGTAAAGACACGAGTTCCCTAACTCGATTATAAAGTTAAATAGTAGTGGGGAATAGATTGAGTCTAAAAGACCGAAAGTGCGATTATGAGAGATCGTAAAATAAAACGATCAAGATATTGAACTAAATCGTAATATATACGATGAGATCACCCGTGATCTCGATAAGGCTATAATGAATGACCGAAGGAATCAATCGATGATTGGAAAGTTTACTGACAAGATTGCCGTGTATGAATTATACTATCAATTGTACAGATCCGGAAGAGAATTATAAATACGAATTAAATTCATATGGAGAATGGGGTTAGTGTTAGATGGGGATTCAATTGAGGACTCATGTCGGCAACTGAGTTGTATGATTCTTCGTATGGGAGCTGAATTGTACTTGGTGTAAAAACCACTTAGTTTACAAATCGATAATCATTGAAATGTCTGTATCGCTATTTGTTATTATATGCACATTAAGAGGATGACTCCATTCTCAGGTGTATAACAGGTAGATAAGTCATAGATAGAGAATATAAGATTAAGTTCGAGTTCTTAAAACTCATACCTATGAGACATTCTTGACTCATAATTATATGAAATGTTTATGAACCCCTCAAATGAATGGGCGCCAAAGGTCCGACTAGGATAAGTTCTTAAACTCATATGATTGTGGCAATTTATGAACTCATAAGTGTGGTTTGATGAACTGGGTATAGTTTTATGTGAATGGAGTGTTATGGATTACAGGAACAGATAGATTGTTAAGTAAATGATTTTTTAGTGAAGGTGTTAGGTTTTCCTAAACTCCTAGCTATGCTAAACTTCAAAATTTTTGACATCAAAATAAATCGCACTATGTGCTTTTGAAAACAAAAATGTAGACTAAGTAATCATTTTTGAAATGGTTTAAAAATACTGATTATGCTACTTTTTTTGGCTAGACGCTTGAAATGATTTGAAATATCAAAATTTGTTTTAATTATCACTCATGTACCATGTAACTTTGTGCGCGAGATGATAAAAATGTGATGGAGTTATAAATACAGAATACTTAGTGTGAATTTGACTGAAAGTCATTTGCTCCACTATTGTATGATGTGTTATGACAAAGTCATACAATGACGGCATCCTCAACGGATTGTTAATACAATGACGCATCATGGCGTCATTCTCTCGAAAATGTTTTCAAAAGTTTAATTTGCAACGGGGTTTGGCTACATCTAAATAATTGATTGAATTGAATTATTGATATGAGTCTATGCTATTTGAATCAACTTTAGACTAATGTTTATGAAAACTCTAAGTGTTCATTGAAAGAAATTTCCCGAACCAAATTGTTTTGGTGCGGAATCTATGATAAGGCGAGGTGAACGATGTTGTTTGGATAAAATAATCCAATCTAATAGCGTAAATATTAAGCTAGGCATGATTAATACGTTATGCATGGCGTAGGGGTACAATAGGCTAATCACCTAAAGTACTATTAATGATAGTTTACCTTCTTTGTGATTGTAAACATACCCGGTAATGTTTTGTTTTATGCAGTATGAATACTGCTTAAAACTATGTGTTCATGGTCTATATGACCCCTCAAAGACAATTTGAAAACTTTTACTCTTGTGAGAGGTGTATTGGGTAGCATGTGATGATATGTGTGAATGTTGTAAGCACAGATAGAGTTAGCCGAGTTATGAGGGAGGTTGGAGCAGAGGGAGATATTCAGATAAGACAGTTGAAGGTTGAAATAGAAGCCAAAGACACCAGATACATACCTTAGACCAGGCTTTAGTCATCACCTTCATGCGATTCGATATAGAGTGGATGGAGCTGCCTTTCGGCAGAGATAGATGTTGATGAGAATTGAATAAATTTATCATCAATCATAATAAGATATATAGAACTCTTGATTGCTGTGTATATATACTATATGTTAATCAGGGTAACTTATGTATGTAGATGTCTGGTGAGAAAGATATGTGGAATAAGAAGGATCATATTCACACCCCGAGCTAATATCGAGGCCAACAGATGAAATAGAAGCTCACTAGGAACCCAAATCGGACGAGGTGACTATCGTGGAAAAACGTAGCATCAGATCCAGAAATGTTGGATTTGACAGATAGTGATTCAGACACTAAAGTTGAAGCTGCTCAAGCATCAACGGAGGTGCATGATTTGGAGAACAAGGTTTCTTTATTGGAAAGGTTGTGAGAGATAGAAAAGTTGATGCGTCAGGCGTTAATGGAAACAATGGAAGAGCAGGATAAGCTCAAAATCCAAATTGACCAGATGGAACCTCAAGCGACACATCCGTGAAGGACACACCTCTCCTCGTTGCCCCGAATATAAGAAATGTGGATGTGTTTAATTGTGGGATGGAAGAACATCGAGCGAATGAATGTCCAAGAAAAAGGCTTGGTAAATAAGTAGTATGGGTTATGTATGTAATATGTGTGATAAGTAATGAACTATTTTCAACTTTTATGTTGGTCAAGATTTTAAATCCAGACTTTCGTAGTCACAAAGGGATAGTATTGATGATTAAAGCGAGGATGTCTTTGTGTAAATATTCGATAAATGAATATGAATCTAAGTTTGAGAAATGAAACGAGTTTAATACATTAATCTTATGCAATAAGGTTTAAAATGTAAGGGTATAATTTATGGTTTTATTTAACTAGATAATGCCGCCAAGACGTCAAACTCAAAATCAAAGGATAGAAGAAGAATCTACTAATCTTTGAGGAACGACGGCCCGAATCGATGCAAAACTTTGCAAACATGGTAGCTCAAAGCTATGCGTGAGGGAACACCGATTCATGAAAACCAACCGACAATCGCTTGCAAAATTCAAAGACTTCAAAGCCGTAGGACCACGAATTTAGAGGATCAAATGACCTATAGAAGCCCGGACTTGGGTGAACGAGATAGAGAAGGCGTTAGAATCGCTAAAAAGTAGATGAGGGCAAAAGACCGCTTTTGCCACTTATATGATGAAAGGGAAGCTAACTTTTGGTGGGAGGCAAATAAGACTCGGTAGGAGAAGAAGAAATTACTTGGGATAGGTTTAAGGATTTATTTTTCAAAAACTATCTCTCTGTTAGTATCTGATCTAGAATGGAGGTGAGATTCCTGGAGTTAAAGCAGGATAACATGACTGTTGCGGAGTATGCCGCAAAATTTAATGAGTTGGCTAGGTTTGCTCCACATCAAGTGGATACAGAGGCTAGGAAGGCAAGGAGATTTGAGCTGGGCTTAAAACCCTGGCTCTACAATAAGGTGTCAGTACTGCAAATCAATACTTTTATAGCACTCATGGAGAAGGCTATCATTGCTGAACAGGAAAGTGAGGCCATGAGCCTCTACCATAAGGAGAAGAAGAATAAAAGCAAGTTAGAAGGAACAATAAAGATAGAAAGTAGTAGTGGGAATAGGGGTGAGAAAAGAATGAGGAATTTTTCTGAGAAAATGCAAGTAAAGCAGGTTGGTATAAAGAAGCAGGTAGTGCAGTGCAAGAATTGCGGGAAGAATCACTCTGACGAGTGTCTGAAGGGCAAGTTTGTATGCTACAAGTGCGGGCAAGAGGGTCATATCTCTCCCAACTGCCCCAACTCAAGGATGATCAGTGGATGCTTCATATGTGGATCGACTGAGCATAAGGTGAGGAACTGTTCACTGAGGGGAATGGAGGCAGGGAACGTAACCACGGGGAGAAGCAGTGGGACGTTAGCAATTTCAGGACCAAACTCAACCAGTAACCCAACGAAAGCAACTCCGAGGGTTTACAACATGACGGTCCAAGATACGGTGGCAGCTGAAAACAGAACTCCAGGTGCTATTTGAATAACTTATATATCTTATATTTCTGCTTAATCGGATAGACAAGTGTAATGATGAATAATTAAAGATCGGTTCGATCAAGTATGATCGAGATCTACGTACAATGATTATATGCTATGTACCCTTACTCGTATGAGTTTTTAAAGCGGTGATTCCGGGACGGAATCCTTATATAGGAGGTGAATGTAATAACCCGAGATTTTCTATATAAAATAAACAAGAAATTTTATGATATAAATTTTTTTTTTAATGACGAGACTAAGTGTCAAGTAAAGTGAACGATAAATGCGAATACATTTATTACTTGAAAAATTAGAAATAATTTTGGAATTATTAATTACCACAAATTATATGGTAATAAATTTACGTAAGTAGAAATATTTTTATTAATTATTTTCCATGAAAACATGATTGGAAATAATATATGAAGTGATAATTAGGTTTATATAATAAATATTTTATTATATGAATTGTTCAGAATATTTAAGTTAATTATTGATGTTGTGTACGAAGAATAAGTCAGACATGAGATCCAAACCCTGGATTGGGATTGTGATCAAGAGATGAGAATAATAATATTATATTATTTTACAGTACCATAATTATGTACTGGGTATGTGCGGACAGATAATATTGAGCAATGACGGTCAATTAGGTCATAACATATTACCGTCTTTGTGAAACCTAATTATTAAACTTCGCTTATGGGGTATTTACGAGTAGTAGGATCGTGTATATGAAGTTACTGTGAATAAGAATATCGGTAATTAGAAGAAACCCTAATTACTGTTGTACATCGATAATTAGGACAAACCCTAATTATTATAACCCTAACCGGTTGAAATTAGAAACCGTAACGACTATGTTAGTAACATACACAGATAATTAAAGAACCACTAATGGTCAATTAGAAACCCTAATTTTAATTACCGGGTTTAATTTCGATGTTATTGTATAAGTGTTTTAATTTACCAAAGGATAGAAGTTAATTGGTAAATTATAAGAATTAAATCTAGTGATGAAATATTACATTTAATTGCCTTGTACAAGATTGCCCATACACTCTTAAACAAAGCCCAACCATCACCCATAACAAATCAGAAGCAAGAATCAAGAATTTTTTGGCAAAAAGGGTATAAGAACACTAAACCTAGAAATCCTTTGATTCGATGTTATTTGATACAATTGATTGTTTAAAGTTGTGTAATAGAATGTTAATTGATGATATGGGTTGATAAATCAAAGACCCATAACATCAAAGTGCACGAATTTGAAGATTTAAGCAAGTTGGAAAAACCGAATTACATTATTTTTTCACCAAATGTCGAGGCCATAACTCTTTGCTCGATCATGAGTTTTGTTCTTCAAAAGTTGTTATATGTAGCCCCGATATGTGGTCTTTAATCTGCAAAAGAATCAAGTCCATATCATGTATAGATTAGAAGTTATAGATGGTCAAACATGGTTGTGGATCATGATAAACTGCTTTTTTTAGGCGGTCAGTAATGGGGGCATTCTCGTCCACTTTTGTGCTTTAAAAGGTCTGGACTTTTGATATGTTGTAGTGCACTTTGAGTTAGGAAGCCATAGGCTTTGGAATGACCTCATTCCGACCTCGGATGAGGGAATTACGGTGATTGGAAGGAAATGTGTCAAATTTCTCAAAAGCGAAAAGTCAGCAATGGGATGTGCTATTCGGGACACTGTTTCAATCAGTTAATATTTCTAAAACCTTCTAGGCTTTTGGTATGTTATAGTAAACCGAATAAGCTTTCTATAGACTCAAACGGACTAAATCCGATATCGGAGGAGAGAGTTATGACATTTCAAAGTAGTAGTGTCAAAACTTCCCAACAAGTGCGGTGCAGTCCATTTGAACGGAATTTCTGGGCTGATGTGTTCGAATTTGGAAATGGTCAAAGAATAAAAGTTGTAGCCCAGAAGTTAGCTTCGTGGGCTCAAAAATCGCTCAAAAATGTTTTAAAATGAAAGAGTTATGACTGTTTTTTAGCGAAAGAGGTAAAGCTGAAACGAGATTGAAAAGCTATTATGAACGTCCACTTTTGACGCCTTATTTATTTGGGCTACCTAATGAACCCGAATTGGGTAATTCGTATTTTTAAAAATAGTCTTACATACCATGTATAACATATCCAAACATCGATTAATCGGAGTTATGAGCAATGCGTTAGAAAATCATAAAGTGAGCTATTGAAAAATTAGTATAAACCAAGTCCCACATCGACTAAGTTGAGAACTTCACCATTTTCTAAACCTATAAATAGAAGGGCTTGGCCTTTGTTTCATTCACCAACAATAAGGCCTCCAATTTTTGAGAAAGGCTTTGTTGTGGGAGAACTTTTATAAAGATCTCCTTAGTTAAATTTTAAGGCGTGGAAGTGCGTATTCATCTGTGGGAATTACGATTTCCGTGTATGTTTCTTATATAATTTACGTAATGTTATTATTTTTAATTGTTAGTTAAAGTTTGAATTTTTGAAGTTTAGTTAGTGTTGTTAATAAACTAGTTAGTTACTATGTTTATTTTGGCTTGGAATTGATTATGTAAATGAGTTATTTGTGATGACTTTTAATATTTTGTGATGAATTTCATTAATTAATTATTATTAATGATATTAAAGTTATTTAATGATTATATTAAATAATTTAGTTTAAAAATGATTTTAATATTATGAAAATCATTTTAAATGAAAATAAGGTATTTAAAAATATTTTAAGTTATAAAATATAACTTTTAATATTTAAATGATAATTTCATTAATAATTAAATATTAATGATATTAAGATAATATTAATGATATTTAGTTTATTTAATAATTATTATTAAATAAATAGTTTGAAAATGGTTTTACTTATTTAAAACCATTTAAAGAGGATATTAAGGATTTAAAAATATTTTAAGTTATAATTAATGACTTTTAATATTTGGATAAATAGTACATTAATATTTAAATATTAATGGTAATTATTTAAAATGATTTTTATTGTTTTAAAAATCATTTAAGGGTAATATAAATGTTTTAAAAATAGTTTGAGTTACTATATAAATAACTTTTATATTTTGGCAATGGTTTCATTAATAGTTTAGTATTAATTAAACTATTAATGATAATGGAATTGTTTAATGTTAAATCATTTAATTATGATTCCGATATTCGAAAGTTATAAATTTACCGAACTAGTGACTTGAGAACCGATTATGAAGTTCGAATTTGAAGAAAGAACACCTATAATAACAGATTATATCACTATAGGCCCTTTAGTGATGATTTGAATTATTTTAAATTTTTCAATTTACGAAATTGCAAAATGATTAAAAATAAGATGTCCAAAATTTACTGAGATGTTGAGGTATAGAATAAGTCTTAGACTCAAATTATTTACAGATAAAGTCAGCCGTTGCATACAATCGACAAATGTCGAACCTTATAAAAGAAAGAAAAGACTACCGTAAGAGCATGAATGAGATATTTGAAAATGTATAAAAATATTTCAAGTATAGAATAGAACTAAAAGTATGATCACCGTGATTATGTGATTAGACTATGTACTGACTGTAATAGACAGTACTATGTGTTAAGATATATTGTTCTAATCGAACGAATGATCTGATTATTGATAGGTTGTGATAAAGAGATAAAACCTAAGTTGAGATTTGTAATCGGTGAATCGGTGAGTATCCTACCTTTGCATTTTCTTTATGCAATGGACATGAGTAAGAAGTTTGAAATTATTCTATCCTGTACATATATATGTACTCTTTGATTATCGACATGTTAGCTCGGATATATATTACATTCATTGATTTCTATAAATGGTTATACAAGTGTCCCCACTTGGATAATCATGACATTTGTTCACATGTTGATACACCTTTGTCAATTACCCGTATATATATGTTGAATTACATATTATTGTTGAGCAAGATTAAAACCTTCTGTTTGGAACCGAGCATGTATGAACATCCCTATATGGGAAGATTTTTTGCAAGGCGGATAGAGTGAGCGATGAATTTCGTTCAAGTTATGTAGTATTAATCAATCACAGGTACAACAATGGTGGTGATCACCCTCCGTGTCGTAAGTTATAACGGTTTGAGGATAGAATTCCGCTAAACCTTTTTCGAAAATGAAAAGAATGTTCATAGTATGTTTCTTAAACCCTATTCATGGGTAGAGCGAGCCAAATTTAAATAATTCGGAAGAGATTTGTTATGTGAATTTTTTATCAAGATCTGATTACTTCACAACTTTCGATTCGTTGTAGAAGTGTTATGTAAAGAGAATACTTATATTCTTTCAAATTATATATATAATTGCTATTACTTGTTGGGCACTCAAATGCTCATCCTTGCTTAAATTAAATATTTTCGATTATGTATGAGCAACTTTGAAGGCTCGAGTACACGAACAAAGGAAAAGGAAAGTGATCGAATAAGTGTGTATCATGAGTTAATGGTTATAGTTGTATTGGTATCTATTCAAGTATTATAAGGAATGTATTTGAAGGTCACGTACCTGGGGAAGTAAACTTTGATGTATGTAAATTAAGTTCGAATGTATTATTATTTTAGTATTATTCAGCTTAAAGAAATGGTATCGTGGAGAATCGAGTTCGGGTTTCAAGTACCTGGATTTGGGGTCGTCACAGGACCTATTTTGGGGTCGTTACATTGGCCCATTTGAAATCCTAGACCGAGTAGGAACTGTGGCCTATAGACTCATTTTACCACCAAGTATGTCTCGTGTTCATAACGTTTTCACATATCTATATTACGTAAATATGTGGAAGACCCGAATCACATTATTGAATTAGAACCAAATGAGATAAGGGAATATTTAATGTATGAAGAAGTACCTGTTAAAATCTTAGATAACAAGGAACATATTCTACGCTCAAAGGTTATACCTCAAGTTAAAGTTTTATGGAGAAGCCACAATATTGAGGAAATGACCTGGGAGTTAGAATCTAAAATGAAAATAAGGTATCCTCATCTCTTCGACATACTAGGTACGTACATCAATTTCGAGGATGAAATTTCATAAGAAGGGGAGGTTGTAAGACCCTAACTTTTTATGAATAAAGATTTAATTTTCTATAAATATTATTTTGAATACTAAGGTGTGATTTGATATAATGATATAGTTATGGGTGATATGTGCAAATTTTACAAAGTAAGCAAGTTGTCATAAAATTTTCGTATGGTCGAGAAATATTCTTTTTGTCAGAGAATATCCGTACAACGACACAATCATTGGTGGACCCCACAACGGAATAACTGTCGGATATAGAAAGTGACAGAAATAAAAATTTTATAAAAATAATGGCAAAACTTTTACCGTTAAACTGTTGAAATATCTAGGGATAAGAGTACAATAATATGTGTTGTTGCTGAGTAGCACACGGTATTGCACAGTATCTCTAATTATTGATGCTTATGTAAAAAGTCACTCAGTTTTATTCAATTATTGCAACAGTAGTTGCTGCATAGTATCTCATATTATTGATTCAATTATTATCACAATATCTTCTGCACAATATTTTATATTATTAAATCAATAATTGAGACGACACAGTTATTCATATTATTATTTACATTATTGACAATGTCTAGAAAGTTCTGTCGAGGAAAGAGGTTAGGTTATTTAATTGCGCACCAATAAGGAGAAATCCTTATCGGAAAGCCCCCTCTTTCCTGGGAATGATCTGGTTGTGAATATTGTGAGTTATAATATTAATGATGAATAATTGTTAAAAGATTAAAAATGTGTTTATTAAATATAAGTGATTTATGGTAAATATTTATTCAAATTTTTTGATATAAATAGAGGGTTTTATCATGAGGCGTTTGTTGTAAGTTTGACTTATTATTCTATGCGGAGATATACAAATTTTTTGGACCGTCGGTTGTGATTTTAATAGTAAATTAATATGGACCGTCAGTTGTGGTTTTAATAGTACATCAATATAGACTGTCGGTTGTGGTTTTAATAGTAAATCAATATGGACCGTCCGTTTTAATAGTAAATTAATATGGACCGTCTGTGAATCAGTTACTATTTAGCCCATTCTCCTATATATAGAAGCTTATTTCTTCTTTCATTCTCAGCAATTCACTAAGACTAATAAGAGAAACTATAGAGAGAAAGAAGAAGAGTATTCTACTACTTCACTATTGCAGTATCCAATCTTCTACTAAGGTAAATGATATTATTTTTCTTATTCATTCTTTAATCTGTGGGAATAACCTATCTATGCGGATTACCACATTCATGGTGAATAACCCTTCGTACTCATTCTTTATTTTTGGAAAAGATCTGTCTACGTGGATTACCGCATGACGGGTGAAAATCCATTTGCAGTTTCGTATATTATTTCTTTTCATATTCTTAAATCTAAACTTACTATGGTAATTATTGCTTCTATAAACCCTGAAATTAGTATAATATCCTTGAGTTTTGCGCTTCATCTAGTATCGTTTCATTGGAATATTGGTCTGAACTTTCTTATTAAATTTCAATATTTTCACAGGGTACTATTCACTCGGATACTATTCACTCAGGGTACTATTTATTCGGGGTACTTTACATGACGGGGTACTATTCATTCGGGTACTATTCACGGGGTACTATTCCCGACAAAAGTGATTTCTTTTCTGTCCAAATTATTTTTGATACATGAATATCATTATTGAATTTTACTCTATAATTAGTTATCATGTTGACAATTTGGACATTCTTGAACTCTGGATAAATTGAATTATAAATCTCTAAATATTTATTCTTGATCTCACTTGATTAATTCCTTATATCATTGTCATCATCCTCATGCTTATGTTGTGGTAAAAGTCATCTTTGGCTCGTAGTGCATAGATGGACTGTTGATTGGTATGATTATGACCAGAAATTTTGTATTGCTATAATCATAACCTGTAATGTTATAGACAAATGATGTGGTGAAAGTCTTCTCTGGCCCGTAGTGCATAGATGGACAGTTGTTTGGCATGATCATGATCACTGGTGATACTAACGAATATCATTGGCCCGTAGTGCATGGGTAATTCGTTGATGTGAAATATTTATTGATTGTTGTTACAGGGATAAAATATTGATAATGGACTTTTAAATCATAGAAGATAATAGACATCATGCTCTACTTGACTCTTCTAATGGATTGATATTTTCGCTGCAGTTGTTGATCTAAAACTTATTTTCTATTGTATTCTATCAGATTTTTTCATGTTTAGGACTAATGATAATTTGTTTTACATTATCTTAGTCATAATATTCTTTACTGGACTAGTTGAGCTCACCCTTTTCCTTTTGGTTCCATTGTTCTTCTCAGGAGGAGAGAATATAGTTGGGACTAGTTGGGGAGTGGAGTAATGGTTCAAGATGGTTTTTATAATAGTCCTCACTATTTTATAAAATAGTGTAACAATAATTGTAATGAGGACTTTATTTGAGTTTGGATATTGTTTACAAGACAATATTTGTTTTGAAACTCAGCTATTGTATTATCATATTTTGCACGACAGTTGTATAAATAAAGTTTGTATTTAAATTATGTACCATGTATTTGGCGACTCATAATGGGTTGTATGGCCCTATTCTGGGGGCATCACATTATATATAGAAAAATAATTGTTCTTGAATATAATACCAAAAAATTTTATTGTCCAACAACAAAATGGAAATAATATTTCTAACAAGAACTGAAATACAATAACAACTTATTGACTTAATAGACTTGCCCTTAGGCAATGCTAAACTAAAAGTTCCTATGGCTAATGCAGCAAGATTTGCTTCATTTCCCATGCATAGGATTACTTATCCCTTGTTTAGCTTTCTACTTCTGCTTAGTCCCTTCATAAATCTATATTTATGATAACCAAAGAGGGTATCCAATACCCAATTAGAACCTTGACTTAAAGAAATTTTATTTTAATTATGAACAAATATGTATTTGTAACAAAAACTTCACTAAGCTTCTTCTAGTTAGCTCTGCAAGATGTTCTCGGAGTTTCTTTTCTAATGTTCAGGCTTATTGTAGTGAAAGCAAACTCATTTGTTATCCATATCAGCTTTGTTCTTATTATCCTTTGTTTTTACCTTTCTATTTACCTTCTTATAATCGTTCTTCTATTTAGAAGATCCTTTGTCCTTTACCAGTAAGACTTGGTCTTTCGTGGTTGGAAAGTGACTCTCAACATTTTTCAACATGTTAAGAAAATCAGTGAAGCTGATATCTAGCTTGTTCATATAAAAAATTCACAATAATTATGAGAAGGTGTTTGGGAGTGAGTGCAAGATCAAATCTCGACTTCACTCTCGATCCATGACAAAACTCGTTGTCCTAATTGTTTAATCAATTGATAATGTTAAGGACTTTTGTCTGTACTGTAGTGTCATCAGTCATTCTAGATCGGAAGAGCTCCTTAGATATCTGATATCTATCAGTCCTACTTTCCTCACCATCAACTTCTTGATGTGCAGGAATATAGTAGGAGCATCCATAGTTTCATGTTGACGCTGAAGCTTATTACTCATGGATGCGAGCATAATGCATTGAGCTAACTGTGCATCATCTTGCCACTTTCTAAAAGTAGCAATCATGAGAACTATCTCAACCATTGCAGGGATTGGCGTATTAAGGACATAAGATAGCTTTTCAGCCATGAGAACTATTCTCAAATTCCGTAACCAATCCATTTAATTCGGACCAGTTAAATAACATCTAATATGTTTCGCAGTGATAGTAATTTAGACATTGTAAAATTTTGTAAATAAATTTGTACTTAACAATATTTTAGCATATATTTTTTTATTAATTATCAAAATAATTTAGGTCTTGTTTTAAATTGGTATCTCCCACTATTTTCTTCAAACTATATTACCCTCATTTATATATTTCGGCAAAATCTAATTAAAGATTTGATAGTGAGAATAAGGATCTCATTTCAAAAGTATATAGCCTTGTGGAGACATAACAAACCATATATAAATAAATAGGTAGACAACTCTTGTCAATTACATCAACTATTCAACTCCTTGTATTTTGCTTTTTAGATTATTTTGATCAAGTGGTGACACATCCGATTCAAAATTATCCAAGTTAAGTCTAACTTAGCACTACATACATTCAAAAAAGAAAAATATTATCCTTGTGGTGACACAACAAAACAACATTGTTCAATTTTCTTTATAAGCATCAAATGTGATAGAATTAATATCTCAAAAAAATAAGATAAGCCTTGTGGTGACACAACAAACATATAATAATTAATTGATACTCTATTATTTTTATCATGCTAGAAGGCGACGTTCGATATTCCAAATATCTTTGAACGCTTAGGACATAATATAAAATCTTTGAAGGGTTTGTTATTAATTTTGTCTCATCTTGTTTAGCGTGCATGCACACACACACACACACACACACACACACACATATATATATATATATATATATATATATATATATATATAATACGCGTCATATTAATTAACATGCAAAGCATGTTTGCATAGTATATAATATATATAGTATAAGCATGCAAATATAGAATACTATATTCTATTCGGATTGATTATGGACTTTATTCTAGTTTGGTTCACTAGAGTCACCAAGTGAACCAAGAGGTCAAACCTAGGGTGCAGAAATTAAATTTAAATATAACTATTACATTTAAACTTGGGCTCCATTACAAACGAGTTTTTAAGCGCTCCTTGCTCCTTGATATCTAATTCTTCAAAATTAATTCTAACTATTCCTATTATAAAACTATTTAAAATAAATAGAAACCTTGATCAGCAGTCAAGGGGAAGTACATATGAGGGAGATAGAATTTACATTAAGAAAATTAAAGATGACGATGTACGCATACCTCATTTAACAAAACTCATACATTCATGCATCCAACTAAAATAAAATTCAACCACATTGGTCAATAGTCTATTATCAATTCCATTTATTACCATACACATCAACATATGCATCAATAAATAAATTCATCTCATGAATAATAAATCCATTCTATATATGCATCGATATCAATTTAATGGGTAATTTTAAATTTATTAAAAATCTAATTTTGAAATAAAATAAACTCCTTTATTTTAATTAAAATTTAAATCATAATAAATTTCTTTATTTTATTTTATCCACTTTTGAATAAAAATTAAATCCTTTATTTTTAATCAATTTCCAAATCAAAATAAACTCATTTACTTTAATTAACAAGGAATCCAATTTCAAGTACAAAATAAACTCCTTTATTTTAACTTAAAATTGCTGGAAAAATAAAATATGTTGAATCATATTCTTTATTAAAATTAAACATCTTTAATTTAAGAAAATATGGAATTCTATTCCATATGTGAATAAACTTCTTTATTCTACGAAACATGAAATCTTATTCCTTATCAAAATTAAACATCTTTAATTTTAGAAAAAATGGAATCTTATTCCATATGTGAATAAACTCTTTTATTCAAGCGAATGTGACATCCAATTCTAAATCAATATAAAACTCTTGAATAAACTCTTTTATTCAAACAAACGTGGAATCCAATTCCAAGTTAATATACAACTTTTGAATAAACTCTTTTATTCAAATGAACATGGAATACAATTTCAAGTTAATATAAAACTTTTATTTTAATCATATTTTATTTCAAAATAAATATTTTATGTAACGATCGAGAAATTTATAATTTAATTTAAATATTTATAGAATTAAATAAATATTTTAAATAATTTATTTATTGAGAAAAATAAATAATTGATGAATTATGGTGAATTAATTTAGTAACTAAATTAATTAATGTTAATTGAATTGAATAATGATAATTTTATTTGAAGGATTTAATTTAAGAAAATAATTAAATTAAATCAATTGCTTAATATCTAAGAAGATAATTAAATTAAATGAATTGTTTAATTTAATGGAAATAAATAAATTAAATAAAGTGGTGTTTCTAATTTATTAATTAAATTAGATATATTATTATTGATTAATTATAAGATATAATGGTAATAAGAATTTTATTAATATTATAAGTTATTTAAATTAGCTAAACTAAAGTTATTTAAATTAACTAAATTAATGGTGTGACATGAAAACTATATAATAAGAATAATATGAAAATAATTTAGTTTGGGGGGGAAAGGTGGTAGCCAAACAAGGCCTTGTGGCCTTTGGCTTTTTTCAACTGACGTCTTTTGTTTTCTTTAACGGATGAATACGTGGGAGAGTTAAGCCATATCAATTTTCTTTGCGTCTTATTTTCTTTTAAAGCTAAAGAGTAGAGTTGAGAGAGAAGAGAGAAAAAAACACTGAGTTCATGGTGATTGGTAAGAGGAAGAAGGGTACTAAACCTAGTCACCATCTTTTGTAGCATACAATCAAAGTGAAGGTATAACTTACCTCAATTCTAATTTTTATGTGGAATTGATACAAATACATGTATATATATGATCTATAATCTGTTAATCCTCGTTTGTGGGTGTTATTTGATGATTAAGGCATAGAATAGGGTTGTAGTAGAAGGTTTTATATATATCAGTGTTTGTGTTGTTGGATATAACTTAGAAAGTACAAATTTTCATAATCAATACTTGTTATAATCAGTAATTTGTTGGTGGTTTATGTTAGTATGTTAAGAAATGAAAGCGGCGCAGCTTAGAAGCGTGTCGATTAGTTAAGAAACGAATTAAGTGGTGATCAAATTAAGCTAATGGTGTAAAAATGAAGAAATTTGTAAAAATGGGATTTTGATCCTTCAAAATTGTAGATATAGAGTGTTTATGTTGTTATTATGTGGTATTGCATGTTTATGGATGTTATTACGAGTTTTAGATGTTTAGGTTTGGGAATTTTGTAGTGTTTTGGTTTGTTTGGGTTTTTGGTAGTGTAGCGAGAAGCGAGTGTTAGGCGTTTACATGCAGTGTGTGTGGTGCAATTGCACTGTACCATCACCACAATCGAAATATGGCAATTCTTATTCTTTGGTTTCTATGATTAAGCACCGGTAGCAATTGCTGGCTGATGTCAGGTTAAATATATGCGCAATTACTTGGTTCAAAACTTAAGTGTGTGTGCTATTGCTTGCTACCCCAGAAATGCGACGATGAAAGTCTTCTTATTTGTAGGTCATGCGTAGCGGACTTGTGTTGGTTTAGCAGGCATGTTAGGAATATTAAAACATAATGTGGACTATAATAACTGATTGTTTAGTGTTGTAATTCAAAGTGTGAAGATTTTAAGTAATTCTTTAAATAAGCTATAAAATGAAACCAAGTGAGATGTTTTCGAAAGATAGAGTTGAACGATTAAGTTATGTTGATCAATATGTAATTTTAGAATCGTTAAGTATGTTAGCCTAAATGGTTAGGTGCTAGGTTAGGGTTATGACCTAAATGATGGTTTAAACCCTAAAGCTAATATTCATGCAACTAATTGTTTTTGCGATTTTAATGATGTATGTAGGGTAATTAGAGATTATTTTACGTTTGTATAGCTTAAAATCAAGGCAAGTTTTCTAACTCTACCTTGTTATTATTGAGCAAGATTCTAAACCTTATCTTCTTACAATTGAGCAAGCTTTCTAACTTCATTCTTTTCATATTGAATGCAAGTTTCCATTCCTATAATATTATTGTGCAAGTTCTTAAAAATTAAGCAAGCCTGATCTATCTTAAATATGTTTGTATAAGCTCTTGTGACCTGTTTCGTTACCTCGAATGAGTTTCACATTTTCGTTTCTTATTATTGTTATTCGGAATTTGTAATGCTTTAATTCATTGCTTCTAATGAGATTGTTCTAACTCATTTGAATGTAGCACTTTGCATGAATTCCATGTTTACCCAAATATATACTGTTGTTATTAATCATTGATCTAAATAGCCTTGTTCAGTTATAAATTCTTGTATCAAACCTTTACTGATGTAAATCGAACAATGTTCTAAAATTCTAAAAACACTGATAAGCTAGTTCCAAACTAAACTTTCTTTAGTGCGGAAATTCTAAATTCAAACTGAGACGAACAACCCTAACATAGGGGATTTTATACGTGTAACATTTAGATATTTGTGCACAATACATGGTTCAAAGGGCTGATCCCCTTAAGTACGTTAAGAAGGGTCCGTATAGTCTAAATGACTGTTAAGGTTGGGTAATAATACCTAAGTACCAGGGACATAGTTCGTGGTCTTAAGACCCTCAGATAATTAAAGTTCGAACTTGCTTTCTATTTTAATTTGTAGAACAAGTTCCTTATTGTACAGCTTTTGTTGTTCACTCTCATGTTACTATCATTGCTACTTTCTATATCAGTGAGCATTTGTTTGCTCACTCTTACAATTAATACTACAGCTAAAGTGGAGAAAGTCGATGAGCCGTCTACTAGCAAAGGAAAGGGCAAATTGTCCAAGTGTTGAAGACTAATGAGAAATTATTTAAATGTTTTACGTTTCAAGACTTGTTTTATTTTATGATGTATTTCGCAAACTGATGTAATAAATTTAAGGTTAGATTACCTCAGATTATTTTGAGATAATGATGTAACCCTTTAATGGGGGAGATTATGGTTTAATTTATTTAAATTATGTCTTTATCCTTTATGATGGGTAGTTAGATGTAATGGTTTTGGATAGTGAGCACCAAATCCTGTGGGAATGGAGTACCTGGATTTGGGGGTGTCACAGGTTGGTTTCAAAGCCTTAGGTTATGAACCTTAGGTGGGGAAATCCTTAGGAAGTAACCTTTAAAGAAATAAAAAACATAGAGATGTTCAACTCTTATCGAGTTTTAAGGAATGGATTAAGGTATCCATTGAAGCTAAATAATAAAAGACATTATGTGTTATGTGTTAATAACTTATGTGCTCGCGAGTATCGAAAATGTTAAGTAAAACTTAAATATTTTGTTGTCAGGATGTCTAACGAAGGAGGATCCAGTCCAGCTAGGGAAGCGATACCTCAGATACCTATGAGCGATGAACCCCGGATATTCACGTGAAATGCAGGGAGCAATTGATTCGGGAGGATGAGCACATGGTGATCCCGAGGAGGATAGTTCTAAGGAGATAGAGGAGGAGGATGAGGAAGAGGATCCTGAGGAGTTTCCACCAAACTCCATATCAGCTGAGATGTATGATGCTCTGTACGACCGTAACATGGAATTACAGGACGAGGTTAAGGAGCTGAAGGAGATGGTTGAGATGCATCATGCTTCAATAGAGCATAAGGATGTGGAGATTCAGGAACTCAACTCAAAACTTGGAAACACGGAGTGGGATCTAGTTCATACCAAGGGTCAGCATGAAGACCTGTTGGCAGTAAACGAAAAGATGAAGACTGACATGGAGAAATTAAAAGATGATTTCAAAGAGGAATCAGCTAAACGTGCACGAGTAGAGGATGTTTGGATGAAGGTGACTCAACGTGCAGACCGTGCTGAAGCTAAGGTTCAAGTGAAGAAATCCAAGATGAAGGAGATGGATTACGCTTTTAATTTGGCGATTGATAAGGCCCAGGATCGAGTATTTTATTATCCACCTCAGTTCGAAGACTCACCGTGGTTCGTGATGGATCGCAGAACGGCTTATCGTATCATGGAGGAGGAACGTCGAGAAGCCTTATGACGTCTTAATATACCTAGATAGAATATGAATGATAATAATATGTGGTTAATTATGTGAATAAATAAATTGTGAATTCCTTATTTTGAGATAAATAAAGGGATAGTATGAGTATGTAATCCTGAAACTTGTCTAGTTCAAGAAAGTGAATGTTGATAGCGGTTATGCTATCTTTATCATGTTTTAAAACGTTATGAATGAATAAAATATTAAAGTTTGTTTGAAATGTTATCTGTTAAAGCTTTAATCTTGGAATATTTAAGTTAAACTTTAAATACCCAAGAAGTTGAGTAAGGAAATAATAAGCGTATATTTTAACAGAAAATGCTTCCTAGAAGAAGACAACCACGTCAGCAAGCAACTCTTGAGGGGTCTACTACTAAACTAATAACAATGAGACTAACGCTAATCCAATTCAGCAGTTGGTAACTCTGTTGACGGGTGCACTTTCGAATCAACCGCAAGCTCAAGTCACGACTGTGAGACCCCAGATTTTATGAATAAAGATTTAAATTTCTCAAAATATTTTTTTTAATATTATGGTGTGGATTTGATATAATGTTATAGTTGTGGGTAATATTTATAAATGTTGCAAAGTATGCAAGTTGTTGTATAAAATTCGATTGGTCGGGGAATATTATTTTTGTTGGCGAATATCCATACGACGGTACAATCATTGGTGGACCCCACAACGGAATTATTGTCGGATTGAGAAAACGACAGAATTATCTTTTTATAAAAATAACAGCGGAAGTGTTACCGTTAAAACTATTGAACTACCCGGTAGTAAAAGTACAGTAATATGCGTGGTTGCATAGTAGCACACAGTATTGGTTATTGATGCTTACGTGATAAGTTGCTCAGTTATACTCAATTATTGCTACAATAATTTCTGCATCATATCTCTCATATTATTTATTCGATTATTGTCAGTATCATCTGCACAATATGTTATATTATTAAATCAATAATTGAGACGACAAAGTTGTTCATATTATTAAATTGCAATATTTACAATGTCTAGAAGTTCTGTCAAGGAGAGGTTTGGTCACCTAATTGCGCGCCAATAGGGAGAAATCTTTATTGGAAAGCCCCCTCTTTCCTAGGAACGACCTGGTTATTAAATATTATGAGTTATAATATTAATGATGAATAAGTTTGTTTTGATTAAAGATGAATTTGATAGTTCCATTGTGTTGGGATTATTTGTGTTAGTAGAAATCGACATTTATTTCGATAATAATTGATGTCTGGAGATTATATTGTTCAATCAGGTATTCCGGGCACTTTTCGTATCAGAGTACTATTCATGAGTTACTATTCACGAGTTACTATTCATGAGTTACTATTCACGAGTTACTATTGAGTCACATTCACTTACTATTAGGGGAATTGGTGCAAGATTGATGATACTTGCATGACTAAGTTAAAAATGGAGGTATAGATGAAGGTACTATACTGTAATTAATTTTTTCACATGTTTAGAACTATTGAGTCACATGATTTACTATTGATTCACATGATTTACTATTAGGGGATGTGGTGCAAGTTTGATAATACTTGGATGACTGAATTATAAATGAAAGAAAAGTTGGAAGTATTGTACTATAATTTTTCGAGCCCCAAAATGTACAATTATCGAAACTATGTTTTTCTATAAATAGAAGCTCATTCTTCCTTCATTTCTCACCAATTCACTAAATCTTTAGAGCAATTATTATAGAGAGAAATTATAGAGAGAAAGAAGAAGAGAAGTCTGTTACCTCACTATTCCAGTTTCCAGTCTTCTTTTGAGGTAAGGGGTATTATTTCTTTCTTATTCATGAAGAGAACTTCATTATTCCATTCTTTGTTATTCTATTGAATAACTTTGTTTATCATCTGCATCGCATACATGGTGAAATTCTTCTATTATTCCATTCTTTATTATTACATTGGAATATCACATCTGCAATGCGTTCTTTCTGTGGGACTGGTTCCATTATTTATTATGTTGTTGGAATATCATATCTCATGCATTTTACGTCGGACATGGTTTCGCTTCTTTTATTATTCGAAAAATATCCCATCTGCGCGCTTTTACTGTTGGACTCGGTTCCGTCTTTATTACTCTGTTGGGAATAACCTGTCTGTGCGGTCTCTATCACATGCATGGTGAATCGTTCTGTTATTCCATTCTTTATTATTCTATTGGAATAACCTGTCTATGTGGATTACCACATGCATGGTGAATGATCCTTCGTATTCATTTCTTATTAAATTGTGGAAATGATATGTTTACGTGGATTACCGCATGGCGGGCGAAAATCCATTTGCAGTTTCATATATTCTCTTATACTCAGTTGGTTAAAGCTTTGACTTCTATACTCCATGAAATTAGTAGAATATCCTTGATATTTGCGCTTCATCCAGTATCTTTTCATAAAAATATTTTTCTGAGCATTCTTGAATTTTACACTACAAAGAAGTATCATGATGACAATTTGGACATTATTGAGTTCAGGATAAATTAACTTATAAGTCTTTAAAATTTATTCTTGAACTTATTTTATTGAATTATTATGTCATTGTCATGAGGAGTTATGTTGGTTATTATGAGAAAACATGAAAGTTTCTTAGAAATCACAAAGAGTTGAAAATCAGATTTTGGTGAAAATAGAACATGAAATTCAATTGACCATATCTCCTATTATATTTCGAATTTTTGAGTGTGGTTAAGTCCTAGATTTAGATCTATGAGTTTACTAACTTATCCAAGTGGAATCACTAGAAAATGTATTGTAGATTTTCGTGTGGACTATTTTTAGCAAAGGAGTCAAAAGCTGGAAAATAGCAAAAATCTACTGCCCATAATTTTGTAAGGGCTGTTTCGGCCACTTAATTTATGAGAAAAATTTCGGCCTTTTGGGACATGAAAGTATACGGTATAAGGTACCTCCTGTCCAAAAATGAGCTCAATCCGACTTAAAATGAGCAAGTTATGACCATTTCAATATTTAGGTTTTTCCGACGAAAAACGCTATAACCGGAGTTCTATAACTCTGATGACCATGAAATTTAAACTAAAAGCTCACGTTAACATGTGTAAGATCCTGCCAAGATTTGAGAATTTATGGAGTTAAACTTGAGGTAGCTAATTTCTTAAGGAATTAATTAGAAATTGATTTTTGAAAAATAGTAAATGAATTTTAAAAATTCTGAGAAAAATATATGTTCATTATGGGACTATATTCTGCTAAATCCCAGAAAATAAATATTTTTGGAACTGATTTGATATTTTTCATGAAAATGGTTTAGTTACGAACATATGAGTTAAATATGTTATGTAATGTAACAAAATTGGAAAATAGGATTTTATGGCTTGGGAATCCTATATAAGGTATATGCAAATTTTTGATAAGGGATTTGATCATTGGTGATAAAATCTTATTAGTATGGTAGTCTTTGAATGATTAAATGCATTATTTGATAAAGTGTAAACAATTGAAATAAATTATTTATAAGTTTAAAAGGTGATTAAAATATTGTTATAATATTAATAATATTAGATTATGAGTTTATTAAGTGATTGATAATATTTGGATAAATTTAAAGTCTTTAATATTTATCCTTATTTTCGTTTGATTAATGCTTATATCATTGTCATCATCCTCATGCTTATATGGTGATGAAAGTTATCTTTGGCTTACGTGCGAAGATGGACTGTGATTATTGAATTGTATATCTTTGGCTTACGTGCAAAGATGGATTATTGATTATTGGTTTTATTGTTGTATATCTTTGGCTTACGTGCAGAGATGGACTTAGTATGATTATGACTAGGGATTATTCGGTATAGTCATGACCATTGATGATTTAATGAATATCCTTGGCCGGTGCGGGGATGATTCGATGATGTGGTTTATTTATTGTTTGAGTCTCAAATGATAAAAATTGATGAAAACATTTTAAATCATAAAAGATAGTAGATATCATGCTCTACTTGACTTTTCTAATGGATTGCTTGTTCCGCTGCAGTTAAACTTGATGTCTATTGTATTTTATCAGTTTAACATTGTTGAAGGCTAATGATAATTTATTCTGTATTATCTTAGTCATAATATTTCTTACTGGGCTAGTTGAGCTCACCCTTTCTTTCGTTGTTCTCTTCAGGAAATGAGAATATAGCTGGGACTAGTCGGGGAATGGAGTGACGGTCCAGATAATAGCATTAGTAGTCCTCCCTATGGCATGACATGCAATATATAATTGTATTGAGGACCTAAGATGTGTGTGTCGTATTTTATACGTCACTTAATAATTAATTTTGGTGAACAACAATAGGGTGATGAGAACCCAACCCTGAAAGCGTCAAAAGTGCACCGCAGTAAAATGAAGAGAACATAAATCTTCTCGTGTCCCTTTGGAGACTTGAAATATTTGCTGTTGTACTTTATATGGCATGTATTAATTTGGAGTATGAATATTGTCGTATTATATACGTTACAATATTTGTATTGAAACTCACAGTATATATGTCATCATATTTTGCACGACTGTTATATAATTAAGTTGTATTTGAATTTATGTACCATGTATCTGGCGACTCAAGATGGGTGATGAATTCCTGTTTTGGGAGCGTCACAACGACTTTCAAGGAATTCAAAGCGGTTGGACCGCCAGAGTTTCAAGGGTCTATGAATCTAGTGGAAGCCCAAACCTGGATCATGGAAATGGAGAAGGTGTTCGACGTTGCTAGAGTTAACGAAGATCAAAAGACTGCGTTCGCAACGTTCGTGCTAAAGTCTGAAGCTAGCTACTGGTGGCAAACAAATAAGGTTCATGGGGGACAAGGAGTAATAGCATGGGATAGATTTAAGGATATTTTTTCGAAATGTACTTTCCAGCGAGTTCTCAAAATCAGTTGGAAGTGCAATTTCTAGAATTGAAGCAAGAGACTATGATGGTGCCGGAATATGCTGCGAAATTTAACAAGTTGGCAAGGTTTGCAACATATCAAGTTAATACTGATGAACGCAAAGCAAGAAGATTCGAACAAGGATTGAAGCCCTGGCTTTACAGCAAGGTTTCAATGTTCTAGCTGAACACATTTGCGGTTGTGCTGGAAAAGGCAATTATCGCGGAAGGTGGAAGTGATGCCTTGACCAAGTACAACCAAGAGCAGAAGAAAAGGAAAAATGACAATGAGAATAAGGCTGGTGGTAGTAATGTTAGAAGTAACAATCAAAAGAGGAAATGGAGCGAGAATTCGACTGCGGGAGGACAACAAGGAAATCAGCAGAAGAAAAAGTTTGAGGCTTGCGCAACTTGCGGGAAGAACCATACCGGGGTATGTTTGAAGGGAAAGAGGGTGTGTTTCAACTGTGGTCAGGAAGGACACATTGCATCGAACTGTTTTAGTCTGAAGAAAGGAGCATGTTTTACCTGCGATTCGAAGGATCACATGGCTCGTGGTTAGAAGCCAACGGGAAGTGCAAGTGGTGGAAAAGGAAACAACAACGGTGGTGGTGCATTGACTATTACTGGATCAGCACAGTTAAGCCGACCTACTGCGAGGACTTTCAATATGACCGTGAAGGATGTTGTACAGTCTAAGGATGTGGTGTCAGGTATCATTCCAATTATTGGTATTAATGCTTATGTACTATTTGATTCTGGTGCTACTTGTTCATTTATATCCGATGAATTTGCTGAGAACTTAGATTTTGCCTCAAGAAGAATTAGAATTTCCTTTAAGTATAGAGATTGCGAATAGAGAAGTGATTCCTGTTAGATTTGTATATAGGAATTGTAGAGTGTTTATAAAGGGTCATGAGATGATGGTAGATTTAATACCAATTAGACTTGGTGAATTTGATGTTATACTGGGAATGGATTGGTTATTCAATTACGGAGCAGTAATTGATTGCCAAAGAAAGTGTGTTAACCTTATGACTCCGACAAAGGTTGTGTTTTATGGCAGCAAGTCACCTCGACAAGCAAGTTGTCTGACGGTGATGCAAGACAAGAAGTTGTTGAGACAAGGATGTGTAGGATACTTAGCTTACATCATCGATACGCAGAAGAAGAGTGCGAAGTTAGAAGAAATACCGATCATAAGAGATTTTGCGGATGTATTTCTAGATGATTTGCTGGGTCTTCCGCCGGATCGATAAATCGAGTTTGTGATTGACTTAATACCAGGAATGACCCCGATATCTAAAGCACCATACAGAATGGCCCCGGTAGAAATGAAAGATTTGATGGTGCAATTACAAGAATTGCTTGAAAATAAGTATATTCAGCTGAGTGTTTCGCCATGGGGAGCACCGATGTTGTTTGTTAAGAAGAAAGACAGATCGATGCAGCTTTGCATTGATTACAGAGAATTGAATAAGGTCACGATTAAAAACAAGTATCCATTACCTAGGATCGATGACCTGTTTGATCAGTTGAAGGGAGCAAGGTATTTCTCTAAGATAGACTTGAGAAGTTGTTATCATCAGTTGAAGGTGAGGCCGGAGGATATACCAAAAATAGCGTTCAGGACTCGATATGGTCATTATGAGTTTCTAGTTATGTCTTTTGGTTTAACTAATGCACCTGCAGCATTCATGGACTTGATGAACAGGGTGTTTAAACCATTCTTAGACAAATTTGTGGTGGTGTTTATTGATGATAAATTGGTATATTCCAAAACCAAGGAGGAGCATGAGGAACATTTGAGATTGACGTTGAAGACGTTGAGAAAAGAGAAGTTGTATGCTAAGTTCTCAAAATGTAAATTTTGGTTAGAGCGTGTACAGTTTCTCGGGCACGTTATTGATAAGGACGGAATTTCGGTAGATCCATCAAAGGTTGAAGCTGTAATAAACTAGGATCAGCCGAAGACACCGTCAGAAGTAAGGAGTTTTTTAGGATTGGTAGGATACTACAGGCGTTTTATTCAAGACTTTTCCAAGATCGCGACTCCGTTGACAAACTTAACTAGGAAAGCGGTTAAGTTTATTTGGATGGAAAAGTGCGAGGAGAGTTTTTGAGAATTGAAGAAGAGGTTGAGTTCAGCACCTGTGTTGTCGTTGCCTGATGATACAGGGAATTTTGTGGTATATACTGACACATCCCATAAAGGACTAGGTTGTGTGCTTATGTAGAACGGCAGAGTTATTGTGTATGCATCACGTCAGTTGAAAGATTACGAGAAAGGGTATCCGACTCATGACTTAGAGTTGGCAGTGGTGGTATTTGCCCTAAAGATTTGGAGACATTATCTTTATGGAGAGAGGTGTGAGTTATATACCGACCATAAAAGTCTGAAATATATCTTTACACAAAAAGATTTGAACATGCAACAAAGAAGATGGTTGGAGCTGATCAAAGATTATGATTGCAAGATTTTCTATCATCCCGGAAAGACGAATGTTGTTGCTGATTCTTTAAGTAGGAAGGGACGGGAGAAGTTAATGATGTTAACTGCTCAGGAGAAACTAGTGTCGGAAATGGCTAAGATGGAGTTGGAAATTAAATATCCAACAGAAGCCGACGAAAATTTATTCCAAATAGGTAACAGTTCAACGTTGGTAGATAAGGTGAGAAATGCACAACTTCAGGATGAAGACTGCGACAAAATAAAATAGAGGATATCTGTAGGTGAGGAAAACAAATTCAAAATCGATTCGGAAGGGTTACTTCGATTCGAAGGGAGAATTTGGGTTCCGCCAGTACTAGAGGTTAAAGAAGAAATTCTGAATGAAGCTCACAACTCAAGATATTCGATTCACCCTGGGAGTACAAAGATGTACCAAGATCTTAAACATCATTTTTGGTGGCCGAATATGAAGAGGAATGTGGCTGAATGTGTGGCAAAATGTTTAACGTGTCAGAAAGTCAAAGCTGAGCATCAAAGGTCAAGCGGATTGTTACAACCGTTGGAGATACCAGAATGGAAATGGGAACATATCACAATGGATTTTGTGGTAGGTCTTCCAACAACCCAACAAGGATACGATGCCATTTGGGTGATTGTCGATCGACTGACGAAGTCGGCACACTTTTTGCCAATCAAGATTCGATTTACCCTAGATCGGTTAACAAAATTGTACGTGAAGGATATTGTTTCAAGACACAGTGTACCTGTGTCCATTGTATCAAACAGAGATCCACGTTTCACATCTAATTTCTGGAGACGATTACAAGAGTGCTTGGGGACACAGCTGAGAATGAGCACAATGTACCATCCTCAAACCGACGGACAGAGTGAGAGAACCATCCAAACACTAGAAGATATGCTCAGAGCATGTATTATGGATTTCAAGGGAAATTGGGATGACCATCTACCATTGGTGGAATTTACTTATAATAATAGTTATCACGTGAGTATTGACATGCCGCCTTACGAAGCGTTATATGGCAGGAAATGCAGAACTCCGTTATGCTGGGATGAGGTAGGTGAACGTCAGCTATTGGGTCCAGAATTGGTACAACAGACTGTCGAGATCATCAAGGTTATTCGAGCAAGATTGATCGCAGCACAAGATAGACAAAAGGAATATGCCGATCAGCATAGACAAAATAGGGAATTCAATGTCGGTAGTTATATTTTCTTGAAAGTGTCTCCCTGGAAGAGGAAAATTCAATTTGGCAAGAAAGGAAAATTGAGCCCTAGATTTATAGGACCTTTTGAAGTGCTTCGACGAGTTGGTGAAGTGGCGTATGAGGTAGCTTTACCTCCAGCGTTGGAGCATATTCATAATATTTTTCATATCTTGGTATTGAGGACATATAAGCCTAACTATAAACATGTTATCGAATATGAGCCCTTACAGTTTGAGAAAGATTTGTCATATGAATAAGTCCTATTTAAATTGTTGACAAAAAAGAGCAAGCATTAAGGAATAAGGTGATACCTTCTGTTAAGGTAATCTGGAGAAACCACAATGCTGAAGAAGCTACGTGAGAGCTTGAAAGCGTTATAATGAAGAATTATCCTCAATTATTTGCTTGATCTTGTATAGCGATTCTGGAGACAGAATCTTGTTAAGGAAGGAAGAATGTAATGAATAATTTTTTTTCGAGTTGTGATTCTGGGGACAAATCCTTTTAAGGAGGGAAGGATGTAACGATCGAGAAATTTATAATTTAATTTAAATATTTATGGAATTAAATAAATATTTTAAATAATTTATTTATTGAGGAAAATAAATAATTGATGAATTATGGTAAATTAATTTAGTAACTAAATTAGTTAATGTTAATTGAATTGAATAATGATAATTTTATTTGAAGGATTTAATTTAAGAAAATAATTAAATTAAATCAATTGCTTAATATTTAAGAAGATAATTAAATTAAATGAATTGTTTAATTTAATAGAAATAAATAAATTAAATAAAGTGGTGTTTCTAATTTATTAATTAAATTAGATATATAATTATTTATTAATTATAAGATATAATGATAATAAGAATTTTATTAGTATTATAAGTTATTTAAATTAGCTAAACTAAAGTTATTTAAATTAACTAAATTAATGGTGTGACATGAAAACTATATAATAAGAATAATATGAAAATAATTTAGTTTGGGGGAAAAAGGTGGTAGCCAAACAAGGCCTTGTGGCCTTTGGCTTTTTCCAACTGACGTCTTTTGTTTTCTTTAACGGATGAATACGTGGGAGAGTTAAGCCATATCATTTTACTTTGCGTCTTATTTTCTTTTAAAGCTAAAGAGTAGAGTTGAGAGAGAAGAGTGAAAAAAACACTGAGTTCATGGTGATTGGCAAGAGGAAGAAGGGTACTAAACCTAGTCACCATCTTTTGTAGCATACAATCAAAGTGAAGGTATAACTTACCTCAATTCTAATTTTTATGTGGAATTGATACAAATACATGTATATATATGATCTATAATCTGTTAATCCTCGTTTGTGGGTGTTATTTGATGATTAAGGCATAGAATAGGGTTGTAGTAGAAGGCTTTATATATATCAGTGTTTGTGTTGTTGGATATGGCTTAGAAAGTACAAATTTTCATAATCAATACTTGTTATAATCTGTAATTTGTTGGTGGTTTATGTTAGTATGTTAAGAAATGAAAGCGACGCAGTTAGAAGCGTGTCAATTAGTTAAGAAACGAATTCGTGGTGATCAAATTCGCTAATGGTGTAAAAATGAAGAAATTTGTAAAAATTGGGATTTTGATCCTTCAAAATTGTAGATATAGAGTGTTTATGTTGTTATTATGTGGTATTGCATGTTTATGGATGTTATTACAGAGTTTTAGATGTTTAGGTTTGGGAATTTTGTAGTGTTTTGGTTTGTTTGGGTTTCACTGCAGTAGTAGAGCGTTGTCGTGTTGCGCGTTTACATGGGTGTGTGGTGCACCATGGCAACACACCACAATCGAAATGGCACAAATTGCTATTGGTTGGTTTCTAGAATTAAGCACCAAATAGCAATTGCTACTACCGGGTGTCAAGGCCAATATAAGCGCAAGAACTTGCTACCGTTCCAGCTTAAGTGTGTATTGCGCCATTGCCACACACCTCGAAATGTGATAAAGAAGTCTTCTTATTTGTAGGTCATGCGTAGCGGACTTGTGTTGGTTTAGCAGGCATGTTAGAATATTAAAACATAATGTGGACTATAATAACCGATTGTTTAGTGTTGTAATTCAAAGTGTGAAGATTTTAAGTAATTCTTTAAATAAGCTATAAAATGAAACCAAGTGAGATGTTTTCGAAAGATAGAGTTGAACGATTAAGTTATGTTGATCAATATGTAATTTTAGAATCGTTAAGTATGTTAGCCTAAATGGTTAGGTGCTAGGTTAGGGTTATGACCTAAATGATGGTTTAAACCCTAAAGCTAATATTCATGCAACTAATTGTTTTTGCGATTTTAATGATGTATGTAGGGTAATTGGAGATTATTTTACGTTTGTATAGCTTAAAATCAAGGCAAGTTTTCTAACTCTACCTTGTTATTATTGAGCAAGATTCTAAACCTTATCTTCTTACAATTGAGCAAGCTTTCTAACTTCATTCTTTTCATATTGAATGCAAGTTTCCATTCCTATAATATTATTGTGCAAGTTCTTAAAATTTAAGCAAGCCTGATCTATCTTAAATATGTTTGTATAAGCTCTTGTGACCTGTTTCGTTACCTCGAATGAGTTTCACATTTTTGTTTCTTATTATTGTTATTCGGAATTTGTAATGCTTTAATTCATTGCTTCTAATGAGATTGTTCTAACTCATTTGAATGTAGCACTTTGCATGAATTCCATGTTTACCCAAATATATACTGTTGCTATAAGTTCTTGGTGATTGGCAAGAGGAAGAAGGGGGAATTACTAAACCTAGTCACCATCTTTTGTAGCATACAATCAAAGTGAAGGTATAACTTACCTCAATTCTAATTTTTATGTGGAATTGATATAAATACATGTATATATATGATCTATAATCTGTTAATCCTCGTTTGTGGGTGTTATTTGATGATTAAGGCATAGAATAGGGTTGTAGTAGAAGGTTTTATATATATCAGTGTTTGTGTTGTTGGATATGGCTTAGAAAGTACAAATTTTCATGATCAATACTTGTTATAATCTGTAATTTGTTGGTGGTTTATGTTAGTATGTTAAGAAATGAAAGCGGCGTAGTTAGAAGCGTGTCAATTGGTCAAGAAACGAATTCGTGGTGATCGAATTCGCTAATGGTGTAAAAATGAAGAAATTTGGAAAAATTGGGATTTTGATCCTTCAAAATTGTATATATAGAGTGTTTATGTTGTTATTATGTGGTATTGCATGTTTATGGATGTTATTACAGAGTTAGATGTTTAGGTTTGGGAATTTTAAAGTGTTTTGGTTTGTTTGGGTTTCACCTGTAGTAGCAGAGCAAAGTTGTTGCGTTTGTTCGGTGTGTGTGCGGCAATGCTACCACAATCACCACGATTAGAAATGGCGCATTCTTGTCTCATTGGTTTCTAGAGTTGGGCACCGGTAGCATTGCTACCGGTGCTAAGGCCAAATATATGGCATCTCTCAAGGGTTCCAAGCTTAAGTGTGGCGTAGTTGCGCC
This sequence comes from Panax ginseng, assembly GCA_020205605.1. Lineage (NCBI taxonomy): Eukaryota > Viridiplantae > Streptophyta > Magnoliopsida > Apiales > Araliaceae > Panax > Panax ginseng. The sequence goes on along the minus strand of CM035131.1, from coordinate 58,588,405 downwards.
ACACCCTAAGTCAGACAATGAAAGTCTCGCTTATTTCACGAATTAAATGCGTAAGCGGACTTGTGTTGGTTTAGCGTATATGTTAGGAATATTAAAACATAATGTGGACTATAATAATGATTGTTTAGTGTTGTAATTCAAAGTGTGAAGATTTTAAGTAATTCTTTAAATAAGCTATAAAATGAAACCAAATGAGATGTTTTCGAAAGATAAAATTGAACGATTAAGTTATGTTGATCAATGTGTAATTTCAGAAGCGTTAAGTATGTTAGCCTAAATGGTTAGGTGCTAGGTTAGGGTTATGACCTAAATGATGGTTTAAACCCTAAAGCTAATATTTATGCAAATAATTGTTTTTGCGATTTTAATGATGTATGTAGGGTAATTGGAGATTATTTTACCTTTGTATAGCTTACAATCAAGTCAAGTTTTCTAACTCTACCTTGTTATTATTGAGCAAGATTTTAAACCTTATCTTTTTACAATTGAGCAAGCTTTCTAACTTCATTCTTTTCATATTGAATGCAAGTTTCCATTTCTATAATATTATTGTGCAAGTTCTTAAAAATTGAGCAAGCCTGATCTATCTTAAATATGTTTGTATAAGCTCTTGTGACCTATTTCGTTACCTCGAATGAGTTTCATATTTCTATTTCTTATTATTGTTATTTAGAATTTGTAATGCTTTAATTCATTGCTTCAAATGAGATTGTTCTAACTCATTTGAATGTAGCACTTTGCATGAATTCCATGTTTACCCAAATATATATTGTTGTTATTAATCTTTGATCTAAATAGCCTTGTTCAGTTATAAATTCTTGTATCAAACCTTTACTGATGTAAATCGAACAGTGTTCTAAAATTCTAGAAACACTGATAAGCTAGTTCCAAACTAAACTTTCTTTAGTGCGGAAATTCTAAATTCAAACTGAGACAAACAACCTTAACATAGGGGATTTTGTACGTGTAACGTTTAGATGTTTGTGCACAATACATGATATTCGTCACATGAAGGAAGTGGAATTCATCAAGTTGGAGCAAAACAATATAACCGTGTCGCAATACGAGGCTAAATTTGTGGAGTTATCCCGGTTTGCATCTCATTTGGTCGATAATGAGGAGCGAATGATGCCAATGTTTCTAAGAGTTTTGAAACCCGAGATACGTCAATACCTCATTTCTCATAAACTTTGTTTATATTCAGATGTTGTGAATAGGGCTTAGTTATAGGAGCGCGATAATGAGTTAGCACAACTAAAAGGTAACGACCAACAACACGATAATAATCGTACCAGTGGCAACGGCCATCGGAACAATGATGACCATCGTGGGGGAAATTATCATGCCAAGAATGGTAACCACTTCGGTGGTAATCATGGCCAAGATAATAGAAGTGGAAATTTCAAGAAGAAAAGGTCATTTAGCTCAATTTTTTCGTGCACCAAAGTCAAGTCCAGCTGGGATGGTGGCACTAAAGGCGGATACGGAAAAAACAAAGTCGGTGGTTTCAGAAAGAGCATTTTTCGTGACTTTTCAAAAAGTGAGTAACCCAAACGAAGTTAGCACGGGTTAGTTAATTATAAATTTTTGCAAAGTCTATACCTTATTAGATATCAGTTCTACCCATTCTTTTATCTCTCTTGCTTGCACTCAACGTTTAAATTTAACTCTAGAGGAGTTAGACTTTGACTTATTGGTTGAAACTCCGTTAGGAGAAACCTTCATTACATGTGCTATCCAAGTCTTGGGATGAGGGTCACTGTTTTGAATGATATTTCTATCGTTAATAAATTTCCTGACGTATTTTCAAAGAACTTCCTGGCCTACCCCCAAAGCGTGAAAACGAATTTTGTATTGACCCCAGTACAAAACCCTCAAATATTTCTGTACCTAAAATGATCATATAATGTGTCAAAGACGTTGGCTCGAGCTGTTGAAGATTACGAGCGTACCATTCAATATCATTGTGGAAAAGAGAACGTGGTAGCTGACGCGTTGAGTAGAAGATCGTATGCGTTTACGAGTGCGATGTTTTACGTTTCAAGACTTGTTTTATTTTATGATGTATTCCGCAAACTGATGTAATAAATTTAAGGTTAGATTACCTGGGATTATTTTGAGATAATGATGTAACCCTTTAATGGGGGAGATTATGGTTAAATTTATTTAAATTATGTCTTTATCCTTTATAATGGGTAGTTAGATGTAATGGTTTTGGATAGTGAGTATCAAATTCTGTGGGAATGGAGTACCTGGATTTGGGGGTGTCACATTTTATCTTAATTGAAATAAATACAAAAAAATAAAAAAATTTAGTATCTGGTATCGGGCAATGTGCCTACATTTACATCGATACAAAGATTTTCCAATTATTTCAAGATTAAGGCTTCAAAATACACTGAAAATGGCGCAGTTACTCTACAAGCCCAGAAAACTTTTTTCCAAGCTTATGGCGCAATTGTGCTCTTCTAGAAAGAATCGGAGAGGCAATGGCAATGTCGTCGTCGCAGTATGATGTAACAGGAAAAAAAAATTTCCCAGAAAATTCGATCCAATCGCATATCATACATATATGGAATCATTAAAATCGATAATTAGTACAAATTTAGGCTCTAATACCACTGTTGGGTTTGTATATAGCGCGAAAATATAATCAAATTACACAAAAGGTGCGGAAACACGATAAAAAAGGAATTTAAAATTTTCATACAAACCCATCACCATGATCATTCTTTGTGCATAATTATCGATCAATAAAAAAGAGATGGAGATTAGATTCATACCCTTGTAGAACTAGCTTCCTCTGGTACAAGTTCACCTCCAATCTTTTTCACATTCAACTTGAATCCACCTGGTTTGATTCCTTTCTTTGATCAACGTTAGCTACCTAAGTGTTTGACCCCTAGAAGTGATCCACCAATGAAGAAGAAAAAATCAAGAAAAGATGGGTATTTGGCTCAAACACTAGTTTTCCTATCTCTGTAGAAAAAGGGCGTACTCTCCAACAATTGGAGTCACATTTTTTTTTATATCTGATATAAGACTCCGCTTATATTGATATTAGTCAACCCTTCTAATCTAATTAGAAGTAGGATTATATTTAATTAATTAAATTCTTTTAATTAATTAAGATCCCTAATCTTATTAGAGATAATTAATTAAACTCTTTTAATTAATTTAACCTCCTAATCTTATTGGGAATTTATGAGAATACTTTTATTAATTAATTCCTAAACTCCTTTAGTAATTAAATAATAATAATAATAATAATAGTAATAATAATAATAATAATAATAATAATAAGACACCTCTTATTAATTTATATTTAATATTTTTAAAATATTAAATATTAAATATTAAGTTATTTAATTTATTTTATCGCCATAGATTAAATTAAATATGCTTAACTTATTATTACGATTATGCCATTTGCTTCTTAAATAAATATTATTTCTTTTGCGGTGTGACCCTTTACGTTCTCTATATTAAACCGGTTGTGAATAAATCAATTAGAACAATTCTAATCTTATTTAAATAAATAAATTAAACTATTTATTTATTTATTTAAATAAATAAAATTTATTCTACAATAGGGATAAGCCTCCCTAGCGATTAACGACTTTCCAGATAATATAGATTTTAATATTAATCATAAAAGAACCTTTGAGTAAATAGTTACCGTACAATTCAATCATTCCACTATATAATGTCTCAATTAAATATAAGACATAGAATTACTGTCAAGTCTTATTTTATATAATTATATGTATTTCGACTCTTAAATGTATAACTCCAAATAATGCAAATTAGAAACTCCTTTCTAATTTCATTATGCCTTGGCCAAGGACTCATGGGTTGTCATTTATCGAATCACATAGGACATTTCTCTTCTTTTACTAGAAGTGATAGATTCTTTATTGATCATACATTATCTCCATGTACAACTTATTATACCCAAGCATACCCTTTGATATACCCTAAGGGTCTTAAGGAATAAGTCAAAGTATAACTCATCATACACAAGATACTATGATGATCTCAAGTCTAAGGATCGCTTGTACAACTATCACTACAGGAATTCCTATTGACAGGAAAGTAAAACTCCATTAGGTATTCCTTAGCGAGTCACGTTCAGTGAACTTATTCTCCAATAAGCACCTACATACTTGATTTAGTGTCTCCACACAAATGATCATGAGATCAATCATCCTCATCTAATGAGTTGGTATGTACCAATCTATCCGGATTCACTAATCCCCTTTTTAGTAATCCATCGATTAGGAACAATTTTAGTTTTTAAGTTATCTAAGAATTTAGATCTCATTAGCATGATCTCATCATGATTCTAAAAGCATTGCTTAAAACTATAGGTTTATCACATATTATTAAAACAACACCATGTAGATAAATTAAAGCCTTTAGTGTAAGACCCCAAATTTTATGAAATAAAAGTATTCAATTTTTTTTATAATTATTATTCAGTAAATGGTTAAATTGATAAAAAGTTAAAGTTAAGGGTGATATATGTAAAGTTTACAAAATACACAAGTGGTTATAAAATACTCATTGTTGTCGGGGAATATTCGTTTGGTCGTAGAATATTCTTGTTGTCGGGGAATATTCGTACGACGGCGCAGCCATTTGTGGGCCCCATAACAGAATAACTTTTGGATGAAGAAAATGACAAGTTTGAGTTTTTATAAATAATTGGCGTAATTATTACCAAGTAACACTATTGGATTACACAGTGGTTTAAAATACGATGTATACACGGTTCGTTTAAAGATGCATTACCTGTATTGCATGATGATTTTGATTTATTGATTATTACGTATGAAGGCACTACTCAATAATTATTATAGTAATTACTATTCAATATTTTATTTTATTGGTTCAATAATTATTGCGTTGATATTTTATATTATTGTTGTTTCAATAATTGTCATTGCATAGTATTTCCCATTATCAGATCAATAATTCATATTATTTGAATACTATTATTAGATAGCATTATTGGCAATGTCTAGAAAGTTCTGTCAAGGAGAGGTTTGGTCACCTAATTGCGCGCTAGTAAGGAGAAATCCTTATCAGAAAGCCCCCTCTTTCGTGGGAACGGCCTGGTTGTCATTATTGTGATTCTGTAATATTATTTGTGAATAATTATTTATTGATTTATATGATAAGGAAATATTTATTTTATGTGGATATAAATGACGGATATATTTTATGTGGTTGTAAATGAAGGAATTAAAGCTGAGGTGTTTTATCAGTATTTTATCAAAATGAAGAACAAAATATGGAATTTTCAGAAAAATTAGTTTATTACTTGATTTTGTAAAATTCATAACTCTTTGTGTATAATGAGTTAGGAGATGAGCCATATATCAAAAAGAAATCCCTGGAAGTAAGCTAACCGTAGAAATTGGAATCGCCCAAAAATTCTTTGTGAATTTTGCGTGGTGACTGTTTGAATGAAACTGGTCCAAAGGACTCATAGTCCGAAAAATTAGTGTTCTTAAGCTATATTGCGTGAGTTATAAATTTTAATCCAACCGTTGGATCGTTGTGATTTTTGGATATGTTATACATATATAAGTTGAGTATATGTCCACAAATTTTGAACTGTTAAAAATTAACGCATGATTTGTTATGAATTTTAAGAGGTGACTGATTCAGAAATTGTTTTATTTTGGTGGAGATTTCTAGAATGTGGGACCCACTTTTGGTTGTTGGGAAAAGTGGCTGATTTTTGGTGGGCCCCATTTATGGTGGCTGAATTTGTTTCAGAGAAGTGTGCGTAGAAAACTTTTTATTAGTATTTTATTAATTTAGTCTCCTTTGGCGTTCTAGCATTTTCCTATAAATAGGCGCTTAGGTTAGAATTGAAAATCACACTAGAAACATAAGTTTTCTCTCTCTATATTATCGAGCATATTTTTGTGAGTATTTAGATACTTTGAGAGTTACTATTCAGTGCAAGTTTCCTTTGGCTTTACATCTGATATTCCAATCAGAAATACTGCTCTTTTGAGGTAAGGGATTATAAGGGTTATTATGTTTTTCAGTTTCGTAATTTTTTCGACCTTCAAAAATTTTGAAAAAATTTTAAATGATAATTTGATGAGTTTTCTAGATTGTTTCCAAAAAATGACGATTTTTGGATGTATAGATTAGGAGTTATGAATTTTATGGGAAAAGACTATTTTAAAAGTAAACCCTTATAACTCCTTGTAGTTAACTTCAAAATTGGTGAAATTTTTATTGGGAGTACATGTATATAACATCAGTATACTCTGTAAATTTCGGAATTTTTGGACAAAAGTACAGTTTATGATAAATGTCTAAATATTCAGCAGTTTTGGCCATATGAAAAATAGTAAATGAATTTTAGAAATTCCACGAAAAAAATATGTTCAATATGGGATTATATTCTGCTAAATCCCAAAAAAGAAAATGTTTTGGGACTGATTTGGTATTTTCATGAAAATGGACTAGTTATGAATAAATGAATTAAATATGTTATGTGAAGTAAGAAAATTGGAAAACAGGAATTTATAGCTTGAGAATACTATATAAGGTATATGCAGATTTTTGATGAGGGTTTTGGTTATTGGTGATGAAATCTTATGAGTTTGGCATTCTAGGATGATTAAATGCATTAATTAGTGAAGTGTAAACAATTAAAATAAATTATTTATAAGTTTAAGAAATGATTAAAATATTATTGTAATATTAATAATATTAGATTATGAGATTATTAAGTGATTTATAACATTTGGACGAAGGTGTTATGAAATCATTGATTTTAAAATATTATTTAATGATTAATAATATTAGTAAATAAATTTAATGTTATTATATAATGAATAATATTAAATGGAGTTTATAATATAATGAATAATGTTATTATCTTCGTTAAATATTCGGTGAAATATTATTTTCTGTTCAAGTCATTTTTGATATAATATTATTCTTGAAATTTTACTCCACAAAGTAGTATCATGTTGACAATTTGGATATTATTGAATTCTGGATAAATTAAATTGTTAAAGTCTTTAAAATTTATCCTCTATCTCATGTGATTGATTCTTTATATCCTTGTCATGATCCCCATGCTTATATTGTGATAAAAGTCATCTTTGGCTTGTAGTGCAAAGATGAACTATTGTTTATTGGTTTTACAATTATATGCCTTTGGCCTGTAGAGAAAAGAAGAACTGTTGATTGATATCTTTGGTCTGTAGTTCAAAGATGACCTGTTGTTGAATATCTTTGGCCTATAGTGCAAAGATGACCTGTTGTTGAATATCTTTGGCCTGTAGTGCAAAGATGAACTTTTAATGAATATCTTTGGCCCGTAGTGCAAAGATGAACTTATTAGTATGATTATGAACAAGAACTATGATTTGGTATAACCATGATCTTTGATGTTTCAGGTAAAGACATGTGATGAAAATTATTTTCGTCCTAAATGAGAAGAGGAATTTAGAACCACAAATCTGATTATGAGTTATTCACATGATTGTGGACAGGAATTGTTTATTGATATTACAAGGATAAAACATTATTTGTGAACTTTTAAGATAATAGACTTTATGGTCTATTTGACTCTTCTAATGGATTGCTCATTCCGCTGCAACTATGGTTGAAAAGTTTTATCATCTACCATATGTTCTAAATCTACGATTTATTCTTGATTTAGACTATTGATAATTTAATTATCTTTAGTTATGATATTCTTTACTGGGCTATTTGTGCTCACCCTTTTGCTTCACAATTTCTTTCAGTTAATAAGAGTGTAGCTGGGTCGAGCGGGGATAACAAGAGAATAGTGTGATGGTCCGCGACTGTCAAAGTTTCTCAACACATTATAAAACGACATGACATACAATATATAATTGTATTGAGGACCTAAGATGTGTGTCGTATATTATACGTCACTTAATAATTGATTTTGGTGAACAACAATAGGGTGAGGTGAACCCAACTTTGGAAGGGTGTTTTGCCACTATCATACAAGATGTCTAATGACCTACGACTTCGTGTTATCATAAGATAGGGTTGTGCACATCCACTTGCCGATTATATTTACGAGCACTACCTATATAATCTTGGAGTTTGGTTGAAATATAATTCTCAATTGGAGACAATGGAGATAATTATATGTCAAGAGAAGACTCACCATTGGAAAGAACATGATAGCAATCTTCTCGTTTTTCTTTGGGGTTTATTGGGTCAACCAAGAATAATTCTCGAGTCATATGATATTTGTTATAACTTAGATGCATGGCTTCCTATGTACGAAGGTTTCCTTGAGCATTTCCCAAAGATTTTAATTTCTAAAACAGTTATTGACTGTACCTTTATGTAATGTATCAATGTGAGGTGCTGACACAAGTTGGTGTCCAAAGTCACAGTTGGTATTCAAACTCACAGTATATGTGTTGTCATATTTTTCACGACAACTGTAATAATAAAGTTGTAGTTGTTTTTTGTACCATGTATTTGGCGACTCAGAATAGGTTGGATGGAATGGACCTATTTTGGGGGCGTCACATTTAGTAAATGAATACTTTTATTAATAAACGAGTAAGATTGTTACAAAGTATATGCTTTATCATCAACATGATTGGCTTGTGTGCATATACTACTTTCATATAGATTTTATGGGACCTTTTCCTCCCACTTTTGGTAATGTTTATATTCTTTTGGCTGTTGATTATGTCTCTAAATGGGTGGAAGCTAAAGACACTAGGACTGACAATTCTAAAGTTGTTGCAAATTTTGTCAGGACTAACTTGTTTGTTAAGTTTGGAGCACCACGAGCCATCATTAGTGATCGCAAAACCTAGTTTTACAATAGGGTATTAGCGGCTTTGTTCAAAAAATACAATGTTTTGCACAAGGTTTCTACATCCTACAATCCATAGAGTAATGCCCAGACTAAGGTATCTAACCGGGAGATCCATTCCATTTTGGATAAAGTAGTCAACCCGAGAAGAAAGGATTGGAGTCTGAGACTGGATGATACACTTTAGGCCTATAGAACTGTGTACAAAACTCCTATTGGGATGTCACCATATAAGATTATGTTTGGGAAACCATTCCACTTACCTGTTGAGTTGGAGCATCGGGCTTTTTGGGCAATTAGCAATGCAATATGAGCTTGGAGGCAACTGAAGGACAAAGGAAGTTACAATTGCAAGAGCTAGAAGAGTTGAGGAATGAGGCTTATGAAAGTTTAAAGATTTACAGGGAAAAGACCAAGGCCTTTCATGATAAACAGATCGTGTGGAAGACCTTTGTTGTGGGATAAAATGTTTTGCTATATCATTTCAGGCTTAAGTTATTTCCAGGTAAATTGAGATCTAGATGGGTAGGTCCATTTGTTATCACTAATATTTTTCCTCATGGTGCAGTTGAAATATATTCAAAGTCCGAGTACAGGAAATATCTTTAAGGTGAATGGACATAGGTTGAAACCCTTTTATAAGGGGCATCAGGTGGAAAATATTGAGATGGTAGAGCTGGAATATCAAATCTATGCAGGATGAGAAGAGAGACATGATGCCAAGCCAATGATAATAAACAAGGGCACCTGTTTGGGAGGCAACCCAAGATCTCATATTTGATTTTTCTATTCCTTTACTTTTTAGTTTGTTATTTGCATATTAGCTAGTAGTTAATTTCTTCTTTACATGAATTTTTTACATTGGGGACAATGTAAGGTTTGAGTATGAGGGGGAGAATTTAGGTTTTTATTTAGGGGTATTACTCCATTTTTGGTAAGAATTTTGAAATTTTTTGGCTTTGGTTCCATGATACTATTTGACTATGGGTTCAAAAGGTTAAAGTCAGATATTGAAAATCAATGTTAAATTTTTGATTCTGTTTGATTTTAATTAGTTGACGAATGATGAAAACTAAGTCATGATCCATAGTAATTGATTTGAATTGAATTTGTGATACATGAGTACTTGAACATGAGAAACATTCTTATTTGGCTAAGTTATCTGTGGAGTTGTCTATATGCACTTATTTCATGATTTAGATCTGTTTAACTACTTATGTTTATTGCAGAACCATGTGAACAAAAATTGTGATGAAAAATGATGAATGCAAAAAAAAGGAAAAATGGTGAAGATACTTGAAAATCTGCTTCAATGTCCATTATATGAAATAATTGGGTATCCAAACATCAGGAAACATCGATATTCTCGCTAAAAAGTGTGATGGATAAAAATAGCTTGACTAGTCGACTTTTGTGGCATTTGTTGCTTTAATATGTAAGCCCTAGGGGTGTCTCTACACCTAGCGCCCTAAAATCATCTGGTTTGGGAGTTATTGGTGGAAAGTTCGCTACATGGGTAACTCTGAAAAGCTTAAGAAAAGAAGACATTGCACATGTCATGAAAGGAAAAAAATATGAGAAAGGCATAAAAATGCATTCATCTGTGCTCAAGAGAAGGTTCTATGAAAAAAAAAAGTTAATAGCAGGGAAAACTTGTTTTGAGTCAGTTGCACGGTTTTTGTTCCATGATAACTGAGTTGAGTGAGTATGTAGATTATAGGAAATCTATTTATGTGGATCTAGTTTGATTTAATGAAATTCATTGGTGAAATGGCAAGGTTGTTAATTGTGAGTTGGTTGATGAGGTATTGATTAGATTTCTGTTAGTTAGTGTTGATATTCATGATTTGTAACTTGAGCTTTTTCACACTATGGTTGAATAGAATTCTGCTGAAAGGTAATTTAACTCTTATTTTGGTTTACATGAGGACGTGTAAAGAATAAGTGTAGGGAAATTTGATAAGTACACAATTTTCATGATTTTTGATTCCTTTACGTTTGGCTTTATTGCATATTTCATGTGTATACGGGCTTATAAGGTTATTTATTAATTTCAGATGAATTTTGAGCTAAATGGATGAAAAGGGATAATTTGGAGCTGAATTGAAGAAAAAAAAAAGTTTTTGGTTTGAACAACAGAAGCGGTCTTGGTGGCATACCATGAGCAAAAAAAAATTGACTACTAAGCAGTACGGGATGAAGAGTCAGAATCCAACTTTGGAAGTTGGGCACGGCCGCGCTGGAATTCAGTATAAAAGGTGCGCGGTCGTGCTAGTCGTCAAGAACAAAAAAATCATTCTCTACTAGTTGGGCGCAGCAACGTCCATTCCTAGGCCACACCTGGTGCGACCGAGCCAGGCACGAATTTTGAGGACATATTTTTTCACGCGTTTTTCCAAGATTTTTTACAATATTTCTAAATTCTACTCAAGTTAGGATTTCTTTTAGATTGAGATTCTCTTTCTAAATTGGTTTCTATTTCTTTATGAAAACTAGGGTTATGATTTGTAATTCTTTTTAGAATTTGGATTTCAAGTTCTCATAGGATTTAGGATTTTGTCTAACACTATAAATACATTTCAATAGTCAGGGTTTTAAACATCATCTATCATCTATAATATTGGAGTGCAGAATTGAAGGCATGTCAAGCTAGTTTTCTATATTCAGTTCTAAAAGGAGAACTTTGTTTAATTTACAAGTAATTGATTAATTGAGTTATATTATTTATTCATTCAAACTTATTTTGATGATTTGTTTTCATTGTTGTGCATGCTAATTGATCTAATTGATTTGATATGGTCAATTAAGTTAGTTTGATCTTAACATCTGTTAGATTAAGATTGGTATTACGTGTAATTGATATCGTTCTTCATCATAATTAGCAAATTAGTAATACTAATTGTGGACAAGCTTTTGTTTATTACTAAGATTATTAGAAAATAAGTTAAACAAATCGAGCTTGTGTTTGTTGCTTAAATTAGTCTAATTCTTTATTTCTTAATACTTCTGTCATATTAAATCTAGAGAGCTTATTCTAGGTTATATTACAGTTAGAATCTGGTAGAGAGCTTGTTTCATACAGTGACTATCTAAGGAGAATTTCGGATCGCAGAGCTTATTGTTATCTAGGGCTAATAGTTTTATTGAAAGGCTAATAATAACAACTTGGTTAATTAATTGGTGTAACTTGGTGAAACTGAACTGCAAAACTGAAGTTGTTACATATTTAGTTAATCTTATTAATTTAATTCTATTTTTTTAGTTTAAAATTCAAAATCCCTCATCTTTATTTCTTGTTAAAGTTATAGAATAAATTTAAAACAAAGTTACTCTCTGTGGGATCGATTCTTATTTGTTACTGTGCTAATTATTGAATTTGTAAAATAAAAGTGAGATTAATTTAGGAATATAAATGACAGCTCCGATCTTCATATGTATTTGCGATAAGGACAAAGCATTTTGAAGCTCAATCTAACTATATGAGCAAGGACACATGACACATGGCTGCTACTACACTTTCACAGTCTAAGGAAAACCAACTAAGGTGGTCCAAGCAGACACAATTTAAAAGTCAAACAATTGCTAAATGACGAGTGTCCTGGATATAATGGAGCAACAATAAATTCTTGATAGGAAGATCCCAAGAAAACTCTATAAAAGGATACTCTGACATTAACAACTAATTAAGAATTTTCACAAAGTCGAAGTGCTGATACTCTGAGTTCTAAGAAGTTTCACACTACAATTCCAAACAAATCAACAGCTGCTAAGACATATTGAAGAAGTGCACAACGTCACATAGCAGCAACCCAAAACCATATTATTCTATTTGTTATTTGATCTTAATGATCTTAGTGATCTTATAATTCCGCTGTGAATCATTATTGTAATGGTTCTTTGTGAATCATTATTGTAACAATTCTTTATGAACTGAAATCTTAGTGATTACTCTTCTTTAGTGGAATATCTCCTCTCAGAGTAAGAAGATAACTAGGAGACTTTTGGGTTTCGAATCTATTAAAATCTATGTCATTTGCTTTTCTGAATTTTCAATTTCTGACAGTACTCTACAATTTCCTTGTTGTGACTTAATTCCACCTTAATTTTCGTTTAATTTTTGAAAGGGTTTACAGCATTACATTCTGCTGTGAATAACTAAATTAATTAAGTTGTTTAATTCTTTTGGTAAACATCTTAAAAAGAATATTCAATTAGATATATTCAACCTCCTTCTATTTTGAGAATAACAATATTGATGATGATAACTCGTGAAATAACTTATTAATTCTTTTGTAACTCATATATTTGTAACTCGTGAGAGAATGATTTTAACTCATAATTAATATTTAAATATTAATAATTATTATTATTTTAAAAATATCTCCAACATCATTGACACACATTTTTATCCCTAAATTAATGTTAAATTATTAATGAGAGGCTACGTAATCTTATAAGGGAGAATGTGATTAAATAGTATTCTCGTTTGAGGTAAAATCAAATGACCTTAGGAGTTAGGACTAAAATTATAGTACATGGAATGTCATCTTAGGACTAATTTAATTGAGAATTAAAAAGTATTTAAAGGTATTAAAATCTTGTTCTATAAATTTAGAATCATATATATATAATTTTAAATTTGAAGGATTTGTTTTTGTTACATGTTTAATCCAAAAAATAATAAATTATTAATTTAGTAGTAGTGACATGATAATAAATTTTTAATGGATAATTTGAGAACATTTTGTCATTTTATATTATTATCAATAAAAAGATAATTTTTTAAAAAAACAAAGGTTTGACAAATAAATTTCTTTTATGTAGAACGTAGAGAGTAAAAATAAGTATGAATAGTTCGGTTTCATGCATTTTTATTACAAACAAACATAACTTCATGGTACAACTTTTATGTCAACTAAAAAAGATACAAAATACATAAATATATTTATTGTTACATAGAAATATATATAGAAAAGCTAAAACACGTGAACTAACTTGTGTGTTTATTCATTCTTCAACATCTTGAAATAAAATCCTTTGACACTTGGTATTAAATCATTCGATCATCCATGGCATTCAAAAATTATGAGAAGATAACATGGCGGCGATATTCTCCAAGACACCAAATGGGGAATATATTTCGATATGACGAATAATTCAGTGTACAGTTTTTCATGAATACTCCTGTAATTTCCTGCAGTCCATAATTTATTAAAGAATTTGGTCCTAAAAGTAGATACAAAATGATCTTCTATAATAAGTTATTAACTAATTTTATTTTAAAATATTATTTTTTTATCTATTTTTTTGTAACTATATTTTCTCACCATAACATTATTTAATTATTTTGACACTACATAACGAGAAATTAATTAGTATATACGCACAAGGAAATTAACAAGATCTAATATAACTAGATAGAGAAAATAGGTCGTTTCGTTTCGTTTATTTGACGATATGTTTAACAACTCAATATTAAAATTTGGAATTCAAATTGAAGTACATTTACATTTTTATAATATATATTTTTTTCAATAATATTATGGTGTCTAAAGAATTGTGACCCGTGATTGTAACCAACCAAAGTTATACACATTATTTTGTATATTCTTTTTGTAACAATTCTTTAGTCACCCTAATATTATTGAAATTTTATTAACACCCAAAAACTTATAATTTTATAAGATAAAATTTTATTTAAAATTTGAGGTCTAATTTCAGTTTCAAATTTGAAATTGAGTTGCCAAACGAAATATAACATCAGGTTAATATGGTAAAATGTTACGCCAACTAATAAATAATTACCTCCAGTAACTTGACTAAATTATTACTAGTATTTGTTATACAGAAGGTTTAAGTACCTGTGGAGGCTGATGATGTCTTAACCTAATTGTTAAGATTTAGGTATTGTGATTTTTAGTTCTCAGATTTGATTTTTACTTAAGTAAATCTATTTCTTTCATCTTTTGATGAGGTTTGATTAATTCTTAATATTATAATAGTGATGAAATTATATTGTATTCCCAACAAGTAAGATTTTCAAAAAAAGAAAAAAAAAGTACCTGTTGAGGAAAATCGCCCCCTTTCATTTGTGAATTAATCAATGTCCTCATTCCACGATGTAAGGGTGTTGGATCAACATAAGCCTAATTTCAAAATAAATAAATTAAACATAGCTAGAAAATACTCTTTCCGTTTCAAAACTATAATATCTTCTTAAAACAAAATTTTTTATAACTAAGGGCTAGTTAAGAACTCCATATCACTTAATTAAAAATATATTTTTTATTTTGAAATGGATTAAAAATAAAATTATATCAAAGTATCAGATTGACTATAGCATAGCATCACGTTCCCTATGAGTGGAGCAAGGTTACATTTCCCGTTAACTTTCGCTACAGTTGAGTAGGATTTGAGAATACCAAACGTGGGTTAAGAAGACCGAGGAATGTACTCTTGGTGACTCATCTAGTGTGTGATGCTTGTGGTGGATACTAAAATAAAAGGCGAAGATTGTTGGAATTTTCTCATGATTCCCTTATTGAAAGAATTTAATGTCGTGCTAGATCGGGTGGAATGGAATGCAAACAAAGTCAAATTAATGAACTAAGAAATGGAATGAGAAGGATTGAGAATGGTCATTCTCCTGTTAGTCTATTTTATTTCTAAAATTATGGAATAAACATTTATTATTAAAAATCGGTTTATTTAAATTACCTAAATTAGGAAATTAATGAATAAAAATAAAAATAAATATTTTGATTAATTAAATTTTAGAAAAAGAAATTAAAAATATTTAGAGAGAGAAAGTAAAAAAAAGTTAATGAAGAAAAAGTAACAGATTGTTAGAGAGGGTGAAAAAATTTAGATAGAATCATAGAACTATTAAAAAAGCTAGAGAGAAAAAGTAAAAAAAAACAGAGGGAAATTGACAAAATTCTAGAGAGAGCAAATTAAATATTTTTTAGAAAGAGAACGTGAAAAAACTTAAAAAGGAAAGGTGAAAAAAATTAGAATGAGGGTAAAAAATTTATAGACGGATGGTAAAAAGAATTGAAAGAAAGTGAAATGTTATAGAGAGAGTGAAAATTTAAGAAAGTGAAAAAAATTTACTAAGACTAATCCAAAATATCACGCACTACTGTGTTTAAAATGCACAAACCTGTCCAGCTTTAATGAGTGATAAAAGAGCCCATGCAGTTTGTACTAAATTTGATCGGTTGCCTTCTAGATTTGTATAAACCTGTTGCCAAACCAATAACACAGTAAAGAGATGTATTTTGAAGTTCGATCTTTCTTTTTTTTCAAATACATTCCGAATATTAGCTAGAAATGCCATAGTTATGAGATGATAATATTCACCTTATATACCTAAAACATAAAACTAATGACATATTAGATTTTTCATTTTACTTTAAACACCAAAATTACCAATGTATTTTTATTTTTGAAATGAACTAAATATATATATATATATATATATATATATATATATATATATATATATATATTTTGTAATTTTGAATCAACGAAATGTAGGGTTTATATGACTGCTAAGGTCCTCAGCGTCTTAATTATTAGGACTTTGGGATAGCAACATGGTCTCAATTTCCTAATATGTCACCAACATCTTTGTCATGAATTTAGCAAGGCCTAATTAATATCTGGATCTAGTGAAATTAAGGATGATCAAATATTCTTTGTGATGAATTTGCATTTGGGTATTATTGAAATTTTCTTTTGTCATACAAAACAAATAAAAAAATTATGGAAACGTACATTTAGTTGATTTTGACGTATATGAACTTAGATATAACGTACCTTATTTGAGCTTGAAATATAACTTTCTCCCCATCCACCATCTGGCAGTTGCTTTGATAGTAGAAATTTACAAGCTTTGCCAAGTGTAGGGCTATTCTGGATTTTCATCCCACAAGCTACCAAGCCCTCCACTGCAAACCACGTTCCACTAGTGAAGCATATTCCCCAACAACCATACCTATCAAATATTTAATAGTCAACTGAGTAATTTCAAGTGCTTACAAACTTGTTTCTTAGTCACCAAATTATAATTGTTTTTCACTATAATTTCCGCAACCTCCACAAAAGCAGAGCAATTAAATTAAGCGACTAAACATGAAAAAAGAAGAAGGTTTGAGGTACATACATGAAAAACAACAATAATTTGGGAGTTAAGCATGAAAAAGAGAGCAATACTAGCGTGAAATATATATTCTAAGCTTTAAATAGGGAAAAAATTAAAAAAATTAATTAGGAGACTAAATGTGAAAAACAACTATAAGTAAGAGACTAAGGAAAAAATTACAAATTTTACGGAGTGCTTCAAAAATATTTATGTTTTTTCTTCATATTTCAGAGGAAAAAGTAAAATAACACGATTTCATAGAAAAAGCACCATGAACCGTCTGCATTCTGGTTGTCTTCAATGAATTGTATTGCTTTAGAGATGGATCTTTCAATTTCTTTTCTCCTATATCCAGGATGTAACTTTTGAAAGAGTGCCAAAGCCTGGACGGCGGATGATGTGCATTCAACATACCTAAAAGAGCAGCAATTATTGAAAATCTAGTACTATATATATATATATATATATATATAGGATATATAGAATTTTATGGTCAAGGTACTCACTCTTTCTCAATTAGAACGTCTTCGAAAAACTCTGTAGGATTAAACTTCTGAAATGCAAGGTAAGAAAGTAGAATTATATGGGATCCAATATTATAGGTAAGAAATCGATACTTATTTTGACTTCATCAGTTTTCTTAATTTGCGTGAACCATGTACCATGGACATTCTTTTTTAACGACAAAAATCTTATAGCAATTTCCTGGTTTTTTTTTCCTCAGCCAAAGCAAATTAATACTAATAAGTATGTGAAGGATTAAATAATCAAAATCAACGTGATCTAAAAAGCATGAAACAATTAACTCCACCACCAGAGAGTCAGAGACACCTGAATTCTATAGAACTCCAAACAGAATAATCAGCATTCGAGATATGCATAAAGACGGTTTCGGCTTTTATAAAGTTCAAAATTGCTGACGCAGCGAGTTACTATAGTTAATTTATCCTACTGGCAGTCTGGCACAAAGACAAATAAATCTTTGAGTACACGGCAAAATAAAGATTTCTCCACAAACAAACGCGACATTATTGATAATAATTGTCAAAAGCATATTTCCAAAGCCCTAAAATAACATTCATAATCTAAAACAGTAGTACTATCCAACCCTTATTAGAAAAGATAAGGGATAACCTCTTTTTTAGTTTTCAAACTATAGCTGTTTTTCACGTTTAGTTCTCTACTTATTTTTTCCATGTATTTGATCCTCGTACTTTATAATTTCTGCAATTTAGTTCAACTATTCAAAAATAGAGCAATTGAAGGGGATTAAATATGAAAAACAACTATAGATAGAGGACTTAATGTGAAAACAGATACAATTTTTGGGACTAAACGTGAAAAACTACTATATTTTGGGATTAACATGAACGAAACATATAGTTTAAGGGACAAAATACGCGAAAAAAATTGTTACAAGTCTAAACGTGAAAAACAACTATAACTTGAAAACTTATCCCAAATGATAATAACGAAATATTAAAAATTAAAAAATTATCTAAAAGTTTGACCAAAATTTTGACCGACGATAAGCCCACTTTAAACATGTTTTTCAGGTTTTAAACGGTCTACATCATGGTTGAAGACAACACATTTTGTAAAGCTCGTCGCCAGTATATATTATAGACCCCATAACTACAAACGGATCAAAATTGTGCTCGTTCGAAGTTTATCCGACGAAAACTCTTATTCTGTCTCTGCTTTCGAATCCTTCTCTACATCAATTGCTCGAGTATAGCACATAGTTCTATAGCTGCATTGACAAGAACTAATGTGCCATATACCAATGCAACTGTGTGCTATGTGGTGCAACATCTACTTTTCCTACATATCTTAACAAAAACTTGCCCAGATTTGAACTTAAATTCATGGTAATCGGATTTGGAAAATACCCTTGTTAGATAAAGTTGACAATATAGTGAAGAGTGATCTTAAAGACTGGAAATATGAAAAGGTGGATGATCTTAATTATATTATGGAATAAAAACTTTTTCTGTGTAATATTAATTGATCGGGCTCATTGGTAAGTGCTATAAATTCTTGTGCATTGGTATCATGAATTAAAAAATTGCTCATTACCTCGATCCAAGAATAGGCCCTCTGTGGCTCCCATGCAGGAAAACCACCATTTTTACTCTGCATTTGAAGAATTAATAATTAAGTAGAAAAACCACCATTTTTACCATGCAGGATACTGTTGCATTAACTAGAAAAATGAGAATAATAATTGAGTAATTAAGAGAAATAATTATGATTAGAAGATAATGTATTGCCGTATTGGTGAGGTAAAATTCGAAAAAGAATGTTTTTTCATTCGTACTTGTAAGGAGAGAATAACGTCGACAGCATCATATGCACTATGGGTTTCAATTTTATCTCCGACAAGATTTGGCTGCATTTGAGAGAACAATAGTGCAGCCTGTATATAAGACAAGCTATTGCTATCAGTGACAGGAAAAACTTCGTTGATGCTAATTAGTATTGGAAAAAAATTTACTCCTTTGATTTCACAAGAAAAGTCTCATTTAATTATATTTTTTGTATATCATTTTTATGAACAAAAAGTATAACCTTACACAATATTCTCAAGTATAACACTAATTTCATTAACATGTCATAATTATTAAGCTAAACAACTACTATTATATTTAGGGGTAAACATGATGAAAGAATATAAACTTAAAAATTGCAAATTTGCAAATGGGAATCTTTTTGTGCAATATATAAACAATGTATATTGCACAAAAAGTATTATTCATCTTCATAAACAATATATATATATATATGCATCTTTATGTTTAGGTTTGGTGGGATTTGTGCATAATGTAATATCAGTGTTAAGAGTTTGGACTTGATTCTCTCTGGTGATGATCTTCTATGGGCTGTTGCTACACGAGTTAGCATGGTGAGTTTATTGAATTTACAGATAGGTGTAAGTTTTTCGAGCTTTGTTTTCATGTTTTGATATTGTCTTGGGTTTTTAGTTTTATGTATTGTATTAAAATTGTGGCCCTTTCCAAATCTTTTGGAATTGTCACATGATGTACTTTCAGGTTTTAATGAAAATTTTCTTTTGCAGATTAAAAAACAAAACTAAAAATAAACAATGTATTTGTATAGAATACTTTACCTTCAACCCTTCAGCTGTGCAATCAGAGACTTGCCAACCATGATCTTGCATTGAGAATGTCCATGCACCTTTCGACTGGTGTCGATACATTTTCTGGAAATTTCCTGGGGGATTGTCTTGAACCTTGATTGAATGATACAAGTGGGATTGATCAGAATCGTTTTCACAGAATATGCTTCTTCCATTTTAAATTATAATATCATTATTAACTTTTGAAATCAATTTAAGTTATTTTCAAACTCAAAATTAATATGATTCACTAACAATTACACAACAATAAATATAACTTTTATGATATTTTAAGATTTTGTTAATGTATCAACTAAAATTAAGTAAATTTTTATGTTAATTTTGAGTTTGAAAATATTTTCAATAGTAAAAACAAAATTCAATTGATTGTAAAAGTTTTGCACCAAAAAAAAATATATTGTAAAAGTCAATAATGATCGAAATTTTCAATGAAATGAGTATCTGTGATGGTTAAGGGATGCTTTTTTGGTGCCATATATAACTGAACCTGTGAGGCCTTTATGAACTGGTGTGCTTTCCTAAGAGTTGGCCCATATTCTTCTACTAAATTACTCGCTATTATTGCTTGAATAGCGAAGGCTGCATCCCATGTTTGACTGCCAAAACTCTGCACCAATAAGTTTTAACATTAAATAAAGATAAGTGTTACCTGAAGATTATCTAAAAAATTGATGCAACTTTTTTGGACTAATAGAACTTTAGGCAATAGAAATTTTATTCGTTTTATAATTGAGTCCCAATAGTATCAATCCTTTTGATATGAACCCCAAAGTATTGTTAAGTTACTGATACACACCCAAATTGCATAATTTTTTTCCGAAAAGTATTATATCACGTCATCATTTTCAGGTGAAACTTTGATAGACTACAGTGATATTAGCCCAATTTTTTAAAAATACTTTTAGTAAACAAAACAGTTACATATGGAGGATAATGATAATTTTTAGTACAACTTTTTTCTATATAAGATGATATAAAAAATGATAATATAAAAAAATTGCATTTAAGATTTTATTTTTCTATTGTTACCTATATTTTGTTTAGATTAAAATTTAAAACCTGATTAGTGATAGCACAGAGGAAAAGTAAATTACCTGCATTTTCATTCCATCCTCAGCTACCCAAAAGTAATCAGGAATTCGGGCAAGATGGCGCTTGTATGCCTCTGAATTTGGATCTTCCACCCAACATGCAATTAGGCATAATACCTGTATACAATTTTACTAAGACTTTAATTGTCTAAAATAATCCTCACGCTTTTGTCTAATATTTCATCACCACACTGCAAAACACAAAATTAATTGGATAAAAGTACAGGGACTAGAAGAAAAAACACGGAAAAAAGAAAATCCTGACTACGCATCTCCAATAGAAAACAGTTGCATACGGGATATATATTGTACAAACAGTAATTCTTGTCTCCCAAAAAATGAAACTTTTTTATATACTAATTGTATATAAAATAGTTACATCCGTGTTAGTTTTTGGAATAATCTTTTGGTGCTCCTATAGTCCATGCATGGAGGGTAAGTCAAGCCAAAGATCAAACCCAAAACCCAAAGGCATAGTCGAGGAACAGAGGAAATTAAGTTAGCTGAAAGATGATTATTGATTCAAGTACGTAATGTGTTTTTTCAATTTCGAGTACTATTTGCTACAGCATTGAAGTAACTTATGTCATTTTCCCACGAAAAACTCAAACGATATCTGTACCCAAAACTAAATATAAAAAAATTTTACCTTTTCCACGCATCCTATGCAAAGGTATCGGCTGCTCTTGTCTTCGTAATGTATGTGTTCCATGGCAACATTTAGGGCTTTCTCCCTCATTGTAGAAAGGGGCCATCGCGTTAAAATTGGTTCAGCAACATTGTGAAGGAAAGCCCAGAGCATATCTTGCATTAAAGGATGTGGGTAGTAGAGATCCTCCTGCAATATTGTATAACTTCATTATTATAGTCTCCATATATGCATTTAGGTGAGAGATAGCTCCAATGAAACTAATAGAATTAGGATACTTGGTGGTAAATATTGTTGTGAACTCGTTGTTTGGTAGTTTACTTCGAGAGAAACTAGGATCTCCATTTGATAAAGCTTAAAGCTTTCTAGGTGTAAATTTTCGCACATCAACAAAGTTTGAACTGAGATTGTTTTTCACATTCATTTTTCATAATTACGTAAATATTTATAACTAAATAAAAGAGGCGCATACTACACTTGCTTTCTTTAACTCTTTCAGTCTTAATAAAAGATGACTTTAGTAAATTTTTATTGGCAAATTATAAGAGACTTGAAATAAGAATAAGTATACACGGACAGGAAAATTAGATAAGTAGAATAAAATCGATTTGTTCCGTGAACAAATTAGTTATAGAATCAATTTGTTCATGAAAACAAATCGATTTTATTCTATCTATCCAATTTTCCTGTCCGTATAGAAGGACTCTAAAATAAAAGGAGAGAATATCAAATAAATTATGTTGTTGCCCAAGGACTCTACATTAGGAATATTTTTTTCTCTTGAAATTAGTGGACTCCTCTTGAGCATTTTTGAAGATAAAATAGTCTTTATATAATATTTTAGTATATTAATTAATATTTTAAGGGATAACACTTTTTTTGTACTTAAAAACATCTTTTTATGGGACATAAAGAGTATTTTATAAGGAATGAGTTGATGCAGAAAATCACTAATCCACTACCTAATCAGGGACGGAACCAGGGTTCAAGTGGGGGTATCTGCCCCTACTAGTTTTTTAGTTTTCTTATATTTTTAATATATAGTTATTTAGGAATATAATAAATATTTTAGAATAATGGGTTATGATTTTAATTTTAAAAACTAGCTAACTAAATTGTAATAAATAATATATAAGTTACAATTATTTTGTAATATTAATTAACTAAAAGTCTCTTATATGTAATAGAATTAGTAACTAAAGTAGTTATTATTATATTTCTAATATATATATATATATACATATTTATAAAATATGATTTTGATATTAATTATTATATGTACTCATAATATTTTTTTTATATATAGTCATTTAGAGACTAAAGTTGAGTAGAAACTTGAACTAAAATTCTAAATATGATTTTTTTTAATTTGAAATTTATTATATGACCAATTAATTAAATGACTCTTATAAAAAATAAATTTGGTGCAGAATAATAAGTTAATATTAAAATTTGTAGGACTATAAAGAGAGCTTTAGTTCTAGTTAAATTACAAATTCTAACATTATATAGGAGTACAAAAAATATTTTACTTCTAGTTAAATTTTAAGCTTATATCAAATACTAAATACCAAACACGAATACCAAAAAATTAAGTTTTATCTTATTATATATTTACTAGCTAAGTACCTCGTGAGAAGAACGGGTTGTTTTTTTAATAACATTATTTTTAATTTTGTTTTATATATTGGTTATAAAATATTAATTATTTGGATTTTAAATTAATTTACTGCTATTATTAGAATGACTACAAGTTTTGTTTAAAAATCGAATGACTATACAGATCACATACAATTGTTGAATACTCACAATTGAGTGTTACTAATGTGATTCTTTTGTTATTTTTAATTTAATAGCATTAAGTTTTTATATAGTTTCAAAAATTAATATTTAGTTTTTATAATCAATCCTTCATATTTATATATACTTTTTTAATTGGAGTTCAAAGTTGAGTGAAAACTTAAAAGCCTAAACGCAGTGTTTAAGTCATACTCTATCGTATAATTATTGGCCTTAAATACACTTTAAATTAACCTTCATATTTTTTGTTTTTACGCTTTAAATCTCAATGTTTTAATTTTACATTAAACCTCAGTGTTTCTATATTTTTATAAATTAAACATTTTGACTATCAAATTAAGCATTTTTTTATCAAAATAAGTCATGTGTACTCAAAATAAAGGTTAATTAAGTCATTTAAGGGTTCGTATTGGCTAATTTTTCTTTACTTTTTTTCTTCATCACATACTAACCATATGACTATAATTTTTTATACTTTCAAAGATATTTGAGATCTTCTATCAATCCGGAAAAGTAACTTTTTTAACATTATATATCATTTATATTGGATTTTATTTTTTTTTCATCACGAACTAACTACGTATGTAAGACCCCGAATTTTATGAAATAAAAGTATTCAATTTTTCTTATAATTACTATTCAGTAAATGGTTAAATTGATTTCAATATCATTATATCGGAATATTGGTAAGATTTTTCTTGTGAAATTCTTATTTTTCATGTTGGGGTTACTATTCACGAGTTACTATTCATGAGTTACTATTCATGAGTTACTATTCACGAGTACTATTCACGAAGCATGATAATTTTTTTACGTAAGAGGGCACTACTCAATTATTGTCACAGTAATTACTGTTCAATATTTTATTTTATTGATTCAATAGTTACTACGTTGATATTTTATATTATGGTTGTTTCAATAATTGTCACTACACAGTATTTTCCATTATCAGATCAATAATTCATATTATCTGAATAATATTACTCCCTCCGTCCCAAATTAATTGCTCAATTTTGACTTTTTTAAGTCAAATTGACTATTTTTAGAATTAATAATTAAGCATATATAAATATATTTCTAAAATTATAAAAATTGGGGATAGTAATAAATTGTATATATTTTCTTTTGGTTATAATCTCTTCGCCTATATTTTAGCAAAAATAGTACAAAAGTTAGTTTTAAAAATGGTCAATTTGACTTTAAAAAGTCAAAACTGAACAATTAATTTGGGATGGAAGGAGTATTAGATAGCATTATTGGCAATGTCTAGAAAATTACATCTAGGAGAGAGTTTTGGTCACCTAATTGCTTGGCCATGAGAAGGAGAAATCCTTATTGGAAAGCCCTCTTTAAATGGGAACTACTTAGTTGTCATTATTGTGATTCTGTAATATTATTTGTGAATAATTAATTATTGATTTATATGATAAGAAAAATATTCATTTTATGTGGATATAGATGAGGAAAATTTTTAATGTGACAATGGTTGAAAATTGATATTTTATCTTTTCTGATAAAATATTTTATTTAAATATATTATTATATTTTAATAATATAATAATGGTGATATTTTTACAATGAATGTGTGATATATGAATAAATGAGGAGGAAGAGTATTTTTGTTACTATAAATGCTAAACACATGTTAAACATGTTGGTGGACACAATTTTTGACTAAAATTTAATTATAGCCTGTAAAATCATCCGTATGTGGATTTTGGTCAATTTCTGTCTGAAATTTGGAAAAACTTTCTTCTGCAAAGTTGTAGAGAATTAAATTTCTTATGGAACAGACATAAGATTTGAATTTTTCTGATAAAAGGCTATTTATTATGAATTACTGAAGTTCTAGAATATTGGGTCTGAATTGATTTTGTTACAAAAAGTGTTTAAAACATGTTTGGTGTGTTGGTGGGACCCACTTGCATGTGTTAATTCTTTGAAATCGATGGGCAAGGTATGCGTAGGAAAATAAAATAAATATATTATTATTTTATTAAATTTTACGCTTTAATTGTTACAAGTATTTTTTATAAATAGGGTGCTTATGTTAGAATTGAAAATCACACGAAAATCAAATCTTCTCTCTCTATATTATCGAGCGTATTCTTGTGAGTATTTTGATACTTTGAGTGTTGATATACGGTGCAATTTCGTTCAATGTTATATCCAACATTCCAATCAGAAGTACTGCTTTTTTGAGATAAGGGATATTGTCGTTATTATGTAAGAAATTTTAAGGGTTATTATATTTTTCATGTTTCGTAATTTTTCTGACCTTCAAAAATTCTAAAAAATTTTAAAATGATAATTTGATGAGTTTTCTTGAATGTGTCCAAAAATGACAATTTTTGAATGTATAGATTAATGCTACGTTTGGATTGAAGGAATGTAATAGAGTAGGAAATGGAATAAATGAGGGAATGGAATAAGGAAGGGAATGGAATGATTTTTTAATATTTTATGTACATGTTTGGTTGATGTTAGGAATACATCTAAGAATGAAATAAATAATTAGAAAGTGACTTAAATACCCTCAAATATTCAAATTTAACTTAAATTCAATTTATATTAAAAATTTAACACATATTTCTCTAGATTTTTTTTATAATTATATTTTTCTTTTTTTTTTTACTATACTTTTTTCATATAATTTTTTTATAATTTTCATATAATTTTTTTTTTAATTTTTTTTTCATATAATTTTTTTTATAATTTTAATTGTGGGGTGGGGGTGGGGTAGGTTGGTAGGGGTGGGTTGTGGGGGAGGTGGATGGGTAGGGGTGGGGTAGGTGGGTAAGGGGTAGGGGTGGGGTGGGGTAGATTGGTAGGGGTGGGTGGGTTGGGGTGGGTGGGGTGGGGTGAGTAGGGTGGGTGGTGGGGGTGAGTGGGGTGGGGTGGGGGTGGGTGGTAGGGGTGGGGGTGGGGGTGGGGGTAAGGGAATGGGGTATTTCTTTTAATAAAGATAAGTATTTCTTTTTTAATAAAGATAAGTATTTCTTTTAACGGGCATATTTGTCAATTACTTCAAAATAATAGATGGAATAATTTATTCCTGACCCCCCTTCCAGGAATAAAAATTATAATTTTAAGTTAACACATATTCCACTAGGAATACATTATTCCGTTAGAATAAACAAACCAAACAATATTTTTATCATTCCAATGGAATGATTCATTCCATTCTCCCTCCTATTCCATCGATCCAAACGTAGCATTAGAGTTATAAATTTTATGAGAAAAGACTATTTTAAAAGTAAACCCTTATAACTTCTTGTGGTTAACTCCAAAATTGATAAAATTTGTATTGTGAGTACATCTATATAATATCAATATACCCTGTAAATTTCGAAATTTTTGGACAAAAGTATAATTTATGATAAATGTTTAAATATTCGGCAGTTTTGGCCATATTAAAAATAGTAAATGAATTTTAAAAATTCTGAGAAAAATATATGTTCAATATGGGATTATGTTCTGTTAAATCCCAGAAAAGAAAATTTATTTGTACTGATTTGGTATTTTTCATGAAAATGGAGTAGTTATGAGTAAATGAATTAAATATATTATGTGAAGTAACAAAATTGGAAAATAGGATTTTTTAGCTTGAGAATCCTATATAAGGTATATGCAGATTTTTGATGAGGGTTTTGGTTATTGGTGATAAAATCTTATGAGTTTGGCATTTTAGGATGATTAACTGCATTAATTAGTAAAGTGTAAACAATTAAAATAAATTATTTATAAGTTTAGAAATGATTAAAATATTGTGGTAATATTAATAATATTAGATTAAGAGATTATTAAGTGATTTATAACATTTGGATTAAGGTGTTATGAAATCGTTGATTTATGAATCTTACTCTTGGAATTAAATCCATGTTTTGATTATATTGTTCATATAATATTTTTATAATCCCGGTGATGAAACTTCTCTTTGACTTAAGTGTAAAGATGGGTAGATTATTGGTGTGATCGTGACTATGGGTTCTCTTTGGCCAGTAGTGCAAAGATGAATTGTTGACTAGTATGATCATGACCATTGAATTTACAATTGAATATTTTTAGCTTAAGTGCAAAGGTGAATTGATCAACATGGTTATAATTATGGTTTATATAAATTCTGAAATGATTATATATTTCTTTGAGATATTAATATCTTTGGCCTGTAGTGCAAAGATGAATTGTTGATAAATATCTTTGGCCCGTAGTGCAAAGAGATGACTTATTGGAATATCTTTGGCTGTAGTGCAAAGATGTCCCGTTGTTTAATATCTTTGGCTTGTAGTACAAAGATGTCCTGTTTGATGAATATCTTTGGCCCGTGGTGCAAAGATGAATTTATTAGTATGATTATGAACAGGAACTGTGATTTGGTATAACCATGATTTTTATGTTTCGTAAAGAAGGCAGTGATGATAATTATCTTCGTCCCGGATGAGAAAAGGAATTTGGAACCACAATTATGATTATGAGTTATTCATATGATTGTGGGCATGAAACTGATGATTGATGTTACAGGATAAAACATTGTTGGTGGTCTTTTAACATAGAAGCGATAATATACATTATGGTCTATTCGACTCTTCTAATGGATTGCTCGTTCAACTACAACTATGGTTGAAAAAGTTTTATCATCTACCATATATTCTAAATCTCCTCATTTATTTCCTTCTTGATGAAGGCTATTGATAATTTAATTATCTTTAGTCATGATATTCTTTATCGAGCTAGTTATGCTCACCTTTTTGCTTCACAATTCCTTTCAAGTAATAAGAGTGTAGTTTGGGTCGAAAGCGGGGATAACAGGGAATAGAATGATTGGTCTATAGTTTGTTGAGGTTCTCCTAAATAGTATGAAAATAATTTAATTGAGAACTTTAGATAAGTGTGTCGATTATTGTATCGCTATTTGATATTTAATTTTGGTGAACCAAATAGGGTGAGGTGAACCCAACTTTGGAAGGGTGTTTTGCCACTATCATACAAGATGTTTAATGACATACAACCTCGTGTTATCATAAGATAGGATTGTGCACATCCACTTACTGAGTATATCTACGAGCACTACCTATATGATCTTGGAGTTTGGTTGAAACATAATGTTCAATCGCAGACGGTAGAGATAATTATATGTCAAGAGAAGACTCACAATTGGAAGAAACATGATAGTAATCTTTCTGTTTTTATTTGGGGTCTATTGGATCAACCAAGGATAATTCTCTAGACATATATCATAACTTAGATTCATGGCCTCCTATGTATGAAGGTTTCCTTGAGTATTTCCCAAAGATTTTAATTTCTAAAACAGTTATTGACTGTACCTTTATGTAATGTATCAATGTGAGGTTATGTCCATAGTTGGGACATGAGTCACAGTTGGTATTAAAACTCATAGTATATGTGTTGTTGTATTTTGCACGATAATATTAGTAATAAAGTTGTAGTTGATTTCTGTACCATGTATTTGGCGACTCAGAATAGGTTTGATGGATCGGACCTATTTTGGGGGCGTCACAGTTGGTATCAGAGCTTAGGATATGATCTCAAGCGAGATCCGGATTAGAACTAGGAAGGAGAAACGAGTAATATCCTTCGCTAGTGTGTGTCCTACCTAAGCTGAATTTTCTTACTTAAGTTAACAAATTGTGATATGTTAATTAACCTTTATTTTGAAGCTGTATTCTAGAATGATATCTGAAATACAGGAGATGAGCAATGGAAAAATTATGATGACCGGGGATATAGAATCTGAAATGAAAGCAAGGTATTCTCAACTCTTTGAAATATCAGGTACGTAAATTTAGGGATGAAATTTCGTAAGGAGGGGAGATTGTAAGACCCCGAATTTTATGAAATAAAAGTATTCAATTTTTTTAATAATTACTATTCAGTAAATGGTTAAATGGATTTCAGTATCATTATATCGGAATATTGGTAAGATTTTTCTTGTGAAATTCTTATTTTTCATGTCGGGATTACTATTCACGAGTTATTATTCATGAGTTACTATTTATGAGTTACTATTCACGAGTTACTATTCCTGAGTACTATTCACGAAGCATGATAATTTTTTTTTACGTAAGATGGCAGTACTCAATTATTGTTACAGTAATTACTGTTCAATATTTTATTTTATTGATTCAATAGTTGCTACGTTGATATTTTATATTATGGTTGTTTCAATAATTGTCACTACGCAGTATTTTTCATTATCAGATCAATAATTCATATTATTTGAAAAATATTATTAGATAGCATTATTGGCAATGTCTAGAAAGTTATATCTAAGGAGAGGTTTGGTCACCTAATTGCGCGCCAGTAAGGTGAAATCCTTATTGAAAAGCCCCCTCTTTCTTGGGAACGGCCTAGTTGTCATTATTGTGATTCTGTAATATTATTTGTGAATAATTAATTATTGATTTATATGATAAAGAAAATATTCATTTTATGTGGATATAGATGGAGAAAATTTTTAATGTGACAATTGTTGAAATTGATATTTTATCTTTTCTGATAAAATATTTTATTTAAATATATTATTATCTTTTAATAATATAATAATGCTGATATTTTTACAATGAATGTGTGATATATGAATAAATGAGGAGGAAGAGTATTTTTGTTACTATAAATGCTAAACACATGTTAAACATGTTGGTGGACACAATTTTTGACTGAAATTTGGTTATAAATGTATAATCTCGTTCAGTATGTGAATTTTGGTCAATTTCTGTTTGGAATTTGGAAAAACTTTCTTCTGCAAAGTTGTAGAGAATTAAATTTCCTATGGAATGGACATAAGATTTGAATTTTTCTGATAAAAGGGCTATTTATTATGAATTATTGAAGTTCCAGAATATTGGGTCTAAATTGATTTTGTTACAAAAAGTGTTTAAAACATGTTTGGTGTGTTGGTGGGACCCACTTGCATGTGTTAGTTGCTGAAATCAGATGGCAAGGTGTGCGTAGGAAAATAAAATAAATATATTATTATTTTATTAAATTTTCTGCTTTGGTGTTCTAAGTATTTTTTTTATAAATAGGGTGCTTATGTTAGAATTGAAAATCACACCAGAAACTGAAATCTTCTCTCTCTATATTGATAAGCGTATTCTTGTGAGTATTTTGATACTTTGAGTGTTGCTATACAGTGCAAGTTCGTTCAACGTTATATCCTACATTCCAGTCAGAAGTACTGCTCTTTTGAGGTAAGGGATATTGTCGTTATTAGGTAAGGAATTTTAAGGGTTATTATATTTTTCATGTTTCGTAATTTTTCTGACCTTCAAAAATTCTGAAAAAATTTGAAATGATAATTTGATGAGTTTTCTTAATTGTGTCCAAAAATGGCAATTTTTTGATGTATAGATTAAGAGTTATGAATTTTATGAGAAAAGACTATTTTAAAAGCAAACCCTTATAACTCCTTGTGGTTAACTCCAAAATTGATGAAATTTTTATTGGGAGTACATCTATATAATATCAGTATACCCTATAAATTTTGGAATTTTTGGACAAAAGTACAATTTATGATAAATGTTTAAAAATTCGACAGTTTTGGTCATATGAAAAATAGTAAATGAATTTTAAAAATTCTGAGAAAAATATATGTTCAATATGGGATTATGTTCTATTAAATCCCAGAAAAGAAAATTTGTTTGTACTGATTTGGTATTTTTCATGAAAATTGACTAGTTATGAGTAAATGAATTAAATATGTTATGTGAAGTAACAAAATTAAAAAATAGAATTTTATGGCTTGAGAATCATATATAAGGTATATGCAGATTTTTGAAGAGGGTTTTGGTTATTGGTGATGAAATCTTATGAGTTTGATATTTTAGGATGGTTAAATGCATTAATTAGTAAAGTGCAACAATTAAAATAAATTATTTATAAGTTTAAGAAATGATTAAAATATTGTGGTAATATTAATAATATTAGATTAAGAGATTATTAAGTGATTTATAACATTTGAATTAAGGTGTTATGAAATCGTTGATTTATGAATCTTACTCTTGGAATTAAATCCATGTTTTGATTATATTGTTCATATAATATTTTTATAATCCCGGTGATGAAACTTCTCTTTGACTTAAGTGTAAAGATGGGGTAGATTATTGGTGTGATCGTGACTATAGGTTCTCTTTGGCCAGTAGTGCAAAGATGAATTGTTGACTAGTATGATCATGACCATTGAATTTACAATTGAATATTTTTAGCTTAAGTGCAAAGCTGAATTGATCAACATGGTTATAATTATGGTTTATATAAATTCTGAAATGATTATTTATTTCTTTGAGATATTAATATCTTTCGCCTGTAGTGCAAAGATGAATTATTGATAAATATCTTTGGCCCGAAGTGCAAAGATGACCTGTTGTTGAATATCTTTGGCCTGTAGTGCAAAGATGTCCCGTTGTTTAATATCTTTGGCTTGTAGTACAATGATGTCCTGTTGATGAATATCTTTGGCCCGTAGTGCAAAGATGAATTTATTAGTATGATTATGAACAGGAACTGTGATTTGGTATAACTATGATTTTTGATATTTCAGGTAAAGACAGGTGATGAAAATTATCTTCGTCTTGGATGAAAAATGGAATTTGGAACCACAATTATGAATATGAGTTATTCATATGATTGTGGACAGGAACTGTTGATTGATGTTACAGGGATAAAATATTGTTGGTGGACTTTTAACATAGAGGAGATAATATACATTATGGTCTATTTGACTCTTCTAATGGATTGCTCGTTCCGCTGCAACTATGGTTGAAAAAGTTTTATCATCTACCATATATTCTAAATCTCTGATTTATTACTGATGAAGGCAATTGATAATTTAATTATCTTTAGTCATGATATTCTTTACTGAGCTAGTTGTGCTCACCTTTTTGCTTCACAATTCTTTTCAGGTAATAAGAGTGTAGCTGGGTCGAGCAGGGATAACAGGGGAATAGAACGGTGGTCTATAGCTATTGAGGTTCTCCCTAAATAGTATGGAAATAATTTAATTGAGAACTTTAGATAAGTGTGTCGTATTGTATACGTCATTTGATATTTAATTTTGGTGAACCGAATAGGGTGAGGTGAACCGAATAGGGTGAGGTGAACCCAACTTTGGAAGGGTGTTTTGCCACTATCATACAAGATATCTAATGACATACAACCTCGTGTTATTATAAGACAGGATTCTGCACATCCACTTATTGAGTATATCTACGAGCACTTCCTATATGATCTTGGAGTTTGGTTGAAACATAATGTTCAATCGCAGACGGTGGAGATAGTTATATGTCAAGAGAAGACTCACCATTGGAAGGAACATGATAGTAATCTTTCCATTTTTCTTTGGGGTCTATTGGATCAACCAAGAATAATTCTCTGGACATATGATATCTATCATAACTTAGATTCATAGCCTCCTATGTACGAAGGTTTCCTTGAGCATTTCCCAAAGATTTTAATTTCTAAAACAGTTATTGACTGTACCTTTATGTAATGTATCAATGTGAGGTGATGTCCATAGTTGGGACATGAGTCACAGTTGGTATTAAAACTCATAGTATATGTGTTATTGTATTTTGCATGACAATTATAGTAATAAATTTGTAGTTGATTTCTGTATCATGTATTTGGCGACTCAGAATAGGTTGGATGGATTTGGCCTATTTTGGGGGCATCACAGTTGGTATCAGAGCTTAGGGATATGATCTCTGGCGGAGATCCGGGATTAGAACTAGGAAGGGAGAAACGAGTAATATCCTTCGCTAGTGTGTTTCCTACCTAAGCTGAATTTTCTTACTTAAGTTGACAAATTGTGATATGTCAATTAACCTTTATTTTGAAGCTGTATTCTAGAATGATATCTGAAATACAGGAGATGAGCAATAGAGAAATCATGATGACCGGGGAGATATAATCTGAAATGAATGCAAGGTATTCTCAACTCTTCGAAATTCCAGGTACGTAAATTTCGGGGACGAAATTTCATAAGGAGGGGAGATTGTAAGACCTCGAATTTTATGAAATAAAAGTATTCAATTTTTCTTATAATTACTATTCAGTAAATGATTAAATTGATTTCAGTATCATTATATCGGAATATTGGTAAGATTTTTCTTGTGAAATTCTTAATTTTCATGTCGGGGTTACTATTCACGAGTTACTATTCATGAGTTACTATTCACAAGTTACTATTCACGAGTACTATTCACGAAGCATAATAATTTTTTACGTATGATGGCACTACTCAATTATTGTTACAGTAATTACTGTTCAATATTTTATTTTATTGATTCAATAGTTGCTACGTTGATATTTTATATTATGGTTGTTTCAATAATTATCACTGCACAGTATTTTCCATTATCAGATCAATAATTCATATGATTTGAATAATATTATTAGATAGTATTATTTGCAATGTCTAGAAAGTTCTGTCTAAGGAGAGGTTTGGTCACCTAATTGCGCGCCAAGAAGAGAGAAATCCTTATTGAAAGCCCCTCTTTCTGAACTACCGTTGTCATTATTATGATTCTGTAATATTATTTGTGAATAATTAATTATTGATTTATATGATAAAAAAAATATTTATTTTATGTGGATATAGATGGAGAAAATTTTTAATGTGACAATTGTTGAAAATTGATATTTTATCTTTTCTTATAAAATATTTCATTTAAATATATTATTATATTTTAATAATATAATAATGGTGATATTTTTACAATGAATGTGTGATATATGAATAAATGAGGAGGAAGAGTATTTTTGTTATTATAAATGCTAAACACATGTTAAACATGTTGGTGGACATAATTTTTGACTGAAATTTGATTATAGCCTGTAAAATCGTCCGTATGTGGATTTCGGTCAATTTCTGTTTGGAAAAACTTTCTTTTGTAAAGTTGTAGAGAATTAAATTTTCTATGGAACAGACATAGGATTTGAATTTTTTTAATAAAAGAGCTATTTATTATGAATTATTGAAGTTCCGGAATATTGGGTCTGAATTGATTTTGTTACAAAAAGTATTTAAAACATGTTTGGTGTGTTGGTGGGACCCACTTGCATGTGTTAGTTGCTGAAATTAGATAAAAAAGTGTGCGTAGGAAAATAAAATAAATATATTATTATTTTAATAAATTTTCTGCTTTGGTGTTCTAAGTATTTTCTTATAAATAGGGTGCTTAGGTTAGAATTGAAAATCACACCAGAAACTGAAATCTTCTCTCTCTATATTATCGAGCATATTCTTGTGAGTATTTTGATACTTTGAGTGTTGCTATACGGTGTAATTTCGTTCAACATTTCAGTCAGAAGTACTGCTCTTTTGAGGTAAGGGATATTGTCGTTATTATGTAAGGGATTTTAAGGGTTATTACGTTTTTCATGTTTCGTAATTTTTTTGACCTTCAAAAATTCTGGAAAAAATTGAAATGATAATTTGATGAGTTTTCTTGATTGTGTCCAAAAGTGGCAATTTTTGGATGTATAGATTAAGAGTTATGAATTTTATGAGAAAAGACTATTTTAAAAATAAATCCTTATAACTCCTTGTGGTTAACTCCAAAATTGATGAAATTTTTATTGGGAGTACATCTATATAATATCAGTATACCCTATAAATTTTGGAATTTTTGGTTAAAAGTACAATTTATGATAAATGTTTAAATATTCGGCAGTTTTGGCCATATGAAAAATAGTAAATGAATTTTAAAAATTCTGAGAAAAATATATGTTCAATATGTGATTATGTTCTGTTAAATCTCAGAAAAGAAAATTTGTTTGTACTGATTTGGTATTTTACATGAAAATGGACTAGTTATGAGTAAATAAATTAAATATGTTATGTGAAGTAACAAAATTGAAAAATAGGATTTTATGGCTTGAGAATCCTATATAAGGTATATGCATATTTTTGATGAGGGTTTTGGTTATTGGTGATAAAATCTTATGAGTTTGGCATTTTAGGATGATTAAATGCATTAATTAGTAAAGTGTAAACAATTAAAATAAATTATTTATAAGTTTTAGAAATGATTAAAATATTGTGGTAATATTAATTATATTAGATTAAGAGATTATTAAGTGATTTATAACATTTAAATTAAGGTGTTATGAAATCGTTGATTTATGAATCTTACTCTTGGAATTAAATCCATGTTTTGATTATATTGTTTATATAACATTTTTATAATCCTGGTGATGAAACTTCTCTTTGACTTAAGTGTAAAGATGGGTAGATTATTGGTGTGATTGTGACTATGTGTTCTCTTTGGCCAGTAGTGCAAAGATGAATTGTTGACTGGTATGATCATGACCATTGAATTTGCAATTGAATATTTTTAGCTTAAGTGCAATGGTGAATTGATCAACATGGTTATAATTATGGTTTATATAAATTCTGAAATGATTATGTATTTCTTTGAGATATTAATATCTTTGGCCTGTAGTGCAAAGATGAATGGTTGATGAATATCTTTGGCCCGTAGATGACCTGTTGTTGAATATCTTTGGCCTGTAGTGTAAAGATGTCCCGTTGTTGAATATCTTTGGCTTGTAGTACAAAGATGTCATGTTGATGTATATCTTTGGCCCGTAGTGCAAAGATGAATTTATTAGTATGATTATGAACAAGAACTGTGATTTGGTATAACTATGATTTTTGATGTTTCAGGTAAAGACAGGTGATGAAAATTATCTTCGTCCTGGATGAGAAAAGGAATTTGGAACCACAATTATGATTATGAGTTATTCGTATGATTGTGGACAAGAACTGTTGATTGATGTTACAGGGATAAAACATTGTTGGTGGACTTTTAACATAGAGAAGATAATATACATTATGGTCTATTTGACTCTTCTAATGGATTGCTCGTTCCGTTGCAACTATGGTTGAAAAAGTTTTATCATCTACCATATATTCTAAATCTCTGATTTATTACTGATGAAGGCTATTGATAATTTAATTATCTTTAGTCATGATATTCTTTACTGAGCTAGTTGTGCTCACCCTTTTGCTTCACAATTCCTTTCAGGTAATAAGAGTGTAGCTAGGTCGAGCGGGGATAACAGGGAAATAGAACGGTGGTTTATAGCTGTTGAGATTCTTCCTAAATAGTATGAAAATAATTTTATTGAGAACTTTAGATAAGTGTGTTGTATTGTATACGTTATTTGATATTTAATTTTGGTGAACCGAATAGGGTGAGGTGAACCCAACTTTGAAAGGGTATTTTTTCACTATCATACAAGATGTCTAATGACATACAACCTCGTGTTATCATAAGACAGGGTTGTGCACATTCACTTGCTGAGTATATCTACGAGCACTACCTATATGATCTTGGAGTTTGGTTGAAACATAATGTTCAATCGCAGACGGTGGAGATAGTTATATGTCAAGAGAAGACTCACCATCGGAAGGAACATGATAGTAATCTTCTCGTTTTTCTTTGGGGTCTATTGGATCAACCAAGGATAATTCTTTGGACATATAATATCTATCATAACTTAGATTCATGGCCTCCTATGTACGAAGGTTTCCTTGAGCATTTCCCAAAGATTTTAATTTCTAAAACAGTTATTGACTGTACCTTTATGTAATGTATCAATGTGAGGTGATGTCCATAGTTGGGACATGAGTCACAGTTGGTATTAAAATTCATAATATATGTGTTGTTGTATTTTGCACGACAATTGTAGTAATAAAGTTGTAGTTGATTTCTGTACCATGTATTTGGCGACTCAGAATAGGTTGGATGAATTGGACTTATTTTGGGGGCTTCACAACGTACCTATATTTTTTGTGATTTTAAAGATATTTTAGAGTAAAATTATCCCAAATACTCTAATTCGGATCAATAATTACTCGTCGGTGGCCATATAGTTTAATTTATAAAAATTTAAAGACATTAAGATTCAATATCTTAAAGTTGAAACAATAAGATTTAAGTTGTAAAAAGTGAAAAACTTAAAATTTTAAAATGTATTTAAGCCTAATTATTAACTAAATAAATTCTATAAAAATAAAACTGTTGTAAAATAATAAATAACGATCATGATTTTAGTTTTAGAAGGTAATTAAATTTTAATTAGTAATATATAAGTCAAGATTTTCTTAATAAAAATTAATCAACTCAAGGTCTCCTATATAAAATAAAGTAGTTTGCAAAATATTAATCGTTAATATATTTTGGTGTTTGAATGTGTCCCGGGCAACTTTTAAAAAAGTGTTTTCATTGTAGTTAGATTGGAGGTGTTTTAATTATAGTTAAATTGGAGGCTATTCAAATATATATATATATATATAGAACCGATCAGGTGAGGGTTCTCTTACTTTGTTAAAATGCGGACCTTTTTTTTTCTTCTTTTTTTTGTGTTTTTTTTTTAAAAACAACTAAAAAAATATATTTAATATTTTATGGAACTGATATTTTTCCATAATATAATATTTTGGGCGTGATTTGAATACCTATACCAAAAAATGATGGTACAATGCGCATGCATATGCATGCACTGCTTTTTGTTATAATGTATCCAAATCACATCCAAAACACACTGTATTATAAAAAAAATCGATTCCATAAAATATTAAACTTTTTTTAGTTATTTAAAAAAAAACCAAAAAAAAAATAATCCGCATTTTAACAAAGTAAGGAGTCCTTACCGATCCCTATTTATATATATATATATATATATATATATATATATATATATATATATAAACAAAATAAAATTAGAGTCTTCCAAAAATATTTCAGTAGTAGTTAAATTCTAGGTTTATATCGAAAATCAAAGACCAAGATCAAAGATCAAAGATCAAAGATCAAAAAATTAAATTTTGTCTTATTAATTATATATTTATATAGATATATAGATATCGATATAGATTTATATAGTGTAATGCGAATATTTAAATTAATCAATATAATAGATGTGTAACAAAAACCTTTGCACAAGTATTACGCGCTGTATTCCAGTTTATCCCGTGATAAGCTTGACTATAGAGCTCTTGTCTTAGAGATCGAACCAATTTCGTTATGGGACCAACAAACCTCTTTCCGTATAAATATGACATAGGCATGTAAACCAAGCGACAATAGCACAACATTTTTCCTGCATTGTAAAAGGTGATCGTTTTCAGACAATTAATTTGCAGTAACAATATTAGGAATAAATTTTTTGTTAGTTTTCAAATTATAGATGTTTTTCACGTTTAGTTCTCTAATTATTTTATTTTTATATATATAATCTTCATATTATATAATTTATGCAATTTCTTTCCGACCTTACAGAAATAGAGCAGTTGAGAGGACGAAATATTAAAAAACAATAATAAATTGAAGACTAAACGTGAAAACATTTATAAGGGATTAAATTTGAAAAAGCAACTATATTTTCGGGAATAACATGAAATATAGTTTGATCGAGGACAAAATATGTGAAAAAAATAGATAAGAGAACATGAAAAACAATTATAGTTTATATTAGACACTAACGAAGAGGTTATCCTCTTTTTTTAACTTAAACAAAGAAAGATAATAAATAAAAGGATATTATTATATATTTGTTGGAATATTATACTTAATATTATGTGCAAAAACTATGCAGAAAAAGTTGTTCATTAAATGTAGGATCCATGCATGATTACATTCCATATATTGAAAATGTGTAAAACATCCAATTAGGTTTCACTTTAATTAATTTTTTAAAACTGTTTGTGTATAACTTTTTATATAGAATTTTGTACATAGCATTACTCATATTTATAATGCAACTTATAGTAATGTTATTGCTTTATTGCATATCTAATAAAAACTACGTACAAAAACAAACAAAATATTTGGAATAAAAGATGTTAAAATAAGAACCTATATATGTTTCAATTTAAAACATGTACATATAGTTAAACCTGGATGAATTGGAAAGAACTTGGGAAAAAGCCAGAACTCTGGGGGCATTGGATTGCAACCTTCCCATTCATACACTCCTAGTACCTATACAAAAGGAGAGAAATACTTTCATGCTTAAGAAGACTATAATTGAACTGAAAATGCATGCCTTAAAAAAAAGGTACAAAAATAATGGAACCAAGAGGCTATGTTTATTTGTAAAAATGATGGAAGAGATAAAATTATTTTATGTCATAATTAAATTTAATTTCATGAACTATGTTTTGTTATTTTTAAAGCTTTTGATGAGGGTATAATTCCAAAGGGAGAGGTGATAATATATAATCATCTTTTTAGATCATATCAAATGACAACAATTTAATAGTCTATGATATTAAATGAACAACTAATCATAAAATAAAAAATCCCCTTAAGTGTTTGCAAAAATTAATGATGAATGTAATCTGACTAATTATACTAATTGCCATGTACCCATTTCACCCAATTAATATCAATTGTTATAAGCAAATTATGATTTTAGAAATGCCAAAACGTACTTCATAGAATTAAATAACATACTAATATGAGGATACATCAATTCGATAATGATAATAAAGTAGTACCAGTATTTATATCCCACCCATCATTTTAATAAATAAATGTAGCATTATAATATTAAATAATTAGTATACCATATCCATCATTTTTACGAGTAACCAAATATAACCTTGGGGTCATGTTCATAATGTAATACAGAAAATATCATAAAGTATATATAGTAGAGCTTTGAAAGCTGACAAAATTGTAATAAGGTTCAAGTTGACACACCGTAAGCCAAAATTTTCCCCAAGATGGGATCCCTACGGCACCACCATGGTCAGTGATCCATTTCCTTCCTTTTGCCATGGCCTTGTCCTCGCCATCTTCTTGTCCTTCACCCAACAACCTCAAGCCTATGTAGCTAAGGGCCGAGCCAAACATAGTACTATGACCCTCTATATGTAAACCCCAACCTCCATCCTCATTCTGGTCATATAAGACCAAGAAGTTAAAGAGTATAATTGCCTACTCTTAAATGTAAGTACTACTTTCAGTCTCATTTACAAAATTTGTAAGCATTAAATATATATTTTGTTTCATATTTGTTCATAGGCCAAATTGCAAAAATATCCGTCTAAGTTATCACTCAATTGACTCCTCACGTTGTCTTCGACTCGGTTGATTTTGTTTTTTTGCGTGTAGGACTCAATTGAATCAAATTTGTCACTTGAAGGACTCAATTCAAAATTTTCTAATTTAAATGGCCAAATAAAAATTGGGTGAGAACTTAGAGGAATGCTTTTGCATGAAGTTCGACCTTATTCATAAAATAATAAACAGTCAGTTTTATAGTAATGACAGGATAATTAAATTTATAACTATAACAATCTATGAAATTTAAAATTTTCATTTTATATCGCACCAAAAAAAATTAAATAAATCATTTTATCACCTGCTCTCTCCGTCCGTCCTTAAGATTAGTAAAGTACAATCTATACACGTACTAAAAAAGTATAAAAAAAATAAAATTTTAAATTTATCATTAGTGACCCTATAAAATTATAAGTACTTTATTTCAGACTAATTAAATAAAGTGTTGAGATTTCACAATAAGGCATTGCCCTCCCAAACGTGTATTCCCTCAGAAACTATAACAATGCAATTATCATATTACGTAAACTTTAGGATGTTATGTTATTTTATAATTTTATTATTATGTTTTCTTTATATATAATTGGACACAATCTATATAGATTAATTGGTTAATTAATTGATAGAATAGCAAATATTTAGCCAAAACAGAAACGCCTTTCATTTAGAATAATATTAAGATGATTAAAGAAAATTACAAAAATTTTAATATAAAGTGATGTGTCGAATTATAATTATTTGATATTTTATATACATAAATGAGTTCAATAATTATAATTAATCATTAATATATTATAATTAGTTGATATTCTATCATGTAATCTAGTACATATAACCAATTATTGCCATACATTATCATTTATTATTATTTGTTTGTTTCCAATCTTTTGTGACGAAAACATTATATATCATTTACAGGACATCATCATTGCATTCTTCAAATAAACAAGACATTGTATATATATGTACCTGATGGTTGTATATGTACCGTATTATCTCCTTCTGATGTTGCGGTGACAAAGTAGCATCTAGTGCTCCTGTGACATACAAAGCTATGACCTGTACTTTCCGTCAAACTATGTTAATTTCTGAGTTTTTAACAAAAACAAAATAATAATAATAATAAATAAACAAATAATTTCATTTTATTACTGAATTTATAGATAAAAGAAGAATATAACTTTAATTTTATATTTAGAATAATTTTTATATATTAAATATGTTGCGTTTTGTAATATAAGGTGTATAATATGTAGACATTTAGCTTCTTTCTTTTTTGTTGTATTACCATGGCGCAGAACTTTGTATCATTTTTTTCATCATTTAATATTTTACATTTGAAATGCTTTGGGTACTTATTCTTGCAAGTGGGTTAATAAATTTGGTGTTAATATACTTGTCATTTACATAGTGTCGCAAAATATGTGCCCGTGAACAAAAAAAAAAGTTGTACCCCATCCATTTCAAAATTATTGGAGATCCATTTTAAAATTTTGAAATTTTGAAATTCACGCTTTCATTATTTAAATTTATTCTTGTTAATTGAATTTTAAGATTTGATAAATTAATTTTAAAAAGTTTAAAAAATATTTTTAGCACAGATGGAGTTCTCGTAATAAAATAATTTTTATTTTTATTTTTGGCAAAAGGCAAAAAACAGGTTTTTATTACTAACTAAAATCCTTGATCAAAGATAAAACATTACAACAAGGAAATTGTTAAATCCATAACAGAAAATATTATTTTCACAATAAAAGTGTCGCTATAGCGACGATTTTCACCGTCGTTATACATCTACAACAACACTTTTATTGTGAAAATAATAAAAAATGTTGTGGATTTAACAATTTCCAAACAACAATCCTGAGCATGCATTCTCTGCAAAATTACAAGCTCTATAAATGGGGCATTGCAAAATATGAGATAATTATTGACCTTTTGAAATTTAAATTTAAAATATTTTTATACTCAATATTTTTATGATTCATTTAAAATTATGAAATAATAAATCTATTTTATTAAAAGTACTTTTTAGATAGCTTAACTTATTTATAATAGTATTGACTAAAATTAAATAATTGTATATCAATTTTGAGTTAATAAATACATTAAATTTAGTTTTTAAAATCAATATTAATAATTTTAGATTATGGAATTGACGGAGTACTTCAAATATAAAAGAAAAATAAGACAACCCATGGACTTCTTGATCCACCAAAATCATTATTTAGTAAATAATAATATTTAAAAGGCAATAATTATCTTATATTATAGTCATTTTAAATTTTAACATCATTATTGATTTTTAAAAATTAATTGAGATAATTTTAAACTCAATAATTATATTAATCATTGTTTGACTACAAGTAAATAAATTTTATATTTGAAAATATTAATAATGATCTTATATTTGGAACTAGTAAAATACAAAAATGACTACTGTACTCTTAGTATATTTGGATATTGTGCCCTTTTTTGTTGGTCAATGAAAAATAAACCCTTTACTATATAAAAATTTGAATAACAAACCTTTATGTGACATCAAACTAAAAAGATCACTTCCGTTAAGATTCGAACTCAAAACCTTAATCTCAAAAGGTTAACCAATTGTCCAACCAAGGTACTTA
The DNA here is from genome assembly GCA_020205605.1 of Panax ginseng. Classification (NCBI taxonomy): domain Eukaryota; kingdom Viridiplantae; phylum Streptophyta; class Magnoliopsida; order Apiales; family Araliaceae; genus Panax; species Panax ginseng. Next base: position 58,544,985 of record CM035131.1, on the reverse strand, counting down.
ACCTAATTTTAATTAAACAATATAAATTTTATTTATACAAGATTCTTCATTTAAACCAAAAAAAGAAAAGATAAATAAATTGGTAAGTAAGTCTGGTATTGATTTATAGGGGGAGTTTTAAGGTTATTTTGATAATCATAAGATTTTTTTTTAAAAAAATTAATTGCATTTATTGAATACTATAATGAACTGTATATTTTAATATTTTGATCAACCTGAACATACTAAAACAAGGGACGCATCAATCAAATCTATATTTATCTAATTTATTTATTGATTAGGAATTATACTAATACTATGTATTTTCATTGACACAAATAATTTCTTAAGACTAAAGGTGATATATAGCTAGAGGCCTATAGAAAAAAATTCTCATATTCTTTCTTAATTCAACTGTTTCAAATTTTGTATATTAACTTGCAATATTATAATACAAATTTTAATTTATTTACTAGTTTAATTTACATTTTTATTCATCAAGTTGAAGAATACTATTTGACGCACATTTATTAAAATATCTTAATTATTATAAAAATAAAGTGCTATTTTTTGACCAAATAAAGTTGAAAATGTTTATTTAAAATATCAAATATTAACCTTTTCTTTTTAATTATAATAAAAATGTTAATTGGATGTACTCAATTTATAATGGAGAAGCTTGTATAAATAAAATTTATGTTATCTTATTTACAATTATATCAAGTAGCTTAGTTGGACAAATTTACTTAATTAAAGTTATGAGTTTTAAGTTTAAATCTTAATGAAAGTGAATTTGTTTTATTGACCAACAAAAAGGAACATAATAACCAAATATATTAAGAATACAGTTGATCACTTTTGTATTTTACTTTATTTGGAACGTCCGAGAGAGTATCTATATATATATATATATATATATATAATAGTACACTCTACTTGCAGTTCTAAATATATTTCTTACCAGTGGTGGAAGAAAGAACAAAGGGCCGGCAGATTCCGCAGGCCAATGGCCGTCATGGGCCTGAAGGGTTGTATAGAAGTGGATGGCTCTTCTCAGCGTAGTGGTTACTACTTCTTCCGTTATATCCTCTGTTTCTTTCAACTTGACTGCTGGTGGAATTGGCCCACTAGTGTTCTCCTTGGTGAGCTGCATGCATGCGTGGTTTTGCACATCACATGAAAGTGAACCAATATATATTATATAGTAATTCATATATAATCATAGTTAATTATGCAGTGTTTAATAGACTAAAAAAAATGAACATGAAAGAGAGAGAGAGAGAGAGAGAGAGAGAGAGAGAGAGAGAGAGAGAGAGAGAGAAAGATTATTACTTGCATACGCATTAATAGATCAGCACTTTGTTTGATTTGAAACCGATTCCTTTTGAACTCCTGGCGAAGACTTTCAACCTCAGCTCGTTCCTCCGGAGTTCCAGCACTTGGATCAAATTCCCAGTATTGTCGTCCGACATGATTATTAGTACTGGTTAACCATCTCTCATTTGGACCATCACCTTTCGCAATCTTCAGCTTCCACATTTGAATTCCCTGTTTATCAAATTGCTAAACAAATTAAAAGTCTCTTCAAAAAAAGAAAAAACCATCATCCATCACCACCTATCGTTCAAAAACCTATCAATGAGCAAACACCTCAATTGAGTCTTTCAAGTGGCCGGTCAATCTGATTCAATTGATTCCTTCATGTCAAAAATTTCAATTGAGCCGAACTCAACGTTAAGAGTCATTTGAATCAAACTTGCTACTTGAAGAACTCATTTGGGATTTTTACTACTCGAAGTACCAGACTAAAATTTTCTGACAACTTAGAGGAATATTTTTGTATTTCAACCAATTATTAAAAAAAAACACTTTTTCTCTATTAGCGAACTAGCTACAAAAAAGAAAAAAAATTATCATTATCATATATGTGATGAGATTAAGTACTTTAGAATGGATTTAACATTTATTATCTCTTTCATAACTTTAGACGTAGACAAAATATAAATTCAGTTTAGACAATCTTTTGAGAATCGGGGGATATATATGTAGGAGTTTCCTAGGATATCAAAAATTTGACAAAAAAATAGAGGAGAGTCCCTTTTTTCAAAGGTTTCTATTCTACGACTTTAACTTAGATTTTTTTTTCCTGTTATTATTTTTTTCATTCAGAAAACAACGTTAAGACAAAAACCAATTTGAGGACTTGTATAAGGGGATCAAAATTCAAAAATGTCTCTTAATGTTACTAGAAATACTTCCTAGTACCAAGGATCTAACTTTCATCTATCCTTAAACTTCATCAGCAGTGATATAACAGGCAACTTGTGCAGAATTAAACATAAATCCCCTGAAATAATCCAAGTGCAACAAAATGAAATATAAGAAATGAAAGTATATCCAATAGTATTACGTACCACCATAATTTCTTCATTTTCTTCTTAATGTAATAATATGATTGTTTCCTCTAAACCATATTCCTGTATACATTTTATTGATTACAGTGGCTAATTGCTAATGTTGTAAATTTTCTTCTGATATATATTTGTTTTGACGACACACGTAATTTGATGATGGGGAAAAATAAAGTCTTAAATACAAAGAATCAAGACAATATTATCAAGAAGCAAATGATAAACCAGCAAGAGAAGGATACAACATCAAAAAAAGAAAGAAAAAGAACTGACCAAATCTAGCATCCAAAACTAATTCAGATGTACAATTAAATCGACTTTCTCCCATAGCAAAGTAATTGGTGTTTTCATACCACATACAGACACTTTCAAGAGGTAAATTAAGATTATATATTTGCGTGCACATTGTTGTTTTACCATCTTCATGAAGCATGCCATACAGGATATCATACCGCTTTTGGAGACATAGGGGAGGGATACCTTGCATACTTTCTTGCTTCCCGTTATTTCTCTGTTTCTTTTCTCAAGCATCTTGTTCCAATAGGAGTAGCACATCGGATTTAAAGTATTGTAACTCCAAATTCAATGAGTATTTATATGATGGTCATATTTGTTTCTCTATCTCGACTTTTAAAGTTCCACATTGTCTAACAATATTAACTAGTCTTACTTTTGTTTTATAAATAGAGGAGAGTTAAAACACTATAAATTTTGAAGTAAATCATAATGGCCAAATGGAAGGGCCTAGCTTGGACTGGCCTGAGCTGGCTAACAGGCTTCCTGATCAAACCAAGTTTTCTGCTTATTTAATTTTTTTGCCTTTGCTTGGCCTTCTACCATTTGAGCTTGAACTTTGCTCAACTTAATCAATTGTCAAAGCTTGACAGTTCTAGAACAGGTCAGGTTTGTTTGTGCATGTCTAGTTTTAGCGAATACCAAAATTCATAGATAAAAACGTTACAGATAAATTGAAAGAATAATTTCACATTTCAGTCAAAAATAATATGCATGAAAAACTATGACTAAACAACAGAAGCATGTATATATGGACATATATTTATACATACCTTGAAAATAATGTAGTATTATGATAGAACTTGATGAAGAGTATATATCGCAGTTCTCACCATACAATAGAATATATATTACGTACCCTTTATATAGTGGGAGAGGATAAACAATGTGTGTTAAGTGGTTGACGGTTGGCATAAAGTTTTACCCTTCTTTAATACTACTACTATGCTTAAAAATGACATAAGTTGGTTTCTCACTTAATCGGTTAAGAAAGTTTGCTGGCAAAAATATAGAACAAGTCAACAGGAGAGAGAGATGCATATACTTTCAAAGGATGACATAAAGTTGCTTGTGCATTTAAGGTTTCCATCTTTTATTTTTCCTCGTTGTAGATTTATTTTGGCGGATAGAGGGTTAACAGATAGCAGTTCTTGTTAGGAAATAATATTTTCAAATAAAAAATTGATATTTTCACATGATTTCTCTAATATGAATAGTGAGTAAGTATCTTCTTGTGAAAATTGCATATAGATATACTTTATTGATTGTCAATCAATAGTTATTTTTAACGATGTTAAACTTAAGTTGTTGAATATGATTTTGGTGCAAAATTAATTATTTTATTTAATTTCATCCATATCTTTTGAAAAACAATATTTATGCTTGCTTGCTTGTTTGTTTCTTGGGGTGTAATTGATAAAATTATTATTATTAATTTTTTTTAGATCTTTGTACTCTTCTAATTTTTTGTCAAAATGGATTTTTGTTTGCGCGGGTGCGTAACAAAGCAAAAAAAAAAAAAAACTAAGTAAAATAATTCTAATAGATAAACATTATTAAATCATACCATTTTTTTTTATTTACATATATAAGGGTAATATAATAACATAGTTCAAAAATAATCCCTTCCATTTTCTACTTCTAAACTCATAAACAAGAGAAAATTTAATTAAAATCTCATTATATCCTTTCTTTTCTAAATCTCACAAACATACAATTATAATCCATTTCCTTCAGTTCTCCTAGCTCCTATACTTTTTCTTTTCATTTCATCCCTACATACGCTTTATTAAAATTTCCTTCTTTTATTTCACAAACATACAATTATAATCCATTTCCTTCAGTTCTCCTAGCTCCTATACTTTTTCTTTCCATTTCATCCCTACAAACGCTTTACTAAAATTTCCTTCTTTTATTTTTCCTCTTTATAGATTTATTTTGACGGGTAGAGGGTTAACAGTTAGCAGTTCTAGTAATGGTACGTACTTTGTCATCCACCTTATTCTGGATAAGTTTTGCTGGCAAAAGTAGGAATCAATTTTCAAAATGCTAATGGTTACGTAATTTTGCAATACTCCTTTTTCTAACATGAATGCCTATAGTATACTTTATATCTTTAAATTTTTTGCATATTAAAACTTAAGGTTTAATTGCAATTTAAACCATCAAACACCCCAAACCTGTGTACTTCATTCCCACAGATTTGGTGTTCACTTAATCAAACATTCATATCTAACTACCCAATCATAATAAAATTGAATAAATAAAACCTTCCCCATTAAAGGGTTACATAATAAAATCTCCTGTGTTGTTGTAAACCTTTAAATACAATCATTCAAATGCGGAAAATAAATAAACTTCATTACAACCATTCAATTGAAAACTGATAATAAAATATCATCATATTACAAGCCTTTCAATACTTGTTCATCTTTCCTTTCCCTTTATCGGTGCTAGGTACATCAACCTTCTCATCCTTAATCGTAATAGTTATATAAGCAAGAGAGTGAGCAAACAAAGCTCACTTGGAAACAACAATGAATGGAAAAAAATCTTTACAACAACTGTCAAATAATAGGCTCGATAGAAGTAAACAATATGAGTTATCAACATCCAAGTATATAACCGAGGGTCCTAAGACCACTTAACTATGTCCATAGTTATAAGTAATTTTTCAACTTAAACTTTAACAAATATAAGACTATAGGGACTCCTCGTACTTAGGGGGGATCAAATTTTCGATAAATGTATTGTGCACAAACATTTCAACGCTTAAGTTTAAATTACCCCTAATAATAGGGTTGTTCATCTCAAGATTTAGAGTACAAGTCCGCACTAAAGTGAGTTTGGTTTGGATACATTTCAAGGTAATTTGAATTCAACGAACATCAACTAAGGATTAGTTGAATAAAACTAATAACATCATATTATAGAATAATCGTAATTGAATCGATATGGTAAATTAAAATCATGCTTTAGGAATAATCTAATAAAGATACACCTTGAATAACTATAACACACCTTGCTTGAACAATATTAAGCCAAGGTTATTTAGAATTGAATACTAAGCATGCATAGCAATTTGAACGATAAAACTGCTCAACATTTGTATATATAAATTTGCATGCTAAACAACAAGTTAAATACAAGAATAACTTACTCAATATCAAAATTAAAGTTTTAGAAACCTCATCATTATATTGTAATCGAATTGGAAACAATAATTGGTTCAACAAGATAATGGATTAGAGAACTTGCTGCTTCTCATAGATTAAACCGAACAATTATCACAATATCCTATATACATATGTCATCATGACATAGTTAGTCACTACCACTTTACAAACATAACTAAGTACACTCATCATGTAAGATTTGATTTTAATCACATAATCACGCTACAAAAACAAGTTAATTGTTAATAACATGCTCATTCATGGTATAGAAATATCAAATCATAACTTAACAAATTCTACTATTAACACATAACAATTCCTTCAGATTTTGAGTACAAAAAGTACACTGTCGTACCATTCTCGCTTAACTCACATACTGCACAACATACAGCTTTATATCAGGTTCATACCACATACATGCAGGATGATGATATGCAAGTAATATGAGAATTAAACTACGAGGTCACAATACATATATATCAAGGCCATATGCAAATATATAAATGTATCAAGGTCAAAATGTAATGATAGTAAGGCTGCATCAGACTTTTAAGAGACACATTTTCTTCAAACAAAGATGAACAAAAGCCAATTTTGGCCTACAAGCTACTTTCTAACAGCCTAATTATCAAGTAATTCATATAGAGACTTCATATAAATATAATTCAAAGACTCTTAACATGTTTCTACCCATAAAACAACATAAACAACGAATTTAAAACATCCAATTTCACTATTTTTGATAAAAACTCACTTTTTGATGTTTTCAATGAAAATCAACACTGTGATTTTGTTTTTCAACCAAAACAGTTAATTCAAAGCACTTTATCAATATTTATACATACTCTATCAAATTCAATAGTCAATTTATCAACTAAACAACTAATTAACCCTTAATTTCTACCTTAAACTAAACCATATTCATTCACATAAACTCTCTGTAAAATAGTTTTCTTCACAAATTACATACATATCATAACTTCATTGACTATACTCATATATAACTTATGAAAATAGTTTTACAACACTAGTTTATCATATAAAGCCACATACATAATAATTAATTCAATTTCTACAAAGCTTTTATAGAGAAAATTGAGAGAGAGAGAATACAACTATAACTTTTGAAAAGAAAAACAATAATGAGTTTAGATGATACCTTAGAGTTGGAAGATAATGGCTATCCTTTGATTATCAAGCTTCTTCTCCCCAATTCCTTTATCAAATTCTCTAGCCTTCTCCCAATCCTCTCTCTTCTTTTCTCTCTCTAAAACTCTCTTCTTCTCTACCCTCTATTCTAATCTTACGATTAGAAATATAACGATAAGATATAATATATATTAATTATATAATATAAATATAAGTATAATCGATATCGCTTATACAAATTTTGAAAATCAAAAGCCATAAGGCTTGTTTGGTTACTTACTAAAAATATAATCATTTATTCCTTATGCCTTGTTTGGTAAAACATAATTAGATTAAAGACTTAATAGGCAATAGGCCTTGTTTGGCAAAAAAAAACTAATTAAACTCCTTTAAGTTATTTTAATAACTCCTTTATAAAAGGTTATTTGTCACACTTTTAATTAATTAAATTAATTCTAATAACAATTTATTAAATTACTTTAACACATAAATCAATACCACCAAATTATAATTTTCTATATAATTATAACTTTATTTAATCAACTAACACATCCTTTTAATTACAAATTCAAATTAAAATATAATAATTCATTTAATCAAAACTCTCAAATTTAATAATTAAATTAAATTAGAATAAAATAATTAATTTCCTTAATTATTTATTTAACAAATAATTAACCAAATCAAATCAAATTTGAACAATTACAAATTCAACCATAAACACATCCATTAAATACTTATATAATTCAACAAATATTTAATATAACAATTAAAAATTCGAATGTTACATCATTCCTCTTTACAAGGATTCTCATCCCCGTAATCACAATTCAAACAATTCATTCATCACATTCTCCCTACTTACAAAGATTCTCGTCCCTAGTAATCAAGACACAGATTTAAACAAATAACTCTGTGGTAATTCTTCATCATTTCAAATTTTCGAGTTCCCACGTAGCCTCTTCTCGACATCAGGTTTTTCCATATTACCTTCACGTAAGGTATCACTTTATTTCGAGCACTTGTTCTTTCCTCGTCGACTATCCGGATAGAACCTCTTCATAGGACAAGTCTTTCTCAAACCGCAATGGTTCGTATTCGATCACGTGCTTGTAATCGATTTATATGGTCGTAATAATCAAAACGTGAAAAACATTATGAATGTTTTGCACTTCTCGAGGTAGAGCTACCTCAGAAGCCACCTCACCAACTTTTCGCAAAGACTTCAAGGGTCCAATAAACCCTGCTTAGTTTCCCTTTTTACCAAATCAAATTTTTCCTTCCAAGGTGAAACTTTTAGGAAAACGTAATTTCCTACGCCGAATGCACGATCTTGTCTGTGTTGATCAACATATTTCTTTTTTGTCCGCCTTGAGCAAGCTATCAATCTTGTTCTCGATGAGTTTGACAACCTCAGCAGCTTTGTTGTACCAGCTCTGGTCCTAATAGCTTGACGCTCACCGACTTCATCCCAAAGATAAAGGAGTTCTCGCACCTCCCCGCCATATAATGCTTCGTAAGGCGCATGTCGATGCTTGCTGTGCGGTAATCGTTATTGTAGGCAAATTCCACCAACGGTAATTGTTCATCCCAACTTCCTTTGAAATCCATGACGCATGCTCTCAAAGATATCTTCCAATGTCTCAAATCGCTCGCTCACTTTGGCCATCTGCTTATGGATGATATGTCGACTCATTCGTAATCGTGTTCCCATACATTCTTGTAATCTCTTCCGTAAGTTTGATGTGAACCTCGATCTCTATCTCATATAATCGACACCGAACTCCATGTCTCGTCACGATCTCTTTAACATATAACTTTGCCAAATTGATCAAGATTGAATCTAATCTTTATTGGCAAAAAGTGTGCAGATTTTGTCAATCTATCCACTATCACCCATATCGCATCGTATCCTTTCTGAGTCGTTGGGAGACCTACCACAAAATCCATTATGATATGTTCCCATTTCCATTCCTAGATTCCAACGTTGAAGTAATCCGCTTGGCCTTTGATGCTCTACCTTTTACTCTCTAACATGTCAAGCACTTTGCAACGATTCTCGCAACGCCTCTTTTCATATTTGGCCACCAAAATGTCACCGCAAATCTTGATACATCTTCGCATTTCCCGATGATGAATCGAATATCTCGAGCTATGAGCTTCACAAGATGTCTTTTTAATATCTGTATCATTGGAACCCAGATTCGCCCCTCGAATCTTAGATTCCTTCAAGATCAACCTTGAATTTTTCCTCCTTCCTTCAAGTACACTCTCCTTTTTTTTTTTCGCATTTCCGATCCTCGCAATTGAGCGTTTTTCACTTTGTCCACCAAAGTTGACCGGCTTCCATCCGTATAAATTTTCATCGGATTCTTTTGGAAATTTGATTTCCAACTCTAACCTTGACATTGTCGAAATAAGCTCCTCCTTATCGCTAACAACATCAATTTTTCTCCGCTTTTCTACTCAAGGCATCTCAGAACCACGCTTGCTTTTGCCTCGATGATAAAAGATCTCACAATCGTAATCCTTTATCAATTCCATCCATCTCCTTTCACGATATTCAGTCTTTCGAGTGAAAATGTACTTCGACTCTTTTATGGTCCGTGTAAATCTCACATTTCTCCATAGAGATAGTGTTCCATATTTTTAAAGCAAACACAACCGCCGCCAACTCTAAATCATGAGTCGATACCCTTTTTCGTAGTCTTTCAATTGCCTTGATGCATACGCGCGCGATGACTTTTCCATCTCGCATAAGGACACATCCTAATCCTTTCATGTGAAGCATCACCTGTATACACCACAAAATTTCCTCATTATCCCGTAATGACAACACAAAAGCATATACTTAACTTCTTTTTCAATTCCTCGAAACTTCCTTCACACTTCTCCGTCCAAACAAATTTTACAGATTTCCTCAAAATTTGTCAACGGAGTGGCAATCTTGAGAAATCCGATAAACCGTCTCAGAATACCCCCGCCAATCCCAAGAAACTTCTTTACTTCGATGGAGTTCTTGGTTGTTCCCAATTTATCACAAATTTCAACCTTTGATGGATCCACTAAAATTCCATCCTTGTCAATTACGTGCCCAAGAAATTGTACACGCTCTAACCGTAATTCACATTTAGAGAATTTCATGCATAACTTTTCCTTTCTTAGCATCTCCAAATAAGTTAGACGAAGTGTTCCATGTGTTCTTCTTGAGTTCTAGAGTACACCGTAATATCGTCGATAAACACCACCACAAACTTGTCTAAAAATGGTTTAAACACCTCTGCTCATCAAATCCATGAACGCCAGGGGCGCTTTTGTCAAACCAAAAGACATCACCAAAAATTCATAATGTCCATACCGAAGTTCTAATGCCGCCTTCAGACATCCTCCTTCCTTACCTTCAACATGATACCCACTTCTCAAATCTATTTTTGAGAAATATCTAGCACCTTCAACCGGTCAAACAAATCATCTATTCTCTAAGCAAAGGATATTTATTCTTAATAGTGACTTTGTTTAACTCTATAATCAATGCAAAGACGCATCGACCCATCCTTCTTCTTTATTTAATAACACCGGTGTTCCCCACGCGTGACACACTCCTACCGAATGTATTTCTTGTCCAATAGCCTCCCGCAGCAGCTTGTACCATCGCCTTTCATCTCTACCGAGCCATTCTCAGATGGGGCTTTCGATATCTGAGCGGTTCTCGGCGCTAAGTCGATCACGAACTCAATTTCTCTGTCAAAGCGTAAGTCCCGCAAATCCTCCTAAACACGCCCACAAATTCCCTAACCACCGGTATTTCTTCCAGCTTTCACCCTTCTTCTTCACAGATCAACTATGTAAGCTAAATAACCCACACAAGCCTTTGACTCAACAATTTCTTGGCTCGCATAATCGCCGACATCTCTCATTTGTTCAGGCGATTTGCTACCATTGAAAACTACCTTTCGACTTGAGTCATAAGGTTTACACATTTCTTTTGGCAATCAATTATCGCCCCACAATCGAACAACCAATCCATTCCCAAAATAACATCAAACTCTCCAAGCCTAATCGGAATTAAATCTACCATCAAAATATTTCCTTAATATTCACCCTACAGCTTCTTGTATACGATCCCTAACAGAATTACTTCCTTATTCGCAATTTCTATGTTTAAAGGAAATTCAATTCTTCACTAGGCAATCCTAATCTCATAGCAAATTCATCGATATAAATGAGCAAGTAGCACCCTAATCAAATAATACATAAGCATCAATATCATTGATTGGGATAATACCGACACCACATCTTTTGATTGCACAACATCTTGCATAATCATGTCAAGGTTCTTGTTGGGGCTTATTTGTTGATGTTGGCCCAAAGAATAGTCAAATAAGACTCCATCACTAAGACTTCCCTTGTTTCCATTTACCTCACCAGATCTCTTCTTAGTAGCATTCACGAGCAAAGTGATCCTTGACCCGCATGTGAAGCAAACGCTCTTCTTAGGTTGATTGCAATTTAGGGCGATGTGACCCTCCCGCCACAAATAAAGCATACTCTGCTTCCCCATCAAGCATACACCCTTGTGAAACTTCCCGCATGTAGCACATGCTTCAAACTTCTTACTCACTGTTACCTCACCGATTTCCAAAGACCCATATTTCCATTCCACTTTCTTTTCAGATTATTGTTACCATTTCCACTACCACCAACTCCATTCTTAACCTCCACTTCATTCTTCTTCTTTTTCTGTTTTTGATTGAACTTGGTTACAACTCACCTCCACCTTCAAATGAGAATTGCCTTTTCCATTACGGTCAAGAATGTCTCTTCAATCGAACAAGGAAACCCTACTATACAACCAGTGGCTTCATTCCCTCGCTCAAATCTCTTTGCCTTGCGGCTCATCTCAGGCCGACTTGGTATGGCGCAAACCTCGCCAACTCGTTGAATTTCATGCATATTCTAACACCGCCATTGTTCCCTCGCTTCAGCTTCTAAAACCGCACTTCCAATCGACTCTTCAAACTCTCTCGAAATAGGTCTCAAGAACATCTCCTTGAACCTATCCCAAGCCATAACCCCGGTCCTCCTCGAAGTTTTATTGGCCTCGCCACCAATAACTAGCCTCTCGCTTTCAACATAAATGTTGCAAAAGCAGCTTTCTCGATCTTCCCTACTCCCGCAACATCTAACACCTTCTCTATCTCCATGACCTGTGTCCGAGCCTCAACCGTGTTCATGGACCCACGAATTTCGTGGTCCAACCGCCTTTGAAGTCCTTAAACGTTGTAGCTTGATTTTGTGGTTGGTTCTCATTGATTCTCAAGCAGCACACTGCCAAGAACGCCACCAAATTGCCGAATCTGGGGTTAACTTTAAAGATTATTGTTGTTGGTTCCTTCAAAGGGTTCTCTATCGGGGTGGTTGACGCCTTGGAGGCATTTTCTCGTTAAAAGTACACTCATTAGATTATTACTCAACTTATTTAAGTAATTTCTACTTAACTTGCCCCCATAAAAGTAATCACCACATAACACATAACACTTTGGATAAAAGAAGATAATAACTTTTATTCATACTTAATTCTTTGAAAACATCATATCAATAAAGCATCACCGCTATTTACATTATTTTCCTAACTACTAAAGTTTCAGACATCATCATCATACCCCATAGGTTACATAACACTTGGGATTAACATAAATCATAAATCAAGTACACTCCCTACGATGTCCTACTAAGATATCGTGATAGCCTTACGACGCCTTCTTTCCATAATTCGAACATGGTTCGTCGATCTAGTATGTACGATGGCAAAGTCTCAAACCGAATCGGATAACCCATGACCCGATCCCGAGCTCGATTAATCACCGTTGAACAAACACGCTATTCATTTCCTCGCATCTTCATTCTCTTTGCTTGTGCGCTCCTCTCGCTATTTTCGGCTCGCTGATCGCCTTCCTCAGACGCATCTTCTATTCTTGCCTCTTAGTAGATTCCTCTTCAACTTGTTCTTCAATTCTCGCAATCTCTCGCTCTCATTCGCTTCGCTCTCTCCTTCAAAGCAGTGAATCAACTTATCTTCAACATTGCTCGACGCTCTTCTCATTCCCGAATTTTGTCATCCTTCCGTGCTATCGAGGTCTCGTTGTTCAAAGAATCATCTCTTGTAACTCCTCGATCAGATCTTGAAGTTCTACATTGCGGCCATGCACCTCATCGTATATACTGGCCACCATCGAAGTTAAGTGGAATCCTTTCCTCCTCGTCCCTCTTCATCCGTCTGCGTGGCAACTCACAGGTCTTCCTCATCCTGCTTTACATCATCATCCTCATCTTCAACCACCGTAAGCAACGGGGCTGACTCCCGTGGAAGTAGTTGTTCCCAAACCACTTGAATGTCACGAGATTCCTCCTCTCTAGGCATCTGAGGTCCTTCCTCCCTAGCCTGACTGGATTCTCCGACATTAGCCATCCCGACAACAAGATTTTTTTTTTAGTTTTAGTTATTACTCGCACACTCACGAGCACATAAGTTGTAATCACGTAAAGACATAAGTGTTTTATTACTTCTTCCTTAAAACTCGATAAGAGTTTATCATTACTATCTTTGCAAAGGTTACTTCCTAAGGCTTTTCCCCCACCTAAGGTTCATAACCTAAGGCTTTGATACCAACTTGTGACACCCCCAAACCCAGGTACTTCATTCCCACAGGATTTGGTGTTCACTTAATCAAACATTCATATCTAACTACCCAATCATAATAAAATTGAATAATAAAAAACCTTCCCCATTAAAGGGTTACATAATAAAAATCTCCCAAAGTTGTCTAACCTTTAAATACAATCATTCAAATGCGGAAAATTAAATAAACTTCATTACAACCATTCAATTAAAAACCGATAATAAAATATTAACATATTACAAGCCTTCAATACTTGTTCATCTTTCCTTTCCCTCATCGTGCTAGGTACATCAACCTTCTCATCCTTAACTCGTAATAGTTATATATAAGCAAGAGTGAGCAAACAAAGCTCACTTGGAAACAACAATGAATGGAAAAATCTTTACAACAACTCACAAATAATAGGCTCGATAGAAGTAAACAATATGAGTTATCAACATCTCAAGTATATAACCGAGGGTCCTAAGACCACCTAACTATGTCCATAGTTATAAGTAATTTTTCAACTTAAACTTTAACAAATATAAGACTATAGGGACTCTCGACTTAGGGGGATCAACCTTCGTACAAATGTATTGTGCACAAACATTTCAACGCTAAGCGTAAATTACCCCTAATAATAGGGTTGTTCATCTCAAGATTTAGAGTACAAGTCCGCACTAAAGTGAGTTTGGTTTGATACATTTCAAGGTAATTTGAATTCAATCTAACATCAACTAAGGATTAGTTGAATAAAACTAATAACATCATATTATAGAATAATCGTAATTGAATCGATATGGTAAATTAAAATCATGCTTTAGGAATAATCTAATAAAGATACACCTTGAATAACTATAACACACCTTGCTTGAACAATATTAAGCCAAGGTTATTTAGAATTGAATACTAAGCATGCATAGCAATTTGAACGATAAAACTGTTCAACATTTGTATATATAAATTTGCATGCTAAACAACAAGTTAAATACAAGAATAACTTACTCAATATCAAAATTCAAGTTTTAGAAACCTTGCATCATTATATTGTAATCGAATTGGAAACAATAATTGGTTCAACAAGATAATGGATTAGAGAACTTGTGTTGCTCGTTGATTAAACCGAACAATTCGAATCACATTATCCTATATACATATGTCATCATGACATAGTTAGTCACTACCACTTTACAAACATAATTAAGTACACTCATCATGTATGATTTGATTTTTAATCACATAATCACGTTACAAAACAAGTTAATTGTTAATAACATGCTCATTCATGGTATAGAAATACTGAAATCATAACTTAACAGTTCTACTATTAACACATAACAATCCCTTCAGATTTTGAGTACAAAAAGTACAATGTCATACCATTCTCGCTAACTCATGTCAAGGCGGCCACACAATTATATCATGGTTCAAGGCTCATGACATGCAAGATGATGAATCATGCACATGAGAATTAATCACGAGGTCACGTCATGTATGGACCAGTAATGCATATGATAAATGTATCATGTAAGTCATAGTCACTGCATGTAATCAGAGATTTCTAAGCATACAAATTCAAGAATAAAGATGAACAAAAGCCAATTTTGGCCTACAAGCTACTTTCTAATGTAATTATTATTATCAAGTAATTCATATA
The DNA here is from genome assembly GCA_020205605.1 of Panax ginseng. Lineage (NCBI taxonomy): Eukaryota > Viridiplantae > Streptophyta > Magnoliopsida > Apiales > Araliaceae > Panax > Panax ginseng. The sequence continues at coordinate 58,529,660 of CM035131.1, read as the reverse complement.
GAGACTTCATATAAACATAATTCAAAGACTCTTAACATGTTTCTACCCATAAAACAACATAAACAACGAATTTAAAACATCCAATTTCACTGCTTTTTGATAAAAACTCACTTTTTTTTGATGTTTTCAATGAAAATCAACATCGTGATTTTGTTTTTCAACCAAAACAGCTTAATTCAAAGCACTTTATCAATATTTATACATACTCTATCAAATTCAATAGTCAATTTATCAACTAAACAACTAATTAACCCTTAATTTCTACCTTAAACTAAACCATATTCATTCACATAAACTCTCTCAGAAAATAGTTTTCTTCACAAATTACATACATATCATAACTTCATCGACTATACTCATATATAACTTATGAAAATAGTTTTACAACACTAGTTTATCATATAAAGCCACATACATAACAATTAATTCAATTTCTACAAAGCTTTTATAGAGAAAATTGAGAGAGAGAAATACAACTATAACTTTTGAAAAGAAAAACAATAATGTAGTTTAGATGATACCTTAGAGTTGGAAGATAATGGCTATCCTTTGATTATCGCTTCTTCTCCCCAATTCCTTTATCAAATTCTCTAGCCTTCTCCCAATCCTCTCTTCTTTTCTCTCTCAGAACTCTCTTTCTTCTCTCTCTACCCCCTCTATTCTAATCTTACGATATTAGAAATATAAACGATAAGATATAATATATATTAATTATATAATATAAATATAAGTATAACTCGATATCGCTTATACAAATTTTGAAAATCAAAAGCCATAAGGCTTGTTTGGTTACTTACTAAAAAATATAATCATTTATTCCTTATGCCTTGTTTGGTAAAACATAATTAGATTAAAGACTTAATAGGCAATAGGCCTTGTTTGGCAAAAAACCTCAATTAAACTCCTTTAAGTTATTTTAATAACTCCTTTATAAAAGGTTATTTGTCACACTTTTTTAATTAATTAAATTAATTCTAATAACAATTTATTAAATTACTTTAACACATAAATCAATACCACCAAATTATAATTTTATATATAATTATAACTTTATTTAATCAACTAACACATCCTTTTAATTACAAATTCAAATTAAAATATAATAATTCATTTAATCAAAACTCTCTAATTTAATAATTAAATTAAATTAGAATAAAATAATTAATTTCCTTAATTATTTATTTAACAAATAATTAACCAAATCGAATCAAATTTGAACAATTACAAATTCAACCATAAACACATCCATTAAATACTTATATAATTCAACAAATATTTAATATAACAATTAAAAATTTTGAATGTTACACCCTTAATGATTCATTATTGTCTTATTATGATTTCCTCTATGTAGAAATTGTTGTCCATTATTGAAACAAAAGAAGTAAGTTACTTAATATTTTGCACAACTTCAGTAATTGTTTCTGAATTTGCAATTTAAAAAAATTCAAATTTGATGTCCAAGAACCCTTCAAATATGCCTATGTTTATCTTTCATTTTTTAGTTGACACTTGAGCTATGTACCTCCTTGAACTTTGCACTAGCCACATACCTCATATAAGTTAATTAATTTATCCAACATGCATGGGTTTAGCTAGTAGTGAAATATTCTAAATTTTTTATCAAAATTTTAAATTGGTTGTACACATACATTATTTTTAGTTTCCAATATGGTTTGTAGTTTCTTTTATAATGATTTCATAATTAAGGTTTTTCCTTCCTCCATGCAATATTGTGGAAATCTCACTGTGTCTGCGGATAGATTTTTACATGAACTATCATTTAAGCTTCGGAAGGTCCCAAAATATAGAGCATGCGGTAGATGTTCATTGGAGCGTAGAAGATATAAAGAGCTCTCCTCTCCACAGTACACACTGGGTGTATAACCAGGATCGATGTCACTATTCATGATCGTCATACATACATGTTTCCCATCTAATCATGTCATTCATGTCTTTAATATTGGTTGTACTAAAACATTTGCAAGAAATACAATGTTTATCTATTCTTGATCAAGGGATATTTTAACATAAAATTTTAGTTCATGTTGAAGGATTTTAACCAATTATTATTATCTTTCTTGTGTCTTCGTGGGATTCAACCATCGTACATACGAGCAACGATCGAGTTTGGTGAAAACTCTTCCTCCTCATCCCCATCCGACTACGGTAGCTCAACGGGATCCTCTTCATCCATCTCTACCTCATCATCCTCATCAGGTAAGCCTTCCTGCTCAACTACAGTGACCAACGTAGATGACTCCCGTGGCAGTAGTTGTTCCCAAACCACCTGAATATCTCGAGGCTCCTCCTCTCTAGGCATTTGGGATCCTTCCTCCCTAGCCTGACTGGATTCTCCTACATTAGCCATCCTGACAATAAAATTTTAAGTTTTAATTATTAGTCATTACTACTCGACACTAACGAGCACATAGGTTACAATCACATAAGCACATAAAGTATTTTGTTACTTCTTCCTTAAAACTCAATAAGAGTTCATCACCACTATCTTTTCAATCTTCTATAAGGTTACTTCCTAAGGCTTTTTCCCACCTAAGGTTCATAACCTAAAGCTCTGATACCAACTTGTAACACCCCCAAATCCAGGTACTTCATTCCCACAAGATTTGGTGTTCACTTTCCATTCATTCATATCTAACTACACAAATATAATAAAATTAAACCATATCTAATAAAATTGTTGGAATTTGATTTCTCATTTGTTTTGGTTTTATATGGTTTTATGGGTTGTAATTTGAGTATCAGTAAGATAAGCATTAAGTTGTTGACCAATGTTTGGCATATTCATGTGCCCACTTTCTTCCCCTCGGTAGACCCTTAACACAATTTTAATTTCATTAACTCAAAGTTTTGATTCTACCAATATGCACTGCATGCACTCTAAATCTAAGCCATGGGAATTCACATTTATGTCCTTAAGACTTTTTCTCTATTGTTGTTTTCCTGTGTTCGAATTAACTATTTCTTGCTTTTATACTTCTATCATTTTATTAATTTCTAGGGTAATAGTTTTGGTATAATTAGGCTTCTAAATTTGCTATAGGATGATACATTGAAGAGAGCTGTTACAGTTTTCTATAAGAAACTGGCGACTCTTATAGTCAAATCGTTGACATATACATGTTAGACCTTTTTCACTTGTTTTTTCAAACAAATCTCACATAACATGAGCACACCAAAGAACAAGAACAGAAAAGGGACAAATAAAAATCCCGACATCGACAGGTGGCGACTCTACTGGGGACACCAGTAAGAGGGCTTAAGCCACTACTACAAGCTTTTCAAAACTGTTATATGCTTGTGTGTGAATGTTGCATTTACATTTTTTGATGAATGTGTACGAATTCATGTTTATTCACTGCACTGCAAAATATCTATCTGTGATATTAGTGCTTCACACATGACATCATTTTCATAAATGGTGAGACACGTTGTATGTGAATGTATGTTGTGTGGTTCCTGTACCAGGAGGCTATCCTGTCGGTGTTTGATTACTGGACTCGTAGGGAGACTAATTCCAATGAGGCTCTGGAAAGACACCACCCAGATTTGCTCCAGTTGAAAGATCAGATTAACTTGCCGTCAAGTAAATTGCGATGATCTGGGAACCTTTATGCCAAAAAGCCGCGAGAGTAACCTAAGATAGGTCAACCTCTGATAAACCAAACGCGGAGGAAAGTTTCTTCATGCTTACCATTCTCAATTACTTGTAAAAGCATTTACTTGTAAATATCATTTCATGTCAAATCCATCGTAATGGAAAATATGAAGAAATATGTGCACATTCATATTTAAAATTAACATGCTATCCTGTATTATAAAACAGCTAACGTCCGTTTTGCAGGATAATATTCCTAACACGGATACTTCACATAGCATGTAAACTTTTATATTATCCCTAAGACTAAACTACATAAGTTTTTTGTAGGGAAACAATTGGGCCTGTTACCCGCTCAAAATCCAAAAAGGCCACGAGCCTCTGACCAATCATGTCTTTTTCTCGACGATCCTAATCCTGCTTTCTCAAGAAGAATTTGATGGATTAAGTAAACAAATTATAGATTTGGCTGTTCTACTTAAAGAATTGCATGAGTCTACTCAGGGCCCAAAGATGCCTACACATACAGAATGTAAGACCCCAACTTTTATGAATAAAGAATAATTTTCTCGAAATATATTTTTGAATATTATGGTGTGGATTTGATATAATGTTATAGTTGTGGGTAATATTTACAAATTTTTCAAAGTAAGCAAGTGGTTATATAATATTCGATTGGTTGGTGAATATTCGCTTTTAACAGGAATATTCGTATGCATTTACACAATCATTAGTGGACCCTACAAAGAAAGTATTGTCGTAGTTAGAAAAACGGCGTAATTATCTTTTATAAAAATAACGACGAAAGTGTTACCGTTAAAAACTGTTAAACTACCCTTAGTAAAAGTATAGTAATATGCGTGGTTGCGATAAGTAGCCACACTATTGATTATTGATGCTTACGTGAGAAGTCACTCAGTTATACTCAATTATTACTACAATAATTGCTACATCATATCTCTCATATTATTGATTCAGTTATTGTCACAGTATCATCTGCATAATATGATATATTATTAAATCAATAATTGAGACGACAAAGTTATTCATATTATTAAATTGCAATGTTTACAATGTCTAGAAGTTATGTCATGGAGAGGTTTGGTCATCTAATTACGCGCCAATAAGGAGAAATCCTTATCAGAAAGCCCCCTCTTTCCTGGGAACGACCTGATTGTTAAATATTATGAGTTATAATATTAATGATGAATAAGTTCGTGTTGATTAAAGATGGAATTGATAGTTTCATTGTGTGGGAATTATTAGTGTTAGTGGAAATCAACATTTATTTCGATTATAATTGATGTCTGGAAGTTATCGGGTAATTAATCAGATAAATGAGCCAATTAATTGCTATTAATTCACATGATTATAACTATTTTTTCACATGTGTGTACTATTGATTCACATTCTTGTACTATTAGGGGAGTTGGTGCAAGATTGATAATACTTACATGACTAAGTTAAAAGTGGAGGTATAGATAGAGGTGCTATACTGTAATTCGTATTTTCACATGATTATAACTATTGATTAACATGGTCGAACTATTGATTCACATTATTTACTATTAGGGGAGGTGGTGCAAGTTTGATAATACTTGCAAGACTAAATTAAAAATGAAGAAAAAGTTGAAGGTATTATACTGTAATATTTTGAGCCCCAAAACGTGCAATTATCGAAACTATATTTTTCTATTAATAGAAGCTCATTATTCCTTCATTTCTCACCAATTCACTAAAGCTATAGAGCAATTATTATAGAGAGAAATTATAGAGAGAAAGAAGAAGAGAAGTCTGCTACCTCTCTACTTCAGTATCCAGTTTATTTCTAAGGTAAGGGGTATTATTTCTTTTGTATTCATGAAGAGAGCTTCTGTTATTCCATTCTTTATTATTATATTGGAATAACATGTCTATGTGAAGTACCGCATACATGGTCAAATTCTTCTGTTATTCCATTCTTTATTATTCTGTTGAAATATCCTGTCTGTGCGGATTACGCATGACCAAGTTCCATTCTTTATTATTCTGTTGCAATATCTTGTTTTGGTTAAGTATTACGCATGACACAGTTCCATTATTTATTATTCTCATTGGAATAACTCGTCTGCAATGCGGTCTATCGCATGCATGGTGAATTCTTCCATTATTCCATTCTTTATTATTACATTGGAATATCCTCATCGTCTGCATGCGGATATTTATGCGCGTGACCGGTGGAAATTCTTTATTATTTTGTTGGAATAACCTGTCTGTGCGGTCTATCGCATGCATGGTGAATTCTTCTGTTATTCCATTCTTTATTATTCTGTTGGAATAACCTGTCTATGCGGATTATCACATGCATGGTGAATGACCCTTCGTATTCATTTCTTATTAAATTATGGAAATGATCTGTCTACGTGGATTACCGCATGGCGGGTGAAAATCCATTTTCAGTTTCATATATTCTATGATACTCATTTGGTTAAAGTTTTGGCTTCTATACTCCATGAAATTAGTGGAATATCCTTGATATTTGCACTTCATTCAGTATCTTTTCATAGAAATATTCTTCTGAGCATTCTTGAATTTTACTCTATAAAGCAGTATCATGTTGACAATTTGGACATTATTAATTTCTGGATAAATTAAATTATAAATCTTTAAAATTTATCCTTGAACTTGTTTTATTGAATTATTATGTCATTGTCATCATCCTCATGCTTATATTATGATTAAAGTCATCTTTGGCTTACGTGCATAGATGGACTTGGTATGATTAAAACTAGGGATTATTCGGTATAATCATGACCGTAATGTGACGAATGATGTGGTAAAAGTCCTCATTGGCCTGTAGTTCATTGGTGGACAATTGTTGGTTTGATTATAACCAGGGATTATTCGGTATAATCATGACCATTGATGATTACATGAATATCCTTGGCCGTGGTGCAGGGATAATTTGGTTTATTTATTAAGCTGAGTCTCAGAGATAAAGTAGATATCATGCTCTACTTGACTCTTCTAATGGATTGCTTATTCCGATGCAGTTAAACTTGATGTCTATTGTATTTTATCACTTTAACATTGTTGAAGGCGAATGATAATTTATTCTGCATTATCTTAGTTATAATATTTCTTACTGGGCTAGTTGAGCTCACCCTTTCTTTCACTGTTCTCTTCAGGAAATGAGAATATAGCTGGGACGAGTCGGGGAACGGAGTGACAGTCCAGATGATAGCATTAGTAGTCCTCACTATTCTGTTAAATAGTGTGATAATAAATGTAATGAGGACTCCTTTGAGTGTCGATATTGTCTAGATGACAATATTCTTATTAAAACTCTCAATTTATGTTTTGTCGTATTTTACACGACAGTTGTATTATTAAGTTGTATTTGAATTTTGTACCATGTATTTGGCGACTCAAGATGGGTGATGTATAGCTATTTTGGGGCGTCCACATTTGGTATCAAAGCTTAGGGATATGATCCTCAACCGAGATGTGAGACAAGAACTAGGAGGGAGAGATGGGAATTCTTCGCTAGTATGACCTACCTAAGTTTATTTGGTATTTAAATTGGTCGGTCAGAGTATAGGGATAATATGTGATATGTTAATTAACCCTTGTTTTGTGGCAGTATTTGAAAATGGCATCCGGAAATATTGAGATAAGAAATGAAGCACGTGAGACCGTTGAGTCACCACAGATTAATACCGAGGATAATGTGCAATAGGAAGACAATAATCCTCAAGAAAACAACAACGATCAAATGATGAACGATGGGACATTAAGAGGTTTTCTGCAATTCATGCAACATCAGGCGAGGGTGGCTCCTGTCCAAAATGCAGGTGGAAACACTGACAACTCTCGGACGGTCACCGCTAAGCAGTTCAAGGAGTTGGGACCACCGGAGTTTTTTGGAGAGCCAAAACCACTTAAGGCAGAGACGTGGATAAAGCAGATCAACAAGATATTTGATGTCTTGGGATGCTCCGAGGAGCAAAAGGTTCCATTTGCCACCTTCATGTTATGCGGCAGAGGCATTCATTGGTGGGAATCAGAAGCGTACTCAACCTGCCGCACTAAAGATGTCTTGGGAGAAGTTCCAAGAACTGTTCAACGACAAGTACTTTCCTGAAAGTATTCGTCACATGAAGGAGGTAGAGTTCATAAAGCTTGAGCAAAACAATATGACCGTGGCGTAGTACGAAGCTAAGTTTGTTGAGTTGTCTCGGTTTGTGTCCCACTTAGTTGATAATGAGGAGAGAATGATGTGGGATGTTTCTAAGAGGTTTAAAACCCGAGATACCTTAATACCTTATCTCTCTCATAAACTATTTTTGTATTCAGATGTTGTGAATAGGGCTCAGTTATTGGAGCGCGATAATGAGTCAACCCAACCAAGAGAGCGGCAAATGACAAGTCGATAATACCAGTGGTTTCAGTTATCGAAGCGGTGACAACAAACGTGGAGGGAATCATCATGCCAGAAATGATAATCACTTCGGTGGTAATCATGGCCATGACAATAAGAGTGGACATTTCAAGAAGAGGAGATTCAACAAGGATGGAAACACGTCAGCACCAGCACCTGTTGTTAAGGAAGGAGAACGACCGCCGATCATATGTTATAAATGTGGAGGGGAAGGACACATAAGTCCAAACTGCATGATGCAGTCCAAAGCATGTTAAATTGTGGAAAAGAAGGTCACCTAGCCCGATTTTGTCGTGCACCAAAGTCAAGTCCAGTTGGGATGGAGGCATCAAAGTGTGTCCCAGACAAGACAAAACCGGTAGTTCAAGGGAGAGCGTTTGTCGTAACCTCCCAAAAAGCGAGGAATCCGAACGAGGTGATCATGGGTAAGCTAATCATAAACTCTAGCGAAGTTTATACTTTATTTGATACTGGTTCTACCCATTCCTTTATTTCTCCTACTTGAGCTCAACGTTTAAATTTGACTCCAGAGAAATTAGACTTTGACTTATCTGTTGAAACTCCGTTGGGAGAAACCTTCATTACATCCCCGATTTATATGTCTTGTTTGATTCAAATCGGTAACCGCACGTTACCTGTCGATCTTATTTCCTTGAAAATACTTGCATTTGATGTGATTTTAGGGATTGATTGGTTAACTACTCATCATGCTAAAATCGATTACTTTCGTAAGGTTGTTAGCTTTCATATTCCTAACCAACCTATTATGCGAATTCGCAACCAAACCACTAAAATCAATCACTGTCATATCAAGTCATAAAGCTATTCGTTTATTGAAAAACGGATGTCAAGCTTTCTTAGTCCATGTCACGGATTTAAATAAAAATACATTAGATTTGAATGGTATTTCTATTGTTAATAAATTTCCTGATGTATTCCCTGAAGAACTTCCTGGCCTACCCCCAGAGCATGAAATTGAATTTTGCATCGACCTTGAATCCGGTACAAAACCCATTTCCAAAGTCCCATATCGAATGGCTCCTATTGAACTCCAGGAGTTAAAAACCCAACTATAGGAATTGTTAGACATCAGTTTAATTCGTCCTAGTACGTCTCCTTTGGGTGCTCCTGTTCTATTCGTGAAGAAGAAAGATGGAAGTATGCGACTTTTTATTGATTATCGGGAGTTGAATCATGTCACCATCAAAAATAGGTACCCATTACCTCGTATTGATGATCTATTTGACCAGTTGCAAGGCGCCAAATTCTTTTTAAATATCGATCTTCGTTCTGGATATCATCAGTTGAAGATTAAAACTGATGACATTCCAAAGATCGCTTCGAACTCCTGCAGATTTTACATTATGAATTCCTAGTCATGTCTTTTGGATTGACTAATGCTCCTGCTGCCTTTATGGACATGATGAACCGAGTATTCAAGGAATATTTGGATCACTTTGTGGTCGTCTTTATTGATGACATCCTCATATACTCCAAAACCCATGAAAACCATGAGCAACACTTGAGGCTGATACTTCAAAAGCTTCGTGAAAACAAGCTTTATGCCAAGTTGAAGAAATGCGAGTTCTGGCTTGAGGAAGTTGCATTCCTTGGGCACGTAATATCAAATCATGGAATATCTGTTGACCCAGAAAAGATTGAAGCAATTCAAAGCTGGGAGCAACCTAAGTTAGTGACCGAAGTACGTAGCTTTCTCAGCTTAGCTGGTTATTATCGGAGATTCGTGGAAGGATTTTCTCGAATCGCTACTCCATTAACTAAGCTGACTTGAAAAGATACAAAGTTCGGTTGGAGCGAAGAATGTGAGAAGAGTTTTCAAGAACTCAAGAGGAGACTCATTTCAGTACCTGTTCTGATAATACCATCTGGCTCGGAGGGATTTGTCATCTACAGTGATGCTTCAGGCAAAGGGTTAGGATGTGTTCTCATGCAACATAGGAAAGTTATAGCCTATGCCTCTCGACTACTCAAAGAATATGAGAGGAATTATCCTACTCATGATCTAGAGTTGGCAGCAGTCATTTTTGCGCTTAAGATTTGGAGGCATTACCTGTATGGAGAGAAGGTGGAGATCTATACGGATCATAAAAGCCTCAAATATTTCTTCACTCAAAAGGAACTCAACATGCGGAAACGACGATGGCTTGATTTGTTGAAAGATTATGATCATACCATCTAATACCATCCTGGAAAAGTGAACGTAGTAGCTGAAGCACTGAGTAGAAGATCATATGCGGGCTCGAGTGCAATATTGTCAAAGCAAAGGCCCATTTTATATGGCTTGGAAAGGATGGAAATAGAGTTAAATAGGGACCCATGTGATGATGGCGAATATACTAGTAGGACCGACTTTAATCGATAAAATTAAAGCTGCTCAAGTTACAGACCTGGAGCTGATGCGTATGAGGAAGAAAGTGCAAGAAGGTGTTATTCCGGAAGCAAGAATCGATGAAGAAGGAATACTTCGAGTCAACTCCAGACTTTGTATTCCTAACGATTCTGACTTGAAGTATAAAATCATGATGGAGGCGCATAACACACCATTTGCAATCCATCCTGGGAGTACCAAAATGTATCGTGATCTTCGACATACATTTTGGTGGAGCAATATGAAGAGAGAGATAGCGGGATTTATCTCAAGGTGTCTAACTTGTCAACGAGTCAAGACAGAGCATCAAGTGCCAAAAGGTCCATTGCAACCACTTGAAATTCCAGAATGGAAGTGGGAGCACATTACCATGGATTTCGTTATTGGTCTTCCCAAGGTTTCTCAAGGAATAGATACGATTTGGGTCATTGTTGATAGATTGACCAAGTCTGCTCATTTCTTACCGATATGAGAAACTTATACACTTGAACGTCTTGCTAGTATGTACATTAATGAGATTGTAAGATTGCATGATATGCCAGTATCCATAGTTTCTGATCGAGACCCAAGATTCACTTCAAGATTTTGGGTTAGTTTGAAAAAGCTATGGGCACGAATTTACAATTTAGTTCGGCATATCATCCTCAAACGGATGGGCAGTCAGAAAGGACTATTCAAACTCTTCAAGATTTATTAAGACTTTATGTCCTTGACTTCAAGGGAAGTTGGGACAAGTTCTTACCATTGGTGGAGTTTTCCTACAACAATAGTTATCAAGAAAGTATATGCATGGCTCCATTTGAGGCGTTGTATGGAACAAAGTGTCGTTCTCCAGTATGCTGGGATGAGGTGGGTGAAGCAACGTTGTTGGGACCAGATTTTGTATGTATGACTACGGAAAAGATTCAAACGATCCGAAAACGTATAAAAACCTCACAAGATTAACAAAAGAGTTATGCTGATCTTCATCGAAAGGACGTAGAATTCAATATTGGAGATCATGTGTTGTTATGTGTTGCTCCATGGAAAGGAGTTACGAGATTTGGAAAGAGAGGAAAGCTCAATCATTGATTCATTGGCCCATTTTTAATCCTTGACCGAGTAGGAACTGTGGCCTATAGACTCGCCTTACCGCCAAGTATGTCTCGTGTTCATAACGTTTTCCACATATCTATGTTACGTAAATATATGAAAGACCCGAACCACATTATTGAATTAGAACCAGATGAGATAGAGGAAGATTTAACATATGAAGAGGTACTTGTTAAAATCTTGGATAAAAAGGATCATATTCTACGCTCTAAAGTTATACCTTAAGTTAAAGTTTTGTGGAAAAACCATGATTTTGAGGAAATGACCTGGGAGTTAGAATCTAAAATGAAATCAAGGTATCTTCACCTCTTCGACCCCAACTTTTATGAATAAAGAATAATTTTCTTGAAATATATTTTTGAATATTATGGTGTGAATTTGATATTATGTTATAGTTGTGGGTAATATTTACAAATTTTGCAAAGTAAGCAAGTGGTTATATAATATTCAATTGGTCGGGGAATATTCGTTTTAACAGGAAATATTCATATGACGGCACAATCATTGGTGGACCCCACAACGGAAGTATTGTCGTAGTTAGAAAACGACAGACTATATTTTTATAAAAGTAACGATGAAAGTGTTACCGTTAAAACTGTTAAACTACCCGGTAGTAAAAGTATAGTAATATGTGTGGTTGCATAGTAGCACACGGTATTGATTATTGATGCTTACGTGAGAAGTCACTCATTTATACTCAATTATTGCTACAGTAATTGCTGCATCATATCTCTCATATTATTGATTCAGTTATTGTCATAATATCATCTGCATAATATGATATATTATTAAATCAATAATTCAGACGACAAAGTTATTCATATTATTAAATTGCAATATTTACAATGTCTAAAAGTTCTGTCAAGGAGAGGTTTGGTCATCTAATTGTGCGCCAATAAGGAGAAATCCTTATCGGAAAACCCCCTCTTTCCTGGGAAGGACCTGGTTGTTAAATATTGTGAGTTATAATTTTAATGATGAATAAGTTTGTGTTGATTAATGATGGAATTGATAGTTCCATTGTGTGAGAATTATTAGTGTTAGTGGAAATCGACATTTATTTCGATAATAATTGATGTCTGGAAGTTATTGGGTAATTAATCGGATAAATGAGCCAATTAATTGCTATTAATTCACATGATTATAACTATTTTTTCACATGTGTGTACTATTAATTCACATTCTTGTACTATTAGGGGAGTTGGTGCAAGATAGATAATACTTGCAGGACTAAATTAAAAATGAAGAAAAAGTTGAAGGTATTATACTGTAATATTTTGAGCCCCAAAACGTGCAATTTTCGAAACTATATTTTCCTATAAATAGAAGCTCATTCTTCCTTCATTTCTCACCAATTCACTAAAGCTATAGAGCAATTATTATAGAGAGAAATTACAGGGAGAAATAAGAAGAGAAGTCTGCTACCTCTACTCCAAAGATCCGGTTTTTTTCTAAGGTAAGGGGTATTATTTCTTTCATTCATGAAGAGAGCTTACATTATTCCAGTCTTTATTATTATGTTGGAATAACTTTTGTCATCGCGAGGTACCGCATACATGGTGAAATTCTTCCATTATTCCATTCTTTATTATTATGTTGGAATAACTTTTACCTCATGCTAAGTCTGCATACATGATGAAATTCTCTTTGTTATTCCATTCTTTATTATTCTATTGAAATATCCTGTCTGCATGCGGATTACGCATTACACAGTTCCATTCTTTATTATTCATTGGAATATCACATGGGTGCGTATACACGCATGACTTGGTTCCATTATTTATTATTACATTGGAATAACTCGTCATGCGGCTGCTTATTTGCATGCATGGTGAATTCTTCTATTATTCTTTGGAATATCCTCGTCTGCAATGCGGATGACGCATGACTGGTTCCATTCTTTATTATTCGTTAGAATAACTCCGTCATCTGCGGTCTATCGCATGCATAGTGAATTCTTCTGTTATTCCATTCTTTATTATTCTGTTAGAATAACCTGTCTATCTGGATTACCACATGCATGGTGAATGACCCTTCGTATTCATTTCTTATTAAATTATGGAAATGATCTGTCTACGTGGATTACCACACGGCGGGTGAAAATCCATTTTCAGTTTCATATATTCTATGATACTCATTTGGTTAAAGTTTTGGCTTCTATACTCCATGAAATTAGTGGAATATCCTTGATATTTGCGCTTCATCCAGTATCTTTTCATGGAAAATTCTTCTAAGCATTCTTGAATTTTACTCTACAAAGCAGTATCATGTTGACAATTTGGACATTATTAATTTCTGGATAAATTAAATTATAAATCTTTAAAATTTATCCTTGAACTTGTTTTATTGAATTATTATGTCATTGTCATCATCCTCATGCTTATATTATGATTAAAGTTATCTTTGGCTTACGTGCATAGATGGTCTTGGTATGATTAAGACCAGGGATTATTCGGTATAATCATGACTGTAATGTGACGAATGATGTGGTAAAAGTCCTCATTGGCCTGTAGTTCATTGGTGGACAGTTGTTGGTATGATTATGACCAGGGATTATTCAGTATAATCATGACCATTGACGATTACATGAATATCCTTGGCCGTGGTGCAGGGATGATGTGGTTTATTTATTAAGCTGAGTCTCAGTGATAAAGTTGATGAAAATCTTTTTAAATCATAGAAGATAGTAGATATCATGCTCTACTTGACTCTTCTAATGGATTGCTTATTCCGATGCAGTTAAACTTGATGTCTATTGTATTTTATCAGTTTAACATTGTTGAAGGCTAATGATAATTTATTTTGCATTATCTTAGTCATAATATTTCTTACTGGGCTAGTTGAGCTCACCCTTTCTTTTTCACCGTTTCTCTTGTGAAATGAGAATATAGCTGGGACGAGTCGGGGAACGGAGTGACGGTCCAGATGATAGCATTAGTAGTCCTCACTATTCTGTTAAAGAGTGTGACAATAAATGTAATGAGGACTCCTTTGAGTGTGGATATTGTCTAGATGACAATATTCTTATTAAAACTCTCAGTTTATGTTTTGTCGTATTTTACACGACAGTTGTATTATTAAGTTGTATTTGAATTTTGTACCATGTATTTGGCGACTCAAGATGGGTGATGTATACCTATTTTAGGGGTGTCACACAAAATCCTCTACGTAAGGAGGAATTCAAGGTTTGGATAAAACAAATCCGGAACCTCAGTTGGATATGACCAACAAAGACCCTGAAAACACCCATCTCAAAGGAGATCCAGACACCGGTTATATCAAGAAGAAGGTCCTTCAAATGGAAGAAACCATCCGTTCTCTCAAGGGAATTGGAGCACGTGGGAGTGTTTCATATGCTGACCTTTGCATATTCCCTGGTGTTCATTATCCAGAGAAATTTAAAACCCCTGACTTTGAAAAGTATGACGGATTAGGGGATCCTTACACACATTTGAAGGTGTTCATTGGAGAACTTGGATCTTACACAGAAAATGAGAAGCTCAGAATGTAGCTGTTTCAGAAGAGTCTGACTGGAGAAGCCCGTTCATTGTATACCAGATTAGACAACTCAAAGATTCATAGCTGGGAAGAGCTAGCTCACGCCTTCCTTACACAGTACAGCTTCCAGTCTCAGATGGCTCATGACCGGTATCAGATTACCAAGGTCAAGAAATAGTCCAATAAGTCTTTTAGAGAGTATACTCAAAGGTGGAGGCGCCTTGCTGCTCAAGTTATTCCCTCTATGATGGAATGAGAAATGGTCATGACCTTCATACACATACAAGAAGCTCCTTTCTATGAGAGAGTCTTAGCTGGTATTGGCAAACAATTTTCTGAAATGATCAAACATGGAGAGATGGCTGAGATGGGGTTGAAGTCAGGAAAGATTCAAGACCTAGCTGCTCTTAAGGCAGTTGTTGAGCACATCTAGTCCAGAACTTATGGAAACCACCCCCGAAGGGTCCATAAAAAGAAAGAGGAAGATGTTTCCTTGATACTACAAGGTCAAAAAGGCAATCAGAATATGCCTATATAGAGGAGAAAGTACTCCCCTTTTCAAGCACAGTCTTCAAACCCTCCATTGCCTAAAGGTGGAGAAGGAAAGCGCCCTCGAACGTTCACACCCTTAGGGGACTCGCTTGAGAATATTCTTACTCTTCTTACTACTCATAAGAAAATCACGCATCTTCTTCCACCAGCCAACCCTAATGGGAGGGGTTTTAATGCTACTCGGAAGTGTGCTTATCATTCCGGGGCACCTGGACATGATACTCAAGTTTGTTGGGCCTAGAAACACAAGATCCAAGATTTAATAGACAATGGTGAGATCTTGGTTACCAAACTAGATCAACCTCATGTGCAAGACAACCCTTTTCCTCAACACAAAGAAGAAGAGGTCAATATGATTAGTTGGAGCAGTGGATAGAGTTCCAATTTTAATGATGAATCATCCCAGACCATCAAAGACGGTGTTTATTGATGGGATTACGTAAAGTTCCAATTTGCTATGGAACAAAAGATGAAAGTTCTTTGTAAGCAAGTTGAACAATTGGCAGAACTGGTGATCCATCAGCATCAAGTCACACGCCAATTAGTCAGCCAGGAGCATGCTTGTCTCCTTCCTTTTGTTATGAATGCTCCATCATCACCTTCAGAAAATGAAGCACTAGAGGACAAGGTTGCAAAGAGAGCAAGTGCTAAAGCCCGTCGGGATTTTGCCAATAGAAGGGAATTTACATACATGGGCTAACCTTGGAGGAGATATTTTAGATGTTAATCACCTTCCTTTTACCTCCAATTAATCCCCGTTCAAGATGGTTTAGCTCTGATGAAGTATGTCAATACCACTCACATTCTCGCGGTCACAACACAGAAGAATGTTGGGCACTCCGCCACCTTATTCAGAATCTAATTGACAGCGGTGTCCTGCAGTTGATAGCAATGACACTGTGCTACTCGAGAGTGGGAATACCTGTCCTACTAAGTGGAAGGGGCTAGTAGCAGTTATATCCACTGAGACTGATGAGACTTTCGGGCCATTTCCCATACAAGCAATTCAACTCAAAGGTAGTGATAATCCTTTGAAAGTGGCTGCACCAGAGCCAATTTGCTTACCATTCAGATATCATGTTATCAGCTTACAAAAAGTCCCATGGAAATATAGAGAAACTGAAGGATCCACGTCTCATACTACTACTACAGTGTCGAAGGAAAATCCACTGTATCCTCCTCAGAGGATGATGAAGCCTACCATAAAAGCAAAAGGGAAGATTCCCATAGAGAAGATTGAGAAATTCCTCCGCACTATGGGCCATAATGAAGCCAAAGTGGTTTTAAGCTTAAGAGAAGCTCCACATCAAATCTCAATACTGGACTTGGTTTTCTCTTCCGAGGATCACAGGAAGATCTTACTGAAGGTTTTGGAAGAAGCCTACTTACTGAAATCAGTGGATGTGGAAAAATTTCAACATCTGGTTGATCACATTTTTAACAACAATGTGATATCTTTCACTGATGACGACATATCGCCCGAAGGGTCCGGTCATTGCAAGACATTGCACATTGCAATTTTATCCTCCAGGTATATGTTAGCTGGAGTTTTGATAGACGAAGGTTCGTCTCTAAATATTTGTCCTTATGCCACTTTAGTGAAGATGAACGTCAATCTCAAACGGATCCGAAGTAGCCATACGGTTATCAAAGCTTTTGATGGATCCCGACGAAATTAATTCGGAGAGATTGAGCTGGCAATTGAGATTGGTCCCCATATATTTTGTGTATCTTTTCACGTCCTCAAGAGAGATTCAGGATACAACCTACTATTGGGGAGACCATGGATCCATATGGCTGGAGCCGTCCCTTCTACACTTTATCAACAACTTAAATACATTATCAACAATAGCCTAGTCACTGTCAACGCTGAGCCGGAATATCTTGAACACGGAAACATACCACACATCAGCTTCAATTCAGAAGTTGAGCCGACCATTTTTCATACTTTGGAAGTGAACAACACGCAATACCATCATATTGGAGCGCCACTTCCCGTACCCAAGATTTCTGCCGAAGTGATGGCAGCTACACAAGAAATGATATCATTGGGTCATCAGCCTGGACAAGGGTTGGGCAAAGATCATCAGGGTATTAAGCACCCTATTCAAGTGCCCAGTAAAACAGGAACAACTGGATTAGGCTATCCTGCTAGCTCCAGTTACAGGAATCCTCATAAGCACAAACAGATTCCTTCAACTTCTGCCATACGACGATTATCTCCACCTGCAACTCTTGAGCTGATACAGTCTCCCGTAAAGGTGCCAGCCCATGTTATGGCTATGCTATTTCCCAAACTAGTACCGGTTAAAGCAAAAGAAGTGCTGATTCCTGATCTTGAAGTGGAAGAGAGGGAACATAAATATAAAAAAGACATCGCCCTGATGATATCAGGCATATGCATCATTGTCCATGGTGATCATACAAATAGATACACCCCAGACGATGATTACCTAGATGTTATGGTCATCATTCGGGAGAAGGAGGACGATGACAGCCCCTCCATCATTGCAGTCCATCAGGACTTTACCATAGACAATTGGAGCAGCACTCCATGCATTGGTCGACAAGGGTAAAGCGGGTAGAAATTCCATCTGCCTTGTAGATAACTTTAACTGGTTATTTTTCTGTACAGTATTAGCAGTCGTTTTATCAGTACATGCTAAAACTTTGTATGATTAAACGATTTCATATATTAAGTGAAAACATATTTTGTTTCAAGACTCTAAATTTAGATGTGCCTGTACTTGCTGATGAGGTTCCTTTTTTTTATGTTGCTAAATTTAGACTGAAATAGAAAGAAAGAACAAAATACATGGGTCAAAAACCCCAACAGTATACCTCAGCCATCATAGGACATGCCCTATGATGGCTAAAGTAAACCAAACCTAGAAACTAGGGAACAAAGATCCAACCATGGAGCAAAGAAAAGACAATAACCAAACAAATTGGCAATGGAAAAAAACTTTTAAAGAATCCAAACTGCCAAACAACCCATCAGCCCTTTACCAGAAGCACACAGCAGCTCAGAACAACCAAGAGCTACACAACTCATAGAAGACAACAATGACCTTGAGAAACAAAGAAGCAATGCAAACGCCCAAATTTCAACGCATCATCGCAGCAAACCAACACAACAAGAGAAGACTGAAACACACCACACACGAAACCATCTGCCCAACACAGAACATATAGCATCAGTAAGAACAGGAAAACATCTTGAGCGGCCCGAAATAAAACATAGCGAGACCCAAAACGCAAAGAACAATACAAATTTCATCACAACATAATCTGCAAAGAATACAAATCGACTCAAATTGAAGGATGCACTCCAACAAATAAACCACAACAACAAAAAGTCACCTCGAAGCGGTGAAGACAACAAAGAGGAGCCCAAGCTGACTAGCCTAACTACACTGACTGTACTGACTGCAAAAAGCTTAGCAGACTAGCCCATAACAACCCAACAGATTTGCCCTAATCAAACCAGCAGAAGCCTAGCAAGCAACCAACAGATCCGACCTTTCATCCAAAACAAGTCACAAAACCTACAATGAGAACTTTGCTAGACAAGCCAAAAATCCAGAAACTAAAGTTAAACAATGTTTAAACTTAGCTGTCTAAACCCAGATCTATTTTTTAATTTCTGGAATTTAGAGTTTGTATGGAGTTTACACTTGAGCATTTGAAGTATATCAGCAACAAGATTCCGAATAGGAGTAGACTTATTTCTAAAAATCCTTGCATTACGTTCATTCCAAATACGGTATACAACCGCAGCAAACCCAAGATGAAGCAAGCTATGATAAAATTTAGGGCTAGAATAATGGATGAGATAGTCCGTTAGGGAACTCTAACTCCTACTAAATCCCCTCCACCCATAATGTCTAAAGACAGAAAGAAGGACTCTAAAAGAGTAATCACAATGAAAGAAGATGTGGTCAAATGTTTCCGTCTTAGAAGAACATAGAACATATAAAGAGTTAATAAGCATCCCAAAATTGAGCAACTTGTCCATGGTACGCAACCCTCGGTGAAAAGCCAACCAGAGAGTAAATGAGTATCTTGGGATCAGAATCTTATTCCACACTAACTTGTCCCAGATAATAGCAACACCCACCTGCCGAATTGAGTGCCAGAAAGTAGAAGCTTTAACCTCATTCGATTTAGTTGTCTCCCAAAGAATCTCATCAGGTCTTGAAGAATCACAGTGCCTAAGGAGATCGAAAGAATCTCTGAAGGCAATAAAGTTATTATGGTTCGATGAAGGAAGATGCCAAGAGGAATTTCTAATAATACTACTCACAGTAGCATTTGGGCCCAGACCAGAATTGATGATCAAGGAAGAGTGAGAACCCGAAGCTAAGGGAACCATATTAATCCAAGGATCAAATAAGAAGCTAGTAGACATCCCATTACCAATATGAAAGCGAATATATTTAATTGCAAGTGCTCTCAACTGCAGAACCTTTCTCCATATCCAAGAACAGTCATTAGGAATCTTCAAACCCCAAATTTTTTTTTGATTTAATATGATATTCTCTGACCCAACAAGCCCATAGCGAATTGGAAGTTGGGTTTACCACCCTCCACAGCTGAAGTAAGATCAAAGCAGAATTCCAGTCCTCCAATTTCTTGATAGCTAAACCACCTTCGGAGAAGGGGAGGGCTATTTTACTCCAAGTAACTTTTACTCCAAACTTCAACATAGAAGGGCCCTTCCATAAGAATCTACTCATAGTAGACTTAATATCTTTAAGCACAGCCGCTAGAAGAATGAAATGGGCAGACCAATACGATTGAATAACAAAAATAACTGATTTAATCAATTGTAATCATCCAGCATAAGAGAGAAATTTGTTAGTCTATGAAGTAATTTTGGTTTTTACCTTTTCTAAAAGTGGGTAACAATCAGCAAGGCAAAGCTTTGAGGTGAGCGGAGGCACCCCAAGGAATTTAGCAGGGAACTTTCCCACTTGAAAGCCCAGCCTAGTGAAAATAACCTTTGCAAGAGGAGAAGAAACATTGGAGAGAAAACACATACTCTTCGAACCATTAACGTGCAATCCCGAGAGAGAAGAGAAATGATCTAGGCAACATTTGATAACCATGATCGAATCAACATCACCATGACAAAAAATAAGAAGATCATTCGCAAAACAAAGATGAGAAAGCGAGAGAGACTTTGTTTTCCAATGGTGCTTAAAGTTAGGAGACCTTGTCTCCTTAGCCAAAAGAAGAGAAAGCACTTCCATAGCAATAACAAAAAGATAAGGAGAGAGAGGGTCTCCTTGCCGTAAACCCTTTGCCCCTTTAAAATAGCCACAGAGGGAACCATTCACCCTAACAAAAAAGAATGGAGAAGTAATACAGGCTTTTATCCAGTAAATTAACTTAGGGGGAAATTTGAAAACTCTAAGAGCATTTAGCAAGAATTCCCAAGAAACAGAGTCGAAAGATTTCCGAAGATCAATTTTCATGGCACACCTAAGTTGCCCATAAGACCTATGATAGTTCCTGAATAACTCTTAAGCCAACAAAATGTTATCACCAATCCTCCTTCCCGGAACGAAAGCAGACTGGCTAGGAGAGATTAAGGTAGGGAGAAGAACCTTTAGCCTAACAACAATGATCTTTGAAATGAATTTATAAGTTGTGTTACAGTAAGAGATAGGCTGATAGTCACTCATAGACGAGGGATTTAGAACCATTGGAACAAGAGCAATGGCAGTGGAGTTGGTACCCCTAAGTAGACATCCCTGTTTGAAGAAGGATTGAATGGCCAGAGTAAAATCTCTACCAACAATATCCCAAGCAAGAATGAAGAAATTAACATTGAAGCCATCAGGGCTAGGGCTCTTGTTTTTCTTCATGGACTTCAAAGTGGCCAAAATTTCAAGATCAGAAATATCTCTCTCAATTATAGAAGCTTGATCATCCGAGACAGCAGAAGTAACAAAAGGTGCCAAATCCGGGAAGCTTGAATCCCCCACCCAAGAGGAAGTGCCCAGCAGGGAACGAAAGTGTTTAACAACAATAGATTGAATATCCTTCTGCTCAGTACAAAGAACACCATCCACATTATCAATAGCAAGAATTTTATCCTGATTCCATCGGTTCTTAATTTGATTGAAGAAATACCTCGAGTTTTTATCCCCATCCTTGAGCCATTGGATTCTCGATTTTTGCTTTAGAAACTTTTCTTCACAGCTAAGAGCATACCAAAGATTCTCAGAATGAAGTCTTTGAGCCTTTAGGAGAGAGATATCAGTTGGGTTATAGGAAACCGCATTCTGAGAAGCATGAAGAATGTCTCTAGCCTTAGCCATATTCGAAGCAAGATTACCATTTTCTTTATTCAGATTGGAGAGAGCCCCTTTAACCGACCTAAGCTTGCCAGCTAGAGACTGAAGAGGATCCCCAGGAACAGAAATATTCCAAGCAGATTGGACAATCTCATGAAAATTTCCAAGCTCACCCAGGAAATTGAAAAATTGGAAAGGCTTGGGGAATCTCGGTAAGGATAGACCAGTTTGAACAACTGTCGGACAGTGATCAGAGAGATCACGAGGAGTGAAAATAGCCTAAGAGTCATGAAACTTATGCAGCCACTCACAATTAACCAAAACCCTATCCAGCTTTTTGATGAGAAGTTTTGTGTCACTAGAATTCCACCAAGTGTGCAGAGGCCTGATAGCACGAAGATCAGAAAGGAGTAAATCCATAGAGCATTCCAAGAAGTCCTACATACCCCCAGACCAGGATACATCCCCTCCCATAATGTCAGACACAAATAGAACCTCATTAAAATCTCCAAGAAGACACCAAGGTAAATGAACAGAATGACTTAATGTCTACAGGTCTTTCCAAAGATCCTTCCTCTCAGAAGGAGTATTTAACCCATAAACAAAAGTGACAAAAACTGAATAGAGGAAGCAACAGATAAAACTAAGCAATGCATATACTGAGAAGAGCTAGAGACAATATTTACAGTCCAAAGAGAAGGATCCCAACCAACCCAAATTCTCCCATTCACATGAAAATCATAATTAAACTTCCAAGTCCATTTACTACGAATGGCTTTGGAAATAGATATGGATTTGGGGCATTTGACTCTAGTCTCAACTAGGCCAATAAAAGATATTCTATGCTTACACAAAAGAGCAAGGACACTATCCTGCTTGGACTTCATATTTACACCTCTAATATTCATAGAGCAAAAATTAACCATAACATTAAAATTTAAGCTGGGGCAGGCCTCCCCCCTCCTTTAATCTTTTTCTTAGAAGACTGGCCGAGTTCCAAACTCGCACGAGCTTTTGCCTTAAGATCACGACCTGCCTTTTCATATATCATCTTCAGCTTACCTACTAGAGGATTTGGTGAAGGGGTGCAGTCTGAGTCAGAATGACCTTCTAAAACTCCACCAGCATCAGCAATAGGAAGAAAGGTATTAGAGCCACCAACCAAGGAGGGATCAAGAAAAGGAATATGCTTTTTAGGGCCTTTAGTCACCAGGGTCCAATTATCAGATGTAGCAGCAGGATCATTAACAGATTTTGGGAGATTAGGAATAGCTAAAGGAAAGTCCGAGGAAGCGGCAAAAGAACCATCATTTGATTTTTGAACTTTAGGCAGCCATTTGTAGTTTGCCTTTGGGCAGCGAAGAAGAGAGTGCCCAAAAGTTTTATAATGAGAACATATTTGAGGTCGGTTTTGGTACTCAACTTTAACAGCAACAACCTTATCTGAATTTGTTTCCTCATCAAGAAAAACCACATCAAGCGAGCTTGGCAGATTCGAGGATGGAGTTATCTCAACACAAATCCTAGCAAAATTCATAGGCTCTAATTTTTCTGTAATTTTGTCCACCATAAGTGGAACACCAACCCCGCTTGCAAGATAACTAAGCCCAACAGAGGACCAATAAGACTTGGGAATATTGAAGAATTTAACCTAGATAGGAGCTGTTGTACATGTGTCGAATTTGAAGCCCATGCCTTCCTTCCATTGTTTAAGGCAAATCTACTTATTTGAAATATACCAAGGGCTAAGAGCAAGAACATTCTCACGGTCTTTAGGTTTTGCAAATTTAAAGATAAAGTAACCACCCTCTTGTAAGAAAA
The DNA here is from genome assembly GCA_020205605.1 of Panax ginseng. Taxonomy (NCBI): domain Eukaryota; kingdom Viridiplantae; phylum Streptophyta; class Magnoliopsida; order Apiales; family Araliaceae; genus Panax; species Panax ginseng. The sequence continues at coordinate 58,505,964 of CM035131.1, read as the reverse complement.
CATTCTGTAAGCCATATTTATCCCACAGTTTATGCACATGTTCTTCCACAAGCTTAAAAGGCAATTTGGAATGCATAAAACCACCCACAAGATAAGAATTCCACAGAGTATTACCTTGAATAAGAATCTCAGATGGAGGTCTAATAAGGACTGACCCATTTTCAGAGGAAGGTGGGGAATGGGGAAAAAATTAAGTTTCAGCAATGGAGCAGCTTGGGCCACCACTTTGCTCCACGATTTCACCCCTGGAGAGCCCCCATCAGCTACAGGAGCAGGGCACTCCCCTTCTTCTAAAACAGACCCATCACCTACGAAAACCGGATTAATAGGGACTCCACAAGGGGTCGGGCCAGGGCCAGTCGACATAGCCAAAGAGGAACTCAGTGGACTTTTAGCAAACATGTTGTGTTCATTAACTAACCGAACAGATTTTCCTTAGTTCTGAAGCTTCTGAAGCAAATAGCTTTGCCAAAGCTAGTCTAGGGCTGCAGGATGGTACCTTCATTGAGGTACCATTCTATTGGAATAACCTGTCGATGCGAAGTACCGTATGCATAGTGATTTCTTTTGTTATTCCATTCTTTATTATACTCAGTTGGTTAAAGTTTTGACTTCTATACTCCATGAAATTGGTGGAATATCCTTGATATTTGCGCTTCATCCAGTATCTTTTTGTGGAAATATTCTTCTGAGCATTCTTAAATTTTACTATACAAAGAAGTATCATGTTGACAATTTAGACGTTATTAGTTCCCGAATAAATTAATTCTTGAACTTGTTTTATTGAATTCTTATATCATTGTCATCATCCTCATATTTATATTTTGTTGAAAGTCATTTGTGGCCTGTAGTGCATAGATGGACTTGGTATGAATATGACCAGAGATTATTCGGTGTAATCATGACCGTAATGTTATAAATGATTTGGTAAAAGTCCTCATTGGCCCGTAGTGCATTGATGGACAGTTGTTGGCATGATCATGACCATTGATGAATACATGAATATCCTTGGCCCGTAGTGCATGGATAATTTGTGGTTGTGATACTAATGAATATCCTTGGCCGTAGTGCAGAAATGACGTGGATTATTTATTAAGCCAAGTCCCAGTGATAAAAGTGATGAAAAACTTTTTAAATCATAAAAGATAGTAGATTTTATTCTCTACTTGACTCTTTTAATAGATTGCATGTTTCGCTGCAGTTAAACTTGATGTCTATTGTATTTTATGAGTTTAACACTGTTGAAGACTAATGATAATTTATTCTGCATTATCTTAGTCATAATATTTCTTACTGGGCTAGTTGAGCTCACCCTTTCTTTCACTGTTCTCTTCAGGAAATGAGAACGTAGCCGAGACTAGTCGGGGAACGGAGTGACGGTCCAGATGATAGTATTAGTAGTCCTCACTATTCTGTTAAATAGTGTGACAATAAATGTAATGAGGACTTATTCTGAGAGTGGAAGACAATATCCGTATTAAAACTCACAGCTTTCTTGTTGTGTATTATAGATTGCATTTGTATTCTGTACCATGTATTTGGCGACTCAGAATAGGTGATTTATACCTATTTTGGGGGCGTCACAATTGGTATCAAAGCCTAGGGATATGATCCCTGGCTGAGATGTGAGACAAGAACTAGAAGGGCAGAGACGGGGAATTCCTTTGCTAGTATGACCTACCTAAGTTTATTTGATATTTATTTGGTTGGTCAGAGTATAGGGATAATATGTGATATGTTAATTAACCCTTGTTTTGTGGCAGTGTTTGAAAATGGCATCCGAGAATGTTGAGAACATCAATGGAGCACATGAGACCGTTGAGTCTCCACAGATTAATAATCAGGATAATGTGCATCAGGAAGGCGACAATCCTCAGGCAAACAACAACACTGACCAAATGATGAACGATGGAATGTTCCGAGGCTTCATGCAATTCATGCAACATCAGGCGAGAGCGGCTCTTGTCCAAAATACAGGTGGAAACACTGGCAACTCTCGGACGATCACCACCAAACAGTTCAAGGAGCTGGGACCACCAGAGTTTTTTGGAGAGCCAAAACCACTTAAGGCGGAGACGTGGATAAAATAGATCAACAAGATATTTGATGTCTTGGGTTGCTCTGAGGAGCAAAAGGTTCCCTTTGCCACCTTCATGTTGCAGGCGGTAGGTAGATTCTTGGTGGGGAATCAGAAAGCATACTCAACTCCACGCAGATTGAAGATGTCTTGGGAAAAGTTTCAAGAATTGTTCAATGACAAGTACTTTCCCAAAAGTATTCGTCACATAAAAGAGGTAAAGTTCATCAAATTGGAGCAAAACAACATGACCATGTCGCGAAGACGGGCCAAGTTTGCCGAAATTTGTCCGGTTTAAGGTCCCATTTGGTTGATAATGAGGAGAGAATGACGCGAATGTTTCTAAGAGGTTTGAAACACGAGATACGTCAATATCTTATCTCTCATAAACCGTGTTTGTATTCGGATGTTGTTAATAGGGCTCATTATTGGAGCGCGATAATAAGTCAACCCAACCAAAAGAGAGCGTGACAAAAATGATAATACCGGTGATAATACCATCAAGCGGTGATAATAAGCGTGGAGGAATCAACATGCCAGAAATTATAACCACTTCGTGGTAATTATAATGGCAGCAATAAGAATGGACATTTCAAGAAGAGGAGATTCAACAATGATGGAAAGACGTCAGCATCAGCACCTATTGTTAAGGAAGGAGAACGACCACCTATCATATGCTTCAAATACGGAGGGGAGGGACACATCAGTGCAAACTATGCAATGTCATCCAAAGCATGTTATAATTGTGGAAGAGAAGGTCACCTAGCCCGATTTTGTCGTTCACCGAAGACAAGCTCAGCTAGGATGGAGGCACCAAAGGACGCCCCAGAAAAGTCAAAGCCAGTAGTGCAAGGGAGAGCGTTTGTCGTGACCTCCCAGAAAGCAAGAAACCCGAATGAGGTCATCACGGGTAAGCTTATCATAAACTCTAGCAAAGTATATACCTTATTTGATACCGGTTCTACCCATTCCTTTATTTCTCCTACTTGCGCTCAACGTTTAAATTTGACTCCGGAGAAATTGGACTTTGACTTATCTGTTGAAACTCCGTTGGGAGAAACCTTCATTACATCCACTGTTTATAAGTCTTGTTTGGTTCAAATCGGTACCCTCACATTACCTGTCAATCTTATTTCATTGAAAATACTTGCATTTGACGTAATTCTAGGGAATGATTGGTTAACCACTCATCATGCAAAAATTGATTGTTTTCGTAAGGTTGTTAGCTTTCATATTCCTAATCAACCTATAATGCGAATTCAAGCAACCAAACCATTAAAATCAATCACTGTTATTTCAAGCCATAAAGCTATTCGTTTATTAAAAAATGGATGTCAAACTTTCTTAGCTCATGTCACGGATCTAAACAAAAATACGTCAGTTTTGAATGATATTTCTATTGTTAATGAATTTCCTGACGTATTCCCTAAAGAACTTCCTGGCCTACCCCCAGAGCGTGAAATTGAATTTTGTATTGACCTTGAACCTGGTACAAAACCTATTTACAAAGCCCCATATCGAATGGCTCCTATTGAACTTCAAGAGTAAAGACCCAACTGCAGGAATTGTTAGACATCGGTTTCATTCGTCCTAGTACTTCTCCTTGGGGTGCTCCTATTCTATTCATGAAGAAGAAAGATTGGAGTATGCGACTTTGTATTGATTATCGGGAGTTGAATCATGTCACCATCAAAAATAGGTACCCATTTCCACGTATTGATGACCTGTTTGACCAGTTGCAAGGCGCCAAATTCTTTTCAAAGATTGATCTTCGTTTTGGATATCACCAATTGAAGATTAGAACCGATGACATTCCAAAGACGACTTTCAGAACTCAGTACGGGCATTATGAATTCCTAGTCATGTCTTTTGGATTGACTAATGCTCCTGCTGCCTTCATGGATATGATGAACCGAGTATTCAAGGAATATTTGGATCACTTTGTGGTCGTCTTTATTGATGACATCCTTATTTATTCCAAAAGCCGTGAAGATCATGAGCAACACTTGAGGCTGATACTCCAAAAGCTTCGTGAATATAAGCTTTATGCTAAGTTGAAGAAATACGAGTTCTGGCTTAAGGAAGTAGCATTTCTTGGGCACGTGGTATCAAGTCATGGAATATCTATTGACCCAGCAAAGATTGAAGACATTCAAAGCTGGGAGCAACCTAAATCAGTGACCGAAGTACGTAGCTTTCTCGGCTTAGCTGGTTATTATCGGAGATTCGTGGAAGGATTTTCTCGAATCGCTACTCCCTTAACTTAGCTGACTCGGAAAGATACAAAATTCGGTTGGAGCGAGGAATTTGAGAAGAGTTTTCAAGAACTCAAGAGAAGACTCATTTCAGCACCTGTTCTGACAATACCATCTGGCTCGGAGGGATTTGTCATCTACAGTGATGCTTCGGGCAAAGGGTTAGGATGTGTTCTCATGCAACATGGGAAAGTCATAGCCTATGCCTATCGACAAATTAAAGAATATGAGAGGAATTATCCTACTCATGATCTGGAGTTGGCAGCTGTTATCTTCGCACTTAAAATTTGGAGGCATTACTTGTATGGGGAGAAAGTGGAGATCTTTACGGATCATAAAAGCCTCAAATATTTCTTCACTCAAAAGGAACTAAACATGCGACATCGACGTTGGCTTGAACTGTTGAAAGATTATGATCATTCCATCCAATACCATCCTAGAAAAACGAACGTGGTAGCTGACACATTGAGTAGAAGATCATATGCGGGTACGAGTGCGATATTGTCAAGCAAAGGCCCATTTTGTATGATTTGCAAAGGATGGAGATAGAGATAAAAACTCCACGGACCCACGTGATGATGGTGAATATACGAGTAGAACCGACTTTAATCGATAAAGTTAAAGCTGCTCAAGCTATAGACCTGGAGCTGATGCGTATGAGGAAGAAAGTACAAGAAGGTGCTATGTCGGAAGTAAGAATCGATAAAGAAGGAATACTTCGAGTCAACTCCAGACTTTGTGTTCCTAACGACCCTGAGTTAAAGTATAAAATCATGATGGAGGCGCACAATACACCGTTTGCAATCCATCCTGGGAGTACTAAAATGTATCATGATCTTCGACATACATTTTGGTGGGGCAATATGAAGAGAGAGATAGCGCTGTTTATCTCAAGGTGTATAACGTGTCAACGAGTCAAGACGGAGCATTAAGTACCAAAAGGTCCATTGCAACCACTTGAAATTCCAAAATGGAAGTGGGAACACATTACCATGGATTTCGTTACTGGTCTTCCCAAGGTTTCTCAGGGTATAGATGTAATTTGGATCATTATTGATAGATTGACCAAGTTTTCTCATTTATTACCTATACGAGAAACTTATACACTTGAACGTCTTGCTCGTATGTACATAAACGAGGTTGTAAGATTACATGGTGTGCCAGTATCCATAGTTTCTGATCGAGACCCAAGATTCACTTCACGATTTTGGGTTAGTTTACAAAAAGCTATGGGCACGGATTTACAATTATATTGGCATATCATCTTCAGACGGATGGACAATTAGAGAGGACTATTCAAACTCTTGAAGATTTATTAAGACTCTGTGTCCTTGAATTTAAGGGAAGTTGGGACAAGTTCTTACCATTAGTGGAGTTTTCCTACAACAATAGTTATCAAGCAAGCATTGGCATTGCTCCATTTGAAGCGTTGAATGGCAGAAAGTTTCGTTCTCCAGTATGCTGGGATGAGGTGGGTGAAACAACGTTGTTGGGACCGGAGTTGGTATGTATGACTACGGAAAAGATTCAAATGATCCGACAACGATAAAAAACCTCACAAGACCGATTAAAAGAGTTATCTTGATCTTCATCGAAAGGACGTGGAATTCGATATTGGAGATCATGTGTTTATTACGTGTTGCTCCATGGAAAGGAGTTACGAGATTTGGAAAGAGAGGAAAGCTCAATCCTCGATTCATTGGCCCATTTTTAATCCTTGATCGAGTAGGGACTATAGCCTATAGACTTGCTTTACCGCCAAGTATGTCTCGTGTTCATAACATTTTTTATATATCCATGTCACGTAAATATGTGAAAGACCTGAACCACATTATTGAGTTAGAACCGGACGAAATAACATAAGATTTAACATATGAAGAGGTTCCTGTTCAAATCTTGGATAAGAAGGAACATATTCTACGCTCTAAGGTTATACCTCAAGTCAAAGTTTTATGGAGGAACCACGATGTTGAGGAAATGACCTGGGAGTTAGAATCTAAATTGAAATCAAGGTATCCTTACCTCTTTGACATACCAGGTACGTACCCTAATTTCGAGGGCGAAATTTCATAAGAAGGGGAGATTGTAAGACCCCAACTTTTATGAATAAAAATTGAATTTTCTATAAATATCATTTTTAAATATTATGGAATAAATTTGATATAATGTTATAGTTGTGGGTAATATTTATAAATTTTGCAAAGTACGCAAGTTGTTATATAATATTCGATTGGTTGGGGAATATTCGTACGACGGCACAATCATTGGTGGACCCCACAACAGAATTATTGTCGGATTGAGAAAATGACAAAAATATTTTTAGGAAAATAACGGCGGAAGTTTTACCGTTAACTGTTGAAACAGTCGGTGTTAAAAGTACAGGAATACATGTGGTTGCATAGTAGCACACAAAATTGATTATTGATGCTTACGTGAGATGTCATTCAGTTTTATTCAATTATTGTTGATATTTTATATATTATTAAATCAATAATTGAGATGACAGAGTTATTAATATTATTATTTGCAATATTAACGATGTCTAGAAGTTCTGCCAAGGAGAGGTTTGGTCACCTAATTGCGCGCCCAATAGGGAGAAATCCTTATTGAAAGCCCTCTTTCTCCGGAACGACACAGTCGATTAATAGTGTGAATAATAATAATGATGATGAAGTTTTGTTTTATTAGTATTATTAATGTAATAAAACAAAAAGCTTTTATATAAAATAGAATACTTTTATAAAGTTATTCGTTTTATTAGGCTAATAGTAAAATCTTTTATATAAAAAATGTAATACTTTTATAAAGTTATCTGTTTTATTAGACAATAATTAGATTATATTATATTTTATTATGCATAGTGTTTGCATAGTGCATGCATAGTGATTTCTGTTGATATTCCATTCTTTATTATTCTGTTGGAATATCCTCGCATTGCGTATATATACGCGCGACCGGTTCCGTTATTTATTATTCTGTTGGAATAACCTGTCTATGCAAAGTACCGCATGCATGGTGATTTCTTTTGTTATTCCATTCTTTATTATACTCAGTTGGTTAAAGTTTTGACTTCTATACTCCATGATGAAATTGGTGAAATATCCTTGATATTTGCGCTTCATCCAGTATCTCTTCGTGGAAATATTCTTCTGAGCATTCTTAAATTTTACTCTACAAAGAAGTATCATGTTGACAATTTGGACGTTATTAGTTCATGAATAAATTAATTTTTGAACTTGTTTTATTGAATTCTTATATCATTGTCATCATCCTCATATTTATATTTTGTTGAAAGTCATTTGTGGCCTGTAGTGCATAGATGGACTTGGTATGATTATGACCGACCGGATTATTCGATTGTAATCATAACCGTAATATTACAAATGATGTGGTAAAAGTCCTCATTGGCCCGTAGTGCATTGATGGACAGTTGTTGGCATGATCATGACCATTGATGAATACACGAATATCCTTGGCCCGTAGTGCATGGATAATTTGTGGTTGTGATACTAATGAATATCCTTGGCCGTAGTGCAAGGATGACGTGGATTATTTATTAAAATTGAGTCCCAAATGATAAAAGTGATAAAAAACTTTTTAAATCATAAAAGATAGTAGATTTTATTCTCTACTTGACTCTTTTAATAGATTGCATGTTCCTCTGCAGTTAAACTTGATGTCTATTGTATTTTATGAGTTTAACACTGTTGAAGACTAATGATAATTTATTCTGCATTATCTTAGTCATAATATTTCTTACTGGGCTATTTGAGCTCACCCTTTCTTTCACTTTTTCTCTTGAAATGAGAATGTAGCCGGACTAGTCGGGGAGCGGAGTGACGGTCCAGATGACAGTATGAGTAGTCCTCACTATTCTGTTAAATAGTGTGATAATAAATGTAATGAAGACTTATTCTGAGAGTGGATATTGTCTAGAAGACAATATTTGTATTAAAACTCACAGCTTTCTTGTTGTATATTAAAGATTGTATTTGTATTTTGTACCATGTATTTGGCGACTCAGAATAGGTGATGTTACCTATTTTGGAGGCGTCACACCAGACATCAATTATTATCGAAATAAATGTCGATTTTCACTAACACTAATAATTCCCACACAATGGAACTATCAATTTCATCTTTAATCAACACGAACTTATTCATCATTAATATTATAACTCTCAATATTTAACAACCAGGTCGTTCCTAGGAAAGAGGGGGCTTTCCGATAAGGATTTCTCCTTATTGGCGTGCAATTAGGTGACCAAGCCTCTCCTTGACAGAACTTCTAGACATTGTCAATATTACAAATAATAATATGAATAACTTTGCCGTCTCAATTATTGATTTAATAATATAACATATTATACAGATGATACTGTGACAATAATTGAATCAATAATATGAGAGATATGATGTGGCAATTACTGTGGCAATAATTGAGTATAACTGAGTGACTTCTTACGTAAGCATCAATAATCAATACCGTGTGCTACTATGCAACCACGCGTATTACTGTACTTTTACTACCGAGTAGTTCAACAGTTTTAACGGTAACACTTTCACCGTTATTTTTATAAAAAGATAATTACATAGTGCTTTCTTACTACGATAATACTTCCGTTGTGGGGTCCACTAATGATTGTGCCGTCATACGGATATTCCCCTGACAAAAAAGAATATTCCCAAATAAACGAATATTTTATAACAACTTGCATATTTTGCAAAATTTTTCACATATCACCCTTAACTTTAACCTTTTATCAATTTAACCATTTACTAAATAGAATAATTATAAGAAAATTGAATACTTTCATTTCATAAAATTCGGGGTTTCACAATCTCCCCTCCTTATGAAATTTCGCCCTCGAAATTTACGTACTTGGTAGTTCGAAGAGATGAGAATACCTTGTTTTCTATTCGGATTATACCTTCCCGGTTATTTCCTCTATATCATGATTTTCCCATTGCTCATCTCTTGTATTTCAGATATCATTCTAGAATACATCTTCAAAACAAAGGTTAATTGATATGCCACATATTATCCCTATATTCTGACCGACCAATTAAATATCAAATAAACTTAGGTAGGTCATACTAGTGAAGGAGTAACCCGTCTCTCCCCTCCTAGTTTTAGTCTCACATCTCAGCCAGGGATCATATCCCTAAGCTTTGATACCAACTGTGACGCCCCCAAAATAGGTATACATGGCCCATTTTGATTCGCCAGATATCATGGAACATAATACAACTATAAACTTCTTTTATACAACTGTCGTGTAAAATATGACAAAACATAGCTGAGAGATTAAACAAGAATATTGTCTTCTAGACAATATCCACACTCAATGGAGTTCTCATTACAATTATTATCATACTATTTTATAAAAATAGTGAAGACTGCTAAAACAACCATCTCAGACCATCACTCCATTCCCCGACTCATCCCAACTATGTTCTCATTTCCTGAAGAGAACAATGAAAGCAAAAGGGTGAGCTCAACTAGCCCAGTAAGAAATATTATGACTAAGATAATGCAGAATAAATTATCCTTAGCCTTCAACAGTATAACAACTGATAGAATACAATAGACAACAAGTTTTAGATCAACAACTACAGCGGAACAACAATCCATTAGAAGAGTCAAGTAGAGCATAATGTCTACTATCTCCTCTAGATTAAAAGTCCATCGTTAATATTTCATTCCTGTAATACTTATCAACAGTTCTTTGTTATACACAAGACAAAAAGAACTCTCATCACCTGTCTTCACCTGAACCACCAAAGATTATAGTTAAATCCATAATTCATAATTATAATCATGTAAATCAACAGTTTCTCCTTGCCACAAAGGCTTAATAGAACGTTTACTCAATATCCTTACCCCAAAGGCTAAAGATATTCAAATGTAATAACAATGATCATACCAATCAGTTGTCTACCTTTGCACTACGGGCCAATCAATCAATTGTCTCATCGATTGCACTACTACTTAAAGACATTCAACTGTTAACTAATGGTCATGATCCTGCAAATCACAATATCGAATTATCCCTGCACTACGGCCAATGATATTCGTTAGTATCATCAGTGGTCATGATCATGTCATACACCTGTCCATCTTTGCACTACGGGCCAAAGCTTTCAATCAACAGTTCGTCTTTGCACATAAGCCAAAGATATATAATTGTAAAATTAATAATAAACAGTCCATCTTTGCACGTAAGCCAAAGATATACAATCATAAAACCAATAATCAACAATCCATCTATGTATGTAAGTCAAAGATGACTTTCATCACAATATAAGCATGAGGATGATGACAATGATATAAGAAATACTCAAACGCAATCAAGGATAAATATTAAAGACTTTAAATTTATCCAGAGTTTAAAAATATTCAAATTGTCAACATGATACTGCTTTGTAGAGTAAAATTCAAGAATAATATTCATGTACCAAAAATAATTTGGACAGAAAAGAAATATATTTTTTGGGAAAAGAGTACCCTGTGAATAGTACTTTGTGAATAGTACCTCGTGAATAGTACCCCAGCATGAAAAGTGTCCCGAATACCTGAGTGAATAATACTAGAGTGAATAGTAATCGGGTGAATAGTAATATGTGAATAGTAACTTGTGAATAGTACTCCGACATAAAAAGTACCCCGAATACCCAAGTGAATAATACTAGAGTGAATAGTAACTGGGTGAATAGTAACCCGTGAATAGTAACTCGTGAATAGTACTCCGACATGAAAAGTGCCCCGAATTCCTGAGTGAATAATACTAGAGTGAATAGTAACTGGGTGAATAGTAACCTATGAATAGTACTCCAGCACGAAAAGTGCCCCAAATACCCGAGTGAATAATACTAGAGTGAATAGTAACTTCGACACAAAAGGTAGAAATTCTACAATAAAATTCATACCAATATTCTGGCATAATGATATTAAAAGAAATAATATCATTTACGAAGAAAATAACATCCCTTGAACGGAAATAATATTCCTACGAATATTGAACGAAGATAATATTCTTTATGAATATTGAACGAAAATAATATTCATACGAATACGAAAAATAATATCTCTTCAGAATATGAAATAAATAAACCCCTTATCACAATAATATTACCCCTTACGAATATTGAACTAAAATAATATTCCTTACGAATATTAAACGAAAACAATGAATATTGAACGATAATAATATTCATATGAATATGAAAAATAATTTCTCTTCAGAATATGAAAAACATAATAACCCTTACCTTAGAAGAAGACTGGATACTGGAGTAGTGAAGTAGCAGACTGCTCTTCTTCTTTCTCTCTATAGCTTCTCTCTCTATAATTGCTCTTGTAAGTCTCAGTGAATAGGTGAGAAATGAAGGAAGAATGAGCTTCTATTTATAGAAAAATATAGTTTCGATAATTGCACGTTTAATTTAGGGCTCGAAATATTACAGTACGGATACTTGCTCAATATAAATTTGAGTAAGGTTAGAGAACTTGCCTTAAGTGTAGTTTATCCATGTTATTAACTCAACTAACTCAACACTTTCGAATCCTATTTATAGCGTATTATAAGATCAAGATATTCATTAGCTAACACAGTCTTTAAAAAAGCTTGACACGATTCATGTAATACCCGAAAAAAAAAATATATATTAAATAATAAAAAAATTACAGTTTTATAACTTATTAATTGGATTTTGTCATTTATTTTGGGTCAAAGTGGTCATTTAATTTATATGGACTAATAAATATTAATTAGTGTGGATAAATTAAAATTTTAAAATTTGGGCCTTAAAAACTAATTTAGTTTAATTTGTATGTGGGCAATAATAAATCCTATTAAAAATAGGAGAGTGAATAAGATATATTAATTAATAAATAAATAAGTACTAAACCTAATCATATAAGAAAGCCTGATACGAATTGAAAAAAAAAGGAGAGAGAGAGAAGCTAATGGCTGCGTAGCAAAAAGAAGGAAGAGAATCTCAGAATTTTTTTTCTTTTGATCAGGTAAGTTAGTAAATTAATAATACAATTGTAGTAGCTTTGCATTATGTTGAATACACTTAACTGGTTTAGTTCTTCAATTGATTCAAGGTAACACTCAGTCATTTGATAGGAATTATATGTTCGGTAAAATTTTTTAAAATTATTATCATATAAGTGTATAAATTGGATTTAAAGTTGCTATTAATTAATCAATATGCATATCCTATATCATAAGCAATGAACTTGGGCTATTTATCAATCTGCTAGTGCTAGGATAAGGAACATTGGTATATATATATAATAATTTAGTACTTAGGAAATTAACTGTAATGTGAAACTAATTAATTCATTCGTTAAAATTTATAAATTTTATTTAATAATAAATTTAACAGTATTATGTTGTTAATGGTTAGATTTGTAATAAAATCTTATTTTATTATTAGATCGGACGGAGGGAAATTAAGGAGTATATTTCGAATATAATTTGGGCATTGCATTATCAATTCTAGGTACGGATTCCGTACTCTTTCAGCGAGACTCTTTTGTTTTTGATTTGTTCATTTCGTTATTCGTTTCAAAAATTTAGTATTGCCTCTCATAATTATTTCTTGTCAATTTATTGTGATAGCCTGTTTTGGCATTTATATTAGAACTCCTATTTGTACTCTTTAGATTAGTGTATTATGTCTATAAATTTATTTTGATATTTGTAGTAATGTGCATGTTAATATTTTTGGAGACTTTGTGTTGATATCTCGTTTCAGTTTAACATGTACATGTTAGAATCCCTTTGTTGTGTCGCATGTGTTGTGACATTATATTTTTGTTAGAATACCGTAGGGTATACCTGAGCTATAACCACCTGTGGGGGTACCACAGGCATGTCCTCTTGGCACCGAGGAATAACACCTTCCGTGGTGGTGCGATCAGTCCACGACGTCTCTGTTTTGTGCTCCGGTGGGAGTTGGCCATTTGGTGTTTTATTGTGGGAGGCGTATGGGTTGACCCTAGTTTTCGGTTCTGTTCTGTTCTGTGGATTGGTGATGTTTGTGCCAAACACGCCTTCCGATTTTACATGCATTGTGTGGCATTATTTGATTTGCCTATGTGGGATTATCTGACTTGCCTGTGTGGCAAGGTATATTTCTGTTTTGTTCTGAGCTCGGTATGAAATAATACCCAGCCATTTGATTCAGCCTATTATTTCGTTGTGTTAGTTTTGTTCGTTTCGTTTCAGTTCGTTTCGTTTCATTTCATTTAATTGAGTTAGTTATTTCAGTTCATTATTTGTATTCTATATCCGTACTGGGCATTTGGCTCATGCTGTGTTTTTCTTCCGGCAGGTAATCAGGGGGATCAAGGGCAAGTGTGAGGAGAGCTCCCTTCATTCCAATGGTTTAGAAATATTCTGTTTAGGCTTGATAAGTCAATTTATTTAGTATTGTAATAATTATTTTAGATTGTGGTTTGAGCCAGTGTGACATTTATTATGGTTTGTCTTATGAGATTTAATTATTATGAGACTATTCTTTTGTGGCTTTGAGCCTTGCTATTAAATTCATCAATTTTTTTATGTTTTAAGTAACCTCTCTTTCTATTTCGGAAAGGGGGTGTTACAGAGTTGGTATCAGAGCTTAGGTTCTTTCATGTAGAAAACCTATTTAGGTTTGACCTGTGAGTTATGGGTAGACTTCTGGGTTAGGTTTTTGTTCTGTTTAATTTTTTTTTTCAGCTATTATATCAGCTATATAATTTGTCTTTAATCTGCTTTGTTTATGTTCGTACTGTCTTTCTTAGATGGCTCGTAGATCCGCCAGAGTTGCTGGGAGGCAAGGCAACAATAGGGAGGGTCAGCCCAATGAGCAACCTAATGAAAAGTTTAATGCTCAATTGGCTACCTTGGTGAATCAGGTGGTGAACCAGGCTTTACCTCAGTTGGTGGCACAGGTTGTACAGAAATCAGTGAACATACCGAAATTCTGAGCAGAGAATCAGGAAATAATGGTCCGCATGAAAACAAAGTGGAAGAGAATGTAGATGGTCATGATCAGCTGATGATTCCGATGTATGTATGGTTGGAGAGGTTTCAGAAGCAGAAACCACAGGCATTCAGTTCAGCTCCGACTCCAATTGATGCAGAGAATTGGATTGCTCACCTAGAAAAGATCTTTGATGTGTTGGGGTGCTCGGATAATAAGAAAGTATTGCTTGTAGTTTACAAGCTAGAAGGGGATGCACAGAGGTGGTGGAAAGCGATAAAAACAACAAAAGGTGATGGTTATGTTGAAACGCTTGGTTGGGTGGAGTTTTGTGAGGTCTTTTATCAGCAATATTTCCCAGATACGGATAAAGAGGCCTATGCCAGAGAGTATTTGTCTATTCGACAGAAATATGACGAGTCCATCATAGATTTCATGACGAGGTTCACTAGGTTGGCAGGCTTTGCGGGAACCTCAGCAGGGACTGCAGCAGAACAGGCGGAGAAGTTCAAGTGGCGGATTCATTATAGGTATCACAACATCTTATTAACAACAAGTTTGCGAGGCGTGTCGTGATGGCCAATCGCGCCAAGAATATTGAGATGGAGAGACGGGACTTTCGATCTTCTAAACCTAAGAAGAGTCGAAAGAGGGACGAAGATGACCAGCGAGTCAAACTTGGTCAAGACAGGGAAGAATCGGGGTGGTCGATTATAACAGAACCGTGGTGGCCAGCAGGGGTAGTGGCGTGGCCAAAATCAAAACAGGGGTTATCAGCAGATGCCTCAGCAATTGTAGAATCATCAACTGCAGCTACCTTGGCATGGTCAAAATCATCAGCAGTGGCAGAATCGTCAATAGGGGCAGAATCAGGGTCGTTATCCAGGACCAGCTGGTGGGGGTAACCCGAATCTCATTCCGATAGCTCCTTGTGGGGTTAATCATCCGGGGAGGTAGTGCCACAGACTCACAGGTGCATGCTTCCTGTGTGGATAAATGGGTCATATTGCTAGGGATTGTACCGGGCCACGTGGTAATGGTGGAGGTGGTGTTAATGGTGGCAATGGAGGTCAGCGTCAGGGTGGTTGAGTGTTTGCCTTGACGTATAATCAGGCAACAGGTGCACCAGGTACTGTTTCTGGTACTCTTTTAGTTGGAAATCGTGAGGCATCTATTTTATTTGATACGGGTTCTACTCATTACGTTGTTGCTCAGCCTTTTGTTCGGCACCTTGGTGTGCCATCTCAGTTATTAGATTCTGTTATGTCTATTGCTACTCCGATGGGGACTTCGGTTGTTATTTCTGATTTGTATCGAGGGTGTCCGATCGGTTTTGGGGATAAGATTTGTAGGGCTAATCTTCTTCCGATGAGTATGTACGATTTCGATGTCATTCTTGGGATGGACTGGTTGGATAAGCACCATGCCACTATCGATTGTTAGGTGAAGAAGGTTATATTTGGAGATGTGGAGTCTCCAGAATTCATGTTTCAGGGTTCACAGCCGAGTAGAGTGGTGAAGTTAATTTTAGCTTTGAAGGTTGGAAAGTTGGTGGCAAAGGGTTGTGAGGGATATTTAGCGTTTGTCAAAGATACCTCTAAGGGTGAGTCTCGTATTGAGGACGTTTCAATTGTTCGTGACTTTTTAGATGTGTTTCCTGAGGAGTTGTCAGGGTTTCCACCACAGCGGAAAGTGGAGTTTGCTATTGAGCTTGTTCCTGGTGCGGAGCCTATCTCTAGGACGCCGTATCGGATGGCACCGTTGGAGTTGCAGGAGCTAAAAGAGCAGTTGCAGGAGCTTTTAGATCGTGGTGTGATTCGGCCGAGTGTTTCATCGTGGGGTGCTCCGGTCTTGTTTGTAAAGAAGAAGGATGAGTCTATGAGGCTGTGTATAGACTACCGAGAGTTGAACAAGATTACCATCAGGAATCGGTATCCATTGCCAAGGATTGATGACTTGTTTGACCAACTTCAAGGGGCAAAGTATTTTTCAAAGATAGACTTGAGATCGGGTTATCATCAGTTGAGGGTAAGGGATGAGGATATCCCTAAGACGGCTTTTCGAACTCGATATGGGCATTACGAGTTTCTGGTGATGCCATTCGGGTTGACTAACGCTCCAGCGGTGTTTATGGATTTGATGAATCGGGTGTTCAGGGAGTACTTAGACCAATTTGTTATTGTATTTATTGATGACATTTTGATTTACTCCAAGTTTAAGGAAGAGCATGAGGAGCATCTTCGCACAGTGTTGGGGATTTTGCAGAAAGAGAAATTGTATGCTAAATTCTCTAAATGTGAGTTTTGGTTGGAGCAGATTGCATTTTTGGGCCATGTTGTTTCTGCTGATGGCATTAAGATGGATCCTGCGAAGATTGAGGCTATCACTAAATGGCCGAGACCTACTACGGTGACAGAGATTAGGAGTTTCTTGGGTTTGGCAGGGTATTATAGGCGGTTTGTGGAAGGGTTTTCCTTGCTTGCCTTACCATTGACTCAGTTGATGAGGAAGGGCACGAAGTTTGTGTGGAATGAGGAGCGTGAGAAGAGTTTCGAGGAGTTGAAGAAACGACTTGTGATGACTCAATACTTGCATTCTTTGTCGAGGATAGGAGGTTACCAGTTTTATAGTGATGCTTCTAAGAAGGGATTGGGGTGTGTTTGATGCAACACAATGGGGTGATTGCTTATACTTCTAGGCGACTTAAACCTTACGAGGTGAATTACCCCACACACGAGATGTGGAGTTAGCGGGTGATCTTTGCCTTAAAGATTTGGAGGCATTATTTGTATGGAGAGACTTGTGATATCTTCACCGATCACAAAAGTCTTAAATACATCTTCACTCAAAAGGAGCTCAACATGAGGCAGAGGCATTGGTTGGAGCTTCTAAAAGACTATGATGCTAGAATTCAGTATCACCCGATGAAGTCAAATGTGGTTGCAGATGCTCTTAGCCGAAAGAGTTCAGGAAGTGTAGCAGCCCTTATTACACAACCTCAGCTTATTTCGGATATGGAGCGGCTCGAGTTGGATTTATATGTACGAGGTTCAGATGGGCATTTGGTGGGTATGAGAGTGGAGCCCTCTCTTATATTGTGGGTCAAAGAAGCTCAAAAAGAAGATGTGGAGTTGTGGAGTATGACGCAAAATTTAGAGGAGGGCAAGCAGCCCGAGTTTTGTATTGATGACCATGGTGTGATTTGGTTGGGTGAGCGGTTGTGTGTACCGTCTGATCTAATCATTCGGGAGGCAGTGTTGGCTGAGGCTCATAGTTCACCATTTTCTATTCATCCAGGTTCTACAAAGATGTATAGGGATTTGAAGAAGAATTTTTGGTGGAATGGGATGAAACGAGACGTGGCTGAATATGTTGGGAAGTGCCTCACTTGTCAACAAGTGAAGATAGAACATCAACGAGCTAGTGGTTTCTCGCAATGATTAGACATTCCGATGTGGAAGTGGGAGGATATCACGATGGATTTTGTGACTGGTTTGCCGAAGACTTTCAGGAAGAATGATGCCATTTGGGTAGTGGTGGATCGGTTGACTAAATCGGCACACTTTTTGGCTATCCATGAGGGTTACTCAGTGGATAGGTTGGCACATATCTTTCAGCAGGAGATTGTTAGACTTCATGGTACTCCGGTGTCTATTGTTTCAGATCGGGATCCGCGATTCACCTCACAGTTTTGGAAAGGGTTTCAACGAGCTTGTTCGTTTCGTTTCAGTTCGTTTCGTTTCATTTCATTTAATTGAGTTAGTTATTTCGGTTCATTATTTTTATTCTATATCCGTACTGGGCATTTGGCTCATGCTGTGTTTTTCTTCCGGCGGGTAATCAGGGGGATCAAGGGCAAGTGTGATGAGAGCTCCATTCATTCCAATGGTTTAGAAATATTCTGTTTAGGCTTGATAAGTCAGTTTATTTAGTATTGTAATAATTATTTTAGATTGTGGTTTGAGCCAGTGTGGCATTTATTATGGTTTGTCTTATGAGATTTAATTATTATGAGACTATTCTTTTGTGACTTTGAGCCTTGCTATTAAATTCATCAGTTTTGTTATGTTTTAAGTAACCTCTCTTTCTATTTCAGAAAGGGGGTGTTACAATTCAAGTATGTACATATGGTACAAAATGTAGTTTATAAGTCATCACAAATACAACGACGTCTTGATTGCTAAATTTCTTGAAGACATTCTTCGGACTTAACATTTGGAAGTTATGTTCAACATTTGTCCCTATCACATAGCATGCTTCTTAACATATTACATAGCTTATTGGTCATATAAGATAAGTTAAAGTAATCCTATAGGGATGCTTCAACATCAGTTTCAAAAATAGAATGCAGAACTCAAAGTTCGAGATCAAGCCAATGTTACGTTATGCTATGCTAGACCTAGGCAAGCAATGGCATTCTGGCCCTCGATCCCACTAAAACTCAAACTCTTTGCCTTGTGGTCTCTGTCCGGTCTTGAACACACAATCATACATAATGTATTTTGACATGTTAAGGGCCCTTTCATGCTTATCAAGTAAATCTAGGTTCCCTCTTTATGATGCATTTCTAATTTAAACATTTCAACAAGTTAAGGCCATTCAAGGTCATGAACTCACAAAGTCTATCATGCTTGCTCTCTAAACATTTAAGATAGTCACAAAGTTCATATTAGACATGCTTGTGAGTATTCATAACGTATATGTGAAACTAACACCACTTTAGTTGAAGATAGGCTTCGTTCATGATTTTCTTGAAATATGACATACATGCATGGTATATATACGTTTATGCTACATGAGTGAGTTTAAGAGTGTCATCAAACATGATCACAAATGTTAGATTCTAGTCCTCATAGTAGCTTGACAATATTCACATTCAATGCTTACTAGTACGTTCAACATGTTCATGCTTGCTTATTAACCTCATAAACACCATCTAAAGGTTTATTCATGCATTTCTAGGTCATACTAACATGCTTCCAAAGTCAGAATATAAATCATGTAGAAATCATACATGTTAGCTCATTAGGCTAAGCTTTTTCTTGAAAATATTTCTAACACAAAGCTTAATAAGTTTGATCATGCTCAAAGGAACTACGTACACTATAACATGCTCATCTAAGTGTAAAATCAGTCATGTATAGCTTACTAGGTTCACAATTTGCAGAACACGATCTCTAACATAGTTTGTTTTCAAAACTTAAAGTCCAAATCTCCATTTAAACCATATGCCTTTATTAATCATGCAAGTCTATTAAAACATGCCCAACTTAGATTCATATACTTATTCATACAATCTAATCATGCTTTCATGCTAGTTTAAGTCATAATGGTCGATCAACACATAACAGATTTCAAAACAGAAGTTCAAATCGACTTACTTGATCAGTAGCAGCATGTTATTCTATAAGATTAATATCTGTGACAATAAGTGCATGCCATGCAGTTCGAACCGAGAACGTTGAACCTCGAAGAATCGCTTTCATTTCAAACACGAAGTTACTCACGAATTCACTCCTAAACACTCATGTATCATTTGCAACATGCTTATATGATCATATAACATTTATATAAACCATACCCAACCTCATTAACATCTATCTTCATGAATTCAAGAATTTGAATTTTAAGAACTCAAGAACTCTGTTTAACAGAAACGGAAATGGAAAGCAAGGAATGGAATTATACATTCGTAATGTGCAATGAATTTGCTTCAACTGAACTCTCAAGCTCTTAGAATGCTCTCACTCTACTACTTTGCAATTTATCAGACAACTCAAGCAACATAGAGAATGAAGGGAAGTGTTCATTTTATAGGAAATTCATTGACCATGCCAAGCCATTATCTAAGAAATCAAACTAAAGGATGGAAGAATTACATGAAGGCTAATAAGGAGTTGGTAATTAGTTGTTGGTTTGCATCATGACCACCACTCCCCCCCATGATCATTGGCTAGCAAGCTTAGAAGAAAAATGAAGAACATAGGCCTTAGCCTTTTGCTCTTACATGTGACTGAGAATTTGGAAGTGAATGGGACTCTTAATTTGGGACAATCCAATATAACTTAGCATTCTTGTATACTCCTACACATCCTCACTCTTATGTTATATTTTAATACACATCTCAACCATATATTATAACCTAATGTCACAATATGACTTAACATCTCAAGGTAGTAGATGTTATGCAACATACATATAATCCATGTACATTTTATCAAACTGGTACATTTTATTAAAATGATTGTCTACAATATGCTCATGGTATATTATTTTAATACATACCCACATACATTTTGTCACATAGATAATGTATTTATAACATATAGTTCCAATATGTTTACTCACATTGCCCCATACAATATAGTTTTGTAAGACTAAATATATAGCCACATAAATGTCACACTGCACTATATAGTATGGTTGTATATGCTCATATGCACATAACTATCAATATAATATTATTATATTACTAACTTACTTATTTGTGTTAAATAAATAAATTATGCACTTCCTTACTTAATTAACACCAATATTAATTAATCCAACCATTGATTAATGTATTTATGGATTTCCATAATCATTATTCATCTTTATAATATATTGAAAATAATAGTAATCACACATTATTAGTTAATTACTAAAAATTCAATATTCTACCACAACCATCATCAATTAATTAATATAACAGTTAACAATTAATATTACTTAATTGCGCACTTTATTTCATAGTTTATTAATGTCACACACATCACATAATTATTTTATTTAATTTTCCAAAGTAGAAGAATTAATTTTTCTCCCATCGACCAATTTAGTGCAAATTGCCATTAGGTTTGTCTTCTTGGATGACCAATGGCAATTGCCTTGCGTTCTTGACAACAAGTCTAAGACTGGTTTAGCTTAAGCCAGTGTCAACCCCTATCGCCATACTCGTCCTACACGACATGAATTAATGTCCACAAGAGTGTTACTACGAGTGTATTGATTACTTATATGAAATCATCTTATCAACACGATTAATCTTCTTAATCCTCGTTTTAATCTACTTAATGGATTTCCTCTTTTCACATTATGCCACACAAGGCATTTCACAATCCTCATTGTCACTTCACACATCTTAACACGTATTGATCTAATACGAATTAATTAAATTAACCAACTCACAAAATAATAACAGTTTTATTCACAGAAATTTTATTTCCATTAATATATTCATTTAATAATACGTGGAAATTTTCGGGTATTACATGGTCACTGCTAAGCAGTTCAAGGAGCTGGGATCACCAGAGTTTTTGGGAAAGCCAAAACCACTTAAGGCGGAGAGGTGGATAAAACAGATCACCAAGATATTTGATGCCTTGGGATGCTTCGAGGAGCAAAAGGTTCCCTTTGCCACCTTCATGTTGAGAGGAGAGGCAGATTACTGGTGGGAATCAGTAAAACGTACTCAGTCTGCCACACTCAAAATGTCTTTGAAAAAGTTTCAAGAACTGTTCAACGACAAGTACTTTCCCGAAAGTATTCATCACATGAAAGAGCCACAGTTTATCAAGTTGGAGAAAAATAATATGACAGTATTGCAGTATGAGACTAAGTTTGCCGAGTTGTCTCGGTTCGCATCCCATTTGGTTGATAATGAGGAGAGAATGACACGAATGTTTCTACGAGGTTTGAGACCCGAAATACGTCAATACCTTATTTCTCACAAACTATGTTTGTATTCAGATGTTGTAAATAGGGCTCAGTTATTGGAGTGCGATAATGAGTTAACCCAACCAAGAGAGAGCAGCCGGTAAGTTGATAATACCAGTGGTAGCAGTCATCGAAGCGGTGACAACAAATGTGGAGGGAATCAACATGCCAGAAATGGTAACCACTTCGAAGGTAATCATGGCCAAGATAATAGAAGTGGAAATTTCAAGAAGAGGAGATTCAATAATGATGGAAAGACGTCAGCACCAGCACCTATTGTTAAGGAAGGAGAACGACCGCCGGTTGTATGTTACAAATATGGAGGGGAGGGACACATCAGTCCAAACTGTATGCAGTATTCCAAAGCATTTTACAATTATGGAAGAGAAGGTCACCTAGCCCAATTTTGTCGTGCACTAAAGTCAAGTCCAACTGGGATGAGGCATCAAAGACCATCCCAGATAAGATAAAATCGGTAGTTCAAGGGAGAGCGTTTGTCGTAACCTCCCAAAAAGCGAAGAATCTGAACGAGGTGATCACGGGTAAGATAATCATAAACTCTAGCGAACTCTAGCGATGAACGATCGGTCTTAGCATACAACAAACCGTATGGCTTCGACATTAAGAAAGAATAATGAACATGGGGTTCATGTAATGGATAACGAAAGATAGTAAGTAAGATATGAATTATCAAGAAAGCCGTAACGAACGGTAATAAGATTAATGAAAGTCAAATGTGAGTCAGATGAGAACGTTAGAATGAAATATAAGCGGTGAACACTTTAACCGACGTGAAGGTTGAGTGTACGCGAATATTAAACGGGCAGAACCTACACCCCATGTATGGTTTGACCATAAGATAATGAAGACCAATGATTAAACCGTGAACGGTGAAGAAGATGAATTAAAGACATGTACACATAACTTAGCGAAGCCAAGTTAATGATTAACTTGAATGATCATTCTGAGTATACAAAAGACTGTATGACTAGGACGATAATGAATGAATCCTGAGGTATGGCAGTTAGTTGCCAGAAAGCCATAAGGAATAAGAATTAACTTAACAAACATTATAGTTTAATCAATTATAATCTAACAATTGCCAGATTTGTATTATCTCAATTTTATTAAACAAAATGATTTTATGATGAAATTAATGCAAAACTACTAAATAAAATAAAATCAACTACCAAAAATTTTAATCAGATAATGGAGAATTAAGCCTACAACTTCACTTTATGCTTCACTCAGATTATCACACTTCTTTTTAATTCAATTTAACTATTCCAGTTCATTAATCAAGAACACGAAAGTAGATATAACCATCTCTCGATGCACTATACTCATATCAACTTAAATCCACATATGATAGAATTAAGCAAAACACCCTACTTAACTAAATCACTATATCTCTATGTGAACTACAATTAAAGAAAGTTTAATCCCAAGTTCTCATACGATTACATGCAATGCATATGTATATCTCTATCCTAAACATAAATTATGAATTTCATCAAAACACAGAAATCACAAACACATGCTATTATGACTAAGTCTAAACCCATATTTCATCTCTCAAATTCATGTAATTTCCCAAAGAATTGGTGGTCAAGCAACTCATAGATTATGCACAAATTATAATAGATGAACTAAAAATAACATCATTGAATTAAACTTGAAGCATGAAAATCCTCATTACACATAAAGATCCATTATAGGCTTAATATGATAATTTAGTTCATGAGTAATGAATTAAATACTGAAAAGATCAAAGAATTAAACATCCCTATTACAAAACTGAAATTGAAGAGTAGAAATAGTAAATACAATCTGCAATCTTCGTGTTCCTCGCTCCTTGCTTCTATTCCTCCAAAATCTCTAAAAACTAGGGCTTGTTAGATGTTGATGATTGAATTAATGTTAGAGTTGATAATCTCTATTTTTGTCATTGAATACGTCCTATATCTTGTCCCAAATGCATACAAAGTCCAAAAGATACGTAAAAATAGAATTGAAATTGCATCAAAACTTTTCTAACTTGGGCCTTTTTTACCCCCCAACCAAATTATTCCTTCTCTATAACCCCATACAGCGAAGTATCAAACTTTGATAGTGACGTGTACCCCTTGGTGATAATTTGCTCTATAAATGCTCGCCCCGACGGGGTATAGCTCTGTAAATCACTGTTTTTTCCTACTTTGCCTGCTGATTTCCTGCCTTAGCCAATACATACTAAGCCTTCACACAACACAAACACAAATGTATAAAACAATACTAAAATAGACGGATTAGCCACCGTTTAAAGTCAAAAAAGGCATTTAATTCATAGGTATGAAACTCACTCATCAAATTCCCCCAAACTTAAACCGTGCTTGTCCTAAAGCACAACAAAATGCAATGCAATGAAACTAACTACATGCTTACGAATTCAGCTCTCAGACATCACAAAGTTTAATCAGTTTGCCTCATAGAAACTACAATAGACAAACAATAAATCTTTCCGAGACATGTCAATAATCTCATATCAAACACCAAATCAATCCCTGTTATGACTGACATAGTGCGTGTGTGCTCAATAACCATGTAAACTTACAGTAACTTAAATAAAACACATAATACGCTTCTTTAAAGGAGAAAAATAGTTCAATATCAAGAAACCCATAAACAAGCAAGATTCGACTAAAACACAGCAGATACCAAAATTAGAAGTTAATATGGGATAATTAGCTTTCTTATTCACTTAAGGGGCTTTTCGCTCTTTTTCTCATTTTCACTTATTTTTACTCATGACTGTGCAATGCCTAGTCCTCTTATACTTTCAGTGCTACCCATTAACGAGCTTTTGACCAACGACTCCCAAACTAGATGACTTTAGGGCGCTGGGTGTAGAGACATCCCCTCGGGCGTACTTACTCAAGTAACAAAGGCCACAGAACTAAACTAACCACGATGTCTATTCATACTATTTTTTTAGATATACCCCATATCTTTCCCTAAACTTAGATTTCTGCCTAATCTTAACCTTCACCACAAATTTACTGAATTTCTTTCACTAAATCTCAATTCTCTTTAAGAAGTCAATTATGTGTAAATTTAAACCAAGTCAGTCAACATAGTCATTTTACCGTGCTATCCTGATTATATCAGTTTCAAACATGCAAAGATTTAGGTAATGATAAGAAATTACATCTAATTAAGTCCTGTATGTCAATACCAATTCTCGTCTATACAATTCCAATCTCATCATTGGCCAGAATAACTTCAACCATCTTAAAGCTGGAATCATGCAAATACTGAATAAATGTAACACAATAAACAATAAACTAACTACTATTTTTTTTTAAGATTTTCCATTTTTAAGATTTTTTTATATATATAAAACTTAAACAAAAACAGAAACTACTTACACAACTATTCCCAAAAACTAAAGCCTACACTAACATGAATTTCTACCGTGCTGCTGTAACAACCTAATATTTTTTATATAATTAAATAAGAAATTTTGCGTATAATTTTTTTTTCATTTTAAAGGTGGGAATATGTGCAAGGTTATGTATATGTATTTATGTGATAAATAAAATTTATTTATTACATGAATAATTGTAAATAATTTTTTAGGATTATTGATCATTATAAATTATATTTTTATAATTAATTTTGTGGTAAAAAATATTTTTATTAATTATTTTTCTTGAAAATATGATTATATATTATTTAAATAATATATGAAATGATTATTGAAATTATTATAATAATTATTTATTATATGAATTTTAGTTCAGATTATTTAAGTTAATTATTTTAACTTAATTAATAATGCTTTATATGCAAGATAAATCAGATATGGAATCCAAACCCTAATTCTGTATTTTGATCAAGGAATGAGAATAATAATATAATATTAATTATATTCTAGTGCTATAAATATATACTGTATGTGTAGACTGATAATGGTTGGTCAATTATGATATATCATGCTAAAACCTAGTATTATTGTGTTAAACCCTAATTTGAAAACCAAACACAAGTTCAAGACTGTTTAGTAACTGTATTATGTAATGAATGTTTAGTATTATAGATTCTAATCTTAATTAGGAAAACCCTAATTATTAGAAACCCTAATTTCTAAATTAGGAACCCTAATTTCGAAATTATAAACCCTAATTAGTAATTAGAAATAGCTAACGTATGAAGCTTAATGTTAATTAGGGAAAATCCTAATTATTACTTAGAAAACCCTAATTACTAATTAAAACCCTAATTGTCAAATTGGGAATCCTAAATGCTAATTTATGAACCCTAATTGCTAATGGTAAGCCTTAATTACTAAATGAGTAATCTTAATCATAATTTGTGAATCTTAAACCTAAATACCATGTTCTATGTAATTAGGAAATTAAACATGATTAAGAAACCCTAATTTTTCATTTTTAGAAACTAAAATTTTATATTTTTGGCTTAATTAGAAATCCTAGAAAAAAATTAAAATTTATGGAACCTTAGGGTTAAACCCTAAGGGTCAAACCCTAAAGGTTTGCCAAGTCTATAATGTTGCCATTAAAATCATAAGGCAAATGACCTTATTACCCTTCTTGCATTATTTAAGAGATAGCTTGCAAATCTTGCTAAAATGAGAGTTGGTCACCAACTCTAACCAACCCATGCGACTAATTATGTAAGACCCCAACTTTTATGAATAAAGATGAATTTTCTATAATTATCATTTTTGAATATTATGGAATGAATTTGATATAATATTATAGTTGTGGGTAATAGTTATAAATTTTGCAAAAATACATGAAGTTGTTATATAATATTAGATTGGTAGGGAATATTAGTTTTAACGAGGAATATACGTCTTTATTTACACAATCATTGGTGGACCCCACTACAGAATTATTGTCGGATTGAGAAAATGACTAAAATATTTTGTGAAAATAACGACAGAAGTTTTATCGTTAACTATTGAAACACCCGGTGTTAAAAGTACAGGAATACGCGTGGTTGCATAGTAGCACACGGTATTGGTTATTGATGCTTATGTGAGAAGTTACTCAGTTTTGTTCAATTATTGCTTTAGTAATTGTTGCATAGTATCTCACGTTAATTGATTCAATTATTATCGATATTTTATATATTATTAAATCAATAATTGAGACGACGAAGTTATTGATATTATTATTTGCAATATTAACGATGTCTAGAAGTTCTGCCAAGGAGAGGTTTGGTCACCTAATTGCACGCCAATAGGGAGAAATCCTTATTGGAAAGCCCTCTCTTTCCTGTGAACGACCTGGTCGATTAATAGTGTGAATTATAATAATGATGATAAAGTTTTATTTTATTAGTATTATTAATGTAATAAAACAGAAAATCTTTTTATATAAAACAGAATACTTTTACAAAGTTATTCGTTTTATTAGACTATAAATAGAATATATTATATTCTATTATGCATAGTATTTTGCATACATGGTGAAATTCTTCTGTTATTCCATTCTTTATTATTCTGTTGGAACATCCTGTTTGTGCGTTTACACATGACCTGGTTCCATTATTTATTATTTTGTTGGAACATCCTGTTAGTGCGAATTTTGCCTGACCTGGTTCCGTTATTTATTATTCTATTGGAATATCCTGTCTGTGCGTTTACGCATGACCTAGTTCCGTTATTTATTATTCTGTTGAAATAACCCGTCTGTGCGGTCTATCGCATGCCTGGTGATTTCTTTTGTTATTCCATTCTTTATTATACTCAATTGGTTAAAGTTTTGACTTCTATACTCCATGAAATTAGTGGAATATCCTTGATATTTGATCATCATCCAGTATCTTTTCATGAAAATATTTTTCTAAGCATTCTTGAATTTTCTTCTACAAAGAAGTATCATGTTGATAATTTGGACGTCATTAGTTCCTGGATAAATTAATTCTTGAACTTGTTTTATTGAATTCTTATATCATTGTCATCATCCTCATGTTTATATTATGTTGAAAGTCATCTGTGGCACATGTAGTGCATAGATGGACTTGGTATGATTATGACCGAGGATTAATCGGTATAATCATGAACGTAATGTTACAAATGATGTGGTAAAAGTCCTCATTGGCCCGTAGTGCATTGACGGACAGTTGTTGGCATGATCATGACCATTGATGAATACACAAATATCCTTGGCCCGTAGTGCATTGATAATTTGTGGTTGTGATACTAATGAATATCCTTGGCTGTAGTGCAGGGATGATGTGGATTATTTATTAAGCAGAGTCCCAGCGATAAAAGTGATGAAAAACCTTTTAAATCATAAAAATAGTAGATTTTATTCTCTAATTGACTCTTTTAATGGATTGCTTGTTCCGATGCAGTTAAACTTGATGTTTGTTATATTGTATCAGTTTAACACTGTTGAAGGCTAACGATAATTTATTATGTATTATCTTAGTCATAATATTTCTTACTGGGCTAGTTGAGCTCACCCTTTTAATTTTATTGTTCTTTTTAGGAAATGAGAACGTAGCAGGGACTAGTCGGAGAACGGAGTGACGGTCCAGATAATAGCATTAGTAGTCCTCACTATTCTGTTAATTAGTGTGATAATAAATGTAATGAGGACTCAATTGAGTGTGGATATTGTCTAGATGACAATATTTGTATTAAAACTCACATCATATGTTTTGTCGTATTTTGCACGACTGTTGTATAATTAAGTTGTATTTGAATTTTGTACCAAGTATTTGGCGACTCAAAATGGGTGATGTATACCTATTTTGGGGGCGTCACAGTTGGTATCAAAGCTTAAGGATATGATCCCTGGCTAAGATGTGAAACAAGAACTAGGAGGGGAGAGACGGGGAATTCCTTCACTAGTATGACCTACCTAAGTTTATTTGGCATTTAATTGGTCGGTCAGAGTATAGGGATAATATATTGCATGTCAATTAACCTTTGTTTTGTGGCAGTATTTGAAAATGGCATCCAAGAATGTTTAGATTAGCAATAGAGCATAGGAGACCGTTGAGTCTCCACAGATCAATAATCAGGATAATGTGCATCAGGAAGGCGACAATCCTCAGGCAAACAACAACACTGACCAGATGATGAACGATGGAATGTTCAGAGGCTTTATGAAATTCATGCAACATCAGGCAAGAGCGACTCCTGTACAAAATGCAGGTGGAAACACTAGCAACTCTCAGACGGTCACCGCTAAGCAGTTCAAGGAACTGGGACCTCCAGAGTTTTTTGGAGAGCTAAAACCACTTAAGGCGGAGACGTGGATAAATCAGATCTGCAAGATATTTGATGTCTTGGGATGCTCCGAAGAACAAAAGGTTTCCTTTGCCACCTTTATGTTGCGTGCAGTGGCAGATTACTAGTGGGAATCTGTAAAATATACTCAACCTGCCGCACTGAAGATAACTTGGGAGAAGTTCCAAGAATTGTTCAACGACAAGTACTTTCCCGAAAGTATTCGTCACATGAAAGAGGTAGAGTTCATCAAGCTGGAGCAAAACAACATGACCGTATCACAGTATGAAGCCAAGTTTGCCGAGTTATCCCGATTTGCGTCCCATTTGGTTTATAATGAGGAGAGAATGATGCGAATGTTTCTAAGAGGTTTTAAACCCGAGATACGTCAATATCTTATCTCTCATAAACTATGTTTGTATTCAGATGTTGTTAATGGGGCTCAGTTATTGGAGCGCGATAATGAGTCAACCCAACCAAAAGAGAGCAGCCGACAAAATGATAATACTAGTGATAGCAGTCATTGAAGCGGTGACACTAAGCGTGGAGGGAATCAACATGCTAGAAATGGTAACCACTTCGGTGGTAATCATGGCCAAAACAATAAGAATAGAAATTTCAAGAAGAGGAGATTCAACAATGATGGAAATACATCAGCACCAACACCCGTTGTTAAGGAAGGAGAACGACCACCTATCATATGCTTCAAATGCGGAGGGGAGGGACACATCAGTCCAAACTGCGCGATGCCGTCCAAAGCATGTTATAATTGTGGAATAGAAGGTCACCTAGCCTGATTTTGTCGTTCACCGAAGATAAGTTTAGTTAGGATGGAAGCACCAAAGGACGTCCCAGAAAAGTCAAAGCCAGTAGTGCTAGGGAGAGCGTTTGTCGTGACCTCCCAGAAAGCAAGGTACCCGAACGAGGTCATCACGGGTAAGTTTATCATAAACTCTAGCGAAGTTTATACCTTATTTGATACCGGTTCTACCCATTTTTTTATTTCTCCTACTTGCGCCCAATGTTTAAATTTGACTCCGGAGAAATTAGACTTTGACTTATCTGTTGAAACTCCATTGGGAGAAACCTTCATTACATCCACTGTTTGTAAGTCTTATTTGGTTCAAATCGGTACCCTCACAGTACCTGTCGATCTTATTTCATTGAAAATACTTGTTTTTGACGTAATTCTAGGGATTGATTGGTTAACTACTCATCATGCAAAAATTAATTATTTTCATAAGGTTGTTAGCTTTTATATTCCTAACCAACCTATTATGCAAATTCAAGCAATCAAACCATTAAAATCAATCACTGTCATCTCAAGCCATAAAGCTATTCGTTTATTAAAAAACAGATGTCAAGCTTTCTTAGCTCATGTCATGGATCTAAACAAAAATACATCAGTTTTGAATGATATTTATATTGTTAATAATTTTTCTGACGTATTCCCTGAAGAACTTCCTGGCCTACCCTTAGAACGTGAAATTGAATTTTGTATCGACCTTGAACCCGATACAAAACCCATTTCCAAAGCCCCATATCGAATGGCTCCTATTGAACTTCAGGAGTTAAAGACCCAACTGCAGGAATTGTTAGACATCAGTTTCATTAAATCTTAAGTCGTCTTCTTGGGGTGCTCCTGTTCTATTCGGGAAGAAGAAAGATGGGAGTATGCAACTTTGTATTGATTATCGGGAGTTGAACCATGTCACTATCAAAAATAGATATCCATTGCCTCGCATTGATGACCTATTTGACAAGTTGCAAGGCGCCAAATTTTTTTCAAAGATTGATCTTTGTTCCGGATATCACCAATTGAAGATTAGAACCGATGACATTCCAAAGATGGCTTTAAGAACTCAGTATGGGCATTATGAATTCCTAGTCATGTCTTTTGGAATGACTAATGCTCCTGCTGCCTTCATGGATATGATGAACCGAGTATTCAAGGAATATTTGGATCACTTTGTAGTCGTCTTTATTGATGACATCCTTATTTATTCCAAAAGTCGTGAAGGTCATGAGCAACACTTGAGGCTGATACTTCAAAAGTTTCGTTAATATAAGCTTTATGCCAAGTTGAAGAAATGTGAGTTCTGGCTTGAGGAAGTAGCATTCCTTGGGCACGTGGTATCAAGTCATGGAATATCTGTTGACCCAGCAAAGATTGAAGCTATTCAAAGTGGGAGCAACCTAAATCGATGATCAAAATCGTAGCTTTCTCGGCAAATTGGTTTATTATCGGAGATTCGTAGAAGGGTTTTCTCGAACTGCTACTCCCTTAACTCAGCTGACGTGAAAAGATATAAAATTCAGTTGGAACGAGGAATGTGAGAAGAGTTTTCAAGAACTCAATAGAAGACTCATTTCAGTACCTGTTCTGACAATACCATCTGGCTCGGAGGGATTTTTCATCTACAGTGATGCTTCAGGCAAAGGGTTAGGATGTGTTCTCATGCAACATGGAAAAGTCATAGCCTATGCCTCTGGACAACTCAAAGAATATGAGAGGAATTATCCTACTCATGATCTAGAGTTGGCAGCTGTTGTCTTCACACTTAAAATTTGGAGGCATTACTTGTATGGGGAGAAAGTGGAGATCTTTACGGATCATAAAAGCCTCAAATATTTTTTCACTCAAAAGGAACTCAACATGCGACAGCGACGTTGGCTTGAACTGTTGAAAGATTATGATCATACCATCCAATACCATCCTGGAAAAAGCAAATGTGGTAGCTGACGTATTGAGTAGAAGATCATATGCAGGTACGAGTGCGATATTGTCAACGTAGAGGCCCATTTTGTATAACTTGCAAAGGATGGAGATAGAGATAAAGACTCCACGGACCCACGTGATGATGGCGAATATACGAGTAGAACCAACTTTAATCGATAAAGTTAAAGCTACTCAAGCTACAGACCTGGAGCTGATGCATATGAGGAAGAAAGTACAAGAAGGTGCTATGCCGGAAGCAAGAATCGATGAAGAAGGAATACTTCGAGTCAACTCCAAACTTTGTATTCCTATCGATCCTGAGTTAAAGTATAAAATCATGATGGAGGCGCACAACACACCGTTTGCAATCCATCCTGAGAGTACCAAAATGTATCATGATCTTCGACATACATTTTGGTGGGGCAATATGAAGAGAGAGATAGTGCTGTTTATCTCAAGGTGTTTAACTTGTCAACGAGTCAAGGTAGAGCATCAAGTACCAAAAGGTCCATTGCAACCACTTGAAATTCCAGAATGGAAGTAGGAGCACATTACCATGGATTTCGTTACTGGTCTTCCCAAGGTTTCTCAAGGCATAGATGCAATTTGGGTCATTGTTGATAGATTGACCAAGTCTGCTCATTTCTTACCAATACGAGAAACTTATACACTTGAACGTCTTGCTCGTATGTACATAAACGAGATTGTAAGGCTGCATGGTATGCCAGTATCCATAGTTTCTGATCGAGACCCAAGATTCACTTCACAATTTTGGGTTAGTTTATAAAAAGTTATGGGCACGGATTTATAATTTAGTTCGGCATATCATCCTCAGACGGACGGATAATCAGAGAGGACTATTCAAACTCTTGAAGATTTATTAAGACTCTGTGTCCTTGACTTCAAGGGAAGTTGGGACAAGTTCTTACCATTGGTGGAGTTTTCTTACAACAACAGTTATCAAATAAGTATTGGCATGGCTCCATTCGAGGCGTTGTATGGAAGAAAGTGTCATTCTCCAGTATGTTGGGATGAGGTGGGTGAAGAAACATTGTTTGGACCGGAGTTGGTACGTATGACTACAGAAAAGATTCAAACGATCCGATAATGTATAAAAACCTCACAAGACCGACAAAAGAGTTATGCTGATCTTCATCGAAAGGACGTGGAATTCGATATTGGAGATCATGTGTTGTTACGTGTTGCTCCATGGAAAGGAGTTACGAGATTAGGAAAGAGAGGAAAGCTCAATCCTCGATTCATTGGCCCATTTTTAATCCTCGATCGAGTAGAGACTGTAGCCTATAGACTCGCTTTACCACCTAGTATGTCTCGTGTTCATAACATTTTTTATATATCCATGTTACGTAAATATGTGAAAGACCCGAACCACATTATTGAGTTAGAACTGGATGAAATATCGGAAGATTTAACGTATGAAGAGGTTCCTGTTCAAATCTTGGATAAGAAGGAATATATTCTACGCTCCAAGGTTATACCTCAAGTCAAAGTTTTATGGAGGAACCACGATGTTGAGGAAATGACCTGGGAGTTAGAATTTGAAATGAAATCAAGGTATCCTTACCTCTTCGACATACTAGGTACATACCCGAATTTCAAGGGCTTCATAAGAAGGGGAGATTGTAAGACCCCAACTTTTATGAATAAAGATGAATTTTCTATAATTATCAATTTTGAATATTATGGACTGAATTTGATATAATATTATAGTTGTGGGTAATAGTTATAAATTTTGCAAAGTACGCAAGTTGTTATATAATATTCGATTGGTCGGGGAATATTAGTTTTAACAGGGAATATACGTACGACGGCACAATCATTGGTGGACCCCACAACAGAATTATTGTTGGATTGAGAAAATGACTAAAATATTTTATGAAAATAACGACAGAAGTTTTATCGTTAACTGTTGAAACACCCGGTGTTAAAAGTACAGGAATACGCGTGGTTGCATAGTAGCACACGGTATTGGTTATTGATGCTTATGTGAGAAGTTACTCAGTTTTGTTCAATTATTGCTTTAGTAATTGTTGCATAGTATCTCACGTTAATTGATTCAATTATTGTCGATATTTTATATATTATTAAATCAATAATTGAGACGATGAAGTTATTAATATTATTATTTGCAATATTAACGATGTCTAGAAGTTCTGCCAAGGAGAGGTTTGGTCACCTAATTGCGCGCCAATAAGGAGAAATCCTTATTGGGAAACCCCCTCTTTCTTGGGAACGACCTGGTCGATTAATAGTGTGAATTATAATAATGATGATGAAGTTTTTTTTTATTAGTATTATTAATATAATAAAACAGAAAAGCTTTTTATATTAAATAGAATATTTTTATAAAGTTATTCGTTTTATTAGACTATAAATAGAATATACTATATTCTATTATGCTGTGTTTTGCATAGTAAAATCTTTTTAAATAAAACAGAATATTTTTATAAAGTTATTAGTTTTATT
This sequence comes from Panax ginseng, assembly GCA_020205605.1. Taxonomy (NCBI): domain Eukaryota; kingdom Viridiplantae; phylum Streptophyta; class Magnoliopsida; order Apiales; family Araliaceae; genus Panax; species Panax ginseng. The sequence goes on along the minus strand of CM035131.1, from coordinate 58,471,498 downwards.
AGACTATAAATAGAATATATTATATTTTATTATGCACATGTGTTTGCATAATTACAGTATAGTATCTCAGATAGTAAAATCTTTTTATATAAAAAATGAATACTTTATAAAGTTATTCGTTTTATTAGATTATAAATAGAATATATTATATTTTATTTAAAAGATTTTGTTTTATTAGAATATTTTATAGCAAACCAATCTGGACCGTCCGTTTAAAAGTAAATCAATCTGGACCGTTCAGGAACTAGTTACTATTCAGTCCATTTTCTTATAAATAGAATCTCATTCCTTCATTATTTCTTATGAATTCACTGAAACTCTAGAGAGAGAAACTATAGAGAGAAAGAAGAAAAGTATTCTCACATTACTTCACTACTCATATATCCAGATTTGTTCTAAGGTAAGGGGTATTATTTCTTTCGTATTCATGAAAAGAACTTACATTATTCCATTTTTTATTCTCATTGGAATAACTTTATATACCTGATACCCCTATACTTGGTGAAATTCTTTCATTACTCCATTCTTTATCATTATGTTGGAATAACTTTGTCTGTATGCAAAGTACATCATACATGTTGAAATTCTTCCATTATTCCATTCTTTATTATTACATTGGAACATCCCATCTGCATGCGTTTCGTATGACTGGTTCCGTTATTTATTATTCTGTTGGAACATCCCGCCGCTGCAAATTTACTTTGACTGGTTCCGTTATTTATTATTCTGTTGGAATATCCTATCTGTGCGTTTACGCATGACCTAGTTCTATTATTTATTATTCTGTTAGAATAACCTGTCTGTGCGGTCTATCGCATGCCTGGTGATTTCTTTTGTTATTCCATTCTTTATTATACTCAGTTGGTTAAAGTTTTGACTTCTATACTCCATGATATTAGTGGAATATCATTGATATTTGCGCTTCATCCAGTATCTTTTTATGGAAATATTCTTCTGAGCATTCTTGAATTTTACTCTACAAAGAAGTATCATGTTGACAATTTGGACGTTATTAGTTCCTGGATAAATTAATTCTTGAACTTGTTTTTATTGAATTCTTATATAATTGTCATCATCCTCATGTATATATTATGTTGAAAGTCATCTATGGCCTGTAGCGTATAGATGGACTTGGTATGATTATGATCAGGGATTAATCGGTATAATCATGACCGTAATGTTACAAATGATGTGGTAAAAGTCCTCATTGGCCCGTAGTGCATTGGCGGACAGTTGTTGGCATGATCATGACCATTGATGACTACACAAATATCTTTGGCCCGTAGTGCATGGATAATTTGTGGTTGTGATACTAATGAATATCCTTGGCCGTAGTGCAGGGATGATGTGGATTATTTATTAAGTTGAGTCTCAGCGATAAAAGTGATGAAAAACCTTTTAAATCATAAAAGATAGTAGATTTTATTCTCTACTTGACTCTTTTAATGGATTTCTTGTTCCACTGTAGTTAAACTTGATGTTTGTTATATTGTATCAGTTTAACACTGTTGAAGGCTAACGATAATTTATTCTGTATTATCTTAGTCATAATATTTCTTACTGGGCTAGTTGAGCTCACCCTTTTAATTTTATTGTTATCTTCAGGAAATGAGAACGTAGCAGGGACTAGTCGGAGAACGGAGTGACGGTCCAGATAATAGCATTAGTAGTCCTCACTATTCTGTTAAATAGTGTGATAATAAATGTAATGAGGACTCAATTGAGTGTGGATATTGTCTAGATGACAATATCTGTATTAAAACTCACAGCATATGTTTTGTCGTATTTTGCACGACTGTTGTATAATTAAGTTATATTTGAATTTTGTACCATGTATTTGACAACTCAAGATGGGTGATGTATACCTATTTTGGGGGCGTCACAAATTAAACACCAGCAATCAGCCATATTCAGCTACATACATTGTATCCATGTAATATATATAGTATTAGAGAGAGATGTCATATTCAAGCTCATTTTTGCTCATTCACTCAACCAACCCTCTCTCTCTCTCTCTCCAAACCCACGAATTTGTATAGCATATCAGTCCCCAAATCTTGCCCCACTAACACTCATAACTGATTAGAAGCCTAGAATCAAGATTGTGCAAAGTAAAGGTATAAACCCTAAACTAAATCTGAACTTTGATTCCATATTAGATCTTGTGTTTTAATGTTTAATCATGTTGTTTGTAGTCTATATAAGTGATCTGGGTTGATAGATGTTGGATCCATAACATCTATAAGCTCGGATTTGAAGATTTCAAAAATCTGGAAAGTTGGAAAATATGGCCTGACAGCCATATGTCAGGGCCCATAGATCTTTACCTGTTAGCTGTTTGTTCTGTTTTATGTTATGGATCTGTTCTATGCCATGTGGTTGTGGACTATGATCTGGAACTGAAAACAGGGTCAGATAATGTATAGATTTTATTTTATAAGCAGTCAAACATGGTTAACGTCACATGACTGAACTGGTTTCTCGGTAACCCAGATTTCCAGAATGGTCTGACAGTCGTTTTTCAAGCCTTTGATCTTGCTACTGTTAAGTGTTTAGGCCATTATTTTTAGTTATAAAAATTAACTTTTAATAATTTGGAATATTTTCCATAAATATTAGTATTTATTTAAATATTATTGATATTTAATTTATTTAATAAATACATTAAATAAATTAATTAAAAATGATTTTATTATATTAAAAATCATTTTAAATAATAATAAGGTATTTAAAAATATTTTAAGTTATAAAATATAACTTTTAATATTTTAAACTAAATTTCATTAATTATTTAATGTTAATTATATTTAGATTTATTTAATAATTATATTAAATAAATTAATTAAAATGATTTTTATATTATAAAAACCATTTAAAAGAAAAATAAAGTGTTTAAAATATTTGAAGTTATAAAATATAACTTTTAATATTTAAAGGTAAATTTTATTAATAATTTAATATTAATGATATTAGATTTATTTATTAATTATATTAACTAAATAGGTTAAAAATGATTTTATTAATTTAAAAATCATTTAAAAGGATATAAATGAATTAAAAATATTTTAAGTTATAATAAATAACTTTTAATATTTTTATAAATAATGCATTAATATTTAAATATTAATGGTAATTATTGAAAAATGATTTTAATTGTTTTAAAATTATTTAAGTGTAATATTAATGTTTTAAAAATATTTGGGTTATTATAAATAACTTTAATATTTTGACAATGGTTTTATTAATATTTTAATATTATTTAAATATTAATAATAATAAAATTATTTAATATTTAAATCATTTAATAATGATTCAGGTGTTTAAAAAATCATGATAAATTATAATAATTGATTAAAAATTATTATAAGTCATTTATTTAAAAATAATATGACTCATATTTAATTTATTTAAATAGATACTGAATTACAGGATGAAGTCTTAGACTCGATTATTACCCGATAAAGTCGTCGGTACACCAAAATATTTCAGAAATTGATCTGGACTTAGATAATTTGACTAGATATGTGTTTGTTTGTGATCCAATGATTGTTAAACTTATGTGACAATGTGCTTAGATTATGTGCTGACTGCAAATAGTAGTACTGTGTGTTATGATATGTTATTCTAATCGATAGAAAGATCTTATTACTGATAGGTATCGGTATAAAAGATAAAACTAAGTTGTGTAAGCAACATATCAGGCAAGTATCTAACCTTTGCATTTACTTTATGCAATGGACATGTGTAAGTCAGTTTCAGAACTCTATTGTTATTGTTATTGCTCATATATCTATACTTTTGTAGACATGCTAGTTCTTGAATTCTATCCGATCGTTGTTTATCATTACAGTATTATTAAATAATCCAGTTATATATATTATTGTAATACCCGGTAAAAATAAATAAATAAAATAATAAAATAATAAAATAAATAAAATAAATAAAATAAATAATATTTAAATCCATATTTTTAATTGGGCTTTTCTTATGTCTGGGTCAATTTTGTATTTAATTTATGTGGACTATTATAAGTAAATGATTACATTAATTTGGGCTTTTTAAATGAATTGGGTTTAAATTATATTTGTGGGTGATAGTAAATCCTTTATAATTATGAGAATTAATAAAACCTAACCTACTAGAGCCTTACATCACACACGCTAAAAGAAAATATCGGGTAGCAGAGGCGGCGAAGAGACTCAATTGTCATAGGGAAGGAGAAGAGAAATTGTCAGATTTGATTATACATGTAAGTCTCTTTTGTTTTGTATTCTTTTATTCAAAGAATGAGAATAACTCCATAACCAAAGTTAATAAGGAAAGGAAAGGTGGAGGTGGAATTTGGATAGCAGCCACTGAACAAGCATAATCATTGATTGATTATTTATATATATAAGGAATGAAAACTATTATTATATATATGAGTTATACATGGCCTGGGATAGAATTTGAATGTGAAATAGGCTGTTTTAATTATTTTTTTATGGCTATTATATATATGCATATTATGTAATAGTTTAGTTAACAGAATTTAATTGGATTACTGCTCTTGTCTAATAAAAAAGTGACATGCGTGATTGATATAAAGATAATAAAAGGGTAATGATTAAAAGCTCAATTATAATTTAATTTGGATTTGCATCATAAAACTAATGTAAATTAGGAAATAAATTCATGTTAATACAAATTATAATTAGTAAGTAACTTATAATTGTATTATTATTACTTTTTATTAGATCGGACAGAGGGAATTTAAAGAGATATTTTTTTTAAATATAAATTTTAGAGTATTAATAATTGATTAAAGGCGATGATTAAAGGCATATTAAATATATTATGAACTATTTTGGAATTATTAGTTTGTATTGTTTTTAATTTGAGGTGAATATGTTTAGGTTGTAAATGACGTTTTGTATTTGACATCGTTGGCATTTGAGGGTAAGATTTGGTAGAGTGTGCTATAAATGGTTTGGAAATATCAGGTACAGATTCCGTACTCTTTCAGCGATACTCTTGTTAAATTTGATTTGTTCGTTTGTTTTCTTATTTCGAATTCTGTTATGATTTCACATAATTGTTTCATGTGAAATAAATATATTAGTTTCATTTTAGAGTTGATACATATGACTCGTATTTGTACTCTTTGAATTAGGTTATCATGTTTAGAACTATTTATTTTGATAATTATAGAGCGGTACATGTTGGTACCTTCTTTTTGAAACCTTGTGACTATAATTTGATTTGGTTCAACATGTACATATAGAACCCTTTTGTTGGTATTATGTCGCATGTGTTGTGACATGGTATTTTTGGTAGAATATACCGTAGGGTATACCTGAGCTATAACCACCTGTGGGGGTACCACAGGCATGTCGTCTTGGCACGAGAGGCATGACACTTTCCGTGGCGGTGTGATTAGTCCACGGCGTCTCCGTTTTGGGCTCTGGAGGAAGTGGGCCATTTGGTGTTTTGTTGTGGGAGGCGTGTGGGTTAACCCTAGTTTTTTGTTCTGCAGATTTGTGATGTTGTGCCAAACATACCTATCCGATTTGCATACATTTGGATTCGCGGTCCAATGTGTGATTGCCTGTGTGACATTGTTTTGATGTGCCTGTGTGGCATTATTTTGGTTGCCTATGTGGCATCATTTCATTTGCCTGTGTGGCAATGTATATTTCTGAGCTCATTCGGTATGAAATAACTCCAGCCATTTGTTTCATCCTATTATTTTATTGTATTAATTTTGTTGGTTTCTGTTCAGTTCAATTCATTGAGTTAGTTATTTCAGTTCGTTATTTCTTTATTATTTTATTAGTTTCGTCAATTCTGTTGATTCAAATATATTTCATTCAGATCTTTTGAGATTATATTTTTGTCCGTGTTTACACTTGAGGCTTTGTTCAGTATTTTATCTCAGTTGTTTTCGTATATCAGTTGTATATCTTTTGTATATCTGTATCCGTACTGGGCAATTGGCTCATGCTGTGCTTTTCTTCCCGGCGGTTTGCGGGGTGATTCGTACTAGTGTGATGAGAGTATTGCCTTTGACCATCTAGGTTGATTCATTTTTTTTTAGTTTTGATTATTTTGACTTTAGTTGGAGAATTGTATTTAATATTTTATTAATGGATCACCATTATTAATATTTTAAAGTTATTTGTGCTCTGTTTACTTATTTTGAGGTTTGTTGTGCTTTGCACGTGACCTCCATTTCCTTTTCGGGAAGGGGGTGTTACAGAGATGGTATCAAAGCTTAGGTTCTTTCTTGTAGAAAACCTATTTAGGTTTGACTTATGAGTTGTGGGTAAATCACTGGGTAGATGTAGGAGTTTGATTTGATTTTTTATTCTCTGTTTGGTTGGTCTTATTTTGACCAAGTGTTTTTAGTTCTTTAAGTTGTAGTTGATTTGAGAAAGGCAAGATAATTTGTAAAGATTATTATTGTAATATGCGTTGGAACAATATTAATAATAGTTAAGGATTGTGATTTGATCATTAGGAGAATAATGTCATATTTTGTTCAGTTAAAAAAAATGATTATACGATTATGATATGAGCATTTGTATCAATGAGTTTTGATATTGGAGAATTATTTGTTAAGAGTTATTTCAGGTAATTACAAATTATCATGATTTTGGAATTGAGGATTTTATTTGGGTTAAATTCTGATTTTTGTTAAGTTGTGACTAATTTGAGGTATGTGAATCGGTGGGATAATATGATAAAGTGAAAACTATTAAGTACAAAGGATATCTCTTGTAATTTTGAGTTGTTGTAGAGATTCGAGGTAATTAGATTAATCTTTTGAAGTAAATGAATTTTGCGATTATTTCCTAGTAGAATATTGGAATTATCTTATATGAACTTTTGAGTAACAATATGAGGAGATCTTGGAATTTGTTGGGTTAGGAATCATATTAAGAGAATGATTGATTCATTGAATGATTAGATATATAATAAGTGATGAATTCAATATATTTTAAGAGATTTTGGAAGCTATAGTTTGCTTATTCAGATAGTAGGATATATGATTTGGAGTTTGGTATGGTGATGGAGAGATCTTAGTAGTAGTATATTTTTGGTGTAATAATATTTGAGAACTAATTTGATATGAGGTTATGATATTTTGAAACTCTTAAGGACTTAGGAGAGTTGGTGATAAAGAGATATTAGTAGTATATTCTTTGGTGTAATATTATTTGATGAATAGTTCAAATTGAGGATGAGATATTTTGAAGCTCTTGAGGACTTGGGGAGAGTTGGTAATATAGTTTGCATAGTTATTTTGTTTATCTGATGTCTTTAGAGTTTTGTATGAGTTTATGTAAAATAAAATAAAAATAATTTGTTAGATCTTTGTCATGTGTGGAATATAAACGTTTTACGAATTAAAAATAATTTTAAATATCTTGGGTATTCGAATCGTATTTTGATGAAGAGAAATTTTGTGCTTTCGAATTATGTCCTGAAGAGTACGTTTACAAGAATGAAATTAACGAAATTGACGGGGGTCACACCAGCTATGGAGCATGTGGTTTAATTCGATGCAAAGAGAAGAATCTTACTAGGGATTGATTGACACGAGTTATTGAATCTTTTACGAGTACATGGATAATTGTGTGGACCTATGGACTAATAAGGCTTGATCATTACAAATGGCGGCGCTACATTTTAATTTAAGTTTATGAATAATTATGTAATTTAAATAAAAACTAAAATAAAACTTAATGTAGTTTATTTGAATTTCGAGGACGAAATTATTTTTAAGGGGTGAAAAATGTAATAACCCATTTTTTTTAATTAAATATTAATTGATTTTATCTTATACAATTGTATTTAAATTGAAAAAGGTAAATGATTTTGTTTCCCTCTTTTCTTCCTTGTTTTGTTTGGAAAATTAAATTCGTTTAGTAGATAATTAAATAACTTATTAAATGGAAATTGAGGAAGATAATTCCTTTTGTTAAAGTCTTGTGGTAAAATCATTCGGAGCGGTAAGCTACTTGGGATATAGAAGAGTTTATTCGAGCGGAGTATTCACATCTTTTTGATAACTAGGTACGTTCATTCTTTTGATTCCGGGGACGGAATCCTTTTAGGGGGTAGGTGATGTAATACCCGGTAAAATAAATAAATAAATAAATAAAATAAATAAATAATATTTAAATCCATATTTTTAATTGGGCTTTTCTTATGTCTGGGTCAATTTTGTATTTAATTTATGTGGACTATTATAAGAAAATGATTACATTAATTTGGGCTTTTTAAATTAATTGGGTTTAAATTATACTTGTGGGTGATAGTAAATCCTTTATAATTATGAGAATTAATAAAACCTAACCTACTAGAGCCTTACATCACACACGCTAAAAGAAAATATCGGGTAGCAGAGGCGGCGAAGAGACTCAATTGTCATAGGGAAGGAGAAGAGAAATTGTCAGATTTGATTATATATGTAAGTCTCTTTTGTTTTGTATTCTTTTATTCAAAGAATGAGAATAACTCAATAACCAAAGTTAATAAGGAAAGGAAAGGTGGCAGTGGAATTTGGATAGCAGCCACTGAACAAGCATAATCATTGATTGATTATTTATATATATATAAGGAATGAAAACTATTATTATATATATGAGTTATACATGGCCTGGGATAGAATTTGAATGTGAAATAGGCTGTTCTGATTATTATTTTTTATGGCTATTATATATATGCATATTATGTAATAGTTTAGTTAACATAATTTAATTGGATTAATGCTCTTGTCCAATAAAAAAGTGACCTGCGTGATTGATATAAAGATAATAAAAGGGTAATGATTAAAAGCTCAATTATAATTTAATTTGAATTTGTATCATAAAACTAATGTAAATTAGGAAATAAATTCATGTTAATACAAATTATAATTAGTAAGTAACTTATAATTGTATTATTATTACTTTTTATTTGATCGGACGGAGGGAATTTAAAGAGTTTTTTTTTAAATATAAATTTTGGAGTATTAATAATTGATAAAAGGCGATGATTAAAGGCATATTAAATAGATTATGAACTATTTTGGAATTATTAGTTTGTATTGTTTTTAATTTGAGGTGAATATGTTTAGGTTGTAAATGACGTTTCGTATTTGATATCGTTGGCATTTGAGGGTAAGATTTGGTGGAGTGTGCTATAAATGGTTTGGAAGTATCAGGTACGGATTCCGTACTCTTTCAGCGATACTCTTGTTAAATTTGATTTGTTCGTTTGTTTCCTTATTTCGAATTCTGTTATGATTTCACATAATTGTTTCATGTGAAATAAATATATTAGTTTCATTTTAGAGTTGATACATATGACTCGTATTTGTACTCTTTGAATTATGTTATCATGTTTAATACTATTTATTTTGATAATTGTAGAGCGGTACATGTTGGTACCTTCTTTTTGAAACCTTGTGACTCTAATTTGATTTGGTTCAACATGTACATATAGAACCGTTTTGTTGGTATTATGTCGCATGTGTTGTGACATGGTATTTTTGTTAGAATATACCGTAGGGTATACCTGAGCTATAACCACCTGTGGGGGTACCACAAGCATGTCGTCTTGGTACGAGAGGCATGACACTTTCCGTGGCGGTGTGATTAGTCCACGACGTCTCCGTTTTGGGCTCCGGAGGAAGTGGACCATTTGGTGTTTTGTTGTGGGAGGCGTATGGGTTAACCCTAGTTTTTTGTTCTGCGGATTTGTGATGTTGTACGAAACACACCAATCCGATTTGCATACATTTGGATTCGCGGTCCAATGTGTGATTGCCTGTGTGGCATTATTTTGACTTGCCCGTGTGGCATTGTTTTGATGTGCCTGTGTGACATTATTTTGGTTGTCTATGTGGCATCATTTGATTTGCCTGTGTGGCATTAGTTTGACTTGCCTATGTGGCAATGTATATTTCTGAGCTCATTCGGTATGAAATAACTCTAGCCATTTGTTTCAACCTATTATTTTATTATATTAATTTTGTTGGTTTCTGTTCAGTTCAATTCATTGAGTTAGTTATTTCAGTTCGTTATTTCTTTATTATTTTATTGGTTTCGTCAATTCTGTTGATTCAGATATATTTCATTCAGATCTTTGGAGATTATATTTTCGTCCGTGTTAACACTTGAGGCTTTGTTCAGTATTTTGTCTCATTTGTTTTCGTATATCAGTTGTATATCTTTTGTATATATGTATTCGTACTGGGCAATTGGCTCATGCTGTGTTTTTCTTTCGGCATGTTTGCAGGGGTGATTCAGGGCTAGTGTGATGAGAGTATTGCCTTTGACCATCTAGGTTGATTCAATTTTTTTTAGTATTGATTATTTTGACTTAGTTAGAGAATTGTATTTAGTACTTTATTAATGGATCACCATTATTAATATTTTGAAGTTATTAGTGCTCTGTTTACTTATTTTGAGGTTTGTTGTGCTTTGCACGTGACCTCCCTTTCCTTTTCGGGAAGGGGGTGTTACAATTATGTTCGTTAATTTCTAAATATTGTTATACAAGTGTCCTCACTTGGATAATTTATTATATTTAATCACATGTTGATACATACTTTTGGTTTTTAGTATATATACATTGACTTAAAACCTGTCTAAGCTATTTGACTCGGCTAGACATAGATTTAAAAATAGCGTTGAGATGTCTTAGCTAATTATTCTGGCTAGACGAACATATGATTAAAACTTGATAGGTTCGAGATTAGAACACAATTATTAATGACAGATCGATGCCAATTGTGTAACAACCCGGGTCAAACCCCGAGTCCGGAACAAATCTTGGGTCAAATCCCAAGTCCAAATCGAATCAAATCCATCAAAATAAGGCCTCAAACTACTGACCCAACCGTATCTTCTTGGGTCAACTTAGCCCACCACAGGCTCACCCAAAAGGTCACGACTTGAAGGTACTATTGGTAGTAACTTATTTCCTTATATGCAGACATATTCTATCTTTCGATGTGGGACTGGGGTGTTACAAATTGTTTCGGCTAGATCAAAAAAGCGATTAGAATTTTGAAATCGTAGTATTTCGTTGTTATAATTCAAATTCTGGTTATAAGACTGAGAAGAACAACCTTTTAATATAAAAGGGGAGATTTTTGGTCGTATATTCGACCATTGCGCGTGTTTTAAGTATTATACATAATATAGGGTATAATTAAGCTGATCACTTATTATACTTACAGAGGGGTATGATTTAATCTTTATGGTTATCTGATACACCTGGGTATATCAAAGTAATACTCGAGAAGAGAAGTTCAAGATCCTTAGGGATCACTCAGCATAAAATCTGGAAAGTATTCCACTTTGTTATTGCGTATAATTAATTCTTGTTATTGAATTGAATATTGAAAATCAAAAACAAAGTTCGTAGTCTGTCAACTGCTCACCAATTATAGTCAGTACGTACTTTCAAAATTTGAAATAGATTTGATATGTTGATTAGAATTATTTCAGTTTACTTCACAACTGTTGATTCGTTGTAGAAGTGCCTTTCAAAGAAAACATTTACTTCTTTCAGTTAATGTTTATTGGCTGCTATTACTTGTTGGGCACCCAAATGCTCATTCTTGATTTAAATGTAAATGTTTTCAGCTAAGCGTGATCAACCTGAAGGTTCAGTCAAGAACAAAGGAAAGGGAAAGCTAGCAGAATAAACTTTGTGGTATCTTATGTAATAGTTAGACTATATTAAGTCAATGATATCTATTAATTATCATGTAATGAATGTTTAAAGGTCGCGTACCTGGGATTAAACTCAGATATATATAAATTAAGTTTAATATTCATATTATTGTTATTATTATTAGTATTATTCCGCTCATAGAAATGGTATCGTGAAGCACCGAGTTTGGGTTTCAAGTACCTGAATTTGGGGGCGTCATATTATGGTATCAGAGCTTTAGGGTTAGAAACCTTAGGCGGGATAGGCCTTAGGTTGTAACCTTGGAACAGAGGGAAATGTTGAAAATACAAATAACTCATATATAGTTTAAAAGGAGATGAATTGAATAAATTCACCATCAAACAAAAATAAAAGATATCTTAAATAAAACCATTATTTGTTGTGTGTATATATTATTTGCTAATTAGGATAACTTATGTGTAAAGGTTAGGTGGAAAAGAATTAGGATACTCTCATATTGTAATGAAGGAGTCAATCTCCATAGCCGAGCCAATATCAAAGCCAATAGCTGAAATAGAGGCTCACAGTACAAGCAACCCTGATAAGGTGGTTATTGTAGAAATTGTAGTGCCGGATCCAGAAACGGTAGTATGTAGCGGATAGGTAGAGTATAGTTAGAAAATATAAGGTTCAGTGCGAGTTCTTAAAATTTATAATTATATGAAATATTTTTGAACCCCTCAGTGAATGGACACCAAAGGTCTGAGTAGGATAAGTTCTTAAAGTTATATGATTGTGGTAAGTTCCTAAACTCATAATGTATGGCAAGTTTGACGAACTTGGTATAGCTATGTGTGAATAAATTATGGAGGATAATAGAAATATATAGAACGCTAAGCAATTGATCCTTAGTGAAGGCGTATAAAATAAGTAGTATTACTATTACTTGAATATGTATGTTCTATGAGGTATATATGATAAGTATGTCTGTGTAATGTAATATTCTCAACTTTTGTATAAGTTATGGCAGCGATTCCTAACTTTTGTGTCACAAAGGGATATTGAATGTTTAAAGCAGTATGTGTTGTGCTATATGGTGTAAAGTACTATAAATTAGTTGGATGAACATGATTTTATTTAATCAAATAATGTCGCCAAGACGAAAATAAAACCAAAGGGCAGAAGAATCTGTCAACAATGTTGGAGGACAACCAGACCCGATACAGAATTTGGTGAATATGGTCGCTCAAGATATGCAGAATAGAGTACCAGCCGCGGGAAATCAGCCAGATAATCGATCGGTAAACTTCAAAGACTTCAAGGCAGTCGGACCGCTAGGATTTAGAGGGACAACTGACCCTATAGAAGTGTTTGTGATAGCTAAGGTAACGGAAAGGCCAAAGACCACTTTTGCCACCTATACGATAAAAGGGGAGGCAAATTTTTGGTGGGAGGCAAATCAAGCTAGAGTCGGAGAAGGGAGTAGTGGTGGTAGGACTAGAAAAAGGAATGAAAATAACTTTGGGAATGCCGAAAATAGGCCAGGAGGTGGAAAGAAACAGTTTGTGCAATGTGGGAACTGCGGAAAGAATCACTCAGGTGAGTGTTTAAAGGGAAAGTTTGTGTGTTATAAGTGTGGGCAGGAGGGACATATCTCTCCTAACTGTCCCATTCCAAGAATGTATATTGGGTGTTTTATTTGTAGATCAATAAAGCATAAGGTGAAAGACTGTCCAAAAAGGAGAATGGAGGTAGGAAGCGTGAATACGGAGAAAAGCAACGGGACGTTGGCGATAACAGGACCAACTTCAACAAGCAAACCAACAAAATCAACCACTATAGTCTTCAACATGACAGTTCAGGATGCGGTAGCAGCCGGGGATGGAACTCCAGGTATTATTCAAATAAATTTTATTTTATTATTTATGATTTTCTTATACATAGTAATTTATTTTATAAAGAAATTTTGAAGGAGGAATTTGAGCTCTATTAGAAATCAAATTTCAGTTTAATAAGATAGACAAGCTTTAGGCTGAATAGTTAAAGATCAGTTCGATCAAATCTGATCGAGATCTACTTGAAATAATTGTGTATACTATGTACCATGGTATGTATAAGTTTTAAAATGGTGATTCCGGGGATGGAATCTTTAATGTAACAACCTGATATTTTCTATATAATTAAATAAGAAATTTTGCGTATAATTTTTTTATTCATTTTAAAGGTGGTAATATGTGCAAGGTTATGTATATGTATTTATGTGATAAATAAAATTTATTTATTACATGAATAATTGCAAATAATTTTTTTTCGAATTATTGATCATTATAAATTATATTTTTATAATTAATTTTGTGGTAAAATATTTTTATTAATTATTTTCACTTTGAAAATATGATTATATATTATTTAAATGATATATGAAATGATTATTGAAATTATTATAATTATTATTTTATTATATGAATTTTAGTTCAGATTATTTAAGTTAATTATTTTAACTTAATTAATAATGCATTATATGCAAGATAAATCAGATATAGAATCCAAACCCTAATTCTGGATTTTGATCAAGGAATGAGAATAATAATATAATATTAATTATATTTCAATGCTATAAATATATACTGTATGTGTAGACTGATAATGGTTGATCAATTATGGTATATCATGTTAAAACCTAGTATTATTGTGCTAAACCCTAATTTGAAAACCAAACACAAGTTCAAGACTGTTTAGTAACTGTATTAAGTGATGAATGATTAGTATGATAGATTCTAATCTTAATTAGGAAAACCCTAATTATTAGAAACCCTAATTTCTAAATTAGGAACCCTAATTTTGAAATTATAAACCCTAATTAGTAATTAGAAATCCTAATTACTAAACTAGAACCCTAATAGCTAAAGTATGAAGCTTAATGTTAATTAGGGAAAACCTTAATTACTAATTAAAACCCTAATTGTCAATTTAGAAATCCTAAATACTAATTTATGAACCCTAATTGCTATTGGTAAGCCCTAATTACTAAATTAGTAATCTTAATCATAATTTGTGAATCTTAAACCTAAATACCATGTTCTATGTAATTACGAAATTAAACATGATTAAGAAACCCTAATTTTTCATTTTTAGAAACTAAAATTTTATATTTTTGGCCTAATTAGAAATCCTATAAAAAATTAAAATTTATGGAACCTTAGGGTTAAACCCTAAGGGTTTGCTAAGTTTACAATATTGCCATTAAAATCATAAGGCAAATGACCTTATTACCCTTCTTGAATTATTTAAGAGATAGCTTACAAATCTTGCTAAAATGAAAGTTGGTCACCAACTCTAACCAACCCATGTGACTAATTAAACACCAGTAATCAACCATATTCAGCTACATACATTGCATTCATGTAATATATAACATTAGAGAGAGAAAATGTCATATTAAAGCTCATTTTTGCTCATTCACTCAACCAACTCTCTCTCTCTCTCCAAATCCACGAATTTGTATAGCATATCAGTCCCCAAATGAAGCCCCACTAACACTCATAACTGATTAGAAGCCCAGAATCAAGATTGTGTAAAGTAAAGGTATAAACCCTAAACTAAATCTGAACTTTGATTCTATGTTAGATCTTGTGTTTTAATGTTTAATCATGTTGTTTGTAGTCTATATAAGTGATCTGGGTTGATAGATGTTTTATCCATAACATTTATAGGCTCGGATTTGAAGATTTCAAAAATCTGGAAAGTTGAAAAATATGTCAGGGCCCATAGATCTTTACCCGTTAGCTGTTTGTTGTGTTTTATGTTATGGATCTGTTCTATGCCATGTGGACTATGATTTGGAACTGAAATAGGGTCCGATAATGTATAGATTTCATTTTATAAGCAGTCAAACATGGTTGACGTCACATGACCAAACTGGTTTTTGGGTAACCCAGATTTCCAGAATGGTCTGACAGTTGTTTTTTAAGCCTTTGATCTTGCTACTATTAAATGTTTAGGCCATTTTGTTGTTTGGAACTTGTATACTGACATGTAAACTACACTTACATGCCATAAGATCACTTATATCTTACCTAGAATCAAAAATATAGCTGGTCAAAGTAGGCTCGACCACCTGTTTTGGTGATTTTCTAGAAAACCCAGAAAAGTGAAGAACCAGATTTCTGACATGGTTTGACCATGCCAGATCTTTCTCATGAGTTGTTGTTATAATGATATTATGTTATAAGATTGTACCCCTGACATCTGTTCTACAAGATGAAATACTGGATCCTATAAATCAAGCCCAGAATACAAACTATAAGGATCAAAAGTAGCCCACTCGAACTGTTCTTCATTTCTGGGTAACCTAGAAATGAAGAACAACTTCTGACATAATTTTTGAGAGCTGATAACTCTCTGATCTGTTGTTGTATTGTCATGAAACTTGATTCTAGTTGTAGTGTTACACTAATACTACAACATTGATACCATAACTAGGCCAGATAACATCAAGATCTAGGGTTAAATGGTGGTCAAAGTAGTACCCTTGGTAACTGACTATGAAGATTTGTGTTTCTCAAGAACACCTAAGGCGACGGTTCCTGTCGCTAAAGGCTATAGTGACAGATTTAATAATTTTATTTAATTTATTTTCCAAAAATCATTTAAAAATAGAAATTAATTTATGAAAATTACAAAAATTATTTTAAAAATCATTTTAAGTTATAAAAATTAACTTTTAATAATTTGGAATATTTTCTGCGACGCCCCCAAAATAGGTATACAACACCCATTCTGAGTCGCCAAATACATGGTACAGAAACAACTACAACTTTATTAATACAATTGTCGTGCAAAATACGACAACACATAAATTGTGAGTTTAAAAATAAATATTGTCTTCTAGACAATATCAACACTCAAATAAGTCCTCATTAAATTATTGATACATTATTTTACAAAAATGGTGAGGACTACTAAAACAACTCTCTAGAACCATCATTCCACACCCCGACTAGAACTCGCTACATTCTCGCCTCCTGAGAAGAAAAATGGAACAAAAAGGAAAAGGGTGAGCTCAACTAGCCCAGTAAAGAATATTATGACTAAGATAATATAGAACAAATTATCGTTAGTCTTCAACAGGAAAAATCTAATAAAATTAAATTAAACAACAAGTTTCAGATCAATATTTGCAGCGAAAATAATAATTCATAGATGAGTTACGTAGAGAATGAAATCTACTATAATCTATGAATTTAAAAGTCCATCATCAATATTTTATCCCTGTAACATCAATCAATATACATCTTGAATCAAATATTCATCTTTGTACTACAGGCCAAAGATATTCATCAGTTGGTCATGTTCATCTCAACACCTATACATCTTTGCACTACGGGCCAAAGATATTCATAAAAAAATCAACCATCTTTGCACTACAGGCCAAAGATATTCAGTAATATCATCATTTAGGACTGAGGATGATGAAAAATATTTTAATGAAAACGAATCTAGTGAAACAAAAGAACAAATAATAAGAATTCGTACTTTAAACAGTCCAAGTTCAAATATACTTCATAAATAACCATAGTGAAGTAAAATTCAAGAATGATCAAAACATGGATACAATCAAAGCTAGTATCCATAATAGATATTTTGGACAAAAAACGAAAATTTAATTTTTCTATGAATAGGCCAGATTCGTGAATATAGTCCGATAATCGTGAATAATACCGTATATCGTTAATAGTAACCTTTAAACCTCGAAAAGACAAGAATTTCACAAGAAAAATCTTTCCAATATTCCATCATAATGATATTGAAGAAAATAATATCATTTATAAAAAAAAATATCCCTTACCTCAAAACAGCGATATACTTACGATCGAATATGGATATAGTCTTTGAGGAAACTTGCACTGTATAGCAACACTCAAAGTATCAAAATACTCACAAGAATATGCTCGATAATATAGAGAGAGAAAACTTCAGTTTCTAGTGTGATTTTCAATTCTAACCTAAGCACCCTATTTATAGAAAAATACATTAGAACACCAAAATAGAAAATTTAATATAATAATATTATTTTTAATCAAAATTCCTATGCACACCATTGAATCTGATTTCAGCCATTTAACACATTTATATCACATGTGGGACACTCACCAAAAACGTTTTTCTTTAAAAAAATAATTAAAACTTCAAAAATTAATTATTCTGGAACTTCAGAACTTCAATAATTCATAATAAATAGCCATTTTATCAGAAAAAATTCAAACCTTATGTCCTTTCCATAGGAAATTTAATTATCTACAACTTTGTAGAAGAAAGTTTTTTCAAATTTCAATAGAAGTTGATCAAATCCACATACGTATTTATTTTACATGCTATAATCAAATTTCAGTCAAGAAATGGGGTCCACGAACATAAAAAACATGTTTTAATTATTTTTAGTAACAAAAATACTCCTCCTCCTCATATACTCATATATCCCACATTTATTGTAAAATTATCAACATTATTATATTATTAAAATATAATAATATATTTAAATGAATTATTTATCAGAAAAAAGATAAAATATCAATTTTTCAACAATTGTCACTTTAAAATTTTCTCCATCTATATCCACATAAAATGAATATTTTCTTTATCATATAAATCAATAATTAATTATTCACAAATAATATTACAGAATCACAATACTGGCAACCAAGCCGTTCCCAGGAAAGATGGGGCTTTCCAATAAGGATTTCTCTTTACTGGCGCGTAATTAGGTGACCAAACCTCTTTTTAGACAGAAATTTCTAGACATTGCCAATAATGTTATCTAATAATATTGTTCAAATAATATGAATTATTGCTCCGATAATAGAAAATACTGTGTAATGACAATTATTGAAACAACAATAATATAAAATATCAACGCAACAATTATTGAATCAATAAAATAAAATATTGAACAGTAATTACTTTAACAATTATTGAGTAGTGTCTTCTTACGTAAGAATCAATAATTGGTGCAATACCGTGTGCTACTTGATAAGTGTATTTTATATACGCGATTTAATATCCAATTCATGCTTATTTGTTACTACATTCTTGTGATCATGTTCATTTTTACTTGTTTTATGTTATTTCATGTGTAGAATGGTGGTTGTGGCATTAAACGTACAATTGGTGATAGTCGGTGCGATTGGGACTCAAATGGAGCATAATTGGAAGCAAGTTAGCAGTGCAGCTGATGAGTGAGTTTTATACACATGAATTGGATACATTCGGGCTTAATTTATTATTGTTCTCAAGTCTTTTAGATTAGTTTTTAAGTGTTTGTGTCTATTCATGCATGTTTGGGGTGGCTAGATTCGCGTTTTCGGCTTGCCATTTACATAGCAGTCACTTCAGAGCCAATTTGACTATAGCTCTGTACATTATTTAGAAACATTCAAAGAACGAAAGGTGTAGATCTACTTTTCCTCTTTCTGGATCATCTTGAATCATTAAAATCGGAGTTCGGACGAAGAAGTTATGACTATTTTCCCAAAGGACGTCGGAGCAGAAAATGTCAAAAAAAAAAAAGCGTGTAGGGCGCCCATTTTAAGTTTATTTGCAGCCGGGCGCTATAAAGCGATGTGTGAGCATCATTCCCGATCTTTGGGTCATTTGGGAAGAGGTTGGAGTGCGGCTTGGACGCTGCGTTTTGGGCGAATTTTGACACCTTTTTGACTCCAAATTGGATTGAGTTTGTTCCTAAGCTCAAAATTATATTTGTAACCTATAAATACATGATGTCAGACATAAAATAAGGGGAGATTAAATAGATTAGACTAGAGATACACTCCATTAGATTAGAATCTAAACCCTAGTTCTTAATTAGCCATTGGAGATTGAAGCAAATTGAAGAACACTGAAGATCAAGAAAGAGCAGAGCAAGAGGAAGCATCGACGATTTGTGACAACAGATTAATTCTCTTCTCTCTTTCTCTCATCATACTTTTATCTTTTAATGTCTATTCAATTGTGGATTCTTGATTTTAATTCATTAATTATGAACTAACTCTTTCATTAAGATTTCAATTGAACTTTTTATGATTATAAATTGATTATTTGATTTATTCTTATTATTTATGTTGAAGTGAATTGTTCATCTTGCTTTGTGCTTATTGATTAATTATCTGATCAGTAATTACCTTGTTACTCTAGAAGGAATTGAGAAAAGAATTCTAGGGTTAGAACTGGGCATGGTGACATGTGACTTAGTTATTTGCACAGTAAATAATTAGGTTTGTGAATAGAATGAGAATATCTATTTGCCACATGTAACACATAAGGAATTGGGGTTGTAACGAGTTTAATTCAATTGTTTTACATAGAGATATAGCAAAATTAATATGGGTTAAACAGAAGGCAAATGATCATTTGAGAAAGGGCTTTTGGCATTTGAGAGTTCCTATTAACAATTCAGTAGACATAATAATTGGGATAATTGGATAATTGATTTATAGTTCATAATTGGGGATATTGGAGTCTTAATCCTTATTTATCTGAATTCCATCAATTCTTAGTAGTTTATTTGCTTTCTTTTAGAATAATCTTTTTTTTTTGTTTAATTTAGTTTTCTTAAATCTAGAAATCACAATTATTGGTTGTTTAAATAAAATTGATTTGGTTAAGAGTTAGTATTTGGTAATTTTTATTAAATAATTCCTTGTGGGAACGATACTCTACTTTCACTTTATTACTTGTTGATCGTGTATACTTGCAAGTATTCATTGATTCATAAATCGATCAACAAGTTTTAGCATAGATGTCGGAAATTAATTTAATAATTATTTACCAATATTAATTTCAATCAAATTAGTCTTAATTTAAACATTTTATTTTTATTTTAATTCTCTTCCTATATTTCTCTTTTTTAGGTACCATGGATGACTTTACGTATCAATGGCCATACACGAACATGACTCTACCAATGGAAACATGGAGTCCACCATCCACACAAAGAAGTAGAAATGGTTTGTGATTATTGTGCTGGAAATCATATGAGTCATCAATGCGCCATCAGTTTCTAGCCGGTACAGTATAGTGGCGATTATCCCAACAGTTATGTCTATCCCAACAACTATCATCGAGTTGGGGTATCACCCGGATTTTCATGGAGTATCAATCAAGATCAATTTTATGCTCCAAGTCCAACATACCCACCGGATTTCTCGTGTCCATCTCCTCTACAACAGGAAGAACATTCAAATTGGGAGGAAGCCTTGGAAAAAGTTATTAAAGCTTCTGAAAAGAAACACGAGGAACATGAAAAGAAACTTAATCAAATGGAGCTGAGTATACAAAGTCAGAATGCACCGATCAAGAATCTGGAAAATCAATTGGGGCAGATAGCACATGCGTTGAACAATCGTCCTCAATACACTTGGCTCTATGACATGAATTCTGAGACTGATGGTGAGCCCGAACCAAATCTGCAACCGGATGTGCCAAATGATATAGATGTTGAAAGAGACGAAAGACTTGGGGACCAAGAAAAAGAGATCGACAAAGATCTAACTTTGAGTACCAACGAAGATGAGCCAATTTCATTAGTATGCCATGTGCCTCCTCCACCAAAGTTCAAGAATCCAGGCAGTTTTGCAAAACCATGCCCAATTGGAAGTCATGTCGTCGGCAAAGCTCTTGGTAACGTAAGAGCAAGTACAATTGTGGAGTCATGGTGGGATGAAAAGGAGAAGATAGAGGAAGATTCCATTATGTTTATTAAGCTTCAATGCCCTAATCTGATCATCGACATAATGGAGGAAACACCTAATGGTTTGCCGTTCTTAATGGGGATCATATCTACAAAGAGCATGCTAGGTGACTTCAATTCAAGGGTTTTTGCTAATGGGAGCCTCCCAAAAGAGACATTGCTTCTGATGGATGGAGGGTTCCTCAATTTTCGTAGGGGAATTGGATAGAGAATTGAAGAAGTCAGGCTGAGACTATAAAACAAGCGCTTATTGGGAGGCAACCCAAGTTCAATTTTTATTTTTAGTTTTTATTAAGTTTTATATTAGTAGTTTTGAATTTGCATTTATTTAGGATTTAATAAAATTGCTTCTATCATGGTTTTACAGGTTATTCAAGTCAAATTCAAGTGTGGTGCCCAATTTGTTCAATGTGCTTAGCCTATTCTCCAAACTTAGCGGACAAGGAGGAAGATTGCTATATTTTCAAGGAAGTCCTCTGCTTTAATTTTTTTCTATTATAGCCATTGAGGACAATGTCTAGTTTAAGTTTGGGGGCATTTTAGTGTCGTCTCGCATATAGTTAGTTATCTCCATAATAGTTTATTTTTTTATGTGTTAGCATTATGTTTTTAGGTTGCATATAATACATGGTATTTTTTTTGCATCTTCATATATGTGTTCATGTAGTATAATTGCATTTTTCTTATTTTGCATGAATCATGTGATAGGTTGGTGTGATCTTAGCTCTACCTATGATAAGATTGGTTTTGCATGTTAACTTGAACAGTGTTGATAATTGATGATGAGTTCTAATTTTAATCATGATGATAATCTGAGCCTGTCTGAAACTTATGTAACCGGTTAGCATTTAAAGTTTAACTGTTTTAATCCACTTGGTTCAAGGGTTTCATAATTTGTTTCTGAGGGAAAATCTTTGTTAAAATTTAAGGAAATTAGTGAACTGGCGGTAAAGGTTGGAATGACGTAAAAGCTTGAGTTTGGGGGAATCTATGGGATATATATACTAAAAAAAATTGATGAAGAGAAAAAAAATAGAAAATCCAGAAGAAAAAAAACACGAGAAAGAGCAAAAATGCCCTCGTGGTTGAATAAAAGTATAAATAAATCCTGTATTTACCCTTAGATTTGGTAATTTCTTAGTTTTAACCGGAGTTATCATGTTCACAAAAGTAATTGAATTGGAACTGAAATTTTCCTTATAAAAAGTTTGTTATGTGATTATCTTGAACTGTGGTTGGTTAGAATAGTTAATAAGCACACACACACAACATGGGTGATGACAGGTTTTGGTTGACTAATTGGTTAGAGTTATGGATTTTGAATTGATTGGATATATTGTTTGAGTACCAATGGTATCTTTGAGGCCTGTTGCTATATATCATACTGATTTATTACTCGGTTCGTAGGTATATTAGGAAGTAGATTATGCATATGCATTCATTTAGTTGAGTTATTTTGTTTATTTTTAGTTCTTTTATGTTTTTGCTTGAGGACAAGCAAAGGTTTAAGTTTGGGGGTATTTGATGAATGAGTTTTATACACATGAATTGGATACATTCGGGCTTAATTTATTGTTGTTCTCAAGTCTTTTAGATTAGTTTTTAAGTGTTTATGTCTATTCTTGCATGTTTTATATTGTTTTGTAGGAATTAGGACAAAAGTTACTTGGATCGACGTTTGGGGTCGCTAGATTCGCGTTTTCGGCTTGCCATTTACACAACAGTTACTTCAGAGCCAATTTGACTATAGCGTCGGATATTATTTCAGAAAACTCAAAGCACGAAAGTTGTAGATCTACTTTTCCTCTTTCCGGATTATCTTGAATCATCAAAATCAGAGTTCAGACAAAGAAGTTATGACCATTTTCCCAAAGGACGTCGGAGTAGAAAATGTCAGAAAATGGGGCAGCGCCGGGGCGCCCATTTTAAGTTTATTTGCGGCCTTGGGCGCTATAAAAGGCGTTGTCTGGCGTCATTCCCAAATAATGCAAGAACTGGGGAAGAGGTTGGGTGCGGCCTGGACGCGTTTTGGGCGAATTTTGATACTTTTTTGACTCCAAATTGGATTGAGTTTGTTCCTAAGCTCAAAATTGAATTTGTAACCTATAAATACATGATGTATGACATAAAATAAGGGGAGATTACATAGATTAGACTAGAGATACACTCCATTATATTAGAATCTAAACCCTAGTTCTTAATTAGCCATTGGAGATTGAAGCAAATTAAAGAACACTGAAGATCAAGAACAAGAACAAAAGGGGAGCATCAGATTTGCTGACAACAGATTCTATTCTCTTCTCTCATCATACTTTTATCGTTTAATGTCTATTCAATTGTGGATTCTTGATTTTAATTTATTAATTATGAACTAACTTTTTCATTAAGATTTCAATTGAACTTTTTATGATTATGAATTGATTATTTGATTTATTCTAATTATTTATGTTGAAGTGAATTGTTCATCTTGCTTTGTGCTTATTGATTAATTATCTGATCAGTAATTACCTTGTTACTCTAGAAGGAATTGAGAAAGGAATTCTAGGGTTAGAACTGGGCATTGTGACATGTGACTTAGTTATTTGCACAGTAAATAATTAGGTTTGTGAATAGAATGAGAATATCTATTTGCCGCATGTAACACATAAGGAATTTGGGTTGTATCGAGTTTAATTCAATTGTTTTGCATAGAGATATAACAAAATTAATCTGGGTTAAACCGAAGGCAAATGATCACTTGAGAAAGGGCTTTTGGCATTTGAGAATTCCTGTTAACAATTCAGTAGACATAATAATTGGGATAATTGGATAATTGATTTATAGTTCATAATTGGGGATATTGGAGTCTTAATCCTAATCCTTATTTATCTGAATTCCATCAATTCTTAGTTGTTTATTTGCTTTCTTTTAGAATAATCTTTTTGTTTTGTTTAATTTAGTTTTCTTAAATCTAGAAATCACAATTATTGGTTGTTTAAATAAAATTGATTTGGTTAAGAGTTAGTATTTGGTAATTTTTATTAAATAATTCCTCGTGGGAACGATACTCTACTTTCACTTTATTACTTGTTGACCGTGTATACTTGCACGTATTCATTGATTATAAATCGATCAACAAAGAAGACAGACCCGGTTAACGAAGACACAAGCCCTCAAAGGCGTGAAGTCTTACACTCCGCTTAATAGTATATAGTCACGGGCGTGCATTATTAAACTATACACCCCAACCCAGATTCGGGTCTTCATACGAGCAAGTTAGGAGACACAAGCCGTAAAGGTGGGGGTGGAAAAATTTGAGGGTCCTGTTATATTTGTAATTCCTCTTGGGCACGAATTTTAGCTATTTGCATGGTAATATAACTCTATTTGGTAGGGAATTCGGCTAGAGTTTCAAAAAAGATATCTATTACTCTATAATAACAACGAGGACATTAGAGAGAGGAGAATTACGAAGATTTAAGCTGAGTTTTTGATAGAAAGTGTGGAGGAGTATTTCGAGGACCTTTTTAAGACAATTGCGGTTTTAATCTACGTGAAGGGTGTTTTTCAATATTTTTCATGTTAGATTATTATTTTTAATTGGAAGAATGATTTCTATGAGTTATTCAGTGTTTATTTCGTTTATTATGAACTAATTCACTTTTTAGGTTTGTGATGGATCCTTAAGTGAATCGATGGTTTTGTAAACTTTGATTTCTAATTTAATAAGCTATCTCTAGTTTATCTATATTAATTTGTGCTTGAATCTATGAATTGCCTGATCAACAATTCTTTGTGGAGTTGGATGGAATCGAGAGAGGATATTCAAATCTAGACTTAGTTGATATAGCATGTGTTTAGGTTTTTGTTAGTAGCTTAAACTTGATGAGTGTTAAGGTAGAGATATGCTTGACGCCGCATGTAATCAGATAGAGAACTTATTCTTCAACCTCCTTCAATTGTAATTCACATAGAGATATAGTGGGTTAGTTGATTAAGGTGTTTAACGGATTTTTATCTTAATTGTGGATTGAAGTGAATAAGGTGTTAGTGCATCGAGAGGTGGTTAATACTGTGTTCATGTTCTTGATTAATAAACTGGGATAATGCGTTAAATTGGGATAAAGGTGTTAAAATCAAAGTGAAGCTTAGGGTGAAATCATAAGTCTAATTCTCCATTAATTGTTTGAAATTTCAGATTTTGATATTCGTGGTTATTTTGTGTTAATTTAATTATTTTTAAATTTTAGTTTCGTTAATTTAAATTATTGAGTTTGATTTGTTTAGTAAAATTAGGGTTAATAGAAGATTGGTAATTGTAAGTTAAGGTTATTGCTAATTAATCTATGTGGGAACGATACGCTACTCATCACTTTATTACTTGTTGACCACGTATACTTGCGTGTTATGCGTAATTAGATTTTACCCAACAAGTTTTTGGCGCCGTTGCCGGGGAATTTTTAGTATAAATCTTAAGTGTTTTACAATATCAGTTTAATTAATCTAGTTTTACTTAGACATTTTTATTTTTGTATTGTGCTTCTTATTTCAGGTGTTGGACATAGTTTATGCAAACTCGGTCCCAAAATCCAGACTTGTTGCCTTTTGAGGATGACATTGAGAAAAGGTTTTAGAGGTTGAGTAAGTGGATCAAGGAAACGAGGCAAGAATTCGAAATACCTAAAAAGGAAGAGGGAATAGTAATGGCAGCCGAAGATCGGAAAGCGTTGAGGACTTCAAGAACACCTAAGGTGACCTGATCATAGCCAAGCATCACCAAAGCAAAGAATAGCAAAAATACGTTCGAAATTAAGCCTGGGATGTTACAAATGATTCAGTATTCAGTTCAGTTTGGGGGATTTGCAAATGATGATCCGAACAAGCATTTAGTCAGCTTTCTGGAAATGTGCAACACATTTAGGTTTAATGAGGTTTCAGATGAGGCGGTGAGACTTCGATTGTTCCCATTCTCTTTACGGGACAGGGCGAAGAGTTGGTTACATTCTTTACCATTCGGTTCGATAACTACATGGGAGGATTTAGCTTAGAAATTCATCGCAAAATTCTTCCCACCGGCGAAAACTGCGAAGATGAGGAATGAGATTACAATGTTTGAACAGCAACATGGGGAGTCATTATATGAGGCCTGAGAAAGATACAAAGAATAGCTCAGAAAATGCCCACATCATGGATTGCCCCAGTGGCTACAAATGAACACCTTTTACAACGGATACATGGGAATCTTAGGACAAGTATCGATGCAGCATCGGGCGGAGCGTTCATGGCTAAGAGTTACGAGGAAGCCTATGAGATGATTGAAACCATGGCTGCTAATAACTACCAGTGGCCAACAACAAGAATGACACAGGTGAAGGCAGTTGGGGTATTAGAAGTAGATAGTATGACAGCGATGCAAGCACAAATATCGTCACTTTCAAAGAAGTTGGAGTCAGTGGCAGCAACACAAACACAACAAACACAGCAAGTACAGCAAGGGGCAATAGTATGCGATTTGTGCGTAGGAGAGCACCCAATGGAGCAATGTGCAATTAATCTAGCAGCTGTGCAGTTCATCGGCTGTTACAACAGAATTCCTCAAAACACATATCAAAACACATACAATCAAAGAAATAGGAATCATCAGAATTTCTCATGGAGCAACAACCAATGAAATCAAGCTTCACGGCAATCATATCCTCCAGGTTTTCAGAACCAGCAACAACCAGTTCAATATCAAGAAAGGAAACCCGATCTGGAAGAAGTATTGGCAAAATTCATGACTAGCATTGAGTTGGCTATAAAAAATCACGCCATGACTATGAAATCACAAGAGATGTCGATCAAGAATCTAGAGAATCAGATTGGTCAAATTGCGTTGTCATTGAATAATAGACCACAAGGGACATTACCAAGTGACACCGAGAAAAATCCTAAGGGTAATCACGAGCAATGTCAAGCCATTATGTTGAGAAGTGGAAAACAGCTTGTTGGTCAAGAGCCAGAAATTTTGGTTACAAAGGAGATTGATCCAGAGACAGAAAATACAGTGGGTGAGGTAAATCAAGGGAACAAAAAATAAATGAAAAAGAACAAACCAGTCAATGAACCAGCTATTTATCCTCCCCCACCATTCCAGCAAAGAGTTCAAAAACAGAAATTAGACAAGCAATTTTTAAAAATTTTGGAAGTTTTCAAGAAACTTCAAATTAACATACCATTTGTAGAGGCCCTAGAACAAATGTCGAGTTACACAAAATTTATGAAAGGGATTCTATCAAGGAAAAAGAAATGGGAAGATTTTGAGACTGTGGCATTAACAGAGGAGTGTAGTGCGGTATTACAGCAGAAATTACCACCAAAACTTAATGACCCGGGGAGCTTTACTATTCCATGAACGATCGGGGAGATGCATTTCAGGAAGTGTTTATGTGATTTGGGGGCGAGTGTAAACCTTATGCCATTGTCAGTATACTTAGAATTGGGTTTGCCCGATCCAAGGCCTACGAACATCTCCTTACAGTTGGCGGATAGGTCAGTCACGTATCCGAGAGGCATAGTAGAGGACATCTTAGTGAAAGTGGATAAGTTTATATTCCCCAACTTTATCATTCTGGATTTTGAGGAGGACAAGAACATCCCAATTATCCTAGGGAGACCATTTTTGGCTACAGGGAGAACACTCATAGATGTACAAAAAGGAAGAACTCACTATGAGGGTCTAAGATCAAGAAGTGAAATTTAATGTGTTTAAGGCCATGAAATTGCCTACGGATGAGGAAGAATGTTTTCTAATGGATCTAATTGAGCAAATCATTAGTGATGACATGAGCAAAAGTTTGGTGAACGATCCGTTAGAAATAACATTATTGGGAGATGAAGAGATCGATGATCCAGAATTGGTGGATTACCTTCAATTGCTAGACTCATTACCACGAGTACCAAGATTTAGAACACCGTTTGAACCACTGCACACAGAGGAGGTAACCGCAGAAAAACTGAAACCATCATTGGAAGAGCCACCAAATCTGGAACTTAAGCCACTTCCTAAGCACCTCGGGTATGCGTATTTAGGCAATTTAAACTCTTTACCTGTTATTATTTCAGCTGCTCTTAACGAATTACAGGAAGAAAAGTTACTGAGGGTGCTTCGGGAACACAAATCAGCTATTGGATGGACAATTGCTGACATAAAGGGAATCAACCCTTCATTTTGCATGCACAAGATCCTAATGGAAGATGAAGCAAAACCAACAGTGGAACAAAAGCGGCGACTCAATCCAATTATGAAGGAAGTGGTAAAGAAGGAAATTTTGAAATGGTTGGACGCCGGCATCATCTACCCAATTTCTGACAACAAATGGGTTAGTCCAGTCCAGTGCGTACCAAAAAAAGGAGGAATGACGGTGGTGCAGAATGACGACAACGAGTTAATCCCAACTAGAACAGTGACAGGTTGGCGAGTTTGCATGGATTACAGAAAATTAAACAAGGAAACCCGAAAAGATCATTTCCCGCTGCCCTTTATTGACCAAATGTTAGATAGATTGGCGGGACACCAATATTACTGTTTGTTGGATGGGTATTCGGACTACAACCAAATAGTCATCGCTCCGGAGGATCAAGAAAAGACCACATTTATGTGCCCTTACAGCACATTTGCATTCAGGAGGATGTCATTCGGGCTATGCAACACACTGATAACTTTCTAACGGTGTATGATGGCAATTTTTTCAGATATGGTGGAGAAAAATGTTGAGGTCTTCATGGATGACTTTTTGGATTATGGGGACAGCTTTGATAATTGCTTGAAGAATTTGGTCATGGTTTTGCAAAGATGTAAGGACACGAATCTCGTACTAAATTGGGAGAAATGCCACTTCATGGTTGAAGAGGGCATAATTTTGGGCCATAAGGTATCGGCTCAAGGGTTGGAAGTTGATAAAGAGAAGCTGGAAACTATTGAAAAATTGCCTCCACCGACCTCAGTGAAGGGTATTAGGAGTTTCTTGGGACACGCTGGGTTCTACAGGAGGTTTATAAAAGACTTCTCTAAAATTACTTAAACCCCTATGCGCCTTTTTTGAGAAGGATGCGACATTCACTTTGATGAAGAATGCAAGACGACTTTTGACTTATTAAAAGGAAATTGACTACGTACTTCAAGATATAGTTGCAATCTGATTGGAGAATGCCATTCGAGCTTATGTGTGATGCAAACGACTTCGCGGTTGGGGCTATTTTTGGCTCTGCGAAGAGATAAGGTGTTTCACGCTATATACTACGCAAGAAAAACACTTACAAAAGCTCAAATGAACTACACAACCACATAAAAGGAATTGCTTGTAGTGGTATATGCGTTCGACAAATTTTGGGCTTACTTGATCGGGACTAAGGTGATAGTCTATACAGACCATGCAGCGATTCGATACTTGATAGCGAAAAATGATGCTAAGCCACGCCTTATCCGGTGGATTCTCCTACTTCAAGAATTCGATTTAGAAATAAAGGATAGGAAGGGGACGGAGAATCAAGTAGCCGACCACTTGTCTAGGTTGGAAAACCACGGGAAACAAAAAGACGACAAATGTGAAATCAACGAATCATTCCCAGATGAGCAACTGTTTGGGATGTCGACAGAGATTCCGTGGTATGGTGATTATGAAAATTTTGTTGTGAGGAACATTCTACCACCTGACCTCACAAGACAACAAAAAAAGAAATATTTTGTTGTGAAATGGTACATGTGGGATGATCCATATTTGTTCAAGAAGTGCGCCGACAAGATGATTCAACGGTGCATCCCATATAGTGAAGTGAAGAATATTTTGCATGAGTGTCACTCATCGACGTATTGCGGGCATTATGGGAGTGAGAGGACAGCAACAAAGGTTCTACAATGTGGTTTTTATTGGCCCACATTATTCAAAGATGCCCACCAGTTTGTCAAGCAATGCGATAGGTGTCAAAGGGTGGGAAATATTTCGAAACATAATGAGATACCCTTACAAATGATTCTGGAAGTGGAAATTTTTGACGTATGGGGTATCGATTTCATGGGACCATTTCCCTCGTCCTTGAACAATCAATACATTCTACTCGCAGTGGACTACGTGTTAAAGTGGGTTGAAGCTGCAGCTCTGCCAATAAACGATGCCAAGGTGGTCCTCAAATTCCTTCAAAAGAATATCTTCATGAGGTTTGGCACGCCAAGAGCAATTATAAGTGACGAAGGTAGTCACTTTTACAATAAACCGTTTACTGCTCTTTTGGCCAAGTATGGGGTGAACCATAAGATAGCTACATCATATCACCCTCAAACCAGTGGACAAGCTGAGGTATTGAACAGAGAAGTCAAAAAGATATTGGAGAAAGTGGTGAATCTGAGTCAGAAAGATTGGTCACTTAGATTGGACGATGCTTTATGGGCCTACCGGACTGCATACAAGACGCCAATCGGGATGTCACCATATCAACTGTTATACGGGAAGGCATGTCATTTACCGGTGGAAGTACAACATAAGGCATATTGGGCAGTGCAAAAACTCAATTTTGATCAAAAAGCTGTAGGAGAGAAGAGATTACTTCAATTGAATGAACTCGACGAGTTTCGCCTTCATGCCTACGATAATGCCAAACTATACAAAGAAAATGTCAAAAGATGGCACGACCAGAAAATTTTGCGTCGAACATTCGAGCCAGGCCAATCAGTACTATTATTCAACTCAAGGCTGCGTTTGTTCCCTAAAAAGCTTAAATCAAGATGGTCGGGACCATTCATGGTCAAGCAGGTATTCCCTCACGGTGCGGTTGAAATTTATAATCGCAATCCACTCAAAACATTCAAAGTCAACGGACACCGTCTAAAGCATTACTGGGGTGGCAAAGCTAACACTGACGTGATCGCCATCACATTGGCCGGCACAACTTAAGCAGGAAGTAGTCAGGCTGAACGACTTAAAATCAAGCGCTCATTGGGTGGCAACCCAATTTTTAGTTTTTTTATCATATTTTCCATTCATATTTGCTTAATCATAGTTTTATTAAATTACTAGGTAGAAGAATAAAATAAAAATCTAGTTAATCTCTCCACAACATAACATGTCATCAACAACTCACTAATCTTCATCTTCATGTCATGCAGGATGGAAAAAGGATCATCAAGCGAGTATAGTGAAGCAAAAGTGAGCTACATTGAAGCAAAACAAGAGAGCTCGACAGAATTGCAAGCCTTGAGTATGGCCTAAAAGTAATACAACCCCACCGGGGCGGGGGTCCTCGACTTCAGAAATCAGTAGACAAGCCCGTCGCGGCGGGCCTTTCTAGTTCAATACCCCCCGCCGGGGCGGGGGTCCTGGAATTTAGATAGACGTGGGCAGTTGTTTGGTCTTCTCTCCTTCCCCATAACACTCCACTTTCACACTTCCCCACTACCTCATTACTCCATAACCACCACCCACTTTCCCCACATTCCCAACACTACAAGATTTTCTCTCCACCTCTCACCTCCTCCTCACCCACCAATGCTAGCCTATCCTCTCCATTTATAAATACCACCAAATATCATACAAACTCTCCCACCACACTTCATATAAAGATAAAGCAAAAAGAGACTATATTTGTGAGCCTAGAGAGTTAGGGTAAGGCCAACACTAGTGAGAGATATGGCTTCACAATCATCGTCCAAACGCCCAAGGGGGGAGAGTTCACGTCCATCCCAACCAACCCGCACCTTCGATCGCCGAAAATTTACTAGTGTCGTCGCCGCCGACCGGTATGACTACATGCTTACCAAAGCCTACCGGAGAGGGGATTGGGACCGGATCCTAATGATGGGGAGCTAATGCTGCAAATTTACCAAAAGGGATGGACAAAATTTACCGAGGAGCCGGAACCAGCCGTTGTAAACATTGTCAAGGAGTTTTACACAAATGCTGTGGACAAAGAACCATTCCAAGCATTTGTGCACGGATGTCTGGTTCCATTCAGTGCCAACGTCACCAACACATACTACCAACTGCGGGTGCCTTGCCACTGTCAGTATGAGCATCTCCGTACTTTTGACCCGGATTTTGATGCTATTATCATGGAGATGATAAAGCCAGGAACGTCATGGATGAAAGGTCGGAAGGGAGGCACCGTGTTCCACAGCAAGGACCTTAGCCGGTATGGAAAAATATGGTATGCCTTCCTCTGCACGAAATTTCTTCTATCCCAATATACCTCGGACGTCACCAAAGAGAAGGCGTTGCTGTTGTACGCCATTGTGCAAGATTTTATAATTGATGTCGGGGCTATCATTTGCTTCTCCATCTACCGGTGCCTACGTGGGAATTTTTTTGGAGTCTTGCCACACCCATCACTCATATGTGGGTTGTGCCATCAAGCAGGAGTTAGATGGTCTGATGACGAGCCCACCAAGGCAACTCGTCGGGAAATGCGCCGATTGGCAATGAGGCAAGAGCACATGTTCGACGCTATGCACACATCTTTTGCCTTGTTGAACACAACTCTTCAAAGTTTCAACCCGGCGGCACAATTTCCATATCAATAGCCCGTTCCAATGCCAAGGTTCCCACCGAGTGATTCCGATGAAGAAGAACAACAACCACCTCCTCAAGCTTAAGCATTGGCAAGAAAGTCCTCACGTACTTATTTTGATCAATTATCCAATGAGGACATTGTATTGTTTAAGTTTGGGGGATTTAAATTCATGTTTGCATGCATTTTAGCTTTTAGGTTGCATTTTTAATTTTGGTCAATTAAATTTCTGTATTGCATTTTATTTTCAGTATTGCATGATAGCTTAGGGCATCCATAGTAGCTTAGGTTTTGCATAGTAGATAATAGTGTAATGCATTTTGTTATCCGCATTTTGTTATTCACATCTATATAAAAAATAATAATAAATAAAAAAATAATAAAAAATAAAAAAAATATGTTAATTAGTAATTATTGTGTTGTTTAAGTCCATTAATGATGTGTTTCATGTTATTGTGGGCCTATGATGTGATTGTCAAATAAATAGCAAATACAGGATTGAGTATTAGAACTATGACACAATGATCGTTTATAAATCGAATCATGAGTTTGTTTGGAACTGGTATAAAAGGATATCACGAGTAACAAACATCTGTGTTAATTGGTTAAGTTCAAACTGGTACCTAAATGGTCTCTAAAGGATAATGCTAGAGTGAATGATAAAATGACAAGGATGGACCTTAAAGGCTAAAGTTAGGCAAGAACCTAAGTTTGGAGGATGTTATGTGGGGTATATAAGCTTTAAGCTATCTAAAAAAAACAATGATATGAATAAACACCGTAGCGTGCTTGTCTAGTTTTGTGGCCTTTGTTACTTGAGCAAGTAAGCCCGAGGGGATTGTCTTTACACCTAGTGCCCTAAGGCCTTAATGGTCTGGGAGTCGTTGGTCAAAAGTTCGTTAAGGTAACATTAAAAAGCCTAAGGGAATAAGACACTGCATAGCTATGTGTATAAAAATTAAATGGGAAATAAGAGCAAAAACGCCCCCTCTAAATTAATTGTATGAATAAAGCATAAGTACCCCGCGTGAACCCTTGAGATTTGTGATTGCTTGATTTTAGTTGGAACTATATATTTTTGAAATTTTTAAGTTTGTGCTGCATGATTCCTTCTAAGAGACTGGTTATGTATTGAATTTGAGTCAGTATCGGTTATCATGGATGTTACACACACACACACACACACACTATATCAGTGATGATGGCTTGAGATTCGAGGATTAAAGCGTATTTGTAGATTGGTTATTGATGGTTGATATTGTATAGTTGCTTATTTTCGCTGAGGCCGTTAAGATAATTTTGATTCTGCGATATTGTTGGATTTGATAGCATATAAGTGAATTTGTATTCATATCATTGCATTGCATATAGTCGTTTTGTGCTCGAGGAATAGCACGATTTAAGTTTGGGGGATTTTGATAAGTGTATTTTATATACGCGATTTAATATCCAATTCATGCTTATTTGTTGCTACATTCTTGTGATCATGTTCATTTTTACTTGTTTTATGTTATTTCATGTGTAGAATGGTGGTTGTGGCATTCAACGTACAATTGGTGATATTCAGTGTGATTGGGACTCAAATAGAGGATAATTGGAAGCAAGTTAGCAGAGCAAAGACAACCAGCTTATCAGAAGACAAGCTCACCAAGGCATGAATAACTTATAAACCCCATTGAGGCGAGGTCTTACACTTCAGCCAATAAGCGCCTGTAGGGGTCTTCATGAGAGCAAGTCAGGAGACAAGCCCGCCAGGGAAAGCTTACATAGCATACAAACCCCCGCCAGGGCGGGGGGTGGAAAAATTTGTGTGTCCTGTTATGTTTGTAATTCCTCTTGGGCATGAATTTTAGCTATCTGCATGGCAATATAACTCTATTTGGTAGGGAATTCAGCTAGAGTTTCAAAAAAGATATATATTACTCTATAATAACAACGAGGACATTAGAGAGAGGAGAATT
Organism: Panax ginseng; assembly: GCA_020205605.1. Taxonomy (NCBI): domain Eukaryota; kingdom Viridiplantae; phylum Streptophyta; class Magnoliopsida; order Apiales; family Araliaceae; genus Panax; species Panax ginseng. Next base: position 58,436,623 of record CM035131.1, on the reverse strand, counting down.
ATGAAGATTTAAGCTGAGTTTTTGATAGCAAGTGTGGAGGAGTATTTCGAGGAGTTTTTTAAGACAATTGCGATTTTAGTCTACGTGAAGGGTGTTTTTCAATATTTTTCGTGTTAGATTATTATTTGTAATTGGAAGAATGATTTCTATGAGTTATTCAGTGTTTATTTCATTTATTATGAACTAATTTACTTTTTAGGCTTGTGATGGATCCTTAAGTGAATCGATGGTTTTGTAAACTTTGATTTCTAATTTAATAAGTTATCTCCAGTTTATCTATATTAATTTCTGCTTGAATCTATGAATTACCTGATCAACAATTCTTTGTGGAGTTGGATGGAATCGAGAGAGGATATTCAAATCTAGACTTAGTTGATATAGCATGTGTTCAGGTTTTTGTTAGTAGCTCAAACTTAATGTGTGTTAAGGTAGAGATATGCTTGACGCTGCATGTAATCTGATAGAGAACTTATTCTTCAACCTTCTTCAATTGTAATTCACATAGAGATATAGTGGGTTAGTTGATTAAGGTGTTTAACGGATTTCTATCTTAATTGTGGATTGAAGTTAATAAGGTATTAGTGCATCGAGAGGTGGTTAATACTGCGTTCGTGTTCTTGATTAATAAACTGGGATAGTGCGTTAAATTGGGATAAAGGTGTTAAAATCAAAGTGAAGCTTAGGGTGAAATCATAAGTCTAATTCTCCATTAATTGTTTGAAATTTCAGATTTTGATATTCGTGGTTATTTTGTGTTAATTTAATTATTTTTAAATTTTAGTTTCGTTAATTTAAATTATTGAGTTTGATTTGTTTAATAAAATTAGGGTTAATAGAAGATTGGTAATTGTAAGTTAAGGTTATTGCTAATTAATCTCTGTGGGAACGATACTCTACTCACCACTTTATTACTTGTTGACCACGTATACTTGCATGTTGTGCGTAATTAGATTTTACCCAACACTACTGTATTTTAACCACCGAGTATTTCGATAGTATTAACGGTAACAACTACGCCGTTATTTATAAACAACTTTTATTTGTCCTTTTCTTCATCCAATCGCTTTCCGTTATGGGTCCCACAATACAAGGTCAAGCTACTGTCAGCATTTAATATTCCCCGACAGCCAGAAAGAATATTCAACGACCAAAACGAATATTCCCCGACAACAATGAATATTTTATAACCACTTGCTTATTTGAAATATTTGCGCATTTTACCCATAACCAACCACATTAATCAAATCAACCCTTACTATTTCAAAATAATAAATAGAGGAAATTTAATTTCATTTATAATAAGTTGGGGTCTAACAACCTCCCCTCCTTATGAAATTTCATCCTCAAAATTGACGTACGTACCTGGTGTTTTAAAAAGGTGAGGATACCTCGCTTTCATTTCCGTTTCCAACTCCCAGGTCATTTTCTCAATAGCATGGTTCCTCCACAAAACTTTAACTTGTGGTATGACCTTTGTGCGAAGGACATGCTCCTTCCTATCCAAGATCTTGACAGGTACCTCTTCATATATTAAGTCTTCGGCTATTTCGTCCGGTTCTAACTCAATAACATGGTTCGGATCTTTCACATATTTATGAAGCACAGATATGTGAAAAACATTATGAACACGAGACATACTTAGAGGTAACGCGAGTCTATAGGCTACATTTCCTACTCGGTCAAGAATCTTAAATGAACCAATAAATCGTGGATTGAGCTTTCCTCTCTTCCCAAATCTTGTTACTCCCTTCCATGGAGCTACACGCAATAATACATGATCCCCAACACTAAATTCCACATCATTTCGATGAAGATCCGTATAACTCTTTTGTCGATCCTGTGCCATTTGTATACGTTGTTGAATCATTTTGATCTTTTCTGTAGTCATACGTACCAACTCGGGTCCCAACAATGTTGCTTCACCCACCTCATCCCAACATATTGGAGAGCGACACTTTCGTCCATATAATGCTTCAAATGGAGGCACACCTATACTTGCCTGATAACTGTTGTTGTAGGAGAATTTCACCAATGGTAAATACTTATCCCAACTCCCTTTGAAGTCTAGGACACAGAGTCTTACTAGATCTTCAAGAGTTTGGATAGTCCTCTCTCGATTGTCCGTCTGCTTTGAGGATGGTATGCGCCAATCAATCGTAAATCCGTGCCCATAGCTTTTTGCAAGCTAACACAAAATCGTGAAGTGAATCTTGGGTCACGATATGAAACTATGGATACTGGCATGCCATGCAATCTCACAATCTCATTTACATACATATGAGCAAGACGTTCAAGGGAATAAGTCTCCTATATCGGCAAGAAATGAGCAGACTTGGTTAATCTATCAACAATAACCCAAATAGTATTTATGCCTTGAGAAACTGTGGGAAGACCTGTAACGAAATCCATGGTAATGTGTTACCACTTCCATTTCGGAATCTCAAGTGGTTGCAATGGACCCTTAGGCACTTGATGCTCTGCCTTTACGCATTGACAAGTTAAACACCTCGAGATAAACTTTGCAATCTCTCTCTTCATATTGTTCCACCAAAATGTATGTCGAAAATCACGATACATTTTGATACTTCCAGGATGGAATGCAAACGGTGTATTGTGTGCTTCCATCATGATCTTTTCTTCAAATCAAAGTCGTTAGGAACACAAAGTTTGGAGTGTACTCGAAGTATTCCTTCTTCATCGATTCTTGCTTCTGGAATAACACCTTCTTGTACTTTCTTCTTCATACGCATTAGCTCCGGGTCTGTGGCTTGAGCAACTTTAACTTTATCGATTAGAGTTGGTTCTATGCGTATACTTGACATCATCGCACTCATTCCTGCATATGATCTTCTACTCAACGTGTCAACTACCACGTTTGCTTTTCCAGGATGGTATTGAATGGTGTGGTTATAATCTTTTAACAGCTCGAGCCAACGTCGTTGTCGCATGTTGAGTTCCTTTTGGGTGAAGAAATATTTGAGGCTTTTATGGTCTGAATATATCTCCACTTTCTCCCCTTATAGATAGTGCCTCCAGATCTTTAAGCGAAAACGCATCGCCGCCAACTCTAGATCATGAGTAAGATAATTCCTCTCATATTCTTTAAGTTGTCGCGAGGCATAGGCTATGACTTTTCCATGTTGCATGAGAACACATCCTAACCCTTTGCCCGAAGCATTGTTGTAGATAACAAATCCATCTGAACCAGATGATATTGTCAGAACAGGTGCCAAAATGAGTCTCCTCTTGAGCTCTTGGAAACTCTTCTCGCATTCCTTACTCCATACGAATTTTATATCTTTCTGTGTCAGCTGAGTTAATGGAGTAGAGATTCGAGAAAACCCTTCCACGAATCTTCGATAATAACTAGCTAAGCCCAGAAAGCTACGAACTTTGGTCACCGTCTTCGGTTGCTCCCAACTTTGTATTGCTTCAATCTTCACCGGGTCAACAGATACTCCATGTTTTGACACCACGTGCCCAAGGAATGCTACTTCCTCAAGCGAGAACTCACATTTCTTCAACAGGGCATAAAGCTTGTTTTCACGCAGCCTTTGGAGTACCAGCTTCAAATGGTGCTCATGATCTTCACGACTTTTGGAATATATAAGGATGTCATCAATAAAGACAACAACGAACTGATCCAAATATTCTTTGAATACTCGGTTCATCATATCCATGAAAGCCGCAGGAGCATTAGTCAATCCAAAAGACATGACTAAGAATTCATAATGCCCATACCGAAGTTCTCAAGGCGCTTCTTTGGGATATCCTCGCCTTCTAATCTTCATTGATGATATCCAGAACGAAGATCGATCTTTAAAAAGAATTGTGCTCCTTGCAACTGGTCAAACAGGTCATCAATGCGAGGTAACGGATACCTATTCTTGATAGTGACATGGTTCAATTCCCGGTAGTCAATACAAAGTCGCATACTCCCATCTTTCTTCTTTACGAATAAAAAAGGAGCACCCCAAGGAGATATACTAGGACGAATGAAACCGATGTCCAACAACTCCTGTAGTTGGACCTTTAACTCCTGAAGTTAAATAGGAGCCATTCGATATGGGTTTTTAGAAATGGGCTTTGTACCAAGTTTAATATCAATAAAAGAATTGAATTTCACGTTTTGGGGGTAGACCGGGAAGTTCTTCAGGAAATACGTCAGCAAATTTACTAACAATAGGAATATTATTCAAATCCGACGTGTCTTTATTCAAATCCATAACATGGGCTAAGAAAGCTTGACATCCATTTTTCGATAAACAAATAGCTTTATGACTTGATATGACAGTGATTGATTTTAGTGGTTTAGTTGTTTGAATTAATAACAACAGTTGGTTAGGAATATGAAAACTAACAACCTTACGAAAACAATCAATTTTGGCATGGTGAGTAGTTAACCAATCAATCCCTAAAATCACATCAAAAGCAAGTATCTTTAAAGAGATAAGATCAACAGGTAATGTGATGGTGCCAAATTGGATCAAACAAGATTTATAAACATTGGATATGATGAAAGTTTCTCCTAACGGAGTCTCCACAGATAAATCAGAGTCTAATTTCTCCGGAGTCAAGTTTAAACGTTGAGCACAAGCAGGAGAGATAAATGAATGGGTAGCACCGGTATCTAGTAAGGTTTAAACTTCGTAAAAATTTATGATTAGCTTACCCGTGATCACCTCATTTGGGTTCCTCGCATTTTGACCCGTCACGACAAACGCCCTTCCAGGAACCGTTGACTTTGACTTTTCTAGGACAACCTTTTGAGTCACCATCCCCGCTAGACTTGGTTTCGCTACTGTACAATCTCGAGCGATATGTCCTTCCTTTCCACAATTATAACATACCTTGAACTGTTGTGGGCAGTTTGGACTGATATGTCCCTCTTTCCCGCATTTATAGCATATGACCGGTGGTCGTTCTCCTCCCTTAGAACTAGTTGCTGCTGGTGCTGACGTCTTTGCATTATCATTGTTGAATCTCCTCTTTTTAAAATCTCCCCCTGACTCGCTTCTTCTATTTTCATGGCCATGATTACCACCAGAGTGGTTACCGCCTTTTTCCGTATTTTTCTTTCTCCGATGGTTATCGTTGTTCTGATGATTGTTGTCACTAGTATGATCCTGGTTGTGGTCCCTCGGTTGAATGTACTCGTTATCTCACTCTAATAATTGAGCCCTGTTGACAACATCTGAATAGAGACAAAATTTATGAGAAATGAGATATTGACGTATGCCGGGTTTCAAACCTCTCAGAAACATCCGCGTCATACGTTCCTCATTCTCCACCAAATGAGGTGCAAACCTGGATAACTCCGCGAACTTCGTCTCGTACTAGGATACCGTCATGTTGTTCTGCTCCAGTCTAATAAACTCTACCTCCTTCATATGACGAATACTTTCAGGAAAGTACTTGTCATTGAACAGTTTTTGAAACGTTTCCCAAGACATGCTAAACGCGGCTGGATGGGTACGCTTCACAGATTCCCACCAGTAATCTGCCTCATTACGGAACAAAAAGGTGGCGAATGGAACCTTCTGTTCCTTCGTGCATCCCAAGACATCGAATATCTTGGTAATTTGTTTGACCCACGTTTCCGCCTTAATCGGATCCGGCTTTCCCCAGAATTCTGGTGGTCCCAACTCTTTGAACTGCTTGGCTGTGACAAACCGTGCGTTGTTATCATTTCCACCTGTATTTTGTGCACGAGTCTCCCTCGTCTGATTTTGCATGAACTACAAAAAGCTTCTAAACATTCTTTCATTCATCATCTGATCAGTGGTGTTATTTACAGGAGGAACATTGTCGGCCTGTTGCACATTCTCCTCATTGGTGAGTAAAGGACACATTAGCGAAGGATTTACATATCACATAATATCCCTATATTCTGACCAACCAACAAATAAGCTTAGGTAGGACACACTAGCGAAGGATTTACTCGCCTCTCCCTCCTAGTTCTATTCTCCGATCTCCGCCGAGAGATCATATCCCTAAGCTCGATAGCAATCATGACGCCCCCAAAATAGGTATACAACACCCATTCTCGAAATCGCCAAATATATGGTACAAAAACAACTACAACTTTATTAATACAATTGTCGTGCAAAATACGACAACACATAAACTGTGAGTTTAAAAATAAATATTATCTTCTAGACAATATCAACACTCAAATAAGTCCTCATTACAATTATTGATACATTATTTAACAAAAATGGTGAGGACTACTAAAACAACTCTCTAGAACCATCATTCCACACCCCGACTAGAACTCGCTACATTCTCGCCTCCTGAGAAGAAAAATGGAACAAAAAGCAAAAGGGTGAGCTCAACTAGCCCAGTAAAGAATATTATGACTAAGATAATATAGAACAAATTATCGTTAGTCTTCAACAGGGAAAAATCTGATAAAATACAATAGACAACAAGTTTCAGATCAATATTTGCAGCAGAAATAATAATTCATAGATGAGTTACGTAGAGAATGAAATCTACTATAATCTATGAATTTAAAAGTCCATCATCAATATTTTATCCCTGTAACATCAATCAATATACATCTTGAATCAAATATTCATCTTTGTATTACAGGCCAAAGATATTCATTAGTTGGTCATGTTCATCTCAACACCTGTACATCTTTGCACTACGGGCGAAAGATATTCATAAGAAAATCAACCATCTTTGCACTACAGGCCAAAGATATTTAGTAATATCATCATTTAGGACTGAGGATGATGAAAAATATTTTAAAGAAAACAAATCTAGTGAAACAAAAGAACAAATAATAAGGATTCGTACTTTAAACAGTCTAAGTTCAAATATACTTCTTAAATAACCATAGTGAAGTAAAATTCAAGAATGATTAAAACATGGATACAATCAAAGCTAGTATCCATAATAGATATTTTGGACAAAAAATAAAAATTTAATTTTTCTGTGAATAGTGTCGTATTCGTGAATAGTGCCGTATACGTGAATAGTAACCCCGACACTGAAAGACAAGAATTTCACAAGAAAAATCTTTCCAATATTCCATCATAATGATATTGAAGAAAATAATATCATTTATAAAAAAAAATATCCCTTACCTCGAAAAGCAGGTGCTTTCCGATCGAATCTTCGGATATAGTCTCAAGGAAACTTGCACCATATAGCAACACTCAAACTATCAAAATACTCACAAGAATACGCTCGATAATATAGAGAGAGAAAACTTGATTTAAGTGTGATTTTTAATTCTAACCTAAGCACCCTATTTATAGAAAAATGCTTAGAACACCAAAACAGAAAATTTAATATAATAATATTATTTTTAATCAAAATTCCTACACACATCATTGAATCTGATTTCAGCCATTTAACACATTTATATCACATGTGGGACACTCACCAAAAACGTTTTTCTTTTAAAAAATAATTAAAACTTCAAAAATCAATTATTCTAGAACTTCGGAACTTCAATAATTCATAATAAATAGCCCTTTTATCAGAAAAAATTCAAACCTTATGTCCTTTCCATAGGAAATTTAATTATCTACAACTTTGTAGAAGAAAGGTTTTTCAAATTCCAAGCCGAAGTTGACCAAAATCCACATACGGACGATTTTACATGCTATAATCAAATTTCAGTCAAGAAATGGGGTCCACGAACATAAAAAACATGTTTTAATTATTTTTAGTAACAAAAATACTCCTCCTCATATACTCATTTATCCCACATTCATTGTAAAAATATCACCATTATTATATTATTAAAATATAATAATATATTTAAATAAATTATTTATCAGAAAAAAGATAAAATATCAAATTTTCAACAATTGTCACTTTAAAATTTTCTCCATCTATATTCACATAAAATGAATATTTTTCTTATCATATAAATCAATAATTAATTATTCACAAATAATATTATAGAATCACAATCTTGCAACCTGCATAGCTCCCCCGAAGAAAGAGGGGGCTTTCAATAAGGATTTCTCCTTACTTAGCCTTGCATGATTAGGTGATCAAACCTCTCCTTAGACAGAACTTTCTAGACATTGCCAATAATGTTATCTAATAATATTATTCAAATAATATGAATTATTGCTCCGATAATAGAAAATATTATGTAATGACAGTTATTGAAACAACAATAATATAAAATATCAACGCAGCAATTATTGAATCAATAAAATAAAATATTGAACAGTAATTACTGTAACAATTATTGAGTAGTGCCTTCTTACGTAAGAATCAATAATTGATACAATACCGTGTGCTACTGTATTTTAACCACCGAGTATTTCTACAGTATTAACGGTAACAATTACGCCCTTATTTATAAACAACTTATACTTGTCGTTTTCTTCATCCAATCGCTTTCCGTTATGGGGCCCACACAAGGCTGCGCGGTTGTATGAATATTCCCCGACAGCAAGAATATTCAATGACCAAACGAATATTTCCCGACAACAATGAATATTTTATAACCACTTGTTTATTTGAAATATTTGCGCATTTTACCCATAACTAACCACATTAATCAAATCAACCCTTACTATTTCAAAATAATAAATAGAAGAAATTTAATTTCATTTATAATAAGTTGGGGTCTTACATTTTTCATAAATATTAGTATTTATTTAAATATTATTGATATTTAATTTATTTAATAAATGCATTAAATAAATAAATTAAAATGAATTTTATTGTATTAAAAATTATTTAAAATAATAATAAGGTATTTAAAAATATTTGAAGTTCTAAAATATAACTTTTAATATTTTAAAGTAAATTTCATTAATTATTTAATATTAATGATATTTAGATTTATTTAATAATTATATTAAATTAATTAATTAAAAATGATTTTATATTATAAAAATCATATTAAATGAAAATAAAGTGTTTAAAAATATTTTAAGTTATAAAATATAACTTTTAATATTTAAAGGTAAATTTCATTAATAATTTAATATTAATGATATTAGATTTATTTATTAATTATATTAAATAAATAGTTTAGAAATGATTTTATTGATTTAAAATCATTTAAAAAGGATATAAATGAATTAAAAATATTTTAAATTATAATAAATAACTTTTAATATTTTGATAAATAATGAATTAATATTTAAATATTAATGGTAATTATTTAAAATGATTTTAATTGTTTTAAAAATTATTTAAGGGTAATATTAATGTTTTAAAAATATTTTGAGTTATTATAAATAACTTCAATATTTTGACGATGGTTTTATTAATATTTTAATATTAATGATAATAGAATTATTTAATATTTAAATCATTTAATAATGATTCTGGTGTTTAAAAAATCAATAAATTATAATAATTGATTAAAAATTATTACAAGTCATTTAAAAATAATATGATTCATATTTAAGTTATTTAAATGGATATTGAACTACATGATATAGTCTTAGACTCGATTATTACCCGATAAAGTCGTCGGTACACCAAAATATTTCAGAAATTGATATGGACTTAGATAATTTGACTAAATATGTGTTTGTTTGTGATCCAATGACTGTTAAACTTATGTGACAATGTGCTTAGGTTATGTGATGACTGCAAATAGCAGTACTGTGTATTATGATATGTTATTCTAATCGATAGAATGATCTTATTATTGATAGGTCTCGGTATAAAAGATAAAAACTAAGTTGTGTAAGCAGCAGATCATGCAAGTATCTAACCTTTGCATTTACTTTATGCAATGGACATGTGTAAGTCAGTTTCAGAACTCTATTGTTATTGTTATTGTTCATATATCTATACTTTTGTAGACATGCCAGTTCTTGAATTCTATCCGATCGTTGTTTATCATTACAGTATTATTATATAATCCAGTTATATATATTCTGCTTCCGGCAGGTTTGCAGGGGTGATTCAGGGCTAGTGTGATGAGAGTATTGCCTTTGACCATCTAGGTTGATTTAATTTTTTTTAGTTTTGATTATTTTGACTCTAGTTGGAGAATTGTATTTAGTACTTTATTAATGAATCACCACTATTAATATTTTGAGGTTGTTAGTGCTCTGTTTATTTATTTTGAGGTTCGTTGTGCTTTATACGTGACCTCCATTTCCTTTTCGGGAAGGGGGTGTTACATTAGGGATATTGTGTCTAGCGGAGATTGGGGAATAGAACTAGGAGGGGAGAGGCGAGTAAATCCTTCGCTAGTGTGTCCTACCTAAGCTTATTTGTTGGTCGGTCAGAATATAGGGGTATTATGTGGTATGTCAATTTCTTTAATTAACTCTTGTTTTGTGGCAGTATTTGAGAATGACAGCTGGAAATGTTAACAATGGAGTGAATGAGACCGTTGGGATACCTTTAATCACCAACCAGGGGAACGTGCAACAGGAAGACAATATTCCTCCTGTAAACAACACTACCGAACAGATGATAAATGATGGGATGTTTAGAATGAAATTAGTATGCACACAAGTCAATCATGTTTGATGATAAAGCATATACTTTATAACAATATTACTCATTTATTAATAAAAAATATTAATTTATTAAAGGCTTTTAATTATCTACATGATGCTGCTTTATAATATGTGATAAACCCATAGTTTTAAGCAATGCTTTTAGAATAATGATGATGATCATTCTAATGAGATCTAAATTCTTAGAAAGCTTAAAACTAAAATAGTTCCCGATCGTTGGATTACTAAATTGGGGATTAGTGAATCCGGATAGATTGGTACATATGTTGCTTGCTCATTGGATCAGGATGATTGATCTCATGATCATTTGTGTGGAGACACTAAAGAAAGTATGTTACCTGCTTATTAGAGAATAAGTTCACTGAACGTGGCTCGCTAAGGAATACCTAATGGATTTTTACTTACCTGTCAATAAGAATTCCTATAGTGATAGTAGTACAAGTTATCCTTGGACTTGAGATCATCATAGTATCTTGTGTATGATGAGTTATACTTTGACTTATTCCTTAAGACCCTTAGGGTATATCAAAGGTTATGCATGGGTATAATAAGTTGTACATGGAGATAATGTATGATCAATAAAGAGTTGTAACTGTTTTGGTCATTATCTTCTTAAGTGTCCTAAATCCAATTTTCAGTGGGTTCCCAAGACTGCTCCTTGTCCCCCCTGAGGTTCCCAGCTCCTCTACCCCTATTGCACCTAAGGCATCTTCTTCCTTGATTCCTACTGACCTTGAGGGCACTTGGACAGCTATCTCTAAAGGACCAAAAAATCCATCTCCCCCCCTGATGCTCCCCCTGTTTTTTTCGCCAATGCCTTCACCCCTATTGCTACACCCCCTCTTCCGACTGATGATTCTAAATCTCCTGCTCCCCCTAACCCCTTGGTGGATAGGCTTAAGTAGGTCGATGAGAAAGAATGCAAGGACCTAAAGCATAAAACCCGGCCTGGGAAAGAACCTCTTCAAAATTCTAAGAAGCGAAACAAAGGTCCAAGGGGTCTTCCCCTTCATGACTGATCCTTTTCCCCCTATTCTTTATGACATATTTTTGTTCCTATAATGTCAGGGGTTTAAATAAGAAGCCAAAGCAGGCGTTCGTTCAAAATTTTTTGTTAAATAACCATATCTCTTTTGTTGGTCTTATTGAAACTAGAATCAAAGCTCCGAATGCACTCAGGATCTCTAAAGCCTTGTGCAGAAACTGGGTTTGGGTCTTCAACTATGATCATCACCCGAATGGCAGGATATGGGTGGGGTGGGATCCAAATGTTTGAAGAGTGGATACCCTGTTCCAGTCTACTCAACTTTCCCACTTTTAACTTACTCCTCTTTATGGTAATACCCCAATCTTGGCCTCGATTGTTTATGGCCTGAATTCGGTGGTGGAGTGTAGACTGTTGTGGGATGACCCAAAATCCCTGTCCTCTCCGGACACTTGGTGTATTCTTGGGGACTTCAACACTATCAAACGGGTCGCTGAATCTGAGGGTGGTGATTCTTCTTGGGATGCTGGGATGACGGACTTCAATGACTGTTTAGACATTATTGGGGTAGATGACATCCGTGCTATTGGGCCCCACCACACGTGGTGGAATTGTCAGGTCGAAAATCCAATTTACAGGAAGTTGGACAGAGCTATGGGCAACAATTCTTGGTTTAACACAATGTCTGACTCCCAAACTACTTTTGGACCTCGTGGTCTTTTCGATCATTGCCTAGTTATCCTTAATACTGGTTATCATCAGCGGAAACTCAAGAAACCCTTACAATTATTTAACTTCATGCTTGAGTTGGAAGGGTACAAGGATGCTGTCTCGGACTGTTGGAACAACACTATTAATAGGAATTTATTTTACACTTTTAATGAGAAGCTGAGGAGAACCAAGAGAGTTCTTGTGGCCTTGAATTCCTCAAAAGGTAATCTGTCGAGCAATGTTAGCATTCTACAGGGTCAGTTGGTTTTCGTTTAGTTGTCTGTCCATGCTAATCCTTTGAACTCTCTTTTGTTAGCTCAAGAATCGACCTACTCCCAGTCTTTATGGAAAAGCATTGGCTCTTGAAGAATTTCTCATGCTCCAGAAATCTAGAGCCATTTGGCTTGCCCAGGGTGATAAAAATACTAAGTTCTTTGTAAACGTTATCAAGAGCAATTGGAATCACAACAAAATTCTATCTATCTTCAACCACTCTAGTGATCTAATAGAGGACCAGCAGGGTATCCAGTAGGTGGAGGTGGCCTACTACCAAGATCTGTTGGGGTCATCTCCTATAACCTATCCGGGTCGTGATGAACTCAAAAAAATTATTACCAAGAGAATCACTTCTTCTCAGGCAGCTGCATTAACCACTCCAATTTTTGATACTGAAATTAAGGCGGTTCTTCAATCTATGAAAAAGAATAAAAGCCCGGGGCCTGATGGTTTTAACGTTAACTTTTTCCTCCACTGTTGGGATATTGTCGGTCAAGACTTTACTGCTGCTGTCCACTCTTTCTTCAATACCGGGCACCTTCTGAGAGTAGTGAATGCTACGGCCATAGCCTTGATCCCAAAGACAGAAAATCCTTCCAATATGTTTGATTTTAGACCTATTTCCTGCTGCAACATAATCTATAAATGTATACCGAAGATCCTTGCCAATAGGCTCAAATCAGTTCTCCCTTCCCTTGTTGACCATGCTCAATCTGCATTCATCTCGGGTAGAAGTATTAGTGATAACATTCTTCTTGCACAGGAGCTTTTTAGGAATTATATCCGCCTCTCTGGTCCGGCCTGATGTGCTCTAAAAATTGATATCCGAAAAACTTTTGACATAGTGGATTGGGGATTTCTTTTAGACCTGCTGAGCCTTCTTTAGTTTCCCCCTATTTTCATTAATTGGATTCGAGAGTCCATCACAACGACAATGTACTCTGTCAAAGTCAACGGGTCTCTTGCTGGCTATTTTAAGGGAACGAGGGGTCTTCGTCAAGGAGATCATTTGTCCCCTTATTTGTTCATTTTAGCTATGGAAGCATTTTCCATGATAATGAATAAGAAAACTCTTTTATCTAATTTCCAGTTTCATTGGAAAGCAGAATCGTGCAACATTACGCATGTATGTTTCGTTGATGATATTATCCTGTTTTTCCATGGAGACCTGCCCTCTGTTTTCATTATCAACTCGTGCATCCAATCATTCTCAATGTTCTCTGGATTAATCTCTAATGCTCTTAAAAGTCTATATTTCCTAGCAAATGTCCCAATTATTGTTAAGGAAAGTATCAGTCAGTTGCTGGGTATGCCACCTGGAGTTCTACCAATTAGATTTCTCGAAGTCCCTCTCATCTCCTCTAAACTCTCCCAATCCGATTGCCAGACTCTGATCCAAAGAATTACTGCGAGAGTAACATCCTGGACTTCTCATTTCCTCTCTTACTCCGGTAGAGTGCAGTTGATAAAATCAGTGCTTTTTGCCATTCAGTCTTACTGGGTGGCCCATTTTATCCTTCCCAAATTCGTATTGAGAGTCATCCAATCTATAATGTGTAGATTTCTTTGGAAGGGTTCCTCATTGCTTCAGAATGGATCTAAAGTCTCTTGGAAGGACCTATCCCTTCCCCTTTGTGAGGGAGGTCTTGCTATAAAGAATCTTACTGATTGGAATTCGGCCCTCATTATTCTCCATCTACTCAAGGTCATTTCTCCTTCCTCTTCTCCTTTGAGGGCCAAATGGGTCCAATCCTCAGTGCTTACTAAAACAAATTTATGGCATTGTGCTACTCCTTCGGACTGTTCATGGATTTGGCGTAAGATTCTTAAACTTCGGCCTACAGCTCTAAATTTCCTTACCTATAAAGTTGGGAATGGAAATTTTTTTAGTTTTTGGCATGACCCGTGGTTGAATGGCCAGGCCTTAAACCCATCTCAGTATTTTCTCTTCAACTCCTGAATCCCAGTTAACGCTCATGTCTCTGATGTCATCTCTTTGGGAGTCTAGGTGTTACCTGCTAGTAATCATCATGAAGTGCAGCAACTCCGAAGCTTAATTACATCTCTCCCTGCTCCGTCTGCTGTCGATGACTTGATCTTATGGGACACCCGCGAGCTGAAATCTGTTAAGGCCTCTATTATTTGGGAATCTATTCGCTCGCGTGCTCTGAAAGTACCTTGGGCTGCTCTGTTATGGCATCCTCACTATATTCCTCGTTTCTCCTTTACTCTACGGCTTGCTCTACGACACATGTTACCCACAAATGATAGGTTCTCTAATTATTCCAGCTTTCGTCCTTTGAACTGCCCTCTCTGTGAATCCCATGTTGAAACGTTTCCTCGCTTATTCTTTGAATGCCCCTATTTTTCTTATGTTCTCTCCACTACCCTTCAGTTGGAGTTTGGACTAATGCTCCAATGAGTTGGGATAACCTTGTGGATTATATTATCCAATTTCGAGGGAGTAATCTAAGGTCAGATATTCTAAAGCTGGTTCTCTCCACCACAGCGTACAAAATTTAGGCAGTTCGGAACTCCATTGTCCATAATAAGATCAAGATGCCTATGGGGGTTCTGGCTAGGGAGATAATTAATGCCATCAAGTCAAGATCTTCCTCTTCGGCTTTTCTTAAGGTAGCTCAGTCTAGGCCTAACCTCAGTGGGTGGTTGTAGGTTTGGTGGTGAGGTGCTCGGATTAGGCGAGGTGATTTGCTCTGCTTGGGCTGTTTAGTTTTTTTGATGGTTGGGACAAGTCCGGTCTGGCCTGTTTATTGGGCTAGGTGGGGCTGAGCTCGCCACTTGTAAGAAGTTGCTGCTTGGCTGTGCTCGGATGTTGGGCGAGGTGGCTTGCTCTATTGGGTTTGGTGGGGCTGAGCTCGCCTCTTGCTATTTGTGCTCGGAGTTACTGGTCTGGGCTCGCCTCTAGCTAGTAGCTGATGCGCAACTGCTGCTCGACTGCTGGGTCTAGTGTCGTTTGGGCTGACCCTTGGCGAAGTGGGCTGGTATGGTTTGGCTGGGGATGCACGACAACAGGCCAGTTTGGGTGTGATGGGGTCGGTCCTATCTTGCTGGTTCGGCAGCTACTACAAGCCATTTTCCAGCAGCTGATGCCCGACCTCGGCCAGTTGCCTATTTTCTTTTGGCATTTTTGGCTATCGTTCTTAATCACTTGGATGCTATGATTCTACTGTTAGGTTGTTTAGGCTAGCTGCAAGCCATTGGTTTGGTTGTTGGTCTTTAGATGATCTTTTTTGGGGTTGTCCCTTGAGGTTCATTCTAAAGCTTCTAGGGTATGCCCCTTTGCGATTGTTTAATCTCTTTTCTCTTCTATATAAAAACAAACTTAGCAAAAAAAATAAAAATAAAGAATCTACCACTTCTAGTAAAAGAAGAGAAATGTCCTATGTTATTCGATAAATGACAACCAATTAGTCCTTGGCCAAGGGAGAATGAAATTTGAAAGGAGTTTTTAATTTGCATTATTTGGAGTTGTGCATTTAAGAGTCAAAATACATATAATTAAATAAAATAAGACTCGACAGTAATTCCATGTCTTATATTTAATTGGGACATTGTATGGTGGAAGGATTGAATTGTACGGTAACTATTTACTCAAAGGTTCTTTTATGATTAATGTTGAAATCTATATTATCTGGAAAGTCGTTAATCGCTAGGGAGGCTTATCCCTATTGTAGAATAAAATATTATTTATTTAAATAAATTAATAGTTTAATTTATTTATTTAAATAAGATTAGAATTGTTCTAATTGATTTATTCACAACCGGTTTAATATGGAGAACCTAAAGGGTCACACCATAAAAGGAAGAATAATTATTTAAGAAGTTAATGGCATAATCGTAATAATAAGTTAAGTATATTTAATTTAATTTATGGTGATAGAATAAATTAAATAGCTTAATATTTATTATTTAATATTTTGAAAATATTAAATATAAATTAATAAGAGGAGTCTTATTATTATTATTACTAATGTTATTATTATTTAATTCTTAAAAGAGTTTGGGAATTAATTAATAAAAGTACTCTCATATATTCCTAATAAGATTAGGAGGTTAAATTAATTAAAAGAGTTTAATTAATTATCCCTAATAAGATTAGGGAGCTTTATTAATTAAAGGAATTTAATTAATTAAATAATATCCTATTTTCTAATTAGATTAGAAGGGTTAACTGATATCTTTATAAGAGGAGTCTTATATCAGATATCAATATAGTTGATTCCAATTGTTGGAGAGTACGCTCTTTTTCTATGAGAAATAGAAAAACTAGGGTTTTGCCAAACACCCATCTTCTTGAATCTTTCTTCTTACTAGGTGGATCACCTCTAGAGGCCAAACACTTGGGTGGCTAACGTTGATCAAATGAAGGAACCAACCCCGGTGGATTCAAGTTGAACGCGAAAAGAATTTGGAGGTGAACTTGTTCCTGAGGAAGCTCGAATCTTCAAGGGTATGATTCTTGTCTTTTATCTTTTCGTTTATTTAATAATTGTACATAAAAGATGATCCGGGTATATGGTTTGTAAATTTTTTAAAAACTCTATTTTACCACGTTTTCGCTTATTTTGTGCAATTTGATTGCGTTCATGAATATTACAAACCTAACAGTGGCATCAGAGCCAAAACTTTATACGAATTATTAATTATTTTAATTTGATATGTATATTGATATGTGTTTAGAATAATTTAATTGGACATAATTTAGTTGTATAAAATTTTTAAAAAAATGGCGAAGCATTTTTTTTAAAAAAAGGGCGACAAGTCCCATATCTGCTCATTCGCACAACTATGAATCTGCATGATTATAGATTACTTAAGTTACTTAAGTCATGAAAGCTTGTTCATGTTATATATATATATATATATATATATATATATATATATATATATATATATATATATATATATATATATATATATTATTATTAATTATTTTAAAATTAAAATAAAAGTTTATTTTAATTTTAAAATTGAATTTCATGCTAACTAATTAGAGTTGAAATTGGATTACATGATAACTAATTAGAGTTGAAATTAGATTCTATGTTTCCTAAAATAAAGGAGTTTATTTGTAAATAGGAAAGTGAATCCATGTTTCCTTAAATAAAGAAGTTTATTTAGATATGGAATATGATTTCATATTATTCAAAATAAAGGAGTTTATTTGTGAATAGAAAGAAAATTCGTGTTTCCTTTAATAAAGGAGTTTTTTTTACTTGGAATTGGATTCCATAATTAATTAAAATAAATTAGTTTATTTTAATTAAAGATTTTGATTAAAATAAAATAGTTTATTTTATTCAAAATTGGATAAATTAAAATAAAAGAAATTTATTTTGATTTAAATTTGGATGAAAATAAAGGAGTTTATTTTGATTCAAAATAAAATTTTATGTTAACTAATTTTGCTAATTAAATGATATCAATATATATTGAATGTTTATTATTCATGAGATGAATGTTATCTATTATACATATGTAGATGTGTATGATAATAAATAGGATTGATTATGGACTATTGACCAATGTGATTGGATTTTATTTTAGTTGGATGCATGAATGTATGAGTTTTATTAAATGGGATATGCGTACCTCGTCTTCTCTAATTTTTTCTTAATATAAATTCTATCTCACTCCTATGTACTTCTCCTTGACTGTTGATCAAGGTTTCTATTTATTTTAAATACTTTTGTAGTAGGAATAGTTAGAATTAATTTTGAAGAATTGGAGATCAAGGAGCAAGGAGCGTTTGAAGACCTGTTTGTAATGGAGCCCGGGTTTAAATGTAATAGTTATATTTACATATTAATTCTTGCACCTCTAGGGTTTGACCTTTTGGTTCACTTGGTGGCTCTAGTGAACCAAACTAGAATAAAAGTCCATAATCAATCCGGGTAGAATATAATATTCTATATGTGCATGCTTATACTATATATATATATATATATATATATATATATATATATATATATATATATTATGCAAACATGCTTCGCATGTTAATTAATATGACGCGTATTTTATATATGTGTGCATGCGCGCTAAATAAGATGAGATAAATTAATAACAAACCACTCAAATATTTTATATTAAGTTGTAATGTTCAAAGATACTTGGAATATTGAACATCACCTTCTAGCATGATAGAAACAATAGAGTATTGAATATTAATATGAGTTTGTTGTTACACACACAAGGCAAGTATTAAATATTTAAGATGTTGTTTTTATTACATATGATGTTTATAATGAATTGAACATTCTTTGCTTTGTTGTTTTGCACACAAGAAGTAACATAGTTTTCTCTTCACTTATATGGAAATGATGGGTCCGAATGTAATAACCCTGAGATTTTCTATATAAAATAAATAAGAAATTTTATGTATAAATTTTTTTTTTTAATGGCGAGACTAAGTGTCAAGTAAAGTGAACGATAAATGCGAATACATTTATTACTTGAAAAATTAGAAATAATTTTGGAATTATTAATTACCACAAATTATATGGTAATAAATTTCAGTAGTTTAAATATTTTTATTAATTATTTTCCATGAAAACATGATTGGAAATAATATATGAAGTGATAATTAGATTTATATAATAAATATTTTATTATATGAATTGTTCGTAATATTTAAGTTAATTATTTTAACTTGATTATTGATGTTGTGTACGAAGAATAAGTCGGACATGAGATCCAAACCTGGATTGGGATTGTGATCAAGAGATGAGAATAATAATATTATATTATTTTACAATTACCATAATTATGTCTGCTGGTATGTGCGACAGAGATAATATTGAGCAATGACGGTCAATTAGGTCATAACATATTACTGTGTCTTTGTGAAACCCTAATTATTAAACTTCGCCATGGGGTATTTACGAGTAGTGACCGCGTATATAAAGTTCTTGTGAATAAGAATATCGGTAATTAGAAGAAACCCTAATTATTTGTTGTACATCGATAATTAGGACAAACCCTAATTATTATAACCCTAACCGGTTGAAATTAGAAACCGTAACGATTGTGTTAATAACATACATGAGATAATTAAAGAACCACTAATGGTCAATTAAAAACCCTAATTTTAATTAAAGGGTTTAATTTCGATGTTATTGTATAAGTGTTTTAATTTACCAAAGGATAGAAGTTAATTGGTAAATTATAAGAATTAAATCTAGTGATGAAATATTACATTTAATTGCCTTGTACAAGATTTCCCATACACTCTTAAACAAAGCCCAACCATCACCCATAACAAATCAGAAGCAAGAATCAAGAATCAAGAATTTTGGCAAAAAGGGTATAAGAACACTAAACCTAGAAATCCTTTGATTCGATGTTATTTGATACAATTGATTGTTTAAAGTTGTGTAATAGAATGTTAATTGATGATATGGGTTGATAAATCAAAGACCCATAACATCAAAGTGCAATGAATTTGAAGATTTAAGCAAGTTGGAAAACCGAATTACATTATTTTTTCACCAAATGTCGAGGCCATAACTCTTTGCTCGATAATGAGTTTTGTTCTTCAAAAGTTGTTATGTGTAGCCTGATATGTGGTCTTTAATCTGCAAAAAGAATCAAGTCCATATCATGTATAGATTAGAAGTTGTAGATGGTCAAACATGGTTGTGGATCATGATAAACTATTTTTGGGCGATCAGAATGGGGCATTCTCGTCCACTTTTTGTGCTTTAAAAGGTCTGGGCTTTTGATATGTTGTAGTGCACTGAGTTAGGAAGCCATAGGCTTTGGAATGACCTCATTCCGACCTCGGATGAGGGATTTACTGATTGGAAGGAAATGTGTCAAATTTCTCAAAACTGAAAGTCAAGAATGGGGATGTGCTATTCGGGACACTTTTTGATCAGTTAATGTTTCCAAAACCTTCTGGGATTTTGGTATGTTATAGTACACCGAATAAGCTTCCATAGACTCCGAAACGGACTAAATCCGATATCGGAGGAGAGAGTTATGACATTTCAAAGTAGTAGTGTCAAAACTTCCCAACAAGTGCGGTGCAGTCCATTTGAACGGAATTTCTGGGCTGATGTGTTCGGAATTTGGAAATGGTCAAAGAATAAAAGTTGTAGCCCCTGAAGTTAGCTTCGCGTGGGCTCAAGAATCGCTCAAAAATGTTTTAATATGAAAGAGTTATGACTGTTTTAGTGAAAGAGGGTAAAGCTGAAACGAGATTGAAACCTGTTATGAACGTCCACTTTTGACGCACTGTTTGGGCTACCTAATGAACCCGAATTGGGTAATTCGTATTTTTTAAAAATAGTCTTACATACCATGTATAACATATCCAAAAATCAGATAAATCGGAGTTATGAGCAATGCGTTAGAAAATCGCAAAGTGAGCTATTGAAAAATTAGTATAAACCAAGTCCCACATCGACTAAATTGAGAACTTCACCATTTTCTAAACCTATAAATAGAAGGGCTTGGCCTTTGTTTCATTCACCAACAATAAGGCCTCCAATTTTTGAGAAAGGCTTTGTTGTGGGAGAACTTTTATAAAGATCTCCTTAGTTAAATTTTTAGGCGTGGAAGTGCGTATTCGATCACGTGGAATTAGTATTTAGGGTATGTTTCTTATTTAATTTTTGTAATGTTATTATTTTTAATTGTTAGTTAAAGTTTGAATTTTTTGAAGTTTAGTTAGTGTTGTTAATAAACTAGTTAGTTTACTATGTTTATTTTGGCTTGGAATTGATTATGTAAATGAGTTATTTGTGATGACTTTTAATATTTTGTGATGAATTTCATTAATTAATTATTATTAATGATATTAAAGTTATTTAATGATTATATTAAATAATTTAGTTTAAAAATAATTTTAATATTATAATAATCATTTTAAATGAAAATAAGGTATTTAAAAATATCTTAAGTTATAAAATATAACTTTTAATATTTAAATGATAATTTCATTAATAATTAAATATTAATGATATTAAGATAATATTAATGATATTTAGTTTATTTAATAATTATTATTAAATAAATAGTTTAAAAATGGTTTTGCTTATTTAAAAACCATTTAAAGAGGATATTAAGGATTTAAAAATATTTTAAGTTATAATTAATGACTTTTAATATTTGGATAAATAGTACATTAATATTTAAATATTAATGGTAATTATTTAAAAATGATTTTTATTGTTTTAAAAATCATTTAAGGATTAATATAAATGTTTTAAAAATAGTTTGAGTTATTATAAATAACTTTTATATTTTTGGCAATGGTTTCATTAATAGCTTAGTATTAATTAAACTATTAATGATGATGGAATTGTTTAATGTTTAAATCATTTAATTATGATTCCGATATTTGAAAGTTATAAATGGCCAAACTAAATGACTTGAGAACCGATTATGAAGTTACGAATTTGAAGAAGAACACCTATAGTAACAGATTATATCACTATAGGCCCTTTAGTGACATATTTGAATTATTTTAAATTTTTTCAATTTAAAAATTGCGAAAATGATTAAAAATAAGATGTCCGATATTTCTGAGATGTTGAGGTATAGAATAAGAGTCTTAGACTCGGTATTTACAAATAAAGTCGTCGATGCGACGACAAATGTTAGACCTTATACAAGAAAGAAAAGACTCTTGTAAGAGCATGGATGAGATATTTGAAAAATGTATAAAAATATTTCAAGTATAGAATAGGAACTAAAAGTATGATCACCGTGATTATGTGATTGGACTATGTCTTGTTTGTAATAATGACGATTACTATGTGTTAAGATATATTGTTCTAATCGAGCGAATGATCCGATTATTGATAGGTTGTGATAAAGAGATAAAACCTAAGTTGAGATTTGTAATCGTTGAATCGGTAAGTATCTTACCTTTGCATTTTCTTTATGCAATGGACATGAGTAAAGAAGTTTCGAAATTATTCTATTCTTGTACAGATTATGTACGCTTTGATTATCAACATGTTAGCTCGGATATATATTACGTTAAGTTGATTTCTAAATGGTTATACAAGTGTCCCCACTTGGATAATCATAGCATTTATTCGCATGTTGATACACCTTTGTCAATTACCCGTATATATATATTTGAATTACATATTATTGTTGAAGCAAGATTAAAACCTTCTGGTTTGGAACCGTGCATGTATGAACATCCCTATATGGGAAGATTTTTATGCAAGGCGGATAGAGTGAGCGATGAATTTCGTTCAAGTTATGTAGTATTGATCAATACAGGTATAATCGGAAGTTTGATCACCCTCCGGTGCTAAGTAAGCTAGAAGCGGTTTTGCGGATGGATTTTTGCCAAACCTTTTGAAAATAAAAGAATGTTCATAGTATGTTTCTTAAACCCTATTCAAGGGTAGAGCGAGCCAAATTTAAAGAATTTGAAAGAGAGTTGTTATGTGAATTTTTTATCAAGATGTATTACTTCACAACTTTCAATTCGTTGTGAGAAGTGTTATGTAAAGAGAATACTTATATTCTTTCAACTTATATATAATTGCTATTACTTGTTTGGGCATAAATGCTCATCCTTGCTTAAATTAAATATTTTCGAGTTATATATGAGCAACTTTGAAGGCTCGTGTACGAACAAAGGAAAAGGAAAGTGATCGAATAAATGTGTATTATGAGTTAATGGTTATAGTTGTATTGGTATCTATTCCAATTATTGTAAGGAATGTATTTGAAGGTCACGTGCACAGGGAAGTAAACTTTGATGTATGTAAATTAAGTTCGAATGTATTATTATTTTAGTATTATTCAGCTTAAAGAAATGGTATCGTGGAGAACCGAGTTCGGGTTTCAAGTACCTGGATTTGGGGTCGTCACATCTGACTTAACATAAATCATTTTAGTTCGGATGTGCACACACTTGACCATTATTGTAACACTCCCTTCCCGAAAAGGAAAGGGAGGTCATGTGCAAAGCACAACAAACCTCAAAATAAGTAAACAGAGCACTAATAACTTCAAAATATTAATAGTGGTGATCCATTAATAAAGTACTAAATATAATTCTCCAAACAGAGTTAAAATAATCAAAACCAAATATTGAAACAACCTAGACGGTCAAAGGCAACACTCTCATCACACTAGCCTTGAATCACCTCTGCAAACCTGCCGAAAGAAAAACACGGCATGAGCCAATTGCCCAGTACGGATATAGATAATACGAAGATGTATAACTGAAATACAAAATCAACTGAAGCAATATACTTAACAAAGCCTCAAGCTTAAAAGACCCGAAAATATGATATCCAACGTCTGAATAGAATTTATCCAAATAAACAGATTTAACGAAACAAACAGAAGAGTGAAGAATGAACTTAAGTAACTAACTCAATTAATTAAACTGAACATAAACAAACAAAACTAATACAATGAAATAATAGGCTGAATCAAATGGCTGAGTTTTATTTCATACCGAGTGAGCTCAAAAGTATACATTGCCACACAGGCAAGTCAGAACAATGCCACACAGGCAAATCAAATGATGCCACATAGGTAACCAAAATAATGCCACACAGGCACATCAAAACAATGCCACATAGGCAAGTTAAATTAATGCCACACAGGCAAACAAAATAATACCACACATGCAAATCACACATTCGACCGCGGATCTAAATGTATGCAAATCAGATAGGTGTGTTTGGCACAACATCACAAATTCGCAGAACAGAAAACTAGGGTTAACCCATACGCCTCCCACAACAAAACACCAAATGGCCCACTTCCTCCGGAGCCCAAACGGAGACGCCATGGACTAATCACACCGCCACGGAAAGTGTCATGTCTCTCATGCCAAGACGACATGCCTGTGGTACCCCCACAGGTGGTTATAGCTCAGGTATACCCTACGGTATATTCTAACAGAAATATCATGTCACAACACATGCGACATAATACCAACAAAAGGGTTCTATATGTACATGTTGAACCAAATCAAATTATAGTCACAATGTCTCAAAAGAAGGTAGAATATGTACCATCTACAATTATCAAAAATAAATACTAAGCATGATAACCTAATTCAAAGAGTACAAACACAAGTCATATATATCAACTCCAAAATGAAACTATTATATGAATTTCACAAGAAATAATTATGTGAAATAATAACGAAATTTAAAATAAGGGACAAAACGAACAAATCAAATTTAACAAGAATGTCGCTGAAAGAGTACGGAATCCGTACCTGGATTAAGCAATGTAATACCCAAAATTTACACTCCGAATTTGACTTGTTTAGACTCTCTCCGTTCGAACTAATCACTAAAATAATACATTTATAAGTGGTATTTTAAAATATTGTTTTTCTTTAATTATTATGCTTTTACATTAAGCTATAACTAAATAATTTATTAAATATTATGCAAATACCTAATTTCATAACATTTGGTTAAAACTAATTCTTCCAAAGCAATTTATTAATCAATTACCAAACATACATGACCAAGCTGCTTACGATAAGAAACTTTTCTAAAAAAAATCATAAAAAAAATGAAATTTTTGTTAGACTTTATGCCCTAGAGGCCAATTATTTGATATAATTGCTTAACGTTTTGATATTATATTTGATTGAATAAATATATGATTTTATTATGGTTTTATTTACTGCATAATATAATTGTTAACATAATAAAATTCCTTAGAATAGTGATACAAATTATATAGTTTCAAGTATGTGACTTGAACATGAGATTATATATTACCATTAGTATCAGTGTTCTTAAATGTCCCTAGTCGAGTATCATTGTTGATGGGACAACAATGATGCATGGAGACTAGTATGTGGATCGATTGATGACCAAATCTCATTGGTCATAAATATATGAGATATTAAGTCAATGCATGCATAGGTACATGTTGTAGAAGCGATGTCTTCGGACAAACCCACCATGAGAATTCTATATGGAGCATTATGCGAAGTGTCGTTAGCAATTCTCATAGTGACAATGATGTAATGGTCCTCCGACCTGAAATCGCTATATTACTACACGAGAATTTATGTACTTTGATATCATCAAATGTCACCTTTAATAGGGTGGACTATAAAGGTGATTATTGGGTTCATCATTAATCGTGTGAGAAATATGAGTGATCTAGATGGAATTTAACCATCCTATATATTATGGGTGATATCCATAGGCCTCTTGATTGAGTAGGACTATGAAATGCATGGCCATGCTCAAATAGTGATTTGTTTCATATAGTCTACTCATTGATCAAGAAAACTCAGATTAAATTATGAAGAGTATGACACATTCCATGACTCGAGTTTAATCTAGGATATTAAGGTAAAAGGATTAAATTACATTGAAACATTGGTCACGAAAAGGTTGCATCGAATCATCGATCTTATTATTACTTGGGTAGCGGTGATGCATTACTAAATGCCATTTCAATCGCTTATAATTTTATAATATGATTTTAAAATTATTGCCAACGTAATATTAACCTATATAGTCACACACATATAACGTTATTTAAAGGGAATTAATTTAAATTTTAAGGATTTAAATATATTAATGTGATTAATAGTATTTAAATCACTTAATTTAAATTAAAAGGATAATTTATATATATGTATATTAATTAAGTAAGACTTAATTAAGATATATATATATATATATATATATATATATATATAAATTGAATTTTATAAAATTAGGTTTTGATTTGATTAATTCCTTTTAACTACTATATATATGATATATAGCGACTACTTAGGGTAAGATATCATAATTAAAAACCCTAGCCGCTCTTAGAGAGAGACTAGAGAAAAAACAGTTTGTAAAATCCATTCCTTTTGGTGGCTAGTACTGTAAGTCCTTCTTATTACGAAATCGCTCGACGGTTAAAAGTGCGTTCGTGTGGATACTGTAGAGGCGCAATCGGTTTGTATTGCGTTGGAGATTCGAGGCGCAATCGGTTTGATTCTCGCTTTTTGATTATATCTCGTATAATCTCTAAACCTCTGAATTAATTGATTTTCGCATGGATCCTGTTTTGGGGTTTGAAATTGCTTTAAAATTTTAATTTCATTTGTGCGTTTAAAATCAAGCCCAACAATTTCCACATATCAATATTTTGCCTACTCATTAATATATATATATATATATATATATATATATATATATAACACAGACTCCACGATTATATACATATAATATATAAAATCATAAACACATATATTTATATATATATAGAAACACTCAGTAAACACATATATATGTATAAACCACATTCCAAGGATCATATATATATATATATATATATATATATATATATATATATATATATATATATATATACCAACAATCATATAAAAATATAATATTGAAAACCTTGGCTAATCTGAAGCAAAGACTTAACGTTTTTTTTAAATATCAAAACACATAATCTTTTACAACTAATTTGAGTTCTTACCTTTGTTAAATGATCCCTTTCTTCTACAAAGTGTAATCTGATTTCTCCTTCCTTTCTTTTTCTCCCTTCTATAACATTGGTTGCGCCCTTTTTTTCCAGTCAGTTATCAGATGTACGTGAGATATAATAGGGCTTAACTATTTATTTGTATAACTTATGAATTCTCCTAATTTATATAGAATTTTAATATTACTCACATAAATTAAACCCAATTACTTTTTAAGGCCCAAATTTTACAAATTTAATATCCATCATTATTGATACTTATTAGCCCAAATAAAAAACAAAGTCCATTTAATATGTTTTAAACAAAATAAATTTTTATTATTTAATATTTATTTATTATTATTTTTCGGGTATTACAATTATGATTTAAGAGGCAAAATACAAGGAGTTGCATAGTTGATGTAATTGACAAGAGTTGTCTACCTATTTATTTATATATAGTTTGTTGTACACACACAAGGTTATATACATTTGAAATGAGATCCTTATTCTCACTAGCATATCTTTAATTAGATATCGCCGAACTATATAAATTGAGGGTAATATAGTTTGACTAAAATAGTGGGAGATACCAATTTAAAATAAGGCTTAAATTATTTTGATAATTAATAAAAGAATGTATGCTAAAATATTGTTAAGAATAAATTCATTTTCAGAATTTTACAATGTCTAAATTACTATCACTGCGAAGCATATTAGATGTTATTTAACCAGACCGTATTAAACGAATTAGTTAAGGAATTTGAGAATAGTTCTCATGATTGAAAAGTTATCTTATGTCCTTAGTACGCCTATCCCTGCAATGGTTGCAGACAATGCCTCTGAGGAAGAGATTGATACTTTTAGAAAGTGGCAAGATGATGCACAGTTGGCTTAATGCATCATGCTCGTATCCATGAGTAACGAGCTTCAGCGTCAGCATGAAACTATGGATGTTCCTACTATACTCTTGCACGTCAAGTAGTTGATGGTGAGGAGAGTAGGACTAATAGATATCAGATATCTAAGGAGCTCTTTCGATCTAAAATGACCGATGACACTACAGTACAGATAAAAGTCCTTAACATAATCAATTTGATTGATCAATTAGGACAACAGGTTTTGTCATGGATGGATAGTTGAGCCAAGATTTAATTTTGCACTCACTCCCGAACTCCTTTCACAATTGTTTTGAATTTTTCATATGAACAAGCTAGATATCAACTTCGTTGATTTGCTTAACATGTTGAAAAATAGCTGAGTCACTTTCCAACCAAGAAAGACCAAGTTTAACTGGTTGGGGCCAAAGGATCTTCTGAAAAGAAGAACGATTCTAAGAAGGTAAATAGAAAGGGAAAAAATAATGGATAATAAGAACAAAACTGATACGGATAGAAAAGGAATTTGCTTCCACTGCAATAAGCCTGGATACTGGAAAAGAAACTGCAAGAAGCATCTTGCAGAGGTTAACCAGAAGAAGCTTAGTGAAGTTTCGGTTACAAATATAATTTTGTTCATGATTTAAAATAAATTTTTCTTTAAGTGATTTATGAAGGGACCAAGTAGAAGTAGAAAGCTAAACAAAGATAAGTAATCCTATGTGTGGGAAATGAAGCAAAGGTTGCTGCATTAGCCATAGGAACTTATAGTTTAAAACTGCCTACAGGCAAATCTATTAAGTCAATAAGTTGTTATTGTATTCCAGTTCTCATTGTAAACTATTTCCATTTTATTGTTGGACAATGAAATCTTTGGTATTATAATTAAGTACAATTGTTGTTCTATTTATAATAATAATGTTTTGTATAGAACTGGAATATTACTTAATGAATTTTGTATACTTGATTTACGTGAAAATAATTTTGCAAATTGAACAAACTAGCACTCCCTCCGTCCCATAGGTATAAGCTGATTTTCCATTTTGAGATGTCCCAATATATAGGCTACTTACTATTTATAAAATTTAGTTGGTTCATTATTTTACTTTAATGCCCTTATAATAAATATTCAACTATTACTCTTTTTTTTTGAAGAAACAACCTTCAATGTCATTATTTTTATCACTACATTTAATGTTGTTGTATTCTCAATAAAAAAATTCAACTTTTTAGGCTTTACTAGTTTAACATATTTTGTGTATAAAAGGCAATTGGACCAACAATCAATGAAGTTAAGAGTTTCAATGTGATAAGTAAGGAGTAATTAATTTATTCATTAATTCTATATTAAGGGGTATATGTGGAAAATTTGTGTTAAAAATTAACTTAAACTGATTTTCTTAAACTATGTGCCAAAAAAATCAGCCTATAACTATGGGACGGAGGGAGTATAAGAAAAGAAGATGATCATTCAAAGAGTTGAATGTGTGTATTTGCTGAAATACAAGTGTGAATTATTTGAAAGGTTCAAAGAAATCAGAAGTGAAGTAAATTGGCAAAGTATTAAGATTCTTTGATTAGATCAAGGAATAAATACTTGTGCAATAAGTTTCTAGATCCTCTCAAATGGTTTTCTCAAAATTAACGCTTCCTGATACGCAATAATTCATTGATGTATTTGAAAGGAAAAGTCGTACCTTGTTGGACATGGTCTATAATGATTTTATCGACATTCCAGTATCCTTCTGGGATAATGTCCTAGAAATGGCTGTATATCTACGAAAAATATAACCTCAAAATCCAGCCACAAGACTCCATAAAAATTATGGACAGGAAGGATTCATAATTTTAAGTAAGTTAAGATAAGGAGTTGTCCAGCTTATGTGAAAAGGTTTCAAAGGATAAGCTTGGGACAAGATTTGACAAGTACAGATTTATGGGACATCCTAAAATAAGTTTAGGGTATA
Organism: Panax ginseng; assembly: GCA_020205605.1. NCBI lineage: Eukaryota > Viridiplantae > Streptophyta > Magnoliopsida > Apiales > Araliaceae > Panax > Panax ginseng. Next base: position 58,406,889 of record CM035131.1, on the reverse strand, counting down.
TGTTCTATAATCCTACTTAGCAAAAGGTGTTTGTTGCGAAACACGCTACCTTCTAAGATGTGTTTATCATTGAAGGGGCTAGTGGGAGGATAATAGAATCTTGAAGAGTTCAAGAACCACAAAACATTATAAGTCAAATAAGAGGAACCTGTAGATAGACCTATTGTTCCACAACCGAATCGTAAATCTAGAATAGTACTAAAAATACCTAGGAGGTATGGATTCATCATAGATGATGACGATGAGGTACACATCATAGAAGATGATGATCCAGTTACATACAATGAGGTAAGAGTTGTAGACACTCAGAGAAATGGATTGAAGCAAGTTTCTCAAAAATGGAACATTCGTTTTGATGAAAAACTTAAGAGTTTGATTTTATCACAAATAAGAATGAACCTAGTGTGTACAAAATGGTCAGTGTGAGCGTCGTGACATTCCTAGTATTATATGATGATATACTATGGATAAGGAATGACATGCCAATGCTACAATCAGTAAAGATAAAGTTATCTAAACATTCCTCCATGAATGATTTGGGAAGAGTATCGTAATTGGGGATAAAAATCTATATAGATAGATTTAAGAGGATGCTCGACTTAATCCAAGGAACGTATATTCATTTGATGCTAAAGTCGTTTAACATGACAAACTCCAAGAGATGTCTCATATTGATGAGCCATGGAGTGTATCTCTCTTAATAGTCCCCATAGACTCCTGAAAAGAGAGATCGCATGAGTCACAATCATGTATACAATGACATATATGAGACCTGATGATGATCGATCATATTCAAGAGAAGATCATTGTAAGACAGTGAAAAATATCTTAAAGTACTTAACTAGCACTAAGGATGTGATTAAAATTTATGGTGGGTCTAAATTAAAACTAGAGGGCTTAATAGACTCAAGTTTTTCAGACAGACCAAGACGACAGAAAATCCACTTTTAAGGTAAAACGTTACCTTGAATAGTGGTGCAGTGAATTGGAAAGGTTTCAAATAGAAAAGAGTTGCTGGTATAGTGATAAAGTCAAAGTATATAGCTATAAATGAAGCTGCAAGTTGATTGTTTGGATGAAAAGTTTATTACAGAACTAGGAATAGTTCCTAAGTCTCATCTTAGATCTAAACATGTGTTATGGCACTTTCATTTGATTATAGGAATCATTGAAAGATGGAAAATCACTATAGAGATAGTGGAATCTCAAGAACAACATTACATATCCATTAACTAAAGCTTATCCAACAGTAGGATAATCGTCACTTAGAGAAGAAGGGTATGAGATACCATGGCGATTGGCTTTAGTGTAAGTGGGAGATTGAAAGTAGTATGCACACAAGCCAATCATCTTTGATGATAAAGCATATACTTTGTAACAATCTTATTCATTTATTAATAAAAAGTATAAATTTATTAAAGGCTTTTAATTATCTACGTGATGCTGCTTTATAATATGTGATAAACCCATAGTTTTAAGCAATGCTTTTAGAATAATGATGATGATCATTCTAACGAGATCTAAATTCTTAGAAAGCTTAAAACTAAAATAGTTCCCAATCGTTGAATTACTAAATTGGGGATTAGTGAATCCGGATAGATTGGTACATACGTTGCTTGCTCATTGGATGAGTATGATTGATCTCATGATCATATGTGTGGAGATACTAAAGTAAGTACGTAGGTGTTTATTAGAGAATAAGTTCACTGAATGTGGCTCGCTAAGGAATACCTAATGGAGTTTTACTTATCTGTCAATAGGAATTTCCTGTAGTGATAGTAGTACAAGTGATTCTTGGACTTGAGATCATCATAGTATCTTGTGTATGATGAGTTATACTTTGACTTATTCCTTAAGACCCTTAGCGTATATCAAAGGGTATGCTTGGGTATAATAAGTTGTACATGGAGATAATGCATGATCAATAAAGAATCTACCACTTCTAGTAAAAGAAGAGAAATGTACTATTTGATTCGATAAATGACAACCCAGTAGTCCTTGGCCAAGGCAGAATGAAATTAGAAAGGAGTTTCTAATTTGCATTATTTGGAGTTGTGCATTTAAGAGTCGAAATACATATAATTAAATAAAATAAGACTTGACAATGAATTCCATGTCTTATATTTAATTGGGACAATCGTATGGTGGAAGGATTGAATTGTCACGGTAACTATTTACTCAAAGGTTCTTTTATGATTAATGTTGAAATCTATATTATCTGGAAAGTCATTAATCGCTAGGGAGGCTTATCCTTATTGTAGAATAAATATTATTTATTTAAATAAATTAATAGTTTAATTTATTTATTTAAATAAGATTAGAATTGTTCTAATTAATTTATTCACAACCGGTTTAGTATGGAGAACCTAAAGGGTCACACTATAAAAGGAATAATAATTATTTAAGAAGTTAATGGCATAATCGTAATAATAAGTTAAGTATATTTAATTTAATCTATGGTGATAGAATAAATTAAATAGTTTAATATTTATTATTTAATATTTTGGAAATATTAAATATAAATTAATAAGAGAGTCTTATTATTATTATTATTATTATTATTATTATTATTATTATTATTATTATTATTATTATTATTTAATTCTTAAAAGAGTTTGGGAATTAATTAATAAAAGTACTCTCATATATTTCTAATAAGATTAGGAGGTTAAATTAATTAAAAGAGTTTAATTAATTATCCCTAATAAGATTAGGGAGCTTAATTAATTAAAGGAATTTAATTAATTAAATAATATCCTATTTTCTAATTAGATTAGAAGGGTTAACTGATATCTTTATAAGAGGAGTCTTATATCAGACATCAATATAGGTGATTCCAATTGTTGGAGAGTACGCTCTTTTTCTATGAGATAGAAAAATTGGGGTTTTGCCAAACACCCATCTTTTTGAATCTTTCTTCTTACTGGTGAGGCACCTGTATATTCCGTGGTGAGGCAGATTACTAATGGGAATCTGTGAAGTGTACCCAGCTAGCCGCACTCAATATGTCTTAGGAAACATTTCAGAAACTGTTCAATGACAAGTACTTTCCTAAAAGTATTCGTCATATGAAGGAGGTAGAGTTTATTAGACTGGAACAAAACAACATGACTGTGTCCTAGTACGAGGCTAAGTTTGCGGAGTTATCCAAGTTTGCACCTCATTTGGTAGAAAATGAGGAAGGTATGACGCGGATGTTTCTGAGAGGTCTGAAACCCGAAATTTGTCAATATCTCATTTCTCACAAATTTTCTCTATATTCAGATGTTGTCAACAGGACTCAATTATTAGAGCGAGATAATGAGTATGTTCAACCGAGGGACCACAACCAGGGTCATACCGGTGGCAGCAGTCATCAGAGCAATGATAACCAGCGGGGAGGAAAAAAATGGACAAAAGCGGTAACCACTCTAGTGGTAATCGTGGCCATGATAGTAGAAGAAGCGAGTCAGGGGGAGATTTCAAAAAGAGAAGGTACAACAATGACAACATGAAGACGTCAGCACCAACTGTTTCTAGGGGAGGAGAATGACCACTGGTCGTATGTTATAAATGCAGGAAAGAGGGACACATCAGCCCAAACTACCCACAACAATTCAAGGTATGTTATAACTGTGGAAAGGAAGGTCATATACCTCGAGATTGTTCTATAACGAAACCAAGTCCAGCGGGGATGGTGACTCCAAAGGCTATTCCGGACAAGTCAAAGTCAGCGGTTCCTGGAAGAGTGTTTGTCGTGACTAGCCAAAACGCAAGAAACCCGAACGAGGAGATCACGGGTAAGCTAATCATAAACTCTTGCGAAGTTTATACCTTACTAGATACCGGTTCTACCCATTCTTTTATCTCTCCTGCTTGTGCTCAACATTTGAACTTGACTCCGGAGAAATTAGACTTTGACTTATTTATTGAGACTCCGTTAGGAGAAACTTTCATTACATCCACTGTTTATAAATCTTGCTTGATCCAAGTTGGCACCAACACATTACCAGTTGATCTTATCTCTTTAAAGATACTTGCATTTGATATGATTTTTGGGATTGATTGGTTAACCACTCAACATGCTAAAATTGATTATTTTCGTAAGGTTGTTAGTTTTCATATTCCTAACCAACCTGTTATGCGAATTCAAGCAACCAAACCACCAAAGTAAATCACTGTCATATCAAGTCATAAAGCCATTCGTTTATTAAAAAACGGATGTCAAGTTTTCTTAGCCCATGTTATGGATTTAAACAAAAACACGTCAGATTTGAATAATATTTCTGTTCTTAGTGAATTTTCTAACGTATTTCCTAAAGGACTTCCCGGTCTACCCCCAGAACGTGAAGTTGAATTCTTTATTGACCTTGAACCTGGTACAAAACCCATTTCTACAACCCCATATCGAATGGCTCCTATTGAACTTCAGGAGTTAAAGGTCCAACTACAAGAGTTGTTAGATATCGATTTCATTCATCCTAGTACATCTCCTTGGGGTGCTCCTATTTTATTCGTAAAGAAGAAAGATTGGAGAATGCGACTTTGTATTGACTACCGAGAATTAAACCATGTCACCATTAAGAATAGGTATCCGCTACCTCGCATTGATGACTTGTTCGATCAGTTGCAAGGAGCAGAATTCTTTTCAAAGATTGATCTTCGTTTTGGATATCATCAGCTGAAGATTAAAACTAAGGATATTCTGAAGACTGCCTTCAGAACTCGGTACGAGCATTATGAATTCTTAGTCATGTCTTTTGGATTGACTAATGCTCCTGCTGTTTTCATGGATATAATGAACCGTGTGTTCAAGGAATATTTGGATCAGTTCGTTGTTGTCTTTATTGTTGACATCCTCATCTATTCCAAAGATTCTTGCCAATAGACTGAAACTTGTGCTCCCCACCATCATTGACAAAGCCCAATCAGCCTTTTTTAAAGGTAGAAACATCAGTGACAACATTCTGCTTGCTCAAAAACTGTTCAGAAATTACCGTAGGAATTCTGGTCCTCCGAGATGTGCACTCAAAATTGATCAGAGGAAGGCTTTCAATACAAGAACCGGGATTTCTTGGCTTGGATATTTTGGCTGCATACCAATTCCCACAGACCTTCATCAACTGGATCAAAACATGTGTCTCCACTGCCATGTTTTCTATTAAAGTAAATGGCACCTTAGCTAGGTTCTTTCCAAGCTCCAGAGGACTAAAGCAAGGTGATCCCTTGTCCCCCTACCTCTTTGTTCTTGTAATGGAAATGCTTTCCTTGAAACTTAACTCATGTACCTCCAGGCCCGAGTTCATCTATCACTGGAGGGCTTTAGACTGCAAGCTGACTCATCTCCTCTTTGATGATGATGTACTTATTTTTTGCCATGCTAACTTGCAATCTGTCTCCATCATTAAGTCCTGCATCCACTCCTTCTCCCTTTTTTCTGGACTTATTCCTAATGTTCACAAGAGTCACTATTATCTTGCAAACACCGACCCTATCTCAGCTCAGTGCATTATAACCACTTTCGGGTTCCAACATGGAGTCTTTCCCACCAAATTCTTTGGAGTTCCTATTATCTCAACTAAGTTATCTTTCCAGGATTGTGTCCCTTTGCTTCACCGAGTAACTCAGAAAGCATCTTCTTGGACAACTAAAGCTTTATCCTATGCAGGTAGACTACAACTGATTAAATCAATTCTTTTCTCTATGCAATCCTATTGGTGCAGTCATTTCATGCTACCCAAGGCAGTTCTTCGAGCTATACAATCAGTTCTCTGTAGATTCTTATGGAAGGGCTCCTCTCTTGCAAAATTTGGGGCAAAAGTTGCTTGGTCTACTATCACTCATCCTACGAATGAAGGCGGGCTAGGCTTAAAGAGCCTAATGGATTGGAACAAAGCACTCATCATGCTCCATCTTGAGCACATCTTCCAAGCTAAGCCCTCATCCTTATGGGCCACTTGGATTCAAAAAACTATTCTCAAAAATAGATCGTTTTGGCAGATCCCTATACCACAGGACTGCTCTTGGATTTGGAGACATGTACTAAAGCTCAGACCCTTAGGCCTTCAACATCTGAAATACTTGGTTGGTAATGGGAAATCCTTTAATTTTTGGTATGATCCTTGGGTGAATGGGGTGGCTGTCAATCGTAATCCCAGCCTCCTCTCCCATTCGGGCATACCTTCTAATGCCAAAGTGAGTAGCATTATTTTGAGGTCATCCTTGGGGTCATCTTGGATCATGCCATCAAGTAACCATCATGACGTCATTATGCTCCGGCGCCAACTGGACACAGCATGAGCCAATTGCCCAGTACGGATACAAATATACAAAAGATATATAACTGATATACAAAAACAATTGAGACAAAATACTGAACAAAGCCTCAAGTGTAAATACTGACGAAAATATAATCTCCAAAGATCTGAATGGAATATATCTGAATCAACAGAATTGACAAAACCAATAGAAGAATAAAGAAATAATGAACTGAAGTAACTAACTCAATGAATTAAACTGAAAAGAAACAAAAAAACTAATACAATAAAATAATAGGCTGAAACAAATGGCTGGGGTTATTTCATACCGAGTGAGCTCAAAAATATAGCTTGCCACATAGGCAAGTCAAACTAATGCCACACAGGCAAATCAAATGATGCCACTCAGGCAAATCAAATGATGCCACACAGGCAACCAAAATAATGCCACACAAGCACATCAAAAGATTGCCACACAGGCAAGTCAAAGTAATGCCACACAGGCAAATCAAAATAATGCCACACAGGCAAATCACACATTGGACCGTGAATCCAAATGTATGCAAATCAGATAGGTGTGTTTGGCACAACATCACCAATCCGCAGAACAGAAAACTAGGGTTAACCCATACGCCTCCCACAACAAAACACCAAATGGCCCACTTACTCTGGATCCCAAACGGAGACGTCGTGGACTAATCACACCGCCACGGAAAGTGTCATGTCTCTCGTGCCAAGACGACATGCATGTGGTACCCCCACAGGTGGTTATAGCTCAGGTATACCCTACGTTATATTGTAACAAAAATATCACGTCACAACACATGCGACATAATACCAACAAAAGGGTTCTATATGTACATGTTGAACCAAATCAAATTATAGTCACAATGTCTCAAAAAGAAGGTAGCAACATGTACCGCTCTACAATTATCAAAAATAAATACTAAGCATGATAATCTAATTCAAAGAGTACAAACACAAGGCATATATATCAACTCCAAAATGAAACTATTATATGAATTTCACAAGAATCAATTATGTAAAATAATAACGAAATTCGAAATAAGGGACAAAACGAACAAATCAAATTTAACAAGAATGTCGCTGAAAGAGTACGGAATCCGTACCTGATACTTCCAAACCATTTATAGCACACTCCACAAAATTTTACCCTCAATTGCCAACGATATCAAATACGAAATGTTATTCCCAACCTAAACATATTCACCTCAAATTAAAAACAATCCAAACTTATAATTCCAAAGTAACTCATAATCTATTTAATATGCCTTTAATCATCTCCTTTTATCAATTATTAATACTCCAAAATTTATATTCCAAAAATAGCTCTTTAAATTCTTTCCGTTCAATCTAATTAAACAAAATAATAATCAATATAAGTAAACTTGTAAAAAAAAAAAATTATTTTATTTGGATAGTTGATTGTACATTTCTATCAAATTGTATGTATCACGCAACAACCAGGCTTCCCTTTCAAATTATGAGCCTTAACCTAAATGACATACATAGCAGAAGTTCAAAAAAAAATGGAGTAAGTATTAAACAGTAGCCACAACATACACTAAACATCCATCATCTAACCATTTATAAGACACCATAATAAATATATTTATATCCTAGCTAATTCCCAATATTGAATTACTATGCATAATTTCATTCCTCAACTAACATATAATTATTCATCTATGGTCTGTCACCACATCTCAGCACGATTCCAATTTAAGAACATACTAATACTACTTAACTACACACATTCAAATATTCATTAATATATAACTCAAAAAAAAGGACCATCAGTTTGTATTGAATTAGTAATTAAAACCTGGCACGCATCATGAAATTCTCAAACAGATATTTGCATCCAAAAAGGATATTGATTATTAAAATAATAATATTACCTTAATTGATAGAACATCCTCCTCTTCATTTTTTTTCCTACCAGCGCCGCTCAATTCTTTTCCTTCAGTTCGAATGAGATGTAGTGCCATGCAATTAGGTTTTACTTATTATTTATATATCTTATTGTCTCCTAATTTTAATAGGATTTTAATATTACCCAAATACAAAATAGACCTAATTAGTATAAAAACCCAAATTAATGTAATCACATACTTATTATAAGTCACACAAATTAAATACAATTTGACCCAAACATAAGAAAAGCCCAATTAAAACATGGATTTAAATATTATTTATTTATTTTTTATTTTTATTTTTATTTTTACCGAGTACTACACCTAAACTCTGATACCAACTGTGACGCCCCCAAAATAGGTATACACAACCCATTCTGAGTCGCCAAATATATGATACAGAAAATAACTACAACTTCATTATTACAATGGTCATGCAAAATACGACAACACATATACTATGAGTTTAAATACAAATATTATCTTCTAGACAATATCCACACTCAAATAAGTCCTCATTACAATTATTGATACACTATTTTACAAAATAGTGAGGACTGCTAAAACAACTGACTTGAAACATCACTCCACACCCCGACTAGTTGCCGCTATATTCGTGCCTCCTGAGAAGAAAAATGGAACAAAACGGAAAAGGGTGAGCTCAACTAGCCCAGTAAAGAATATTATGACTAAGATAATGTAGAACAAATTATCGTTAGCCTTCAATAAATCAGATAAAATATAATAGACAACAAGTTTTAGATCAATATTCGCAGCGGAAATAACAATTCATTAGAAGAGTTAAGTAGAGAATGAAATCTACTATCTTCTATGATTTAAAAGTCCATCATTGATATTTTATCCCTGTAACATCAATGAATATACATCTTGAATCAAATATTCATCTTTGCACTACAGGCCAAAGATATTCATCAGTTGGTCATGTTCATCTCAACACATGTCCATCTTTGAAATACTCGCCAAAGATATTCATCAGGTAATCATTCATCTTTGCACTACAGGCCAAAGCTTTTCAGTAATATCATCATTTAGGACTGAGGATGATGAAAAATATCTTAACGAAAACGAATCTAGTGAGATAAAAGATCAAAGATTAGGGATTTGTACTTTAATTTATCCAAGTTCAAAAATACTCCATAATAATCAATTGTGGATCAAAATTTCAAGAATAAAGATCAAAATATGGATACAATCAAAGATAGTAACCATAATAGACAACTTGGACAAAGGAAAAAAATTTAATTTTTCTATGAATAGTGTCGTATATGTGAATAGTAACCCCGACACAAAAATGTAAAAATTCCACAAGAAAATCATACTTCGTGAATAGTATCGTATTCGTGAATAGTGTTGTATATGTGAATAGTAACCTCGACATGAAAAGGTAGAAATTTCACAATAAAATTCATACCAATATTTCGGTATAGTGATATTGAAAGAAATAATATCATTTACGAAAAAAATAACATCCCTTACCTCAAAAGAATAATACTTCTGGCTGAAATATCGGATATAATGCTCGATATTATAGAGAGAGAAAACTTCAAATTCTGGTGTGATTTTCAATTCTAACTAAGCACCCTATTTATAGGAAAATGCCAGAACGCCAAAGCAAACAAAATTAATAAATTATTAATATTCTTTAAAAAATTTCTATGCACACTTTCTTGACCAAATTCAGCACACCACCAGTGGGGCACACCAAATTTAGCATTTTTCTGCCAAAAATAAAAGTGGGGCCCACCCATATTTTAATAAAAATATTAATTTCCGAAACTTCAATAATTCATAAAAAATAGCCCTTTTATCAGAAAAATACGAATTTTATGTCCATTCCAAAGGAAATTTACTTCTCTACAACTTTGTAGAAGAAGTTGGTTATTTATAGCGACTCCCAACTAGTTGTTAAGCAGATATCTGGAGAGTATGAGGCTCAAGGGGAAAGGATGACAAAGTACCTGGCCGAGGTAAAAGATAAACTCACTTACTTCAATTCACATAGTTGCCAATGGATTGATCGGCCAGATAACACCGTTGCAGATGCTTTGGCCCGATTGGCAACAACCGAAGCAAGTTCTTTCAATGGTTTAATATACTTAGAAGTGTTGGAAAGGCCCCGTGTTCTGAAGGTGGATGTTTTAGCTCTGGATCGGCTGGACTGCTGGCTCATGCCGTATATCTCTTATCTGGCTGATGGGGTTCTGCCTTCGGATCGCATTTATATAACTAGTGAAGGATTTAGCTGTCTCTCCCCTCCTAGTTCTAGCCTCAAATCTCAGCCGGGGATCATATCCCTAAGCTTTGATACCAACTGTGACGCCCCCAAAATAGGTATACACAACCCATTCTGAGTCACCAAATACATGGTACATAATTCAAATATAAACTTAATTATACAACTGTCATTTAAATACGACAAAACATAAGCTGAGAGTTTTAACACGAATATTGTCTCGTAGACAATATCCAAACTCAAATGGAGTCCTCATTATAATTATTATCACACTATTTTATAAAATAGTGAGGACTACTACAACCACCATCTCGAACCATCACTCCATTCCCCGACTAGTCCCAGCTATATTCTCATTTCCTAAAGAGAACAATGAAAGCAAAGGGTGAGCTCAACTAGCCCAGTAAAGAATATTATGACTAAGATAATGCAGAATAATTTATTCTTAACCTTCAACAGTATAAAAATTGATAGAATACAATAGATAATAAGTTTAACTGCAGCGGAACAAGCAATCCATTAGAAGAGTCAAGTAGAGCATGATATCTACTATCTTCTATGATTTAAAAGTTCATCATCAATATTTTATCTCTGTAACACATCTCAATAAATAATCCACATCACCGAATTATCTATGCACTACGGGCCAAGGATATTCGTTAGTATCCCCAATGGTTATGATCATGCCAAACAACTGTCCATCAATGCACTACGAGCCAATGAGGACTTTTACCACATCTTTTGTAACATTACATGTCATGATTATACCGATACATAATTCCTGGTCATAATCATACCAATTAACAGTCCATCTATGCACTACGGGCCAAAGATGACTTTCATCACAATATTAAGCATGAGGATGATGACAATGATATAAGAATTCAATTAAGTGAGAGCAAGGATAAATTTTAAAGATTTATAATTTAATTTATTAAGAGTTCAAGAATGTCCAAATTGTCAACATGATAACTGCTTTGTGGAGTAAAATTCAAGAATAATATTCATATATCAAAAATATTTGGATATAAAAGAAATCAATTTTTATTGTGAATAGTGCCCCGGGTGAATAGTACCTGAGTGAATAGTATCCCATGAATAGTACTTCATGAATAGTACCGCGACATGAAAAGATTAAAATTTAACAAGAATGTTCAGAAAAATATTTCTATGAAAAGATACTCGATGAAGCACAAATTTTAAGGATATTCTACTAATTTCAAAGAGTATAAAAGCAATACTTATCAACATAAGTGTAGTATTAGGAATATGAAATGAAATAATATTACTTACATACTACAGAGTATAGAAGAAATGTTATTTCATACGAATATTGACCAAAAATAATATCCCTTACCTTAAAAGGAGAGTACTTCTGAATTGTATAGCGGACATATTCTTGAAGAAAACTTGTACTATTTTCTACACTCAAAGTTTCTTTAAACTCAAAAGAAATACGCTCAATATTATAGAAAAAGAATTCTCTGATTCTGGTGTGATTTTCATTTCTAAACTAAGCATCCTTTTTATAGAAGAATGGCAAGGCATTATTTGAATTTGAAAATCATGGGTGAACAGATGTTTTTTCACGGGCGCAGAATCGAATTTTTTGATTTTACTATACAGCACTATGTAAACACTATGCATATAATAAAATATAATATATTCTATCCATAAAAAGTATTTTGTTTTATATATAAAGTTTTCTGTTTTACTACTATTATAATAATAATAAAACAAAAACTGAGATAACTTTCTACCGATGATTTTTAAAAATGAGTAAGTGGGGGTCCATGTAATAAGCCAAATTTACAACAAATACTTCATAAAAAAACTCCTCTATTTATCTTAATTCACTTGGCTTCACTAAACATATTTTTATTAACATTTTTTCATCATTAATTTTATAACTCATAATATTAACAACCAGATCATTTTCAGGAAAGAGAGGGCTTTTCGATAAGAATTTCTCCTTATTGGCGCGCAATTAGGTGACCAAACTCTTTCCCTCGACAGAACTTTTTAGACATTATCAATAATGCAAATAATATTATGAATAACTTTGTCGTTTCAGTTTTTGATTTAATAATATAAAATATTATGACAATAATTGAATCAATAATGTGAGATATTATGCAGTAATTACTGTGGCAATAATTGACTAAAACTGAGTGATTTCTCATGTAAGCATCAATAATCAAAGATATTGTGCAATACGTGCTACTGTGCAACCACGCGTATTACTGTAGTTCTATCACCAGGTATTTCAACAGTTAATGGTAAAAGTTTTGTCATTATATTTATAAAAATGTTATTTCTATCACTTTTTAAATTCGACAGTAATTCCGTTGTGGGGTCCACCAATGATTGTGTCGTCGTACGAATATTCCCTGATAAAACAAATATTCCCCGACCAAATGAATATTTTATGACAACTTGCTTACTTTGCAAAATTTGTAAATATTACCCACAACTATAACATTATATCAAATCCACACCTTAATATTAAAACATAACATTTAGAGAAAAATTAATCTTTATTCATAAAAGTTGGGGTCTTACAACCTCTTCTTCTTATGAAATTTCATCCTCGAAATTGGTGTACGTACCTGGTATGTCAAAGTGGTGAGGATACCTTGTTTTTATTTCAGATTCTAACTCCCAGGTCATTTCCTTAATATCGTGGTTTCTCCACAAAACTTTGACTTGAGGTATAACCTTTGAGCGTAGAATATGTTCCTTTTTATCCAAGATTTTAACATGTACTTCTTCATACATAAAATCTTTCGCTATCTCGTCTGGTTCGAATTCAATAATGTGGTTCGGGTCTTCCACATATTTACATAACATAGATATATGAAAAACGTTATGAACATGAGACATACTTGGAGGTAAGGTGAGTCTATAGGCCACAGTTCCTACTCGATCGTGAATTTTAAATGGACCAATGAATCGAGGATTGAGCTTTCCCCTCTTTCCAAATCTTGTAACTCCTTTCCATGGAGTAACACGTAATAATACATGATTTCCAACACTTTTGTCGATCTTGTGAGGTTTGTATACGTTGCTGGATCATTTGAATATTTTCCATTGTCATATGTATCAATTCCAATCCCAACAATGTTGCCTCACACACCTCATTCCAACATGCTGGAGAATGACACTTTGGTCCATACAACGCCTCGAATGGAGCCATGCCTATACTTGCTTGATAACTGTTATTGTAGGAGAATTCTACTAATGGAAAGAACTTGTCCCAACTACCTTTGAAGTCTAGGACACATAGTCTTAATAGATCTTCAAGAGTTTGAATAGTCCTCTCTGACCGCTCGTCCGTCTGAGGATGATATGCAGAACTGAATCGTAAATCTGTGCCCATAGCTTTCTACAAACTAACCCAAAATCATGAAGTGAATCTTGGGACTCGATCAAAAACTATGGATACTGGCATACCATATTGTCTTATAATCTCATTTATGTATATACGACCAAGACGTTCAAGTGAATATGTTTCTCATATGGGTAAGAAATGAGCAGACTTGGTCAATCTATCAACAATGACCCAAATTGCATCTATGTCTTGAGAAACCTTGGGAAGACCAGTAACAAAATCCATGGTAATGTGCTCCCACTTCCATTCTAGAATTTAAAGTGGTTGTAATGGACCTTTTGGTATTTGATGCTCCGCCTTGACTCGTTAACAAGATAAACACCTTGAGATAAACTCTGCGATCTCTCTTTTCATATTGCTCCACCAAAATGTATGTCAAAGATCACGATACATTTTGGTACTCCCAGGATGGATTGCAAATGGTGTGTTGTGTGCCTCCATTTTATACTTCAAATCAGAGTTGTTAGGAACACAAAGTCTGGATTTGACTCGAAGTATTCCTTCTTCATCAATTCTTGCTTCTGGAATAGCACCTTCTTCTTCATACGCATCAGCTCCAGGTTTGTAGCTTGAGCAACTTTAACTTTATCAATTAGAGTCGGTTCTACTCGTATATTTGACATTATCTCGTGGGTCCCTAGAGTCTTTAAGTCTATCTCCATCCTTTGTAAGTCATACACAACAAGCCTTTGCGTTGACAATATTACACTCGTACCCGAATACGATCTTCTACTCAACGCGTCAGCTACCACGTTCATTTTTCCAATATGGTATTGAATGGTATGATCATAATCTTTCAACAGCTCGAGCCAACGTCATTGCCGCATGTTGAGTTCTTTTTGGGTGAAGAAATATTTGAGGCTTTTTATGATCTGTATAGATCTCCACCTTCTCCCCATATAGGTAAGCCTCCAGATTTTAAGCGCAAAAATGACAACTTCCAACTCTAGATCATGAGTAGGATAATTCCTCTCATATTCCTTGAGTTGTCATGAGGCATAGGCTATGACTTTCCCATGTTGCATGAGAACACATCCTAACCCTCTGCCTGAAGCATCGCTGTAGCTGATAAATCCTTCCGAACCAGATGGTATTGTCTGAACAGGTGCTGAAATGAGTCTCCTCTTGAGTTCATAAAAACTCTTTTCACATTCCTCGTTCCAACCGAATTTTGTATCTTTTCGAGTCAGCTGAGTTAATGGAGTAGCGATTCAAGAAAATGTTTCCACGAATCTCCGATAATAACTAGCTAAGCCTAGAAAGCTACGTACTTCTATCACTAACTTAGGTTGCTCCCAGCTTTGTATTGCTTCAATCTTCGCTGGGTCAACAAATATTTTGTGATTTGATATCATGTGCCCAAGGAATGCTAAAGCCAGAACTCACATTTCTTTAACTTGGCATATAGCCTGTTTTCACAAAGCTTTTGGAGTATCAGCCTCAAGTGTTGCTCATGATCTTCACGGCTTTTGGAGTATATGAGGATGTCATCAATAAAGACAACCACAAAATGATCTAAATATTCCTTGAATACTCGGTTCATCATATCCATGAAGGCAGCAGGAGCATTGGTCAATCCAAAAGACACGACTAGGAATTTGTAATGCCCGTACTGAGTTCTGAAAGCAGTCTTTGGAATGTTATCAGTTTTAATCTTTAACTGATGATATTCGGAATGAAGATCGATCTTTGAAAAGAATTTAGCACCTTGCAACTGGTCAAACAGGTCATCAATGCGAGGCAACGGGTACCTATTTTTTATGGTGACATGATTCAACTCCCGATAATCAATGCAAAGTCGCATACTTCCATCTTTCTTCTTTACGAATAGAACAGGAGTACCCCAAGGAGACGTACTAAGATGAATGAAACCAATATCTAACAACTCTTGCAGTTGGGTTTTTTAACTCATGAAGTTCAATAGGAGCCATTCAATATGGGGTTTTGGAAATGGATTTTGTACTAGGTTCAAGGTCAATACTAAGTTCGATTTCACACTTTGGGGGTAGGAAGTTCTTCAGGGAATATGTCAAGAATTTATTAACAGTAGAAATATCATTCAAATCTGACGTATTTTTATTTAAATCCGTGACATGGGCTAAGAAAGCTTGACATCCATTTTCCAATAAACGAATGACTTTATGGCTTGATATGACAGTGATTTAATTTAGTGGTTTGGTTGCTTGAATTCGCATAATAGGTTTGTTAGGAATATGAAAGCTAATAATCTTACGAAAATAATCAATTTTAATATGATGAGTAGTTAACCAATCAATCCCTAAAATCACATCAAATGCAAGTATTTTCAAAGAGATAAGATTGACAGGTAATGTGAGGGTGTCGATTTGAATTAAACAAGATTTATAAACCTTGGATGTAATGAAGGTTTCTCCCAATGGAGTTTCAACAGATAAGTCAAAGTCTAATTTCTTTGGAGTCAAATTTAAACATTAAGCGTAAGTAGGTGAAATAAAAAAATGGGTAGAACCAGTATCAAATAAGGTATAGACTTCGTAAGAGTTTATGATTAGCTTACCCGTGATAGCTTCGTTTGGGTTCCTCACTTTTTGGGAGGTCACGACAAATGCTCTCCCTTTAACTACCGACTATGACTTTTCTGTGACGGCCTTTGGTGCCACTATCCCTGTTGGGCTTGACTTCACTACATGACAAAATCGAGCTAGGTGACCTTCTCTTCCGTAATTGTAACACACTTTGGGTTGCTACGTACAGTTTGGACAAATGTGTCCTTCCCCTCCACATCTGTAGCATACGACCGGTGGTCGTTCGCCTTCTTTAACAATGGGTGTTGGTGCTGTTGTCTTTCTATCATTGTTGAATCTCATATTTTTGAAATTTCCACTTCTATTATCTTGGCCAGGATTACCATCGAAGTGGTTACCATTTCTAGCATGATGATTTCCTCTACGTTTGTTGTCACCGCTTCGATGACTGCTACGACTGGTATTATCATTTTGCCGGCTACTATCTTTTGGTTAGGCTGACTCATTATCGCGCCCCAATAACTGAGCCCTATTCACAACTTTTGAATACAAGAAAAGTTTGTGAGAAATGAGGTATTGACGTATTTCGGGTTTCAAACCTTGCAGAAATATTCGCGTCATTCGCTCCTCATTATCAACCAAATGGGATACAAACTAGGATAACTCGGCAAACTTAGCCTCGTATTGCAATACGATCATATTGTTTTGCTCCAACTTGATGAATTCTACCTCCTTCATGTGACGAATACTTTCAGGAAAGTACTTGTCATTGAACAATTCTTAGAACTTCTCCCAAGACATCTTTAGTGCGGAAGGTTGAGTACGTTTTACAGATTCCCACCAATAATCTGCCTCTCCTCGCAATATGAAGGTGGCAAAGAGAACCTTTTTCTCCTCGGAGCATCCCAAGACATCAAATATCTTGGTGATCTGCTTAATCCACGTCTCTGCCTTAAGTGGTTCTTGCTTTCCTAAAAACTCTGGTGGTCCCAGCTTCTTGAATTGCTTAGCGGTGACTATCCGTGAGTTGCTAGTGTTTTACCTGCATTTTAAATAGGAGTCTCTCTCGCTTGATGTTACATGAATTGCAGAAAGCTTCTGAACATCCCATCATTCATCATTTGGTCAGTGTTGTTGTTTACATGAGGATTATTGCCTTCTTGATGCACATTATCCTGGGTATTGATTCGCGGTGACTCAACGGTCTCATGTGCTCTATTGCTTATCTCAACATTTTGAAATGCCATTTTCAAACACTGCCACAAAACATTAGTTAATTGAAATGTCACATATTATCCCTATATTCTGACTAACCAATTAAATAACAAATAAACTTAGGTAGGTCATACTAGAGAAGGATTTACCTCTTTCTCCCCTCCTAGTTCTAGCCTCAAATCTCAGCCAGGGATCATATCCCTAAGCTTTGATACCAACTGTGACGCCCCCAAAATAGGTATACACAAACCATTCCAAGTCGTCAAATATATGGTACAGAATTCAAATACAAACTTTATTATACAATTGTCGTGTAAAATACGACAAAACATAAGCTGAGAGTTTTAACACGAATATTGTCTCGTAGACAATATCCAAACTCAAATAGAGTCCTCATTACAATTATTATCACACTATTTTATAAAATAGTGCGACTACTACAGCCACCATCCCCGGACCGTCACTCCATTCCCTGACTAGTCCTAGTTATATTCTCATTTCCTAAAGAGAACAATGAAAGCAAAGGGTGAGCTCAACTAGCCCAATAAAGAATATTATGACTAAGATAAGGCAGAATAATTTATCCTTAGCCTTCAACAATATAAAAACTAATAGAATATAATAGACAACTAGTTTAACTGCAGCGGAACAAGCAATCCATTAGAAGAGTCAAGTAGAGCATGATATCTACTATCTTCTATGATTTAAAAGTCCATCATCAATATTTTATCTCTGCAACACATCTCAATAAATAATCCACATCATCGAATTATCCATGCACTACGGACCAAGGATATTCATTAGTATCACATCCACGAATTATACATGCACTACGGGCCAAGGATATTCGTTAATATCACCAATGGTCATGATCATGCCAAACAACTGTCCATCAATGCACTACGGGCCAATGAGGACTTTTACCACATCATTTATAACAATATAGGTCATGATTATACTGATACATAATTTCTGGTCATAATCATACCAATTAACAGTCCATCTATGCACTACGGGCCAAAGATGGCTTTAATAACAATATAAGCATGAGGATGATGACAATTATATAAGAATTCATATAAGTGAGAGCAAGTATAAATTTTAAAGATTTATAATTCAATTTATCAAGAGTTAAAGAATATCCAAATTGTCAACATGATAACTGCTTTGTGGAGTAAAATTCAAGAATAATATTCATGTATCAAAAATAATTTGGACAGAAAAGAAATCAATTTTTATCGTGAATAGTGCCCCGGGTGAATAGTACTCGAGTGAATAGTACCCCGTGAATAGAACTTCATGAATAGTACCCTAGCATGAAAAGATTAAAATTTAACAAGAATGTTCAGAAAAATATTTTCGTGAAAAGATACTCGATGAAGCGCAAATTTTAAAGATATTTTACTAATTTCAAGGAGTATAGAAGTAATACTTATCAACATATATAAGTGTAGAATTAAGAATATGAAATGAAATAATATTACTTACATACTACAGAGTATGGAAGAAAATATTATTTCATACGAATATTGAACAAAAATAATATCCCTTACCTTAAAAGGAGAGTACTTCTGAATGGTATAGCGAGGATATTCTTAAAGAAAACTTATAATGTTTTCTACACTCAAAGCTTCCTTAAACTCAAAAGAAATACGCTTAATATTATAGAAGAAGAATTCTCTGATTCTGGTGTGATTTTCATTTTTAAACTAAGCATCCTATTTATAGGGAGAATGGCAGGGCACTATTTGAATTTGAAAATCACGGGTGAACATAAGTTTTTTCACGGGCACATAATCGAATTTTTTGATTTTATTATGCAGTACTATGCAGTACTATGGAAACACTATGCATATAATAAAATATATTATTTTCTATTTATAAAAAGTATTCTGTTTTATATATAAAGTTTTCTGTTTTACTACTATTATAATAATAATATAACAAAATTGAGATAGCTTTTTACCGATGTTTTTGAAAAACGAGTAAGTGGGGGTCCATGTAATAAGTCAAATTTACAACAAATACTTCATAAAACCCCATCTATTTATCTCAATTCACTTGGCTTCACTAAACACATTTTTAATAACATTTATTCATCATTAATATTATAGCTCACAATATTAACAACCAAATCATTCCCAGGAAAGAGGGGGCTTTCCGATAAGGACTTCTCTTTATTGGCGTGCAATTAGGTGATCAAACGTCTTTCCTCGACAGAACTTTCTAGACATTGTCAATAATGCAAATAATAATATGAATAACTTTGTTGTCTCAATTATTGATTTAATAATATAAAATATTGTGACAATAATTGAATCAATAATGTGAGATACTATACAACAATTACTGTGGCAATAATTGAATAAAATTGAGTGACTTCTCACGTAAGCATCAATAATCAAAGATACTGTGTAATACCGTGTGCTACTATGCAACCACGCGTATTACTGTACTTATTTCACCGGGTATTTCAACAGTTAACGGTAAAAGTTTTGCTGTTATTTTTATAAAAATGTTATTTATGTCGCTTTCTAAATTCGACAGTAAATCCGTTGTGGGGTACACCAATAATTGTGTCGTCGTACGAATATTCCCTGATAAAACAAATATTTCCCAAAAAAATGAATATTTTATTGCAACTTGCTTACTTTACAAAATTTGTAAATAACCCACAACTATAACATTATATCAAATTCACACCTTAATATTCAAAATAACATTTAGAGAAAAATTAATCTTTATTCATAAAAGTTGGGTCTTACATTTTAAATGATGTTTTATGGTTCAGATTTCATTGCTATTTTTATTTTGTAGGTATATTTGATAATTCTTTGCTTCAATGACATTTTAAAGTGTTCTTCATTATCTTTTGTAAATTCTTATAATTTTAATAAAATTAATTAGTTGATAATTTATTTATTTTTTTTGTTTAATTTGTATAAAGGGGTACACTTGAGAAAATTTGCCATAGGCCTTAGAAAACTCAGGATCGGCACTGGTGATAGAGAGAGAGAGAGAGACACACACACACACACAACGCAAAAGCTTAGCAACAAACCGTAAGTATCACAATAATGATAGAACTCTAGTCTCTCTGGCATATAGCTCCAAACTCACACGCTACATATCCGAGATAAGTTGAGGTTGTGTAACCAAGACAGCTACACCCCTTGAACTCTTCCGGCTAAGAGCATCTGCAACCACATTAGCCTTACCGGGGTGATACTGAATCCATGCATCATAATCCTTGAGAAGCTCCAACCAACGCATTTGCCTCATGTTAAGCTCCTTCTAAGTAAAAATGTATTTAAGGCTCTTGTGGTCGGTGAAAATGTCACAAGTCTCTCCATATAGATAGTGCCTCTAAATCTTTAGGGCAAAAATAACTGTTGCTAACTCCAAGTCGTGGGTAGGGTAATTCACCTCATAAGGTTTAAGTTGTCTTGAAGCATAAGCAATTACCTTACCATTTTGCATCAAAACACACCCTAATCCCTTCTTGGAAACATCACTATAAATCTGATAACCTCCTGTCCCTGACGATAATGTAAGCACTGGAGCCGACACAAGCCTCTTCTTAAGCTCCTCAAAACTTTTCTCATGTTCCTCATTCCACACAAACTTTATGCCCTTCTTCATCAACTGAGTTAATGACAAAGCTAACAAAGAGAAACCTTCCACAAATCAACTGTAGTACCCTGCCAAACCCAAGAAACTCTTTACTTCAGTTACCGTGGTAAGTCTTGGCAAATTAGTGATAGCCTCAACCTTCGCAGGATCCATCTTAATAACTTCAGCAGACACGACATGTCCCAAAAATGCTACCTGTTCTAACCAAAACTAGCATTTGGAGAACTTAGCATATAACTTATTCTTTTGCAGAACCCCCAAAATAGTACGAAGATGCTCTTCATGCTCCTCCTTAGACTTGGAATACACCAAAATGTCATCAATGAAGACAATGACAAATTGGTCCAAATACTCGCTAAAACCCCGATTCATCATATCCATAAACACTGTCGGAGCATTAGTCAACCCAAATGACATCACCAAAAACTCATAGTGCCCATACCGAGTACGAAAAGCTATTTTTGGAATGTCCTCTTCCCTCACCCTCAACTGATGGTACCCCAACCTCAAATCTATTTTTGAGAAGAACTTTGCCCCTTAGAGCTGATCGAAAAGGTCATCTATCTATGGCAATGGATATCTATTCCTAATAGTGATCCGATTTAGCTCCCTATAATCTATACATAGTCTCATAGATCCGTCCTTCTTCACAAACAATATTGGAACACCCATCACCACTCGGTCTAATGAATCCACGATCTAACAACTCCTGCAATTGTTCCTTCAACTCCTGTAACTCTAATGGAGCCATCCTATAGGGTGCCTTAGAGATAGGTTCTGCTCTAGGAATGAGCTCAATAGTAAACTCAACTTCCCTTGGAGGTGGCAATCCTGGAAGATCCTTAGGAAATACCTCAGGAAATTCTTGCACAACTGGATAGTCATCAAGTTGGGCTTATCCCTCGAGGTATCCTTCATATAAGCCAAATAACAATCACGTCCCTTAGCAATCATTTTGCTTGCCTTCAAAGCTGAGATCAACTTTACAACACCATTTGGCTTTGAACATTGAAACCCGAATTCTGGAGCCTCTAGGGTTCCAAAAATAACCTTCCTCACTTGAAAATCAATAGTGGCTCGATGCTTACTCAGCCAATCCATACCCAAGATGATATCAAAATCATGCATCACCGTCGAAAGTAAGGTAGTTGTGTACACCCTCCTCCCTAACTTCAAAGGACAATCGTAAAATTGCTCAGAAATAATCACAAAATTCCCCATCGAGGTAGCAATAGATAAATGAGGATCTAATATATGAGAAGACACTCCAAGATGACGAACAAATGAAAGTGCAACAATAGAGTGTGTAGATCTAGTGTCAAACAAAACTGATTCCTCATGATTTCCTATAAGAAGGATGCCTGAAATAGTACCTGGTGCTTGGGCCGCCTGATTAGCTGTCAATGCAAATACTCTCCCACCGGTGTTGCACTGACCACCATTACCAGCATTACTGCCTCCCGCATTACCACGCTAAACTAGGCAGTCCATTGCTCTATGTCCTATTTGTCCACATAAGAATCAAGCCCCTGTCTCTCTATAGCACGCCCTACCAGTATGATACCCGCCACAAGTAGCACCTGGACTAGGTGGAAGTGGCAAAAGGTTCGGATTTCCACCACCTGCTAGTCCTGGATACCGCCCCTGAATTTGACCCTATTGGCGATGCTGACCCTAATTCTGATTTTGCTGGAAACCCCTGTTCTATTGAAATTCCCTATTTTGATACTACCCTCCAGCTTGCCACTGACCCTGCTGCTGACCTCCACGACCACCCTACTGCATTGGGTAAGCAAAATCCCTTCGAGGATTAAATCGCTGACCGGGTGGAGGCTCATTCTAATTATTTTGCATTCTATTCTATTTTCTGCCAAACTGCCCCATTTCTTTCCCTTGCTGGTCATCTCTATCTCTCTTTCGACTCCCTTCTGATTTGGAAGATCGAAAGTCTTTGTGTTCCATTTCCACACTCTTAGCTGCATTAGCCACTTGTGATACATCTATAAATATGATGTGGATGATCGATCTCCTATACTCATATTTCAAGGCTCATTCAAATGTTTTTGCCTGTTGTGCAGCTGTCTCAGCTATTGAACCCGCAAAACCAGCCAATCTAGTAAACCTCGCTATGAAGTCAGTAATAGTCTCATCTTCCTTCTGCTGAATGGACATAAATTCCCTGATGTATGCATCCCTATATACTGTTGATAGAAGAGGTCACAAAAACTGCTCCGTGTGAGTCCATCCATAAATCCATCTCCTTGTGTAGCCTTCAGCAATTTCCACCATCGCTGAACATCATCCTCTAGCTTATAAACCGCTAATCTCACCTTCCGATTTTACGAACACCCAATCACATCAAAATCTTCTCCAGTAAATGAACCAGGTTCTCGCATCAATTGGAGTCGGAGAAAAACAAAAAGACTTGGGCTTCTACTTAATGAACCTCTCCAAGAACACATATAACTGTTGCACTAGCTGACCCACTTGATCCTCGAGAGGAACATTCTGCTCATGTTGTGGTATCTTTGCATCATCCCCCATGCCATTTGCATTATGATTTCCTTGCATCTGCGGAATACCTTGCATAGCCTGTGCCACGGCCTGTGTAACTGCCTCATTCACCATTGTTGCTACCATAGCCGGGGTTATTGTTACATTACCCTGAGCCCCATCATTTCCACCACAGTTAATGACCTCAACTTGGGGTGCCTCTAACCCTCCCATCATATTACCTCGCCTCCCAAAGAATTCTTGAAGACCTACTATAATAAAATCTTATAACTACCCAATGGTCTACCCATAACTCACAGGTCAAGCCTAAATGGCAATCTACAAGATCATAACCTAAGCTCTGATACCAACTCTGTAACACCCCCTTTCCCAAAAGGAAAAAGGGATGTCACGCACAAACATAATAAATACAAACCTCTAATAAATCTCAAAATATCTCCAATAAAATTGAATACCAAATGTCACACACTCCAACTTAGATAGAAGGAACTCCACATTTACATAGTCTCTACTATAAAAAAAAAAGCCAAAATGGCCCAGACATCCATATACAGAATATTAGGAGAACCAAGTCTAATAATAAGTCTCAAAACTAATCTACTCATTTGGATCAAAGGTAGCTCTCATCCCATATATCCTGATCACCCCTGATTACCTGCCAAAAAAAAGAACACAGTGTGAGTCAATTGCCCAGTACGGATATAAAAATGCACATATATAAACAATATAAAAATGCACATATATAAACAATATATATATATATATATATATATATGTGTGTGTGTGTGTGTGTGTGTGTGTGTGTGTGTGTGTGTACCGAAGGAACTGAATGAACGAACAATTACAACTACTAACCAAATATGAATATGTCGAAATTGGTGAGACAAAGTACAAATGATTAACACTGTCGAACCGACAACTATAGTCAAAAGAATTCCAAATAAAATAAGGCTGAATCAAATGGTTATAAGGTAACAATTTCATATTGAGCTCAAATACAAATAGCCAAAGGCTAACAAAATACATCGGTACCATGATGTACACAAATCAAATCGGATAGTACGCACGACACATACGTCACTAATCCGCCAAACAGGTCGAATCAAATCAAATATTGGGTCGACCCATACGTATCTGAACAAATATATCAAATGGCCAAAGCTTATACCCGAGCATACAAAAAGGATACGCAGGTGGATGATCACACCGCCACGAGAAGGTGTCATGCCCTTGTGTCAAGAGGACATACCTGTGGTACCCCCACAGGTGGTTAGCTCAAGTATACCCTAATGATCAAACTACAAAATGTAAGCCAAAAGGGGTTCAAATCACAAGGCTTACATGACCATCACCGAATGATATCAAATCATCAAATACGAACATACTCAATTATCACAAGATATCAATTATCAAAACAACTCCCAAATATGAACAAAATTATGCGAAAAATGATACAAACGAATAAAGTCTCCAAAATATATTGACACGATTAGCTAGTTCAAAGAGTACAAATACGAATTCTAATATCAACGCCAAAACGAAACTATCACAATAAATTTGACAACAAGGAATAATCCTAAGAGACAATACCAAATTTCTAAACGAGTAACAAAATGAACGAATTAAATTTAAAAGAGTATCGCTGAAAAAGTACGGAATTCGTACCTTAATATAGTACCAAAATAATTCGCCGAATCCAAATATCACCCGCTAAACTCCCTCAATCCGATCTAATTATCAAAATAAAATACAATACATATAATTAAATTATGAACT
Source organism: Panax ginseng (assembly GCA_020205605.1). Lineage (NCBI taxonomy): Eukaryota > Viridiplantae > Streptophyta > Magnoliopsida > Apiales > Araliaceae > Panax > Panax ginseng. The sequence continues at coordinate 58,381,429 of CM035131.1, read as the reverse complement.
CATACAAATTATATGTTCATAAATTCAATATTTTTTTAATACACTATATTCATTTTATAAAAAATTACATTTTAATTGTAATAACAATATTATAATATTATTTATTACTTTCCCTTTATTAAATTTACAGAAATCTTTTAAATATATATATAAATTTAAATCGCAATATATATATATATATATATATATATATATATATATATATATATATAAGCGTAAAGCGGTAGTATATATATATAAATATATAAATAAAACTAATATGCGAGATTACTGCAAAGATATATGTAAATATAATGATCATAGTCATGCCTGTCCCTTCAAATTCATATTAGAGACATATTGGGACAAATTTTAACTACCTTGAATCTCTAACGCAATATCAAACAAAGAAAGCTTCTCATTCAATTGAAAAAAAACTAGTAACTTACCAGTATGATCCAATTTCTCCACTTCCCTTTGTGCGGCTGAGTTCTCCCTTTTTTTCCAGTTGATTCGTATCGATAATGAAGCAGTTAGGTTTAGGTTTATTTATTAATTAATATGTTTTATTAATACCCTTAATTTTATTAGGATTTAAAATTACACAATTATAAATTAGACCCAATTAATTAAAAGACCCAATTTAGTGTAATCATTTATTAATTATGGTCCAAATAAATTAACTACAGTTTGACCCAAATATAAGAAAAGCCCAATTAAATATTTTAAAGCTTACTTAAATATTTTATTATTATTTTATTGTGTATTATACAGATCCTCCATTATATAGGCCTGACATCCCCGTTGATGGAGATCTAGTGACTCAGGAGGAGTTACATCAGGTGGACAAGATTGATGATGTAGACATTGACACCATTATCTACTTCTGATGTGTATTCTCGTTATATCTTTTGATAGGCCTCTGTTAGATACTGGGTGGTTGTGCCCCATTCTCGCTATATCTTTTGATAAGCCTTTGTTAGTTGTTGGGCGTCTGTGCCTCATTTCCCTGTATATTTAGATGTACAGAGATTATGTATTAGATGATGATGTACTTAGGAATGTATGTATTGTTATTCCCTACATCATACTGTCATCTATTATTTATCATGCATGTATTATGTTATGCATATGTATGTATGTCCAGAGATATTCAACATTGACCCCTGGATGCTCTTGTAATCTGACCCACAGGATGTTTTTCTCGATGAGATTAGCCACATTGATCACACCCCACCAGTGTCGGTAGCCTCCCGTGTGAGACCCCGAATTTTATGAAATGAAAGTATTCAATTTTCTTATAATTATTCTATTTAGTAAATGGTTAAATTGATAAAAGGGTTAAAGTTAAGGGTGAAATTTGAAAATTTTGCAAAGTAAGCAAGTTGATATAAAATATTCGTTGTGTCGGGGAATATTCGATAAGTCGGGAAATATTTGTTTTAACAGGGAATATTCGTATGACGGCATAATCATTGGTGGACCCCATAACGAAAGTATTGTCGTAGTTAGAAAATGACGGAATTATCTTTTTATAAAAATAACAACGAAAGTGTTACCGTTAAAACTGTTGAACTACCCGATAGTAAAAGTACAGTAATACGCATGGTTGCATAGTAGCACATGGTATTGATTATTGATCCTTACGTAAGAAGTCACTCAGTTATACTCAATTATTGCTACAGTAATTGCTGCATCATATCTCTCATATTATTGATTCAATTATTGTCACAGTATCATCTGCATAATATGTTATTTTATTAAATCAATAATTGAGACGACAAAGTTATTCATATTATTATTTGCAATATTGACAATGTCTAGAAGTTCTGTCAAGGAGAGGTTTGGTCACCTAATTGCGCGCAAATAAGAGAAATCCTTATCGGAAAGCCCCCTCTTTCCTGGGAACGACCTGATTGTTAAATATTGTGAATTATAATATTAATGATAAATAAGTTTGTGTTGATTAAAGATGAAATTGATAGTTCTATTGTGTTGAAATTATTAGTGTTAGTGAAAATCGACATTTATTTTGATAATAATTAATGTCTGAAAGTTATATTGACCAATCGGGTAATTAATCGGATAAATGAGCAATTAATTGCTATTAATTCACATTATTATAACTATTTGTTCACATGTGTGTACTATTGATTCACATTCTTGTATTATTAGGGGAGTTGGTGCAAGATTGATAATACTTGCATGACTAAGTTAAAAATGGAGGTATAGATGGAGGTACTATACTATAATTCATATTTTCACATGTCTAGAACTATTTATTCATAAGATTTACTATTGATTCACATGATTTACTATTAGGAGAGGTGGTGCAAGTTTGATAATACTTGCATGACTAAATTAAAAATGAAGGAAAAGATGAAGGTATTATACTATAATATTTCAAGCCCCAAAATGTGCAATTATAGAAACTATATTTTTCTATAAATAGAAGCTCATTCCTTCATTATTTTTCACCAATTCACTAAAGCTATAGAGCAGTTATTATAGAGAGAAAGAAGAAAAGAAGTCTGCTACCTCACTATTCCAGTATCCAGTTTTCTTCTAAGGTAAGGGATATTATTATTATAGTAAGGGGTATTATTCTTTCGTATTCATGAAGAGAGTTATTTTCTTTCAATACTCGTAAGGGTTGTTATTCCATTCTTTATTATTATGTTGGAATAACTTTTATCTATCATGATACCGCATACATGGTGAAATTCTTCTGTTATTCCATTCTTTATTATTCTGTTGGAATAACCTATCCGTGCGGTATATCGCATGCCTGGTGAATTTTGTTGTTATTCCATTCTTTATTATTCTATTGGAATATCCTGTTTGTACGGATTACGCATGACCTGGTTCCATTCTTTATTATTCTGTTGGAATATCCTATCTGTACATTTGATTCTGCGTGACTGGTTCCATTCTTTATTATTACATTGGAATAACTTTTATCATCATTGGTCTATCGCATGCCTGGTGAATTCCTTTGTTATTCCATTCTTTATTATTCTGTTGGAATAACCTCTCTATGTGGATTACCGCATGCATGGTGAATGATCCTTCGTATTCATTCTTTATTAAATTGTGGAAATGATATGTCTGTGTGGATTACCGCATGGCGGGTGAAAATCCATTTGCAGTTTCGTATTTCTATTATACTCGTATGAGATATAATTTCTTTTGTACTCGTCATGGAATATCATTTTCTTTGGTATTTTTTTATGAGTTACTATTCACGAGTTACTATTCACTCTAGTATTATTCACTCGGGTATTCAGGGCACTTTTTGTGTCGGAGTACTATTCTTTTTCTTTTTTTTTTGTTGCTAAATTTAGACTATATTAAAAGAGAAAGAAGGATTACAACCGCATGGGGAAGCCCCAACCAGGATATAGCATAGACCTCATAGGACATACCCTACGATGTCACGACTATAAAAGATTATAAGCCCATAATCCCAACAAGGAACACTACAGAAAAGAATTGAAACTAAAAGCTATAGCAGCTACAATACCATACAAGCAGCAGAACAGTCCAAAAGAAGGCAGACATACCACCCCCCCTAAAAGCAATAGAAATAAAACCAGACCCAATATCCCATTCTGGCTTCAACCCCAACCTGTACCCAAACAAATGCAAATCGGCAGCCTACAAAAGATAGCAGACTACATAGAACCGGCCCTGCCCATACCCCAAACAGCCACAGAACCAGCATAAACCATATGGCAGACCAAACCACAATACTAGCGGACTGCAGACCTAAATCGCAGAGAAGCCCAAAATAATCAGCTGCATAAGCAGCCCACAAAGCCTTAACTAATCCCCAACCCAGACTTCACCAAGTAGTTTGAGAGGATGAAAACCCAACTATAGTAGAACTAGCCCAAATCAGTCAGCACCTGTCGGGGACTTCAGCTATCCAACCCAAAATCCAATACTAATCTAGAAAACTCGACGAACCAAAGAACACAAAGAAGATGATAGCGACCAATCACACGGTGAATAAATTTAACACACCGTTGAATCATAGCATACCACGACTCTACATGCATGGAAGGGCAAGGATAGGTAAATCAATACAAGGTGTTAATAACCATACATTAACATCCTTTGACCCATAGCAGGACATAACCCCAAACAGCAACAGGAGCGACAAATGATTACCTATCTCACTACACATTAGCAAACCTGAATAGACAGGCCTCTAGAGGGCCAGATTAGAAAACCATGGCCTATCTTTCACTTTTTAGAATCTACGAATGGAGTGGAGCTTGCATTTCAGAATCTGCATAACATTATGGGTGATAGTCCTGACCGGCATGGGGCCTTTATCATGTAGCCTAGCATTTCTTTCCTGCCATATATGATAAGCAACCGTGGCAAAACCTAGGAGAAGAATACCTTGTTGAATGGAGCTGTTTGGTTGGGAAATGAGGAAAGAAGTGATGGGGATCCAGCTCCTTGAGGACCCCTTCCACCCACAGTTCCTGAGAACCGAAAAGAGCATGTTGTAGGAGAAAGGGTAGTTGAAAAAAAGATGGTCAAAAGTCTCATTGTGGGAGTTACATATAAGGCATGTTTGGTTTACAATGAGCCCATAATTTAAGAGCTAATCCTTGGTACGTAACCCATTTTGGAATGTAAGCCATATGAAGAAAGAATATCGAGGAGGGAGGTATTTGTGCCACACAAGATTATCCCAAGTCACTAGATTTCCATAGGATCAGATGGATTTCCAAAATAAAGGAAGTTGTTTTCCCAAAGGTATTAGTGTTGTCCCATAGAATCGAGTCCTCTTTGGAGGGGTTGCAGCCTATGGCAGAAGAGAATAGTTTTCTGAATTCAATATCCGAGTGATGGTTAGAACTTGGGAGGGCCCAATCGGAATTGCTGATGATGATAATAACCATTGCGTCAGGGCCCAATCCAGAGTTGGATATAAGAGGAGAGGAGGTGAAATAGGCAAGCGGTTCCCTCAAGATCCATGGGTCAAACCAAAGTTTAGTGCGGCGACCATTACTAATGAGGTATGATGTGTGGCTCAAAGCAATTTGCCTAAGGTTAAGGATTTTCCTCCAAATCCATGAGCAGTCCCCAGGGATGCCCATGCACCAGAAATGTTTTCCCTTTAAGGTAAAAATCCTAACCCATTCAGCCCAAATAGAAGAAGAACAGGGGTTGATGATATCCCACAGATGCTGAATAATGGTGGCACGATTCCACTCATCCGGTTTTTTAATCCCCAACCCTCCCTCAGGACTGGGGAGAGCGATTTTGCTCCAAGCCACTTTAGCACCATGCTTTGAAAGAGTAGGGCCCTTTCAAAGGAATCGACAGAAGGTGGACTTCATGTCTTTTAAGGCAGCAACAGGGAGGATGAAATTTGAAGACCATAAAGTTTGGATAGAGAAGAGAACAGATTTGATAAGCTGCAGGCGTCCCGCATAGGATAAGAATCTGTTGGTCCAAGAGGAAATCCTTTTAGTAATCCTGTCAAGGAGAGGTCTACACTCGAATAGGCTAATCTTTGAGGTAAGGAGGGGAACCCCCAGGAACTTAGCAGGAAAAGTCCCCTCTTGGAACTCTAGTAAGGAAAGGATGGAAGCAGAGTTTTCCGGGAGGACATTAGCCAGGTAGCAAGTGCTTTTGAGGGGTTCAAACATAGGCCAGAGATAGAGGAGAACATGTTGAGGCTTTCTTTAAGGATGCTTACTGATCAGAGGTCTCCATAGCAAAAGAGAAGGAGGTCATCAGCGAAACACATACGGGTTATCCTTTGCTACTTTGTTCTTCAATGAAACTTAAAATTAGGCCCATTTGACTCCTTTATGAGGTTAACGGAAAGAACTTCCATAGCAAGGACAAAAAGAATAGGGGATAGCAGATCGCCCTGCCTAAGCCCTTTGGCACCACTAAAGTAGCCATATAATCCCCCATTGACTTTTACAGAAAAGGTAGGGGTGGATATGCATGCCTTTATCCAGAAGATGAACTTTGGAGGGAATTTGAAGATTTTCAGAGCTTCCAGAATGAACTCCCAGGAAACTGAGTCAAAGGCTTTTTGGAGATCAATTTTCAAGGCACAACGAGGTGGGCCAGATTTCCTATGGTAGTTCCTGAAAAGCTCCTAAGCAATAAGGATGTTGTCGCCAATCCTCCTACCTGGGACAAAAGTAGCTTGGTATGGAGAAATGATCTTGGGGAGGAAACCCTTCATCCGACTCACTAGGATCTTTGAAATGCATTTGTAGGTTGTATTACAACAGGAAATTGGCCTGAAGTCCTTTATGGAGGAGGGGTTTGGGTTTTGGGGGACAAGAATTATAGCCGTAGCGTTTGTTCCCCGCAAAAGACAACCCTGCTGGAAGAAGGACTTAACTGCAAAAGAGAAATCTGAGCCAACTATATCCCAGCAAGCAAGAAAGAAATTGACATTGAAGCCGTCAGGCCCAGACTTTTATTTTGCTTCATACTTATAGGGAAGCGAGGACTTCGACATCGGTTATGTCCTTGTCCATAGCAGAAGCTTCCACGGGAGTAATAAACTTCTTGAAGGAGCTTGCCAAGAGCTGAATATTTGAGAAGGTAGCATGAGATGGGGAACCTAAAGTTGATTGGAAATGGGCCACTGCAATCTGCTGAATGTTATTTTGCCTACTCACTAGGATGCCCTCGTCATTTGTAATAGACATAATTTTGTGGTAATTCCATCTATCTTTTACTTGGTTATGAAAAAAACCAGAGTTCCTATCACCTTCCTTAAGCCATTGAATCCAGGATTTTTGTTTAAAGAGCTTTTCCTCCCATAAGAGGGCTTCCCAAATGTAGTTGGTGAGATCCTTCTGTCTCTTGAGCAAGACCTGATCATTCGGGTTATGAGCGATAGAAGTCTGAGTGGAATGAAGAAGAGTCCGAATTTGAGCAACATTTGAAGTCAGATTACCAATGCTCCTATTCAAACCAATAAGAGCCTTTTTAACAGATTTGAGCCTCCTAACGAGGACTTGAAGAGGGTCACCAAGCACAGGGATACACCAAGCAGTTCTGACCACCACATGGAAATTCTCCATGTCCACCATAAAGTTGAAGAATTGAAATGGTTTAGGGATACGAGGCAAGTGCATTCCAGTCTGGACTATCACCGGGCAATGGTCAGAAAGGTTACGAGGAGAAAAGATGGCCTGTGATAAAGGAAAATTATACAACCATTGGGAGGTAACCATGGCTCTATCCAATTTTCTATAAATATGATTCACACTATTTGAGTCCCACCACGTGTGACAGGGGCCCACTGCCTGAAGGTCGAGCATGGATAAATCACTAATGCAGTCTTTAAAATCTTGCATGCCTCTATCCCATAACTCACTACCCCCATTGATCTCAGAAAAGTTCAGAACCTCGTTGAAATCACCTAGAATGCACCATGGCTTATCAGCGGGCACAAGAATATCCCTTAAGGCCCCCCAAAGAAGTTTCCTTTCCACGGCAGTGTTGAGCCCATAGATAAAGGACACATAGAAACTGATGTTGCGTTCCAAAAAGGTAACCATATAGTGGATGAATTGCAAGGACTTGGAAATAGAAGTAATATCCCATACAGAAGGGTCCCAGCCAACCCATATCCTCCCATTATCATGGTGCTCATAGTTGAAATGCCATTTCCAATCCCTGCCTATAGCCTTAGCAATAGTAATGGCTTTGGGAGCTTTGACTCGAGTTTGCAGAAGCCCAACTAAAGAGAGAGAATATTTACAAATAAGATCTTTAACACTGGCCTGCTTGGCCCGATTATTTATACCTCTAATATTCATACATTAAAAACTGATCATAAAATAGTTAAGATTGTGAGATGGGATCCCCCCCCCCCCTTTTTTCTTCTTCTTGGAGCTTTTGTTAGTGAGAAAAGAGTTATTTGCTTTGTGCTTGAGGTCCCTACCATCCTTTTTGTCAACCAGCTTTAGTTTGCCCACCAGAGGACCAGGGGGAGGAGTGATATCCGTGTCAGAAAAAGGATCTGGTCGAGGCTCAGCCACTAGAGAAAGAAGACCCAATGGATTTGAGTCAGTCATAGATGGTGGAGGAGGACCAGTGAAGGGCTGCTTGGGATTAGGGGGCAGCCTAGGACCCTTAGCCACAACAGTCCACTTGTCCATAATCCCCGAGGAAGAGGGGGAAGAAAATTTAAAGCCGAGGGAGAGGGGCCAGAATTACTGATAAGAGGGATAGGAGGCTCAGGGCAAAGAGCCAAATCCGCCTTCGAAAGGGAAGGGGCCGTCACTGGACCTTTGGGGATCCACTTAAAGTTTGCATTTGGGCATCTAGAAAGTGAGTGGCCAAAAGATTTACAATGGGAGCAGAATAGAGGCTTATTTTGATATTCCACCTTAACCGTGCAAACCTTTTCAGATAGAGTTTCATCCTCTATAACAACTACTTCCAGACAGTCAGGCATGGGAGAGGATGCAGTAACTTCAATGCAGACTTTGGCGTAAGACATAGGTTCCAATTTTTTAGTTAGCTTGTCAATGAACAGGGGTTTGCCAATACCACTCGCTAAATAGCTGAGCCCGGCCGGAGAGAGATAAGACAGAGGTACATTGTGAAATTTTACCCAAACGGGTGTTTTTGTGCATGGTTCAGCATGGAAGTCTAACCCTTCCTTCCAATGATTAAGGCATAGCAGCTTGTTTAAAATGTACCAAGGGCCGAGAGCAAGCACATTCTCACGATCTTGCGGGAAAGAGAACTTAAACACAAAATACCCCTTATCTTGCAGGAATACCCGTTGCAGCCCATGTTTGTCCCAAAACTTATGGGCACTTTCCTCAACTAGTTTAAACGGCAATCGTGAGCTGATGAAACTACCCACAAGGCAGGAGTTCCACAGAGAGTTACCATGAATGAGAATGAATAATCGCATTTTCAGAGGAAGGAGGACAGGGGGGAAAATAATTAAGAGTAAAACTAGGCTTCACTTCTCGAGCCACCACTTCGTTCCAAGAGTTCTTTTTCTTCTCCACCATGTCAGAGGGGATAGCCCTCTCGGCCTCAGTCTTTGACTTAGAATCAGACATATCTATAGGAACAAAAACCTCCTCATTGATCTCCCTAACCTATGGTCCAGGAGAAACAGGGGTAAGCATAGCATGAGCCCTCTCGATGGCAGATGATAGCCCAAAAACGGGAGCTAGGACAGGTAGCCCGGAAGGCCCTCTTAGAGTACCGGTATCGAACAGGTCCCGGTCATTAACTTGCCTGATCGATTTGCCTTTGTTTGTAAAGTCATTGATATTCTGGACAGAAAAACCTTGTGAAAGGATGAAGTCCATTAGGGTATTGCTACGCCTACGCTCGTCAGTAGCATCAATATGACCCTGCTGAGAAAGTTGTTGGGCTGCTTTGAAGATATCAGACATAGCATGGCCAAGCTGCGTTCCATCATTTCCATTCTCAAAACTATGGTTTTCTGAATCAGAGGAGCTGACTGGAACCGAAGTGATCAGAACCGGATTAGGCTTCGATTCCACCATGGTCGCACCATCAGAACTTGGGGAGGAGGGGTGAGAGATCCCGAATTCATCGAAAAGGTCCCGGGAAGGGCTGCTTAGGGAATTTCCGGGCGAGAGATGCGAGTAATCGACCATGATGAGGCCAATTAGCAAGAGGAAGAGAGCAGGGGCCGAGCAGAGAACTGGAGAGGGGGAGTAGCGGAGAGGAGGTGAAGAGAGGGAGGAAAACTAGATTAGGAAATAAAATAACCGGGGAAGAAAGGACACGAGGGATGTGAAAAATTATAAGTGAAATAGGAAAGAGAGTGACCGAATTAGACAAGAAAGTGGGTCGGGAAAAGTTGGTGAAGGACAGAATATTTAGGTGGGGGCAAAGGAGGATTTTTAAAATAAATCTAGAGAGATGGCAGAGCAAAATCTCTAGAGAGAGAATTATTTCTGGGCCTCTCCCCTATCTCGGAGTAATATTCACGAGTTACTATTCATAGGTTACTATTCACCCAAAATACTATTCACCCGAATATTATTCACTCGGCTATTTGGGGTACTTTTCATGTCGGGGTACTATTCACGAGGTACTATTCCCGAAGTACTATTCACAGGGTACTATTGCGGGGTACTATTTACCCAAAAAATATATTTCTTTTTTATCCAAATTTCTTTTCTTGAATTTTACTCTACAAAACAGTATCACGTTGACAATTTGGATATTTTTAAACTCTAGATAAATTTAATGTCTTTAATATTTATCCTTGATTTCGTTTGATTAATGCTTATATCATTGTCATCATCCTCATGTTTATATTATGATGAAAGTCATCTTTGGCTTACGTGCAAAGATGGACTGTTGATTATTGATTTTACAGTTGTATATCTTTGGTTTACGTGCAAAGATGAACTATTGATTATTGGTTTTACAGTTGTATATCTTTGGCTTACGTGCAAATATGGACTATTGATTATTGATTTCACAGTTGTATATCTTTGGCTTACGTGCAAAGATGAACTATTAATTGATGAGTATCTTTGGCTTATGTGCATAGATGAACTGTTTATTGGTATGATTATAACCAGGGATCACTCGGTATAATCATGACCCGTAATGTTATAGATGATGTGGTAAAAGTCCTCATTGGCCCATAGTGCATTGATGGACAGTTATTGGTATGATTATAACCAGGGATTATTCGGTATGATCATGACCATTGATGATTACATGAATATCCTTGGCCATAGTGCAGGGATGATTCAATGATGTGGATTATTTATTAAGCTGAGTCTTAGCGATAAAATATTGATTATACACTTTTAATTCGTAAAAGATATTAGATATCATACTCTACTTAACTCTTCTAAAATATAGTTGTATGTCTTTGGCCAGTAGTGCAAAGATGAATTGTTAATGAATATTTTTGGCCGTAGTGCAAAGATGAATTTATTAGTATTGAACAAGAATTGTGATTTGGTATAACCATAATTTTTTATGTTTCAGGTGAAGATAGGTGATGAAAATTATCTTAATTCCCGGTACGAAGAGAAATTTAGAATCACAATTATGATTATGAGTTATTCATATGATTGTGGATGTGAAATTGTTGATTGATGTTACGAGGATAAAACATTATTGGTGGACTTTTAACATGGAAAAGATAATAGACACGATGGTCTATTTGACTCTTCTAATGGATTGCTTCGTTCACGTGCAACTATGGTTGAAAAGTTTTATCATCTACCATATGTTCTAAATCTACGATTTATTACCGATGAAGGCTATTGATGATGTAAATTATCTTTAGTCATGATATTCTTTTATCGGGCTAGTTGTGCTCACCCTTTTTGCTTCATAATTCTTTTCGGTAATAAGAGTGTAGTTTGAATTGAGCGGGGGGTAATAGGAGAATAGAAATCGGTGGTCTATAGTTGTTGAGGTTCTCACTAAATAGTATGGAAATAATTTTATTGAGAACTTTAGATAAGTGTGTCGTATTGTATACGTCATTTGATATTTAATTTTGGTGAACCGAATAGGGTGAGGTGAACCTAACTTTGGAAGGGTATTTTGCCACTATCATACAAGATGTCTAATGACATATGCAACCTCGTGTTATCATAAGACAGGGTTGTGCACATCCACTTACTGAGTATATCTACAAGCACTACCTATATGATCTTGGAGTTTGGTTGAAATATAATTTTCAATTGCAGACAGTGGAGATAGTTAAATGTCAAGAGAAGACTCACCATTGGAAAGAACATGATAGTAATCTTCTCATTTTTCTTTGGGGTCTATTGAAGGATAATTCTGTGGACATATGATATTTATCATAACCTAGACGCATGGCATCCCATGTACGAAGGTTTCCTTGAGCACTTCCCAAAGATTTTAATTTCTAAAATAGTTTTTGACTGTACTTTTATGTAAAGTACTATTGTAAGGTTGTGGTCGAGGCACCATGAGAGTTACATACATTTGTATTAAAACTCATAGTTTAACTGTGGTCGTATTCTGTACTACAGTTCAACAATTGTATAAATGAAGTTTGTCTTTGATTTTTATAGTATGATATATGGCGACTCAAAATGGGTCGTGTGGACCTATTTTGGGGGCGTCATATCCCTTCTGAGGTCGTGGTATGATAGTTTGTCACCTCCAGACAGGGTGACCGTAGATCAGTTGTTACAGCGTTCCATGACCCTCCTGATGTTCCAAGTTCCTGTGGGCTTTGTGGATGGTATGCTGGAGCATTGGGTACCAGAGAGGCAGGTTTTCCAATTCGGGACCCAGGAGTTGACTCCCACATTAGAGGAGTACGAGCGATTGACGGCTCTGCCCTTAGACAGACCTTGCGCTCGGATGGCCATTGGCGATATGAGCCGGTAGTTCATGACCCTCATCGGGTTATGGCGTAGAGTAGTACAGGATGATATTACATCCGGTCATGTGGTGTCCCAGAGTTTTCTGATAGACAGATTTGGCTTGGTGGACAGTTATGCATGGCATTCTGGGGATTTCACCATGCTAGAGTAGACGTATTTTTGATGTCAGTATTGTCCTACGTATACATGCCACGGTATATGGATGAGCTGGACATTGATGTGATCATGGTAGTGAGAGCTCTCAGGGAGGGTCATACTATTCTGCCTATGATTGTGATAGAAACATTGAGATCAGCCACATATTGTTGTACCTACCCTATAAGGGTATTTATTGGCAGCTCGGTCATGTTGTATGTGTGGTTCATGTCACACCTAAGACCGATTGACACCTTCTGACGGCATGGATACTATTTTACCCATGAGATAGCCATGTCTTACTCCTTTCAGCCAGCGGAGTGTACAGATGCTATGTTTTGGTCGGTGTTCTTGGCAGGGATAGGAGATCCATTTGGCATTCTCGCTGCATGTCTGAGGCTCGATTCACCCTACAGACTTCATTACTCATGCACTGCATGGATTCTCTCTCTCTCGGTCAAGTTTGAGGGGCATGACTACTTACCACCCACTGGCTGTGATGTCATAGTTCGACCAGTTTCAGGATTTCCATCCTTTTGAGGGGGCATTGGGTTAGCATTTGGCTTCTCGCCACTTGTCAGTCGAGGACAGATCCAGGGTGTATGCCTGTTGGGATCAGCCTGAGCTAGCTGCATTTTCTGGTAGCCATCCGGGCTATTCGACAGACTATTTTGCATGGATGGAGACAAAAACTTCATCAGCTGCGGTTGTATCCACATTGTCGGGGATTGATTCAGAGGGTGGAGAGCCTATAGAGGACATTGATTTTCCCATCGAGGAGGAGCTGTTTGCTGGGTTGTTAGCAGCTATGATAGATTCACCCAATATTTTTGTAGCTGTGACTCCCCCTTCAGATTATTTAGCGCAGAGTCTGCATCTGATGACATTTGAGAGGGATTAGGCTAGGGCCTTGTGTAAGACCCCAACTTTTATGAATAAAGATTTTTTTTTCTCAAAATATATTTTTGAATATTATGGGGTGGATTTGATATAATGTTATAGTTGTGGATAATATTTACAAATTTTGCAAAGTAAGCAAGTTGTTATAAAATATTCGATTGGTCGGGGAATATTCATTTTAATAGGGAATATTCGTAAGATGGCAAAATCATTGGTGGACCCCACAACGGAAGTATTATCGAAGTTAGAAAACAACAGAAATGTCTTTTATAAAAATAACGACGAAAATTTTACCATTAAACTGTTTAAATACCCGGTGGTAAAAGTACAGTAATACGCGTGGTTGCATAGTAACACACGATATTGATTATTGATGCTGATGTGAAAAGTCACTCAGTTATACTCAATTATTGCTACAGTAATTGCTGTATAATATCTCTCATGTTATTGATTCAATTATTGTCACAGTATCATCTGCATAATATTTTATATTTTTTTAAATCAATAATTGAGATGACAAAGTTATTCATATTATTATTTGCAATATTGATGATGTCTAGAAAGTTCTGTCGAGGAAAGGGGTTTGGTCACCTAATTGTGCGCCAATAGGGAGAAATCCTTATCGGAAAGCCTCCTCTTTCTTGGGAATGATCTGGTTGTTAAATATTGTGTTATAATATTAATGATGAATAAGTTCGTGTTGGTTAAAGATGAAATTGATATTTCCATTGTGTTGGAATTATTAGTGTTGGTGGAAATCAACAATTATTTCGATAATAATTGATTTCTGGAGGTTAAATTGACCAATCGGGTAATTAATCGGATAAATGAGCAATTAATTGCTATTAGTTCACATACATATAACTATTTGTTCACATGAATGGAACTATTGATTCACATTATGTACGATTAGGGGAGGTGGTGCAAGTTTGATAATACTTGTAGGACTAAATTAAAAATGGAGGAAAAGATGAAGGTACTATACTGTAATAATTCGAGTCCCAAAACTTGCAATTATCGAAACTGTGTTTTCCTATAAATAGAAGCTCATTATTCTTTCATTCTCACCAATTCACTAAGACTCACAAGAGCAATTATAGAGAGAGAAGTTATAGAGAGAAAGAAGAAGAGTATTTTGCTACTTCACTATTCTAGTATCCAGTCTTCTTCTAAGGTAAGGGATATTATTTTTGTTCAGTACTCATAAGAAATAGTATATTCTTCCATACTCTGTAGTATGTGAGTAATATTATTTCGTTTCATATTCCAAATTCTACACTCATTCTGTTAAAGTATTGCTTCTATACCCCGTGAAATTAGTAGAATATCCCTGATATTTGCGCTTCATCCAGTATCTTTTCATAGAAATATTATTCTTAGCATTCTTGATAATTATTGATCTTTTCATACCAGAATACTATTCACGGGATACTATTCATAAAATACTTTTCACGGGGTACTATTCATAAAATATTATTCACAAAGTACTATTCCCGGATACTATTCACAAAGTACTATTCACAGGTACTATTCATGAAGTATATTCACGGGATACTATTCACTCGGGTACTATTCTCGCCCGAGGTACAATTCATGACAAAAAATGATTTCTTTGTTGTCCAAATCATTTGTGATACAATATTATTCTTGAATTTTACTCCACAAAGCAGTATCATGTTGACAATTTGGATATTATTGAATTCTGTATAAATTAAATCATAAATCTTTAAAAATTTATCCTTTGCTTTCTTTTAACTAAATTCTTATATCATTGTCATCATCCTCATGCTTATATTGTGATGAAAGTCATCTTTGGCTTACGTGCATAGATGGACTGGTGATTGGTATGATTATGACCAAGGATCTTTTAGTATAATTATGACATGTAATATTACAAACGATAAAAGTCCTCATTGGCCCGTAGTGCATTGATGGACAGTTGTTGGTATGATCATGACCGTTGGTGAAAACACGAATATCCTTGGCCCGTAGTGCATGAATAATTCGTGGTCGTGATACTAATGAATATCATTGGTCGTAGTGCAGGGACAATTCAATGATGTGGATTATTTATTAAGTTGAGTCTCAGCGATAAAATTGATGATAAACTTTTTAAATCATAGAAGATAGTAGATATCATGCTCTACTTGACTCTTCTAATGGATTGCTTGTTCCGCTACAGTTAAACTTGATGTTTATTGTATTTTATCAGTTTAACACTGTTGAAGGCTAAAGATAATTTATTCTGCATTATCTTAGTCATAATATTTCTTACTGGGCTAGTTGAGCTCACCCTTTTACTTTCATTTTTCTCTTCAGGAAATGAGAACGTAGCCGGGACTAGTCGGGGAACGGAGTGATGGTCCGAGATGCTTGTTTTAGCAATCCTCACTATTTAGTGTGATAATAAATGTAATGAGGATTGAATTTGAGTTTGGATATTGTCTATGAGACAATATTCGTTTAAAAACTCTCCGCTCATTTTGTATAATTAAGTTTGTATTTGTATTTAGTACCATGTATTTGGCAACCCAAGATGGGTGATGTATACTTATTTTGGGGGCGTCACAGTTGGTATCAAATCTTAGGGATATAATCCATGGCTAAGATGTGAGACTAGAACTAGGAGGGGAGAGACGGGTAATTCCTTTGCTAGTATGACCTACCTAAGTTTATTTGTTATTTAATTGGTCGGTCAGAATATAGGGATAATATATGGCATGTCAATTAACCCTTGTTTTGTGGCAGTGTTTGAAAATGGCATCTGAAAATGTTGAGATCAGCAATGAAGCAGATGAGACTGTTAAGTCACCAACGATCAATACCCAGGATAATGTGCAACAAGAAGACAATAATCCTCAGGTAAACAATAATAGCGATCAACTGATGAACGATGGGATGTTCAAAGGCTTTATGCAATTCATGCAACATCAGGCGAGAGGGGCTCCTATTCAAAATACAGGTGGAAACACTAGCAACTCACAGATGGTCACCGCTAAGCAATTTAAGGAGCTGGGACCATCAGAGTTTTGGGGAAAGCCAAAACCACTTAAGGCAGAGACGTGGATAAAGCAGGTCACTAAGATATTTGAAGTCTTGGGATGCTCCGAGGAGCAAAAGGTTCCCTTTACCACCTTCATGTTGCGAGGAGAGGCAGATTACTGGTGGGAATCTATAAAGCGTACTCAACCTGCCGCACTAAAGATGTCCTGGGAGAAGTTCCAAGAACTGTTCAACGACAAGTACTTTCTCAAAAGTATTCGTCACATGAAGGAGGTAGAGTTCATCAAGCTGGAGCAAAACAATATGACCGTGTCGTAGTATGACGCTAAGTTTGTCGAGTTATACCGGTTTGCGTCCCACTTGGTTGATAATGAGGAGAGAATAACGCGAATGTTTCTAAGAGGTTTGAAACCTGAGATACGTCAATACCTCATTTCTCACAAACTTTGCTTGTATTCAGAAGTCGTGAATATGGCTCAGTTATTGGAGCGAGATAATGAGTCAACCCAACCAAGATAGAGCAGTCGGCAAAATGATAATACCAGTGGTAGCAGTTATCAAAGCGGTGACAACAAACGTGGAGGTAATCAATATGCCAGAAATGGTAACCACTTCGGTGGTAATCATGGCCAAGACAATAGGAGTGGAAATTTCAAGAAGAGGAGATTCAACAATGATGGAAAGACGTCAGCTGTGAGATCTCGAATTTTATGAAATAAAAGTATTCAATCTATTTTGATAAATAGTTAAATTGATAAAAGTTTAAAGTTAAGGGTGATATTTGAAAATTTTGCAAAGTAAGCAAGCTGTTATAAAATATTCGTTGTGTCGGGAAATATTTGTTTGGTCGGGAAATATTCTTTTTGTCAGGGAATATTCCTACGATGACACAATCATTGGTGGACCCCACAACGGAATAACTGTCGGATATAGAAAGCGACAGAAATAATCTTTTTATAAAAATAACGGCGAAAGTTTTACCGTTAGACTGTTGAAATACCCGATGGTAAAAGTACAGTAATACGTGTGGTTGCATAGTAGCACACGGTATTGATTATTGATGCTTACGTGAGAAGTCACTCTTTATACTGAATTATTGCTACAGTAATTGCTGCTTTATATCTCTCATATTATTGATTCAATTATTATCACAGTATCATCTTTATAATATTTTATATTATTAAATCAATAATTGAGACGACAAAGTTATTCATATTATTATTTGCAATATTGAGAATGTCTAGAAGTTCTGTCAAGGAGAGGTTTGGTCACCTAATTGCGCGCCAATAAGGAGAAATCCTTATCGGAAAGCCCCATCTTTCCTAGGAACGACCTGGTTGTTAAATATTATGAGTTATAATATTAATGATGAATAAGTTCGTGTTGATTAAAGATGAAATTGATAGTTTCATTGTGTTGGGATTATTAGTGTTAGTCGAAATCGACATTTATTTCAATAATAATTGATGTCTGGAAGTTATATTGACTAATTAGGTAATTAATCGGATAAATGAGCAATTAATTGCTATTAATTCACATGCTTATAACTATTTGTTCACATGTGTGTACTATTGATTCACATGCAAGTACTATTAGGGGAGGTGGTGCAAGATTGATAATACTTCCATGACTAAATTAAAAATGGATGTATAGATGAAGGTACTATACTGTAATTATTTTTTCACATGTATAGAACTATTGAGTCACATGATTGTACTATTGATTCACATGATATACTATTAGGGGAGGTGGTGCAAGTTTGATAATACTCGCAGGACTAAATTAAAAATGAAGGAAAAGATGAAGGTATTATACTGTAATATTTTGAGCCCCAAAAGGTGCAATTATTGAAACTATATTTTTCTATAAATAGAAGCTCATTCTTCCATCATTCTCACCAATTCACTAAGACTCACAAGAGCAATTATAGAGAGTGAAGCTATAGAGAGAAAGAAGAAGAGCAGTCTGTGTGACGCCCCCAAAACAGGTATACATCACCCATCTTGAGTCGCCAAATACATGGTACAAAATTCAAATACAACTTAATTACGACAGTTGTGTAAGATACGACAAAACATAATCTAAGAGTTTCAATAAGAATATTGTCATCTAGACAATATCCACACTCAATGGAGTCCTTATTACATTTATTGTCACATTATTCTGTAGAATAATGAGGAATACTAAAGTCATTTATCCTGGACCATCACTCCATTCCCAGACTCGTCCCAGCTATATTCTCATTTCTTGAAGAGAACAATGAAAGAAAGGGTGAGCTCAACTAGCCCAGTAAGAAATATTATGACTAAGATAATGCAGAATAAATTATCCTTAGCCTTCAACAGTATAACAACTGATAGAATACAACAGACAACAAGTTTTAGATCAACAACTGCAGCGGAAATATGCAATACATTAGAAGAGTCAAGTAGAACATAATGTCTACTATCTCTTCTAGATTAAAAGTCCATCGTTAATATTTCATTCATATAATACTCATCAATAGTTCTTTGTTATACAAAAAAAGAACTCTCATCACCTATCTTCACCTGAGCCACCAAAGATTATAGTTAAATCCATAATTCATATTTATAATCATATAAATCGACAGTTCCTCCTTGCCACAAAGGCTTAATAGAACGTTTACTCAATATCCTTACCCCAAAGGCTAAAGATATTCAAATTTAATAACAATAATCATACCAATCAATTGTCTACCTTTGCACTATGGGCCAAAGATATTCAACTACAAAACTAGTGGTCATGATCATACCAATCAATTATCTGTCAGTTCACTATGGCCAAAGACATTCAACTGTTAACTAATGGTCATGATCTTGGCAATTACATCATCGAATTATCCATGCACTACAGGCCAAGGATATTCGTTATTATCACCAGTGGTTATGATCATGTCATACACCTATCCATCTTTGCACGTAAGCCAAAGATATATAACTATAAAACCAATAATCAACAGTCCATCTTTGCACGTAAGCCAAAAAATATACAACTGTAAAACCAATAATCAACAGTCCATCTATGCACGTAAGCCACAGATGACTTTCATCACAATATAAGCATGAGGATGATGACAATTATATAGGCATTAATCAAACGAAATCAAGGATAAATACTAAAGACTTTAAATTTATTCAGAGTTTAAAAATATCCAAATTGTCAACATGATACTGCTTTGTAGAGTAAAATTCAAGAATAATATTCATGTACCAAAAATAATTTGGACAGAAAAGAAATATATTTTTTGCGTGAATAGTACCCCATGAATAGTACTTCGGGAATAGTATCCCGAACGAAAAGTGTCCCGAATACCCGAGTGAATGATACTAGAGTGAATAGTAATTGGGTGAATAGTAACTTGTGAATAGTAACTCATAAATAGTACTCCAGCACAAAAAATACACCGAATACCCGAGTGAATAATACCAGAGTGAATAGTAACTGGGTGAATAGTAACCTGTGAATAGTAACTCGTAAAAAAAATACCAAAGAAAATGATATTCCATGATGAGTACAAAAGAAATGATATCTCAGACGAGTATAATAGAATATACGAAACTGCAAATGTATTTTCACCCGTCACGCGGTAATCCACGTAGACATATAATTTCCACAATTTAATAAAGATTGAATACGAAGGATCATTCACCATGCATGCGGTAATCCACATAGACAGGTTATTCTAACAGAATAATAAAGAATGGACTAACAAAAAAATTCACCATGCATGCGATAGATCGCATGCAGACGCGTTTATTCCCAATGTAATAATAAAGAATGGAACCAGTCATGTAATCAGATATGCATGGGATATTCCAAATGTAATAATAAAGAATGGAATAACAACAAAATTCATCAGGGATGCGATAGACCGCATAGATAGGTTATTCCAACAGAATAATAAAGAATGGAATAACAACAGAATTCACCAGGCATGCGATAGACCACACAGACAGGTTATTCTAACAAAATAATAAAGAATGGAATAACAACCCTTACGAGTATTGAAAGAAAATAACTCTCTTCATGAATACGAAAGAATAATACCCCTTACCTCAAAAGAAGACTGGATACTGGAATAGTGATGTAGCAGACTTTTCTTCTTCTTTCTCTCTATAATTTCTCTCTGTAATAATTGCTCTATAGCTTTAGTGATTTGGTGAAAAATAATGAAGCAATGAGCTTCTATTTATAGGAAAACATATTTTCGATAATTACACGTTTTGGGGCTCGAAATATTATAGTATAATACCTTCATCTTTTCCTTCATTTTTAATTTAGTCCTGCAAGTATTATCAAACTTGCACCACCTCCCCTAATAGTAAATCATGTGAATTAATAGTTCTAGACATGTGAAAATACGAATTACAATATAGTACCTCTATCTATACCTCCATTTTTAACTTAGTCATGCAAGTATTATCAATCTTGCACCAACTACCCTAATAGTAAATGAATGTGAATCAATAGTACACACATGTGAACAAATAGTTATAATCATGTGAATCAATAGCAATTAATTGCTCATTTATCCTAAGCAATTACCCGATTGGTCAATATAACCTCCGACATCAATTATTATTGAAATAAATGTCGATTTTCACTAACACTAATAATTCCAACACAATGAAACTATCAATTTCATCTTTAATCAACACGAACTTATTCATCATTAATATTATAATTCTTAATATTTAACAACCGTGTCATTCCTGGAAAGAGGGGCTTTCCGATAAGGATTTCTCTTATTATTAGCCCGCAATTAGGTGACCAAACCTCTCTTGATGTAACTTCTAGACATTGTCAATATTGCAAATAATAATATGAATAACTTTGTCGTCTCAATTATTGATTTAATAATATAACATTTTATGCAGATGATACCGTGATAACAATTGAATCAATAATAGGAGAAATATGATGCAACAATTACTGTAGCAGTAATTGAGTATAACTAAGTGAATTCGCACGTAAGCATTAATAATTAATATTGTGTGCTACTATGCAACCACGCGTATTACTGTACCTTTACTACCTGTTATTTCATGACAACTTGTTTACTTTGAAAATTTTTCACATATCACCTTAAACTTTAAACTTTTATCAATTTAACTATTTACCAAAATAGAAAAAAATTGAATAATTTTATTTTATAAAATTCGGGATCTCACAATCTCCCCTCCTTATGAAATTTCGCCGTCGAAATTTACGTACTTGGTAGTTCGAAGAGATGAGAATACCTTGCTTTCTTTTCAGATTGTACCTTTCCGGTTATTTCCTCTCTATCATGATTTTCCCATTTCTCATCTCCTTTATTTCAGATTTCTCAAAATAAGGGTTAATTGACATACCACATAATACCCCTATATTCTGACCGACCAATTAAATACCAAATAAATTTAGGTAGGTCATACTAGCGAAGGAATTCCCCGTCTCTCCCCTCCTAGTTCTTGTCTCACATCTCAGCCAGGGATCATATCCCTAAGCTTTAATACCAACTGTGACGCCCCCAAAACAGGTATACATCACCCATCTTGAGTCGCCAAATACATGGTATAAAATTCAAATACAACTTAATTATACAACAGTCGTGCAAGATACGACAAAACATAATCTAAGAGTTTCACTAAGAATATTGTCATCTAGATAATATCCACACTCAATGGAGTCCTCATTACATTTATTGTCACATTATTCCGTAGAATAGTGAGGACTACTAAAGCCATTTATCCTGGACCATCACTCCATTCCCCGACTCGTCCCAGCTATATTCTCATTTCCTGAAGAGAACAATGAAAGAAAGGGTGAGCTCAAGTAGTCTTAAGAAGAAATATTATGACTAAGATAATGCGTAATAAATTCAAAATAGGTATACATCACCCATCTTGAGTGTGAATCCAATACATGGTACAAAATTCAAATACAACTTAATTATACAACGATTCGTGTAAAAATACGACAAAACATATCTTTGTGAGTTTTAATACAAATATTGTCATCTAGACAATATCCACTCTCAATTGAGTCCTCATTACATTTATTATCACACTATTTAACGAATAATAGTGAGGGACTACTAATGCTATTATCTACGATAGTCACTCCAGTTTCCCAAACTAGTCCTGCTTTACGTTCTCATTTCACGAAGAGAACAATGAAAGTAAAAGGGTGAGCTCAACTAGCCCGATAAAATATTATGACTAAGATAATACAGAATAAATTATCGTTAGCCTTGACGATGTTAAAAGCGATACAATATAACAAACATCAAGTTTAAGCTGCGGTGAAACAAGCAATCCATTAAAAGAGTCAAGTAGAGAATAAAATCTACTATCTTTTATGATTTAAAGGTTTTCATCACTTTTATCGTTTGGGACTCGACAATAAATAATCCACATCATCCACACTTTTTCTGACGAGGATATTCATTAGTATCACAACCACAAATTATCCATGCACTACGGGCGAGGATATTAGTGTGTATTCATCGATGGTCATGATCATGCCAACAAGCATCATCCATCAATGCACTACGGGCCAATGAGGACTTTTACCACATCATTTGTAACATTACGGTCATGATTATCTGGAATAATCCACAGTCATAATCATACCAAGTCCATCTATGCACTACGAGGCCACGATGACTTTCAACATAATATAAACATGAGGATGATGACAATGATATAAGAATTCAATAAAACAAGTTCAAAATTAATTTATCCGAGGAACTAATAACGTCCAAATTGTCGACATGATACTTCTTTGTGAGTAAAATTCAAGAATGCTCGAAAGAATATTTCCATGAAAAGATCTTTGGATGAAGCGCAAAATATCGAGGATATTCCACTAATTTCATGGAGTATAGAAGTCAAAACTTTAACAGTTTGAGTATAATAAAGAATGGAATAACAAAAGAAATCACCGGGCATGCGATAGGCCTTGCAGACGGAGTTATTCAACGAATAATAATAAATAACGGAAACGGAACGTATTCAATAATAAATAATGGAACGGTCGGCGTAAATTACGGGGATATATTCAACGAAATAATAAATAACGGAACGAGGTCGGTGAAATTACGCGCAGCGAGGATGTTCAACGAATAATAAATAATAAATAACGGAACCACGGTCATGCGTAAGCGCTTGCAGACGAGGATGTTCAACGAATAATAAAGAATGGAATAACGAAGAAGAATTTCACCATGTATGCGGTACTTGGCATAGAGCGAGTTATTCAACATAATGATAAAGAATGGAATAACGAAAGAATTTCACCAAGTATAGGGTAGATAGCGTATCTGAGTTATTCAACGAGAATAAAAAAAATGGAATAACGAAAGTTCTCTTCATGAATCTGAAAAAAAAATAATACCCCTTACCTTAGAACAAAGTATGGATATAGGAGTAGTGAAGTAGCGAATACTTTTCTTCTTTCTCTCTATAGTTTCTCTCTCTCTCTAGAGTTTTAGGTGAATTAAGAAAAATAATGAAGGAATGAGCTTATATTTATAGGAGAATGGAATGAATAGTAACTAATTCTGAGCGGTCCAGTTGATTTACTTTTAAGCAGACGGTCCAGTTGGTTTACTATAATAAAATATTCTAATAAAATAAAATCTTTTAAATAAAATAATATATATATTATATATATAATAATCTAATAAAATGAATAACTTTATAAAAGTATTACATTTTATATAAAAAATTTTCTATATATATATATATAACTATATAATATATATAATAAAATATAATATATTATATTTATAATAAATAAAATAATAACTTTATAAAAGTATTACATTTTATATAAAAAATTTTTATATATACAAAATACACTATGCATAATAGAATATAATATATATATATTTATAGTCTAATAAAATGAATAACTTTATAAAAGTATTACATTTTTATATAAAAAGCTTTTACTTTTTATTACATTAATAATACTAATAAAACAAAACTTCATCATCATTATTATAATTCACACTATTAATCGACGAATTAGTTCCCGAGAAAGAGGGGCTTTCGATAAGGATCTCCTATTGGCGCGCATGATTAGGTGACCAAACCTCTCTTGGCGAAACTTACAGACATCGTTAATATTGCAAATAATAATATTAATAACTTTGTCGTCTCAATTATTGATTTAATAATATATAAAATATAAACAATAATTGAATCAATTAACGTGAGATCTTATCACAACAATTCTTTGAAGCAATAATTGAACAAAAGCGGTGACTTCTCACGTAAGCATCGATAATCAATCTGGTGTGTCTTATGCAACCACGCGCGTATTCTGTACTTTTAACAAGGGTGTTTCAGCGATTAACGATAAAACTTCCGCCGTTATTTTCATAAAATATTTTTGTCGTTTTCTCGATCAAATGATAATTTCTTGTGTGGGGTCCACCAATGATTGTCTTGTCGTCGTCGAATATTCCTGTTAAAAGCGAATATTCCCAGACCAATCGAATATTATATAACAACTTGCGTACTTTGCAAAATTTATAACTATTACCCACAACTATAACATTATATCAAATTCATTCCATAATATTCAAAAATGATAATTATAGAAAATTCATCTTTATTCATAAAAGTTGGGGTCTTACAATCTCCCTTCTTATGAAATTTAAGCCCTCGAAATTAGAATGCGTGCACGGTATGTCGAAGAGGTAAGGATACCTTGATTTCATTTGATTCTAACTCCCGGTCATTTCCTCAACATCGTGGTTCCTCCATAAAACTTTGACTTGAGGTATAACCTTGGGCGTAGAATATGTTCCTTCTTATCAAGATTTGAGCAGGAACCTCTTCATACGTTAAATCTTAGCTATTTCAATCCGGTTCTAACTTCGATAATGTGGTTGGGTCTTTCACATATTTACGTAACATGGATATATGAAAAAGCGTTATGAACACGAGACATACTTGGCGGTAAAAGCGAGTCTATAGGCTCAGATCCTACTCGATCGAGGATTAAAAATGGGCGATGAATCGAGGATTGAGCTTTCCTCTCTTTCCAAATCTAAGTAACTCCTTTCCATGGAGCAACACGTAACAACACATGATCTCGATATCGAATTCCACGTCCTTTCGATGAAGATCGGCATAACTCTTTTATCGGTCTTGTGAGGTTTTTTATACGTTGTCGGATCGTTTGAATCTTTTAAAGTAGTCATCATACGTACCAACTCGGTCCCAACAACGTTGCTTCACCCACCTCATCCCGGCATCTTTGAGACGACACTTTCTTCCATCTGGCGCCTCGAATGGAGCCATGCGATACTTGTTTGATAAGCTTTGTTGTTGTAAGAAAACTCCACCATGGTAAGAACTTGTCCCAACTTCCCTTGAAGTCGAGGACACAGAGTCTTAATAAATCTTCAAGAGTTTGAATAGTCCTCTCGATTGTCCGTCCGTGCGAGGATGATATCTTAGAACTAAATCGTAAATCCGTGCCCATAGCTTTTTGTAAACTAACCCAAAAATCGTGAAGTGAATCTTGGGTCTCGATCGAAAACTATGGATCTTGGCATACCATGCGATCTTACAATCTCGTTTATGTACATCTGAGCAAGGCGCGTTCAAGTGTATAAGTTTCTCGTATTGGTAAGAAATGAAGCGGACTTGGTCGAATCTATCAACAATGACCCAAATTGCATCTATGCCTTGAGAAACCTTGGGAAGACCGATGCTTGAAATCCATGGTAATGTGCTCCCACTTCCATTACGGAATTTCAAGTGGTTGCAATGGACCTTTTGGTACTTGATGCTCTTCTGCCTTGACTTCGTTGACAAGTTAAACACCTTGAGATAAACAACGCTATCTCTCTCTCTTCATATTGCCCCACCAAAATGTATGTATGAAGATCATGATACATTTTGGTACTCCCGAGATGGATTGCAAGCGGTGTGTTGTGCGCCTCCATCATGATTTTATACTTTAACTTCGGGATCGTTAGGAACACAAAGTGCAGAGTTGACTCGAAGTATTCCTTCTTCATCGATTCTTGCTTGGGCATAGCACCTTCTTGTACTTTCTTCCTCATATGCATCATCGGCTCCGGTGCATAGCTTGAGCGACTTTAACTTTATCGATTAAAATCGGTTCTACTCGTATATTACGCCATCATCATCGTGGGTCCTGGGTCTTTATCTCTATCTCCATCCTTTGCAAGTCATACAAAATGGGCCTCTGCGTTGACAATATCGCTTTTCGTGCCGCGTATGATCTTACACTCGATCGTCGGCTACCTACGTTTGCTTTTCGAGGATGGTATTGGATGGTATGATCATAATCTTTCAATGAGTTCAAGCCAACGTCGTTGTCGCATGTTGAGTTCCTTTTGAGTGAAGAAATATTTGAGGCTTTTATGATCAAGTAAAGATCTCCACTTTCTCCCCATCTGACAAAATGCCTCCAAATTTTAAGTGCGAAAACAACGGTTACCAACTCTAGATCATGAGTAGGATAATTCCTCTCATATTCTTTGAGTTGTCGAGAGGCATAAACTATGACTTTCCCATGTTGCATGAGAACACATCCTAACCCTTTGCACGAAGCATCACTTGTAGATGACAAATCCCTCAAGGCGGATGGTATTGTCGAGCAGTCTTTGAAATGAGTCTTCTCTTGAGTTCTTGAAAACTCTTCTCACATTCCTCGTTCAACCAAATTTTGTATCTTTTAAGTCGGTTTGAGTTAAGGGAGTAGCGATTAGAAAAAACCTTCTACGAATCTCAGATAATAACCGGTAAGCCAGAAAAGCTACGTACTTGATCAGCGATTTAGGTTGCTCCCGACTTTGAATAGCTTCAATCTTTCTTTGGGTCAGCGGATATTCCATGACTTGATACCACGTGCCCAAGGAATGCTACTTCCTCAAAGCGAACTCGCATTTTTCTTCACTTGGCATAAAGCTTATATTCACGAAGCTTTTGAAGTGTCGACCTCAAGTGTTGCTCATGATCTTCACGGCTTTTGGAATAAATAAGGATGTCATCAATAAAGAGCGACCACAAAGTGATCCAAATATTCCTTGAATACTCGGTTCATCATATCCATGAAAGCGGCGGGGCATTAGTCGATCAAAAGACATGACTAGGAATTCATAATGCCGTCTGCAGGAGTTAAAAGCCGTCTTTGGAATGTCATCGGTTCTAATCTTCAATTGGTGATATCAGGAATGAAGATCGATCTTTGAAAAAAATTTGGCGCCTTACTGGCTTGGTCAAACGGGTCATCAATGCGAGGCAATGGATATCTATTTTTGATGGTGACATGATTCAACTCCAGATAATCAATACAAAGTCGCATACTCCCATCTTTCTTCTTCACGAATAGAACAGGAGCACCCCGAGGAGACGTCTTAGGGCCAGATGAAAGCGATGTCTAACAATTCCTGCGGTTGGGTCTTTAACTCCACGAAGTTCAATAGGAGCCATTCGATATGGGGCTTTGGAAATGGGTTTTATCTTGGGGTTCAAAGTCGATACAAAATTCAATTTCACGCTTTGGGGGTAGGCGGGAAGTTCTTGAGGGAATCGTCGGAAATTCATTAACAATAGAAATATCATTCAAAAGCGGCGTATTTTTGTTTAGATCCGTGACATGAGCTAAGAAAGCTTGACATCCATTTTTCAATAAGCGAATAGCTTTATGGCTTGAGATAGCGATGATTGATTTTAATGGTTTGGTTGCTTGAATTAGCATAATAGGTTGGTTAGGAATATGAAAGCTAACAACCTTACGAAAATAATCAATTTTTGCATGATGAGTAGTTAACCAATCAATCCTAAATTACGTCAAATGCAAGTATTTTCAATGAAATAAGATCGACGGGTAATGTGAAGTGCGATTTGAACCAAACAAGACTTATAAGCGATGGATGTAATGAAGGTTTCTCCCAATGGAGTTTCAACGAGATAAGTCAAAGTCTAATTTCTCGGTCAAATTTAAGCGTTGGCGCAAGTAGGAGAAATAAAAGAATGGGTAGAACCGGTATCAAATAAAGGTATAAACTTATTTAGAGTTTATGATAAAACTTACCGTGATGACCTCGTTCGGGTTCCTTGCTTTTTGGGAGTCACGACAAACGCTCTCCCTTGCCTTCTTGGGCTTTGACTTTTACGGGGCGTCCTTTGGTGCCTCCATCCTAGGTGAACTTGTCTTGATGAGCGACAAAATCGGGCTAGGTGACCTTCTCTTCCACAATTATAACATGCTTTGGATGGCATCGCGCGATTTGGTGATGTGTCCCTCCCCTCGCATTTGAAGCATATGATAGGTGGTCGTTCTCCTTCCTTAACAACGGGTCTTTGGTCTTTGGCGTCTTTCCATCATTGTTGAATCTCCTCTTCTTGAAATGTCCATTCTTATTGTTTTGGCCATGATTACCACCAAAAGTGGTTACCATTTACGGCATGTTGATTCCCTCCACGCTTATTGTCACCGCTTGATGGTATTATCACTAGTATTATCATTTTGTCGGTTTGCTCTCTCTTTTTTGGTTGGGTTGACTCATTATCGCGCTCGATAAGCGAGCCCTATTAACAACATCGAATACAAACCACGGTTTATGAGAGATAAGATATTGGCGTATCTCGGGTTTCAAACCTCTTAGAAACATTAGCGTCATTCTCTCCTCATTATCAACCAAATGGGGCCATGGCCGGGACAACTTCGGCAAACTTGGCTTCGTCTTTGCGACACGGTCATGTTGTGTTTTGCTCGACTTGATGAACTCTACCTCTTTCATGTGATGAATACTTTTGGAAAAAGTACTTGTCGTTGAACAATTCTTGGAACTTCTCCCAAGTCATCTTGATCTGGCGGAGTTGAGTCGTTTCTGATTCCCACGATGTCTGCCTCTCTGCATGCATGAAGGTGGCAAAGGAACCTTTTGCTCCTCGGAGCATCCCAAGACATCAAATATCTTGCGGATCTGCTTTATCCACGTCTCGCCTTAAGTGGTTTTGGCTCTCCAAAAAACTCACGGTGGTCCCGGTTCCTTGAAGCGCTTAGCGGTGACCGTCAAGAGTTGCCGGTGTTTCCACACATTTTTGTCGAGGCCCAGCTCTTGCACGATGTTGCATGAATTGCATAAAGCCTCTGAACATTCCATCGTTCATCATCTGGTCAGTCGGTGTTTGTTGTTTGCACGAGGATTATCGCCTTCTGATGCACATTATCACGATTATTGATCTGTGGAGACTCAGCGGTCTCTGTGCTCCATTGATAATCTCAACATTCTCGGATGCCATTTTCAAATCTTGCACAAAACAAGGGTTAATTAACATATCACATATTATCCTATATACTACGTGAGCCAATTAAATACCAAATAAACTTAGGTAGGTCATACTTAGCGAAAAAATTCCCGTCTCTCCCCTCCTAGTTCTTGTCTCACATCTCGGCCGGGGATCATATCCTAAGCTTTGATACCAAGCTGTGGCGCCCCCAAAATAGGTATACATCACCCATCTTGAGTGCATGAATACATGGTACAAAATTCAAATACAACTTAATTATACAACGATCGTGTAAAATACGACAAAAAAACATATCTTGTGAGTTTTAATACAAATATTGTCATCTAGACAATATCCACACTCAATTGAGTCCTCATTACATTTATTATCACACTATTTAACGAGAATAGTGAGGACTACTAATGCTATTATCGGACCATAGTCACTCCAGTTCCCCGACTAGTCCTGCTTTCGTTCTCATTTCTGAAGAGAACAATGAAAGTAAAGTAAAGGGTGAGCTCAACTAGCCCGATAAAAAATATTATGACTAAGATAATACGAAATAAAATTATCGTTAGCCTTGAACGATGTTAAAGCGATACAATATAACAAACATCAAGTTTAAGCTGCGGTGGAACAAGCAATCCATTAAAAAGAGTCAAGTAGAGAATAAAATCTACTATCTTTTATGATTTAAAGGTTTTCATCACTTTTATCGTTTGGGACTCGACAATAAATAATCCACATCATCCACACTTTTCTGACGAGGATATTCATTAGTATCACAACCACAAATTATCCATGCACTACGGGCCAGGATATTAGTGTATTCATCATCGATAGTCATGATCATGCCAACAAGCTGTCCATCAATGCACTACTCTAGGGCCAATGAGGACTTTTACCACATCATTTGTAACATTACGGTCATGATTATCTGGAATTAATCCACAGTCATAATCATACCAAGTCCATCTATACACTCTCTGACCCACAGATGACTTTCAACATAATATAAACATGAGGATGATGACAATGATATAAAATTCAATAAAACAAGTTCAAGAATTAATTTATCCGAGAACTAATAACGTCCAAATTATCGACATGATACTTCTTTTGTAGAGTAAAATTCAAGAATGCTCGGAAGAATATTTCCATGAAAAGATCTTTGGATGAAGCGCAAATATCGAGGATATTCCACTAATTTCATGGAGTATAGAAGTCAAAACTTTAACCAATTGAGTATAATAAAGAATGGAATAACAAAAGAAATCACCGGGCATGCGATAGGCCTTGCAGACGGGTTATTCAACGAATAATAAATAACGGAACGGGTCGTGCGTAAGCATACACGAGACGAGGATATTCAACGAAATAATAAATAACGGAACGGTCGGTAAATTAATTAACCGAAAGGAGGATGTTCCAACATAATAATAAATAACGGAACCGGTCATGCGTAAATAGCATGCAGAGACGAGATGTTCAACGAAAATAATAAAGAATGGAATAACGAAAGAATTTCACCATGTATGCGGTACTTAGCATAGACGAGTTATTCAACATAATGATAAAGAATGGAATAACGAAGAATTTCACCAAGTATAGGGTAAATTGGCGTATACGAGTTATTCAACGAGAATAAAAAAAAATGGAATAACGAAGTTCTCTTCATGAATACGAAAAAGAAATAATACCCTTACCTTAGAACAAACTGGATATAGGAGTAGTGAAGTAGCGAAATACTTTTCTTCTTTCTCTCTATAGTTTTCTCTCTCTAGAGTTTTTCGGTGAATTAAGTAAGAAATAATGAAGGAATGAGCTTCTATTTATAGGAGAATGGTGAATAGTAACTAATTCTGAGCAGGTCCAGATTGATTTACTTTTAAGCAGACGGTCCAGTTGGTTTACTATAAAATATTCTAATAAAACAAAATCTTTTAAATAAAATATAATATATTCTATTTATAATCTAATAAAATAATAACTTTATAAAAAAAGTATTACATTTTATATAAAAATTTTTTTATATACAAAACTATCTAAAAATATATATATGAACTATATATATATAATAATAATAATAATATATATATATTTATTTATAGTCTAATAAAAATGAATAACTTTATAAAAGTATTACATTTTATATAAAAAAATTTTTACTATAAAATACTATGCATAATTATAATATATTACATTTATAGTCTAATAAAAAGCGAATAACTTTATAAAAATATTACATTTTTTTATATAAAAAGCTTTTATTTTATTACATTAATAATACTAATAAAACAAAACTTCATCATCATTATTATAATTCACACTATTAATCGACCGAATTCGTTCCCGAAAAGAGGGGCTTTCGATAAGGATTTCTCCTATTGGCGGCATGATTAGGTGACCAAACCTCTCCTTGGCGAAACTTCTAGACATCGTTAATATTGCAAATAATAATATTAATAACTCGTCGTCTCAATTATTGATTTAATAATATATAAAATATAAACAATAATTGAATCAATTAACGTGAGATCTTATGCAACAATTCTTGAAGCAATAATTGAACAAAAGCTGGTGACTTCTCACGTAAGCATCAATAATCAATCTGTGTGTGCTACTATGCAACCACAGCGTATTCTGTACTTTTAACAAGGGTGTTTCAACGATTAACGATAAAACTTCCGCCGTTATTTTCATAAAATATTTTTGTCATTTTCTCGATCAAATGATAATTCCATTTGTGGGGTCCACCAATGATTGTGTTAGTCGTCTGAATATTCCTGTTAAAATGAATATTCCCAGACCAATCGAATATTATATAACAACTTGCGTACTTTGCAAAATTTATAACTATTACCCACAACTATAACATTATATCAAATTCATTCCATAATATTCAAAAATGATAATTATAGAAAATTCATCTTTATTCATAAAAGTTGGGGTCTTACCAATAATCAATAAATCCATCTATGCACGTAAGCCATGTATGACTTTCATCACAATATAAGCATGAGGATGATGACAATTATATAGGCATTAATCAAACAAAATCAAGCATAAATATTAAAGATTTTAAATTTATTCAGAATTTAAAAATATCCAAATTGTCAACATGATACTGTTTTGTAGAGTAAAATTCAAGAATAATATTCATGTACCAAAAATAATTTGGACAGAAAAAAAAAATATTTTACGGGTGAATAGTACCCTGACACAAAAAGTGTCCCGAATACTTGAGTGAATGATACTAAAGTGAATAGTAATCAGGTGAATAGTAACCCGTGAATAGTAACTCGTGAATAGTACTCTGGCACAAAAAGTACCCCGAATACCCGAGTGAATAACACCAGAGTGAATAGTAACCCATGAATAGTAACTTGTAAAAAAATACCAAAGAAAATGATATTCCATGACGAGTACAAACGAAATGATATCTCAGACGAGTATAATAGAATATACGAAATTCCAAATGGATATTCACCCGTCATGCGGTAATCCACGTAGACAGATCATTTCCACAATTTAATAAAGAATGAATACGAAGGAACATTCACCATGCATGCGGTAATCCACCACGAATGAGTTATTCCAATGAATAATAAAGAATTGAATAACAAAAAAAATTCACCATGTATGCGATAGATCGCATGAGATAGGTTATTCCCAATGAAATAATAAAGAATGGAACCCGGCTCAATGCGTAATCCATACATGCATGATATTCCAATGCGAATAATAAAGAATGGAACCAGTCATCATAATCGCACGCACAGACGAGATATTCCAATGTAATAATAAAGAATGAAATAACAACAGAATTCACCAGGCATGCGATAGACCGCACAAACAGGTTATTCCAACAGAATAGTAAAGAATAGAATAACAACAGAATTCACCAGGCATGCGATAGATCGTACAGATAGGTTATTACAACAAAATAATAAAGAATGGAATAACAGAAGAATTTCACCATGTATGAGGTACTTCGCATAGACAGGTTATTCTAACATAATAATAAAGAATGGAATAACAACCCTTACGAGTATTGAAAGAAAATAACTCTCTTCATGAATACGAAAGAATAATACTCCTTACCTCAAAAGAAGACTGGATACTGGAATAGTGAGGTAACAGACTTTTCTTCTTCTTTCTTTCTATAATTTTTCTCTGTAATAATTGCTATATAGCTTTAGTGAATTGGTGAAAAATAATGAAGGAATGAGCTTCTATTTATAGGAAAACATAGTTTCGATAATTGCACGTTTTGGGGCTCAAAATATTATAGTATAATACCTTCATCTTTTCCTTCATTTTTAATTTAGTCCTGCAAGTATTATCAAACTTGCACCACCTCCCTAAATAGTAAATCATGTGAATCAATATTTCTAGACATGTGAAAATACGAAATACAGTATAGTACCTCCATCTATACCTTTATTTTTAACTTAGTCATGCAAGTATTATCAATCTTGCACCAACTCCCCAATAGTAAATGAATGTGAATCAATAGTACACACATGTGAACAAATAGTTATAATCATGTGAATCAATAGCAATTAATTGCTCATTTATCCGGTTAATTACCCGATTGGTCAATATAACCTCCAAACATCAATTATTATCGAAATAAATGTCGATTTTCACTAACACTAATAATTCCAACACAATGAAACTATTAATTTCATTTTTAATCAACACGAACTTATTCATCATTAATATTATAATTCACAATATTTAACAACCAGGTCGTTCCCAGGAAAGAGGGGGATTTCCGATAAGGATTTCTCCTTATTATGCGCGCAATTAGGTGACCAAACCTCTCCTCGATGAACTTCTAGACATTGTCAATATTACAAATAATAATATGAATAACTTTGTCGCCTCTCAATTATTGATTTAATAATATAACATTTTATGCAGATTATACTGTGACAACAATTGAATCAATAATATGAGAGATATGATGCACCAATTACTGTAGCAGTAATTGAGTATAACTGACTGAATTCTCACGTAAGCATTAATAATTAATACCGTGTGTTACTATGCAACTATGCGCATTACTGTACCTTTAATACCGGCTATTTCATGACAACTTGCTTACTTTGAAAATTTTTCACATATCACTCTTAACTTTAAACTTTTATTAATTTAACTATTTACCAAAATAGAAAAAAATTGAATAATTTTATTTCATAAATTTCGGGATCTCACAGTCTACTACTTCACTAGTCCAGTATCCAGTCTTCTTCTGAGGTAAGTGGTATTATTTATTTCATATTCTGAAGAGATGTTATTTTTCGTATTCGTATGAATATTATATTTGTTCAATATTCGTAAGGAATATCATCTTCGTTCAATATTCGTAGGAATATTATTTTCGTTCAACAGTGGCAAGGTGTAACACCCCCTTTCCTAAAAGGAAAAGGGATGTCACGCACAAAACATAATAAACACAAACCTTTAATAAATCTCAAAATATCTCCAATGAAATTGAACATTAATTATCACATACTCCAATTTAAACAGAAGGAACTCGACATTTACATAATCTCTACTGATGAGAAATAAATGCCAAAATGGCCCAAACATCCATATACAAAACATTAAGAAAACCAAGTCTAATAATAAGTCTCAAAAACTAATCTACTCATTTGGATCAAAGGTAGCTCTCATCCCACATATCCTGATCACCCATGATTACCTGTCGGAAAAAGAACACAGCGTGAGCCAATTGCCCAGTACGGATATGAAGATGAATAAATATATCACAATAAGTAATGAATCTAAAAGAGTTGAATGAATGAACATGTGAATTACCAACGAATTACGAATAGATCAGAATTTGTGAGTCCATTTACAAATGACTAACACTGTCAATCGAATAATTATAGCCAAAAGAATCCCAAACAAATAAGGCTGAATCAAATGGTTGTAAGGTGACGACTTCATACTGAGCTCAAATACAAATAGCCAAAGGCTAATAAAATACATCGGTACCATGATGTATACAAATGAAATCGGATAGTACACATGACACATACGTCACTAATCCGCCAAAAAAATTGAATCAAATCAAATACTGGGTCGACCCATACGTATCCTGAACAAATATATCAAATGGCCAAAGCTCAAACCCAGATCATACAAAAGGATACGCCGTGGACTAATCACACCGCCACGGAAGGTGTCATGCCCTTGTGTCAAGAGGACATGCCTGTGGTACTCCCACAGGTGGTTAGCTCAAGTATACTCTAAGGATCAAACTACAAAATGTAAGCCAAAAGGGGTTCAAATCACAAGGCTTACATGACCATATTCAAATGAAATCGAATTATCAAATACAAACGTTATTAATTATCACAATATATCAATGATCAAAATAACTCCCGAATGTGAATGAAAATATACGAACAATGGTACAAACGAATAAAGTCTCCAAAAAATATTGACATGATTAACTAGTTCAAAGAGTACAAATACGAATTCTAATATCAACGCCAAAACAAAACTATCTCAATAATTTTAACAACAAAGAATAATCCTGAGAGGCAATACCAAATTTCTAAAAGAGTACAAAACGAACGAATTAAATTTAAAGAAGTATCGCTGAAAAAGTACGGAATCCGTACCTTAATATAGTACCAAAATAATTCGCCGAATCCAACTATCACCCGCTAAACTCCCTCAACTGATCGATCTAATTATCAAAATAAAATACAATACATATAATTAAATTATGAACTCATACAATTAATATCTTCATAAATTCAATAATTTTTAATATACTATATTCAATTTGTACACAAAAGATATATTTTAATTATAATATTATTTATTATTATCCCTTTTAAAAAATATTCATGAATATCTTATATATATATATATATATATATATATATATATATATATATATATATATATATATATATATATATATATATATATATATATATATATATATATATATATATAACTCGAATCAAATATATATATATATATATATATATATATATATCACATTTTTCCAACTCGTCAACTTATCTCAAGAGAACAAATATAAGATATCATCAATAAAACATAAGCCTAACAAACAAATGCTATAAGTCTAGTTCGTATAGCAACTATATGCAATATACAAAGTACTTTTATTTTCAATCATGGATAATATGACCTTGCACCATACACGTATGCACCATACGAGCACCAATACAAGCGCAATTACAATAATCTAGTAACTTACCAGCCAATTTCCCCACTTCCCTTTGTGCGGCTGAGTTCTCCCCTTTTTTTTTCTTTAAGTTGATTCGTATAGATATAATGAAGCAGTTAGGTTTTGATTTTTTTTTTATTAATTAATATGTTTTATTAATACTCTTAATTAATTAGGATTTAAAATTACACAATTATAAATTAGACCCAATTAATTTAAAAGCCCAAATTAATACAATCCTTTACTTATTATGGTCCACATAAATTAAATAGAATCTGACCCAAACATAAGGAAAGCCCAATTAAGTATTTTTAATATAGATTTAAATTTTATTATTATTATTATTATTATTATTATATATTATTATTTTCGGGTATTACATCACCTTCCCCTTAAAAAAGATTCCGTCCCCTGAATCAAAAGAATAGAACGTACTAATTTTCAAAAAGATGCGGATATTCCGCTCGAATAGACTCTTCCATCTCCCAAGTAACCTCCCGCTCCGAATGGTTTTTCCACGAGACTTTAACAAAAGGTATTGTCTTCCTCCTCATAATTCGTTCTTAACGATCTAGAATCCCCTCAGCTTCTTCCTCACAAGTAAGATCTTCTTGAATCTTATATAACGGGTATTGCACAACATGAAGCAGATGATAGTTATATTTTCTTAACACTGAAACATGAAATATATTATGCACATGTGATAATTGTGGAGGCAGAGCCACCCAATATGCCACTTCTCCAACTCTCTCAAGAACTTCAAAAGGGCTAATAAAACGCGGACTAAGTTTCCCTTTCAAACCAAACCTTCGAACACCTTTCCATGGAGAAACTTTCAAAAACACATGTTCACCAGGTGTGAATTCAAGAGCCCTCCTATGAATATCGGCATAACTCTTTTACCGCAATCTAGCTTCTTTCAACTTTTCTTTAGCCACTGCTATCTTCTCCGTAGTAATCCTAACCAAATCGGGTCCTTTTATTACCCTTTCTCCAACCTCATCCCAAAAAGTCGGAGCTCGACACTTCTTACCATACAAAGCTTCAAAAGGAGCCATACCAATACTAGCTTGCCAACTGTTATTATATGCGAACTCCACCAAACTCAAATAATCATCCCAGTTTCCTGTCCACTCTAAAGCACAAGATCATAACATGTCTTCTAATGTCTGAATAGTTCTCTCTGATTGTCCATCTGTCTGTGGGTGAAAAGTTGTACTATAGTTGAGTCGCGTTCCCCAAGCTCGTTGGAATCCTTTCCAAAATCGAGAAGTAAATCATGGATCCCGGTCCAAAACAATAGAAATTGGAGTCCCATTAAGCCTAACAATCTCACGTTAAAAAATATCTCCTAACTTATTCACCGAAGAACAATCCTTACGAATAGCCAGAAAATGTGCCAATTTGGTCAAACGATCCACCACCACCCAAATAACATCATTCTTTTTAAGAGTCCTCGTTAAACTAGTCACAAAGTCCATCGAAATGTCATCCCATTTCCACACAGGAATCTCTAACTGTTGCAATAAACCACCAGGTCGCTGATGCTCTATTTTCACTTGCTGACAAGTAAGACATTTACTTACAAATTCAACTACATCCCTTTTCATTCCGCTCCACAAGAAATTCTCCTTCAGATCTTTATACATCTTTGTAGACCCCGGATGAATAGAAAATGGTGAACTATGAGCTTCAGTCAACACTGCCACATGAATCATTAGATCCACTGGAACACATAACCGTTTACCAAACCATATCACACCTTGCTCATCAATGCGAAACTCTGGCTGCCTACCCTCTTCCATATTCAGCGCTACAACCCACAACTCACCATCCTCCTTTTGGTCTTCTTTGATACGCAAAATAAGAGAAGGTTCCACCCTCATACCTGCTACAAACCCATCAGAACCTCTAGCATATAGCTCCAAACCCACATGCTCCATATCCGAGATAAGTTGAGGTTGTGTAACCAAGGCAGCTACACTCCCTGAACTTTTCCGACTAAGAGCATATGCAACCACATTAGCCTTACCGGGGTGATACTGAATCCTGGCATCATAATCCTTGAGAAGCTCCAACCAACGCCTCTGCCTCATGTTAATCTCCTTCTGAGTAAAAATGTATTTAAGGCTCTTGTGGTCAGTGAAAATGTCACAAGTCTCTCCATATAAATAGTGCCTCTAAATCTTTAAGGCAAAAATAACTGTTGCTAACTCCAAGTCGTGAGTAGGGTAAATCACCTCATAAGGTTTAAGTTGTCTGGAAGCATAAACAATTACCTTACCATTTTGCATCAAAACACACCCTAATCCCTTTTTGGAAGCATCACTGTAAATCTGATAACCTCCTGTCCCCGACGGTAATGTAAGCACTGGAGCCGACACAAGCCTCTTCTTAAGCTCCTCAAAACTTTTCTCACGTTCCTCATTCCACACAAATTTTATGCCCTTCTTCATCAACTGAGTTAATGGCAAAGCTAACAAAGAGAAACCTTCCACAAATCGCCTATAGTAACCTGCCAAACCCAAGAAACTCCTTACTTCAGTTACCGTGGTAAGTCTTGGCCAATTAGTGATAGCCTCAACCTTCGCAGGATCCACCTTATTACCTTCAACAGACACGACATGTCCTAAAAATGCTACCTATTCTAACCAAAACTGGCATTTAGAGAACTTAGCATATAACTTATTCTTCTGCAGAACCCCCAAAATAGTACGAAGATGCTCTTCATGTTCCTCCTTAGACTTGGAATACACCAAAATGTCATCAATGAAGACAATGACAAATTGGTCCAAATACTCGCTAAAAACCCGATTCATCATATCCATAAACACTGCCGGAGCATTAGTCAACCCAAATGACATCACCAAAAACTCATAGTGCCTATACCGAGTATGAAAAGCTATTTTTGGAATGTCCTCTTCCCTCACCCTCAACTGATTGTACCCTGACCTCAAATCTATCTTTGAGAAGAACTTTGCCCCTTGGAGCTGATCGAAAAGGTAATCTATCCGTGGTAATGGATATCTGCTCCTGATAGTGATCCGATTTAGCTCCCTATAATCTATACATAATCTCATAGATTCGTCCTTCTTCTTCACAAACAAGACTGGAGCACCCCATGGCGATACGCTCGGTCTAATGAATCCACGATCTAACAACTCCTGCAATTGTTCCTTCAACTCTTATAACTCTAATGGAGCCATCTATAGGGTGCTTTAGAGATAGGTTCTGCTCCAGGAATGAGCTCAATAGTAAACTCAACTTCCCTTGGCGGTGGCAATCCTGGCTGATCCTTAGGAAACACCTCGAATAATTCTCGCATAATTGGATAGTCATCAAGTTGGGCCTCATCCCTCGAGGTATCCTTCACATAAGCCAAATAATAATCACGTCCCTTAGTAATCATTTTTCTCGCCTTCAAAGCTGAAATCAATTTTACAACACCATTTAGCTTAGAACATTGAAACTCGAATTCCAGAGCCTCTAAGGTTCCAAAAATAACCTTCCTCGCCTGACAATCAATAGTGGCTCGATGCTTACTCATCCAGTCCATACCCAAGAAGATATCAAAATCATGCATCACCATCGGAAGTAAATTAGCTGCGTACGCCCTCCTCCCTAACTTCAAAGGACACTCGCGAAAGTGCTCAAAAATAATCACAGAATTCCCCATCGGGGTAGCAATAGACAAATGAAGATCTACTATTTGAGATGACACTCAAAGATGACGAATAAATGAAAGTGCAACAATAGAGTGTGTAGATTCAGTGTCAAACAAAACTGATGCCTCACGATTTCCTACAATAAGGATGCCTGAAATAGTACCTGGTGCTTGGGCCGCCTAATTAGCTGTCAATGCAAATACTTTCCCACCCCATTGTTATACACCACCATTACCAAAGATTACCGCCTCCCCATTACTACAATCGGACTGCAGGGTCCCTTACTCTATGTCCCATTTGTCCACATAAGAAACAAGCCCATGTCTCTCTATAGCACGCTCTACCAGCATGATACCCACCACAAGTAGCACATGGACCAGGTGGAAATGGAAAAAGGTTCGGATTGCCCCCACCGCCGGGTCCTAGATCATACCTCAATTTGACCCTATTATGATCTCGACCACGATTCTCGATTTTGCTGGAAACCCCTGTTCTATTGAAATCCCCTATTTTGATATTGCCCTCCAGTTTTCCATTGACCCTGCTGCTGACCTCCACGACTTCCCTACTGCATTGGGTAAGTAACATCCCTTCGAGGATTAAATCGATGACCCTATGGAGGCTCATTCCAATTATGATGCCTTCTATTCTGATTCCTGCTAAGTTATCCCATTGCTTGACCTTGCTGATCATCTCTCTCTCTCTCTCTTTTGACTCCCTTTTAATTTGGAAGCTCAAAAGTCCTTGTGCTCCATTTCCACACTTTTTGCTGTATTAGCCACCTATGATACATCTGTAAATATGGTGTGGATGATCAATCTCCTATACTCATATTTTAAGGCCCATTTGAACTTTTTCTGCCTATTGTGCAGCTGTCCCAGCTATTGAACCCAGAAAACCAGCCAATCTCGTAAACCTCGCTATGAAATCGATAATAGTCTCATCTTCCTTCTG
This sequence comes from Panax ginseng, assembly GCA_020205605.1. Lineage (NCBI taxonomy): Eukaryota > Viridiplantae > Streptophyta > Magnoliopsida > Apiales > Araliaceae > Panax > Panax ginseng. Next base: position 58,339,887 of record CM035131.1, on the reverse strand, counting down.
CCGAATGGACACAAATTCCCTGATGTATGCATCCCTATCAGCGTTTGGGAAATACTGCTAATAGAAAAGGTCACAAAAACCGCTCCATATGAGTCCATCCATAAATCCATCTCCTTGTGTAGCCTTCAGCGATTTCCACCATCGTTGAGCATCATCCTTTAGCTTATAAACTGCTAACCTCACCTTCTGATTTTCTGAACACCCAATAACATCAAAAATCTTCTCCAAGTGGGTGATCCAGTTCTCCGCATCAATTGGAGTCGGAGAAAAACGAAAAGATTTGGGCTTCTGCTTAATAAACCTCTCCAACAACACATACAACGGCTGCACTTGTTGACCAACTTGATCCTCGGGAGGAACATTCTGCTCATGTTGTGGTATCTCTGCATCATCCCCCATGTCATTTGCATGATGATTTCCTTGCATCTGTGGAATACCCTGCATAGCTTATGCCACGGCCTGCATAACTGCCTCATTCACCATTGCTGCAACCATGGCCAGGGTTATTGTTGCATTACCCTGAGCCTCGTCATTTCCACCACAGTTAATGACCTCAACTCAGGGTGCCGCCTCGACCCTCCTACTACTATTACCCCCCCCCCCAAAGAATTCTCGAAGACCTACGAGCCATCTATGATACAAAATCAAATAGACGAGGACAAACAGATCACAACAAATAATCAAGGCCAAATTTATGCAGAACGAAAATCAAACGCAGTACAACTCTATAAAAAAATCTTATAACTACCTAATGGTCTACCCATAACTCACAGGTCAAGCCTAAAATGCAATCTACAAGATCATAACCTAAGCTCTGATACCAACTCTGTAACACCCCCTTTTCGAAAAGGAAAAGGAATGTCACGCACAAAACATAATAAACACAAACTTCTAATAAATCTCAAAATATCTCCAATGAAATTGAACATTAATTGTCACATACTCCAATTTAAATAGAAGGAACTCCACACTTACATAATCTCTACTGATGAGAAATAAATGCCAAAATGGCCCAAACATCCATATACAAAACATTAAGAAAACCAAGTCTAATAATAAGTCTCAAAAACTAATCTACTCATTTGGATTAAAGGTAGCTCTCATCCCACATATCCTGATCACCCCTGATTACTTGCCGAAAAAAGAAAACAGCGTGAGCCAATTGCCCAGTACGGATATGAAGATGAATAAGTATATCACAATAAGTAATGAATCTAAAAGAGTTGAATGAATGAACATGTGAATTACAAATGAATTACGAATAGATCAGAATTTGTGAGTCCATTTACAAATGACTAACACTGTCAATCGAATAATTATAGCCAAAAGAATCCCAAACAAATAAGGCTGAATCAAATGGTTGTAAGGTGACGACTTCATACTGAGCTCAAATACAAATAGCCAAAGGCTAAGAAAATACATCGGTACCATGATGTATACAAATCAAATCGGATAGTACACACGACACATACATATCTAATCCGCCAAATAAATCGAATCAAATCAAATACTGTGTCGACCAATACATATCCTGAACAAATATATCAAATGGCCAAAGCTCATACCCAGAGCATACAAAAGGATACGCCGTGGACTAATCACACCGCCACGGAAGGTGACATGCACTTGTGTCAAGAGGACATACATGTGGTACCCCCACAGGTGGTTAGCTCAAGTATACCCTAAGGATCAAACTATAAAATGTAAGCCAAAAGGGATTCAAATCACAAGGCTTACATGACCATATTCAAATGAAATCGAATTATCAAATACAAACGTTATTAATTATCACAATATATCAATGATCAAAATAACTCCCGAATGTGAATGAAAATATACGAACAATGGTACAAACGAATAAAGTCTCGAAAACATATTGACACGATTAACTAGTTCAAAGAGTACAAATACGAATTCTAATATCAACGCCAAAACGAAACTATCTCAATAATTTTAACAACAAGGAATAATCCTGAGAGGCAATACCAAATTTCTAAACGAGTACAAAACGAACGAATTAAATTTAAAGGAGTATCGCTGAAAAAGTACGGAATCCGTACCTTAATATAGTACCAAAATAATTCGCTGAATCCAACTATCACCCGCTAAACTCCCTCAATCCGATCTAATTATCAAAATAAAATACAATACATATAATTAAATTATGAACTCATATAATTAATATCTTCATAAATTCAATAATTTTTAATATACTATATTCAGTTTGTACACAAAAGGTATATTTTAATTATAATAATAATAATATTATAATATTATTTATTATTATCCCTTTTAAAAAATATTCATGAATATCTTTTATATATATATATATATATATATATATATATATATATATATATAACTTGAATCGAATAAATATATATATATATATATATATATATATATCACATTTTTCCAACCTGTCAACTTATCTCAAGAGAACAAATATAAGATATCATCAATAAAACATAAGCCTAACAAACAAATGCTACAAGTCTAGTTCGTATAGCAACTATATGCAATATACAAAGTACTTTTATTTTCAATCATGGATAATATGACCTTGCACAATACACGTATGCACCATACGAGCACCAATACAAGCGCAATTACAATAATCTAGTAACTTATGTAAGACCCCAATTTTTTTCTTTTTAATAAAATGGAATTTCCTCTATTTATTATTTTAAAATAGTAAGGGGTTGATTTAATTAATGTGGTTAGTTATGGGTAAAATGCGCAAATATTTTAAATAAGCAAGTGGTTATAAAATATTCATTGTTATCGGGAATATTCTTGTTGTTGTGGGAATATTCGTATGACGACCAAGTAGATCTTTTTCATGGGCCCCATAATCTGAAAGCGATTAGATGAAGAAAACGACAAGTATAAGTTGTTTATAAATAACGGCGTAGTTGTTACATCATTATACTTGTTGGAATACTCTTGGTGGTTAAAACACAAGAGTATTACCAGTATTGCACCAATTATTAATTCTTACGTAAGAAGGCACTACCCAATAATTGTTACATTAATTACTGTTCAATATTTTATTTTATTAATTCAATAATTCCTACGTTGATATTTTATATTATTGTTGTTTTAATAATTATCACTACGCAGTATTTTCCATTATCAGATCAATAATTCATATTATTTGAATAATATTATTAGATAACATTATTGGCAATATCTAGAAAGTTCTATCTAAGGAGAGGTTTGGTCACCTAATTGCACGCCAGTAAGGAGAAATCCTTATTGAGAAGCCCCCTCTTTCCTAGGAACTATTCAGTTGCCATGATTGTGATTCTAATAATATTTTGTGAATAATTCATTATTGATTTATATGATAAAAAAAATATTCATTTTATATGGATATAGATGGAGAAAATTTTTAAAGTGATAATTGTTGAAAATTTATATTTTATCTTCTCTGATAAAATAATTCATTTAAATATATTATTATATTTTAATAATATAATAATGGTGATATTTTTTACAATGAATGTGTGATATATGAATAAATGAGGAGTATTTTTGTTACAAAAAATGTTTAACACATGTTTTGTGTGTTGGTGGACCCTATTTTTGACTGAAATTTGATTATAGCCTATAAAATCGTCCGTATGTGGATTTCGGTCAATTTCTGTTTGGAATTCGGAAAAACTTTCTTCTGCAAAATTGTAGAGAATTAAATTTCCTATGGAATGGACATAAGATTTGAATTTTTCAGATAAAATGGTTATTTATTATGAATAATTGAAGTTCCAGAATATTGGGTTTGAATTGATTTTGTTACAAAAATTATTTAAAACATGTTTTGTGTGATTGGTGAGCCCCACATGTGTTTTAAATGTGTTGAATCTTGATTAGTGCAAAAATTAATGATTTTCTGTTAAATATCTTTGGCCCTTAGTGCAAAGATATACAGGTGTTGAGATGAACATGACCAACTGATGAATATCTTTGGCCCGTAGTGCAAAGATAAATATTTGATTCAAGATGTATATTGATTGATGTTACAGGGATAAAATATCGATGATGGACTTTTAAATTCATAGATGATAATAGATTTCATTCTCTACTTAACTCTTTTAATGAATTGTTGTTTCCACTGCAGTTGTTGACCTAAAACTTGTTGTCTATTGTATTCTATCAGATTTTTCCCTGTTGAGGACTAACGATAATTTATTCTATATTATCTTAGTCATAATATTCTTTACTGGGCTAGTTGAGCTCACCCTTTTCCTTTTTGTTCCATTTTTCTTCTCAGGAAGCGAGAATATAGCGGGGAGTAGTCGGGGTGTGGAGTGATATTCCAAGGCAATGGTTATAGTAGTCCTCACTATTTTGTAAAATAGTGTATCAATAATTGTAATGAGGACTCATTTGAGTGTTGATATTGTCTAGAAGACAATATTTGTATTTAAACTCACAGTATGTGTTGTCGTATTTTGCACGACAATGTAATAATGAAATTGTAGTTGTTTCTGTACCATGTATTTGGCGACTCAGAATAGGTTGGGTGGATTGGACCTATTTTGGGGGCGTTACAGTTGGTATCAGAGCTTAGGGATATGATCTCTGGCGGAGATCGGGGAATAGAACTAGGAGGGGAGAGACAAGTAAATCCTTCGCTAGTGTGTCCTACCTAAGCTTAATTGTTGGTTAGTCAAAGTATAGGGTTATTATGTTGCATGTCAATTTCTTTAATTAACCCTTATTTTGTGGCAGTAATTAAGAATGGCAGCTGAGAATGTTAACAGTCGAGTAAATGAGACCGTTGAGACACCTCTAATCACCAACTAGAATAACGTGATGTCAGGGGAAGAGGAAATTAGAGATATCCATGTGTTGAGTGAAGAACTAATAGTGGCACCCGAGCTAGTCGTAGAGGTAGCAGCTGAAAGTGAGGAAGAAGAGGAGAATTTATTAGAAGAATTTTATGATCTAAATTTAGAATTATAAAATTGTATTCATGAGTTAGAAGAGCAGGCTGAAGAACGGCAGGCAGTCGTGGACCAAAGAGATGCAATAATTCAAAATTGTATTACTCGATGTGCGATGCTTGAACAGAAGTACTCTTTGGCAGAGTATAAGATATTAGAGTTGGAATCTTAGAATGCTATGATCAAAGTTCTGATGAAAGAAGAAGCAACCGAACGAATGAGAATGGAGGATGCGTGGGTAAAAGCCGCACGACGAGTTGATAATGTAGAAAAAGACGTCCGATCCAATAAGGCCAAAAGAGATGAAATGGATTTTTCTTTTTGGACAACAATTGGGAGAATCCAACATCGAGTTCGGAACTACCCTGTGCAGAGTGGTCAACCACAATTCAATATGGATCGGAGAATAATGATTCAAATCATGGATCAGGAATGTGACGAGGCAATGAAGGGTGAAATGTACTCTATAGCAAAGTTAAGTCCAGATGGGACGGTGGCACTAGAGGCGGATACGGACAAGTCAAAGTCAGCGGTTCCTGGAAGAGTGTTTTTCGTGACTACCCAAAATGCGAGGAACCCAAACGAAGGTATCACGAATTAGTTAATTATAAATTCTTGCAAAGTTTATACCTTATTAGATAGTGGTTCTACCCACTCATTTATCTCTCCTCCTTGTGCTCAACGTTTAAACTTGACTCCGGAGAAAATTAGACTATGATCTATCTGCGGAGACTCCGTTAGGAGAAACTTTCATTACATCCACTGTTTATAAATCTTGTTTGATCCAAGTTGGCACCATCACATTACCTGTTGATCTTATCTCTTTAAAGATACTTGCTTTTGATGTGATTTTAGGGATTGATTGGTTAACTACTCATCATGCCAAAATTGATTGCTTTCGTAAGGTTGTTAGTTTTCATATTCCTAAACAACCTGTTATTCGAATTCAAGCAACCAAACCATTGAAGTCAAACTCTTTCATATTAATCCATAAAGTCATTCGTTTATTGAAAAATAGATGTCAAGCTTTCTTAGCCCATGTCATGGACTTGAACAAAAATACGTCAAATTTGAATGGTATTTCTGTTGTTAGTTAATTTCCTGACGTATTTCCTGAAGAATCTCCTGGCCTACTCCCAGAACGTGATATTGAATTTTGTATCGACTTTGAACCCGGTACAAAACCCATTTCTAAAATCTCGCATCTAATGGCTCCTATTGAACTTCAGGAGTTAAAAATTCAACTATAGAATTTGGTACCCTAGTCTTTATCTGGTGACTTCCTTTGTGGAATGTACTGAAGCCAGACTCTCCGTAGGGGACGCCATATTCATGCGGTAGTAAACTGATAGGTGCCATTGTGATGTGCTATCCAAGATTGGGATATGAATCACAGTTGAGAGCAACCTAAGTCAGTAATCGAAATACGTAGCTTTTTAGGCTTAGTTAGTTATTATCAGAGATTCGTGGGAAGATTTTCTCGAATCGCTACTTCATTAACTCAGCTAACTCGTAGAGATATAAAATTCGAATGGAGCAAGGAATGTGGGAAGAGCTTCGAAGAACTCAAGAGGAGACTCATTTCGGCACATGTTCTGACCATACCATCCTGGAAAAATGAACGTGGTAGCTGACGTGTTGAGTAGAAGATCGTATGCGGGTACGAGTGCGATATTGTCGAATACAAAGACCCATTTTGTATAACTTACAAATGATAGAGATAGAGTTAAAGACTTTAGGGACCCACGTGATGATATATGAGTAGAATCGACTTTAATCGATAAAGTTAAAACCGCTCAAGCTACACACCGAAGCTGATGAATATAAAGAAGAAGGCGCAAAAAGGCGTTATTCTAGAAGTAAGAGTCGATGAAGAAAAGAAATCTCAACCTTCGATTTATTAGTCCATTTAAAATCCTCGATCGAATAGGAACTGTGGCCTATAGACTCATTTTACTGCCAAGTATGTCGTGTGTTCATAACATTTTTCACGTATCGATGTTACGAAAATATGTGGATGACCCGAACCACGTTATTAAGTTAGAACCAGACGAAATAGCCGAAGATTTAACGTATGAGGATGTACCTGTTAAGATAAGAAGGAACATGTCCTACGCACAAAGGTCATACCACAGGTCAAAGTTTTGTGAAGGAACCATGCTATTGAGGAAATGACCTGGGAGTTGAAAACGGAAATGAAAGCGAGGTATCCTCACTTTTTCAAAACACCAGGTACGTACGTCAATTTTGAGGACGAAATTTCATAAGGAGGGGAGGTTGTAAGACCCCAATTTTTTTTTAATAAAATGGAATTCCTCTATTTATTATTTTGAAATAGTAAGGGGTTGATTTGATTATTGTGGTTAGTTATGGGTAAAATGCGCAAATATTTTAAATAAGCAAGTGGTTATAAAATATTCATTGTTATCGGGGAATATTCGTTTGGTCGTGGAATATTCTTATTGTCGGGGAATATTCATACGACGGCGCAGCCTTTTCTGGACCCCATAACGGAAAGCGATTGGATGAAGAAAACGACAAGTATAAGTTGTTTATAAATAACGACTTAGTTCTTACCGTTAATACTGTTGGAATACTCGGTGGTTAAAACACAGTAGCACACGATATTGCACTAATTATTAATTCTTACGTAAGAAGGCACTACCCAATAATTGTTACAGTAATTATTGTTCAATATTTTATTTTATTGATTCAATAATTGCTACGTTGATATTTTATATTATTGTTGTTTCAATAATTGTCAGTACACAGTATTTTCCATTATAAGATTAATAATTCATATTATTTGAATAATATTATTAGATAACATTATTAGCAATGTCTAGAAAGTTCTGTCTAAGGAGAGGTTTGGTCACCTAATTGCGGCGCCAAGAAGGGAGAAATCCTTATTGGAAAGCCCCTCTTTCTGAGGAACTACTGGTTGCCGATGATTGTGATTCTCAGAATATTATTTGTGAATAATTCATTATTGATTTATGTGATAAGGAAAATATTCATTTTATATGGATATAGATGGAGAAAATTTTTAAAGTGACAATTGTTGAAAATTGATATTTTATCTTCTCTGATAAAATAATTCATTTAAATATATTATTATATTTTAATAATATAATAATGGTGATATTTTTTACAATGAATGTGTGATATATGAATAAATGAGGAGGAGGAGTATTTTTATTACAAAAAATATTTAACACATGTTTTGTGTGTTGGTGGACCCTATTTTTGACTGAAATTTGATTATAGCCTGTAAAATCGTCCGTATGTGGATTTCGGTCAATTTCTGTTTGGAATTTGGAAAAACTTTCTTCTGTAAAATTATAGAGAATTAAATTTCCTATGGAATGGACATAAGATTTGAATTTTTCAGATAAAATGATTATTTATTATGAATTATTGATGTTCCGGAATATTGGGTCTGAATTGATTTTGTTACAAAAATTATTTAAAACATGTTTTGTGTGATTGGTGAGCCCCACATGTGTTTTAAATGTGTTGAATCTTTATTTTCAAAGTATGCGTATGATTTAAATAAAAATATTATTATTATATTCAATTTTCTGCTTTGGTGTTCTAAGCATTTTCCTATAAATAGAGTGCTTATGTTAGAATTAAAAATCACACCAGAAACAAGTTTTCTCTCTCTTTCTCTCTCTATATTATCGAGCGTATCCTTGTGAGTATTTTGATACTTTGAGTGTTATTATACGGTGCAAGTTCCCTTCAGCACTATATCTAGTATTCCAGTCAGAAGTACTGTCTTTTCGAGGTAAGGGATGTTATTTTTTTAAAATGATATTATTTCTTCTAATATCATTATGCCAGAATATTGGTAAGATTTTTCTTGTGAAATTCTTGTCTTTTAGTGTCGGGGTTACTATTCACGTATACGACACTATTCACGAATACGACACTATTTACAGAAAACTTAAATTTTCATTTTTGTCCAAAATATCTATTATGGATACTAGCTTTGATTGTATCCATGTTTTGATCATTCTTAAATTTTACTTCACTATGGTTATTTATGAAGTATTTTTGAACTTGGACTGTTTAAAGTACGAATCCTTATTATTTGTTCTTTTGTTTCACTGGAGTCATTTTCTTTAAAGCATTTTTCATCATCCTCAGTCCTAAATGATGATATTACTGAATATCTTTAGCTTGTAGTGCAAAGATTAATGATTTTATGTTAAATATCTTTGGCCCATAGTGCAAAGATGTACAAGTGTTGAGATGAACATGAACAACTGATGAATATCTTTGGCCCGTAGTGCAAAGATGAATATTTGATTCAAGATGTATATTGATTGATGTTACAGGGATAAAATATCGATGATGGACTTTTAAATTCATAGATGATAGTAGATTTCATTCTATACTTAACTCTTTTAATGAATTGTTGTTTCCGCTGCAGTTGTTGACCTAAAACTTGTTGTCTATTGTATTCTATCAGATTTTTCCCTGTTGAGGACTAATGATAATTTGTTCTATATTATCTTAGTCATAATATTCTTTACTGGGCTAGTTGAGCTCACCCTTTTCCTTTTATTCCATTTTTCTTCTCAGGAAACGAGAATATAGCGGGGAGTAGTCGGGGTGTGGAGTGATGTTCCAAGGCAGTGGTATAGTAGTCCTCACTATTTTGTAAAATAGTGTATCAATAATTGTAATGAGGACTCATTTGAGTGTTGATATTGTCTAGAAGAGAATATTTGTATTCAAACTCACAGTATGTGTTGTCGTATTTTGCACGACAATTGTAATAATGAAATTGTAGTTGTTTCTGTACCATGTATTTGGCGACTCAGAATAGTTTGGGTGGATTGGACCTATTTTGGGGGCGTTGCAACTTACCAGCCAATTTCCCCACTTCCCTTTGTGCGGCTGAGTTCTCCCTTTTTTTCTTTCAGTTGATTCGTATAGATATAATGAAGCAGTTAGGTTTTGATTTTTTTTATTATTAATTAATATGTTTTATTAATACTCTTAATTTAGTTAGGATTTAAAATTACACAATTATAAATTAGACCCAATTAATTTAAAAGCCCAAATTAATACAATCCTTTACTTATTATGGTCCACATAAATTAAATAGAATCTGACCCAAACATAAGGAAAGCCCAATTAAGTATTTTTAAATATAGATTTAAATGTTATTATTATTATTATTATATATTATTATTTTTGGGTATTACATAAGGGGTATTATTTCTTCGTAAATGATATTATTTCTTTCAATATCATTATGCCGGAATATTGGTACGAATTTTATTGTGAAATTTCTACCTTTTTATGTCGGGTTACTATTTACTCTAGTATTATTCACTCGGGTATTCGGGGTACTTTTCGTGCTGGAGTACTATTCACGAGTTACTATTCACGTGTTACTATTCACCCGGTTACTATTCACTCTAGTATTATTCCCTCGGGTATTCGGGGCATTTTTGAACAATCTTTTATTCCCTGTAAATCGTTAACAGTCGTGCTTTATCAACCCTATCTCCGATCCTGCCTAAGTTGGTATCAGAGCCATGTTTAGTTTATTGACATATTAATGAATATATTACTAATAAATTACGCATATATGATCACCTTTAAAAATGACTGATTTTTCAACCTCTCTTTCAACAGTAGCTAATGCCTCAGCTTCTACCTTGGAAGCAACTGAACTTATAGCCTATCAGGATGTAAAAGAAGCCTTAGATAAATGGACTATTCCTAAAATCAAACCAGAAACAATTTATAAAATTGGAACCTTTAATTTTATCAGTAAACGAATTATTAAAACCTTTGAACATGCTGTTCCTTTACAGAATAATGATGAAATTTTATATTTATTGCATGTTGAAGATTTATACCCTTTTTTGCAAAAATATAAATATGTTCATATAGGACTTGTCCAAGTAGCTTTCAAACCTTTGACTTTACTTGGCCAAAACACCAGTATTCAATGCACACTTAGGGATGGTAGGTGTCTTAACTGGAAAGCCTCTCTTATGGGAGCAATCGAAACTAGCCTTGCTCATGGACCAATATATTTCAATATCTACCCGAATTTAAGTGTTTCCTTAACCGATAATAATTTGTCAAAAGTTTTAGAAATGATAATTATATCTCATGGTTATTAGTATCTACCTGGATCCTTTCCTTTTGCCATATTATTCCGTATTCATCTTAAAGTTTTAACTACTTTGAACCCTTATATCCGAAAGCAAAGCCAACAAGGACATACTGTCCTTATAGACACTAATCTCTTTAGTAGTCAAGTGGCTATTCCCAGAATGATCCCTTGGGAAGAAATTACTTTCCCAAAGAAATGGCAAATTACTAACGCCGTTCCTACCAAACCTATTATTAGACAAAATATTGAAGATGTTATCCAAACCAGCAATGGAAATTTTTATTTAAAATTTCAAAGACCTTTTACCCGAAGTCGATCTATTAGTAATATCTCTTATAATATTGATTTTCCTGAATCATCTAGACAATCTGTGTCTGACCCTTTAGAATCTGTTTATCAAGAGTCTAAAAATCCCAGTAATGAGTCTGTTAAAAATTAAGACTTAATAAAAGGAATGCATATTTCTGAAAACCAAATACCTCATGGTATTTATGAAACAAATACTCCTCAAAACAGAAGACAATATAGTCCAACTGCTAGTGATATGAATTTTGAGTGTTAAATGGATTTTTCTCCCAATAGTAAAATTCGTCAATGTTTAAATCAAGAGTTCATGCAGGATAAATACTAGAATTTTAGAAATTGGTATTTTAAAAATCATGATAATAATAAGTTAGCAGAAATTAAAGCTAATTATTATGCTCATCTGAATAATAACCAGTGTATTCTATCATTCACTAAATGGTATTATGATTTTGTTTTAAAATCAGAATTCTACACTGAATGTCAACTAAATGTATTAACTAGTATTCAAAAGGATTGGATTACTACAAGTGGTAACATTATTCAATCTATTCATCCCCCTCCTAAGTCTCTTGAACTTAGCTCAGGAAATGAAAATTTAAAACCCTTAGTCATTAACCCGTATGTTGATATATCTGATATATCCCATCAACAAGAGGAGGTAAAAATAAAAGACATTTTGCCCTTGTCTAAACAGAATAATTATACTAATTTATTCCTTCAAACTGTAGGAAAACAGTTAACCAGGATAGAAAAACAAATAAATCATATTAATGATAATTGTCAAGTTGTTCCTCAAAAAATCGATCTTCAACCTGTAACCATTAAACCACCTTTAGAAGTTAATAATTTCAAAATGAAATCTTCTAAAGTTGATAATGAATTCATTGATAATCTTTTAAATAAAATGAAAGACTTAAATCTCTCAACCGCATCCTCATCTCAGATTAATATGTTGTCTGGGCAACCTTCCTCTTACATTAATAATAATAATACTAATAATGATGAAGATGATTCCGATACTATATCCCTTATTCATATTTTTGAAATCCAAAATAATTTTCAGGAAATGCAAAATATTAATAAAACCACTTACAGTCAAAAGCCTAAAAATAGGATGGCTTTATCTGGATCTAGTAGGTACTATTACCCCAGACCTACTCCCCAGGATATTCTGTATGAAGAAGACTTTCTTAATTCTCAAAAATCTTACCATGGTAAAACCATTTATGAATGGAATATCGATGGTAAGACAGAATATCAAATTTATGAGACCATCCATCATATCCTGATGTATGTAACAGTATGCAAACAGAATGATAATACAGACCATCAGATCTGTCGTTTCTTAGTTAATGGTTTTACCGGCATTCTTAAAGGATGGTGGGAAAATGTGCTTTCTGACAACCAAAGAACTGAAGTTCTTCAATCCTATAAGAATGTTACCGAACCCATTACTAAAACTGAAACAAAAGAGAAGATGCTTGCTAAACCTTAGTTCATGCTATCATTCATCATTTTGTTGGACCAGGACACATGAATATTGATAGGAGTCGAGAACTCTTACAGAATCTCAGTTGCCCATCCTTAACCCATTTTAGATGGTATAAGGATGTCTTTTTAATGAAAGTTATGCAAAGATCAGATGTCAATATTGAACATTGGAAAGCCAAATTTATTGATGGACTTCCTACCTTCTTTGCTGAAAAATTCCGTAAAAAATTAAGAGAAAAGCATGACGAAAAATTCCTTATGTTCTTAAAAATTAAGAGAAAAGCATGATATGAAGCTTTAACAATTAATGAAAAGCAAAAATCTTACTAAAAGACATGAGATAGAGAATTTGCGATGATACCATTCCTTTCTAAACTAGATAGATCTTACCAAGATTCTAAAAACAAAACCCTTGAAAAATCTTCTCTAGCCATCTTATTTGGTAAAATAGGACACTTTGCTAATAAATGCAAATTATTAAAATAGAAGAGGATTATCACTAATTGTTTATCAATGATATGATGACGAGCTTTAACAATTAATGAAAAATCAATAATCGTAATACAAAATCTTACTAAAAGACATGAGATAGGAGTCTTAATGACACCCAAAAATCTCTCCTCGACTTAGCTAATCAAATTAAAGATCCGAAATCAATTCTCTTCTTATGATACAAAATTACAAGAGCGATCCCCTAAAGGATCTTAAAGGCTAAGAATCAAGATTTAAATTCTAAACTAGATAGATTCTTCCAAAGTCAATCTTCTCGATAAACGTTTTGATGCTTCTAAGATATTAAATTGTTAAATGTGTTTTAAAATTTCGGGATGATCTTTTAAATCGGCACTTTTTAATCGAGTTGATTGCTTTCCATTCTGAAATGAGATATTTAAAAAGGATGTTCAAAATTTAGCATCTAAATAGATATTTGCAACTTGGCAAAGTATTTTATCAGTATTTGACTTTGATATTGAATATATCAAAGGAAAACAGAATTCTTTACTAGATTTTCTAACCAAAGAATATTTGCAGGAATGACCAGTAGAGGTCGTGGTCACATGGCGAACAGGCTTGTAAGTGTATTAATCAGATTATCTGAAATTTCCTAGTCGAATACTCAATCCAAGAATTCTTGACTTCTTCTAGCCAAATTTACGATAATAAATATGTGGAAGAAACAGTATTGTTTATTGATCAGAATGCTGAGAAATGGATGAAAGATCCATGGGAGATCAAGAGACGTTATTTAACAACTCAACAGTCTCCTTCTCGTTTTAACCAGTATCGCTATGTGTATGAGCAAATCATCATTGAAACAGCATCAATGGATATAAAGCATAAGTTCAGCATAAGTTCAATTATAAGTTCAGTTGCTTCCAAGGTAGAAGCTGAGGCATTAGCTACTATTGAAAGAGAGGTTGAAAAATTAGTCATTTTTAAAGGTGATCATATATGCGTAATTTATTAGTAATATATTCATTAATATGTCAATAAACTAAACATGGCTCTGATACCAACTAAGGCAGGATTGGAGATAGGGTTGATAAAGCACGTCTGTCAACGATTTACAGGGAATAAAAGCCACCACGCCACATCACGGCTAAAGGCAAAGTTCCTAAACACGACTTGGGTGACGAGGCAGGATCGGAGATAGGGTTGATAAAGCACGTCTGTCAACGATTTACAGGGAATAAAAGTCACCATGCCACAACACGGCTAAAGGCAAAGTTCCTAAACGCGACTTGGGTGACGTTCCACTTAATCAAGCTTTAACTCTAATCTGTCTTAATAAATAAAATGGCATGAATTTTTTGAAGGCATATTAAATATATATTAACAAATAAATTATCACATATATGATCTCATAAGATTACTGTTGATTTGGGGGTCTACCCAAAACTATAAGCCGATAGGTTTCTTCCTGAATAGCGTTTTTAGTTAAAATAATATATTGTTCTAATTTATTAAACTGTTCTAAAAAGTAAGAATGATTATGATTGTCTGTTGCAGTTTGATATGCAGTTCTATAACGATTACTGTTTTCGGTATGATAATCTAACAACTTAAGCAGGGAAACATAATAATTAACAGAAGCAATAATAAAAACTTACAGAAGAGCTTTGTAGATCTTCAAACTTCAAACTTTATATATCAAATATTTTACAAGAGAGAGAGAGAATAACTAGAAAATACAAAGAAAAGTTCTGCCTCAACAAAGGGTGAGGTCTCCTTATTTATACAAGAAAGAAGATAAGAAGGGATCTGTCGTGTCCTAGCTAGTGGAGTGGAACAGTAATCCTTATCTTTTCTTCTTTAACTCTCAGTCGTAGGTAGTGGACGACATGAGACAAGTTGTCGGATGAGTGGAATTATTAAGGCCAATGTGGTACAGTCATTGTCTTACGATTATTGAGGCGTTGGCGTCTTCCGATTATTGAGGCGGTACCGCTTCTTTCTTCTGATGGTGAAGTTACTGTAATTGTCCTTTTCTGATTATTGTCTTCTATAGTGCTTTATGCTTTTCCATTTCCTTTTTTGGCCTGTTTCATCTTTTCAGAGATCATTGAGGTGAGAGAATCCCAGAAGTCTCCCATAATAGGTTCTAGTTCTTAACTTTCTCCGGCTAGGATGCTGAACTGATTGTCATCCTATTCAGATCCTTCTTCACTACTAGCAGTTTTCATGGAAACATCATCCTGGACTAGGGATTGTAAAAATTGTGTTTTCATATAATCCATAGTTTTAACTAATAGTTCAGTTTCAGTTAGATTTGGAAACTTTTGTTTTAAATCTGTTTGAATTTTAACAAAAGGATTAACTGGTGTTGATGCTGGAAGGCTCTGAGGTAGAACATCTAAACAGGCCTAAGTATGATTTTTTATGGTCTTGAGAAGTTCGGGTAGTGTGGGATTAAGCCCTTTGTCCCACCACTTGGTAAAAAATACCCTTTTTAGGCGAGGGATTTTATTCTGATAGTCACATTGAAAATTCCATTTCCAAATCCAAGGGATTCCAAAACGGATTATAAAATGGGCAAGCAATTTCAGCATAGATAGATCTTTGTTTACTGGTATATGGGCATAAGCAACTTGCCACTCCTTGAATGCTGTTTAAACTGATTCTGGTAAAGTGTCAATAGTGATACCGATTTTATCCCACCAAATAAAACACCAATTGGGAATTTTGTTTCGTAAAATATCAAGACAGATACGGATGAACCAAGTATGGTTATGAATAGGATTCTGGTAATAAAATACATGGATAAAGGAATCAATATAATCCTAATAGTTGTATCTGGTTTCTGTTATATGACTAGATTCAATGGTACGGGTAGTATGAGGATTAATACCTCAATTAGCAAGAGGCATGATGCTCTTGATGGTTGTTTTACTGTATTGGATTGGGCTTGTTGGTTTAGATGGATCATGAAGCGTATGCTTTATATCCATTGATGCTATTTCAATGATGATTTGCTCATACACATAGCGATACTGGTTAAAATGAGGAGGAGACTGTTGAGTTATTAAATAACATCTCTTGATCTCCCATGGATCTTTCATCCATTTCTCATCATTCTGATCAATAAACAATATTGTTTCTTCCATATATTTATTTGGAATGTATTGTTCTGGTAATAGAAGAACATCTTTTCTTTGCAGTCATTGTAAAGTCAAGAATTCTTGGATTGAGTATTCGGACTAGGAAATTTTGTATAATCTGATTAGCTTCCTTGATTTCCTTGTTGACCGCGGCCACGACCTCTACTGGTCATTCCTGCAAATATTCTCTGGTTAGAAAATCTGGCAAAGAATTATGTTTTCCTTTGATATATCAATATCAAAGTCAAATACCGATAAAATACTTTGACAAGTTGTAAATATCTGTTTAGATGTTAAATTTTGAACATCCTTTTTAAATATCTGTTTTGCAGTTGAGCAATCAACTTTGATTAAAAAGTGTTGATGTAAAAGATCATCCTGAAATTTTAAAACACATTTAACAATTGAAAGGCATTCTTTCTTTATAGTAGGGTATTTTAAAGAAGGTCCTTTCCAAACTCCTGGCGTAAAACGGATAAGAACCTCTTTTTTACTGTTAGGATTAAATTATTTTAGAATACCACCATATCCTGTATTAGAAGCATCAGTTTGAACAATCTTTTTCCATTCAGGATTTGGGAGAGATAAACAGGGTAACTGTTTGACCTTGCTTTTAATCATTTTTACTACAGAAGTATGTTCAGTAGTCCAAGGTAAAGGATTTTTCCGTAGACAAGTATACAGAATGGAAGTATCTTGGGAAAGATTCGCATAATAGTCACGAATATAATTTAGACTTCCCAAAAATCTTTGTAGTTGATTAATGTCTTTAATTTCATCCAGAAATTTAGATACAAATTCAATACATCTATCAATTGGAATAATAGTTCCATTGGAAATATTATGTCCAAGAAATCTGATTTTTGTTTGGAAAAGTTTCATTTTAGGAGCAGAAACCACCAAACCATTTTTTATAATAACATTTTTAAAAATATTTAAATGTTTTATGTGTTGTTCAATAGATGAAGAGAAAATTAAGACATCATCAATATAGAAAGTAATAAATTCAGTAAAAGGATTGAAAATATCATTCATGATATGTTGAAATTCTGAAGGTCCATTTTTTACTCCAAATGGAAGAACATTCCATTCATAGTGACCAAAAGGAACCATAAAAGCGGCTTTATATAAGTATCACATTCTCTAATTTGAATATGCAAAATCTTGATTTCATGTCAAATTTAGAGAAAATAGTGGCATCATAAAGTCCATCGAAAGGTCCTTCTTATTTGGAATTGGATATCTAATCCATTGAAGGGCTTCAATTAAGTGGTTTATAATCGGTGATTTAGCCCGCAAGACGTCGCCAATTTTTGAATTTTTTATTAACATAAAAGGCGATACAACTCAGGGAGAAGTACCAGTTTTATTAATTTTTTCTCGTTGAAGAGATTCAATTTCGCCAGAAAGGAGTAAATATTCCTTCTTCATCGATTGGGTCTAGACTTAGTAGGAATATTTTCTCATTAAAATTAGGGATATAAGGAAGAGAAATAATATATTTCTTCCTATTCCAGAAGGCATTCGGGACATCACTGCAGATTTCAGTTTGAAGAGTTTTGTGGATTAATTTAATTTTTTTCCTGCAAAGAAAGTTGTAAAATTCTTTGTTCTGTAGTAAGAAATTTTATTTCTTTTTGAATAAAATTGATTTGTTTTTTAGAATAAATCATATGTTTAACTTGATTTAATTCTTTAACTTTCAACGAATCATGAATTTTACAAAAGGATTAATCGTGTTGATGTCATATTCGAGAAATATCAAACAGCCTGGTGAAGATTTTTTATGGTCTTGAGTAGTTCTAGTAGTATGATTAAGCTCGTCACTCACTTGCAAAAAATACCCTTTTTAGGCGACAGGATTAATTCTATAGTACACATTGAAAAAATCTCCATTTCAAATCCAAGGGATTCCAAAAACGGATTATAAACGGGCGCAACCAAGAGTATAGACTACATCGGGTATATTAAGGGTAAAGAATCTCTGCTACCCTTGAATGCGCTTGAACCCATTCGCAAAGGTCAATAAGGATACCGATTTTGATCCCACCAAGCAAAAAACAATTGGGAATTTCGCTTAAAAACATCAAGATAGATAAGGATTTAACCAAATATAGTTGGCTTAATAGGATTACGGTACTAAAATACTTGGGTAAAGGAATCAATATAATCCCAATAGTCAGATTCTAGTTTCAAGTAGCGTACACTAGATTCCAATGGTACTGTAGTATGAGGATTAATATTCCCCAATTAAGCAAGAGGCATGATGCCTGATGGTTGTTTTTACCGTATCGATTTGGCTTGTGTTTGGACGGATCATAAAGCGATTCTTTATATCCATCGATGTTAAAATCAATGATGATTCGTCCATACCATGACAATGATATCGGTTAAAACCGCAGGAGAGACTGCTGAGTTGTTAACAACGCTTTCGATCTTCCATGGATCTTCATCCATTTCATCATCATTTCTGGCCAATATAGCCACCGCTTTCTTCCATATATATTTATTTGGAATGTATTGTTCTCGCATGTAATAACATCTTTTACCTGTAGGGTCAAGCTAGAAGAATCAAGAATTCACCGGATCAAGTATTCGGGACTAGGAAATTTCAGATAATACGTGATTAACCCCCGCCTTTACTTCGCCGATCATGCCACGCACTTTCATCGGGTCATTCCCCGCAAATATTCTCAAGTTAGAAAATCAGTGAAGAATCGCTTTCTTTTGATATATATCTATATCAAAGTCAAATATCGCTAAAATATTTGCCAAGTTGCAAATATCTGCTTAGATAAATGTCAGAACATCCTTTTTAAATATCAGTTTTTGAAGTCGAGCAATCAACTGATGAAAAGTGCTGATTTCTAAAAGATCATCCCAAATTTTAAAAACATTTCACAAATTGAAAGGCATTCTTCTTTATGGTAGGGTAATTTAAAGAAGGTTCTTTCCAAACTCCCCGATGAAACGTCCGATAAGATCCCTCTTTCAACGTTAGGATTAAATTGTTTTAGAATACCACCATATCTTGTATTGTGGGCTAATTTACCAACAATCTTTTTTTCCATTCGTGATTCGGGAGATAATCAGGCAACAGCTTGACCTTGCTTTTTAATCATTTTTACCGCAGCAGACATGGTTCAAAGAGGTCCAAGGTAAAGGATTTTTCCTCCACGGCATGGCCGTAATGGAAGCATCTTCGGGAAGGATCTTTATAATAGTCACGTAATAGTACTTGTAACTTCCCAAAATTGTCTCAATAATGTCTTTAATTTAATCCAGTAAATTTAGATGCAAATTATACACCTTATCAATTGAATTAATATCTCATTGAAATATTATGTCCAAGAAATCTGATTTTGTTTGAAAAAGTTTCATTTTAGAGTAGTTCACTCAAACTATTTTTATAATAATATTTTTAAAGTATTTAGTCGTTTTATGTGCCGCTCAATAGATGAAGAAAAAATTAAGATTAAATCAATATATATAGCCACAAATTCAGTAATATTCAAAGAATCTATGATATGTTGAAATTTCAAGGTCCATTTTACTCCATATGAAGAACATTCCATTCATGTCTCAAAAGGTCAGAAAAGAGTTTACCAGATCTCCTGTCCCATAAGTTAAATATGCCAAAATCTTTATTCACAAAATTTAGACTAAATAGTCAATCATGAAGTCTCACATCTCCTTCATCTCGAATTGGATATCTCGACTATTGAAGGCTTAATTTTGACTGATGAACTGGGACTTCAGCACCTGGAATCTACATTAACAAGATGTTCATAACCTGTCCCACCACTAGGTTTAAAATCTTTCCACCACGCCACAACATCGGGCACTACTAAAGGCACTAAATGCGATTGGGTGACGCCCACTTAATCAAAGTTCCTAAACGCGATTGTTTTACTAACCACCAAGTTCAAAATGCGATAAACGCTAAACGATTGGTGACTTCCACAACTTTGCCTTTTAGCCGTGTTGTATGCAGGCTTTTATTCCCTCGTAAATCGCCGATGATATGCTTTATCAACCTCTATCTCCGATCCTCGCCTTAGTTGGAGGATCTTATCCGCTTTACGCCGAGTTTAGAAAGGACCTTCTTTAAATTACCCTACTATAAAGAAAGAATGCCTTTCAATTGTTAAATGGTAAAACCATTTATGAATGGAATATCGGCGGTAAGATGTATTATCAAATTTATGAGACCATCCATCATATCCTCGATGTATGCAATAAATTGCAAAATGTAAAAGATAATATGCACTCATCGATCCGGCTGCTTTCTTAGTTAATGGTTTTACCTGCAGATTTTTAAAGGATGGTGGATAATGTGCTTTCGACAACCAAAGAACCAAGTTCTTCAATCCTATAAGAATGTTACCAATTCTATTACTAAAACTCAAAACAAAAAGAGAAGATGCTTGCTACACCTTAGTTCATGCTATCATTCATCATTTTGTTGGACTAGGACATATGAATACCGATAGAGTCGAGAACTCTTACAGAATCTCCATTGCCCATCCTTAACCCATTTTAGATGGTATAAGGATGTCTTTTTAATGAAAGTCATGCAAAGATCAGATGCCAACAGTGAACATTGGAAAGCCAAGTTTATTGATGGACTTCCTACCTTCTTTGCTGAAAAAGTCCATAAAAAGTTAATAGATAAGCATGATTGTAAGACCATTCCTTATTACCAGTATTCTTATGGCCATCTTATTTCAGTAATTATCGAAGAGGGATTATCACTATGCAATGATAAGAAGCTTCAACAATTAATGAAAAAGCAGAATCTTACTAAAAGACATGAGATAAGAGAATTTTGCGATCAATTCCCTTATGATACAAAATTACAATATCCCCAAAAGGCTAAGAAGCAGCAAAATTCTAAACCTTCTAGATCTTACCGAAGACGTTCTTCTAAGAAATCCTCTAAAAACAAAACCCCTGAAAAATCTTCTAAGAAAAGAAAGAGCAGTAGTAAAAAAGATAAATCTAAAATTCAATGTTATAAATGTGGTAAAACAGGTCACTTTGCTAATAAATGCAAATCTAAATTAAAACAGAAACTTAATGAAATATCCCTTGATGAGGACATTCAACAATAAATTCTTAATTGTTTATCTAATAGCAGTTCAGAATCAAGTTCTGATTCTGATAATGATTTAGCTGAAATCTACTCTGAATCTGATAATGATTCTAGAAATTAACAATGTCAAACCTGTACAGTCAATAACTGTAATACTACCACTGAAACTGATTATTGGAAAGCTATCGTCGAGATGAATGGTCTAGATATTGGTAGACCCAAAGATAATGTCTTAATGCACACCCGTAAATCTCTCCTCGATTTAGTCGATCAAATTAAAGATCCAAAAATAAAATTAAAATTTTTAGAAATCATATAAAATCAAAAATGTAAGATACTCTACCCATTGATCAGTATAGTATGAGAGAAGTTATGAAACGTATTCAAGACGTTTCCACCACTGAAAAGCCTACTACTATCCAGAATCTTAAAGGAGAAATAAATATTTTAAAATCTGAAATTAAACAATTACAAAATACTAATGTTATTATTTTCCAAGATTTAAATAATATTAAACAACAGTTAAAACATAAACATGATAATAATATAGATTATTCCAAAGTTGAATCTTCTGATAAACCAGAATCTTTTGAACAGTATTTGATGCTAATGAATCAAGTAGTTTTCCAAAAAGGTATATTAGAATTACTTTTGTAATCAAGCCTGATTTTATTATAAAAGATGTCATTTCCCTAGTTGATAGTGGTGCTGACATGAACTGTATACAAGAAGGATTAATTCATACCAAATACTTTCAGAAAACCACTCAATCTTTGACTAGTGCCAGTGGAAACACCATGAATATTAAGTATAAAATCCCTGAAGCCTTAATCTGTAATCAAGGTTTATGTTTACCTACTTCTTTTGTTCTTATCAGAAATATGAATCAAAGTATCATCTTAGGCACCCCTTTCCTGTGTCTTTTAATGCCTATTTCAAAAATTGATACTTTGGAAATTCATACTACTCTTAATAACAGACATATTGTTTTTGAATTCATTACAGAACCTTATACTAAAGAATTGAGTCAAGTTAAACATATGGTTTATTCTAAATAAAAACAAATCAATTTTATTCAAAAAGAATTAAATTTTTTTACTACAGAACAAGGAATTGTACAACCTTCTTTGCAAGAAAAAATTAAATTAATCCACAAAACTCTTCAAACTGAAATCTGCAGTGATGTCCCGAATGCCTTTTGGAATAGGAAGAAACATATTATTTCTCTTCATTATATCCCTAATTTTAATGAGAAAAATATTCCTACTAAGTCTAGACCCAGTCAGATGAAGAAGGAATATTTACTCCTTTGCAAAACTGAAATTGAATCCCTTCAACAAAAAAAATTAATAAAACCTAGTACTTCTCCCTGGAGTTGTACTGCCTTTTATGTTAATATAAATTCAAAATTGAGCGAGGTAATTCTCCCTCTCGTCATCAATTATAAACCACTTAATGAAGCCCTTCAATGGATTAGATATCCAATTCAATAAGAAGGACCTTCTAACAGATTTCATGATGCCACTATTTTCTAAATTTGACATGAAATCAAGATTTCGCAAATTCAAATTAGAGAACAGATACTTATAAAACCGCTTTTACAGCTTTTTTTGGTCACTATGAATGGAATGTTCTTCCATTTGGAGTAAAATGGACCTTCGTAATTTCAACATATCATGAATGATATTTTCAATGTCATATCAATTTATTATTTGCTATATTGATGATGTCTTAATTTTCTCTTCATCTATTGAATAAAGACATAAAACATTTAAATACTTTTAAAAATGTTATTATAAAAAATGGTTTGGTGGTTTCTGCTCCTAAAATGAAACTTTTCCAAACAAAAATCAGATTTCTTGGACATAATATTTCCAATGGAACTATTATTCCAATTGATAGATGTATTGAAATTGCATCTAAATTTCCGGATGAAATTAAAGACATTAATCAACTACAAAGATTTTTGGGGAAGTCTAAATTATATTTGTGACTATTATCCGAATCTTTCCTAAGATGCTTCCATTCTCAGATACTGCCTCACGGAAAAATCCTTTACCTTGACTACCGAACATACCGTCAAGCAAAGAAAATGATTAAAAGCAAGGTCAAACAGTTACCCTGTTTATCTCTCCCAAATCCTGAATGGAAAAAGATTGTTCAAACTGATGCTTCTAATACAGGATATGGTGGTATTCTAAAATAATTTAATCCTAATAGTAAAAAAGAGGATCTTATCCGTTTTACGTCAGGAGTTTGGAAAGGACCTTCTTTAAATTACCCTACCATAAAGAAAGAATGCCTTTCAATTGTTAAATGTGTTTTAAAATTTCAGGATGATCTTTTAAATCAGCACTTTTTAATCAGAGTTGATTGCTCAGCTGCAAAACAAATATTTAAAAAGAATGTTCAAAATTTAGCATCTAAACAGATATTTGCAACTTGGCAAAGTATTTTATCGGTATTTGACTTTGATATTGAATATATCAAAGGAAAACGTAATTCTTTACCGATTTTCTAACCGTAGAATATTTGCAGGAATGAACAAGAGAGGTTGTGGGTCAATAACAACGAGGCTCAAGGTATTAATCAGATATACAAAATTTCCTAGTCTGAATACTCAATCCAGTAATTCTTCGACTTCTTCTAGCTAGCCTACAGTAAAAGATGTTCTTCTATTTCCAGAACAATACATTCCAAATAAATATGTGGAAGAAACAGTATTGTTTATTGATCAGAATGATGAGAAATGGATGAAAGATCCATGGGAGATCAAGAGACGTTATTTAACAACTCAACAGTCTCCTCCTCGTTTTAACCAGTATCGCTATGTGTATGAGCAAATCATCATTGAAACATCACCAATGGATACAAAGCATACGCTTCATGATCCATCTAAACCAACAAGCCCAATCCAATACAGTAAAACAACCATCAAGAGCATCATGCATCTTGCTAATTGGGATATTAATCCTCATACTACCCGTACCATTGAATCTAGTCATACAACAAAAACCAGATACAGCTATTGGGATTATATTGATTCCTTTACCCAAGTATTTTATTACCAGAATCCTATTCATAACCATACTTGGTTCATCCAGATTCCGTCCCGATGTTTTACTTAAACGAAATTCCCAATTGTTTTTTCGTTTGGTGGGATAAAATCCAGATCACTATTGACACTTTACCGTAATCACTTCAAACAACATTCAAGGAGTGGCAAGTCGCTTATGCCCATATACCAGTAAACAAAGATCTATCTATGCTGAAATTGCTTGCCCATTTTATAATCCGTTTTGGAATCCCTTTGATTTGGAAATGGGATTTTCAATGTGACTATCAGAATAAAATCCTTCGCCTAAAAAGGGTATTTTTACCAAGTGGTGGGACAAAGGGCTTAATCCCACACTACCCGAACTTCTCAAGACCATAAAAAATCATACCCAGGCCTGTTTAGATGTTCTACCTCAGAGCCTTCCAGCATCAACACTAGTTAATCCTTTTGTTAAAATTCAAACAGATTTAAAACAAAAGTTTCCAAATCTAACTGAAACTAAACTATTAGTTAAAACTATGGATTATATGAAAATATAATTTTTACAATCCCTAGTCCAGGATGATGTTTTCATGAAAACTGTTAGCAGTGAAGAAGGATCTGAACAGGATGACAATCAGTTCAGCGTCCTAGCCGGAGAATGTCAAGAACCAGAACCTACTATGGGAGACTTCTGGGATTCTCTCACCTCAATGATCTCTGAAAAGATGGAACAGGACAAAAAAAGGAAAAGGAAAAGCAAAAATCAATTTCAACCAATTTCACTATTTTTGATATATTCAATTTCATTGTCTTTGATATATTCTATTTCACTGTTTTTGATAAAAACTCACTTTTTGATATTTCAATGAAAATCAACACTGTAAATTTTGTTTTTCAACCAAAACCATTAATTCAAAGTATCTTTATCAATAATTATACATACTCTATCAAAATAAATGGTCAATTTATCAACTAAACAACTAATTAACCCTCAATTTCTACTTTAAGCTAAACAATATATATTCACAAAAACTCTCTGTAAAAACATTTTCTTCACAAATTACATACATATCATCAATTCATTGATTATAATCATATATATCCTATGAAAATAACCTTATAACACTAGTTTATCACATTAACACACATAGAATCAACAATTATCTTATCACAAGAATTTTACAGAGAAATAGGAGAAAGCTAAAACTTTTAAAACTAAAAGAAATAGGAGAATACCTTGAAGAAGATGATATGGTTATTCATTTCTATTCTTAAGCCTCTCCTTCTCCAATCTCTAGCATTTCTTCCTCTCTTTTCTTCTTCTTCTCTTCTTCTTCTTCCTCTGAGTTTTCTTTCTTCTATCTAACCTCTCTCCTCTATTCTTACGTCTTAACAAATAACGTATATAGATATAATATATATTAATTATATAATATAAATATAAACATAACTAATATCATTTATTTGAGTTTTGAAATCAAAAGCCATAAGGCTTGTTTGGTTACTAACTAAAAAAAATAACCCATTAACCCTACACCTTGTTTGGTAAAACTCAAATAGATTAAAGACTTAATAGGCTTTAGGCCTTTTTTGGCAAAAACTGAATTAAAACTCCTTTAAGTTATTTTAATAACTCCTTTATAAAAGGTTATTTACCACACATTAACTTAATTAAATTAATTCTAAAAACAATTTATTACATCACTTCAACACATAACTCAATACCACAAAATTATAATTTTTTATATAATTATAACTTTATTTAATCAAATAACACATCCTTTTAATTTACAATTTCAAATAAAAGAATAATAACTCAATTAATCAAACTCTCTAACTTAATAATTAAATTAAATTAGCATAAAATAATTAATTTTCTTAATTATTTACTTAACAAATAGTTAACCAAATTGAATCAAATTTGAACAATTATTCAATTAACAATAACCACATCTATTAAATACTTAAATAATTCAATAAATATTTAATATAATAATTAAAAATTATGGAATGTTACACTCCAAATGGAAGAACATTCCATTCATAGTGACCAAAAGGAACTGTAAAAGCAGTTTTATAAGTATCCTGTTCTCTAATTTGAATTTGCCAAAATCCTGATTTCATGTCAAATTTAGAGAAAATAGTGGCATCATGAAGTCTGTCAAGAAGGTCCTTCTTATTCGGAATTGGATATCTAATCCATTGAAGGGCTTCATTAAGTGGTTTATAATTGATGACAAGTCGGGGAGTACCTCGCTCAATTTTTGAACTTTTATTAACATAAAAGGCAATACAACTCTAGGGAGAAGTACTAGGTTTTATTAATTTTTTCTGTTGAAGAGATTCAATTTTAGTTTTGGAAAGGAGTAAATATTCCTTCTTCATCTGACTGGGTCTAGACTTAGTAGGAATATTTTTCTCATTAAAGTTAGGGATATAAGGAAGAGAAATAATATGTTTCTTCTTATTCCAGAAGGTATTCGGGACATCACTGCAGATTTCAGTTTGAAGAGTTTTGTGGATTAATTTAATTTTTTCCTACAAAGAAGGTTGTAAAATTCTCTGTTCTGTAGTAAGAAATTTTATTTCTTTTTGAATAAAATTGATTTGTTTTTCTTTAGAATAAATCATATGTTTAACTTGATTCAATTCTTTAGTATAAGGTTCTGTAATAAATTCAAAAACAATATGTCTGTTATTAAGAGTATTATGAATACCCAAAGTATCAATTTTTGAGATAGGCATTAAAAGACACAGGAAAGGGGTGCCTAAGATGATACTTTGATTTATATTTCTGATTAGAACAAAAGAAGTAGGTAAACATAAACCTTGATTACAGATTAAGGCTTCAGGGATTTTATACTTATATTCATGGTATTTCCATTGGCACTAGTCAAAGATTGAGTGGTTTTCTGAAAGTATTTGGTAGGAATTAATCCTTCTTGTATACAGTTCATGTCAGCACCACTATCTACTACGGCGATGACATCTTTTATAATAAAATCCGGCTTGATTACAAAAGTAATTCTAATATACCATTTCTGGAAAACTACTTGATCAGCTAAGTCGAGGAGAGATTTTTGGGTGTCTGTTAAGACATTAATACTGGGTCTTCCAATTTCTAGACCATTCATCTCGACGATAGCTTTCCAATAATCAGTTTCAGTGGTAGTATTACAGTTATTGACTGTACAGGTTTGACATTGTTCATTTCCAGAATCATTATTAGATTTAGAGTAGATTTTAGCTAAATCATTATCAGAATCTGAACTTGATTCTGAACTGCTATTAGATAAACAATTAAGAATTTGTTGTTGAATGTCCTCATCAAGGGACATTTCATTAAGTTTCTGTTTTAATTTAGATTTGCATTTATTAGCAAAGTGTCCTGTTTTACCACATCTATAACATTGAATTTTAGATTTATCTTTTTACTACTGCTCTTTCTTTTCTTAGAAGATTTTTCAGTGGTTTTGTTTTTGGAGGATTTCTTAGAAGAACGTCTTCGGTAAGATCTAGATGGTTTAGAATTTTGCTGCTTTTTAGCCTTTTAGGGATACTGTAATTTTGTATCATAAGAGAATTGATCGCAAAATTCTCCTATCTCATGTCTTTTAGTAAGATTCTGCTTTTTCATTAATTGTTGAAGCTTCATATCATTGCATAGTGATAATCCCTCTTCAATAATTACTGAAATAAGATGGCCATAAGAATACTGGTCATAGGCAATGGTCATACAGTCATGCTTATCTCTTAACTTTTTACGGACTTTTTCAGCAAAGAAGGTAGGAAGTCCATCAATAAACTTGGCTTTCCAATGTTCACTGTTGGCATCTGATCTTTTCATGACTTTCAATAAAAAGACATCCTTATACCATCTAAAATGGGTTAAGGATGGGCAACGAAGATTCTATAAGAGTTCTCGACTCCTATCAATATTTATGCGTCCTGGTCCAACAAAATGATGAATGATAGCATGAACTAAGGTGTAGCAAGCATCTTCTCTTTTTGTTTCAGTTTTAGTAATGGGGTTGGTAACATTCTTATTGGATTGAAGAACTTCAGTTCTTTGGTTGTCAGAAAACACATTATCCCACCATCATTTAAGAATGCCGGTAAAACCATTAACTAAGAAACGACAGATCGGATGGTCTGTATTATCATTCTGTGTGCAGACTATTGCATACATCAGGATATGATGGATGGTCTCATAAATTTGATATTCTGTCTTACCATCGATATTCCATTCATAAATGGTTTTACCATTTAACAATTGAAAGGCATTCTTTCTTTATAGTAGGGTAATTTAAAGAAGGTCCTTTCTAAACTCCTGACGTAAAACGGATAAGATCCTCCAACTAAGGCAGGATCGGAGATAGGGTTGATAAAGCATGTCTGTCAACAATTTACAGGGAATAAAAGCCACCACGCCACAACACGGCTAAAGGCAAAGTTCCTAAACGCGACTTGGGTGACGTTCCACTTAATCAAGTATTAACTCTAATCTGTCTTAATTAATAAAATGGCATGCATTTTTTGAAGGCATTTTAAATATATATTAACAAATAAATTATCACATATATGATCTCATAAGATTACTGTTGATTTTGGGGTCTACCCAAAACTATAAGCCGGCAGGTTTATTCCTAAATAACGTTTTTAGTTAAAACAATATATTGTTCTGTTTAAAAAACTGTTCTAAAAAGTAAGAACGATTATGATTGTCTATTGTAGTTTGCATATATCAGGATATGATGGATGGTCTCATAAATTTGATATTCTGTCTTACCATAGATATTCCATTCATCAAAGGTTTTACCATGGTAAGATTTTTGAGAATGAAGAAAGTCTTCTTCATACATAATATCCTGGGGAGTAGGTCTGGGGTAATAGTACCTACTAGGTCCAGATAAAGCCATCCTATTTATAGGCTTTTGACTGTAAGTGGTTTTATTAATATTTTGCATTTCCTGAAAATTATTTTGGATTTCAAACATATGAATAAGGGATATAGTATCGGAATCATCTCCATCATTTTTAGTATTATTATTACCGGTGTAAGAGGAAGGTTGCCCAGACATCATATTAATCTGAGATGAGGATGCGATTGTGAGATTTAAATCTTTCATTTTATTTAAAAGATTATCAATGAATTCATTATCAGCTTTGGAAGATTTCATTTTGAAATTATTAACTTCTAAAGGTGGTTTAATGGTTACAGGTTGAAGATCGATTTTTTGAGGAATAACTTGACAACTATCATTAATATGATTTATTTGTTCTTCTATCCTAGTTAACTGTTTTCCTACAGTTTGAAGGAATAAATTAGTATAATTATTCTATTTAGACAAGGGCAAAATGTCTTTTATTTTTACCTCTTCTTGTTGATGGGATATATCAGATATATCAACATACGGGTTAATGACTAAGGGTTTTAAATTTTCATTTCCTGAGCTAAGTTCAAGAGACTTAGGAGGGGGATGAATAGATTGAATAATGTTACCACTTGTGGTAATCCAATCCTTTTGAATTCCAGTTAACACATTCAGTTGACATTCAGTATAAAATTCTGATTTTAAAAAAAATCATAATACCATTTAGCGAATGATACAATACACTGGTTATTATTCAGATGAGCATAATAAATAGCTTTAAATTCTGCTAACTTATTATTATCCAGATTTTTAAAATACCAATTTCTAAAATTTTGGTATTTATCCTGCATGAACTCATGATTTAAACATTGACGAATTTTACTATTAGGAGAAAAATCCATTTAACACTCAAAATTCATATCACTAGCAATTGGACTATACGTTCTTCTGTTTTGAGGAGTATTTGTTTCATAAATACCATGAGGTATTTAGTTTTCAGAAATATGTATTCCTTTTATTAAGTCTTCATTTTTAACAGGCTCATTACTGAGATTTTTAGACTCTTGATAAACAGATTCTAAAGGATCAGACACAGATTGTCTAGATGATTCAGGAAAATCAATATTATAAGAGATATTATTAATAGATCGACTTCGGGTAAAAGGTCTTTGAAATTTTAAATAAACATTTCCATTACTGGTTTGGATACACATCTTCAATATTTTGTCTAATAATAGGTCTGGTAGGAACGACGTTAGTAATTTGCCATTGCTTTGGGAAAGTAATTTCTTCCCAAGGGATCATTCTGGGAATAATCATTTGACTACTAAAGAGATTAGTGTTTATAAGAACAGTGTGTCCTTGTTGGCTTTTCTTTCGGATATAAGGGTTCAAAGTAGTTAAAACTTTAATATGAATACAGAATAATATGGCAAAAGGAGGGGATCCAGGTAGATACTCATAACCATGTGATATAATTCTCATTTCTAAAACTTTTGACAAATTATTATCAGTTAAGGAAACACTTAAATTCGGGTAGATATTGAAATATACTGGTCCATGAGCAAGGCTAGTTTCGATTGCTCCCATAAGAGAGGCTTTCCAGTTAAGACACCTACCATCTCTATGTGTGCATTGAATACTGGTGTTTTGGCCAAGTAAAGTCAAAGGTTTGAAAGCTACTTGGACAAGTCCTATATGAACATATTTATATTTTTGCAAAAAAGGGTATAAATCTTCAACATGCAATAAATATAAATTTCATCATTATTCTATAAAGGAACAATATGTTCAAATGTTTTAATAATTTGTTTACTGATAAAATCAAAGGTTCCAATTTTATAAATTGTTTCTGGTTTGATTTTAGGAATAGTCCATTTATCTAAGGCTTCCTTTACATCCTGATAGGCTATAAGTTCAGTTGCTTCCAAGGTAGAAGCTGAGGCATTAGCTACTGTTGAAAGAGAGGTTGAAAAATCAATCATTTTTAAAGGTGATCATATATGTGTAATTTATTAGTAATATAGCCTCAACAAAGGGTGAGGTCTCCCTATTTATACAAGAAAGAAGATAAGAAGGGATTAGGCGTGTCCTAGCTAGTGGAGTCGAACAGTAATCCTTATCTTTTCTTCTTTAACTCTCAGTCGTAGGTAGTGGAAGGCATGAGACAAGCTGTCGGTTTAGTGGAATATTATTGAGAACACGTGGTTGTCATCTTCTGATAATTTCTGATAGTGGAGCCACTATGGTTGTCCTTTTCTGATTATTGGTGTCTTCTGGATGGCTTTATGCTTTTCCTTTCCTTTTTTTGTCCTATTCCATCTTTTTAGATATCATTGAGGTAAGGGAATCCCAGAAGTCTCCCATAGTAGGCTCTGGTTCTTGAGTTTCTCCGGCTAGGACGCTGAACTGATTGTCATCCTGTTCAGATCTTTCATCACTGCTAACAATTTTCATGGAAACATCACCCTGGACTAGGGATTGTAAAAATTGAGTTTTCATATAATCCATAGTTTTGACTAATAGTTCAGTTTCAGTTAGATTTGGAAACTTCTGTTTTAAATCTGTTTGAATTTTAACAAAACGATTAACTGGTGTTGATGCTGGAAGGCTCTGAGATAGAACATCCAAACAAGCCTGGGTATGATTCTTTATGCTCTTGAGAAGTTCAGGTAGTGTGGGATTAAGCCCTTTATCCCACCACTTGGTAAAAAATACCCTTTTTAGGCGAGGGATTTTATTCTGATAGTCACATTGAAAATCCCATTTCTAAATCCAAGGGATACCAAAACGGATTATAAAATGGGCAAGCAATTTTAGCATAGATAGATCTTTGTTTACTAGTATATGGGCATAAGTGAATTGCCACTCCTTGAATGCTGTTTGAACTGATTCTGGTAAAGTGTCAATAGTGATACCAATTTTATCCCACCAAACGAAAAACCAATTGGGAATTTCATTTCGTAAAACATCAGGACAAATACGGATGAACCAAGTATGGTTATGAATAGGATTCTGGTAATAAAATACTTGGGTAAAGGAATCAATATAATCCCAATAGTTGTATCTGGTTTTTGTTGTATAACTAGATTCAATGGTACGGGTAGTATGAGGATTAATACCCCAATTAGCAAGAGGCATGATGCTCTTGATGGTTGTTTTACTGTATTGGATTGGGCTTGTTGGTTTAGATGGATCATGAAGCGTATGCTTTATATCCATTGATGTTGTTTCAATGATGATTTGCTCATACATATAGCGATACTGGTTAAAACGAGGAGGAGACTGTTGAGTTGTTAAATAACGTCTCTTGATCTCCCATGGATCTTTCATCCAGTTCTCATCATTCTGATCAATAAACAATACTGTTTCTTCCACATATTTATTTGGAATGTATTGTTCTGGTAATAGAAGAACATCTTTTACTGTAGGCTGGCTAGAAGAAGCCGAAGAATTACTAGATTGAGTATTCAGACTAGGAAATTTTATATAATACAGATTAGCCACCTTTAGCCTCGCCGTGTGATCATGACCACGACCTCTCACCGTCATTCCTCGCAAATATTCTCTCGTTAGAAAATCGGTAAAGAATTTCATTTCCTTTGATATATTCAATATCAAAGTCAAATCTCGATAAAATACTTTGCCAAGTTGCAAATATCTGTTTAGATGCTAAATTTTGAACATCCTTTTTAAATATCTGTTTCGTAGTTGAGCAATCAACTCTGATTAAAAAGTGCTGATTTAAAAGATCATCCTGAAATTTTAAAACACATTTAACAATTGAAAGGCATTCTTTCTTTATAGTAGGGTAATTTAAAGAAGGTCCTTTCCAAACTCCTGACGTAAAACGGATAAGATCCTCTTTTTTACTTTTAGGATTAAATTGTTTTAGAATACCACCATATCCTATATTAGAAGCATCAATTTGAACAATCTTTTTCCATTCAGGATTTGGGAGAGATAAACAAGGTAACTATTTGACCTTGCTTTTAATCATTTTTACTGCAGCAGTATGTTCAGTAGTCCAAGGTAAAGGATTTTTCCGTAAACGAGTATACAGAATGGAAGCATCTTGGGAAAGATTCAGATAATAGTCATGAATATAATTTAGACTTCCCAAAAATCTTCGTAGTTGATTAATGTCTTTAATTTCATCCGAAAATTTAGATGCAAATTCAATACATCTATCAATTGGAATAATAGTTCCATTGGAAATATTATGTCCAAGAAATCTGATTTTTGTTTGGAAAAGTTTCATTTTAGGAGGAGAAACCACCAAACCATTTTTTATAAATAACATTTTTAAAAATATTAAAATGTTTTATGTGTTGTTCAATAGATGAAGAGAAAATTAAGACATCATCAATATAGCAAATAATAAATTCAGTAAAAGGATTAAAAATATCATTCATGATATGTTAAAATTCTGAAGGTCCATTTTTTACTCCATGTGACAACCCCAAATCCAGGTACTTCATTCCCACAGGATCTGTAGTTCACTTAATCAAGCATTCATATCTAACTACCCAATCACAATAAAACTGGATAAATAAAACCTTTCCCGTTAAAGGGTTACATAATAAAATCTCCCAGGTTATCTAACCTTTAAATACAATCATTCAAATGTGGAAATTAAATAAACTTCATTAAAACAAAGTTTAAGATCATCATAAGAAAAGTCTAAAGTAAAAATTACAAGTCTTCATCACTTGCACATTTTCTCCTTTCCTTTGCTAGTCGAAGGTTCATCTACCTTCTCCTCTTTAGCTACAATGAGTTTATAAATATGCAAGAGTGAGCAAAACAATTGCTCACTGGATATAATAGAGAATCAACAGGAGTATAACAATAATAACTGCCAATAATAGGTTCATCAAGATTGCACAGTACTCTAACAATGAAAATCAGATACTAGAATCCAAAATATGGAATATACATCACTAAGGGTCATAAGACCATGAACTACTTCCACAGTTGCAAGTAATCTTTCAACTCCAACTTTAACAATCATAAGACTATAAGGACCTCGTACTTAGGGGATCAAATTTCTTCGTACAATGTATTGTGCACAACATTTTAACGCTTACGCCGTAAGTTAACCCCTAATCATAACAATAGGGTTGTTCATCTCAAAGATTTAGCGTGACAAGTCCGCACTAAAGGAAGTTTGGTTTGATAAGCTTTCAAGGTAATTTGGAATTCAACGAACATCAACTAAGGATTAGTTGAATAAAACCAACATTATACTATAGAATAATCGTGATTGAATCAATCATAGTAAACTAAAGTCATGCTTGAGGAATTATCTAAGAGCAAACAATTTGAATAGCTACAACACCTTGCTTGAACAATACTAAGCCAATGTTAATTAGAATTGAATACTAAGCATGCATAGCAAGTTGATCGATAAAAATGTTCAACATTAGAATATATAAATTTTGCATGCTAAACAACAAGTTAAATACAAGAATAACTTGCTCAAGAATAACTTACATCATTATATCATAATCGAATTGAAAACAGTAGTTTGATTAACAAGATAATAGATTAGAAAACTTGCTCAATGTAAAAAAGAAAGTTTAGAAAACTTGCTCAAAGAAAATTTAAGCGCTTGCACAATTATAAAAGTAGAGTTAGAGAACTTGCCTTGCTCGTAGGCTAAACTAAATTAATACGAATCACAATATCTTATAAACATATGTCATCATGACATAGTTAGCCACTACCATTTTACAACCATAACTAAGTACGTTCATCATTTAAAAATTAGATTTTTAATCACATAATCAAGTTATAATACAATTTACTCCTTAATAACATAATTATTCATAGTATAGAAATATTAGAATCAACATTTTACAGTCCTACTATCATCACATAACTTTTCTTAAAATTTCGTGTAAAAAAGTACACTGTCAGACCAATCTGCTAACTCACGTCATGCATACCACGCTTTACATCATTGTGTTACCATGAGTGAGTACATGCTTCTTGCCATGAAACAAAGGTATAAAGTTGAATGCGAGTAACTAAACTAACATCACTCAATATGCCCATGCACATGCCGTGAATCTGATTCGATTCGATAACAACTTCTAGCAATAAAGGGAAAAAAGCCAATTTTGGCCTACAAGCTCGCTTTCTAATGTATCTAAATACCATATAATTCATACAAAAACTTTATGTAAACAAAATTCAAGAATTCCTAACATGTTTCTATCCATACAACAACATAAACAACAAATTTAGCACATTCAATTTCACTGTTTTTTGATAAAAACTCACTTTTTGATATTTTAATGAAAATCAACACTGTAAATTTTGTTTTTCAACCAAAACCATTAATTTAAAGTATCTTTATCAATAATTATACATACTCTATCGAAATAAATGGTCAATTTATCAACTAAACAACTAATTGACCCTCAATTTCTACTTTAAGCTAAACAATATATATTCATAAAAACTCTCTGTAAAACATTTTCTTCACAAATTACATACATATCATCAATTCATTGATTATAATCATATATATCCTATGAAAATAACCTTATAACACTAGTTTATCACATGAACACACATAAAATCAATAATTATCTTATCACAAGAATTTTACAGAGAAATAGGAGAAAGCTAAAACTTTTAAAACTAAAAGAAATAGGAGAATACCTTAAAGAAGATGATATGGCTATTCCTTTCTATTCTTAAGCCTCTCCTTCTCCAATCTCTAGCCTTTCTTCATCTCTTCTCTTCTTCTTGTCTTCTTCTTCCTCTGAGTTTTCTTTCTTCTCTCTAACCTCTTTCCTCCATTCTTACGTCTTAATAAATAACGTATATAGATATAATATATATTAATTATATAATATAAATATAAACATAACTGATATCATTTATTTGAGTTTTGAAATCAAAAGCCATAAGGCTTGTTTGGTTACTAACTAAAAAAAATAACCCATTAACCCTACACCTTGTTTGGTAAAACTCAAATAGATTAAAGACTTAATAGTCCTTAGGCCTTGTTTGGCAAAAACTGAATTAAAACTCCTTTAAGTTATTTTAATAACTCCTTTATAAAAGGTTATTTACCACACATTAACTTAATTAAATTAATTCTAAAAACAATTTATTACATCACCTTAACACATAACTCAACACCACAAAATTATAATTTTCTATATAATTATAACATTATTTAATCAAATATCACATCCTTTTAATTTACAATTTCAAATAAAAGAATAATAACTCAATTAATCAAACTCTCTAACTTAATAATTAAATTAAATTAGCATAAAATAATTAATTTCCTTAATTATTTACTTAACAAATAGTTAACCAAATTGAATCAAATTTGAACAATTATTCAATTAACAATAACCACATCCATTAAATACTTAAATAATTCGATAAATATTTAATATAATAATTAAAAACTCTGGAATGTTACATCATTCCCACCTTACAAGGATTCTGTCCCTAGAATCACAATTCAAACAATTCATTCGTCACATTCTCCCCTACTTACAAAGATTCTGTCCCCAGAATCGAAGTCATAGATTAAACAAATAACTCAGGGTAATTTTTCATCATTTCAGCTTCGAGTTCCCATGTGGCCTCTTCGACATTGTGGTTCCTCCAAATTACCTTCACATAAGGTATCACTTTATTTCTGAGCTCTTGTTATTTCCTGTCGACTATCTGGATGGGAACCTCTTCATAGGACAAGTCTTTCTCAAAGTGAAATGGTTCGTACTCGATCACGTGCTTGTAATCAGACTTATATGGTCGTAACACCGAAACATGAAAAACATTGTGAATGTTTTGCAATTCTGGAGGTAGAGCTACCTCGTAAGCCACCTCTCCAACTCTTCGCAGCACTTCGAAGGGTCCAATAAACCTCGGGCTTAATTTCCCCTTTTTACCAAACCAAATTTTTCCCTTCCGAGGAGAAACTTTTAGAAATACTTAATTTCCTACTTCAAATGCACGATCTTGTCTGTGTTGATCAAAGATATTTCTTTTATCTGCATTTGGCGGCTATTAATCTTGTTTGGAGGAGTTTGACAACCTCAAATAGCTTGTTGTACGGTTCTCGGTCCAAACAAATTGACATTCACCGACTTCATCCCAAAGACAAAGGAGTTCTCGCACTTTCGCCATATAATGCTTCGTAAATGGCGGCATGCCGATGCTAAGCGTGATAACTCATTATTGTAGGCAAATTCCACCAATGGTAATTGTTCATCCCAGCTCCTTTGAAAATCCATGACGCATACTCTCAAAGATATCTTCTAATGTCCGGATCGTTCGCTTCGCTTTGCCCATCTGCTTATGGATGATATGCCGTACTCATTCGCAACTGTGTTCCTATTCATTCCTGTAGTCTCTTCCAGAAGTTTGATGTGAACCTCGGATCCCTATCTGACACAATTGACACTGGAACTCCATGTTTTGCAACGATCTCTTTAACATATATCATTTCCAGCTGATCAAGATTGAATCTAATCTTTATTGGCAAAAAGTGTGCAGATTTTGTCAATCTGTCCACTATCACTCAAATCGCATCGTATCCTTTCTGAGTCGTTGGGAGACCTACCACAAAATTCATTGTGATATGTTCCCATTTCCATTCTGGTATCTCCAACGGTTGAAGTAATCTGCTTGGTCGTTGATGCTCGGCCTTGACTCTCTGACATGTCAAGCACCTTGCAACGCATTCTGCAACGTCTCTTTTCATATTTGACCACCAAAAATGTTGCCGCAAATCTTGATACATCTTCGTACTTCCTGGATGAATTGAATATCTCGAGTTATGAGCTTCTGTCAAGATATCCTCTTTAATATCTGGTACAGCTGGAACCAAGATTCGTCCCTCGAATCTCAGCATTCCATCAGTATCAACCTTGTATTTCACTTCTTTTCCCTCGACCACACTTTCTCTTATTTTTCTGCATTCCTCATCCTGCAGTTGAGCGTTCTTCACTTTGTCCACCAAAGTTTGACTGGCTTCCATCTGGTACAATTTCTTATTGGATTCTTTTGGAAATTTGATTTCTAACTCTAACCTTGACATTGCTGTAATAAGCTCCTCCTTATCAGTTAACAACATCAACTTCTCTTTGCCTTCCTACTCAAGGCATCTGCAACCACATTTGCTTTGCCTGGATGATAAAAGATCTCACAATCGTAATCCTTTATCAATTCCATCCATCTTCTTTGACGCATGTTCAGGTCTTTCTGAGTGAAAATGTACTTCAGACTCTTATGGTCTGTGTAGATCTCTCATTTCTCTCCACAGAGATAGTGTCTCCATATCTTCAGAGCAAACACAACCGCTGCCAACTCTAAATCATGAGTCAGATACCCTTTTTCGTAGTCTTTCAATTGCCTTGATGCATACGCGATGACTTTGTTATTTTGCATAAGGACACACCCTAATCCTTTGTGTGAAGCATCACTGTACACCACAAAATTTCCTATATTATCTGGTAATGACAACACAGATGCCATACTTAACTTCTTTTTCAATTCCTGAAAACAAATTTTACAGATTTCCTCGACAAATTTGTCAATGGAGTGGCAATTTTGGAGAAATCCTGGATAAATCGCCTGCCAATCCCAAGAAACTTCTTACTTCTGACGGAGTTCTTGGTTATTCCCAATTTATCACAGCTTCGACCTTTGATGGATCCACTGAGATTCCATCCTTGTCAATTATGTGCCCAAGAAATTGTACACGTTCCAACCAAAATTCACATTTAGAGAATTTCGCATACAACTTTTCTTTTCTTAGCGTCTCCAGTGTTAGACGTAAGTGTTCCACATTTTCGTCTTGAGTTTTAGAGTACACCAGAATATCGTCGATAAACACCACCACAAACTTGTCCAAAAATGGTTTAAACACCCTGTTCATTAAATCCATGAATGTCAGCGAGGGCGTTTGTCAAACCAAATGACATCACCAAGAATTCAGAATGTCCATACCGAGTTCTAATGCCGCCTTCTATGACATGCTCCTTTTTTACCTTCAGTTGATGATACCCACTTCTCAAAACTATTTTCGACAAATATCTAGCACCCTTCAATTGATCAAACAAGTCATCTATTCTCGACAATGGATATTTATTCTTAATAGTGACTTTGTTTAACTCCCTATAATCAATGCAAATACGCATTGATCCATCCTTCTTCTTTATGAATAACACCGGTGCTCCCCACGGTGACACACTCGGCTGAATGTATTTCTTGTCCAACAGCTCCTGTAGTTATACCATCAGTTCTTTCATCTCCACCGGAGCCATTCTGTACGGAGCCTTCGATATCGGAGCGGTTCCTGGCGCTAAGTCGATCACGAACTCAATCTCTCTTTCAGGCAGAAGTCCTGGCAAGTCCTCCGGAAATGCGTCCACAAACTCCCTAACTACTGGTATTTCTTCCAGTTTTGCACCCTTTTTTCTGAGTATCGACTATGTAAGCTAAATAACCCACACAGCCTTGACTCAACAACTTCTTGGCCTGCATAATCATCAGACATCTCATTTGTCTAGGCGATTTGATACCATTGAAAACTACCTTTGACGGAGTCATAAGGTTTACACATTTCTTTTGGCAGTCAATTATTGCTCCACAATTGAACAACCAATCCATTCCCAAAATAACATCAAACTCTCCAAGCCTAATCGGAATTAAATCTACCATCAAGATATTTCCCTTAATGTTCACCCTACAGTTCTTGTATACGAACCTAACAGGAATTACTTCCTTATTCGTAATTTCTATGTTTAAAGAGAAATTCAACTCTTCACTAGGTATTTCTAACTTCTTAGCAAAATCATCCGATATAAACGAGCAAGTAGCACCCGAATCAAATAATACATACGCATTTATATCATTGATTGGGATAATACATGACACGACATCTTTTGATTACACCGCGTCCTGCGCCGTTATGTTGAAGGTTCTGGCTATGGGCTTATTTGTTGTTGTTGGTCCCGCAATAGCCAACGTACCTCCACTAGCATTTCCCTTGCTCCCATTTGTCTCACCAGATCTCTTCTTAGGACATTCACGAGCAAAGTGATCCTTGGATCCGCACGTGAAGCACACATTCTTCTTAGCTTGAGTGCAATTTGGGGCGATGTGACCCTCCTGGCCATAATTGAAGCATACTCGTTTCCCCAGCAAACACACTCCCTTATGAAACTTTTCGCATGTAGCACATGCTTCAAACTTCTTATTTTGCTGGTTTCTTTGCTGATTTCCAGCTCCTCCATTCCCATTACACTTCCTCTTCAGGTTGTTGCCATTACTACCGTTACCACCACTCTTATCTTCACCTTCACTTTTCTTCTTTCTCTGCTCTTGATTATGCTTTGTTACCGCCTCGCCTCCACTTTCAGCGAGAATCGCCATCTCCGTCACTGTTTCAAATGTCTTCAATTGGAACAAGGAGACCTCATCAGTACAACCAGGTTTCAAATCCCTCTTCGCAAACCTCTTCTCCTCAAGGCCGTCATGCATTGACTTTGATATGGCGCAAACCTTGCCAACTCATTGAATTTTACAGCATACTCCGACACCGACATTGTTCCCTGTTTCAACTCCAAAAACTGGACCTCTAGCTGACTCTTCAAACTCTCTGGGAAATAAGTATCGAAGAACAGCTCCTTAAACCTATCCCAGGTCATTACTCCTGGTCCTTCCCGAGTTTTATTGGTCTGCCACCAATAGCTAGCCTCCTTTTTCAACATAGACGTTGTAAAAGCAGTCTTCTGATTCTCCTCTACCCTAGCCACATCAAAAACCTTCTTGATTTCCATAATCCAAGTCTGCGCTTCAACTGGATTCATGGATCCACGGAATTCTGGTGGTCCAACCGAATTGAAGTCCTTAAACGTAGCACCTTGGTTCTGAGGTTGATTCTGCAGTTGATTTTGCAGTGCACCTGTCAGTAATGTCACCAACTGCTGAACGGAGTTAGTTTCAGCATTATCGTTGTTGGTTCCTTCTGTGGTTCTCTGACGGGGTGGTTGACATCTTGGAGGCATTTTCTGTTAAAAAAAAATACATTCATTAGATTATTACTCAACTCTTTTCAAGTAATTTCTACTTAACTTGTCCCCATCCCTTCATAACACATAACACTTTGGATAAAGAAAATAATATCTTTTATTCGTACTTAATTCTTTGAAAAACATCATATTCAATAGCATCACTGCTATTCACATTCGTTATCCCGAGATAAAGAATCTACAGGATTTTAAACATCAAAATATTCCTTTGTTTATAAA
This sequence comes from Panax ginseng, assembly GCA_020205605.1. Taxonomy (NCBI): domain Eukaryota; kingdom Viridiplantae; phylum Streptophyta; class Magnoliopsida; order Apiales; family Araliaceae; genus Panax; species Panax ginseng. The sequence continues at coordinate 58,298,095 of CM035131.1, read as the reverse complement.
CACATCAGAATATTTACATCATTAACTACCAAATAATTTTCACATAATTAAACTAATACTATCACTGTCTGTTAAGGCGCTGAATAGCCTTGCTACGTTCCTCTTCCATGATGCGAGCCATCGTTTTGCGATCCAGCATATATGATGGTAGATCCTCAAACTAGATTGGATACTTCCTAACTCGATCTTGGACAGCATCCATTGCATTTTGTAGTATAGAGTAAGTCTCCTCAAGTTTAGCCTTCTTCGCACGACGATCATCTTCTGCAAGATCAGCCCGACGTGACTCTCGTACCCATCCCTCCTCTGTTATGGCAAGCCTCTCTGAGCTCTCTTTCAGATCCTTCTTCAATTTTTCTATTTCTGCAGACTTATCCTCGGTTTGACCCTTCTCGTGGACCAGATCCCACTTCACATTTCCTAAACGTGTGTGAAGAGCCACAATCTCCCTATCCCTCTGATCAATAGTAATTTTCTGACTAACCGCCCGCTCAGTCAGATCCTGGACAGTATCCTGCAACTCTATGTTACGATTATAAAGTGCATCATACATCTCAGCATCAATGGAGTTCGGTGGGAACTCCTCTTCTTCCTCAGAATCCTCCTCTAGATCAGTCTCAGTCTCAGGCTCATGCTCCTGACCAACAACAGTGATCAATGGAGATGTCTCTCTCTGACCACTATTTCCTCGAGGACATGAATGTCTCGGGGCTCCTCCTCTATAGGTACTCGGGGTTCCTCCTCCCCAGCTCGACTAGTTCCTCCAACATCCGACATCCTGACAACAAAATTTTAAGTTTTAATTACTAATCATTACAACTCAATTTTCACGAGCACATAAGTTGTAAACACATAAGCACATAGGTGTTTTATTACTTCTTCCTTAAAACCCGATAAGAGTTTATCATCACTATCTTTTCGAAGGTTGCTTCCTAAGGCTTTTCCCCCACCTAGGTTCATAACCTAAGGCTTTGATACCAACTTGTGACACCCCCAAATTCAGGCACTTCATTCCCACAGGATCTGGTGTTCACTTAATCAAGCATTCATATCTAACTACCCAATCACAATAAAACTGGATAAATAAAACCTTTCCCATTAAAGGGTTACATAATAAAATCTCCCAGGTTATCTAACCTTTAAATACAATCATTCAAATATGGAAATTAAATAAACTTCATTAAAACCAAGTCTAAGATCATCATAATAAAAGTCTAAAGTAAAAATTACAAGTCTTCATCACTTGCACATTTTTCCCTTTCCTTTGCTAGTCGAAGGTTCATCTACCTTCTCCTCTTTAGCTGCAGTGAGTTTATAAATATGCAAGAGTGAGCAAAATAATTGTTCACTGGATATAATAGAGAATCAACAGGAGTATAACAATAATAACTGCCAATAATAGGTTCATCAAGATTGCACAGTACTCTAACAATGAAAATCAGATACTGGAATCCAAAATATGGAATATACATCACTAAGGGTCATAAGACCATGAACTACGTCCATAGTTGCAAGTAATCTTTCAACTCCAACTTTAACAGTCATAAGACTATAAGGACCTCGTACTTAGGGGGATAAACCCTTCGTACAATATATTGTGCAAAAACATTTTAACGCTACGCGTAAGTTAACCCCTAATCATAACAATAGGGTTGTTCATCTCAGTATTTAGAGTACAAGTCCGCACCAAAGGAAGTTTGGTTTGGATAAGATTTCAAGGTAATTTGGAATTCAACGAACATCAACTAAGGATTAGTTGAATAAAACCAACATTATACTATAGAATAATCGTTATTGAATCAATCATAGTAAACTAAAGTCATGCTTTAGGAATAATCTAAGAGCATACAATTTGAATAGCTACAACACCGTGCTTGAACAATACTAAGCCAATGTTAATTAGAATTGAATACTAAGCATGCATAGCAAGTTGATCGATAAAAATGTTCAACATTAGAATATATAAATTTTGCATGCTAAACAACAAGTTAAATACAAGAATAACTTGCTCAAGAATAACTTACATCATTATATCATAATCGAATTGAAAACAGTAGTTTGATTAACAAGATAATAGATTAGAAAACTTGCTCAATGTAAAAAAGAAAGTTAAGAAAACTTGCTCAAAGAAATTTTAAGCGCTTGCACAATTATAAAAGTAGAGTTAGAGAACTTGCCTTGCTCGTAGACTAAACCAAATCAATACGAATCACAATATCCTATAAACATATGTCATCATGACATAATTAGCTATTACCATTTTACAACCATAACTAAGTACGTTCATCATTTAAAAATTGGATTTTTAATCATATAATCAAGTTATAATATAAGTTACTCCTTAATAACATAATTATTCATAGTATAGAAATACTAGAATCAACATTTTACAGTCCTACTATCATCACATAACTTTTCTTAAAATTTCGTGTACAAAAAGTACAATTATCGGACTAATCATTAACTTTCATGACTGCAAGCCACAATTTACACTATGGAGTTGTTACTGCTGAGTGAGCATAGGCGGCGCTTAGCAATGGGAACAAAGGTATAAAGTTGAATAATAGCTAAACTAACATCTTCTTTGAGCCCTTGTGCATGCCTTGAAATCGTTAGCTTTGATCGACAACTTCGGCAATAAAGGTGAGGAAAAAGCCAATTTTGGCCTACAAGCTCGTTTCTAACAGACTAAATACCATATAATTCATACAAAAACTTTATGTAAACAAAATTCAAGAATTCCTAACATGTTTCTATCCATACAACAACATAAACAACAAATTTAGCACATTCAATTTCACTGTTTTTTGATAAAAACTCACTTTTTGATATTTTAATGAAAATCAACACTGTAAATTTTGTTTTTCAACCAAAACCATTAATTCAAAGTATCTTTATTAATAATTATACATACTCTATCGAAATAAATGGTCAATTTATCAACTAAACAACTAATTAACCCTCAATTTCTACTTTAAGCTAAACAATATATATTCACAAAAACTCTTTGTAAAAACATTTTCTTCACAAATTACATGCATATCATCAATTCATCGATTATAATCATATATATCCTATGAAAATAACCTTATAACACTAGTTTGTCACATGAACACACACAAAATTAACAATTATCTTATTACAAGAATTTTACAGAGAAATAGGAGAAAGCTAAAACTTTTAAAACTAAAAGAAATAGGAGAATACCTTGAAGAAGATGATATGGCTATTCCTTTCTATTCTCAAGCCTCTCCTTCTCCAATCTCTAGCCTTTCTTCCTCTCTTCACTTCTTCTTCTCTTCTTCTTCCTCTGAGTTTCCTTTCTTCTCTCTAACCTCTCTCCACGATTCTTACGTCTTAACAAATAACGTATATAGATATAATATATATTAATTATATAATATAAATACAAACATAACTGATATCATTTATTTGAGTTTTGAAATCAAAAGCCATAAGGCTTGTTTGGTTACTAACTAAAAAAAATAACCCATTAACCCTACACCTTGTTTGGTAAAACTCAAATAGATTAAAGACTTAAAAGGCCTTAGGCCTTGTTTGGCAAAAACTGAATTAAAACTCCTTTAAGTTATTTTAATAACTCCTTTTTAAAAGGTTATTTACCACACATTAACTTAATTAAATTAATTCTAAAAACAATTTATTACATCACTTTAACACATAACTCAATACCACAAAATTATAATTTTTAATATAATTATAACTTTATTTAATCAAATAACACATCCTTTTAATTTAAAATTTCAAATAAAAGAATAATAACTCAATTAATCAAACTCTCTAACTTAATAATTAAATTAAATTAGCATAAAATAATTAATTTCCTTAATTATTTACTTAACAAATAGTTAACCAAATTGAATCAAATTTGAACAATTATTCAATTAACAATAACCACATCCATTAAATACTTAAATAATTCAATAAATATTTAATATAATAATTAAAAATTCTGGAATGTTACATCATTCCCTCCTTACAAGGATTCTGTCCCCAGAATCACAATTCAAATAATTCATTCGTCACATTCTCCCCTACTTACAAAGATTCTATCCCTAGAATCGAAGTCATAGATTAAACAAATAACTCAGGGTAATTTTTCATCATTTCAGCTTCGAGTTCCCACGTGGCCTCTTCGACATTGTGGTTCCTCTAAATTACCTTCACAGAAGGTATCACTTTATTTCTGAGCACTTGTTCTTTCCTGTCGACTATCTGGATGGGAACCTCTTCATAGGACAAGTCTTTCTCAAAATGAAATGGTTCGTACTCGATCACGTGCTTGTAATCAGACTTATATGGTCGTAACACCGAAACATGAAAAACATTGTGAATGTTTTGCAGTTCTGGAGGTAGAGCTACCTCGTAAGCCACCTCTCCAACTCTTCGCAACACTTTGAAGGGTCCAATAAACCTCGGGCTTAATTTCCCCTTTTTACCAAACCAAATTTTTCCCTTCCAAGGATAAACTTTTAGAAATACGTAATTTCCTACTTCAAATGCACGATCTTGTATGTGTTGATCAGCATATTTCTTTTGTCTGTCTTGAGCAGCTATCAATCTTGTTTGGATGAGTTTGACAACCTCAGCAGTTGTTGTACCAGCCCGGTCCTAACAGCTTGACGCTCACCGACTTCATCCCAAAGACAAAGGAGTTCTGCACTTTCTGCCATATAATGCTTCGTAAGGCGGCATGCCGATGCTAGCGTGATAACTGTTATTATAGGCAAATTCCACCAATGGAAATTGTTCATCCCAGCTCCCTTTGAAATCCATGACGCATACTCTCAACATATCTTCTAATGTCTGGATCGTTCGTTCGCTTTGGCCATCTGTTTGCGGATGATATGCCGTACTCATTCGCAACTGTGTTCCTATACATTCCTGTAGTCTCTTCCAGAAGTTTGATGTGAACCTCGGATACCTATCTGACACAATTGATACTGGAACTCCATGTCTTGCAACGATCTCTTTAACATATAACCTTGCCAGCTGATCAAGATTGAATCTAATCTTTATTGGCAAAAAGTGTGCAGATTTTGCCAATCTGTCCATTATCACCCAAATCGCATCGTATCCTTTCTGAGTCGTTGGGAGACCTACCACAAAATCCATTGTGATATCTTCCCATTTACATTCCGGTATCTCCAACGGTTGAAGTAATCCGCTTGGTTGTTGATGCTCGGCCTTGACTCTATGATATGTCAAGCACCTTGCAACGCATTCTGCAACGTCTCTTTTCATATTTGACCACCAAAAATGTTGCCGCAAATCTTGATACATCTTCGTACTTCCTAGATGAATTGAATATCTCGAGTTATGAGCTTCAAGAAGATATCCTCTTTAATATCCGCATACCGGAACCCAGATTCGCTCCTCGAATCTCAAATTCCATCAATGATCAACCTTGTATTTCACTTCTTTCCCTCGACCACACTTTCTCTTATTTTTCTGCATTCCTCATCCTGCAGTTGAGCGTTCTTCACTTTGTCCACCAAAGTTTGACTGGCTTCCATCTGGTACAATTTCTTATTGGATTCATTTGGAAATTTGATTTCCAACTCTAACCTTAACATTGTTGTAATAAGATCCTCCTTATCAGTTAACAACATCAACTTCTCTTTGCCTTTTCTACTCAAGGCATCTGCAACTACATTTGCTTTGCCTAGATGATAAAAGATCTCACAATCGTAATCCTTTATCAATTCCATCCATCTCCTTTGACGCATGTTCAGGTCTTTCTGAGTGAAAATGTACTTCAGACTCTTATGGTATATGTAGATCTCACATTTCTATCCACAGATATAGTGTCTCCATATCTTCAGAGCAAACACAACCGCTGCCAACTCTAAATCATGAGTCAGATACCCTTTTTTGTAGTCTTTCAATTGCCTTGATGCATACGCGATGACTTTGTCGTTTTGCATAAGGACACACCCTAATCCCTTGTGTGAAGCATCACTGTACACCACAAAATTTCCTATATTATCTGGTAATGACAACACAGATGCCATACTTAACTTCTTTTTCAATTCCTGAAAACAAATTTTACAGATTTCCCCGTCAAATTTGTCAATGGAGTGGTAATTTTGGAGAAATCCTGGATAAATCGCCTGCCAATCCCAAGAATCTTCTTACTTCTGACGGAGTTCTTGGTTATTCCCAATTTATCACAGCTTCGACCTTTGATGGATCCACTGAGATTCCATCCTTGTCAATTACGTGCCCAAGAAATTGTACACGTTCCAACCAAAATTCACATTTAGAGAATTTCGCATACAACTTTTCTTTTCTTAGCGTCTCCAGCGTTAGACGTAAGTGTTCCACATGTTCATCTTGAGTTTTAGAGTACACCAGAATATCGTCGATAAACACCACCACAAACTTGTCCAAAAATGGTTTAAACACCCTGTTCATTAAATCCATGAATGCTGCAGGGGCGTTTGTCAAACCAAATGACATCACCAAGAATTCGTAATATCCATACCGAGTTCGGAATGCCGTCTTCGGTACATCCTCCTTTTTTACCTTCAGTTGATGATACCCACTTCTCAAAACTATTTTCGGGAAATATCTAGCACCCTTCAATTGATCAAACAAGTCATCTATTCTCGGCAATGGATATTTATTCTTAATAGTGACTTTGTTTAACTCCCTATAATCAATGCAAAGATGCATTGATCCATCCTTCTTCTTTACGAATAACACCGATGCTCCCCACGGTGACACACTCGGCTGAATGTATTTCTTGTCCAACAGCTCCTGTAGTTATACCATCAGCTTTCATCTCTACCGGAGCCATTCTGTACGGAGCCTTTGATATCAGAGCGGTTCCTGGCACTAAGTCGATTATGAACTCAATCTTTCTTTCAGGCGGAAGTCCTGGCAAGTCCTCCGGAAATGCGTCCACAAACTCCCTAACTACTGGTATTTCTTCCAGTTTTGCACCCTTCTTCTGAGTATCGACTATGTAAGCTAAATAACCCACACAGCCTTGACTCAACAACTTCTTGGCCTGCATAATCGTCAGACATCTCATTTGTCTATACGATTTGATACCATTGAAAACTACCTTTGACTGAGTCATAAGGTTTACACATTTCTTTTGGCAGTCAATTATTGCTCCACAATTGAATAACCAATCCATTCCCAAAATAACATCAAACTCTCTAAGCATAATCGGAATTAAATCTACCATCAAGATATTTCCCATAATGTTCACCCTACAGTTCTTGTATACGAACCTAACAGGAATTACTTCCTTATTCGCGATTTCTATGTTTAAAGGGAAATTCAACTCTTCACTAGGTATTTCTAACTTCTTAACAAAATCATCCGATATAAACGAGCAAGTAGCACCCGAATCAAATAATACATACGCATTTATATCATTGATTGGGATAATACATGACACGACATCTTTTGATTACACCGCGTCCTACACCGTCATGTTGAAGGTTCTGGCCGTGGGTTTATTTGTTGTTGTTGGTCCCGCAATAGCCAACGTACCTCCACTAGCATTTCCCTTGCTCCCATTTTTCTCACCAGATCTCTTCTTAAGGTATTCACGAGCAAAGTGATCCTTGGATCCGCACGTGAAGCACACATTATTCTTAGCTTGAGTGCAATTTGGGGCGATGTGACCCTCCTGGCCATAATTGAAGCATACTCGTTTCCCCAGCAAACACAATGCCTTATAAAACTTTCCGCACGTAGCACATGCTTTAAACTTCTTATTTTGCTGGTTTCTTTGCTGATTTCCAGCTCCTCCATTCCCATTAAACTTCCTCTTCAGGTTGTTGCCATTACTACCGTTACCACCACTCTTAGCTTCACCTTCACTTTTCTTCTTTCTCTGCTCTTGATTATGCTTTGTTACCGCCTCGCCTCCACTTTCAGCGAGAATCGCCATCTCCGTCACTGTTTTAAATGTCTTCAATTGAAACAGGAGACCTCATAGACAACCAGGGTTTCAGCCCCTCGCCAAACCTCTTCTCCTTGCGGCCAAATGCTATCTTGACTGACGATATGGCGCAAACCTCGCCAACTCGTTGAATTTTATAGCATACTCCGACACCGACATTGTTCCCTGTTTCAACTCCAAAAACTGGACCTCTAGCTGACTCTTCAAACTCTCTGGGAAATAAGTATCGAAGAACAGCTCCTTAAACCTATCCCAGGTCATTACTCCTGGTCCTTCCCGAGTTTTATTGGTCTGCCACCAATAGCTAGCCTCCTCTTTCAACATAGACGTTGTAAAAGCAGTCTTCTGAGTCTCCTCTACCCTAGCCACATCAAAAACCTTCTCGATTTCCATAATCCAAGTCTGCGCTTCAACTGGATTCATGGATCCACGGAATTCTTGTGGTCCAACCGCCTTGAAGTCCTTAAACATAGCACCTTGGTTCTGAGGTTGATTCTGCGGATGATTTTGCAGTGCACCTGTCAGTAACGTCACAAACTGCTGAACGGAGTTAGTTTCAGCATTATCGTTGTTTGTTCCTTCTGTGGTTCTCTAACGGGGTGGTTGACGTCTTGGAGGCATTTTCTGTTAAAAAAAATACATTCATTAGATTATTACTCAAATCTTTTCAAGTAATTTCTACTTAACTTGTCCCCATCCCTTCATAACACATAAAAATTTGGATAAAGAAAATAATATCTTTTATTCATACTTAATTCTTTGAAAAACATCATATTCAATAGCATCACTGCAATTCACATTCACTATCCCGAGATAATGAATCTACAGGATTTAAAACAACAAAATATTCCTTTGTTTATAAACACATCAGAATATTTACATCATTAACTACCAAATAATTTTCACATAATTAAACTAATATTATCACGTCTGTTAAGGCGCTGAATAGCCTTGCTACGTCCTCTTCCATGATGTGAGCCATCGTTCTGCGATCCAGCATATATGATGGTAGATCCTCAAACTAGATTGGATACTTCCTAACACGATCTTGGACCTCATCCATTGCATTTTGTAGTGTAGAGTACGTCTCCTCAAGTTTAGCCTTCTTCGCACGGCGATCATCTTCAAGAAGATCAGGCCCGATGTGACTCTCGTACCCATCCTCCTCCTCGCTATGGCAAGCCTCTCCGAGCTCTCTTTCGATCCTTCTTCAATTTTTCTATTTCGCAGACTTATCCTCGGTTTGAACCTTCTCGTGGACCAGATCCCACTTCACATTTCCTAAACGTGTGTGAAGAGCCACAATCTCCCTATCCCTCTACTCAATAGTAATTTTCCTCGACTAACTAACTTCGCCAACAGATCCCTGACAAGATCCTGCAACTCTATGTTATGATCATAAAGTGCATCATACATCTCAAGATCAATGGAGTTCTATAGGAACTCCTCTTCTTCCTCGTGATCCTCCTCTAGATCGGTCTCCCGGTCTCGTGCTCATTCTCCTCGACCAACAACAAGGATCAATGGAGATGTCTCTCCTCAGCATCACTGCTGTTCCCTGACGACATGAATGTCTCGGGGCTCCTCCTCTATAGGTACTTGGGGTTCCTCCTCCCCAGCTCGACTAGTTCCTCCAACATCCGACATCCTGACAACAAAATTTTAAGTTTTAATTACTAATCATTACTACTCGACTCTCACGAGCACATAAGTTGTAAACACATAAGCACATAGGTGTTTTATTACTTCTTCCTTAAAACCCGATAAGAGTTTATCATCACTATCTTTTCGAAGGTTACTTCCTAAGGCTTTTCCCCCACCTAGGTTCACAACCTAAGGCTTTTATACCAACTTGTGACACCCCCAAATCCAGGTACTTCATTCCCACATGATCTGTTCACTTAATCAAGCATTCATATCAAACTACCCAATCACAATAAAACTGGATAAATAAAACCTTTCCCATTAAAGGGTTACATAATAAAATCTCCCAGGTTATCTAACCTTTAAATACAATCATTCAAATGCGGAAATTAAATAAACTTCATTAAAACCAAGTCTAAGATCATCATAATAAAAGTCTAAAGTAAAAATTGCAAGTCTTCATCACTTGCACATTTTTCCCTTTCCTTTGCTAGTCGAAGGTTCATCTACCTTCTCCTCTTTAGCTGCAATGAGTTTATAAATATGCAAGAGTGAACAAAACAATTGCTCACTGGATATAATAGAGAATCAACAGGAGTATAACAATAATAACTGCCAATAATAGGTTCATCAAGATTGCACAGTACTCTAACAATGAAAATCAGATACTGGAATCCAAAATATGGAATATACATCACTGAGGGTCATAAGACCATGAACTACATCTACAGTTGCAAGTAATCTTTCAACTCCAACTTTAATAGTCATAAGACTATAAGGACCTCGTACTTAGGGGGATCAACCCTTCGTACAATGTATTGTGCACAAATATTTTAACGCTACGCGTAAGTTAACCCCTAATCATAATAATAGGGTTGTTCATCTCAGTATTTAGAGTACAAGTCCGCACCAAAGGAAGTTTTGTTTGGATAAGCTTTCAAGGTAATTTGGAATTCAACGAACATCAACTAAGGATTAGTTGAATAAAACCAACATTATACTATAGAATAATCGTGATTGAATCAATCATATTAAACTAAAGTCATGCTTTAGGAATAATCTAAGAGCATACAATTTGAATAGCTACAACACCTTGCTCAATGTTAATTAGAATTTAATACTAAGCATGCATAACAAGTTGATCGATAAAAATGTTCAACATTAGAATATATAAATTTTGCATGCAAAACAACAAGTTAAATACAAGAATAACTTACTCAAGAATAACTTACATCATTATATCATAATCGAATTGAAAACAGTAGTTTGATTAACAAGATAATAGATTAGAAAACTTGCTCAATGTAAAAAAGAAAGTTTAGAAAACTTGCTCAAAGAAAATTTAAGCGCTTGCACAATTATAAAAGTTGAGTTAGAGAACTTGCCTTGCTCGTAGGCTAAACCAAATAAATACGAATCACAATATCCTATAAACATATGTCATCATGACATAGTTATCCATTACCATTTTACAACCATAACTAAGTACGTTCATCATTTAAAAATTGGATTTTTAATCACATAATTAAGTTATATTACAAGTTACTCCTTAATAACATAATTATTCATAGTATAGAAATACTAGAATCAACATTTTGCAGTCCTACTATCATCACATAACTTTTCTTAAAATTTCGTACAAAAGTACACTCGTCGGACTAATCATAATCTCATGTGCATTTCCACGATTTTTACATCATGGAGTCGTACACAATGAAGGAGTATGGCGTTGCGAGAGGAACAAGGTATAAAGCCACAGGCTACTTACCTTAAACTAACATCATTGGCTCTCATGTGCAAATAAATCATAGCTTCGAATTGACAACTTCTCGACAACAAAGGTAGAAAAAAGCCAATTTGGCCTACAAGCTCGTTTCTAACAAATTAAATAGCATATAATTCATACAAAAACTTTATATAAACAAAATTCAAAAATTCCTAACATGTTTCTATCCATACAACAACATAAACAACAAATTTAGCACATTCAATTTCACTATTTTTGATAAAAACTCACTTTTTGATATTTCAATGAAAATCAACACTGTAAATTTTGTTTTTCAACCAAAACCATTAATTCAAAGTATCTTTATCAATAATTATACATACTCTATCGAAATAAATGGTCAATTTATCAACTAAACAACTAATTAACCCTCAATTTCTACTTTAAGCTAAACAATATATATTCACAAAACTCTCTCAGAAAAACATTTTCTTCACAAATTACATACATATCATCAATTCATTGATTATAATCATATATATCCTATGAAAATAACCTTATAACACTAGTTTATCACATGAACACACATAAAATCAACAATTATCTTATCACAAGAATTTTACAGAGAAATAGGAGAAAGCTAAAACTTTTAAAACTAAAAGAAATAGGAGAATACCTTGAAGAAGATGATATGGCTATTCCTTTCAATTCTCAAGCCTCTCCTTCTCCAATCTCTAGTCTTTCTTCCTCTCTTCTCTTCTTCTTCTCTTCTTCTTCCTCTAAGTTTTCTTTCTTCTCTCTAACCTCTCTCCTCTATTCTTACATCTTAACAAATAATGTATATAGATATAATATATATTAATTATATAATATAAATATAAACATAACTGATATCATTTATTTGAGTTTTGAAATCAAAAGCCATAAGGCTTGTTTGGTTACTAACTAAAAAAAATAACCCATTAACCCTACACCTTGTTTGGTAATACTAAAATAGATGAAAGACTTAATAGGCCTTAGGCCTTGTTTGGCAAAAACTGAATTAAAACTCCTTTAAGTTATTTTAATAACTCCTTTATAAAAGGTTATTTACCACACATTAACTTAATTAAATTAATTCTAAAAACAATTTATTACATCACTTTAACACATAACTCAATACCACAAAATTATAATTTTCTATATAATTATAACATTATTAAATCAAATAACATATCCTTTTAATTTATAATTTCAAATAAAAGAATAATAACTCAATTAATCAAACTCTAACTTAATAATTAAATTAAATTAGCATAAAATAATTAATTTCCTTAATTATTTACTTAACAAATAGTTAACCAAATTGAATCAAATTTGAATAATTATTCAATTAACAATAACCACATCCATTAAATACTTAAATAATTCAATAAATATTTAATATAATAATTAAAAATTCTGGAATGTTACACTCCAAATGGAAGAACATTCCATTCATAGTGACCAAAAGGAACTGTAAAAGCAGTTTTATAAGTATCCTGTTCTCTGATTTGAATTTACCAAAATCCTAATTTCATGTCAAATTTAGAGAAAATAGTGGCATCATGAAGTCTGTCAAGAAGGTCCTTCTTATTCGGAATTGGATATCTAATCCATTTAAGGGCTTCATTAAGTGGTTTATAATTGATGACAAGTCGGGGAGTACCTCGCTCAATTTCTGAATTTTTATTAACATAAAAGGCAGTATAACTTCAGGGAGAAGTACTAGGTTTTATTAATTTTTTCTGTTGAAGAGATTCAATTTTAGTTTTGCAAAGGAGTGAATATTCCTTCTTCATCTGACTGGGTCTAGACTTAGTAGGAATATTTTTCTCATTAAAATTAGGGATATAAGGAAGAGAAATAATATGTTTCTTCCTATTCCAGAAGGCATTCGGGACATCACTGCAGATTTCAGTTTGAAGAGTTTTGTGGATTAATTTAATCTTTCCTGCAAAGAAGGTTGTAAAATTCTTTGTTCTGTAGTAAGAAATTTTATTTCTTTTTGAATAAAATTGATTTGTTTTTCTTTAGAATAAATCATATTTTTAACTTGATTCAATTCTTTAGTATAAGGTTCTGTAATAAATTCAAAAACAATATGTCTGTTATTAAGAGTAATATGAATACCCAAAGTATCAATTTTTGAGATAGGCATTAAAAGACACAGGAAAGGGGTGTCTAAGATGATACTTTGATTCATATTTCTGATAAGAACAAAAGAAGTAGGTAAACATAAACCTTGATTACAGATTAAGGCTTTAGGGATTTTATACTTAATATTCATGGTATTTCCACTAGCACTAGTCAAAGATTGAGTGGTTTTCTAAAAGTATTTGGTAGGAATTAATCCTTCTTATATACAGTTCATGTCAGCACCACTATCTACTAGGGCGATGGCATCTTTTATAATAAAATCTGGCTTGATTACAAAGGTAATTCTAATATACCATTTCTGGAAAACTACTTGATTCATTATCATCAAATACTGTTCATAAGTTTCTGGTTTAAGAATTTGTTGTTGAATGTAATCATCAAGGGACATTTCATTAAGTTTCTGTTTTAATTTAGATTTGCAGTTATTAGCAAAGTGTCCTGTTTTACCACATTTATAACATTGAATTTTAGATTTATCGTTTTTACTACTGCTCTTTCTTTTCTTAGAAGATTTTTCAGGGGTTTTGTTTTTAGAGGATTTCTTAGAAGAACGTCTTCGGTAAGATCTAGAAGGTTTAGAATTTTGCTGCTTCTTAGCCTTTTGGGGGTACTGTAATTTTGTATCATAAGAGAATTGATCGCAAAATTCTCTTATCTCATGTCTTTTAGTAAGATTCTGCTTTTTCATTAATTGTTGAAGCTTCATATCATTGCATAGTGATAATCCGTCTTCAATAATTACTGAAATAAGATGGCCATAAGAATACTAGTCATAAAGAATGGTCATACAGTCATGCTTATCTCTTAACTTTTTACGGACTTTTTCAGCAAAGAAGGTAGGAAGTCCATCAATAAATTTGGCTTTCCAGTGTTCACTATTGGCATCTGATCTTTTGCATGACTTTCATTGAAAAGGCATCCTTATACCATCTAAAATGGGTTAAGGATGGGCAACGAAGATTCTGTAAGAGTTCTCGACTCCTATCAGTATTCATGTGTCCTGGTCCAACAAAATGATGAATGATAGCATGAACTAAGGTGTAGCAAGCATCTTCTCTTTTTGTTTTAGTTTTAGGAATGGGGTCGGTAACATTCTTATAGGATTGAAGAACTTCAGTTCTTTGGTTGTCAAAAAGCACATTATCCCACCATCCTTTAAGAATGCCGGTAAAATCATTAACTAAGAAACGACAGATCTGATGGTCTGTATTGTCATTCTGTTTGCAGACTGTTACATACATCAGGATATGATGGATGGTCTCATAAATTTGATATTCTGTCTTACAATCGATATTCCATTCATAAATGGTTTTACCATGGTAAGATTTTTGAGAATGAAGAAAGTCTTCTTCATATAGAATATCCTGGGGAGTAGGTCTAGGGTAATAGTACCTACTAGGTCCAGATAAAGCCATCCTATTTTTAGGCTTTTAGCTGTAAGTGGTTTTATTAATATTTTGCATTTCCTGAAAATTATTTTGGATTTCAAAAATATGAATAGGGGATATAGTATCGGAATCATCTCCATCATTTTCAGTATTATTATTACTAGTGTAAGAGGAAGGTTGCCCATACATCATATTAATCTGAGATGAGGATGCGGTTGTGAGATTTAAATCTTTCATTTTATTTAAAAGATTATCAATGAATTCATTATCAGCTTTAGAAGATTTCATTTTGAAATTATTAACTTCTAAAGGTGGTTTAATGGTTACAGGTTGAAGATCGATTTTTTGAGGAACAACTTAACAATTATCATTAATATGATTTATTTGTTCTTCTATCCTAGTTAACTGTTTTCCTATAGTTTGAAGGAATAAATTAGTATAATTATTCTGTTTAGATAAGGGCAAAATGTCTTTTATTCTTACATCTTCTTGTTGATGGGATATATCAGATATATCAACATACGGGTTAATGACTAAGGGTTTTAAATTTTCATTTCCTGAGCTAAGTTAAAGAGACTTTGGAGGGGGATGAATAGATTG
The DNA here is from genome assembly GCA_020205605.1 of Panax ginseng. Classification (NCBI taxonomy): domain Eukaryota; kingdom Viridiplantae; phylum Streptophyta; class Magnoliopsida; order Apiales; family Araliaceae; genus Panax; species Panax ginseng. Next base: position 58,282,614 of record CM035131.1, on the reverse strand, counting down.
AATAATGTTACCACTTGTGGTAATCCAATCCTTTTGAATTCCAGTTAACACATTCAGTATAAAATTCTGATTTTAAAACAAAATCATAATACCATTTAGCTAATGATAAAATACACTGGTTATTATTCAGATGAGCATAATAATTAGCTTTAATTTCTGCTAACTTATTATTATCATGATTTTTAAAATACCAATTTCTAAAATTCTGGTATTTATCCTGCATGAACTCCTAATTTAAACATTGACGAATTTTACTATGAGGAGAAAAATCCATTTAACACTCAAAATTCTTATCACTGGCAGTTGGACTATACGGTGTTCTGTTTTGAGGAGTATTTGTTTCATAAATACCATGAGGTATTTGGTTTTCAGAAACATGTATTCCTTTTATTAAGTCTTCATTTTTAACAGACTCATTACTGGGATTTTTAGACTCTTGATAAACAGATTCTAAAGGATCAGACACAGATTGTCTAGATGATTCAGGAAAATCAATATTATAAGAGATATTATTAATAGATCAACTTCGGGTAAAAGGTCTTTGAAATTTTAAATAAACATTTTCATTACTGGTTTGGACAACATCTTCAATATTTTGTCTAATAATAGGTCTGGTAGGAACGGCGTTAGTAATTTGCCATTGCTTTGGGAAAGTAATTTCTTCCCAAGGGATCATTCTGGGAATAGCCACTTAACTACTAAAGAGATTAGTGTCTATAAGAACAGTATGTCCTTGTTGGCTTTGCTTTCGGATATAAGGGTTCAAAGTAGTTAAAACTTTAAGATGAATACGGAATAATATGGCAAAAGGAGGGGATCCAGGTAGATACTCATAACCATGAGATATAATTCTCATTTCTAAAACTTTTGACAAATTATTATCAGTTAAGGAAACACTTAAATTCGGGTAGATATTGAAATATACTGGTCCATGAGCAAGGCTAGTTTCGATTGCTCCCATAAGAGATGCTTTCCAGTTAAGACACCTACTATCTCTAAGTGTGCATTGAATACTGGTGTTTTGGCCAAGTAAAGCCAAAGGTTTGAAAGCTACTTGGACAAGTCCTATATGAACATATTTATATTTTTTCAAAAAAGGGTATAAATCTTCAACATGCAATAAATATAAAATTTCATCATTATTTTGTAAATGAACAGCATGTTCAAAGGTTTTAATAATTCGTTTACTGATAAAATCAAAGGTTCCAATTTTATAAATTGTTTCTGGTTTGATTTTAGGAATAGTCCATTTATCTAAGGCTTCCTTTACATCCTGATAGGCTATAAGTTCAGTTGCTTCCAAGGTAGAAGCTGAGGCATTAGCTACTGTTGAAGAGAGGTTGAAAAATTAATCATTTTTAAAGGTGATCATATATGCGTAATTTATTTGTAATATATTCATTAATATGTCAATAAACTAAATATGGCTCTAATACCAACTAAGGCAGGATCGAAGATAGGGTTGATAAAGCACGTCTATCAACGAATTACAGGGAATATAAGCCACCACGCCACAACACGGCTAAAGGCAAAGTTCTTAAACGCGACTTGGGTGATGTTCCACTTAATCAAGCATTAACTCTAATCTGTCTTAATTAATAAAATGGCATGAATTTTTTGAAGGCATATTAAATATATATTAACAAATAAATTATCACATATATGATCTCATAAGATTACTGTTGATTTGGGGGTCTACCCAAAACTATAAGCCGACAGGTTTCTTCCTGAATAGCGTTTTTAGTTAAAACAATATATTGTTCTAATTTATAAAACTGTTCTAAAAAGTAAGAACGATTATGATTGTCTGTTGCAGTTTGATATGCAGTTCTATAACGATGACTGTTTTCGGTATGATAATCTAACAGCTCAAGCACGGAAACATAATAATTAACAGAAGCAATAATAAAAACTTACAAAAGAGCTTTATAGATCTTCAAACTTCAAACTTTTTAATATTTATCCTTGATTTCGTTTGATTAATGCTTATATCATTGTCATCATCCTCGTGTTTATATTGTGATGAAAGTCATCTTTGGCTATCGTGCATAGATTGTAAGACCCCGAATTTTATGAAATGAAAGTATTCAATTTTCTAATAATTATTATTCTATTTAGTAAATGGTTAAATTGATAAAAGGTTAAAGTTAAGGGTGATATTTGAAAATTTTGCAAAGTAAGCAAGTTGATATAAAATATTCGTTGTGTCGGAGAATATTTGATTGGTCGGGGAATATTCGTTTTAACAGAGAATATTCGTACGACGGTAAAATCATTAGTGGACCCCACAACGGAAGTATTATCGTAGTTAGAAAAATATCTTTTTATAAAAATTACGACGAAAGTTTTACCATTAAAACTGTTGAACTACCCGGTAGTAAAAGTACAGTAATACGCATGGTTGCATAGTAGCACACAGTATTGATTATTGATACTTACGTGAGAAGTCACTCAGTTTACTCAATTATAGCTACCGTAATTGTTGCATAGTATCTCACGTTATTTGATTCAATTATTATCACAATATCATCTACATAATATTTTATATTATTAAGCCAATAATTGAGACAATACATTTATTCATATTATTATTTACATTATTGACAATGTCTAGAAAGTTCTATCGAGGAGAGGTTTGGTCACCTAATTGCGCGCCAATAGGGAGAAATCCTTATCGGAAAGCCCCCTCTTTCCTGGGAATGATCTGTTTGTTAAATATTGTGAGTTATAATATTAATGATGAATAATTGTTGAAGTATTAAGAATATGTTTACTCAAGATAAGTGAATTACAAAAGTTAAAGGAGAATAATGTAAACTTGGAAAACTTTAGGGGTACTAAATCGTAATAAGTTAAATCAATTTGGACCATTGGTGGTGGTTTTAATAGTAAATCAATCTGGACCGTCGATGGTGGTTTTAATAGTAAATCAATCTGGACCGTCGATGGTGGTTTTAAAAGTAATCAATCTGGACCGTCGATGGTGGTTTTAAAAGTAATCAATCTGGACCGTCGGTGGTGGTTTTAAAAGTAAATCAATTTGAATTGTCGGTTGTGGTTTTAATAATAATCAATATGGACCGTCCATTCTAATAGTAAATCAAGCTAGACCGTTCATGAATTAGTTACTATTTAGTCCATTCTCCTATAAATAGAAGCTTAATTCTTCATTCATTCTCACCAATTCACTGAGATTCACAAGAGAATCTATAGAGAGAGAAACTATAGAGAGGAAGAAGAAGAAGAGTATTCTGCTACTTCACTATTCCAGTATCCGGTCTTCTACTAAGGTAAGGGACGTTATTTCTTTTATATTCGTAAGGGATATTATCTGTTATATTCGTAAGGGGTATTATTTCTTTCGAATTCATAAGAAATACTATTTTTCATATTCATCCTTTAGTATGTCGAAATAACCTGTCTACGCGGATTACGTACCGTATGATAGGTGAAAATCCATTTGCATTTTTCGTATGTTATTTTAATATTAACGATGGACTTTTAATTTGGAGGAGATAGTAGACATTATGTTCTACTTGACTCTTCAAATGGATTGTTGATTCCGTTGCAATTATGGTTGAAAACTTTTATTATCTACCATATGTTCTAAATCTCTGATATATTCTGATGAATGCTATTGATAAATTAATTATCTTAGCCATGATATTCTTTACTGGGCTATTTGTGCTCACCCTTTTACTTCCATTGTTCTCTTTAGGAAATGAGAACGTAGCCGAAACTAGTCGGGGAACGGTGTGTTGTTCCGAGATGGTATTATAGTAGTCCTCACTATTTTATAAAATAGTGTGCCAATAAATGTAATGAGGACTCCATTTGAGTTTGGATATTGTCTAGAAGACAATACTCATATAAAAACTCTCAGCTCATGTTGTATAATTAAGTTTGTATTTGATTTTTATAGTGTGATATCTGGCGACTTGGAATGGGTCCAAATGGGTGATGTATACCTATTTTGGTGGCGTCACAGTTGGTATCAAAGCTTAGGGATATCGTTGCTGGCGGAGATATGAGTCTAGAACTAGGAGGGGAGACACGAGTAATATACTTCGCTAGTGTGTGACTTACCTAATCTGAAATTTTTACTTGATAAGTTGATAAACTGTGATATGTCAATTAACCTTTATTTTGAAGATGTATTCTAGAATGTTATCTGAAATATAGGAGATGAGCAATGGGAAAATCATGATACAGAGGAAATAACCGGGAATGTACAATCCAAAAAGAAAGCAAGGTATTCTCATCTCTTCGAACTACCAGGTACGTAAATTTCGAGGGTGAAATTTCATAAGGAGTTGTAAGACCCCGACTTTATGAAATGAAAGTATTCAATTTTCTAATAATTATTATTCTATTTAGTAAATGGTTAAATTGATAAAAGGTTAAAGTTAAGGGTGATATTTGAAAATTTTGCAAAGTAAGCAAGTTGATATAAAATATTCGTTGTGTCGGGGAATATTCGATTGGTCGGGGAATATTCATTTTAATAGGGAATATTCGTACGACGAAACAATCATTGGTGGACCCCACAACGGAAGTATTGTCGTAGTTAGAAAAATATCTTTTTATAAAAATAACGACGAAAGTTTTACCGTTAAAACTGTTGAACTACCCGATAATAAAAGTACAGTAATACGCATGGTTGATAGTAGCACACAGTATTGATTATTGATGCTTTCGTGAGCAGTCACTCAGTTTACTCAATTATTGCTACAGTAATTATTGCATAGTATCTCACGTTATTTGATTCAATTATTGTCACAGTATCATCTGCATAATATTTTATATTATTAAGTCAATAATTGAGACAATACATTTATTCATATTATTATTTACATTATTGATAATGTCTAGAAAGTTCTGTCGAGGAGAGGTTTGGTCACCTAATTGCGCGCCAATAGGGAGAAATCCTTATTGGAAAGCCCCCTCTTTCCTGGGAATGATCTGGTTGTTAAATATTATGAGTTATAATATTAATGATGAATAATTGTTGAAGTATTAAGAATATGTTTACTGAAGATAAGTGAATTACAAATGTTAGAGGTGAATAATGTAAACTTGGAACACTTTAGGGGTACTAAAGCGTAATAAGTTAAATCAATTTGGACCATTGGTGGTAGTTTTAATAGTAAATCAATCTGGATCGTCGATGGTGATTTTAATATTAAATCAATCTGGACCATCGATGGTGGTTTTAATAGTAAATCAATCTGGACCATCGATGGTGGTTTTAAAAGTAATCAATCTAGACCGTTGATGGTGGTTTTAAAAGTAAATCAATCTGGACCGTCGGTGGTGGTTTTAAAAGTAAATCAATCTAGACCATCGGTTGTGGTTTTAATAGTAATCAATATGGACCGTCCGTTCTAATAAATCAATCTGGACCGTTCATGAATTAATTATTATTTAGTCCATTCTCCTATAAATAGAAGCTTAATTCTTCTTTCATTCTCACCAATTCATTGAGATTCACAAGAGAAGGTATAGAGAGAAACTATAGAGAAGAAGAAGAAGAGTATTTTGCTACTTTACTATTGCAGTATCCAGTTTTCTACTAAGTTAAGGGACCTTATTTCTTTTATATTCGTAAGGGATATTATCTGTTATATTCGTAAGGGGTATTATTTCTTTTGTATTCATAAGGAATACTATTTTTCGTATTCATCCTTTAGTATGTCGGAATAACTCTGTTTCTCACGCGATTACGTCATCAGAGTATAACAGTGAAAATTCATTTGTAGTTTTTTAGTATGTTAGTTCTTTTCATATTCTTAAATCTAAACTTACTATGGTAAGTATTACTTCTATAATCCTTGAAATTAGTGGAATATCTGTGAGTTTTGCGCTTCATCCAGTATCATTTCATTGGAATATTGATATGAACTTTTTATTTAAATATCAATATTTTCACCCGAAATACTATTCACAAGTTACTATTCATGGGTTACTATTCACTATAATATTATTCACTCAGGTAGTCGGGGCACTTTTCATGCCAGGGTACTATTCACGAGTTACTATTTACGGGTTACTATTCATCCGATTTACTATTCACTCAAATATTGTTCACTCGGGTATTTGGGGCACTTTTCATGTCGGGGTACTATTCACAAGTTACTATTCATGGGTTACTATTCACCTAGTTACTATTCACTATAATATTATTCACTCGGGTATTCGGGGCACTTTTCATGCCAGGGTACTATTCACGAGTTACTATTCATGGGTTACTATTCACCTAATTTACTATTCACTCAAATATTATTCACTCGGGTATTTAGGGCACTTTTCATGTCGGGGTACTATTCACAAGTTACTATTCACCCGATTTACTATTCACTCAAATATTGTTCACTAGGGTATTTGGGGCACTTTTTATGTCGGGGTACTATTCACGGGGTACTATTCCTGAAGTAATTCACAGGGTACTATTCACCAAAAAATTTATTTCTTTTCTGTCCAAATTATTTTTGATACATGGATATTATTCTTGAATTTTACTCCACAAAGCAATATCATATTGACAATTTGGATATTTTTAAACTCTGGATAAATTTAAAGTCTTTAATATTTATCCTTGATCTCACTTGATTGAATCTATATATCATTGTCATCATTCTCATACTTATATTAAAACTCATCTTTGGCCCATTGTGCAAATATGGATTATTGATTATTTGTTTTACAGTTGTATATCTTTAGCTTACGTGCAAAGATGGACTGTTGATTATTGGCTTTACAGTTATATATCTTTGGCTTACGTGCAAAGACGAATTGTTGATTGATAGCTTTGGCCCGTAGTGCAAAGATGGACATGTGTATGACATGATCATGACCACTGGTGATACTAACGAATATCCTTGACCCATAATGCATGGATAATTCGATAATGTGATTGGCAAGATCATGACCATTAGTTAATAGTTGTATGTCTTTAGCCGTAGTGCATTGACAGATAATTGATTGGTATGATCATGATCATTGGTTTTATAGTTGAATATCTTTGGCCCGTAGTACAAAGATAGACAACTGATTGGTATGATCATTGTTATTACATTTGAACATCTTTGTCCTTTGGGGTAAGAATGTTGAGTAAACGTTCTATTAAGCCTTTGTGGCAAGGAAAAACTGTTGATTTACATGATTATAAATATGAATTGCGAGTTTAACTATAATCTTTAGTGGTTCAGGTGAACACAGGTGATGAAAGTTCTCTTTGTCTTGGGTACAACAAAGAACTGTTGATGAGTATTACATGAATAAAATATTAACGATGGTCTTTTAATTTGGAGGAGATAGTAGACAGTATGTTCTACTAGACTCTTCTAATGGATTGTTGACTCCGCTGCAATTATGGTTGAAAACTTTTATTATCTACTATATGTTCTAAATCTCTGATTTATTCTGATGAATGCTATTAATAAATTAATTATCTTAGCCATGATATTCTTTACTGGGCTATTTGTGCTCACCCTTTTACTTCCATTGTTCTCTTCAGGAAATGAGAACATAGCCAGAACTAGTTGGGGAACAGAGTGATGTCCCGAGATGATGTTATAGTAGTCCTCACTATTCTATAAAATAGTGTACCAATAAATGAAATGAGGACTCCATTTGAGTTTGGATATTGTCTAGAAGACAATATTCGTGTAAAAACTCTCAGCTCATGTTGTATAATTAAGTTTGTATTTGATTTTTATAGTGTGATATCTGGCGACTCAGAATGGGTCCAGATAGGTGATGCATACCTATTTTAGGGGCGTCACAGATGGTATAAGAGCTTAGGGATATGGTCGCTGGCGGAGATATGAGTCTAGAACTAGGAGGGGAGACACGAGTAATATACTTCGCTAGTGTGTGACTTACCTAAGCTGAAATTTTTACTTGATAAGTTGACAAACAGTGATATGTCAATTAACCTTTGTTTTGAAGATGTATTCTAGAATGTTATCTGAAATACAGGAGATGAGCAATGGGAAAATCATGATACAGAGGAAATAACCGGGAATGTATAATCCAAAAAGAAAGCAAGGTATTCTCATCTCTTGAACTACTGGGCATGCGTAAATTTTGAGGCAAAATTTCATAAGGAGGATGATTAGAAGACCCCAATTTTATGAAATGAAAGTATTCAATTATCTAATAATTATTATTCTATTTAGTAAATGGTTAAATTGATAAAATGTTAAAGTTAAGGGTGATATTTGAAAATTTTACAAAGTAAGCAAGTTGATATAAAATATTCGTTATGTCAGGAAATATTCGATTGGTCGGGGAATATTAGTTTTAACAGGGAATATTCATACGACGGTACAATCATTGGTGGACCCCACAACGGAAGTATTGTCGTAGTTAGAAAAATATCTTTTTATAAAAATAACGACGAAAGTTTAACCGTTAAAACTGTTGAACTACCCGGTAGTAAAAGTACAGTAATACGCGTGGTTACATAGTAGCACACAGTATTGATTATTGATGCTTACGTGAGAAGTCACTCAGTTTACTCAATTATTGCTACAGTAATTGTTGTATAGTATCTCACGTTATTTGATTCAATTATTGTCACAGTATCATCTGCATAATATTTTATATTATTAAGTCAATAATTGAGACAATACATTTATTCATATTATTATTTACATTATTGACAATGTCTAGAAAGTTCTGTCGAGGAGAGGTTTGGTCACCTAATTGCGTGCCAATATGGAGAAATCCTTATTGGAAATCCCCCTCTTTCTTGGGAATGATCTGGTTGTTAAATATTGTGAGTTATAATATTAATGATGAATAATTGTTGAAGTATTAAGAATATGTTTACTGAAGATAAGTGAATTACAAAAGTTAGAGGAGAATAATGTAAACTTGGAACACTTTAGGGGTACTAAAGCGTAATAAGTTAAATCAATCTGGACCATTGGTGGTGGTTTTAATAGTAAATCAATCTCGACCGTCGATGGTGATTTTAATATTAAATCAATCTGGACCATCGATGGTGGTTTTAATAGTAAATCAATCTGGACCGTTGATGGTGGTTTTAAAAGTAATCAATCTGGACCGTTGATGGTGGTTTTAAAAGTAAATCAATCTGGACCGTCGGAGGTGGTTTTAAAAGTAAATCAATCTGGACCGTCGGTTGTGGTTTTAATAGTAATCAATATGGACCGTCCGTTCTAATAGTAAATCAATCTGGTCCGTTCATGAATTAATTATTATTTAGTCCATTCTCCTATAAATAGAAGCTTAATTCTTTTTTCATTCTCACCAATTCACTAAGATTCATAAGAGAAGCTATAGAGAGAAACTATAGAGAAGAAGAAGAAGAGTATTCTGCTACTTTACTATTGCAGTATCCGGTCTTCTACTAAGGTAAAGGACCTTATTTCTTTTACATTCGTAAGGGATATTATATGTTATATTCGTAAGGGGTATTATTACTTTCGTATTCATAAGGAATACTATTTTTCGTATTCATCCTTTAGTATGTCAGAATAACCTGTCTACGCGGATTACGTACCGTATAACAGGTGAAAATTCATTTATAGTTTTCGTATGTTAGTTCTTTTCATATTCTTAAATCTAAACTTACTATGGTAAGTATTACTTCTATAATCCTTGAAATTAGTGGAATATCTGTGAGTTTTGCGCTTCATCCAGTATCATTTTATTGGAATATTGATATGAACTTTTTATTTAAATATCAATATTTTCACCCGAAGTACTATTCACAAGTTACTATTCATGGGTTACTATTCACCCAGTTAATATTCACTATAATATTATTCACTCGGGTATTCGGGGCACTTTTCATGCTAGGGTACTATTCACGAGTTACTATTCACGGGTTGCTATTCACCCGATTTACTATTCACTCAAATATTATTCACTCGGGTATTTGGGGCACTTTTCATGCCGGGTTACTATTCACAAGTTACTATTCATAGGTTACTATTCACCTGATTTACTATTCACTCAAATATTATTCACTCGGGTATTTGGGGCACTTTTCATGTTGGGGTACTATTCATAGGGTACTATTCCCAAAGTACTATTCACAGGGTACTATTCACTAAAAAAATTATTTCTTTTCTGTCCAAAATATTTTTGATACATGGATATTATTCTTGAATTTTACTCTACGAAGCAGTATCATGCTGACAATTTGGATATTTTTAAACTCTGAATAAATTTAAATCTTTAATATTTATCCTTGATCTCACTTTATTGAATCTTTATATCATTGTCATCATTCTCATACTTATATTAAAACTCATCTTTGGCCTATTGTCAAAGTTGGATTATTTATTATTTGTTTTACAGTTGTATATCTTTGGCTTACGTGCAAAGATGGACTGTTGATTATTGGTTTTACAATTATATATCTTTGGCTTACGTGCAAAGATGAACTGTTGATTGACAGCTTTGGCCCGTAGTGCAAAGATGGACAGGTGTATGACATGATCATGACCACTGGTGATACTAACGAATATCCTTGACCCGTAATGCATGGATAATTCGATAATGTGATTGGCAGGATCATGACCATTAGTTAACAGTTGTATGTCTTTAGCCGTAGTGCATTGACAGATAATTTATTGGTATGATCATGATCATTGGTTTTATAGTTGAATATCTTTAGCCCGTAGTGCAAAGATAGACAACTGATTGGCATGATCATTGTTATTACATTTGAATATCATTATCCTTTGGGGTAAGGATTTTGAGTAAACGTTCTATTAAGCCTTTGTGGCAAGGAAAAACTGTTGATTTACATGATTATAAAAATGAATTGTGAGTTTAACTATAATCTTTAGTGGTTCAGGTGAAGACATGTGATGAAAGTTCTCTTTGTCTTGGGTACAACAAAGAACTGTTGATGAGTATTACATGAATAAAATATTAATGATGGACTTTTAATTTGGAGGAGATAGTAGACATTATGTTCTACTTGACTCTTCTAATGGATTGTTGATTTCGCTGCAATTATGGTTGAAAACTTTTATTATCTACCATATGTTCTAAATCTCTGATTTATTCTGATGAAAACTATTAATAAATTAATTATCTTAGCCATGATATTCTTTATTGGGCTCATGTTGTATAATTAAGTTTATATTTGTAGTCTGTACCATGTATTTGGCGACCCAAGATGGGTGATGTATACTTATTTTGGGGGCGTCTCATAGATGGACTGTTGATTATTGGTTTTACAATTGTATATTTTTGGCTTACGTGCATAGATTGACTGTTGATTATTAGTTTTACAGTTGTATATCTTTGGCTTACGTGCAAAGATGGACTATTGATTATTGGTTTTATAGTTGTATATCTTTGGCTTACGTGCAAAGATGGACAGGTGTATGACATGATCATAACCACTGGTGATAATAACGAATATCCTTGGCCCGTAGTGCATGGATAATTCGATGATGTAATTAAGCGATCACGACCATTAGTTAGCGAGTTGAATGTCTTTGGCCAGAGTGCGACACGTGACAGACAATTGATTGGTATGATCATGACCATTGGTTTTATAGTTGAATATCTTTGGCCCGTAGTGCAAAGGTAGACAACTGATTGGTATGATCATTGTTATTACATTTGAATATCTTTAGTGTTAGGGGTAAGGATATTGAGTAAACGTTCTATTAAGCCTTTGTGGCAAGGAGAAACAGTTGATTTACATGATTATAAATATGAATTGTGGATTTAACTATAATCTTTAGTGGTTTAGGTGAAGACAGGTGATGATAGTTCTTTTTGTCTTGGGTATAACAAAGAATTGTTGATGACTATTACAAGAATGAAATATTAATGATGAACTTTTAATGTAGAGGAGATAGTAGATATTATGTTCTACTTGACTATTCTAATGGATTGCTTATTTCGCTGCAGTTAAGCTTGTTATTTATTGTATTCTATCAGTTGTTATATTGTTGAAGGCTAAGGATAATTTATTCTGCATTATTTTAGTCATAATATTTCTTACTAGGCTAGTTGAGCTCACCCTTTTCTTTCATTGTTCTCTTCAGGAAATGAGAATATAGTTGGGACGAGTCGGAGAATGGAGTGATGGTCTAGGATAAGTGGCTTTAGTAGTCCTCACTATTCTATGAAATAGTGTGATAATAATTGTAATGAGGACTCCATTGAGTGTGGATATTGTCTAGAAGACAATATTCGTGTTTAAACTCTCAGCTATGTTTTGTCGTATTTTGCACGACAGTTGTATAAAGAAGTTTGTAGTTGTATTATGTACCATGTATTTGGTGACCCAAGATGGGTGATGTATACCTGTTTTGGGGGCGTCACATCAGCACCATCACCTGTTGATAAAAAAGGAGAATGACCACCGATCGTATGCTTCAAATGCGGAATGGAGGGACACATCAGTCCAAACTGCACGATGCAGTCCAAAGCGTGTTACAATTGTGGAAAAGAAGGTCACCTAGCTCAATTTTGTCGTGCAGTGAAGCCAAGTCCAGTTGGGATGGTGACACCAAATGTCATCCCAGAGAAGTCAAAGCCGGTAGTTCAAAGGGGAGCATTTGTCATGACCTCCCAAAAAGTGAGGAACCCGAACGAAGTCATCACGGGTAAACTAATCATAAACTCTAGCGAAGTCTATACCTTATTTGATATAGGTTCTACCCATTCTTTTATTTCTCCTACTTGGGCTCAACGTTTAAATTTAACTCAGGAGAAATTAGACTTTGACTTTTTTGTTGAAACTCTGTTGGGAGAAACCTTTATTACATCCACTGTTTATAAGTTTTGTTTGATTCAAATCAATAACCGAACGTTACCTGTTGATCTCATCTCTTTGAAAATACTTGCATTTGATGTGATTTTAGGGATTGATTAGTTAACTACTCATCATGCTAAAATTAATTATTTTCGTAAGGTTGTTAGCTTTCATATTCTTAACCAACCTATTATGCGAATTCAAGCAACCAAACCACTAAAGTCAATCACTGTCATATCAAGCCATAAAGTTATTCGTTTATTGTAAAACGGATGTCAAGCTTTCTTAGCCCATGTCACAGATTTAAATAAAAATACGTCAGATTTGAATGATATTTCTATTATTAATAAATTTCCTGACGTATTCCTCGAAGAACTTCCTGGCCTACCCCCGGAGCGTGAAATCAAGTTTGGTATTGACCTTGAACCCGATACAAAACCCATTTCCAAAGCCCCATATCGAATGACTCCTATTGAACTTCAGGAGTTAAAAACCTAACTACAGGAATTGTTAGACATTGGTTTCATTCGTCCTAATACGTCTCCTTGGGGTGCTCCTATTCTATTTGTGAAGAAGAAAGTTGGAAGTATGCAACTTTGTATTGACTATTGGGAGTTGAATTATGTCACCATCAAAAATAGGTACCCGTTGCCTCGCATTGATGACCTTTTTGACCAGTTGCAAGGCGCCAAATTCTTTTCAAAGATCGATCTTCATCCCGAATATCATCAGTTAAAGATTAAAACCGATGTCATTCCAAAGACTGCTTTCAGAACTCGGTATGTGCATTACGAATTCCTAGTCATGTCTTTTGGATTGACTTATGCTCCTGCTGCCTTCATGGATATGATGAACCGAGTATTCAAGGAATATTTGGATCATTTTGTGGTCGTCTTTATTGATGACATCCTCATATACTCCAAAAGTCGTGAAGATCATGAGCAACACTTGAGGCTGATACTCCAAAAGCTTCGTGAAAAAAAGCTATATGCCAAGTTGAAAAAATACGACTTCTGGCTTGAGGAAGTGGCATTCCTTGGGCACGTGATATCAAATCATAGAATATCTGTTGACCCGGCAAAAATTAAAGCAATTCAAAGTTGGGAGCAACCTAAGTCAGTGACCGAAGTAAGTAGCTTTTGGGCTTAGCTGGTTATTATCGGAGATTCGTGGAAGGATTTTCTCGAATCACTACTCCATTAACTCAGCTGACTCAAAAAGATACAAAATTCGGTTAGAGCGAGGAATGTGAGAAGAGTTTTCAAGAACTCAAGAGGAGGCTCATTTCAGCACTTGTTCTGACAATACCATCTAGTTTGGAGGGATTTGTCATCTACAACGATGATTCAGGCAGAGGGTTAGGATGTGTTCTCATGCAACATGGGAAAGTCATAGCCTATGCCTCACGAAAACTTAAAGAATACAAGAGGAATTATCCTACTCATGATCTAGAGTTGGCATCGCACTTAAAATCTAGAGGCACTACCTGTATGGGGAGAAAGTGGAGATCTATACAGATCATAAAAGCCTCAAATATTTCTTCACCCAAAAGGAACTCAACATGCGACAATGACGTTGGCTTGAGCTGTTGAAAGATTATGATCATACTATTCAATACAATCCTGTAAAAGCGAACGTAGTAGTTGGCACATTGAGTAGAAGATCATATGCGGGTATGAGTGCGATATTGTCAACGCAAAGGCCCATTTTGTATGACATGGAGATAGAGTTAAAGACTCAAGGGACCCGCGTAATGATGGCAAATATACGAGTAGAACCGACTTTAATTAGTTAGCAGTTGAATGTCTTTGGCCGTAGTGCACTGTCAGACAATTGATTGGTATGATCATGACATTGGTTTTATAGTTGAATATCTTTGGCCCGTAGTGCAAAGGTAGACAACTGATTGGTATGATCATTGTTATTACATTTGAATATCTTTAGCGTTAGGGGTAAGGATATTGAGTAAATGTTCTATTAAGCCTTTGTGGCAAGGAGAAACTGTTGATTTACATTATTATAAATATGAATTGTGGATTTAACTATAATCTTTGGTGGTTCAGGTGAAGACAGGTGTTGATAGTTCTTTTTGTCTTGGGTATAACAAAGAATTGTTGATGACTATTACAGGAATGAAATATTAATGATGAACTTTTAATCTAGAGGAGATAATAGACATTATGTTCTACTTGACTCTTCTAATGGATTGCTTATTCCGCTGCTGTTAAACTTGTTGTTTATTGTATTCTATAAGTTGTTATATTGTTGAAGGCTAAGGATAATTTATTCTACATTATGTTAGTCATAATATTTCTTACTGGGCTAGTTGAGCTCACCCTTTTCTTTCATTGTTCTCTTCAGGAAATGAGAATATAGTTGGGACGAGTCGGGGAATGGAGTGATGGTCCAGGATAAGTGGCTTTAGTAGTCCTCACTATTCTTTAAAATAGTGTGATAATAATTGTAATGAGGACTCCATTGAGTGTGGATATTGTCTAGAAGACAATATTCGTGTTTAAACTCTCAGCTATGTTTTGTCTTATTTTGCACGATAGTTGTATAAAGAAGTTTGTAGTTGTATTATGTACCATGTATTTGGCGACCCAAGATGAGTGATGTATACCTGTTTTGGGGGCATCACAGTTGGTATCAAAGCTTAGGGATATGATCCCTGGCTAAGATGTGAGGCTAAGACTAGGAGGGGAGAGACGGGTAATTCCTTCGCTAGTATGACCTACCTAAGTTTATTTGTTGTTTAATTACTCGGTCAAAATATAGAGATAATATGTGGCATGTCAATTAACCCTTATTTTGAAACTATATTCTAGAATGATATCTGAAATACAGGAGATGAGAAATGGGAAAAATCATGATAGAGAGGAAATAACCGGGAAGGTACAATCCAAAAAGAAAGCAAGGTATTCTCATCTCTTCGAACTACCAGGTACGCAAATTTCGAGGGCAAAATTTTATAAGGATGGGAAATTGTGAGATCCCGAATTTTATGAAATAAAAGTGTTCAATTTTTCTATTTTGGTAAATAGTTAAATTGATAAAAGTTTGAAGTTAGGGGTGATATTTGAAAATTTTGCAAAGTAAGCAAGTTGTTATAAAATATTCTTTGTGTCGGGAAATATTTGTTTGGTGGGGAATATTCTTTTGTCGAGAATATTAAATGCACTGACACAAATCATTAATGGACCTCGTAATTTGGAATAAGCTGTTTTGATATAGAAAGCAAATGTAAATAATCTTTTTATAAAAATAACGGTGAAAGTTTTACTGTTAGGCATTGAAATACCGATGGTAAAAGTACGATGTCTGGCATGGTTGCATAGTAGCTACACGGTATTGATTATTGATGCTTACGTGAGAAGTCACTCATTATACTCAATTATTACTACGATGGTTGCTCCATCATATCTCTCATATTATTGATTCAATTATTGTCACAGTATCATCTGTATAATATTTTATATTATTAAATAAATAATTGAGACGACAAAGTTATTCATATTATTATTTGCAATATTGACAATGTCTAGAAGTTACATCAAAGAGAGGTTTGGTCACCTAATTGCGCGCTACCAATAAGGAGAAATCCTTATCGAAAGCCCCTCTTTCCAGGAGCGACACGGTTGTTAAATATTATGAGTTATAATATTAATAATGAATAAGTTCGTGTTGATTAAAGATAAAATTGATAGTTTCATTGTGTTGGGATTATTAGTGCTAGTGAAAATCGACATTTAATTCGATAATAATTGATGTCTGGAAGTTATATTGACCAATCAGGTAATTAATCGGATAAATGAGCAATTAATTGCTATTAATTCACATGCTTATAACTATTTGTTCACATGTGTGTACTATTGATTCACGTGCATGTATTATTAGGGGAGGTGGTGCAAGATTGATAATACTTGCATGACTAAATTAAAAATGGAGGTATAGATGAAGGTACTATACTGTAATTATTTGTTCACATGTATAGAACTATTTGAGTCACATGATTGTACTATTGATTCACATGATATACTATTAGGGGAGGTGGTGCAAGTTTGATAATACTTGCAGGACTAAATTAAAAATGAAGGAAAATATGAAGGTATTATATTGTAATATTAATGATAAATAAGTTTGTGTTGATTAAAGATGAAATTGATAGTTCTATTGTGTTGAAATTATTAGTGTTAGTGAAAATCGACATTTATTTTGATAATAATTAATGTCTGAAAGTTATATTGACCAATCGGGTAATTAATCGGATAAATGAGCAATTAATTGCTATTAATTCACATTATTATAACTATTTGTTCACATGTGTGTACTATTGATTCACATTCTTGTACTATTAGGGGAGTTGGTGCAAGATTGATAATACTTGCATGACTAAGTTAAAAATGGAGGTATAGATGGAGGTACTGTGACGCCCCCAAAATTTCAGACACCCATATCTCGAATTTTTGGTGCATCCCCATGGAGACACACTTGGCCGAATGTAACCCTTATCTTGTAATTCTTGCAATTGAATCATCAATTCCTTCATTTCTACTGGCGCCATACGATATGGGGCTTTCGAAATTGGTGCGGTTCCCGGTGCTAAGTCTATTATGAATTCAATTTCTCTGTTTGGCGGAAGGCCAGGCAGTTCGTTTGGAAACACATCTTGGAAATCTTTTACCACTAATATATCTTTCATTTCTATTCTCTTTTGATGAATGTCCACTATATAGGCTAAATAACCTACACATCCTTTTTTTAACAATTTCTTGGCCTGCATCATCGTAAGGCAACACACGATTGCTTGAGCGATGAGCTACCGTAAACACTACCTTAGGCGATTTGAGGTGCGAAGGTTCACACTCTTCTTCGACAATCGATCATCGCGATGTGGCGGATAACCAATCCATTCCTAATATCACATCAAACTCTCCCGGTTTAATCGAATTAAGTCTACGTTTAGTTCGTGACCTCTAATGTTGGCACAACAGTTTCGGTAAACAAACTCTATGGAAATTACTTCCTTATTCGCAATCTCTACGTTCAATGAGTTTTCTAAACGTTCAGGAGGTATGTTTAGTCGATTAGCAAATTCTTCAGACACAAAGGAATAGGTAGCACCCGAATCAAATAATACATAGGCATTTATATTATTGATTGGGAGAATACCTGACACCACATCCCTTTCATTCACTACGTCTTGGACAGTCATGTTAAAGGTTCGGGCAGTCGATCGGTTGGATTGCGTTGGTCCGCCGATCATCAGCTTGTTGCCCCCTCCCTGTTGGCCGCTTCCTCCGTTGCTCCCTTTCTTTGGGCAATCCTTGATTTGATGCTCAGTTGAGCCACACGCTAACATCCTTGATCCTTTTCCGCCGGGCGATTAGGTGAAATGTGCCCTTCTTGGCGCATGATTGTAGCAGATGTTGCGCCCCTTCCAGCATTCCCTTGATGGTTTTTCCCACATTTCGAGCAAGCTTCGCTTCTTTTCTTAAATCCTCCTTGATAATTTTCTGACTGGTTGATGCTTCGGTGGTTGGTGTTGTTGTCGTTGTTGCGGTTATCCCATTTCCTCTTTCCCAAATAACTTCCACCACTGCTACTCCCTCCACGAGTCTCTCCTCCCGCATTCGTGTTCTTCTTCTCCTTGTTGTATTGGCTCAATGCCTCGCTACCTCCTTCAGCAATTATCGCCTTCTCCAATAATGTGGCGAAAGAGTCAATTTGAAGGACCGACACCTTGTTGAACAATCAAGGTTTTAGTCCAAGTTTGAAGCGTCGAGATTTCCTTTCTTCAGTGTCTACTTGATGTGTTGCGAATCGTGCGAGTTCATTGAACTTGGCGCATCTTCGTGCCACCGCATCTCTCCTTGTTTTAGTTCTAGAAACTTTACCTCCATCCTATTCTTCATGCTCTTCGGGAAGTAATTCACGAAGAACAAAGTCTTAAACCTTTCCCAGGTTATAGTCCCTTCTCCCGCTCTCTATTGATTTGCTTCCCACCAGTAGTTTGCTTCACCCTTCATCATATATGTAGCGAACACGATTTTCTGGTCATCTCCCACACGAGCAATGGCAAAGGCTTTCTCCATTTCCTTGATCCACGTTTGCGCTACGATAGGATCGGTAGTACCCATGAATTCCGGAGGTCCTACACTCTTAAAGTCCTTGAAATTTGCTACCGGAACTACTTGGGGAATGGGTGGTACTTGTTCATTTCTTCCCCTAAGAGCCTCCCCTAACAAATCTACAAGCCTCTGAATGAGATCTACTTGTCCTCTCTCATCATTAACTGACTCTTCTGGAGTAGTTAATCTATGTCTGGGCGGCATTTTCCTACATTATAAAACTTCCATTTTTATTATCTAATTATATTACTTAAACAATTCTCCATAAAATGAATAAGATTTCGGAATACATTTCAGAATAAGATCATTTATATTCATATGCCAAATTGTTACATTACATGATTATCTCCAACATACTTCTATAAATGACACAACTTATCCCCTAATATCACAAAAGATGGGGACAACCATTAACATACTACCCCTATAACATAACTCAAAAGTTTGGGGTTTACAACATCTCATATTCTACATAAAGATTACAACAACAGATAATACACTACACAACAAACTACAACTAATAACTTTTAGCGCCTAGACTTAATCTATCATTCCGCGCTCCACACAAAGGCTGGTACTCCCTCTGAGTAATGTGCACCACCACATCTCGACTTATGGTGTGCCGGGTCTGTCCCTGCTCTGTCGGGTAGTGATTTACCCCATCAATCAGTCCCTCCATGGCCGTGCACAATGCATAGCTCATCCTATTCATCTTCCTCCTTTTGCACCTCACTTCATCTTCTAGATCGTTAGCCCTATCATTGGCCCTTTCCACTTTTCTTGAAATGGATCCTATCCATTACTTCCATCCTTAATCGAAAGTACGGATAGCTTCCTTCTCTGTCCCCTCGCTCAACTCCCTCTGCTCCATCTCTTCTAACTTCCCCGCCAGCTTCTACATTCCTAGCCACCGCCTTGTGAAACAAAGCCCCCATCTGGATTCCCCGCCTCCTTACGGTGAGCAATCTCTATTTCCATCTTCTGCATCACTAACTTTCTCTGGTGGTCTTCGTCCTTGACTTTTGGGAATTGGACTCTCTGTCTTTGGCCTCGGCCTCTAACTCCTCAACTCTGCACCCTAACTCTAAAATCGCTCCTCATACTCCCCAACATCCTATCCTCAAAAAGTAGCCTCGTGAGTCCCCCATGGGCTCATCCACCATACGCCTCCTCCGGATCAAACTCTTGGTGCATTGGCTCTATCTCCTCTTCCTCGTCATCATCATCGATAGGAACTACAGATTAATATAGGTTCATATCAATGGTGCCTTATGTACCACGTGTATGTCACGCTGGCTCCTCTTCTACTACTCGGCTAGGGTCCTCCCATGGTCACCATCCTACAATCACCGACACAAGACAAAACAACAACCAACAACTCCATTAGAATCATAAGTTCATTGTATAGAATGAAGTTATATTACTAACACGCTAAGTCCATCTCTATGAAAACTCTATATGAGTTTCGTCCCTTTCTATCTTCTGAGTTCTCCTAAGTTATAATCTAAGGGCTCTCGCTCCTAAGGTTTATAACTATGGCTTTGATACCAACCTGTGACGCCCCCAAAATTTCAGACACCCATATCTCGAATTTTTGGTGCATCACGTGCTACTACGAATATCTTACAAAATCATTAACAACGGAAATAATAGAATAATTTACATTGATGTAATATAAATATTCACGTCCCAAGGTACCGTAACCATTACTACAACAATTCTGTGATTAGCTTAACATAGCTTAATCATTCTTGAATACATCATAATAATCATAACAATAATAAAACTTCTAGTCTTAAGGACTAAGTTATTACGCTTGCTTGCCCTTTCCCTTGTCCTTTCTGAAATACCTTACTTTGCTCTTTTATAATCGTAATGTTTCAGAAGCAAGAATGAGCAACAAGTTTGCCCAACAAGCAATATAGCTAGAAGAACAAGCAGTTATAGCATTTAGATCTTTCAAGGGTATAATAATAATTGGTAGTTCAACGATATCAAGAATACCAAGAGTATTCAATAGGTGTCACTATGGACCGAAGGATATCAAAAAAATTTCAGGATTTATTCATTTCGAGGTTCAACATAATTGAGTACTGAGCAGTCACTAATGTAAGACCCCGAATTTTATGAAATAAAAGTATTCAATTTTTCTTATAATTATTATTCAGTAAATGTTAAAATTGATAAAAGTTTAAAGTTATGGGTGAAATATGCAAATTTTACAAAACACACAAGTGGCTATAAAATATTCATTGTTGTTTGAGAATATTCGTTTGGTCGTGAAATATTCTTTTTGTTTGAATATCCGTCACGACTGACGCGATCATTTGTGGGCCCCATAACGGAATAATCGTCTTGGATGAAGAAAACGACCATTTGAGTTTTTATCGTTAACACTTGTTGAATACGGTGGTTAAAATACAATAATACGCGTTGTTGCATGATAAAGCGGTACATACGATATTTTGAATTATTGATTCTTACCTAAGAAGGCACTACTCAATAATTGTTACGATAATTCTTTATTCAATATTTTATTTTATTGATTCAATAATTGTCGCAATGATATTATATATTATTATTGTTTCAATAATTGTCAACGCACGATAATTTCTATTATCGGATCAATAATTCAAATTATTTGAATAATATTATCGAGATAACATTATTGGCAATGTCTAGAAAGTTCATCTAAGGAGAGGTTTGGTCACCTAATTGCGGCGCCAAGAAGTGAGAAAATCCTTATTGAAAGCCCCTATCCCAGGGAACTACCGGTTGTCGATCTTGTGAGTACATTATATTATTTGTGAATAATTAATTATTAATTATTATGATAAAGAAAATATTTATTGTGGATATAGATGGAGAAAATTTTTAATGTGACAACTATTGAAAATTAATATTTTATCTTTTAGGATAAAATAATTTATTTAAATATATTATTTTAATAATATATTAATTGTAATATTTTTACAATGAATGTGGGATATATGAGTATATGAGGAGGAAGAGTATTTTTGTGGCATTAAATATTTAACATATGTTTTGGGTGTCGGTGGACACAATTATTATTAATAGAAAATTGATTATAGGCGTAAAATCGCTTCGTTTGTTGATTTAGGTCAATTTACATTTGGAATTTGGAAAACTTTTCTTACAAAGTCGTAGAGATGGAATTTCCCATGGCAAGTCATTTGGTTTCAATTTTTACGATAAACGGACTATTTTCTATGAATTATTGAAGTTTCGAAAATAAAATGATTTTTATTAAATTATATGGTGGGACCCACTTTGGTTGGTGTTAATAACATGTGAAATGCTATATTTTTTTAGAATTGGCATGCTTGGATGGTTGGTCTTGGATGGTTGGTGTGTAGAAAAGAAAAATAATATTTTATTATTTTAGTCTCCTTTTTATGCGTTCTAGCATTTTCCTATAAATAGAAGCTTAAGTTAGAATTGAAAATCACACCGAAACCTGAAGTTTTCTCTCTATTTCTCTCTATATTATCAAGTGTATTCTTGTATCTTGAGTGTTGCTATACTGTTGCAAGTTCGTTCGACGTTATTCCGATCAAAATCTTGCTTCTTTTTTCGAGGTAAGGGATTTTAAGGGTTGTTATGTTTTTCATGTTTAAGTAACTTTTCGGACCTTTAAAAATTCTGGAAAAATTTGGAATAATAATTTGATGAGTTTTATTGATTGTGTCCAAAATGACGATTTTTGGATGTATAGATTATGAGTTATGAAATTTATGGGAAAAGACTATTTTAAAAGAAAACCCTTATAACTCCTTGTGGTTAACTCCAAAATTAGTAAAATTTTTATTGGGAGTACATGTATATAACATGAGTATATTACATTAAATTTCAAATTTTTGGATAAAAGTACAATTTATGATAAATGTTTAAATATTCGGTGGTTTTGGTCATATGAAAAATAGTAAATGACTTTTAAAAATTAAAGAAAAATATATGTTCAATATGAGACTATATTACGCTAAATCTCGGAAAAGAAATATTTTTTTGAAACCCGATTTGGTATTTTTCATGAAAATGGACTAGTTATGAGTAAATGAATTAAATATGTCGTGTGAAGTAAGAAAATTGGAAAATAAGATTTTATGGTCAAGAATCCTATATAAATTATATATGCAGATTTTTGATGAGGGTTTTGGTTATTGGTGATGAAATCTTATGAGTTTGGCATTTTAGAATGATTAAATGCATTATTTAGTAAAGTGTAAACAATTAAAATAAATTGTTTATAAGCTTAAAAAAATATTATTCTTTCAATATCATTATCTTAAAATATTGGTATGAATTTTATTGTGGAATTTCTACCTTTTTGAGTCAGGTTTACTATTTATGAGATACTATTCACGAGTTACTATTCATGAGTTACTATTCACGAAGTTACTATTCATGAGTTACTATTCATGATAAAATTGGTTTCTTTTTCTAACCAAATTATAGTTGATTTATGAATATTACTCTGGAGATTAAAACTATATATTGATTATATTGATTTTATTATCATATATAACATTTTTATAACCCTGATGTTGAAATTCTCTTTCACCGGAGTGTAAAGATGGATAGATTATTGGTATGATCATGACTAGGTTCTCTTTGGCCAAGGTGAAAAGTTGAATTGTGACCGGTATGATCATGACCATTGAATTTATAATTGAATATCTTTAGCTTAAGTGCAAAGGTGAATTAATCAACATGGTTATAATTATTGTTTATATAAATTTTGAAATGATTATATATTTCTTTGAGATATTAATATATTTGGCTGTGTCTGCAAAGATGACTTGTTGTTGAATATCTTTGGCATGTAGTGCAAAGATGAACTGTTGATGAATATCTTTGGCACATGGTGCAAATATGAATCTGTTGATGAATATCTTTGGCCCGTAGTGCAAAGATGAATTTATTAGTTTGATTATGAACATGAACTGTGATTTGGTATAACCATGATCTTTGATGTTTGGTGATGAAAATTATCTTTGTCTGGATGAGAAAAGGAATTTAGAACAACAATTACAATTATGAGTTATTCATATGATTGTGGGCGAGGAATTGTTGATTGATGTTACAGAATAAAACATTGTTGGTGGACTTTTAACATGAAGAAGATAATAGACTTTATAGTCTATTTGACTCTTCTAATGGATTGCTCATTCATTTTACTATATGGTTGAAAAGTTTTATCATCTAACATATGTTCTAAATCTACGATTTATTCTTGATGAAGACTATTGATAATTTATTTATCTTTAGTCATAATATTCTTTATTGAAATAGTTGTGCTCACCCTTTTGCTTCACAATTCCTTTCGGTAATAAAAGTGTAGTGGGTCGAGTGGGGGATAACGGGGAATAGAATCGGTGGTCTATAGTCATTGACGGTGAGGCAAACCCAACGTTGGAAGGGTATTTTGTCACTATCATACAAGATGTCTAATGACATACAACCTCGTATCATCATAAGATGTGGATGTTCTCATCCACTTCTTTGAGTATATATCTGAGCACTACCTATATAATCTTGGTGTTTGTTTGAAGTATAATTCTCAATTAGAGATAGTGGAGATAATGATATGTCAAGAGAAGACTTACCATTGGGAAGAATATGATAGTAATCTTCTTGTTTTTCTTTAGGGTCTATTAATTCAACCAAGGATAATTTTGTGGCCATATGATATCTATCATAACCTGTAGACGCATGGTCTCCCATGTATACGAAGGTTTCCTTGAGCACTTCCCAAAGATTTTAGTTTCTAAAACAGCTTTTGACTATACCTTTATGTAAGGTGTCATCGTGAGTCTTGTCATCCACTATTGGGACATGTGTCATATTTGGTATATATTTGTATCCAAACTCACAGCATATGTGTTGTTGTATTTTGTACGACAATTGTTGTAATAAAGTTATAGTTATGTTCTGTACCATGTATTTGGCGACTCAGAATGGGTTGGATTGAATGGACCTATTTTGGGGTTGTCATAACTAAGAACCAAGAACTCTTACTAGAATTAGCAGTATTACACTGTAATCCAACATCCACGAGTACATCAGGTGATCAGCCTAAAGTACCCTATGTTATGCATAACATTTTAATCATACTCATGTCTGCACGTCGCTTTCCCAGATAATATATAATTTCCCTTCTATGAGGGTTGTTCATCTCGATAGATTTACGATAGTCCGCACTCAAATCAATCGGTTTGGATAGCTCTTTAACTCATAATAATAGTCTAGCCGAATCAAGGGCTTAGACAGTTTTTCATCATGCATTTAGGAATGATAAGTCCAATGCTTACCACAACGTCAAGGTATACAAGTGATTTTCGAATAGAAACAGATATTTTCTTGATAAAATATGATTGATATGACAACAATTCAACGTATAAAGTGTGTGAATTTAAGGAACTTGCAACACAATAATAATAGTGTTCGGATACTTGCTCAATGTAAATTTGAGTGAGGTTAGGGAACTTGCCCAACAATAACAATAAGTTAGGGATAGAAAACTTGCATGATATAAGTAACAAGTTTTTAGGGATAGGAACTTGTATACTTGAAATCAAGGTAGAGTAAGAAACTTGCCTTTAGCGTTGATTACTACTAATAGCGAAAATCACCTCAACGAACTATGTCTGTCCTATTCATGTAAGTATAGGTATTCATTAGCCAAACACACTTGATATATATCAACAACATGTACACATAACACCTTTTCTTTTCTATCTCATTGTACCCATCAAAACTCATAATCTGATTACACTAACATGCTCATACTATTGACCCTTTGCTAGCTTATTCATATTCTTTCTTCCTCGAAGTTCTAAGAGGTTCATTGCTTTAAGTAGACCATAACGTCTATTAATCCCACCGACCTTCTTCTACGCATGTTTGCAAGTATTAGATTTATTTTCCCGAAGTTAGTAAAATTCTCTACTTAGAACTTATTCGTGTACTAATAGTTTATAACAGTATAGGAGTATTTATTAATCCATCCTTATATCAAGTTATGATGTTGTCTCCGAGTCCCGGGACATCTCGCCATGTCCGAAGATATTATGACTTGTTCGAAGACAACACGCTTCGTCCGAAGACATCGCGCTTCGTCTGAAGACATCACGCTTTGTCCGAAGACATTACGCTCTGTCCGAAGACATCACGCTTTGTCCGAAGACATTACACTCTGTCCGAAGACATCATGCTTTGTCCGAAGCAGCTCCTTTAGAGACTTCGGTCTACACTACTTCGACAAAGTTTAAGTTCGTCGGGCTAATTTAAGACTTTACTATATGCATACAACCTAAGGGAATTTCTTAATACAAGGTCTAACATGACCAACCCACCGATTGGTTCCTAAGCACGCAAATGCATACCCCATGGATTTCGAAGCGGTGAACATGCTCGCTTTTGCGAGTAACCACAACTTGATTCGATAATTTTAACGTATTCATGCACGAAGGTAAACTTTCTAAACACCCTTTATCATGCTAATTCATCATACTTGTCCTATTAATCTGAGAATCAACAAGACTCAAGTTAAGAACGGAGTAGAAATTATACCTTCTCAAGCTTTAACCTTGATATCTCACACACTGATTTGGTAATGCTTAGCAACTAAGAATTCTTTACTCAGATTTCTCCAACACTCTTATCGCTAAAACAGACTGCCCTGGTGGCTTGTATTTAAAGAGAAAACATGGACTAGACACTTGCTTTACCCAATGTTGGGATTCATGGTGCAATAGAAATGAACAATGGTTATTTAAGGAGTTGTTCAATCACTCCATACCAGCCACTTAGCTAGCCATGCATGCCTAGGATTAGCAGCTTGAAAATTTGCGTAAAGAGAGTTTAGGCTACTATTCTTTGTACTTGGTGACCCTAATTTGGGGACAAGAGAACAGATCTCAGACATAGACAAGGGGCTAGTCGGTCAGGCCCACTGCCCCACGCCACATTTTAATTTAACCAATACCTTGTACTCTCAGTTAACTATTTTGTTGGATTCCGAATTGGATTCTAAATATCCCAAGTTTATTGGGCTAACTTAACAGTCCATCAATTAACTTTTTGGGCTAGACTCCCAATTTATTATTTGGACTTTAAACATGCAAATACTTAATCATCCTTCACTAAGTCCATCCTTGTCTTACACAAGACATTTCATGAACCTATCGTAATTCTCCACATCCTAGCAATCATTAAGAGTTCAATTTTAATACAATTGAGTTACTCCCCTCATGCCACGTAAGCATTTATAAAATAAATAATCACTGGCCCTATTTATAAATCTAGATATTAAATCCTAAAAGTTACGGGTATTACAAGTACTATACTATAATTCATATTTTCACATGTCTAGTACTATTTATTCACATGATTTACTATTGATTCACATGATTTACTATTAGGAGAGGTGGTGCAAGTTTGATAATACTTGCATGACTAAATTAAAAATGAAGGAAAAGATGAAGGTATTATACTGTAATATTGCAAGCCCCAAAACGTGTAATTATCGAAACTATATTTTCCTATAAATAGAAGCTCATTCTTCCTTCATTCTCACCAATTAACTAAGACTCACAAGAGCAATTATAGAGAGAGAAGCTATAGAGAGAAAGAAGAAGAGCAGTTTGCTACTTCACTACTTTAGTATCCAGTCTTCTTCTGAGGTAAGGGGTATTATTTATTTCATATTCTGAAGAGATGTTATTTTTCGTATTCGTATGAATATTATATTCGTTCAATATTCGTAAGGAATATCATATTTGTTCAATATTCGTAGGAATATTATTTTCGTTCAACAGTCATGAGGGGTATTATTTCTCGTAAATGATATTATTTCTTTCAATATCATTATGCCAGAATATTAGTACAAATTTTATTATGGAATTTCTACCTTTTTGTGTTGGGGTTACTATTCACTCTAGTATTATTCACTCGGGTATTCGGGGTACTTTTTGTGCCGGAGTACTATTCATGAGTTACTATTCATGGGTTACTATTCACCCGGTTACTATTCACTCTAGTATTATTCACTCGGGTATTCGGGGCACTTTTCATGCCGGAGTACTATTCACGAGTTACTATTCACGAGTTACTATTCACCCAATTACAATTCACCCGAATATTATTCACTCGGATATTTGGGGCACTTGTTTTACCGGGGTACTATTCATGAGGTACTATTTCTAAAGTACTATTCACAGGGTACTATTCACGGGATACTATTCACCCGAAAAATATATTTCTTTTCTGTCCAAATTATTTTTGGTACATGAATATTATTCTTGAATTTTACTCCACAAAACAGTATCATGTTGACAATTTGGATATTTTTAAACTCTGGATAAATTTAAAGTCTTTAATATTTATCCTTGATTTTCATTTGATTAATGCTTATATCATTGTCATCATCTTCATGCTTATATTGTGATGAAAGTCATCTTTGGCTTACGTATATAGATGGATCCGTTGATTATTGGTTTTACAGTTGTATATATTTTTGGCTTACGTTACGTATGATGGACTGTTGATTATTGGTTTTACTGATTTGTATATCTTTGGCTTACGTGCAAAGATGGACTATTGATTATTGGTTTTATAGTTGTATATCTTTGGCTTACGTGCAAAGATGGATGTGTATGACATGATCATAAGCCTTGGTGATAATAACGAATATCCTTGGCCCGTAGTGCATGGATAATTCGATGATGTAATTAAGCGGGATCATGACCATTAGTTAGCGATTAAATCATCTTTGGTAGTAGTGCAATGTGACGAGAAAATTGATTGGTATGATCATGACCATTGGTTTTATAGTTGAATATCTTTGGCCCGTAGTGCAAAGGTAGACAACTGATTGGTATGATCATTATTTTTACATTTGAATATCTTTAGAGTTAGGGGTAAGGATATTGAGTAAACGTTCTATTAAGCCTTTGTGGCAAGGAGAAACTGTTGATTTACATTATTATAAATATGAATTGTGGATTTAACTATAATCTTTGGTGGTTTAGGTGAAGACAGGTGATGTTAGTTCTTTTTGTCTTAGGTATAACAAAGAATTGTTGATGACTATTACAGGAATGAAATATTAATGATGAACTTTTAATCTAGAGGAGATAGTAGACATTATGTTCTACTTGACTCTTCTAATGGATTGCTTATTCCGCTGCAGTTAAACTTGTTATTTATTGTATTCTATCAGTTGTTATATTGTTGAAGGCTAAGGATAATTTATTCTGCATTATTTTAGTCATAATATTTCTTACTAGGCTAGTTGAGCTCACCCTATTCTTTCATTGTTCTCTTCAGAAAATGAGAATATAGTTGGGACGAGTCGGGGAATGGAGTGATGGTCCAGGATAAGTGGCTTTAGTAGTCCTCACTATTCTATGAAATAGTGTGATAATAATTGTAATGAGGACTCCATTGAGTGTGGATATTGTCTAGAAGACAATATTCGTGTTTAAACTCTCAGCTATGTTTTGTCGTATTTTGCACGACAGTTGTATAAAGAAGTTTGTAGTTGTATTATGTACCATGTATTTGGTGACCCAAGATGGGTGATGTATACATGTTTTTGGGGCGTCACATCAGCACCATCACCTGTTGATAAAAAAGGAGAATGACCACCGATCGTATGCTTCAAATGCAGAATGGAGGGACACATCAGTCCAAACAGCACGATGCAGTCCAAAGCGTGTTACAATTGTGGAAAAGAAGGTCACCTAGCTCAATTTTGTCGTGCAGTGAAGCCAAGTCCAGTTGGGATGGTGACACCAAATGTCGTCCCAGAGAAGTCAAAGCCGGTAGTTCAAAGGGGAGCATTTGTCATGACCTCCCAAAAAGTGAGGAACCCGAACGAAGTCATCACGGGTAAACTAATCATAAACTCTAGCGAAGTCTATACCTTATTTGATATAGGTTCTACCCATTCTTTTATTTCTCCTACTTGCGCTCAACGTTTAAATTTAACTCCGGAGAAATTAGACTTTGACTTTTCTGTTGAAACTCTGTTGGGAGAAACCTTTATTACATCCACTGTTTATAAGTTTTGTTTGATTCAAATCGATAACCGCACGTTACCTGATGATCTCATCTCTTTGAAAGTACTTGCATTTGATGTGATTTTAGGGATTGATTAGTTAACTACTCATCATGCTAAAATGAATTATTTTCGTAAGGTTGTTAGCTTTCATATTCTTAACCAACCTATTATGCGAATTCAAGCAACCAAACCACTATAGTCAATCACTGTCATATCAAGCCATAAAGTTATTCGTTTATTGTAAAATGGATGTCAAGCTTTCTTAGCCCATGTCACAGATTTAAACAAAAATACGTCAGATTTGAATGATATTTCTATTATTAATAAATTTCCTGACGTATTCCCCGAAGAACTTCCTGGCCTACCCCCGGAGCGTGAAATCGAGTTTGGTATTGACCTTGAACCCAATACAAAACCCATTTCCAAAGCCCCATATCGAATGACTCCTATTGAACTTCAGGAGTTAAAAACCCAACTACAGGAATTGTTAGACATTGGTTTCATTCATCCTAATACGTCTCTTTGGGGTGCTCCTATTCTATTTGTGAAGAGGAAAGATGGAAGTATGCGACTTTGTATTGACTATTGGGAGTTGAATCATGTCACCATCAAAAATAGGTACCCGTTGCCTCGCATTAATGACCTTTTTGACCAGTTACAAGGCGCCAAATTCTTTTCAAAATCGATCTTCATTCCGAATATCATCAGTTAAAGATTAAAACCGATGTCATTCCAAAGACTGCTTTCAGAACTCGGTATGTGCATTACGAATTCCTAGTCATATCTTTTGGATTGACTAATGCTCCTGCTGCCTTCATGGATATGATGAACCGAGTATTCAAGGAATATTTGGATCATTTTGTGGTCATCTTTATTGATGACATCCTCATATACTCCAAAAGTCGTGAAGATCATGAGCAACACTTGAGGCTGATACTCCAAAAGCTTCGTGAAAAAAAGCTATATGCCAAGTTGAAAAAATGCGACTTCTGGCTTGAGGAAGTGGCATTCCTTGGGCACGTGATATCAAATCATAGAATATCTGTTGACCCAGAAAAAATTAAAGCAATTCAAAGTTGGGAGCAACCTAAGTCAGTGACCGAAGTAAGTAGCTTTTGGCTTAAATGGTTATTATTATCGAGAGATTCGTGGAAGGATTTTCTCGAATCACTACTCCATTAACTCACCGTGACTCAAAAAGATACAAAATTCACCCATTAGCGAGGAATGTGAGAAGAGTTTTCAAGAACTCAAGAGGAGGCTCATTTCAGCACTTGTTCTGACAATACCATCTAGT
The DNA here is from genome assembly GCA_020205605.1 of Panax ginseng. Lineage (NCBI taxonomy): Eukaryota > Viridiplantae > Streptophyta > Magnoliopsida > Apiales > Araliaceae > Panax > Panax ginseng. The sequence continues at coordinate 58,251,340 of CM035131.1, read as the reverse complement.
TTGGAGGGATTTGTCATCTACAACGATGATTCAGGCAGAGGGTTAGGATGTGTTCTCATGCAACATGGGAAAGTCATAGCCTATGCCTCATGAAAACTTAAAGAATACAAGAGGAATTATCCTACTCATGATCTAGAGTTGGCATCGCACTTAAAATCTAGAGGCACTACCTGTATGGGGAGAAAGTGGAGATCTTTATAGATCATAAAAGCCTCAAATATTTCTTCACCCAAAAGGAACTCAACATGTGACAATGATGTTGGCTTGAGCCGTTGAAAGATTATGATCATACTATTCAATACAATCCTGGAAAAGCGAACGTAGTAGTTGACACATTGAGTAGAAGATAATATGCGGGTACGAGTGCGATATTGTCAACGCAAAGGCCCATTTTGTATGACATGGAGATAGAGTTAAAGACTCCAGGGACCCGCGTAATGATGGAAAATATACGAGTAGAACCGACTTTAATCGATAAAGTTAAAGCTACTCAAGCTACAGACCCAAAGTTGATGCGTATGAGGAAGAAAGTACAAGAAGGTACTATCTTGGAAGCAAGAATTGATGAAGAAGGAATACTTCGAGTCAACTCCAGACTTTGTGTTCCTAACGGCCCTAATTTAAAGTATAAAATCATGATGGAAGCGCACAACACACCGTTTCCAATCCATCCTGGGAGTACCAAAATGTATTATGATTTTTGACATACATTTTGGTGGAGCAATATGAAAAGAGAGATCACAGAGTTTATCTCAAGGTGTTTAACGTGTCAACGAGTCAAAGCGGAGCATCAAGTGCCAAAAGGTCCATTGTAACAACTTTAAATTCCAGAATGGAAGTGGGAGCACATTACCATGGACTTCGTTACTGGTCTTCCTAAGGTTTCTCAAGGCATAGATGTGATTTGGGTTATTGTTGATAGATTGACCAAGACTGCTCATTTCTTACCTATACAAGAAACTTATTCACTTGAACGTCTTGCTCGTATTTACATAAATGAGATTGTAAGACTGTATGGTATGCCAATATCAATAGTTTTTGATCGAGACCCAAGATTCACTTCACAATTTTGGGTTAGTTTGCAAAAAGCTATGGGCACGAATTTACGATTCAGTTCGGCATATCATCCTCAAACAGATGGGCAGTCGGAGAGGACTATTCAAACTCTTGAAGATTTATTAAGTCTTTGTGTCCTTGACTTCAAAGGAAGTTAGGACATGTTCTTCCCATTGGTGGAGTTTTCCTACAACAACAGTTATCAAGCAAGTATTGGCATGGCTCCATTCGAGGCGTTGTATGGACGTAAGTGTCATTCTCTAGTATGTTGGGATAAGATGGGTGAAGCATGACAACGGAAAAGATTCAAATGATCCGGCAACGTATAAAGACCTCACAAGATCGACAAAAGAGTTATGCTGATCTTCATCGAAAGGATGTAGAATTCAATTTGGAGAGCATGTGTTGTTACGTGTTGTTCCATGAAAAGGAGTTACAAGATTTGGAAAAAGAGGAAAGCTCAATCCTCGATTCATTGACCCATTTCAAATCCTCGATCGAGTAGCAACTGTGGCCTATAGACTCTCCTTACAGCCAAGTATGTCTCGTGTTCATAACATTTTTCACATATCTATGTTACGTAAATATGTGAAAGACCCGAATCACATTATTGAATTAAAATCGGACGAGATAGCGGAAGATTTAACGTACGAAGAGGTACCTGTTAAAATCTTGGATAAGACGAATCATATTCTACGCTCCAAGGTTATACCTCAAGTCAAAGTTTTGTGGAGAAACCACGATGTTTAGGAAATGACCTAGGAGTTAGAATCTGAAATAAAGTCAAGGTATCCTCACCTCTTCGATATACCAGGTACGTACCCTAATTTTGAGGACGAAATTTCATAAGAATGGGAGGTTGTAAGACCCCAACTTTTATGAATAAAGATTTTTTTTCTTGAAATATATTTTTGAATATTATGGTGTGGATTTGATATAATGTTATAGTTGTGGGTAATATTTACAAATTTTGCAAAGTAAGCAAGTTGTTATAAAATATTCGATTGGTCGAGGAATATTTGTTTTAATAGGGAATATTCGTACGATGACAAAATCATTGGTGGACCCCACAACGGAAGTATTGTCGGAGTTAGAAAATGACAGAAATGTCTTTTTATAAAAATAACAGCGAAAGTTTTACCGTTAAACTGTTTAAATACCCGGTGGTAAAAGTACAGTAATACGCGTGGTTAAATAGTAGCACAAAGTATTGATTATTGATGCTTACGTGAAAAGTCACTCAGTTATACTCAATTATTGCTACAGTAATTGCTGCATATTATCTCTCATATTATTGATTCAATTATTGTCACAGTATCATCTGCATAATATTTATATTTTTTAAATCAATAATTGAGATGACAAAGTTATTCATATTATTATTTGCAATATTGACGATGTCTAGAAAGTTCTGTCTGGAAAAGGGGTTTGGTCACCTAATTGAGCGCCAATAGGGAGAAATCTTTATCGGAAAGCCCCCTCTTTCCTGAGAATGATCTGTTATTAAATATTGTGAGTTATAATATTAATGATGAATAAGTTCGTGTTGATTAAAGATGAAATTGATATTTCCATTGTGTTAGGATTATTAGTACTGGTGGAAATCGATAATTATTTCAGTAATAATTGATTTCTGGAGGTTAAATTGACCAATCGGGTAATTAATCGGATAAATGAGCAATTAATTGCTATTAGTTCACATGAATGGAACTATTGATTCACATGATGTACTATTAGGGGAGGTGGTGCAAGTTTGATAATACTTGTAGGACTAAATTAAAAATGGAGGAAAAGATGAATGTACTATACTGTAATAATTCGAGCCCCAAAACGTGCAATTATCAAAACTATATTTTCCTATAAATTGTTCATTCTTCTTTCATTCTCACCAATTCACTAAGACTCACAAGAGCAATTATAGAGAGAGAAGCTATAGAGAGAAAGAAGAAGAGTATTCTGCTACTTCAATATTCCAGTATCCAGTCTTCTTCTAAGGTAAGGGATATTATTTTTGTTCAGTATTCGTAAGAAATAATATATTCTTCCATACTCTGTAATATGTGAGTAATATTATTTCGTTTCATATTCCTAATTGTACACTCATTCTGTTAAAGTATTGCTTCTATACTTCGTGAATTTAGTAGAATATCCTTGATATTTGTGTTTCATCTAGTATCTTTTCATAAAAATATTATTCTGAGCATTCTTGATAATTATTGATATTTTCATATCGGAATACTATTCACGGGGTACTATTCATAAAATACTATTCACAGGGTATTTACTATTCACAAAGTACTATTCACAAAGTACTATTCATGTGTACTATTCATGAAGTACTATTCACAAGATACTATTCACTTAGGTACTATTCACCTAGGGTACTATTCATGACAAAAATTGATTTCTTTGATGTCCAAATCATTTTTGATACAATATTATTCTTGAATTTTACTCCACAAAGCAGTATCATGTTGATAATTTGGACATTATTGAATTCTAGATAAATTAAATCATAAATCTTTAAAAATTTATCCTTTGCTTTCTTTTAACTGAATTCTTATATCATTGTCATCATCTTCATGCTTATATTTTGACGAAAGTCATCTTTAGCTTACGTGCATAGATGGACTGGTGATTGGTATGATTATAACCAGGGATCATTCGGTATAATCATGACCTGTAATGTTACAAATGATAAAAGTCCTCATTGGCTTGTAGTGCATTGATGGACAGTTTTTGGTATGATCATAACCATTAGTGAAAACACGAATATCCTTGGCCCATAGTGCATGGATAATTCGTGGTCGTGATACTAATGAATATCCTTGGCCGTAGTGCAGGGACGATTCGATGATGTGGATTATTTATTAAGCTGAGTCTCAGAGATAAAATTGATGATAAACTTTTTAAATCATAGAAGATAGTAGATATCATGCTCTACTTGACTCTTCTAATTGATTGCTTATTCCGCTGCAGTTAAACTTGATGTTTATTGTATTTTATCAGTTTAACAATGTTGAAGGCTAACGATAATTTAGTCTGCATTATCTTAGTCATAATATTTCTTACTGGTCTTGTTGAGCTCAACCTTTTGCTTTCATTGTTCTCTTCAAGAAATGAGAACGTATCTGGGACTAGTCGGGGAACGGAGTGATGGTCCGAGATGGTTGTTTTAGCAGCCCTCACTATTTAGTGTGATAATAAATGTAATGAGGATTGAATTTGAGTTTGGATATTGTCTATGAGACAATATTCGTGTAAAAACTCTTAGCTCATGTTGTATAATTAAATTTGTATTTGTATTTAGTACCATGTATTTGACAACCCAAGATGGGTGATGTATACCTATTTTGGGGGCGTCACACCTTGATGTTGACAGCTCTTGATGGGAGAGATGCCACTCTATTGGAGAGAGATGATGTTCTAGCTCATAGGGACACTACTATTGTTGCGGGATGAGGCCAGATCATCCAGAGATGCATTGATTGTTGAGCGGGATGCTGCCATATCTGCCCGGGATGTAGCCATTACAGATAGTACTAACGTGAGATCCCTTACTACTGGCATGATTGCCGAGATGACTGTATATATTGAGGAGCACCATGACACCATGCAGTTAGCTGTGGATCTGTTAGCTCATGTAGATACCCTTGGGCACGATCTCACAGCGTTACCTCTTTCTTCTGAGAGAGATGTCATGTTGGACTTTATAGCTCGTATATCCACGGGATTGTAGATAGGCTTGTATGTTCTTGCACAGACTAGATTAGCCATTTTTTCATGTACAGTTCATATTGTATATATCAAACAGTATTATATATGGCAGGGAAATATATTTTGATTCACTCCCCTTTTAGTTGTGCCTTGTTACTTGCTTGATATTTGCCTGCTTCTTCAGGGATTGTGATCTTGATGTATTTTGAACTCATCCTTGACGGGTGGACATTGAGATGTCTCAGGATCTTTCAGAATGGATCATTGATATGTGTGTATCCCCTACCTTCTTTTGTGTCTTGGGACTAGTTTTTGTATATAGATGTGGAGAGGAGTGTGGCTTTCCTCTCTGAGATTGATCGCACCACAGATGGTTGTCGGTACTCCTATTGAAGAGGAGATCCCAAGTAGTTCCATCTCTTATGGGTTGGTGTTGCCCTTCGAGGACTCAACCGCAGCTTAGATGGTCGCCAACTCTCCCATTTATGGGGAGGTCAGGTAGTTCCATCCCTTTGGTCTGAAGCTGATGAAATGTGGTGGATTAAAGTTTGATCATAGTACCATGTGACAAGTTTTTATGTTTTGGTAGGGGTAAGACCGAACAATAAATGGCTTCCTACATACTCCTATTGAAGAGGAGATCAGGTCTGCGTAGTTCGAACCTGGTGTAAGAGGTTCAACGTTGTATGTGATAAGGTGTAGAAGGGTGTAGAAGTGTGATTTTGTTTTGTTTTTGTTGTATTTTTTATTGCGAATGGGCCATTAAAAAATGGTTGCCTACGTACTCCCAGGTATCGTGGAGATCAGGTCGACGTAGTTCGCCCCATGTGCAGGACAATTTGCAGCCAAAAAGTTTGATCCCATGTTTAGGATAAACTACGGGGGAAAAAAGTTTGATCCCATGTACAGGATAAACTGTAGGTGTGAAAAGTCTTATCCCTAGCGGGATAAAACTGCAGGTGTGAAAAGTTTTATCCCTGGTGGTATAAAACTGCGGGTGTGAAAGGTTCAATCCCTGGTGCACCTGAAAGATTTGAAATAAAATGGAGTGAAAGATTTGATGATCTGAAAACCAGGCTGCTGGTTTGAAGAGTGTGTTTGTCCCTGATGGGGCAGATGGGTATGAAGAAAGGGTTGTATGTAGAAAGGGTTAGAAAACCTGAAGTGACTGGTGATCTGGTGATCCAAAACCAAGATGTTTTCTTGATGGTAACCTCAGACATAGTACCGTTTCACGGTGTCCGAGTTGATGAGCTGTGGAAATTCATCGCCGTCCATTTCCTGTAATCTGAGAGCACCTCCTGTCAATACCTCCTTGACAATAAATGGGCCTTCCTAGTTTGGAGCGAATTTTCCCTTTGATTGATCTTGGTTGTCAATGATCTTCTTCAAAAGCAAGTCATGTTGTTTAAACTGTCGTAGCCGGACTTTCCTATTGTAGGATCTGGCGATCTTCTGTTGGTATAACTGACCATGGAAGATAGCATCACTTCGCCTTTCGTCTATTAGAGATAATTGGTGATACATGTCTTGTAACCATTGGTCTTCATCCAGCTGAGCGTCTATCAACACTCTGAGGGATTCCATTTCTACCTCTATGGGAAGTACTGCTTCCATCCCATAGGTTAATAAGTAGGGGGTTGCCCCAGTGGAAGTACGTATTGATGTTCTGTAGGCTAATAGAGTCAGAGGTAAGAGGTCAGGCCATCGTTTGTGATTGACAGACATCTTTTATATGTTCTTCTTGATGATCTTATTAGCTGCTTCAACAACACCATTCATCTTTGGATGGTAAATGACATTGTTTTTGATGAAACCAATGAGAACTTCTTTAGTAACCCTGGGGAAGGAGGTTGCTTCTACCCATTTGGTGAAGTAGTCGATCATGGTGAAGATAAACTGATGCCCATTACTGGCTTTGGGCTCGATGGGTCCGATCATGTCCATTCCCCACATTGAGAAGGGCCAAGGAGAACTCATATTATGGAGCTCCCTTGAAGGGGCGTAGATAGCATTCCCATGAATTTGGCATTGATTGCACCTCTTGACATGATCCTCACAGTTAGCCTTGAGGGAGATCCAGAAATGCCCTGTTCTTAGGATCTTTTTGACAACTAAAGGGTCGCTCATGTGTGGGCCACATACTCCACCATGGATTTCATCCATGAGCCTCTGAGCTTGGTATTTGTCCAGACATCTGAGGAGACCTAAACCTGCATCTCTTTTGTAGAGTGCATCTCCGTTCAGGTAAAATTTTATAGTCAGTCGATGGATTCGCCTTCTTTCAGTCGGGCTCCCCTTGGCAGGTGTAGATCCATCTCGCAAATTCTCCCTGATATGCTGATACCAGGGGTATTGGATGGAAGGTAGCTCATTGGATACTTCTCCAATGTAATTCTCATAGGCTGGAGCCTTTTGTAGGGCAAATGCGATGCTTGGCATGTTTTCCTTGTCAGGTATGTTGATCAAGGAGGCCAAAGTTGCTAGCGCATCTGCAAAGTCATTCCTATTCCGAGGAATGTGGAGGAAGTTTATTTCTTCAAACTCCGAAGCCATCTGGATAACTAGTCGATGGTAAAGCAGCAAATGTAATTCTTTGGTTTGATAGATTCTCGTGGTTTGTCTGATCACCAATTTGGAATCTCCAAAGATAGTTAACCGCCGATGCCTATTGATTGGGCAAGTTTTAGCCCCATGATACAACCTTCATACTCAGCTGTGTTGTTGGTGCTGACAAACTGCAATTTGACGACAACGGGATACTGCTCCCCCGTACCAGATACTCGAACTACTCCAGCCCCAAAACCTTCCATATTAACAGCTCCACCAAAATACATTTACATGATTAGTGTGTATCATACTGATGGTGTTGCTGAACTGTCATTATCCCTTCATCGGGGAAGTATGTTTCCAAAGGTTTGAAATCCCCTGAAGGTGTGGCGGCCAGTTGATCCACAATTCCTTGACCTTTGATAGACTTTTGTGTCACATAGATGATGTCAAATTGTTGTAGGATCACCTACCATCTGGACAGCCGATAATTCAACATGGATTTACTGAACACGTACTTGAGAGGATCCACGGGGGATATGAGATGGGTTATATGACCATGGAGGTAATGTTGAAACCTCATGGAAGCCCATGCTAAAGCATAACAAGTCTTCTCAATCAGAGTGTACTTGTGTCCACTGCTGGTGAATCTTTTGCTGAGGTAGTAAATAGCTCGCTCTTGGCCTCTATCGTCTTTCTGTCCCAGCATGCAGCCCATGGCATTGTCATTAATGGACAGGTACATGAACAGGGGAACATCATCCCTGGGTGGTACCAAAACAGGAGCTTTGAGTAGCTGCTCTTTGATTGTAAGGAAGGCTTTGTAACACTCATCATTCCATTTCATGGAGGAGTTCTTCCTTAACAACTTGAAGATAGGCTCACAGGTTGCTGTGAGTTGGGAAATGAACCGACTGATGAAGTTGATTCTTCCCAAAACTCCCCGTATTTCCTTCTTTGTCTGAGGAATGGGCATTTCCGTGATGGCCTAGATTTTGGTGGGATCCAGCTCAATCCCTTTGTGGCTGACTAGAAAACCTAGCAACTTGCCTGATTTAACGCAAGTTGTACTTACGCAAGTTGTACTTAAGGATTTTACAATGATGTCATCCACGTAGATCTCTATCTCTTTATGCATTATGTCGTGAAAAAGAGCCATCATGGCCCGCTGGTAGGTAGCTCCGGCATTGATGAGGTCGAATGACAATCGTCTATAGCAAAAGGTTCCCCAAGGCATGATGAATGCATTTTTCTCACGATCCTCTTCAGCAACCATGATTTGATGGTACCCCGCAAAACAATTAGCAAAAGAATACATGTCGTATTGAGTAGTATTATCAATGAGAATGTGGATAAGTGGAACGGGAAATCTATCCTTAAGGCAAGCTTTATTCAGATCCCGATAATCCACACAAACTCACACATTTCCTCCCGGTTTAGGCACAGGGACTATGTTGGATAGCCATTCAGGGTATGTAGACACCATGATGATGCCTGCTCGAAATTGTTTCACAATTTCTTCTTTAACCTTTAAACTCCACTCAGGTTTTAATTGCCTGAGCTTCTTCCTGACTGGCTTGAATCCCTCTTTGATGGGAAGGCAATGAATGACAATATCAGTGGATAAACCAACCATGTCTTCATGAGACCATGAAAACACATCCTAGAATTGGGTTAATAGTGTAACCATGTCATTCATTTGGTTTGGAGTGAGGTCCGTACCGATCTGGATTAGCTTAGGGTTTACTAAGGTTTCGAGATTAAATGAGGTGGTTTGATCAAGATTTGGTTTAGGTTTTTCCTTGACCCATTCCTTGATCTCCTGAGGTATCTCAGTGTCCTCTTGTATTTCCATCAAGTCTGAGTCCAACTTTTCATCAAAGTTACAATCCTTGTGGAGAAAAGGCACCTCATCAGCAAGTATAGGCACATCTAAATTCAGAGTCCTGAAACAAAATATGCTTTCACTTAATATATGAAATTGTTCAATCATACAAAGTGTTAGCATGTACAGACAAAATAACTGCTAATAATGTGCAGAAAAGTAAGCAGTTGTAAGACCCCAACTTTTATGAATAAAGATGAATTTTCTATAATTATCATTTTTTGAATATTATGGAATGAATTTGATATAATGTTATAGTTGTGGATAATAGTAATAAATTTTGCAAAGTACGCAAGTTGTTATATAATGTTCGATTGGTCGGAGACTATTCGTTTTAACAGGGAATATTTGTACGACGGCACAATTATTGGTGGACCCCACAACGGAATTATTGTCGGATTGAGAAAATGACAAAAATATTTTATGAAAATAACGGCGGAAGTTTTATCGTTAACTGTTGAAACACTCGATGTTAAAAGTACAGGAATACGCATGGTTACATAGTAGCACACGATATTGATTATTGATGCTTACGTGAGAAGTCACTCAGTTTTGTTCAATTATTGCTTCAGTAATTGTTGCATAGTATCTCACGTTAATTGATTCAATTATTGTCGATATTTTATATATTATTAAATCAATAATTGAGATGACGAAATTATTAATATTATTATTTGCAATATTAACGATGTCTAGAAGTTCTGCCAAGGAGAGGTTTGGTGACCTAATTGAGCGCCAATAGGGAGAAATCCTTATTGGAAAGCCCACTCTTTCATGGGAACGACCTGGTCGATTAATAGTGTGAATTATATTAATGATGATGAAGTTTTGTTTTATTAGTATTATTAATGTAATAAAACAGAAAAGCTTTTTATATAAAACAAAATACTTTTATAAAGTTATTCGTTTTATTAGACTATAAATAGAATATATTATATTCTATTATGCATAGTGTTTTGCATAGTAAAATCTTTTTATATAAAACAGAATACTTTTATAAAGTTATTCGTTTTATTAGACTACAAATAGAATATATTATATTTTATTATGCATAGTGCATGCATAGTGTTTGCATAGTAAAATCTTTTTATATAAAACAGAATACTTTTATAAAGTTATTCGTTTTATTAAATTATAAATAGAATATATTATATTTTATTTAAAAGATTTTGTTTGATTAGAATATTTATAGTAAACCAATCTGGACCGTCCATTTAAAAGTAAATCAATCTGGACTGTTCAGGAATTAGTTACTATTCAGTCCATCTCCTATAAATAAAGCTCATTCCTTCATTATTTCTTACGAATTCACTTTGAACTTCTAGAGAGAAACTATAGAGAGAAAAAGAAAAGTATTATTCTACTTCACTACTCCTATATCCAGGTTGTTCTAAGGTAAGGGGTATTATTTCTTTCGTATTCATGAAGAGAACTTCATTATTCCATTTTTTATTCTCATTGGAATAACTTTGTATCTGCTGATCTACCCTATACTTGGTGAAATTCTTCCATTATTCCTTTCTTTATCATTATGTTGAATAACTTTTATACATGCCAAGCTACCGCATACATGGTGAAATTCTTCTGTTATTCCATTCTTTATTATTATGTTGGAACATCCTATCTGTGCATTTACGCATGACCTGGTTCCGTTATTTATTATTCTGTTGGAACATCCTGTCGGTGCGCGTAATTTTGCACTCGACTCGGTTCCGTTATTTATTATTCTCATTGAATATCCTCATGCGCGCGTACGCATGACCTGATTCCGTTATTTATTATTCTGTTGGAATAACCTGTTTGTGCGGTCTATCGCATGCCTGGTGATTTATTTTGTTATTCCATTCTTTATTATATTCAGTTGGATAAAGTTTTGACTTCTATACTCCATGAAATTAGTGGAATATCCTTGATATTTGTGCTTCATCCAGTATCTTTTCATGGAAATATTCTTATGAGCATTCTTGAATTTTACTCTACAAAGATTTATCATGTTGACAATTTGGATGTTATTAGTTCCTGGATAAATTAATTCTTGAACTTGTTTTATTGAATTCTTATATCATTGTCATCATCCTCATGTTTATATTATGTTGAAAGTCATTCGTGGCCTGTAGTGCATAGATGGACTTGGTATGATTATGACCAGGGATTAATCGGTATAATCATGACCGTAATGTTACAAATGATGTGGTAAAAGTCCTCATTGGCCCGTAGTGCATTGATGGACAGTTGTTGGCATGATCATAACCATTGATGAATACACGAATATCATTGGCCCGTAATGTATGGATAATTTGTGGTTGTGATACTAATGAATATCCTTGGCCGTAGTGCAGGGATGATGTGGATTACTTATTAAGTTGAGTCCCAGCGATAAAAGTGATGAAAAACCTTTTAAATCATAAAAGATAGTAGATTTTATTCTCTACTTGACTCTTTTAATAGTTTGTTTGTTCCGCTGCAGTTAAACTTGATGTTTGTTATATTGTATCAGTGTAACACTGTTGAAGGCTAACGATAATTTATTCTGTATTATCTTAGTCATAATATTTCTTACTGGGCTAGTTGAGCTCACCCCTTTACTTTCATTGTTCTCTTCTTGAAATGAGAACATAGCGAGGACTAGTCGGGGAACGGAGTGACGGTCCAGATAATAACATTAGTAGTCCTCACTATTCTGTTAAATAGTGTGATAATAAATGTAATGAGGACTCAATTGAGCGTGGATATTATCTAGATGACAATATTTGTATTAAAACTCACAGCATATGTTTTGTCGTATTTTACACAACTGTTGTATAATTAAGTTGTATTTGAATTTTTGTACCATGTATTTGGCGACTCAAGATAGGTGATGTATACCTATTCTGGGGGCGTCACAGCAGTTATTGCTATCTATAGGGCAGAGGGAGTTTCTGCCCTTTTTACCCTTGTCAACAAATGCAAGGAGTGTTGCTTTAATTGTCAAGGGTGAAATCCTGTTGGACGGCAGTGATAAAGGGGTTGTTATCGTCCTTCTTTTCCCAAATGATGACCATAATGTTTGGACAATCATCGTCTGGGGTGTCTTTATTTGTATGATCATCATGGAAAATGATGTGTACGTGAGACAATCTCTTGGCGATGTCTTGTTTATGTCTCTATTCCCTTTCTTCCACTTCGAGATCAGGAATCAAGACCTCTTTTACTTTGACCGGTATCGGTTTGGGAAATAACATAGCCATTACATGGGCAGGAACCTTTACCGGAGACCGTGCAGGCTCAGGATCGATAGGTTGAGATAATCATCGTGTGGCTGCAGATGAAGGAATATGTTTATGCTTGTGAGGATTCCTGTGACTGGAGCTAACAGAATAGCCTAATCCAACTGTCCATGTTTGACTGGGAACTTGAATTGGGCGCTTAATGCCCTGATGATCTTTGCCCAACCCTTGTCCAGGTTGATGACCCGATGATATCATCTCTTAAGTTGCCGACATTACTTTGGTAGAAATATTGGGTATCAGAGGTGGCACCCCAATGGGATGGTAGTGAGTGTTACTCACCTCCAGGGCATGAAAACTGACCGGTTCAACTTCTGAATTGAAGCTGATGAGTGGTATGTCACCTTGTTCAGGACATTCCAGCTCAATATTGATAGTGATTAGGCTATTGTTAATAATGTACTTGAGTTATTGGTGAAGGGTGGAAGGGACGGCTCCAGCCATGTGAATCCACGGTCTCCCCAAGAGCAGATTGTATCCTGTGGCGATTTTGAGCACATGAAAGGATACATTGAATGTATGTGGACCAATCTCCACAGGTAGTTTAATCTCCCCACCAACATTTCACCGGGACCCATCAAAAGCTTTGATAACCGTATGGCTGCTTTTGATTCTCTTGAGATATGTTCAGCTTCTCCAATGTGGCATAAAGACAGATATTTAAAGATGACCCTTCATCTATCAAAATTCATCCCACCATATATTTGGAGGACAGAACCGCTATGTGCAACAGTTTGTAATGACCACTCCCTTCCGAAGGTATGTCGTTATCAGTGAAAGATATCACATTGTTGTTAAAAATGTGATCAATCAGATGTTGGAAATTTTAAACATCCACTGATTTCGGAAAAGAAAACCAAGTCCAATATGGAAATTTGTTGTGGAGCTTCTCTCAAGCTTAAAACCACCTTGGCTTCATTATGGCCCATAGTACGAAGGAACTCTTCAATCCTCTCAATGGGAACTTTCCCCTTTGATTTGATGGTAGGCTTCATCACCCGGTGGGGAAGATACAATGGATTCTCTTTCAACACTGCAGGAGTTATGTGGGATGTGGATCATTTAGCCTTTCCATAATTCTATGGCACTTTTTGTAGGCTGATAACAGGATACTGTGGTCTAGATGGTAATACAATTGGCTTTAGCGCAACCACTTTCAAAGGATTGTCAACACATTTGAGTTGAATTTCTTGTTTTGTGGGTGTGGTCTGGCAGCCAACTCATCCTCAGCGGATATAACTGCTATGACCTTCTTATATTTGATAGGAAATGTGTCCCCACTCTCAAGTAACACAATGTCATTGTCTGCCAACTGCAGGACACCGCTGTCAATTAAATTCTGAATAAGGTGGCAGAGTGCCCAACATTCTTCTGTGTTGTGTCCGCGAGAGTGGGAATGATACTAACATACTCCATTAGAGTTAAACCGTCTTGAACGGGGATTGATTAGAGGTAGCAGAGCTGTAATTCTTCCTTCATTAACCAGCATCTGAAATATCTCCTCCATTGGTTCGCCTAGTTATGTAAATTCTCTCTTGTTGGCGAAATCCCGACGGGCTTTGGCACTTGCTCTTATTAAAATTTTATCCTCCAGTGTTTCCCTTTCTAGAGGCGATGATGGAGTATTCATAAGAGGAAGGAGACTAGCATGCTCCTAGCTGACTAATTGCGTGTGACTTGGTACTGATGGATCACCAGTTCTGCCAATTGATTAACTTGCTCGCACAGAGCCTTCATTTTTTGTTCCATCATAAACTGGAACTGTGCATAATCCCATTTATCACCACCATCCTTGCTAGTTTGGGAAGATTCAACGATGTAATTGGAACCCTGTCCACTCCTCCAATTAATCATATTAACATCCTCTTCTTTGTGTTGAGGAAGAGGGTTGTCTTTCACATGAGGTTGGTCGGGTTTAGTTACCACGATCTCATCGTTGTCAATTAGGTCCTGGATCTTGTGTTTCAAGGCCCAGCAATCTTGAGTATCATGTCCTAGAGCTCCAGCATGATAGGCACACTTCCGAGTAGCATTGAAACCCTTCCCATTAGAGTTAGCTGGTGGAAGAAGATGGGTAATTTTCTTCTAAGTAGTCAAAAGATTGAGAATATTCTCAAGTGAGTCCCCTAGGGGTGTGAACACTCGATTGCGTTGGACTTCTCCACTCTTTGGCAATGTAGGGCTGGAAGACTGTGCTTGAAAAGAGGAGTAGTTTCTCCTCTGGATAGGCATGTTTTGACAGCCTTTCTGGCCTTGTAGTATCAAGGAAACATCCTCCTCTTTCTTTTTATGGACCTTCCTGGGGTTATTTCCATAACTTCTAGACTGGATGTGCTCAGCAATAGCTTTTAAAGCGGCTAGGTCTTGAATCTTTCCTGACTTCAATCACATCTTAGCTATCTCTCCATGTTTAATCATTTCAGAAAATGGCTTGCCTCTCATAGAAAGGAGCTTCTTGTATGTCTATGAAGGTCATAACCATTTCCGACTCAGTCATAGAGGGAGTAACTTGAGCAGCAAGGCACCTCTACCTTTTTTTTGTTAAATTTAAACTGTATTAAGAAAAAAAAAAGGAAAAGGAGATTACAACCTCATGGGAATCCCCAATCAGAATATAGCATAAACATCATAGGACATGCCCTATGATGTCATGACTATAAAAGATTACAGGCCTGAAGCCCAACAGTTCTATTATAGAAACAACTAAATATCATTGTTATAAAATAAATCTAGAAGCAGATACATGCAGATTTGAAACCCAAAGAAATTTCTTTGAGGAACTGCAACAAAAGCTACCAAAATTGCAAAGACTAGCCAAAAGGAGTAATCAAGCATGAGGCTTTTGCTCCAGACAACCAACCCAGCAAACCCAACATATCAGAACCAAAATAGAGAAGCCCCAACATAGCAGACCCAACAAAGTAGTCCCAAGACCATTCCAGCCAACTAACCCCAACACAGCAGCAAGAAGAAGAACACCAGCTGAACAAAACCAACTGTCGAGGCCAGCACAGTGATCAGCACCCCTGGCGCATGACACCAAACAAGCTCTCGCCTAAAGCCCAAAGCAAAGTATAACTAAAGCAGCAACCCTCAAATTGTATCAGGATGCTGCATCAGAGGCCCTCCAGCCCAAAAGCCATGCCAAACAAACACCCTGCAGTAGCCTTCCAGCCCAAACACCATATAATCAGTATGTTGCAGCATTAGAAGTACCATGTCTCCACTGCAAACAAAACCTGCAGCACCAAAAAGCTCAGAGGCACAAGCATCATTAGCCCAGAGGCAAAGAAACTCAAGAAGAATAGCGATTAAAGCCATGAAAGGCGTGAAGTCGAAGCAATAGGAAAGGCCCACTCAGAGAGCCAAATCCCAAAGAACTGTGTGTCAAGACCACACCTACAATAGAAAACCCAGACCAAACTACTCCAAACCTTTCTAGAACAAGCAAACTAGCAACCATGAGCACTGAGGAAGGCATAAGCTAGCTCTTCCCAGCTATAGATCTTAGAATTGTCTAATCTGGTGTACCATAATCTGGCTTCTCCAGTTAGACTCTTTTGAAACAGTTGCATTCTGAGCTTCTCGTCTTCTGCATAAGATCCAAGTTCTCCAATAAATATCTTTAAATGTGTGTAAGGATCTCCTAACCCATCATACTTTTCAAAGTCTGGAGTTTTAAACTTCTCTGGATAATGAACATCGGGGAATATACAAAGGGCAGCATATGAAACACTCTTGTGTGCTCCAATCCCTTTGATAGACCGAATGGCCTCTTCCATTTGAAGGACTTTCTTCCTGATCTCACCGGTGTCTGGATCTTCTTTAAGATGGGTGATTTCAGAAATTTTATTAGTTTTATCCAGTTGAAACTCAGGTATGTGAGCTTCTTTATCCAGACCTTGAGTTCCTCCCTGTGTAGAGGATTTTGTATGTGTGGGTATTCGTGGACCCTGAGTAGACTGGTGTAGTTCTTTAAGCAGAACAGCCAAATCTTTAATTTGTTTGCTTAGTCATTCAAATTCCTCGCGGGAGATAGGAGTAGGACTAGGCTGATTAGATGAAGCCATACTTGGCTGTAGGCTTGTGGCTTTTTGGATTTTGAGTGAGTAACATGCCCAATTATTTCCCTACAAAAAACTTATGTAGTTTAGTCTTAGGGAATGTACAAATGTTTACATGCTATGTGATGTGTCCGTTTTAGGAGTATTATCATGTAAAACGGATGTTAGCTGTTTGTAAGATAGCATGGTAAAAAAGGAATGCATGTACACATTTTCTTTTATACTTTTCATTACAATGAGATTGACATGGAATGTAATTACAAGTAATTGAAATGGGAAAGTATGAACAGAATTCCCTCCACGTTTGGTTTATCAGAGGCTGACCTATCTTAGGTTACTCTCGCGGCTTTTTGGCATGAAGGTTCCCAGATCATCAAAATTTACTTGACGGGAAGTTAATCCGGTCTTTCAACTGGAGCGAATCTGGGTGGTGCCTTTCCTAAGCCTCGTTGGAATTAGTCTCTCTATGAGTCCAGTAATCAAACACTGACAGGATAGCCTCCTGGTGGAGGGACCACACAACATACATTCACATACAACATGTCGCACCGTTTATGGAAATGATGACATGTGTGAAGCACTATATTGTAAAGCATTAAGTGCAGTAAGTAAATGCATTCGTACACATCCATATAAATGTAAATACAACATCCACACTGCAGATAACAGTTTAAAAAGTTTGTAATAGCGGCTTAAGCCCTCTTACTGGATGTCCCCAGCAGAGTCGCCACCTATTAACGTCAGGATTTTTACTGTCCCTTTTTTTTTCTTGTCTTTTGGTGTTCTCATGTTAGGTGAGATTTGTTTGAAAAACAAGTTGTGAAAAGGTTCGACATATATATGTCAGCGATTGGACTGTAAGAGTCACCAGTTGGTATTTTTAAATGGTTGTACCAACTCAACCGAGAAAAGGTTTGCACATTCACCCAGTGATGTGACACTGTTTAATAGGCCTGTGAAACCGAGATTTGTTAGGGTACAGGGGCTTAATTATGCAGAGGGAAGGTGTTAGGCACCCCCCGACATCCGTGTTACCACAGTGATGGCCACTTTTCAATTAAACTATTATTTGAATGTGGGTGTGTGGGTCAATGTGCAATTATTTGGAAGTAGTGCTATGCCTCGTTCGCACCTATATACAAAGGGTTTAAATTTTTGTAAAAATTCAGTTTTAACAAGATATAGCAGTGATATTTTGTAAAAGAGGTTTTTCAAACCCTTATGCTCAATAGTAATTGAGGCCTTTGATGCTTCCATTTTATTAAATGTTTGGCTTTATTGCTTTTATTTTCGAGATGCAAGGCATCCTCGAGAAAAGTATATAGTAGTGCCGAACTCCTTGTGGGCATGATAGCCATCTAAGGAAATTCGAACACCGTAAATAATGTACAAGCTGATTACAGCTGAAAATGTCCATCACGGGAATCGAATCTAGATTCAGGAGACTGAATCTGTGATCACATGATTCCTAGGCTCACATGATGTAGCAGTTTATAGGAAAGTTGTAAATATATATATATAAAAGCTGTAAATATATATATATATATATATATATATATATATATATATATACAGACGGTCAACCACCACGAAGCGAACTTCATGGGGGACTGGAAATGTAAATATATAAAAGTGGTAAATATATATAAAGACACGATCAATCACCACGAAGCACCTCCACGGGGGATCGGAAATGTAAATAAAGCAGTAAAGACAATCAACCGCCACGAAGTAAACTACAGGCGGGACTAAATATAAATAAAGCAATAAAAACGATCAACCGCCACGAAGTAAACTCCAAATTTGGACTAAATGTAAATAAAAGCGGTAAAAGGCCACCACGAAAGTAAACTCCAGAACATAAAAAATGTATATATATATATATATAAGCGGTAAACACACCGTAATATATATCGATCCGAGCTCGGTTTATCATTTTAGCGATATATATATATATATATATATATATATATATATATATATATATATATATATATATATATATATATATATATATATATGATAAACACTCAGGATATAAAATCAAGGCTCATCGAGCGAGTTCGACAACAATTTATATATATGTATATATATAAGCAATAAACGCTCTAATGTAAATCCGCACTCAAATGAATGAGTTCGACAAATAGCTTTATATATATATATATATATATATATATATATATATATATATATATATATATATATATATATAACGAAATAAAAAGCCACGGACCGAAGTTCAGGCATACACACGCAACACAACTCTCAATGTGAAGAACGGTGTGTGCAGAATGTGGAGAAAAGGCTTTAGGAAGGGTACAAAGGCTTACAATGGACTGCCAAAGAAGACTTCAATAGCTTTAAATGGATGAACACTCGGTTTTAACCGGTAAAAAATAGCAATATATGAGCTCACAAGAGTTTAAAATGAGGAAGCACTCAATTTATAGTGTGTACAAAGTAAATTGGACAGGGCTTCCTCGCCTTTTTCTCTTATAAAATGACCACCCCAAGCCCTCTATTTATAGAGTGGAGAGCCACAGTGCACCTGCGGCTGCCCGGGGTGCCCCGGGCTTTGCGGGTCCCGCCGTCTCGAAGTACATGCACGCATGCAACGTGTTGTCCGCTCGAACTTTCAGAATTTCAATCTGGGCATCCGATTGAGGTGTATAAGACCTTTTTTGGCATGCTGTTGTCGAGAGCTACACAAATGACATGGGATTAGAGGTTGTACGAAGTCAGGAAGATGGGACCATGCCCTTGGTCTTCAAGTCTTCAAATTATATCTGGTGTGCTGTCCTGTGTAGTAGTCACTCGGGATTGGAGCTATTAGTTCTTGTAGGACACTGCTGTGTAGAATGTATATTGAAATATGTTGAGATGGCGCGCATATAGGATCGAGGTGGCAAAATGATAATTTTCCCCCTCACCAGGGTTATCTACGGTTTGGGATGATATAGCAGTCGTTCCTCAGGGTTATCTCTGAGATTAGGCTGCTGCAAGTGCTAAATGTCCCCAGGGTTGTCTCTGAGGTGTGCCTGACCTCCCGGGGTTATCTCTGGGTTTAGGATTGAGTGCCTCGGGGTTATCTCTGAGGTTAAAGCTAATTGCAAAGGTTGAAATGAGTTTTTTCGGGATTATCTCCGAAACTGCAACTGCTCTTAGGGTCATCTCCAAGGTTGATGTTGAAACTCCTGGTGTTATTTTCGGGACTGGAACTGAGTATCTCGGGGTTGTCTCTGAGATGGAACTACCTTCTCCGGTGTTATTTTCGGAACTGGAACTGTATTCCTCGGGGTTGTCTCCGAGGTTAAAACTAAAACTCTCGGTGTTGTTTCCAGGACTGGAGCTGGATATCTCGGGGTCATCTTCGAGATGAAAAATTGTGGATTCTGTGGTGTTCTCCGGAATTAAGTTTATTTAACTTCCAGGGTTATCTCTGGAAGACGATTATGCCCTCCTGCCAGGTTAGTAACAGAAATGCAAAATTTCGAGTGTCTACAGTAATAATGAAGTTGTAGTTATTTTCTGTAACATGTATTTGGTGACTCAGAATGGGTTGTCTGGACCTATTTTGGGGGCATCACAGTTGGTATCAGAGCTTAGGGATATGCTCTCTGGCGGAAATTGGGGAATAGAACTAGGAGGGGAGAGACGAGTAAATCCTTCGCCAGTGTATCCTATGTGACACCCTCAAATCTAGGTACTTCATTCCCACAAGATTTGGTGCTCACTATCCATACAATCATACTATCTACCCAAATAAAATAATATTTGAACCATAAATCCTCCCTTTTAAATAGGGTTACATCATTTAATCCAAAAACATCCCAGGTTGTCTAACCTTAAAACATCATTCAAATGCAGAAATAAATTATTACATTACATCATTATATAAAAGTCTATCATCAAGTTTAAAAGTCTAATATCATAACAATATTTAAAAGTACAAATCAGCATCACTTGTACATTTTTCCCTTTCCTTTGCTAGTTGAAGGCTCATCTACCTTCTCAACTTTAGCTGCAATGAGTATATAAATATGCAAGAGTGAGCAAAATGATTGCTCACTGGATACAATAATGAATCAACAGGAGAATAACAATAATAATTGCCAACGAATAGGCTCATCAAAACTGGATAGTACTCTAACAATGATAATCAAAAACTGGAATCCAAAATATGGAATATATCTAACTGAGGGTCATAAGACCATGAACTATGTCCATAGTTGTGAGTAATCTTTCAACTCCAACTTTAACAGTCATAAGATTATAAGGACTCCTCATACTTAGGGGGGTCAGCCCTTCGTACAATGTATTGTGCACAAACATTTCAATGCTAAGCGTAAATTATCCCCTAATAATAATTGGGTTGTTCATCTCAAGATATTTAGTACAAGTCCGCACCAAAAGAAAGTTTGGTTTGGATAAGCTTTCAAGGGTAATTTGAAGTTTAACGAACATCAACTAGAGGACTAGTTGAATCAATAGTGTTTGATAACACAACAGTTGTTTAATAATAACAAAATAACATAGAACAATTGAGAATCATAGTGAACTGATTATACATATTAAACTCATGCTTGAAATAACTATAGAGCATAAGTATTCAGCAAAATGAATAAAATGGTTAACCTTTCCTTGAACAGTAAATAAGCTAAGGTTAGAGTCTTATAACATTAGAAATGAAATTACTGAACGTACATTAACTGATAGCAAGCTGGAAACTAAAACTTGCCCAACATGGTATTAACTCATGCAAATAATTAAAATAGTTCAATAATAGAGACAAGAGTTCAGAAACTGCGTTCATTATACAAGAATAGAACTTAAGAAACTTGCTTAACTATAAACAAGTTAGAATGAATCAACCAAATGAGAATTTCAAATAACATTAGAGTTAAAGTTTGCTCGAATGAAATTTTAGGAACAATTGACTTATTCAATAACAGTTAAGATAAAAAGCTTGTTCAATCAAAAGAATAAAGTTACACAATGTAATAATAGAACTAACTCAACGAAAGTGTAGAGTTAGAAAACTTTCTCAATGTAAAAAGATAGGGTTTAGAAACTTGCCTTGAGCGTAAGCTATAAAATTAAACTCACGATCACCTACACATAATTTTAGAACTACAATACCTATTAGATATACTAACATTCATGTTCCATCATAACACACATTTCTATTTAGGCTTGTTAATTTAGCTCAAGTCTTATATTACCATAAACGTTTCTGAATTATCCAAGTGTTATCCTCACAACACTTAACTAAGTTATATCATAACACGTTCATAGCTTAATCATTTGAAACTTTGAAATTACTAACCACCATTCCCTTTGTTGTGTTAACCTTAACATTACACATTTGACATGCTAGCATAATTTCAGACCATGTTATGTTACTATCCTAAGTCTGCAGTAACAGCAGAAGCCAAAATCTCAAACCAGGGTATGGCTCAGCTGTGCCATACAAAGGCATGGGATCTACAAGAATCGCGCCATTTTTTGCTTGTAACATTCAGCAATTGCTACTTTGGAATTGTTTTCGATGCACGCAGAGAGAAGGCTAATGAACAGTAGGCGACTTTAGCCCAACAAACACAAATTTCACCCACTAAACAGTGAAATTAACATGTAAAATAAATATACAACTATCATAAACATGATTGCTAACATATTCAATCATTTAGCACAATTTAACAAAAACTAAAACTATTTTAATTTCTCAATTTTCTTGACATTCATCCTAAAAATCATCACTGTGAATTCATTACTTGACCAAATCACTCCATTCAAATTATGTTATGCTCGTTTCTTAATGAACTACCATATACAAGCGTCAATTTACAGTTTCACATACAAATTAGCCACTAAAATTGATACTTACTCAAACTATATGAAGAACATAAACACTAACATTATTTCTATTGTTAGAACGAAATTAGCCTGCAATTTCATGCTTATATACAAACTAAAACTTCGCCAACATGAATAATCACCACAATTCATTTATATAACAACAATTCAAAATATGAAATTCACAGAACATGCAATTTTTGCCGTAAAACCCATATATACATGTATATATATATATATATATATATATATATAATACTAATGTTGTGTAAAAATACCTTGAATTTTCTTGCAATCCTTGTTAAACTCACTGGAATTGTCTCTATGAAATCCTTCTCTCTCAAATTCTCTCAACTCTCACAAAACGCAATACTCTCAAACTTGGGAAATAGAATGCGTAATAAGAAAACCAACCGGTATTCAAGCATAAGAAATAAAATTGATAACGCTTAATAATACTACTAATTGCAAATTCAGTTACTAACGTATATAATTTAAATATATTATATTTATTATTTTAATTTAATTTATTTATTTTATTTAAATTCAAAATTAGAAATACCAAAAACCATAAGGCTTGTTTGGCAAATCATTTAAAATTAAAGAGTTATATCCTTAAGCATTGTTTGGGTAAAACTAGATTAAAACTACTTTAATTTATTTTTAATAACTCCTTATACTATAGTTATTTGTCACACTTTATTTAATCAAGCTTTCATATTTAATTTAATTAATTCAAATAATAATTAATTAAATAAATCATTTAATCACATAACTCAATACAAATAATTAACCATCAAATTGAAATATCAACATAATAATAATTTCCTTAACTCGTTAATTATTTAATTAACAAATAATTAACCAAATAAGATCAATCAATTAAACAAATATTTATTCAATGATAAATACATCCATTAAATATTTATATAACTCAATAAATATGTAATATTATAATTAAAATTCTGGAATGTTACATCCTACCTAAGCTTATTTGTTGGTCGGTCAGAATATATGGGTATTGTGTGGTATGTCAATTTCTTTAATTAACCCTTGTTTTGTACTAGTATTTGAGGATGACAGCTGAAAATATTAACAATGGAGTGAATGAGTGTGAGACCCCAGATTTTATGAATAAAGATTTAAATTTCTTGAAATATTTTTTTTTGAATAGTAAGGTGTGGATTTGATATAATGTTATAGTTGTGGGTAATATTTACAAAATTTGAAAAAGTAAGCAAGTGGTTATATAATATTCGATTGGTCGGGGAATATTCTTTTTAACAAGAAATATTCGTACGATGGCACAATCATTGGTGGACCTCACAACGAAAGTATTGTCGTAGTAAGAAAACGACAGAATTATCTTTTATTAAAAATAACGGCGAAAGTGTTACCATTAAAACTGTTGAACTACCCGGTAGTAAAAGTACAATAATACTCGTAGTTGCATAGTAGCACACGGTATTGGTTATTGATGCTTACGTGAGAAGTCACTCAGTTATACTCAATTATTGCTACTGATGGTTGTTGCATCATATCTCTCATATTATTGATTCAATTATTGTCACAAAGATCATCTCAGATAATATGTTAAATTATTAAATCAATAATTGAGACGACAAAGTTATTCATATTATTATTTTCAATATTGACAATGTCTAGAAGTTACATCGAGGAGAGGTTTGGTCATCTAATTGCGGCGCCATAAGGAAAAATCCTTATCGAAACCCCTCTTTCACGGAAACAACTTTGGTTGTTAAATATTGTGCGTTATAATATTAATGATGAATAAGTTCGTGTTGATTAAAGATGAAATTGATAGTTCCGTTGTGTGAGAATTTTTAGTGTTAGTGGAAATTGACATTTATTTCGATAATAATTGATGTCTGGAGGTTATATTGACCAATCGGGTAATTCACCGGATAAATGAGCAATTAATTGCTATTAATTTACATGCTTATAACTATGTGATCACATGTGTGTACTATTGATTCACATGATTTACTATTAGGGGAGTTAGTGCAAGATTGATAATACTTGCATGACTAAGTTAAAAATGGAGGTATAGTTGAAGGTATTATACTGTAATTCGTATTTTCACATGATTATAACTATTGATTCACATGATTTACTATTGATTCATGTGATTTACTATTAGGGGAGATGGTGCAAGTTTGATAATACTTACTGGACAGAATTAAAAATGAAAAAAAAAGAGGAAGATATTACACTGTAATATTTCGAGCCCCAAAATGTAGAATTATCGAAACTATATTTTCCTATAAATAGAAGCTCATTCTTCCTTCATTTCTCACCAATTCACAAAAATCTATAGAGCAATTATTATAGAGAGAAATTATAGAGAGAAAGAAGAAGAGAAGTCTGCTACCTCACTATTCCAGTATCTAGTTTTCTTCTAAGGTAAGGGGTGTTATTTCTTTCGTATTCATGAAGAGAATTATTTTTTTCAATACTCGTAAAAGTCATTATTCCATTCTTTATTATTACATTGGAATAACTTTGTCTGTCATCTGAATCTGCGCATACATAGTGAAATTCTTCATTATTCCATTCTTTATTATTACATTGGAATAACTTTTCTGCATATGGTCTATCGTATGCCTAATGAATTTTGTTGTTATTCCATTCTTTATTATTACATTAGAATATCACATGCATGCGGATTACGCATGACACAGTTCCATTCTTTATTATTACGTTGGAATATCACATGCATCTGCAGATTCTGGCACGACTGGTTCCATTCTTTATTATTCTGTTGGGAATAACATGTCTGTGCGGTCTACCGCATGCATGGTGAATTCTTCTATTATTCCATTCTTTATTATTCTGGTGGAATAACTTGTCTATGTGGATTACCGCATGCATGGTGAATGATCCTTCATATTCATTCTTTATTAAACTGTGGAAATGATCTGTCTACGTGGATTACCGCATGACGGGTGAAAATCCATTTAGAGTTTCGTATATTCTATTTGTAAGACCCCAACTTATTATTAAATAAAACCGAATTTCCTCTATTTATTATAGTAAGGGTTGATTTGATTAATGTGGTTAGTTATGGGTAAAATGCGCAAATATTTCAAATAAGCAAGTGGTTATAAAATATTCATTATTGTTAGGGGAATATTCGTTTGGTCGTGGAATATTCTTCTTTGTCGAGGAATATTAAATGCGGCCAGTAGCGACCTTGTGTGGGCCCCATAACTTGAAAGCGATTGAATGAAGAAAACGACAAGTATAAGTTGTTTTTAAATAACTAGGCGTGGTTATTACAATTAATCTTTGTTGAAATACTCGGTGGTTAAAACACACGATAGCACCAGGTTATTCCACCAATTATTGATTCTTACGTAAAGAAGGCACTACCCAATAATTGTTACGATAATTAATGTTCAATATTTTATTTTATTGATTCAATAATTGCTCTATTGATATTTTATATTATTGTTGTTTCAATAATTGTCACTACGATATTTTCCTTTATCGAACAATAATTCATATTATTTGAATAATATTATTAGATAACATTATTGGCAATGTCTAGAAAGTTACATCTAAGGAGAGGTTTGGTCACCTAATTGCAGCGCCAAGAAAGAGAAATCCTTATTGAAAGCCCCATCTTTCCTGGGGAACAGCACAGTTACCGATATTGTGATTCTCAGAATATTATTTGTGAATAATTAATTATTGATTTATATGATAAGGAAAATATTCATTTTATGTGGATATAGATGGAGAAAATTTTAAAGTGATAATTGTTGAAAAATTGATATTTTATCTTTTCTGATAGATAATTCATTTAAATATATTATTATATTTTAATAATATAATAATGGTGATATTTTTACAATAAATGTAATATATGAGTATATGAGGAGGAGTATTTTGTTACTAAAAATATTTAAAACATGTTGAACATGTTTGTGGACCCCATTTCTTGACTGAAATTTGATTATGGCCTGTAAAATCGTCCGTTTGTGGATTTTGATCAATTTCTGTTCGGAATTTGGAAAAACTTAAACTTACAAAGTTGTAGATAATGGAATTTCCTATGAAAAAGATATAAGGTTCGAATTTTTTTGATAAAAGGGCTATTTATTATGAATTATTGAAGTTCCGGAGTTCCAGAATAATTGATTTTTGAAGTTTTAAATATTTTTTTTAATAAAAACGTTTTTTACACTTTTGTGGGCCCCACTTTCACATGTTAATATCTGAATTCAAATCTTCAAAAGTGGGCATAGGAAAAATTTAATAAATAATATTATTTTATTAAATTTTCTTCTTTGGTGTTCTAAGCATTTTCCTATAAATAGGGTGCTTAGGTTAGAATTGAAAATCACACCAAAAACTGAAGTTTTCTCTCTTTATATTATCGAGCGTATTCTTGTGAGTATTTTAATACTTTGAGTGTTGCTATACGGTGCAAGTTCCTTCAGCGTTATATCTGATATTCCAGCTAGAAGTACTACTCTTTTCGAGGTAAGGAATGTTATATTTTTTAAAAAATGATATTATTTCTTCTAATATCATTATGCCGGATTATTGGTAAGATTTTTCTTGTGAAATTCTTTTCCTTTAGTGTTGGAATACTATTCACGTATACGGCACTATTCACGTATACGACACTATTCACGAATACGACACTATTCACAGAAAAATTAAATTTTCATTTTTTATCCAAAATATCTATTATGGATACTAGCTTTGATTGTATCCATGTTTTGATCATTCTTGAATATTACTCTACTATGTTTATTTATGAAGTAATTTTGAACTCGGATTGTTTAAAGTACGAATCCTTAATATTTGTTCTTTTGTTTCACTAGATTCGTTTTCTTTAAAATATTTTTCATCATCCTCATTCCTAAATGATGATATTACTGAATATCTTTGGCCTGTAGTGCAAAGATGAATGAATTTTGATGAATATCTTTGGCCCGTAGTGCAAAGATGAACAGGTGTTGAGATGAACATGACCAACTGATGAATATCTTTGGCCTGTAGTGCAAAGATGAATATTTGATTCAAGATGAATATTGATTGATGTTACAGGGATAAAATATTAATGATGGACTTTTAAATTCATAGATTATAGCAGATTTCATTCTCTACATAACTCATCTATGAATTATTATTTCTGCTGCGAATATCGATCTGAAACTTGTTGTCTATTGTATTTTATCAGATTTTTCCCTGTTGAAGACTAACGATAATTTGTTCTATATTATCTTAGTCATAATATTCTTTACTGGGCTAGTTGAGCTCACCCTTTTCCTTTTTGTTCCATTTTTCTTCTCAGGAGGCGAGAATGTGGCGAGTTCTAGTTGGGGTGTGGAATGATGGTTCTAGAAATTTGTCTTAGTAGTCCTCACTATTTTTATAAAATAATGTATCAATAATTGTAATGAGGACTTATTTGGGTGTGAATATTGTCTAGATGGCAATATTTGTATTTAAACTCACAGTTTATATGTTGTATTAATAAAGTTGTAGTTATTCCTGTACCATGTTATTGACGACTCAAAGTGGGTGATGTATACCTATTTTGGGGGCGTCACACTATTATACTCGTATGAGATATCATTTCTTTTGTACTCGTCATGGAATATCATTTTTTTTTTGGTATTTTTCTTTTACGAGTTACTATTCACCTAGTTACTATTCACTCGGGTATTCGGGGCACTTTTCGTGCCAGAGTACTATTCACGAGTTACTATTCATGGGTTACTATTCACCCAATTACTATTCACTCTAGTATCATTCACTCGGGTATTCGGGACACTTTTCGTGTCGGGGTACTATTCACGAGATACTATTCCCGAAGTACTATTCATGGGGTACTATTCACCCGAAAAATATTTTTTTTTCTGTCCAAATTATTTTTGGTACATGAATATTATTCTTGAATTTTACTCTACAAAGCAGTATCATATTGACAATTTGGACGTTATTGATTTCTGGATAAATTAAATTATAAATATTTAAAATTTATCCTTGAACTTGTTTTATTGAATTATTATGTCATTGTCATCATCCTCATGCTTATATTGTGATGAAGGATTATTCGGTATAATCATGACCGTAATGTGACGAATGATGTGGTAAAAGTCCTCATTGGCCTATAGTGCATTGATGGACAGTTTTTGGTATGATTATGACCATGGATTATTTGGTATAGTCATAACCATTGATGATTTAATGAATATCCTTGGCCATGGTGCAGGGATGATTCGATGATGTGGTTTATTTTTTTTAAGCTGAGTCTCAGCGATAAAGTTGATGAAAAACTTTTTAAATCATAGAAGATAGTAGATTTTATGCTCTACTTTACTCTTCTGATGGATTGCTTATTTTCGCTACAGTTGTTGATCTAAAACTTGTTGTCTATTGTATTCTAATACTGTTAAAGGCTAGGGATAATTTATTCTGCATTATCTTAGTCATAATATTTCTTACTGGGCTAGTTGAGCTCACCCTTTCTTTCATTATTCTCTTCAGGAAATGAGAATATAGCTGGGACGAGTCGGGAAATGGAGTGATGGTCCAGGATAAGTGGCTTTAGTAGTCCTCACTATTTTATGAAATAGTGTGATAATAATTGTAATGAGGACTCCTTTGACAGTGGATATTGTCTAGAAGGCAATATTCTTGTTTAAACTCTCAGCTTATGTTTGGTCGTATTGTACACGACTGTTGTATAATTAAGTTGTATTTGAATTTTGTACCATGTATTTGGCGACTTAAGATGGGTGATGTATACCTGTTTTGGGGGTGTCACAATAAGACCGTGGAGACACCTTTAATCACCAACCAGGAGAACGTGCAATTGGACGACAATGTTTCTCCTGTAAACAACACCCCCGATTAAACGATGAGTGATGGGATGTTTAGAAGTTTTTTGTAGTTCATGCAAAATCAGACGAGGGAGACTCGTGTACAAAATACAGGTGGAAATGATAGCAACGCACGGCTTGTCACAGCCAAGCAATTCAAAGAGTTGGGACCACCAGAATGTTTGGGAAAGCTCCTGATTAAGGCAGAAACATGGGTTAAGAAAACTACCAAGATATTTGATGTCTTGGGATGCACGGAGGAACAGAAGGTTCCATTCACCACCTTTATGTTCCGTGGTGAGGCAGATTACTAGTGGAAATCTGTGAAGCGTACCCAGCCAGCCGCACTTAGTATGTCTTGGGAAACGTTTTAAAAACTATTCAATGGTGTACTTTCCTGAAAGTATTCGTCATATGAAAGAGGTAGAGTTTATTAGACTGGAATAGAACAACATGACTGTGTCCCAGTACGAAGCTAAGTTCGCGAAGTTATCCAGGTTTGCACCTCATTTGGTAGAGAATGAGGAACATATAACGCGGATGTTTCTAAGAGGGTTGAAACCCAAAATCGTCAATACCTTATCTCTCACAAAATTTCTCTATATTCAGATGTTGTCAACAGGGCTCAATTATTAGAACGAGATAATAAGTATGTTCAACCGGGGGACCACAACCAGGGTCGTACCGGTGGCAGCAGTCATCAGAGCGATGACAACCAGCGGGGAGGAAAATATCCGGACAAAAGCGGTAACCACTCTGGTGGTAATCGTGGCCATGATAGTAAGAGAAGCGAGTTGGGGGGAGATTTCAAAAAGAGAAGGTACAACAATGACAACGTAAAGACATCCGCACCAGCATCAACTGTTTCTAAGGGAGGAGAACGACCACCGGTCGTATGTTATAAATGCGCGAAGGAGAGACACATAAGTACAAACTGTTCACTGCCTTCCAAGGTATGTTTTAGTTATGGAAAAGACGGTCACATAGCTCAATTTTGTCCTGTAGCGAAATCAAGTCCAGCTGGGACGGTGGCAACAAAGGCGGATAAGGACAAAACAAAGTTGGTGGTTTCAGGAAGAGCATTTTTTGTGACTTCTCAAAAAGCGAGTAATCCAAACGAAGTTAGCACTAGTTAGTTAATTATAAATTACTGCGAAGTTTATACCTTACTAGATACCGATTCTGTGATGCCCCCAAATCCAGGTCCCTTTGAACCTCGGATCCGGTCCGCCACGATACTACTATCGTCAAACTATTTATATCTTTTATTCATAACTTAATGAATATAACTTTGCTTATTACAAATTTAGAATATAAATTCTTTCCATTTCCAGGATATATACTTTTATAAGTTTCAAATCTTGGCCATTTACCATTCCTGTCTTACATCATGTTCGATGTTATAAAAATATGCGGAATAGTTTAAACTTTTTCAATCTCCTTTAAAAAAATAAATCTTTTACTGATGTCTTAACTTGAATAAATTACATATCCTTGAATCAAATTATGTTATGATTCAGTCTATTCGAATTACTGTATAAATCTTTACATCTCAATTCAAATTCCTGTATGTACCGCCTAGTACAACTTTACAACATAACATGTATTACACATCGTATACTACTATCATGTACATCTTCTAGAACCTAAACATGATTCAAGAGCATCTAGTTAAATAATAAATCAATTTCCTTCGATACTATTGAACTTTATCAATCAAGTAGCACGTAATGTGACGCCCCCAAAATAGGTATACAACACCCATTCTGAGTCGCCAAATACATGGTACAGAAATAACTACAACTTTATTAATACAATTGTCGTGCAAAATATGACAACACATAAACTGTGAGTTTAAAAACAAATATTATCTTCTAGACAATATCAACACTCAAATAAGTCCTCATTACAATTATTGATACATTATTTTACAAAAATGGTGAGTACTACTAAAACAACTCTCTAGAACCATCATTCCACACCCCGACTAGAACTCGCTACATTCTCGATTCCTGAGAAGAAAAATGGAACAAAAAGGAAAAGGATGAGCTCAACTAGCCCAGTAAAGAATATTATGACTAAGATAATATAGAACAAATTATCGTTAGTCTTCAACAGGAAAAAATCTGATAAAATACAATAGACAACAAGTTTCAGATCAATATTTGCGGCGGAAATAATTCATAGATGAGTTACGTAGAGAATGAAATCTACTATAATCTATGAATTTAAAAGTCCATCATCAATATTTTATCCATGTAACATCAATCAATATACATCTTGCATCAAATATTCATCTTTGCACTACAGACCAAAGATATTCATCAGTTGGTCATGTTCATCTCAACACCTGTACATCTTTGCACTACGGACCAAAGATATTCATAAGAAAATCAACCATCTTTGCACTACAGGCCAAAGATATTCAGTAATATCATCATTTAGGACTAAGGATGATGAAAAATATTTTAAAGAAAATGAATCTAGTGAAACAAAAGAACAAATAATAAGGATTCGTACTTTAAACAGTCCAAGTTCAAATATACTTCATAAATAACCATAGTGAAGTAAAATTCAAGAATGATCAAAACATGGATATGATCAAAGCTAGTATCCATAATAGATATTTTGGACAAAAAATGAAAATTTAATTTTTCTGTGAATAGTGTCGTATACGTGAATAGTACCGTATACGTGAATAGTAATCCCGACACTGAAAGACAAGAATTTCACAAGAAAAATCTTTCCAATATTCCATCATAATGATATTGAAGGAAATAATATCATTTATAAAAAAAAATATCCCTTACCTCGAAAAGACGGTACTTTTGAATGGAATACTGGATATAGTGTTGAAGAAAACTTGCACCGTATAGAAACACTCAAAGTATAAAATACTCACAAGAATATGCTCGATAATATAGAGATAGAAAACTTCAGTTTCTAGTGTAATTTTCAATTCTAACCTAAGCACCCTATTTATAGAAAAATGCTTAGAACACCAAAACAGAAAATTTAATATAATAATATTATTTTTAATCAAAATTCCTACGCACACCATTGAATTTGATTTCAGCCATTTAACACATTTATATCACATGTGGGACACTCACCAAAAACCTTTTCTTTAAAAAAAATAATTAAAACTTCAAAAATCAATTATTCTAGAACTTCAAAACTTCAATAATTCATAATAAATAGCCCTTTTATCAGAAAAAATTCAAACCTTATGTCCTTTCCATAGAAAATTTAATTATCTACAACTTTGCAGAAGAAAGTTTTTTCAAATTCCAAGCCGAAGTTGACCGAAATCCACATACGGACGATTTTACATGTTATATTCAAATTTCAGTCAAGAAATGGGGTCCACGAACATAAAAAACATATTTTAATTATTTTTAGTAACGAAAATACTCCTCCTCCTCATATACTCATATATCCCACATTCATTGTAAAAACATCACCATTATTATATTATTAAAATATAATAATATATTTAAATGAATTATTTATCAAAAAAGATAAAATATCAATTTTTCAACAATTATCACTTTAAAATTTTCTCCATCTATATCCACATAAAATTAATATTTTCCTTATCATATAAATCAATAATTAATTATTCACAAATAATACTACAGAATAACAATACTGGCAACCAGGCCGTTACTAGGAAAGAGGGGGCTTTCCAATAAGGATTTTTCCTTACTGGCGCGCAATTAGGTGACCAAACCTCTCCTTAGACAGAACTTTCTAGACATTGCCAATAATGTTATCTAATAATATTATTCAAATAATATGAATTATTGCTCCGATAATAGAAAATACTGTGTAATAACAATTATTAAAACAACAATAATATAAAATATCAACGGAGCAATTATTGGATCAATAAAATAAAATATTGAATATTAATTACTGTAACAATTATTGGGTAGTGCCTTCTTACGTAAGAATCAATAATTGGTGCAATACTGCAGTCTTCTTGTGTTTTTAACCACAAGAGTATTTCAACAAGATTATTGGTAAATAACTACGCCGTTATTTAAAAACAACTTATACTTGTCATTTTCTTCATTCAATCGCTTTCCGTTATGGGGCCCACACAAGGCTGCGCCGTCGTACGAATATTCCTCGACAGTAAGAATATTCCACGACCAAACGAATATTCCCCGACAATAATGAATATTTTATAACCACTTGCTTATTTGAAATATTTGCGCATTTTGCGCATTTTACCCATAACTAACCACATTAATCAAATCAACCCTTACTATTTCAAAATAATAAATAGAGGAAATTTAATTTCATTTATAATAAGTTGGGGTCTTAAAACCTCCCCTCCTTATGAAATTTCATCCTCGAAATTGACGTACGTACCTGGTGTTTCAAAAAGGTGAGGATACCTCGCTTTCATTTCCGTTTTCAACTCCCAGGTCATTTCCTCAATAGCATGGTTCCTCCACAAAACTTTGACTTGTGGTATGACCTTTGTGCGAAGGACATGCTCTTTCCTATCCAAGATCTTGACAGGTACCTCTTAATACGTTAAGTCTTCGGCTATTTCGTTCGGTTCTAACTCAATAACGTGGTTCGGATCTTTCATATATTTACGAAGCACAAATATGTGAAAAATATTATGAACACGAGACATACTTGGAGGTAACGCAAGTCTATAGGCTACATTTCCTACTCGGTCAAGAATCTGAAATGGACCAATAAATCATGGATTGAGCTTTCCTCTCTTCCCAAATCTTGTTACTCCCTTCCATAGAGCTACACGCAACAATAAATGATCCCCAACACTAAATTACACGCCCTTTCGATGAAGATCCGCATAACTCTTTTGTCGATCCTGTGCCGTTTGTATACGTTGTCGAATCATTTGGATCTTTTCCGTAGTCATACGTACAAACTCGGGTCCCAACAATGTTGTTTCACCCACCTCATCCCAACATATTGGATAGCGATACTTTCGTCCATATAATGCTTCAAATGGAGCCACACCTATACTTGTCTGATAACTGTTGTTGTAGGAGAATTCCACCAATGAGAAATACTTATCCTAACTCCCTTTGAAGTCTAGGACACAGAGTTTTAATAGATCTTCAAGAGTTTGGATAGTCCTCTCTGATTGTCCATCCGTTTGAGGATGGTATGCCGAATTGAATCGTAAATCCGTGCCCATAGCTTTTTGCAAGCTAACCCAAAATCATGAAGTGAATCTTGGGTCACGATCCGAAGCTATGGATACTGGCATGCCATGTAATCTCACAATCTCATTTACATTCATATGAGCAAGAGGTTCAAGGGAATAAGTCTCCTATATTGGCAAGAAATGAGCAGACTTGGTTAATCTATCAACAATAACCCAAATAACATTTATGCCTTGAGAAACCGTGGGAAGACCCATAACGAAATCCATGGTAATGTGTTCCCACTTCCATTTCAGAATCTCAAGTGGTTGCAATGGACCCTTAGGCACTTGATGATCCGCCTTTACACGTTGACAAGTTAAACACCTCGAGATAAACTTTGCAATCTCTCTCTTTATATTGTTCCACCAAAATGTATGTTGAAGATCACGATACATTTTGGTACTTCTAGGATGGATTGCAAATGGTGTATTATGTTCTTCCATCATGATCTTGTACTTCAAATCAGAGTCGTTAGGAACACAAAGTCTGGAGTGTACTCGAAGTGTTCCTTCTTCATCGATTCTTGCTTCTGGAATAGCACCTTCTTGTACTTTCTTCTTCATACGCATTAGCTCCGGGTCTGTGGCTTGAGCAACTTTAACTTTATCGATTACAGTTGGTTCTATGCGTATACTTGACATCATCGCACTCATTCCTGCATATGATCTTCTACTCAATGTGTTAGCTACCACGTTTGCTTTTCAAGGATGGTATTGAATGGTGTGGTCATAATCTTTTAACAGCTTGAGCCAACGTCGTTGTCGCATGTTGAGTTCCTTTTGGGTGAAGAAATATTTGAGGCTTTTATGGTCTGAAAATATCTCCACTTTCTCCCCATATAGATAGTGCCTCCAGATCTTTAGCGAAAAACGATCGCTTAACTCTAGATCATGAGTAGGATAATTCCTCTCATATTCTTTAAGTTGTCGTGAGGCATAGGCTATGACTAACCCTTTGCCCGAAGCATCGCTGTAGATAACAAATCCATCCGAACCAGATGGTATTATCAGAACAGGTGCCAAAATGAGTCTCCTCTTGAGCTTTTGGAAATTCTTCTCGCATTCCTCGCTCCATACGAATTTTATATCTTTTCGAGTTAGCTGAGTTAATGGAGTAGCGATTCGAGAAAACTCATCAATGAATCTTTAATAATAACCAGCTAAGCCCAAAAAGCTATGAACTTCGGTCACCGTCTTCGGTTGCTCCCAACTTTGTATTGCTTCAATCTTCGCCGGGTCAACAGATACTCCATATTTTGACACCACATGCACAAGGAATGCTACTTCCTCAAGCCAGAACTCACATTTCTTCAACTTGGCATAAAGCTTGTTTTCACGCAGCCTTTGGAGTACCAGCTTCAAATGGTGCTCATGATCTTCACGACTTTTGGAATATATGAGGATGTCATCAATAAAGATAACAACGAACTGATCCAAATATTCCTTGAATACTCGATTCATCATATCCATGAAAGCCGCAGGAGCATTAGTCAATCCAAAAGACATGACTAAGAATTCATAATGCCCGTACCGAGTTTTGAAGGCAGTCTTTGGGATATCCTCAGTTCTAATCTTCAGCTGATGATATCCAGAACGAAGATCGATCTTTGAAAAGAATTGTGCTCCTTGCAACTGGTCAAATAGGTCATCAATATGAGGTAATGGATACCTATTCTTGATAGTGACATGGTTCAATTCTCGGTAGTCAATACAAAGTCGCATACTCCCATCTTTCTTCTTTACGAATAAAATAGGAGCACCCTAAGGAGATGTACTAGGACGAATGAAACCGATGTCCAATAACTCCTGTAATTGGACCTTTAACTCCTGAAGTTCAATAGGAGCCATTCGATATGGGGTTTTAGAAATGGGCTTTGTACCAGGTTCAAGATCAATAAAGAATTCAACTTCACGTTCTGGGGTTAGACCGGGAAGTTCTTCAGGAAATACGTCAGGAAATTTACTAACAACAGGAATATTATTCACATCCGACGTGTCTTTATTCAAATCCATAACATGGGCTAAGAAAGCTTGACATTCGTTTTTCAATAAACGAATAGATTTATGACTTGATATAACAGTGATTGATTTTAGTGGTTTAGTTACTTGAATTCGTACAACAGGTTGGTTAGAAATATGAAAACTAACAACCTTACGAAAACAATCAATTTTGGCATGGTGAGTAGTTAACCAATCAATCCCTAAAATCACATCAAAAGCAAGTATCTTTAAAGAGATAAGGTCAACAGGTAATGTGATGGTGCCAACTTATATCAAACAAGATTTATAAACAGTGGATGTGATGAAAGTTTCTCCTAACGGAGTCTACACAGATAAATCAGAGTCTAATTTCTTCGGAGTCAAGTTTAAACGTTGAGCACAAGCAGGAGAGATAAATGAATGGGTAGCACCAGTATCTAGTAAGGTATAAACTTCACAAGAATTTATGATTAGCTTACCCGTGATCACCTCGTTTGGGTTCCTCGTATTTTAACCCGTCACAACAAATGCTCTTCTAGGAACCGTTGACTTTGACTTTTCTGGGACAGCCTTTTAAGTCACCATCCCCGTTGGACTTGGTTTCACTACTGTACAATCTCAAGCGATATGTCCTTCATTTCCACAATTATAACATACCTTGAACTGTTGTGGGCAGTTTGGGCTGATATGTCCCTCTTTCCCGTATTTATAGCATACTGACCGGGTGGTCGTTCTCCTCCTTAGAACCGATTCTTCTTTTTGGTCTTTGACGTCTTTTGCATTGTCATTGTTGAATCTCCTCTTTTTAAAATCTCCCCCCGACTCGCTTCTTCTATTTTCATGGCCATGATTACCACCAGAGTGGTTACTGCCTTTGTCCGTATTTTTCTTTCTCCGTTTGGTTATCGTTGTTACGATGACTCATCATCACACCAGTATGATCCTGGTTGTGGTCCCTCGGTTGAACATACTCGTTATCTCGCTCTAATAATTGAGCCCTGTTGACAACATATGAATAGAGAGAAAATTTATGAGAAATGAGATATTGACGTATGCCGGGTTTCAAACCTCTCAGAAACATCTGCGTCATACATTCCTCATTCTCCACCAAATGAGGTACAAACCTGGATAACTCCGCGAACTTCGCCTCGTACTGGGACACCGTCATGTTGTTCTGCTTCAGTCTAATAAACTCTACCTCCTTCATATGACGAATACTTTCAGGAAAGTACTTGTCATTGAATAGTTTTTGAAACGTTTCCCAAGACATGCTGAGCGCGGCTGGATGGGTACGCTTCATAGATTCCTACCAGTAATCTACTTTATTACGGAACATAAAGGTGGCGAATGGAACCTTCTGTTCCTCCGTGCATCCCAAGACATCGAATATCTTGGTAATTTTTTTGACCCACATTTCTGCCTTAATCGGATCCGGCTTTCCCCAGAATTTTGGTGGTCCCAACTCTTTGAACTGCTTAGCTGTGACAAACCGTGCGTTGTTATCATTTCCACCTGTATTTTGTGCATGAGTCTCCCTCGTCTGATTTTGCATGAACTGCAAAAAGCTTCTAAACATTCCGTCGTTCATCATCTGATCAGTGGTGTTGTTTATAGGAGGAACATTGTCGGCCTGTTGCACGTTCTCCTCATTGGTGAGTAAGGGAGTCTCCACAGTCTCATTTACTCCACTGTTAACATTCTCAGTTGCCATTCTTAAATACTGCCATAAAACAAGGGATAATTGAAGAAATTAACATATCACATAATATCCCTATATTCTGACCAACCAACAAATAAGCTTAGGTAGGACACACTAGCGAAGGATTTACTCGTCTCTCCCTTCCTAGTTCTATTCCCCGATCTCCGCCAGAGATCATATCCCTAAGCTCTGATACCAACTGTGACGCCCCCAAAATAGGTATACAAAACCCATTCTGAGTGGCCAAATACATGGTACAGAAACAACTACAACTTTATTAATACAATTGTCGTGCAAAATATGACAACACATAAACTGTGAGTTTAAAAACAAATATTGTCTTCTAGACAATATCAACACTCAAATAAGTCCTCATTACAATTATTGATACATTATTTTACAAAAGTGGTGAGGACTACTAAAACAACTCTCTAGAACCATCATTCCACACCCCAACTAGAACTCGCTACATTCTCGCCTCCTGAGAAGAAAAATGGAACAAAAAGGAAAAGGGTGAGCTCAACTAGCCCAGTAAAGAATATTATAACTAAGATAATATAGAACAAATTATCGTTAGTCTTCAACAGGGAAAAATTTGATAAAATACAATAGATAAAAAGTTTCAGATCAATATTTACAGCAGAAATAATAATTCATAGATGAGTTACATAGAGAATGAAATCTACTATAATCTAAGAATTTAAAAGTCCATCATCAATATTTTATCCCTTTAACATCAATCAATATACATCTTGAATCAAATATTCATCTTTGCACTACAGGCTAAAGATATTCATCTCAATACCTGTACATCTTTGCACTACGGGCCAAAGATATTCATAAGAAAATCAACCATCTTTGCACTACAGGTCAAAGATATTTAGTAATATCATCATTTAGGACTAAGGATGATGAAAAATATTTTAAAGAAAACGAATCACAATATTCAATAATATCAATTTTTCAATAATTGTCACTTTAAAATTTTCTCCATCTATATCCACATAAAATTAATATTTTCCTTATCATATAAATCAATAATTAATTATTCACAAATAATATTACAGAATCACAATACTGGCAACCAAGCCGTTCCTAGGAAAGAGGGGGCTTTCCAATAAGGATTTCTCCTTATTGGCGCGCAATCATGTGACCAAACCTCTCCTTAGACAGAACTTTTTAGACATTGCCAATAATGTTATCTAATAATATTATTCAAATAATATGAATTATTGCTCCGATAATAGAAAATACTGTGTAATAACAATTATTAAAACAACAATAATATAAAATATCAACGCAGCAATTATTGAATCAATAAAATAAAATATTGAATAGTAATTACTGTAACAATTATTGAGTAGTGCCTTCTTATGTAAGAATCAATAAGTGGTGCAATCACCGTAATACTTCTTGTATTTTAACCAATTTAGTATTTCGACAAGATTAACGGTAACAACTACGCCGTTATTTATAAATAACTTATACTTGTCGTTTTCTTCATCCAATCGCTTTCCGTTATGGGGCCCACACAAGGCTGCGCCATCGTACGAATATTCTCCGACAGCAAGAATATTCAACGACCAAACGAATATTCCCCGACAACAATAAATATTTTATAACCACTTGCTTATTTGAAATATTTGCGCATTTTACCCATAACTAACCACATTAATCAAATCAACCCTTAGTATTTCAAAATAATAAATAGAGGAAATTTAATTTCATTTATAATAAGTTGGGGTCTTACACGTAACCTTTACCGTTAATCCTTAACCTGCAAAAGTGGTTATTTACAAGGGTGAGCTCGACAGCCCAGCAATTCTAACAGTTTTCATGCAGCACATAGCATATAATAACATGATCAGTTCATGCATTCGTAATCAATTAATATTTATTACACATGTTACTTTTCATATAACAGGCATAGAGATTTATTTCACAAGCATATCATCAAAGATCAACTTTCACATTTCACACATATTTCATATGCATTTCATATATATACATCAACATTCTCATAGCATAGTATAGCTCAACTAACAATTATCGAATTCATATAACAAATAGGAATTGAAAGACTTGTCTGATTCGTAGTTTATCAACTACGACTTAACTACTTATAGTTATCCGCACTTCGTGTATTCCTACACAGTTATATAATCATGGATACCTTAACCACTCGTACTTGACATCAACATTCATATATATTTATCACACACTTGACTCACTATGTGTTTGACACATTTAAAACTCATATAGGCAAGTTCAAACGTACACATAAACGTCTAACTTAGTTGTAACTTCATACAACATCACTTATCCTATATTTTCATAGCACAAATCAGATTACAAATTCAAACAACGTATCATTGCTTTATATCTTGAAAACATTCCTTTGGACTTAACATTAGAAAGTCCTAATTAACATTCATCTTTATCACATAGCATGCTTCTTACACATCACATAACATATTGGTCATATATTGCAAATTAAAGTAATCATATAAGCATGCCTTGAACTGAAGATTAAAAATAGAACTATTCATGACTGCAGGATGGCGCAGTTGCGCCCTGTCTAGGCTTAGGGACGGCACAACTGCACTGTTCCCTAGCCTAATCAGAGTTGAGCTTCTGCTATCTGGTTTCAGTCAAATCTTTAACATACCTAGACACTTACACTTAACATGCATACACGCTAGAGGTCTTTACATACTTGTATGACCACTTCAAGATCAACCTTATATGTTAGGGACTTTAGTTTAGGATTTTCACGAAATCAAAGCCAAATAGGGTCATGTAATCACTATGTGTACTAATTAGCCTCATGTTCACATAAAGAGGTCACATAATCCGTACAACACATGCTCATACATATTCATATCTTTTACTCATAGCTAGCATCGTTTAATACTTTAAAACATGCTTTAACCTCATGTTTAGTTTACTTCCATTATGTTTAACATATAAGACTTATGTTTAGAGACATAATGAAACATAATATGGCATCTCAAGCCTTTAGAATCTAAATACTCATATGTAATGCAACTTAAGTTCAAAAACATCTTCGAGGTTGCCTTTGAAATCATTTTCTCATAAATGATGTAATATAGCACATATAAGACAACTTTTAAACTATTAACATAAGTAACTAAGTCATGATAGCTTCTTTTCCAAATCAGAAATTACACCTTGTAGCATTCATGCTCTTTAGTTCTATTATACTAAGCTTTTCTTTTAAAACATTTTCTAACACAAAGCTAACAAGTTTGATTATGACAAGACACTATAAACTTCATATCATGCTCATTTACATCTGAAATCAATCGTGTGTATAACATACTAAGCTCAGAACTTATAGAACATGAGTTTCAACAAAGTTTGTTTTCAAAACTTAAAGTTTTTGGTTATAAATCTCTTATTAAATCATGTTGGTCACTTCATAATTCATAAGTAGGCTTTGTACTACATGTCATACTTATTTTCTATATAAATATAAGTTATAGAATCAAGTTAGCAACAACTTAACCCAACAGAAACCAGAATCTGGCTCTAGGGTCCAATAGCAATTTCGTTTACCCTAGTATAAAAGCTCAAGAATCGCACCATCCTCGGACTGGACTCACCCCGAATATACTACTTTTTCTGAGTCTCAGAACCAATGTTGATTATTTCTCAATAATTATTCTTCAACTTAGTTTTAGAGGTTCTATACAGGTATTCACACCTCACTAATATTTTGGTAACACAATTTCAAATCAATTTACAAGAATCTAGTAGAATTTCCATAATTTGCAAACGTTGAAATTAAGTTTCTAAAACAA
Organism: Panax ginseng; assembly: GCA_020205605.1. Taxonomy (NCBI): domain Eukaryota; kingdom Viridiplantae; phylum Streptophyta; class Magnoliopsida; order Apiales; family Araliaceae; genus Panax; species Panax ginseng. Next base: position 58,209,380 of record CM035131.1, on the reverse strand, counting down.
GAGTTTACCTTCTGAGGAGCTTAGTTTGCTTAACTTCTATCTTCTACAATTGTTAAACTTCACTTTAAACCACAACTCACCCACTCTCAAGTTATCAGTGTTTCATGAACCAAAACAAGCAACGTAAAAACTAAAAACTAGGCAATTTCATTACACCAAGGTTGAATTCATGGGGTAATGAAAGAAAACATTGGTTAATTGAGAGTGGTTCAACAACCCAGCACTAGCCATCTCCATAGCCAATGATTTCTTGCTTGGAAGTTACGTATTTTAGAGTGTAGGTTACTGTTCATTGTACTGTGGTGTAACTGATAATTTTATAACACAGCAACGTGCTTCAATCTTGCTCAGTTAGTTACTTTAACTCCCAAATAAAATTTTAATGTACAATTATTACCATTTTTGGACACAATCTAGAAAACTCAGCAAATTATCATTTCAAATTTTTCCAAAATTTTTGAGAGTCGGAAAAATTATGAAACTACCCCTAGCAGAAACCCCTTACTTACAACGGTTAAACGAAAACTAATATTCCTTACGAATATTGAACGAAAATAATATTCCTTACGAATAGTAAATGAATATAATGAATATTGAACGATAATAATATTCATACGAATACGAAAAATAATAACTCTTCAGAATATAAAAATAAGAACCCTTACCTCAGAAGAAGACTGGATACTGAAGTAGTGAAATAGCAAACTACTCTTCTTCTTTCTCTCTATAACTTCTCTCTCTATAGCTTCTCTCTCTATAATTGCTCTTGTGAGACTTAGTGAATTGGTGAGAAATGAAGGAAGAATTAGTTTCTATTTATAGGAAAATATAGTTTCGATAATTGCACGTTTTGAGGCTCGAAATATTACAGTATAATACCTTCATCTTTTCCTTCAGTTTTAATTTAGTCCTGCAAGTATTATCAAACTTGCACCACCTCCCCTAATAGTATATCATGTAAATCAATAGTACAATCATGTGACTCAATAGTTCTATACATGTAAAAAAACTAATTACAGTATAGTACCTTCATCTATACCTCCATTTTTAATTTAGTCATGCAAGTATTATCAATCTTGCACCACCTCCCCTAATAGTACATACATGTGAATCAATAGTACACACATGTGAACACATAGTTACAAACATGTGAATTAATATCAATTAATTGCTAATTTATCCTATTAATTACCCGATTGGTCAATATAATCTCTAGACATCAATTATTATCGAAATAGATGTCAATTTCTACTAACACTAATAATCCCAACATAATGGAACTATCAAATTCATCTTTAATCAACACGAACTTATTCATCATTAATATTATAACTCACAATATTTAACAACCATGTCGTTCCTGTGAAAGAGGGGCTTTTGATAAGATTTTCTCTTTATTGGCGCCGCAATTAGATTATCTAACCTCTCCTTGACAGAACTTCTAGACATTGTCAATATTACAAATAATAATATGAATAACTTTATCGTCTCAATTATTGATTTAATAATATAAAATATTGTGACAATAATTAAATAAAACTGACTGACTTCTCACGTAAGCATTAATAATCAAAGATACTCTACAATACCGTGTGTTACTATGCAACCGCGCGTATTACCATACTTTTACCGCCGATTATTTTATGACAACTTCCTTACTTTAAAAAAATTTCAAATATATCACCCTTAACTTTAACCTTTTATCAATTTAACCATTTACTAAATAGAATAATTATAAGAAAATTGAATACTTTCATTTCATAAAATTCGGGATCTCACAATCTCCCCTCCTTGTGAAATTTCGCCCTCGAAATTTACGTACCTGGTAGTTCGAAGAGATGAGAATATCTTGCATTCTTTTCGGATTATACCTTCTCGGTTATTTCCTCGCTATCATGATTTTCCCATTTCTCATCTCCCGTATTTCATATATCATTCTAGAATATAGTTTCAAAATAAGGGTTAATTGACATGCCACATATTATCCCTATACTCTGATCGACCAATTAAATACCAAATAACTTAGGTAGGTCATACTAGCGAAGGAATTACCCGTCTCTCCCCTCCTAGTTCTAGTTTCACATCTCAGCCAGGGATCATATCCCTAAGCTTTGATACCAACTGTGACGCCCCCAAAACAGGTATACATCACCCATCTTGAGTCGCCAGATACACACTACATAAATCAAATACAAACTTCTTTTATGCAACTATCGTGTAATATATACGACAAAACATAGATGAGAGTTTAAACACGAATATTGCCTTCTAGACAGTATCCACACTCAATGGAATCCTCATTACAATTATTATCACACTATTTTATAAAAATAGTGAGGACTACTAAAGCCAACATCTGGATCATCACTCCGTTCCCCGACTCATCCCAGCTATATTATCATTTCCTAAAGAGACAGTGAAAGAAAAGGGTGAGCTCAACTAGCCCAGTAAGAAATATTATGACTAAGATAATGCAGAATAAGTTATCCTTAGCCTTGAACAGTATAACAACTGATAGAATATAATAGACAACAAATTTTAGATCAACAATTGCAGCAGAATAAGCAATCCATTAGAAGAGTTAAGTAGAACATAATGTCTACTATCTCCTCTAGATTAAAAGTCCATCGTTAATATTTTATTCTTGTAATACTCATCAACAGTTCTTTGTCATACCCAAGATAAAAAGAACTATCATCACCTGTCTTCAACTGAACCACCAAAGATTATAGTTAAATCCATAATTCATTTTTATAATCATGTAAACAAACAATTTCTCCTTGCCACAGAGGCTTAATAGAACTTTACTCAATATCCTTACCCTAAAGGCAAAAGATATTCAAATGTAATAACAATGATCATACCAATTAGTTGTCTACCTTTGCACTTCAGGTCAAAGATATTCAACTATAAAACCAATGGTCATGATCATACCAATCAATTATCTCGTCGAAGGCACTACTGACCAAAGACATTCAACTTTGTTAACTAATGGTCATGATCCCGCCAATCACATCATCGAATTATCCATGCACTACGGGCCAAGGATATTCGTTATTATCACCAGTGGTTATGATCATGTCATACACCTGTCCATCTTTGCACGTAAGCCAAAGATATACAACTATAAAACCAATAATCAACAGTCCATCGTTGCACGTAAGCCAAAAATATACAACTGTAAAACCAATAATCAACAGTCCATCTATGCACATAAGCTAAAGATATACAACTATAAAACCAATAATCAACAATTCGTCTTTGCACGTAAGCCAAAGATGACTTTCATCACAATATAAGCATGAGGATGATGACAATGATATAAGCATTAATCAAACGAAATCAAGGATAAATATTAAAGACTTTAAATTTATCCAAAGTTTAAAAAAATATCCAAATTGTCAACATGATACTGCTTTATGGAGTAAAATTCAAGAATAATATTCATGTACCAAAAATAATTTGGACAGAAAAGAAATATATTTTTCTGGTAAATAGTACCCTGTGAATAGTAACTCGTGAATAGTAACTCATGAATAGTAACTCATGAATAGTACTCTGTATTCGTACATAGTACCGTATATATAAATAATGTCATATACGCAAATAGTGCCATACACATGAATAGTGTCGTATACGTGAATAGTAACCCTGGCACAAAAAGATAAAGTTCACAATAAAATCCATATCAATATTTATAATACCTTAATCCAAATGTTATAAATCACTTAATAATCTCATAATCTAATATTATTAATATTACCACAATATTTTAATCATTTCTTAAACTTATAAACAATTTATTTTAATTATTTACACTTTACAAATTGATGCATTTAATCATCCTAAAATGCCAAACTCATAAGATTTCATCACCAATAATCAAAACTCTCATAAAAAATCTGCATATACCTTATATAGGATTCTCAAGCCATAAAATCCTATTTTCTAATTTTTCTTACTTCACATAACATATTTAATTCATTTACTCATAACTAGTCCATTTTAATGAAAAATACCAAATCAGTACAAACAAATTTTCTTTTCTGGGATTTAGCAGAATATAGTCCCATATTGAACATATATTTTTCTCAGAATTTTTAAAATTCATTTACTATTTTTTATATGACTAAAACTGCCGAATATTTAGACATTTATCAAAAATTATACTTTTGTCCAAAAATTCCAAAATTTACAGGGTATACTGATGTTATATAGATGTACTCCCAATAAAAATTTCACCAATTTTAGAGTTAACTACAAGGAGTTATAAGGGTTTACTTTTAAAATAGTCTTTTCTCATAAAATTCATAACTCCTAATCTATACATCCAAAAATCGTCATTTTTGGACACAATCTAGAAAACTCATCAAATTGTCATTTCAATTTTTTCCAGAATTTTTGAGGGTCAGAAAAATTATGAAACTGCCCCTGGCAGAAACCCGTTACTGACAATGGTTGAACGAAAATAATATTCCTTACGAATATTGAACAAAAATAATATTTCGTACAAATATTAAACGAATATAATTAATATTGAACGATAATAATATTCATACGAATACAAAAAAATAATATCTCTTCAAAATATAAAAAATAATAACCCTTACCTTAGAAGAAGACTGGATACTGGAGTAGTGAAGTAGCAGACTACTCTTCTTCTTTCTCTCTATAACTTCTCTCTCTATAGCTTCTCTCTCTATAATTGCTCTTGTGAGACTTAGTGAATTGATGAGAAATAAAGGAAGAATGAGCTTCTATTTATAGGAAAATATAGTTTCAATAATTGCACGTTTTGGGGCTCGAAATATTACAGTATAATACCTTCATCTTTTCCTTCAGTTTTAATTTAGTCTTGCAAGTATTATCAAACTTGCACCACCTCCCCTAATAGTATATCATGTAAATCAATAGTACAATCATGTGACTCAATAGTTCTATACATGTGAAAAAACTAATTACAGTATAGTACCTTCATCTATACCTCCATTTTTAATTTAGTCATGCAAGTATTATCAATCTTGCACCACCTCTCCTAATAGTACATACATGTGAATCAATAGTACACACATGTGAACACATAGTTATAAGCATGTAAATTAATAGCAATTAATTGCTAATTTATCCGATTAATTACCCGATTGGTCAATATAACCTCTAGACATCAATTATTATTGAAATAGATGTCAATTTCCACTAACACTAATAATCCCAACATAATGGAACTATCAAATTCTTCTTTAATCAACACAAACTTATTCATCATTAATATTATAACTCACAATATTTAACAATCAGGTCGTTCCCAGGAAAGAGGGGGCTTTCCGATAAAGATTTCTCCCTATTGGCGCACAATTAGATTATCTAACCTCTCCTTGACAGAACTTCTAGACATTGTCAATATTACAAATAATAATATGAATAACTTTATCGTCTCAATTATTGATTTAATAATATAAAATATTGTGGAAATAATTGAATAAAACTGATTGACTTCTCACGTAAGCATCAATAATCAAAGGTACTCTACAATATCGTGTGTTACTATACAACCACGCGTATTACCATATTTTTACCACCGATTATTTTATGACAACTTGCTTACTTTAAAAAAAATTCACATATATCACCCTTAACTTTAACCTTTTGTCAATTTAACCATTTACTAAATAGAATAATTATAAAAAAATTGAATACTTTCATTTCATAAAATTTGGGATCTCACAAACTATGCTATTGAGAAAATGACCTGGGAGTTGGAATTGGAAATGAAAGCGAGGTACCCTCACCTTTTCGAAACACCAGCTACGCACGTCAATTTTGAGGACGAAATTTCATAAGGAGAGGAGATTGTAAGACCCCAATTTTTTTTAAATAAAATGGAATTTCCTCTAATTATTATTTTAAATAATAAGGTGTTAATTTGATATAATATTTTAGTTATGGGTGAAATGTGCAAATTTTGCAAAGTAAGCAAGTTGATATAAAATATTCATTTGGTCGGGGAATATTCTTTTTTTTTCAGGGAATATCCGTACGATGGTACAATCATTGGTGGACCCCACAACGGAAGTATTGTCGGAGTTAGAAAACGGCAGAAATATCTTTTTATAAAATAACAACGAAAGTTTTACCGTTAAACTGTTAAAATACCCGGTGGTAAAAGAACAGTAATACACGTGGTTATATAGTATCACACGGTATTGATTATTGATGCTTACGTGAGAAGCCACTCAGTTATACTCAATCATTTCTATAGTAATTGCTACATAGTATCTCATGTTATTTAATTCAATTATTGTCACAGTATCATCTACATAATATTTTATATTATTAAATCAATAATTGAGATGACAAATTTATTCATATTATTATTTGCAATATTGACAATGTCTAGAAAGTTCTGTCGAGAAAAGGGGTTTGGTCACCTAATTGGGCGTCAATAGGGAGAAATCCTTATCGAAAAGCCCCTTTTTTCCTAAGAATGATTTGGTTGTTAAATATTATGAGTTATAATATTAATGATGAATAATTTTTAAATAGATTAAAAATATGTTTATTAAAGATAAGTGATTTGTGGTAAATATTTATTTAATTTTTGATATAAATAGAGGGGTTTGTTATGAGGTGTTTGTTATATGTTTGGCTTATTATTCCATGAGGAGATGTTCTAATTTTTTAGACCGTTGGTTGAAGTTATAACAGTAAATCAATATGGATCGTTGGTTGAAGATATAATAGTAAATCAATATATGGACCGCTAGTGGAAATTTATAATAGTAAATCAATATGGATCGCTGGTTTAAAGTTTTAATAGTAAATCAGTATGGACCGTTGCTTTAAGTTTTAATAATAAATCAATATGGACCATCCTTTTAAAAGTAAATTAATATGGGCTATTCATGAATTAGTTACTATTCAGTCCTTTTTTCTATAAATAGAAGCTCATTCCTTCATTATTTCTTACGAATTCACTGAAACTATAAAGAGAGAAACCATAGAAAGCAAGAAGAAGAGTATTCTTAGTACCCTACTACTTCAGTATTCAATCTTCTACTAAGGTACGGGGTATTATTAATTTCTTATTCGCTTGCGATATTACTTTTCGTATTCGTAAGGAATATTATCTTCGTTCAATATTCGTAAGGGATATTATTTGTTGTATTCGTAAGGGGTATTATTTATTTCATATTCGCTTACGATATTATTTTTCGTATTCGTAAGGAATATTATCTTCGTTTAATATTCGTAAGGGATATTATTTGTTGTATTCGTAAGGGATATTATTTCTTTCGTATTCATGAAGAGAGTTATTTTTTTTTAATACTCGTAAGAGTTGTTATTCCATTTTTTATTATTCTATTGGAATAACCTATCTACGCGGACCACCGCATGCATGGTGAAATCATTTTGTTATTCCAATCTCTGTAAGAACCCGAAATGTTTAGCAAATATTAAAATAAGAATCTAGTAAATAAAATTCTTAAGGCATGTGAAGGGTTCAAATAAGAATATATATAATGTGTTACGAGGAATGTGGTATTGTGTTGCATGGGGTAATATATGCTATGCAATATGTGATTTTGTGTTTAATGAATATGTTATTATTATATATTTGTTATTTATTGAGGAGGCGAGTTATTTGAAGTAAAGAAGATGGATAGAAATTTATCTATCGATATTAAATAATTTATGTGAAATTATTTTATCATAGTAAGTTGGTGACATTAAATATCTTTGATAACCACCAATTTCTTGAGTATTTGTATGAGTAAGTATCAAGTCTAAGGTAGTGCAACCGTACCCTTTAATAGTGGATGTGTAGGAGCTGGGCTAAACGATTCCTTCAGAGAGCGGAGGTATATACGAATTAGTAACCGATCTAACTCACTGTGAAAATAGTGTAGATGAGACGGAAACTAATTTGTTGGTTGTTTGTGGGAAACCACTCAGTGTATTATATTGAATACTATTAAAGACTCTGTGTGCGCTAGGTTTAGATTTTATAAAGGAATGTTGTTGACGAGAGAAGAAAATCGATATATCTTTAGATAGATATTGGTTATAGATTTATTGATTAATATTGAGATATGGTTAAATGTATAGATTAAAGAAATTGTGTTGAGACAATTTATAGAAAGGAAAGAGAAATAATTATAGTATATTTCTAATAAAGGATATTAAAATAAATTCTAGCATTTGATTATTTTAATAAAAGGGGAAATATTATTTTGATATTACCTTATGTAGCTTAGTACGAGGTAATGTGTGTGATTAAGTAATATGGTAAATATATTAAAACATATTTGCTATATAAGTTGATGGAAACAATTTATCACAATAGGAAATAAAGTTATTTTCTATATATAGTGTGTACGTGTGTCGTGCATGTAAATATTCTAATAATACATATATATTATATTAAGAATAATATCTTGAGAAAATGAGTAAATCGTTTTATTATGATTAGTTCCCATATTTAGAGAAAACATGATAAAAACATCTTATGTTATGTTATGGCGAAATACATAATTTTGATTATAGTAATGTGGTGCGAAATGAATAAGTAATGAGAATAAGTAATAAGCTTAATGTAAGCTTGTGTGATATGCCTAATGTGACAAAGTGATGGAATAAATATTCATTAAATAATTTAATGAATGAATAATTGAAGGAATTAATTTGTATGTACAATGATTTTATATTATATAGTAGCTACATCTATATGATATAAAATGAAGTGGGACACTTCAATGGTAACTATATAATATAGGAAGTATTTGAATATATATGTATAAAAGTTTGTATGTTAGTATTATGTACAAGTGAGATAATAAAATGTAACATGGTGCAATGGACCACTTCCATGACCATATTATATGATATGGGTATATATGATCCCTAATTTTCCACATTATAGTATCAATTGTACATTAAAATTTCATTTTGGGAAATTAAAGTAACTAAACTAAGCTAGTGGTTGAGATATAAGCTTGTCCCATTTTGTGAGTCTCATCTCATTCATCACGTGTATAGGCCAATGGCCTAACTCTACCATTGCTGAGAAATAAAATGGCTAGTTAGAGTTGATGATGGCTAGAGGGATGGAAGAAGATGGGTTGGTCACCAACTCTTTAACATCCATTGAGTCTTCTTCTTCCTTCTCTTGGTTTCAATTGTTGGACACAACCATTGTATGGACAACACTTCCTCTATAAATAGAGTCTCCTTCATCTCTTTCCCGTTTGATAAATTATCTGAGAAAATTGGCTATGAGAGGTTGATAGAATTAACAGCAATCAGAGGTTTGGAGAGCTATAGATAGCAAATTGGAGCAACCAAGAGGTAATGATTCTAACCTTAACGCTCTTGAGTTCTAAGTTTTGTAAATTCTTAGTAATGACATGAAAAAGTCACTTTTGAGTCACAAATTTGATGGCTAAGTGTTGATGTAATTCACGAATTGTTGTTAGATGTTGTTAATATAGTTCAATACGAAAACAACGAAAGTTAAACGAACCAAATTGGTTGAGAAACGAATTCGTAGTGAATGAATTCGCTAAACTTTTCAAACATGAACAATTAGTATGAACATGAGTTGTAAATCCATATTTGGGTTAGTTAGTGTTTATGATAGTTGATGGGTTTTTGGTATGTTGTAGTTTTATGAATTACGAATCCATAGAATCAAAAACAGACTAATTTGGACATGTATAACTCAAATTATGAAGGTTAGAAGGGAAGTTTGGCATTATGGTTCATAACAGGGAACAAAAATTCAGTTGGCGGAATTAGGCCCGCCTTGGCCATTTTTAAGGCAAAAACCCACCCCCGAGGGGGGGGTGTGTCTCGCAATGACTGATTTTATATGTTTTACTAAATTAGTCATAACTTTTTCATACAAACTTCGATTGAGGTGATTCAAGATGATCCGGAACGAGAACGAATAGACCTACAACTTTTGTTCTTTAAGTCTTTCAATTTGAAGTCTTTAGGAAGGGTCAAAATAGTCATCTTTATGACTATTACGTATTTGGAGGCGATCGGAGGGCGTCGAGCGAGCACATACGCAAGTATAGTGCTCCCGACGACGGAATATGTTATTCTAAGTGATGTAACATGAAAATGCATGATATTATACATGTCATGTGGCTAGGATTACTTTACTCATAATGGAATGCATTAGCATGACTTAGTATGTGTTTTAAAAAGAAACTTGAAGATTTTGAAAACAAACCTTGACGAACTTTAAGTCATTTGAGTTCTGACTTTGTAGTGAGCCGATGGTGGAGTCATGTGAGCATAAAATGTGATCTTAAGTTACCTCGTATAAGATTACTTGTATAGCTTGGTTTAAAGTGTTTTAAAAGAAAAACTTGATGTTTTGAAAATGAAACTTAATGAACTTTGTGTCTTTTAAGTTTCGACCTTGGAAACATGTGAATGTGGCCTAGTTATGTGCGCAGATGGATAAGGAATGTAATTTTAAGATATATTGCACATAAAAGGTTGTCAAGCTCGGTTTAGTATATGTTTTGAAAGGAAATTTAAAAGTATTAGAAACTAACTTTGATGAGCATTTTATTACTTGCATTATGACCTTATAAGCAAGCATAATAGAGTTGTCTATGCCTTTGAACATGAATGATATGTGCACTCAACTAGTCAAGCATGACATAAGTTATTTTAGCATGATTTAAAAGTATGAACTATGCTATGTCTAAAGCTATAATACTTGACATAAATGATGTTTTAAGCATGTGAGCATGTAATGGTTATATAAAACCCAAATTTGCTAATTTTATTAAAGTTTGAAAAATGTAAGAACGATGTGGATCGCGTATCTATAAACTTTAAATATGTGTCGAACACATAGCGAGTCAAGTGTGTAATAAAGATTTTTGGATGTTGATGTCAAGTATGAGTGGTTAAGGTATACCTAGACATACCTAGCTATTCTAAGAGTATGATGAGAAAGTGAAATGTAGGTTTTACGAACCTAGGTAGGAAAAAATGTAACATTATTATTACATTAAGAATGTATGAAATATGTGACTAATGGATATGAATCCATGATTATATAACTGTGTAGGAATACACGAAGTGCGGATAACTATAAGCAGTTATAAACTACGAATCAGGCAAGTCTTTCAGTTCCTACTTGTTATATGAATTCGATAATTGTTAGTTAAGCTATAATATGCCATGAGAATGTTGATGTATATATATGAAATGGATACGAGATATGTATGAAATGTGAAAGTTGATCTTTGATGATATGTTTGTGATGAAAATCTCTATGCCTGTTATGTGTGAAATAACATGCGTAGTAAATATTAATTGATTATGAATGCATGAACTGAGTATGTTATTATATGCTATGTTATGCATGAAAACTGTTAGAATTGCTGGGCTGTCGAGCTCACCCTTGCAATAACCACTTTTGCAGGTTAAGGACTCATGATAAAGATTACGTGCTACTTTATAGATAAAGTTCAATAGCATCAAAGGAGATTTATTTATTTATTTAAATATATACCCTTGAACCATGTTTAGGTTCTAGGAGATGTATATGATAGTAGTTTACGATGTGTATACATGTTAAGTTGTACTATTGATACTTAGAAGAATTTGAATTGAGATGTAAAAATTTATACAGTAATTGAATAGAGTGAATCATAGAATAATTTGATTCAGGGATTTGTAATTGATTTGAGTTAAGATATCAATAAAAGATTTATTTTTTTCAAAGGAGATTAAAAAAGTTTAAATTATTCCGCATATTTTTATAACATCGAATATGATGTAAAACAGGAATGGTAAATGACCAATATTTGAAACTTATAATAGTTGGGGTCATTATACATAGATCCTGGAAATGGAAGGAATTTATATTCTAAATTGTAATAAGTGAAGTTATATTCTTTAAGTTGTGAATAAAAGATATAATAGTTTGACGATAGTAGTATCGTGGTGAATAGAATCCGGAGTTCGAAGGGACACGGATTTGGGTCTCACCGGATTCGATCTTTAAAATATTTTTCATCATCCTCAGTCTTAAATGGTGATACTTGATGAATATCTTTGGCCTGTAGTGCAAAGATGAATGATTACATGATGAATATCTTTGGCCCATAGTGCAAAGATGGATAGGTGTTGAGATGAACATGACCAACTGGTGATACAAATGAATATATTTGGCCCGTAGTGCAAAGATGAATATTTGATTCAAGATGTATATTGATTGATGTTACAGGAATAAAATATTGATGATAGACTTTTAAATCATAGAAGATAGTAGACTTCATTCTCTACTTAACTCTTCTAATGAATTGTTGTTTCCGCTACAGTTGTTGATCTAAAACTTGTTGTCTATTGTATTCTATCAGATTTTTCCTGGTTGAGGACTAAGGATAATTTATTCTACATTATCTTAGTCATAATATTCTTTACTGGACTAGTTGAGCTCACCATTTTCCTTTTTGTGCTATTTTTCTTCTTAGGAGGCGAGAATATAGCGGGAACTAGTCGGGGTGTCGAGTGATGTTTCAAGGCAGTTGTTTTAGTAGTCCTGAATATTTTGTAAAATGGTGTATCAATTATTGTAATGAGGACTTATGTGAGTTTAAATACTGTCTAGAAGACAATATTTGTATTTAAACTCACAGCAAATGTGTTGTCATATTTTGCACGACAATTGTAATAATGAAGTTGTAGTTATTTTCTGTACCATGTATTTGGCGACTCAGAATGGATTGTGTGGACCTATTTTGGGGGCGTCACAGATAGAGTTTCATTACAAACTTAAATAGAATAAAAATAATTATTTTTTCATAATCATAACTAAATAAATATCCACCTCATTCAAATGTTTAGCTTAATAATAAATTGAAGAAACATAAAATATATAATTCAATATTTATTATTTAAATAAATATTTATATATTAATTTAATAATTACAACTATCTTCTCAAAATTTTAATTAAATATTTATTTATTTAATAATATAATAAATTATTATCCATGTTGTGACCCCAAAAATAGGTATACATCACCCATTCTGAGTCGCCAAATACATGGTACAGAAAACAACTATAACTTTATTATTACAATTGTCGTGCAAAATACCACAATACATTCTGTGAGTTTAAATACAAATATTGTCTTCTAGACAATATCAACACTCAAATAAAGTCCTCATTACAATTATTGATGCACTATTTTACAAAAATAGTGAGGACTGCTAAAACAACTGTCTAGGACCATCACTCTATACCCCGACTGGTTCCTGCTATGTTCTCGCTTCATAAGAAGAAAAATGTAACAAAAAGGAAAAGGGTGAGCTCAACTAGCCCAGTAAAGAATATTATGACTAAGATAATATACAACAAATTATCCTTAGTCTTCAACAGGAAAAAATCTGATAGAATATAATCGACAACAAGTTTTAGATCAACAACTCGCAATGAAAAACAACAATTCATTGAAGAGTTAAGTAGAGAATGAAATCTACTATCATCTATAAATTTAAAAGTCCATCATCAATATTTTATCCCTCAGAACATCAATCAATATACATCTTGAATCAAATATTCATCTTTGCACTACGCCAAAGATATTCATTTGATCACGAGTTGGTCATGTTCATCTCAACACCTGCTCATCTTTGCACAACGGCCAAAGATATTCATCAAGTAATCATTCATCTTTGCACTACAAAGCCAAAGATATTCATCAAGTATCACCATTAAGGACCGAGGATGATGAAAATATTTTAGAGAACGAATCCAAAGAGATAGAAGGACAAATATTAGGGGATTCATATTTCTGCTTATCCAAATTCAATAATACTCCATAATAACCAAGTGTGAAGTAGAATTCAAAATAAAGAACAAAACATGGATACAATCAAAGATAGTAAACATAAAAGACATCTCGGGACAAAAAGAGAAAATTTCATTTTTTAGGTAATAGTGTCGTATTTATGAATAGTGTCGTCTACGTGAATAGTGTCGTATACGTGAATAGTAATCCCAACACAAAAAGGTAGAAATTCCACAATAAAATTCATAACAATATCTCAGCATAATGATATTGAAGAAAATAATATCATTTAAGAAGAAAATAGCATCCCTTACCTCAAAGAAACAGTACTTCAGAATGAAAGGTTGGATATGATGCTGAATGAAACTTGTACTGAATAAAAACTCTCAAAGTATCTAAATACTCACAAAATATGCTCGATAATATAGAGAGAGAAAGAGATAAAGCTTATGTTTCTGGTGTGATTTTCAATTCTAACCTAAGCACCTATTTATAGGAAAATGCTAGCACGCCGAAGCAGACTTGACCTGTTACCTGATGGCTTTACCTGCTATTATTGCCACCCACCATATTTAAAATAAAATTTGAGCACATTTCTCACCAACCAAAAGTGGGGCCCACTCAATTCTAGAATTTTCCACCAAAAATCATTTATAACATAATTTTCGAATCAGTCACCTCTTAAAATTCATAACAAATCATACATTCATTTTTAACGGTTCAAAATTTGTGAAAATATACTCAACTTATATATGTATAACATATCTAAAAATCACAACGATTCAACGATCGGATTAAAAATTATAACTCACGCAATATATCTCAAGAATACTGATTTGATTTTTAATACCTCCATTCCGACAAAAATATTGATAAAACACCTCAACATTAATAGCCACATAAAATAAATATTTCTTTATCATATAAATCAATAAATAATTATTCACAAATAATATTACAGAATCACAATAATGATAACCAAGCCGTTCCCAAGAAAGAGGGAGCTTTCCGATAAGGATTTCTCCTTATTGGCGCGCAATTAGGTGACCAAACCTCTCCTTAGACAGAACTTTCTAGACATTGCCAATAATGTTTTCTAATAATATTATTCAAATAATATGAATTATTGATCTGATAATGGGAAATACTTTGTATTGACAATTATTGAAACAACAATAATTTAAAATATAAACACAGCAATTATTGAATCAATAAAATAAAATATTGAACAGTAATTACTGTAACAATTATTGAGTAGTGCCTTCTTACGTAAGAATCAACAATTCACAAATACTGTGCAATACCGGGTGCTACTGTACAACCACGTGTATTACTGTATTTTAACCACCAGGTAATCCAATAGTGTTAACGGTAATAATTACGCCGTTATTTATAAAAACTCAAACTTGTCATTTTCTTCATTCGAAAGTTATTACATATATGGGCCCCTGAATATGATCATTGCAGTATATACGGATATTCCCGACAAAAAGAATATTCCACGACCAAATGAATATTCCCCGATAACAATGAATATTTTATAACCACTTGCTTATTTTGTAAAATTTGCACATTTCACTCATAACCAAAATATTATATCAAATTAACTCCTTATTATTTCAAGATAATAAATAGAGAAATTCAATTTTATTTATAATAAGTTGGGGTCTTACAACCTCCCCTCCTTATGAAATTTCGTCCTCGAAATTGACATACGTACCTGGTGTTTCGAAAAAGATGAGGGTACCTTGATTTCATTTTCGATTCCAACTCCCAGGTCATTTCTTCAATAGCATGGTTCCTCCACAAAACCTTAACTTGTGGTATAACCTTTGCTTGCAGGACATGCTCTTTCCTATCCAATATCTTGATAGGTACCTCCTCGTACGTTAAATCTTCGGCTACCTCGTCTGGTTCTAACGCAATAATGTGGTTTGGGTCGTCCACATATTTACGAAGCATAGATATATGAAAAAGATTATGAACACGAGACATGCTTGGAGGTAATGCAAGTTAATAGGCCACATTTCCTACTCGATCGAGGATTTCAAATAAATCGAAGGTTTGAACTTTCTTCTCTTCCTCAACTCTTACTTCTAGAATAACGCCTTCTTGCACCTTCTTTTTTATATTCATCAGCTCCGGTGTGTAGCTTGAGCGATTTTAACTTTATCAATTAAATTCAATCCTACTCGTATATTTAACATCATAACGTGGGTCCTTAGAGTCTTTAACTCTATCTTTATCATTTTGTAAATTATACAAAATAGGTCTTTATGTTCAACAATATCGCACTCGTACTCGCATACGATCTTCTACTCAACGTGTCAGCTACCACGTTCGCTTTTCCAGGATGGTATGGTTAGAACAGGTGCCAAAATGAGCTCTTGGAAAATCTTTTCGCATTCCTCGCTCCATACAAATTTTATATCTTTCTGAGTCAGCTAAGTTAACAGAGTAGCGATTCGAGAAACTCCTTCCACAAATCTCCGATAATAACCAGCTAAGCCCAGAAAGCTATGTACTTTGGTCACCGACTTCGGTTGCTTTCAACTATGATTCATATCCTAATCTTAGATAGCACGTCACAATGGCGCCTATCAGTTTACCACCGCACGAATATGACGTCTCCTACGGAGAGTCCGGCTTTGGTGCATTCCACAAAGGAAGTCACCAGATAGAGGCTTTAGTACCAACTCTTGTACTTGGGTTTTTGTGGCGACCCCAAATCCGGATACTTGAAACCCGAACTCGGTTCTCCACGATACCATTTCTTTAAGCTGAATAATACTAAATAATAATACATTCGAACTTAATTTACATACATCAAAGTTTACTTCCCAGTGCACGTGACCTTCAAATACATTCCTTACAATATCTGACAATAGATTCCATTGTCTTACTAACTATAACCATTAACTCATACTAAATCTCATTCAATAGCTTTTCTTTTCCCTTGTTCGTGCTCGAGCCTTGAATCGATCGTCGTCTGTCGAAAAACATTTAGTTTAAGCAAGGATGAGCATTTGAGTGCCCAACAAGTAATAACAATTATATATATAAAATTTGAAAGAATATAAGTATTCTCTTTACATAACACTTCTACAAACGAATCAAAAGTTGTGAAGTAATCAGTCTTGATAAAAGATTCACATAACAACTCTCTTTCAATTTCTTGAAATTAGGCTCCACCCATGAATAGGGTTTAAGAAACATACTATGAACATGGTTTTCATTTTCGAAAAGGTTTAGCGAAATTCATCCGCAAAATCATCATAACTTACTTCAGAACGCGAGAGGGTGATCGGCCAGTTGTACCTCGTGTTTCATCAATACTACATAACTTGAACGAAATTCATCGCTCACCCTTTGTCCGTCCAAGCGCATAAAAATTTTCCCATTATCGGGATGTTCATACATGCTCGGTTCCAAACCCGAAGGTTTTAATCTTGCTTTCAACAATAATATATAATTCAACATATATGTATACGGGTAATTGACAAAGGTATATCAACATGTGAATAAATGCCATGATTATCCAAGTGG
Organism: Panax ginseng; assembly: GCA_020205605.1. Classification (NCBI taxonomy): domain Eukaryota; kingdom Viridiplantae; phylum Streptophyta; class Magnoliopsida; order Apiales; family Araliaceae; genus Panax; species Panax ginseng. The sequence continues at coordinate 58,192,009 of CM035131.1, read as the reverse complement.
GGACACTTGTATAACCATTTAGAAATCAACTTAATGAATATATATCCGAGCTAACATGTTGATAATCAAAGCGTATATAATGTAGATGCAGAATAGAATAATTAAAACTTCTTACTCATGTCCATTGCATAAAGAAAATGCAAAGGTAGGATACTTGCTTTTTATTCACGATTACAAATCTCAACTTAGGTTTTATCTCTTTATCACAACCTATCAATAATCGGATCATTCGTTCGATTAGAACAATATATCATAACACATAGTATCGTCTATTACAATCAAGACATAGTCTAATCACGTCATCACATAATCGCAGTTGATCATACTTTCTATTCTATACTTTTATACATTTTTCAAATATCTCACCCATGCTCTTACGAAGTCTTTTCTTTCTATTATAGAATTCGATAAATTTGTCGGTTGCCAGCGTGTAAACACGACTTTATCGAGTAAATATCTTGAGTCTAAGACTCTTATTCTATACCTCAACATCTGTAAATATCAGACATTTTACTTTTAATCATTTTTGAATTTTCCAGAAATTGAAAAATTTAAAATAAATCAAATCTGTCACTCAAGGGCTTATAGTGATATAACTGTTACTATGGGTGCTCTTCATCAAATCTCGGACTTCATAACTTAGGTTCTCAAGTCACCTAGTTTGACCAGGATATAACTTTCAAACATCTAATCATAATTAAATGATTTAAACATTAAATAATTCCATTATCATTAATAATTAATTTATATTAAACTATTAATGAAACCATTGCCAAAATATAAAAAGTTATTTATAATAACTCAAACTATTTTTAAAACATTTATATTACCCTTAAATGATTTTTAAAACAATTAAAATCATTTTTAAATAATCACCATTAATATATAAATATTAATGTACTATTCATCCAAATATTAAAAGTCATTAATTATAACTTAAAATATTTTTAAATCCTTAATATCCTCTTTAAATAAATAAAACCATTTTTAAACTATTTATTTAATAATAATTATTAAATAAACTAAATATCATTAATATTATCTTAATATCATTAATATTAAATTATTAATGAAATTATCCTTTAAATATTAAAAGTTATATTTTATAACTTAAAATATTTTTAAATACCTTAATTTCATTTAAAATGATTTTTATAATATTAAAATCATTTTTAAACTAAATTATTTAATATAATCATTAAATAACTTTATTATCATTAATATATAATTAATTAATGAAATTCATCACAAAATATTAAAAGTCATGGGAAATGACTTAAAATATTTTCTTATACCATAATATAATTTTTCATTATTTTCATGAATTAAAACTATTTTTAAAACATTTATTTAATATTATAATTAAATAAATAAATACCTTTTATATTCCAAAAATACTAAATATTTGTGAAATATACTCAAAATAGTTAAAAACTATTTTTCAGACTTTAAAATAATTTTTCATAATTTATTTGGTATTTTTAATAATTAAAATCTAATTTTTCTAATTTTTTAAATCATTTTCGGAAAATCAGAAATTAAAATAATTAAAAGCTGTAAGCTAAAGGCCCCTATAGTGACAAACTGCAATATTATAGGTGTTCTTGAGCCTACCCAGATCTTCATAAGGCAGAACCGAGTGGCCTACTTTGACCGTGAATAACTCTCTCATCTTAACGAATTTGGACAATCTATAAATTGGGTCTTGTAGAGGAATTACCAGACTACAATCTCCAATAATCATAACCTCTAAACAAACATCAGATCTGGGATAAATCAGCCATCAAAGTAGCTACCAAAGTCGTTTCTTCACGAAGAACAGCGATTCGAGGTGCCTACTTTGGACCTCTATAACTTGATGATCGTGTAACGTTTATGTGATCTATCAATTCCAGTGTGTAGAAAATATGTAGGACTACAATGCTAACACTTAACATCATCATAAAAACAATAAATCAAGCATCTAAAGTATGGTCAAACCTTGTCGGAAAAAAATCAACACTTAGAAAATTCAGGTCACCCGAAATTTTCCTATCAATCTTAACAACCCACTTTGACCTTAAATAACTCTTAATCCGTAATATATATGGACCTGATTCTTTTTGGAGGTTAAATACCACATAACAAGCTACACATATAAACCTTTATAACACAAAACATATTAAAGATAACCGAGATATAAGGCCTGACATTTTCCAAAATAATATTTTCTAGACACTTAGAATATTTTCTGGGTTTGAAGAACAGCCGGTCAATGCCGGTCAACCCAGTTTGACCGCTTATAAATCCCGATCTACAATAGATATGAACTTTATTCCTTTTGAAGATTAAAGACTACATATCAGGCTACCTATAACAACTTTTAAACAACAAAAATCGAGATCGACCAAAGAGTTATAGCCTCTGACATTTGGTGAAAAATAACAGAATTCGGTTTTTCCAACTTGCTCAAATCTTCAAATTCGTGCACTTTGATGTTATGGGTTCATGATTTTACAACCCAGAACATTAATAGACTCTCTATTACACTACTTTAAACAATCAATTGCATCAATTAACATCGAATCGAAGGATTTCAAAATTAGAGAATTTCATACCTTTTACAGCTTGATTTTTGATTTTTTGGCTTTGATGCTTCCGATTTGTTGTTTGTGATGGTTGGGCTTTGTTTAGGGACCGATATGCTAGATAATTTCATTGGCTAGAGGTTGAGAGAGTCTAGGATGAGAGTTAGGAAAATTCAAGTGTGCATTTTGCATTAACTCTCTTTGATCTCTATTTATAGGCCAATTCTAATGCTTTGGATGCTCAATTTGGTTGTATAATTGAGGTGTAATGGTATAGTAGCATGAGGGAATTCTAGAAGGTGGTGGTTGGCTAGCTTTTGCAAAGATTCTAGCAACAATGCTACTAATAATACACTAAAATGGACAAAAGGGGTATTTTGGTAATTTCCCATATAATTTCATGGGCATTCTTGTACATAGCAATTAAATGTAATATTTAATCACTAGATGGTAATTCTTATCATTTACTAATTACTTTTCATCCTTTGGTAAATTAAAACATTTATACATTAACATCGTAATTAAACCCAATAATTTTAAATTAGGGTTTTTGATTGAAAAATTAGGGTTCTAAAATTAGGGTTTCTTAACGCCATCAATTAGGGTTTCTAATTGACCATTAGGGTTCTCTAATTATCTGTGTATGTTCTAACACAGTCATTATGATCTCTAACTTCAACCGATTAGGGTTGTAATAATTAGGGTTTGTCCTAATTATCGATAAACAACAGTAATTAGGGTTTTCTTCTAATTACCGACATCTTATACATAGTAACCTTCATATACACAGTAAACTTCATATACACAGTCACTACTCAGTCATTTCTCATAACTAAGTTTAATAATTAGGGTTTCACAAACACGGTAATATCTTTGTGACCTAATTGGTATCATCATTGCTTTCAATATTATCTCATCACTTTATACACAAGACATAATTATTGTCTTGTAAAATCATTATAACAATAATATAATATTATTATTCTCATCTCTTGATCACAATCCCAATTCGGGGTTGGATCTCATATCCGACTTCTCTTTCGCATATCAAGTTAAAATACTTGATTTAAATATTCTCGAACAATTCATATAATAAAATATATATTATATAAATTCTAATTATCACTTCATATATTATTTCCAATCATGTTTTCATGGAAAATAATTAATAAAAACATTTCGCTACGAAATTAATTACCATAAAATATAATTTGTAGTAATTAATAATTCCAAAATTATTTCTAATTTTTCAAGTAATAAATATATTCGCATTTATCGTTCACATTACTAGACACTTATTCTCGTCATTAAATAAAAAAAATTATACGTAAATTTTCTTATTTATTTTATTTAGGAAATCTCGGGTTATTACATTCACCCTCCCTTATAAGGATTCCGTCCCCGGAATCACCGCTTTAAAAACTCATATGCAGAAGGGTACATAGCACATATAATCATTGTATGTAGATCTCAATCATACTTGATCGAACTGATCTTTAATTAGTCTTCATTTCCTTACATTCTAAGCCTCATCGTATACGTTCGACATATAACACAAAATTTTCTACTCAAATAATCATGTATTCCAAAATATTAAATTTTGAAACTTGGTTTACTATATTAACCAATATTCAGATAAATATCTGCTACTTTTATAACAACTTACTTCATTAATCCAACTTGTGACACTCATGGTACTTCCAACCATAGCACCTCACATTAATAGAACTTAACATACCATAGCACATATTGCTTTAAACATCAGCTATCCCTTTGTGACTACAACAGTCGGGATTTAAAATCTTGACCAACATAAAAGGTGAAAATAGTTCATCACTTATCATACACATTACATCTACTCAACATAACCTAAATCTTTTTCTTGGACATCTTTTCGCTTGATGGCCTTTCCTCCTACAAACAAAACATGAACACAGTTCTAAATAAGGACAATAATGAGAGGTATGTCCCTCACGTCCGCAAACATAACATATCTTCTTCCCTTTCTTCTTATCAGGTTTTCCTACCTCAGGGTCTTTTATCTTTCTTTTTCCTTTACCTCTCGGAGCTGCACACGATGTGTTGCTTGAGGCTCCCATCTGGTCAATTTGGATCTTAAGCTTATCTTGCTCTTCCATTGTTTCTTTTAATGCTTTTTGCAGTTGAATATTAAGCAACTTTTCTATCTCCCACAACCTTTCTAGTGAAGAAACCTTGTTCTCCGGATCTCGCACTTTCGTTGATGCTTGGCAGCTTTCAACTTTAGTGTCTCGAATCACTATCTGTCAAATCCACCATTTTGGATCCGATACTACGTTTTCCACTATAGCCACCTCGTCCGATTTGGGTTCTTGGTAAGCTTCTATTTCAATTGTTTGGCCTCGATATTATCTCTCGGGGTATGGATCTGATCCTTCTTATTCCACATATCTTTTCCACCGACATCTACATACATAAGTTACCCCGATTAGCATATAGTATATATACACGAAGAATCAAGAGTTTTATATACGTTGTCTCTTATTTTGTTTGACGATGAATTTATTCAATCCATCTCTATAAACACATCAACGCCTATCTTTCTCTGCCGAAAGGCAGCTCCATCCACTTCGCATCGAATCGCATAAAGGCGATGTCTAAAGCCATCTCCAAGGTATATATCCTGGTGTCTTTGGCTTCTATCTCAACCTTCAATTGTCCTATCTCAGATCTCTCTCTGCTCCAACCTCCCTCGTAATCTCCTCGCTAATTCTATCTCAGGTGTTCGGTGAGCGGCGTCCTTGTCTTCTTTGTTCCAAATCCGGAGAATACGATTCTCGTGCCTCCGCTTGCTCACTCTAACCTTTAAGTCGCTGCTCCTAACTATCAAATCTCTAATCATCTCACTGTCTGTGTACTCCTCGCTAGAGTCCATCGTCTCTTGGGTCAAGGAATTACTATTTTGACTTTCGTCATCCATCCTATGACCACAATAAACGAGACAACATTAGTACCGAAATAAAATATATTCATCGATAAAATGAAGGAATATTTTATTTAGTACCACTTGATGAATCTTCTCGACTCATCATCTATCTAACATATCCTATAATTCTTCACCGAGTACTTCGCCTTATGGTTCAATTGAATATCTATCTTAACTTTCGTTTCTCCATTTTACTAAGGTTATAACCTAGGTTTCGCATTCTAACGCTTATAACCTCATGACTTTGATACCAACTTTGTGGCGACCCCAAATCCGGATACTTGAAACCCTAACTCTGGTTCTCCACGATACCATTTCTTTAAAATTTGAATAATACTAAATAATAATACATTCAACTTAATTTACATACATCAAAGTTTACTTCCCCAGGTACGTGACCTTCAAATACATTCCTTACAATATCTGACAATAGATTCCATTGTCTTACTAACTATAACCATTAACTCATACTAAATCTCATTCGAATAGCTTTTCTTTTCCCTTGTTAGGTGCTCGAGCCTTGGTCGATCGTCTTGTCTTGAAAAAACATTTAGTTTAAGCAAGGATGAGCATTTGAGTGCCCAAAGAAGTAATAACAATTATATATATAAAATTTGAAAGAATATAAGTATTCTCTTTACATAACACTTCTACAACGAATCAAAAGTTGTGAAGTAATCAGATCTTGATAAAAGATTCACATAACAACTCTCTTTCAATTTCTTGAAATTAGGCTCCACCCATGAATAGGGTTTAAGAAACATACTATGAACATGGTTTTTCATTTTCAAAAGGTTTAGCGAGAAATTCATCCGCAAAACCGTCATAACTTACGGCACGGAGGGTGATCACTTTTCGTTGTACCTCTCAGATTGATCAATACTACATAACTTGAACGAAATTCATCGCTCACCCTTTGTCCGTCAAGCGCATAAAAATTTTCCCATTATCGGGATGTTCATAAATGCACGGTTCCAAACCCGAAGGTTTTAATCTTGCTCAACAATAATATGTAATTCAACATATATGTATACGGGTAATTGACAAAGGTATATCAACATGTGAATAAATGCTATGATTATCCAAGTGGGGACACTAGTATAACCATTTAGAAATCAACTTAATGTAATATATATCCGAGCTAACATGTTGATAATCAAAGCGTATATAATCATGCGAGAATAGAATAATTACAAACTTCTTACTCATGTCCATTGCATAAAGAAAATGCAAAGGTAGGATACTTTCCGATTCACGATTACAAATCTCAACTTAGGTTTTATCTCTTTATCACAACCTATCAATAATCGGATCATTCGCTCGATTAGAACAATAATATATCATAACACATAGTATCGCTATTACAACAAAGACATAGTCTAATCACGCCATCACATAATCGCAGTGATCATACTTTCTATTCTATACTTTTATACATTTTTCAAATATCTCACCCATGCTCTTACGTAAGTCTTTTCTTTCTATTATAGAATTGACAAATTGTTGTCAAGCGTCGGCTAAACTTTTTTATCGAGTAAATACCTTGAGTCTAAGACTCTTATTCTATACCTCAACATCTCAGAAATATCGGACATTTTACTTTTAATCATTTTTGAATTTTCCGTAAATTGAAAAATTTAAAATAAATCAAATCATCACTCAAGGGCTTATAGTGATATAATCATTATTATGGGTGCTCTTGACAAATCTGGACTTCATAACCTTCTCAAGTCACTAGTTTGACCGGATATAACTTTCAAACATCTAATCATAATTAAATGATTTAAACATTAAACAATTCCATTATCATTAATAATTAATTTATATTAAACTATTAATGAAACCATTGCTAAAATATAAAAGTTATTTATAATAACTCAAACTATTTTTAAAACATTTATATTACCCTTAAATGATTTTTAAAACAATTAAAATCATTTTAAATAATCACCATTAATATATAAATATTAATGTACTATTCATCCAAATATTAAAAGTCATTAATTATAACTTAAAATATTTTTAAATCCTTAATATCCTCTTTAAATAAATAAAACCATTTTTAAACTATTTATTTAATAATAATTATTAAATAAACTAAATATCATTAATATTATCTTAATATCATTAATATTAAATTATTAATGAAATTATCCTTTAAATATTAAAAGTTATATTTTATAACTTAAAATATTTTTAAATACCTTAATTTCATTTAAAATGATTTTTATAATATTAAAATCATTTTAAAACTAAATTATTTAATATAATCATTAAATAACTTTAATATCATTAATATATAATTAATTAATGAAATTCATCACAAAATATTAAAAGTCATGGAAATGACTTAAAATATTTTCTTATACCATAATATAATTTTTCATTATTTTTCATGAATTAAAACTATTTTTAAAACATTTATTTAATATTATAATTAAATAAATAAATACCTTTATATTCCAAAAATACTAAATATTTGTGAAATATACTCAAAATAGTTAAAAACTATTTTTCAGACTTTAAAATAATTTTTCATAATTTATTTGGTATTTTTAATAATTAAAATCTAATTTTTCTAATTTTTTAAATCATTTTCTAAAATCGTAAATTAAAATAATTAAAATCGTCAAGCTAAAGGCCCTATATAGTGACGTAACTGTCATATAGGTGTTCTTAAGCCTACCTGCATCTTCATAAGGCGTAACCGAGTGGCCTACTTTGACCGTGTGAATAACTCTCTCATCTTAACGAATTTGGACAATCTATAAATTGGGTCTTGTAGAGGAATTACTGCACTACAATCTCCAATAATCATAACCTCTAAACAAACATCAGATCTGGGATAAATCACCATCAAAGTAGCTACCAAAGGCGTTTCTTCACGAAGAACAGTTCGAGGTGCCTACTTTGGACCTCTATAACTTGATGATCGTGTAACGTTTATGTGATCTATCAATTCCAGTGTGTAAAAAACATGTAGGACTACAACGCTAACACTTAACATCATCATAAAAACAATAAATCAAGCATCTAAAGTATGGTCAAACCTTGTCAGAAAAATCAACACTTAGAAAATTTCGGGTTGCCCGAATTTTTCCTAATCAATCTTGGCCAACCCACTTTGACCTTAAATAACTCTTAATCCGTAATATATATGGACCTGATTCTTTTTGGAGGTTAAATACCACATAACAAGCTACACATATAAACCTTTATAACACAAAACATATTAAAGATAACCGAGATATAAGGCCTGACATTTTCCAAAATAATATTTTCTAGACACTTAGAATATTTTACGGGTTTGAAGAAACAAATACATCAATGCTTGGCAACAACCCAGTTTGACCGCTTATAAATCCCGATCTACAATAGATATGAACTTTATTCCTTTTGAAGATTAAAGACTACATATCAGGCTACCTATAACAACTTTTAAACAACAAAAATCGAGATCGACCAAAGAGTTATAGCCTCTGACATTTGGTGAAAAAAATAATGTAATTCTTTTTTCCAACTTGCTCAAATCTTCAAATTGTGCACTTTGATGTTATGGGTTCATGATTTTACAACCCGAACATTAATAGACTCTCTATTACACTACTTTAAACAATCAATTGCATCAATTAACATCGAATCGAAGGATTTCAAAATTAGAGAATTTCATACCTTTTCTAGCTTCGATTTTTGATTTTTTTGGCTTTGATGCTTCTGATTTGTTGTTTGTGATGGTTGGGCTTTGTTTAGGGACTGATATGCTAGATAATTTCATTGGCTAGAGGTTGAGAGAGTCTAGGATGAGAGTTAGGAAAATTCAAGTGTGCATTTTGCATTAACTCTCTTTGATCTCTATTTATAGGCCAATTCTAATGCTTTGGATGCTCAATTTGGTTGTATAATTGAGGTGTAATGGTATAGTAGCATGAGGGAATTCTAGAAGGTGGTGGTTGGCTAGCTTTTGCAAAGATTCTAGCAACAATGCTACTAATAATACACTAAAATGGACAAAAAGGGTATTTTGGTAATTTCTCATATAATTTCATGGGCATTCTTGTACATAGCAATTAAATGTAATATTTAATCACTAGATGGTAATTCTTATCATTTACCAATTACTTTTCATCCTTTGGTAAATTAAAACATTTATACATTAACATCGTAATTAAACCCAATAATTTTAAATTAGGGTTTTTGATTGAAAAATTAGGGTTCTAAAATTAGGGTTTCTTAACGCCATCAATTAGGGTTTTTAATTGACCATTAGGGTTCTCTAATTATCTGTGTATGTTCTAACACAGTCATTACGATCTCTAACTTCAACCGATTAGGGTTGTAATAATTAGGATTTGTCCTAATTATCGATAAACAACAGTAATTAGGGTTTTCTTCTAATTACTGACATCTTATACACAAAAGAATCTTCATATACACACATGAAACTTCATATACACATACCACTACTCGGTCATTTCTCATAACTAAGTTTAATAATTAGGGTTTCACAAAGACGGTAATATGCTATGACCTAATTGACCATCATTCTTCAATATTATCTGTCTCTTACATATACACAAGAGACATAATTATTGTAATCAGAAAATCATTATAACAATAATATAATATTATTATTCTCATCTCTTGATCACAATCCCAATTCGTGGTTTGGATCTCATATCCGACTTCTCTTTCGCATATCAAGTTAAAATACTTGATTTAAATATTCAACAATTCATATAATAAAATATATATTATATAAATTCTAATTATCACTTCATATATTATTTCCAATCATGTTTTCATGGAAAATAATTAATAAAAACATTTCACATGTAAAATTAATTACCATAAAAATATAATTTGTAGTAATTAATAATTCCAAAATTATTTCTAATTTTTCAAGTAATAAATATATTCGCATTTATCGTTCACATTACTAGACACTTATTCTCGTCATTAAATAAAAAAAAATTATACGCAAATTTTCTTATTTATTTTATTTAGGAAATCTCGGGTTATTACAGTTTTTAACTCTTGAAGTTCAATAGGAGCCATTCGATATGAGATTTTAGAAATGGGTTTTGTACTAGGTTCAAAGTCGATACAAAATTCAATATCACACTCTGGGGGTAGGCCAGGAAATTCTTCAGGAAATACGTCGGGAGATTTACTAACAATAGAAATATTATTCAAATCTGACGTATTTTTGTTTAAATCCATGAAATGGGCTAATAAAGCTTGACATCCATTTTTCAATAAACGAATGGCTTTATGGATTGATATGAAAGTGTTTGACTTCAATGGTTTGGTTGCTTGAATTCGCATAACAGGTTGCTTAGGAATATGAAAACTAACAACCTTACGAAAACAATCAATTTTGGCATAATGAGTAGTTAACCAATCAATCCCTAAAATCACATCAAATACAAGTATCTTTAAAGAGATAAGATCAATAGGTAATGTGATGGTGCCAACTTGGATCAAACAAGATTTATAAATAGTGAATGTGATAAAAGGTTCTCCTAACGGAGTCTCCACAGATAAGTCAAAGTCTAATTTCTCCGGAGTCAAGTTTAAACGTTGACCACAAGTAGGAGAGATAAAAGAATGGGTAGAACCGGTATCTAATAAGGTATAGACTTCGCAAGAATTTATAATTAACTAACCCGTGCTAACTTCGTTTGGGTTACTCAATTTTTGAGAAGTCACAAAAAACGCTCTTCCAGAAATTGCCGACTTTGTCTTGTCCGTATCCGCCTTTGGTGCCACCGTCCCAGCTGGACTTGATTTCACTACAGGACAAAATCGAGCTATGTGACCGTCTTTTCACAACTAAAACATACGTTGGAAGGCTGTGAACAGTTTGGACTTATATGTCCCTCCTCTCCGCATCTGTAGCATCTAACTGGCGGTTGTTCTCCTCCCTTAGAATTTGTTCCCGTGGTCTTTGGTGATCTTTGACGCGTCTTCCCATCATCGTTAAATCTTCTCTTCTTGAAATTTCCACTTGAATTATTTCTTCTATTATCATGGCCATGATTACCACCGAAGTGGTTATCATTTCTGGCATGATAATTTCCTGCACGATGGTTATCATTGTTCCGATGATCGTTGCCACTGGTACGATTATCATTGAGTTGTTGGTTGTTATTCTTCGGTTAAGCCGACTCATTATCGCGCTCCAATAACTGAGCCCTATTCACAACATTTGAGTATAAACAAAGTTTGTGAGAAATGAGGTATTGATGTATTTCGGGTTTCAAACCTCGCAGAAACATTCGCGTCATTCTCTCCTCATTATCAACCAAATGGGATGCAAATCAGGACAACTCGGCAAACTTAGCTTCGTACTGCGACACGTTCATATTGTTTTGCTCCAGCTTAATGAACTCTACCTCCTTCATGTGATGAATACTTTCAGGAAAGTACTTGTCATTGAACAGTTTTTGAAACGTTTCCAAATATATATTGAGTGCGGCAGGCTGGGTATGCTTCACAGATTCCCACCAGTAATCTGCCTCACCACGGAACATAAAGGTGGCGAATGGAACCTTTTGTTCCTCCGTACATCCCAAGACATCGAATATCTTGGTAATTTGCTTGACCCACGTTTCTGCCTTAATCGGATCCGGTTTTCCCCAGAAATCTGGTGGTCCCAACTCCTTGAACTGCTTGGCTGTGACAAACCGCGCGTTGCTATCATTTCCACCCATATTTTATACACGAGTCTCCCTCGTCTGATTTTGCATGAACTGCAAAAAATTTCTAAACATCCCATCATTCATCGTTTGCTCGTTAGTGTTGTTTACAAGAGGAATATTGCCTTCCTGTTGCACGTTCTCCTAATTGGTGACTAAAGGTGTTTCCACAGTGAACACTCCATTGTTAAAGTTCTCAGCTGCCATTCTTAAATACTGCCATAAAACAAGGGTTAATTAAACAAATTAACATATCACATAATATCCCTATATTATGACTGGCCAACAAATAAGCTTAGGTAAGACACAATAGTAACGGATTTACTCGTCTCTCCCCTCCTAGTTCTATTCCCTGATCTCCGCCAGGTACCATATCCCTAAGCTCTGATACCAACTGTGACGCCCCCAAAATTGGTATACTTCACCCATTCTGAGTAGCCAAATACATGGTACAGAAAATAACTACAACTTTATTATTACAATTGTCGTGCAAAATACGACAACACATACTATGAGTTTAAATACAAATATTGTTCTCTAGACAATATCAACACTCAAATAAAGTCCTCATTACAATTATTGATGCACTATTTTACAAAAATAGTGAGGGCTGCTAAAACAACTGTCTAGGACCATAACTCTATACCCCGACTGGTTCCTGCTATGTTCTCGCTTCCTGAGAAGAAAAATGTAACAAAAAGGAAAAGGGTGAGCTCAACTAGCCCAGTAAAGAATATTATGACTAAGATAATATACAGCAAATTATCCTTAGTCTTCAACAGGAAAAATCGATAGAATATAATCGACAACAAGTTTTAGATCAACAATGCAATGTAAACAACAATTCATTAGAAGAGTTAAGTAGAGAATGAAATCTACTATCATCTATGAATTTAAAAGTCCATCATCAATATTTTATCCTTGTAACATCAATCAATATACATCTTGAATCAAATATTCATCTTTGCACTACGGGCCAAAGATATTCATTTGTATCACCAGTTGGTCATGTTCATCTCAACACCTGTTCATCTTTGCACTATGGGCCAAAGATATTAATCAGGTAATCATTCATCTTTACACTACAGGCCAAAGATATTCATCAAGTATCACCATTAAGGACTTAGTCTGATGAAAAATATTTTAGAGAACGAATCCAGTGAGACAGAAGGACAAATATTAGGGATTCGTATTTCGGTTTATCCAAATTCAATAATACTCCATAATAACCAAGTGTGAAGTAGAATTCAAAAATAAAGAGCAAAACATTGATACAATCAAAGATAGTAACCATAAAAGACATCTGGGACGAAAAAGAGAAAATTTCATTTTTCGGTGATTAGTGTCGTATACTTGAATAGTGTCGTATACGTGAATAGTAATCCTGACACAAAAATGTAGAAATTCCACAATAAAATTCATAAAAATATCTCAGCATAATGATATTGAAGAAAATAATATCATTTAAGAAGAAAATAGCATCTCTTACCTCAAAGAAACAGTACTTCAGAATGAAAGGTCGGATGTGATGCTGAATGAAACTTGTACTGAATAAAAACTCTCAAAGTATCTAAATACTCACAAAATAAGCTCGATAATATAGAGAGAGAAAGAGATAAAGCTTATGTTGCTGGTGTGATTTTCAATTCTAACCTAAGCACCTATTTATAGGAAAATGCTAGCACGCCGTAGCAGATTTGACCTGTTACCTGATGGCTTTACCTGCTATTATTGCCACCCACCATATTTGAAATAAAATTTGAGCACATTTTTCACCAACCAAAAGTGGGGCCCACTTAATTCTAGAATTTTTTACCAAAAATCATTTATAACATAATTTCTGAATCAGTCACCTCTTAAAATTCATAACAAATCATACATTCATTTTTAACGGTTCAAAATTTGTGGACTTATACTCAACTTATATATGTATAACATATCTAAAAATCACAACGATTCAACGGTCGGATTAAAAATTATAACTCACGCAATATATCTCAAGAACACTAATTTAATTTTTAATACCTCCATTCCGACAAAAATATTGATAAAACACCTCAACATTAATAACCACATAAAATAAATATTTCCTTATCATATAAATAAATAAATAAATATTCACAAATAATATTACAGAATCATAATAATGACAACCAGGCCGTTCCCAAGAAAGAGGGGGCTTTCCAATAAGGATTTCTCCTTACTGGCGCGCAATTAGGTGACCAAACCTCTCCTTAGACAGAACTTTCTAGATATTGCCAATAATTCTATCTAATAACATTATTCAAATAATATGAATTATTGATCTAATAATAGAAAATACTGTGCAGAGACAATTATTGAAACAACAATAATATAAAATATCAACGCAGCAATTATTGAATCAATAAAATAAAATATTGAACAGTAATTACTATAACAATTATTGAGTAGTGCCTTCTTACGTAAGAATCAATAATTTAAAAATACTATGCAATACTGCAGTGTTATCTTTATGCAACCACGCGTATTCATCGTATTTTAACCACCGTGTAATCCAACAAAGTTAATTGTAAATAATTACGTCGTTATTTATAAAAACTCAAACTTGTCGTTTTCTTCATCCGACAGCTTATTACTCATATGGGGCCCACAAAATGATCGTGTGCATGCGGATATTCCCGACAAAAGAATATTCCACGACCAAACTAATATTCCCCGATAACAATGAATATTTTATAACCACTTGTTTATTTTGTAAAATTTGCACATTTCACCCATAACCAAAATATTATATCAAATTAACTCCTTATTATTTCAAGATAATAAATAGAGAAATTTAATTTTATTTATAATAAGTTGGGGTCTTACACATGCCGCCCGTGCTTAGTATGAGGTTGGCGAGCTTATATATAATAAATAGAGAAAATGTCTATAAATCCTAAAATTTAGGAATATAAACATAAATTTTGGAAAAGAAACTATTTTTTTAATCTTCTATTTAATTTTGAAATCTTTTAGTTTGCACTCTTAATATAATAATTATTTAGTTATCAATATTGTAAGACCCCAAATTTATGAATAAAGATTTAATTTTCTCGAAATATTTTTTTGAATATTAAGGTGTGGATTTGATATAATGTCATAGTTATGGGTAATATTTATAAATTTTACAAAGTAAGCAAGTTGTTATAAAATATTCGATTGGTCAGAGAATATTCTTTTTGTCGGGGAATATTCGTACGACGGCATAATCATTGGTGGACCCCACAACAGAATTATTGTCAGAGTTAGAAAACGATAGAAATATCTTTTTATAAAAATAACGGCGGAAGTTTTATCGTTTACTATTGAAATACTTGATGATAAAAGTACAGTAATACTCGTGGTTTTATAGTAGCACGCAATATTGATTATCGATGCTTACGTGAGAAGTCACTTAGTTTATTTCAATTATTGCTACAGTAATTGTTGCATAGTATCTCACGTTATTTGATTCAATTATTGTTACAATATTTTATATTATTAAATCAATAATTGAGATAACAAGTTATTCATATTATTATCCGCATAATTAACAATGTCTAGAAATTTCTGTCGATGAAAGGTTTTGTCACCTAATTGCGCGCCAATAGGGAGAAATTCTTATCGGAAAGCCCCCTCTTTCCTGGGAATGATCTGGGTGTTAATATTGCAAGTTATAATAATGATGAATAAATATTGTTAAAAATATTGAGGAGATTTTTATGAAGTAATTGTTGTAAATTTTGATTATTATATGGACCCCCATTTACCCATTTTTTAAAATAATCGGTAGAAAGTTATTTAGTGTGTATATATATATATATAATAAGTGGTGGGGCCCACATGTGGGTGATAATAACTTGAGGTGGGTCCCACATAAAGAAAAATGAATCTAATGGGGGGGAAATCACGGGAACTTGCATATGTTTATATATATAACTTATAAAAGTTTTATTTTATTAGATTATAAATAGAATATATTATATTTTATTTAAAGTTTTTGTTTTATTAGAATATTTTATTGCACAATAATGAATAGTAAAATCAAATTTTGCAAAAAAAATCCTTCACGGTAATGCTTTGTGAATCGAAGCGGCACAAGGCGACTTGTGAAAAACTTTTCTAAATAGTATCCTTCCATTCTCCTATAAATAGGATGCTTAGTTTAGAATTGAAAATCACACCAGAATCAGAGAATTCTTCTTCTATAATATTAAGTGTATTTCTTTAGAGTTTAAGGAAGCTTTAAGTATAGAAAGTAGTAAAAGTTGTAAGACCCCAACTTTTATGAATAAAGATGAATTTTCTATAATTATCATTTTTTGAATATTATGGAATGAATTTGATATAATGTTATAGTTGTGGGTAATAGTTATAAATTTTGCAAAGTACGCAAGTTGTTATATAATATTCGATTGGTGGGGAATATTCGCTTTTAATAGGGAATATTCAGATGCGCAAGACAATCATTAGTGGACCCCACAATGGAATTATTGTCGAATTGAGAAAATGACAAAATATTTTATGAAAATAACTACAAGTTTTATTGTTAATCGTTGAAACACCCTTGTTAAAAAAAGTACAGAATACGCGTGGTTGCATAGTAGCACATGGTATTGATTATTGATGCTTACGTGAGAAGTCACTCAGTTTTGTTCAATTATTACTTCAGTAATTGTTTCATAGTATCTCACGTTAATTGATTCAATTATTGTCGATATTTTATATATTAAATCAATAATTGAGACGACGAAGTTATTAATATTATTATTTGCAATATTAACGATGTCTAGAAGTTCTGCCAAATAGAGGTTTGATCACCTAATTATGCGCCAATAGGGAGAAATTCTTATTGGAAAACCTCCTCTTTCCTGGGAACGACCTGGTCGATTAATAGTGTGAATTATAATAATGATGATGAAGTTTTGTTTTATTAGTATTATTAATGTAATAAAACAGAAAAGCTTTTTATATAAAACAGAATACTTTTATAAAGTTATTCATTTTATTAGACTATAAATAGAATATATTATATTCTATTATGCATAGTGTTTTGCATAGTAATTTTTTTTATATAAAACAGAATACTTTTATAAAGTTATTCATTTTATTAGACTATAAATAGAATATATTATATTTTATTATGCATAGTGTTTGCATAGTGCCTGCATAGTATTTTGTATAGTAAAATCTTTTTATATAAAACAGAATACTTTTATAAAGTTATTTGTTTTATTAGATTATAAATAGAATATATTATATTTTATTTAAAAGATTTTATTTTATTAGAATATTTTATAGTAAACCAATTTGGACCGTCCATTTAAAAGTAAATCAATCTGGACCGTTCAGGAATTAGTTACTATTCTGTCCATTCTCCTATAAATAGAAGTTCATTCCTTCATTATTTCTTACAAATTCACTAAAACTCTAGAGAGAGAAACTATAGAGAGAAAGAAGAAAAGTATTCTGCAACTTCACTACTCCTATATCTAGTTGTTCTAAGGTAAGGGGTATTATTTTTTTTTATTCTGTTGGAATAACCTGTATACGTGGTCATCCCTATACTTGGTGAAATTCTTCTGTTATTCCATTCTTTATCATTATGTTGGAATAACCTGTCTATTCGAAGTACCGTATACATGGTGAAATTCTTCTGTTATTTCATTCTTTATTATTCTGTTGGAACATCCTGTCTGTACGTATACGCATGACCTGGTTCCGTTATTTATTATTTTGTTGGAACATCATGTCGGTGCAAATTTCTCCTGACCTGGTTCCGTTATTTATTATTCTGTTGGAATATCCTGTCTGTGCATTTACGCATGACCTAGTTCTGTTATTTATTATTCTGTTGGAATAACCTGTTTGTGTGGTCTATCGCATGCTTGGTGATTTCTTTTGTTATTCCATTCTATATTATACTCAGTTGGTTAAAGTTTTGGCTTTTATACTCCATGAAATTAGTGGAATATCCTTGATATTTGCGCTTCATCCAGTATCTTTTCATGGAAATATTCTTTTGAGCATTCTTGAATTTTACTCTACAAAGAAGTATCATGTTGACAATTTGGACGTTATTAGTTCCTGGATAAAGTAATTCTTGAACTTGTTTTATTGAATTCTTATATCATTGTCATCATCCTCATGTTTATATTATGTTGAAAGTCATCTGTGGCCTGTAGGGCATAGATGGACTTGGTATGATTATGACCAGGGATTAATCGGTATAATCATGAACGTAATGTTACAAATAATGTGGTAAAAGTCCTCATTGGCCCATAGTGCATTGATGGATAGTTTTTGGCATGATCATGACCATTGATGAATACACGAATATCTTTGGCCCGTAGTGCATGGATAATTTGTGGTTGTGATACTAATGAATATCCTTGGCCGTGGTGTAGGGATGATGTGGATTATTTATTAAGCTGAGTCTCAGCGATAAAAGTGATGAAAAACCTTTTAAATCATAAAAGATAGTAGATTTTATTCTCTACTTGACTCTTTTAATGGATTGCTTGTTCCACTGCAGTTAAACTTGATGTTTGTTATATTGTATCAGTTTAACACTATTGAAGGCTAACGATAATTTATTCTGTATTATCTTAGTCATAATATTTCTTACTAGGCTAGTTGAGCTAACCCTTTTACTTTCATTATTCTCTTCAGGAAATGAGAACGTAGCAGGGACTAGTCGGGGAACGGAGTGACGGTCCAGATAATAGCATTAGTAGTCCTCACTATTCTGTTAAATAGTGTGATAATAAATGTAATGAGGACTCAATTGAGTGTGGATATTGTCTAGATGACAATATTTGTATTAAAACTCACAGCATATGTTTTGTCGTATTTTACACGACTGTTGTATAATTAAGTTGTATTTGAATTTTTGTACCATGTATTTGGCGACTCAAGATGGGTGATGTATACCTATTATGGGGGCGTCACAAAAGTTTTCTTCAAGAATATATCCGCGATACCAGTCGGAATTACTCTCTTTTTGAGGTAAGGGGTATTATTTATTTCATATTCGCTTACGATATTATTTTTCGTATTCATAAGAAATTTTATTTCATTCAATATTCGCAAGAAATATTATCTTCATTTAATATTCGTCAGGAATATTATCTTCGTTCAATATTCGTAAGGAATATTATTTTCGTTCAACAGTTGTAAGTGATATTATTTTTGTTCAATATTCGTAAGAAATAATATTTTCTTCTATACTCTGTAGTGTGTAAGTAATATAATTTCATTTCAGATTTCGAATTCTACACTCATTTTGTTAAGTTTTGGCTTCTATACTCCATGAAATAAGTAGAATATTCGTGATATTTGCACTTCATCCAGTATATTTTCATGAAAATATTATTCTGAGCATTCTTGATAAGTTTTAACCTTTTCATGTCGGAGTACTATTCACGGGTTACTATTCCCGAAGTACTATTCACGGGGTACTATTCACCCGGGGTATTATTCATGACAAAAATTGATTTATTTTTGGTCCAAATCATTTTTGATACATTATTATTATTGAATTTTACTCCACAAAGCAGTATCATGTTAACAATTTAGATATTCTTGAATTTTGGATAAATTAAATTATAAAATCTTTAATATTTATCCTTGATTTCGTTTGATTGAATTTTTATATCATTGTCATCATCCTCATGCTTATATTATGATGAAAGTCATCTTCGACCAAGGGTGCAAAGATGAACTATTGATTGGTATGATTATGACCAAGGATTATTTGGTGTAATCATGACCTGTAATTTTACAAGTAATGTGGATTATTAAGCTGAGTCTCAGCGACAGTTGTCGGTATGATCATGACCATGCGTTCTCTTCGGCCAAGGGTTCAAAGATGAATTGTTGTTTGGCATGTTCATGACCATTGATGAAAACACGAATATTCTTGGCCTGTAGTGCATGAATAATTCGTGGTCGTGATACTAATGAATATTCTTTGCACGTAGTGCATGGATAATTCAGTGATGTGGATTATTTATTAAAGCTGAGTCTCAACAATAAAATTGATGATAAACTTTTAAATCATAGAAGATAGTAGATATCATGCTCTACTTGACTCTTCTAATGGATTGCTTATTCTGTTACAATTATTGATCTAAAACTTGTTGTATATTGTATTCTATCAGTTGTTATACTGTAGAAGGCTAAGGACAATCTATTCTGCATTATCTTAGTCATAATATTTATTACTGGGCTAGTTGAGCTCACCCTTTTGCTTTCATTGTTCTCTTCAGGAAATGAGAACATAACAGGGACTAGTTGGGGAATGGAGTGATGGTCCGAGATGGTGCATTATTAGTCCTTACTATTCTGTGAAATAGTGTGATAATAATTGTAATGATATTGAATTTGAGTTTGGATATTATCTAGAAGACAATATTTGTGTTGTAACTCCCAGCTTATGTTTTGTCATATTTTACACGACAATTGTATAATTAAGATGTATTTGAATTTTGTACCATGTAATCGGCGGCTCAGAATGGGTGATGTATACCTATTTGGGGGCGGCACAGTTGGTATCAAAGCTTATGTAAGACCCCAACTTTTATGAATAAAGATGAATTTTCTATAATTATCATTTTTGAATATTATGGAATGAATTTGATATAATGTTATAGTTGTGGGTAATAGTTATAAATTTTGCAAAGTAACGCAAGTTGTTTATAATATTCGATTGGTCGGGGAATATTCGTTTTAACAGGGAATATTCGTACGACAAAGACAATTATCGGTGGACCCCATGAACGGAATTATTGTCGGATTGAGAAAATGACAAAATATTTTATGAAAATAACGGCGACAGTTTTATCGTTAATCGTTGAAACACCCTTGTTAAAGTAAATGCAGAATACGCGTGGTTGCATAGTAGCACACGGTATTGATTATTGATGCTTACGTGAGAAGTCACTCAGTTTTGTTCAATTATTGCTTCAGTAATTGTTGCATAGTATCTCACGTTAATTGATTCAATTATTGTTGATATTTTATATATTATTAAATCAATAATTGAGACGACGGGTTATTAATATTATTATTTGCAATATTAACGATGTTCAGAAGTTACGCCAAGGAGAGGTTTGGTCACCTAATTGCGCCAATAAGGAGAAATCCTTATTGGAAACCCCCCTCTTTCTTGGGAACGACCTGGTCGATTAATAGTGTGAATTATAATAATGATGATTAAGTTTTGTTTTATTAGTATTATTAATGTAATAAAACAGAAAAGCTTTTTATATAAAATAGAATACTTTTATAAAGTTATTCATTTTATTAGACTATAAATAGAATATATTATATTCTATTATGCATAGTGTTTTGTATAGTAAAATCTTTTTATATAAAAATGTAATACTTTTATAAAGTTATTCGTTTTATTAGACTATAAATAAAATATATTTTATTTTATTATGCATAGTGTTTGCATAGTGCTCGCGATAGTGTTTGCATAGTAAAATCTTTTTATATAAAATAGAATACTTTTATAAAGTTATTTGTTTTATTAGATTATAAATAGAATATATTATATTTTATTTAAAAGATTTTGTTTTATTAGAATATTTTATAGTAAACCAATGGACCGATCTGCTTAAAAAAGTAATCAATCTGACCGCTTCAGAAATTAGTTACTATTCAATCCATTCTCCTATAAATAGAAGCTCATTCCTTCATTATTTCTTACGAATTCACCGAAACTCTAGAGAGAAACTATAGAGAAAGAAGAAAAGTATTCGATATTTCACTACTCCTATATCCAAATTGTTCTAAGGTAAGGGGTATTATTTCTTTCAGTATTCATGAAGAGAACTTCATTATTCTATTTTTTATTCATTGGAATAACTTTTGTGATACGCGGGTGATGACCCTATACTTGGTGAAATTCTTCATTATTCCATTCTTTATCATTATGTTGAATAACTTTTATCTCATCTGATACCGCATACATGGTGAAATTCTTCATTATTCCATTCTTTATTATTACATTGGAACATCATGTCTATGTGTTTACGCATGACCCGATTCCGTTATTTATTATTACTCGTTGGAACATCCCTTGCGATTGCAAATTTACTTTGACTTGGTTCCGTTATTTATTATTCTCGTTGGAATATCCTCATGCGTGCATTTACGCATGACCGGTTCTCGTTATTTATTATTACGTTGGAATAACTCGTGTCGTATGGTCTATCGCATGCCCGGTGATTTCTTTTGTTATTTCATTCTATATTATACTCAGTTGGTTAAAGTTTTGACTTTTATACTCCATGAAATTAGTGGAATATCTTTGATATTTGCGCTTCATCCAGTATCTTTTCATATAAATATTCTTCTGAGCATTCTTGAATTTTACTCTACAAAGAAGTATCATGTTGACAATTTGGACGTTATTAGTTCCTAGATAAAGTAATTCTTGAACTTGTTTTTATTGAATTCTTATATCACTGTCATCATCCTCATGTTTATATTATGTTAAAAGTCATCTGTGGCCTGTAGGGCATAGATGGACTTGGTATGATTATGACCAGGGATTATTCGGTATAATCATGACCGTAATGTTACAAATGATGTGGTAAAAGTCCTCATTGGCCCGTAGTGCATTAATGGACAGTTGTTGGCATGATCATGACCATTGATGAATACACGAATATCCTTGGCCCGTAGTGCATGGATAATTTATGGTTGTGATACTAATGAATATCCTTGGCCGTAGTGCAGGGATGATGTGGATTATTTATTAAGTTGAGTCCCAGCGGATAAAAGTGATGAAAACCTTTTAAATCATAAAAGATAGTAGATTTTATTCTCTACTTGACTCTTTTAATGGATTGCTTGTTCATTGCAGCTTAAACTTGATGTTTGTTATATTGTATCAGTTTAACACTGTTGAAGGCTAACGATAATTTATTCTGTATTATCTTAGTCATAATATTTTTTACTGGGCTAGTTGAGCTCACCCTTTTACTTTCATTGTTCTCTTCAGGAAATGAGAACGTAGCAGGGACTAGTCGGGGAACGGAATGACGGTCCAGATAATAGCTTTAGTAGTCCTCACTATTCTGTTAAATAGTGTGAGAATAAATGTAATGAGGACTCAATTGAGTGTGGATATTATCTAGATGACAATATTTGTATTAAAACTCACAGCATATATTTTGTTGTATTTTACACGACTATTGTATAATTAAGTTGTATTTAAATTTTTGTACCATGTATTTGGCGACTCAAGATGGGTGATGTATACCTATTCTGGGGGCGTCACAGCTTAGGGATATGATCCATGGCTGAGATGTGAGACTAGAACTAGGAGGGGAGAGACGGGTAATTCGTTCACTAGTATGACCTACCTAAGTTTATTTATTATTTAATTGGTCGGTCAGAGTATAGGGATAAAATGTTGCATGTCAATTAACCCTTATTTTGTGACAGTGTTTGAAAATGGCATCTGAAAATGTTGAGATAAGCAATGAAGCACATGAGACCGTTGAGTCACCAACGATCAATACCCAGGATAATGTGCATCAGGAAGGCAATAATCCTTAGGTAAACAACAACGCCGACCAAATGACAAACGATGGTACGTTTAGGAGCTTTTTAGAATTTATGCAACACCAAACGAGAGTGACTCCTGTTCATAATGCAGGTGGAGTCACTGGCAATTCACGGCTGGTCACCGCTAAGTAGTTCAAGGAGTTGGGACCGCCGGAGTTTTTGGGAAAGCCAGAACCACTTAAGGCAGAGACGTGGATAAAGCAGATCACCAAGATATTTGATGTCTTAGAATGGTCAGAGGAGCAAAAGGTTCCCTTCGCCACCTTTATGTTGCGTGAAGAGGCAAATTACTAGTGGGAATCTGTAAAACTTACCCAGCCTGCTGCACTCAAGATGTCTTGGGAAAAGTTCCAAGAATTGTTCAACGACAAGTACTTTCCCGAAAGTATTCGTCACATGAAGGAGGTTGAATTCATCAAGCTGGAGCAAAACAATATGATCGTGTCGCAGTATGTGACTAAGTTTACCGAGTTGTCCCAGTTTTCATCCCATTTAGTTGATAATATGGAGTGAATGACGCGAATGTTTTTGCGAGGTTTGAAACCCGAAATACGTCAATACCTCATTTCTCACAAACTTTGTTTATATTCAGATGTTGTGAATAGGGATCAGTTATTAGAATGCGATTATGAGTCAGCTCAACCAAAAGGCAACGACCAACAACACGATAATAATCGTACCGGTGGCAACGGCCATCGGAACAACGTTAACCATCGTGGAGGAAATTATCATGCCAGAAAAGGTAACAAGTTCGGTGGTAATCATGGCCAGGATAATAGGAAAGGTGAACTAAGTGAGAATAAATTCAAGAAGAAAAGGTTCAATAATGATGGAAAGACAGTAGCACCAGCATCCGTTTCCATGGAAGAAGAACGACCACCGGTCGTATGTTTCAAATACGGACAAGAGGGACACATCAGTCCAAAATGTACGCAACAATCCAAAGCGTGTTTCAATTGCTGAAGAGAAGGTCACCTAGCTCGATTTTGTCATGTAGTGAAGTCAAGTCCAGTTGGGATAGTGACGCCAAAGGATGTCCCGGACAAGTCAAAGTCGGTAGTTTAAGTGATAGCATTTGTCGAGGAACTCGAACGAAGTTATTACGGATAAGTTAATCATAAACTCTAGCGAAGACAGTACCTTATTCGATATCGGTTCTACCCATTCTTTTATTTCTCCTAATTGCGCTCAACGTTTAAATTTAACTCCGGAGAAATTAGACCTTAACTTATCTGTTGAAACTCCGTTGGGAGAAACCTTCATTACATCTACTATTTATAAGTCTTATTTGATTAAAATCGGTACCCTCATGTTAACTGTCAATCTTATCCCTTTGAAAATACTTGCCTTTGATGTGATTTTAGGAATCAATTGGTTAACTATTCATCATGCTAAAATTGATTGTTTTCGTAAGGTTGTTAGTTTTCATATTCCTAACCAACCTGTTATGCGAATTCAAGCAACCAAACCACTAAAGTCAATCATTGTCTTAAGCCATAAGTAAAGAGCCCTAAACCTTTCGCTGGTGACTTCCAAGTCTTGGAATGCACCGAAGCCAGACTTTTCATAGGGGACACCGTGAATAACGGTGGCAAGTTGATAGGTATCAATGTGACGTGCTATCCAAGTCTTGGATGAGAGTCACAGTTTTGAATAATATTTCTATCGTTAATAAATTTCCTGACGTATTCCCTGAAGAACTTCATAGCCTACCCCCATAGCATGAAATCGAATTTTGTATCAACCTTCAACCCAGTACAAAACCCTCAAATATTTCTTCACCCAAAACTAACGTAACATGCGCCAAAGGCGTTGGCTCGAGCTGTTGAAGATTACGACCATATCATTCAATATCATCGTGGAAGAGCGAACGTGGTAACTGACGCATTGAGTAGAAGATCGTATGTGGGTACGAGTGCGACCTTGTTAACATAAAGACCCATTTTGCATGACTTATAAATGATAGAGATAGAGTTAAAGACTCTAGGGACCCACGTGATGATGTTAAATATACGAGTAGAATCGACTTTAATCGATAAAGTTAAAGTCGCTCAAGCTACACACCCGGAGCTGATGAATGTGAAGAAGAAGGTTCAAGAAGGCGTTAGTCTAGAAGCAAGAATCGATGAAGAGAGGAAATCTCAACCCTCGATTTTATTAGTCCATTTTAAATCCTCGATCGAGTAGAAATTATGGCTTATAGACTCGCCTTACCGCTAAGTATGTCGCGTGTTCATAACGTTTTTCACGTATCGATGTTACGTAAAAATGTGGGCGACCCGAACCATATTATTGAATTAGAAATAGACGAGATAGCCGAAGATTTAACAGATGAGGAGATACCTGTTAAAATCTTGGATAAGAAGGAACATATTATACGCTTAAAGGTTATACCTCAAGAGTTAGAATCTGAAATGAAATCAAGGTATTCTCATCTCTTCGACATACCAGGTATGTACGTCAATTTCGATGACGAAATTTCATAAGAAGGGGAGGATATTCGATTGGTCAGGGAATATTCTTTTTATCGGAGTATATTCGTACGACGACACAATCATTGGTGGACCCCACAACGAAATTATTGTCGGAGTTAGAAAATGATAGAAATATCTTTTTATGAAAATAACGGTGGAAGTTTTACCGTTAACTGTTGAAATACCTGGTGATAAAAGTACAGTAATATGTGTGGTTGCATAGTAGCACACGATATTGATTATTAAAGCTTACGTGAGAACTCACTCAGTTTATTTCAATTATTGCTATAGTAATTGTTGCATAGTATCTCACGTTATTTGATTTAATTATTGTTACAATATTTTATATTATTAAATCAATAATTGAGATAACAAGTTATTCATATTATTATCTGCATAATTAACAATGTCTAGAAAGTTCTGTCGAGGAAATGGGTTTGGTCACCTAATTGCGCGCCAATAGGGAGAAATTCTTATCGGAAAGCCCCTCGTTCCTGAGAACGATCTGGTTGTTAATATTGCGAGTTATAATAATGATGAATAAATATTGTTAAAAATATTGAGGGGATTTTTATGAAGTATTTGTTGTAAATTTTGCTTATTATATGGACCCCTATTTACCCAATTTTCAAAATAATCGGTAGAAAGTTATTTAGTATATATATATATATATATATAATAAGTGGTGGGGGCCACATGTGGGTGATAATGACTTGAGGTGGGGCCCACATAAAAAAAATGAATCTGTGACACCCCCAAATCCAGGTACTTCATTCCCACAAGATCTGGTGTTCACGAAACAAACATTCATATCTAACTACCCAAACTCAATAAAACTGGATAAATAAAACCTGTGACACCCCCAAATCCAGGTACGTCATTCCCACAGGATCTGGTGTTCACGAAACAAACATTCATATCTAACTATCCAAAATCAATAAAACGGGATAAATAAAACCTTTCCCATTAAAGGGTTACATAATATAATCTCCCAGGTTATCTAACCTTTAAATACAATCATTCATATGTGGAAATTAAATAAAGCTTCATTAAAACCAAGTCTAAGATCATCATAATAAAATCTAACATCTCTATCAAAATAAAATTACAAGTCTTCATCACTTGCACATTTTTTCTTTTCCTTTGCTAGTCGAAGGTTCATCTACCTTCTTCTCTTTAGCTACAATGAGTTTATAAACATGCAAGAGTGAGCAAAACAATTGCTTACTAGATAAAATATGAAATCAACAGGAGTATAGTAATAATAACTGCCAATAATAGGCTCATCAATAATGAATAGTACTCTACCATCTATAATCAGAAACTGACATCCAAAATGTGGAATAAATATAACTGAGGGTCATAAGACCATGACCTATGTCCACAGTTGCGAGTAATCTTTCAACTCCAACTTTAACAGTTCCAACTTTAACAGTCATAAGACTATAAGGACTCCTCGTACTTAGGGGGATCAGCCCTTCGTACCATGTATTGTGCACAAACATTTAACGCTAAGCGTAAGTTATCCCCTAATAATAATAGGGTTGTTCATCTCAGTATTTGGAGTACAAGTCCGCACCAAAGAGAGTTTGGTTTGGATAAGCTTTCAAGGGTAATTTGAAGTTCAACGATCATCAACTAGAGGACTAGTTGAATTAATAACATCATATTACAGAATAATCGTAATTGAATCAACATGGTAAACCAAAATCATGCTTTAGGAATAATCTAATAGCATATAGTTTGAATAATTATAACATGTCTTGCTTGAACAATATTAAGTCAGGGTTAAATTAGAATTGGGTACTAAGCATGCATAACAGTTTGAACGATGAAATTGCTCAACATTAGTATAAATAGTTGTGCATGCTAAACAACAAGTTAAATACAAGAATAACTTGTCAACATTAAACCAAAGTTTAGAAAGCTTGCATCATTCATAAGGTAATCGAATTGAAACAATAAATAGTTTAACAAGATAAAGAATTAGAAATCTTGCATTATTATATTGGGAACAATAATTGATTTCAATTACAAAAGTAGAGTTAGAGAACTTGCTCAATGTAAAAAGAAAGTTTAGAAAACTTGCCTTGCTCGTAGGCTAAACCAAATCAATACGAATCACAATATCCTATAAACATATGTCATCATGACATAATTAGTCATTACCATCTTACAAACATAACTAAGTACGTTCATCATTTAAAATTGGATTTTTAATCACATAATCGAGTTATAACACAAGTTAATTGTTAATAACATACTTATTCATAGTATAGATATACTAAAATAAACATTTAGCAGTCCTACTATCATCACATAACTTTTCTTAAAATTTTGTGTACAAAAAGTACACTCACAAAACCATTCTCGCTTAACTTCGTGTGCACACACCACACCACGCTTTACATTACAGGTGGCATACTGCTGGCAGGCAGGCATGGTGTCACACGACAGCGGAGATCAAAGCTAAGGCACATTGCTGCTGCATGAGCATAGCGTTTGTGCGCCACAAAATCTTTGAAAGTCCGCGTCATGTACAGATATTGCACCTCCTCTACAGACGACCTCGGCAATGGCCGCGACGAAAAAAAGACAATTTTGGCCTACAAGCTCGTTTCTAACAGACTAATTAGCACATAAATCATATAGAGACTTCATATAAACATATTTCAAAAACTCTAAACATGATTCTACTCATACAACAACATAAACAACAAAATTAACACACCCAAATTCACTGTTTATGGCTAAAACTCATTTTTTTATATTTCAATAAAAATCAACACTGTAACTTTTGTTTTTCAACCAAAACCACTAATTCAAAGTGTCTTTATCAATGATTATACAAACTCTAACAAATTAAACGATCAATTAATCAACTAAACCACTAATTCACCCTTAATTTCTACTTTAAGCTAAACAATATATTTTCATAAAAACTCTCTGTAAAGATATTTTCTTCACAACCATAAACATAATACCAATTTATTGACTACAACTTATGAAAATCTTTTTAACATCACTAGTATGCAATATAAAGCCACATAACAACGACAATTTATCTTTACACAAGGAATTTATAGAGAATTAGAGAAGAGAAAACTAGAATTTTAGAAAACATAAAAGAAAAAGGGTATGATGAAACCTTGAAAAAGATGATGATGGCTATCTCTTTACTTGACAAGCCTTTCTCCACTCTCTAGCCTTTCTTCCTCTCTTCTCTTCTTCTTCTCTTCTTCTTCTTCTTCTTCTTCCTCCTACAGTTTTCTTTTCTTCTCTCTCTCTGTCTAACGTATTAACAAATAACGTTATATAGAATATAATATATATTGATTATATAATATAAATACAAAACATATAACTGATATCAGTTATATGAGTTTTAAAAATCAAAAGCCATAAGGCTTGTTTGGTTAACCACTAACAAAATAACCCATTAATCCTAACACCTTGTTTGGTAAAACTCAAATAAATTAAAGACTTAATAGGCCTTGGGCCTTGTTTGTAAAACCTAATTAAAACTCCTTTAAGTTATTTTAATAACTACCTTATAAAAGGTATTTGTCGAAATAATAATTTAATTAAATTAATCATAATAACAATTTATTAAATTACTTCATCACATAAATCAATACCACAAAATTATAATTTTCTATATAATTATAACTTTATTTAATCAACTAACACATCCTTTTAAATTTACAAATTCCAATAAAAGAATAGTAATTCAATTAATCAAAATTCTCTAACTTAATAATTAAATTAAATTAGCAAAATAATTAATTTTCTTTAATTATTTATTTAACAAATAATTAACCACATCAATTCAAATTTGAACAATTATTTATTCAACAATAAACACATCCATTAAATATTTAAATAATTCAATAAATATTTAATATCACCATTAAAATTCTAGAATGTTACATCATTCCCTCCTTACAAGGATTCTGTCCCGAGAATCACAATTCAAACAATCACAATTCAAACAATTCATTTGTCACATAATCTAATGGGGGGAGGAATTCACGGGAACTTGGAATGTTTATATATATATATATATATATATATATATATATATATATATATATATATATATATATATATATATATAAGTTTTGTTTTATTAGATTATAAATAGTATATATTATATTTTATTTAAAGTTTTTGTTTTATTAAAATATTTTATTGCACAATAATGAATAATAAAATCAAATTTTCAGAAAATTTCCTTCGTCGGTGTGGCCGTGAATCGGGCGACTGTGTAGTCCGTGAAAAACTTTTCTAAATAGTATCCTTCCATTCTCCTATAAATAGGATGCTTAGTTTAGAATTGAAAATCATACTAGAATCAGAGAATTCTTCTTCTATAATATTAAGCGTATTTCTTTAGAGTTTAAGGAAGCTTTGAGTGTAGAAAATAGTACAAGTTTTCTTCAAGAATATATCCGCGATACCAGTCGAAATTGCTCTCTTTTTGAGGTAAGGGGTATTATTTATTTCATATTCACTTACGATATTATTTTTCGTAAGAAATTTTATTTCGTTCAATATTCGCAAGAAATATTATCTTCGTTTAATATTCGTAAAGAATATTATCTTCGTTCAATATTCGTAAGGAATATTATTTTCGCTCAACAGTTGTAAGCGATATTATTTTTGTTCAATATTCGTAAGAAATAATATTTTCTTCCATACTTTGTAGTATGTAAGTAATATTATTTTGTTTCAGATTTCGAATTCTACACTCATTTTGTTAAGTTTTGGCTTCTATACTCCATGAAATTAGTAGAATATCCTTGATATTTGCGCTTCATCCAGTATCTTTTCATAGAAATATTATTCTGAGCATTCTCGATAAGTTTTAACCTTTTCATGTCAGCGTACTATTCACGGGGTACTATTCCTGAAGTACTATTCACGGGGTACTATTCACTCGCGTACTATTCACCCGGGGTACTATTCATGACAAAAATTGGTTTCTTTTCAGTAGAAATTATTTTTGATACATTATTATTCTTGAATTTTGCTCCACAAAGTAGTATCATGTTGACAATTTAGATATTCTTGAATTCTGGATAAATTAAATTATAAAATCTTTAATATTTATTCTTGATCTCGTTTGATTGAATTTTTATATCATTGTCATCATCCTCATGTTTATATTGTGATGAAAGTCATCTTCGCCCAAGGGTGCAAAGATGAACTGTTGATTGGTATGATTATGACCAGGGATTATTCGGTGTAATCATAACCTTTAATGTTACAAGTGATATGGATTATTAAGCTGAGTCTCAGCGACAGTTGTTGGTATGATCATGACCATGCGTTCTCTTCGGCCAAGGGTGCAAAGATGAATTGTTGTTTGGTATGTTTATGACCATTGATGAAAACACGAATATCCTTGACCCGTAGTGTATGGATAATTTATGGTAGTGATACTAATGAATATCTTTGGCCCGTAGTGCATGGATAATTTGGTGATATGAATTATTTATTAAAGCTGAGTCTCAGCGATAAAATTGATGATATACTTTTAAATCATAGAAGATAGTAGATATCATGCTCTACTTGACTCTTCTAATGGATTGCTTATTCCGCTGCAGTTGTTGATCTAAAACTTGTTGTCTATTGTATTCTATCAGTTGTTATACTATTGAAGGCTAAGGATAATTTATTCTGCATTATCTTAGTCATAATATTTCTTATTGGGTTAGTTGAGCTCACCCTTTTGCTTTCATTGTTCTCTTTAGAAAATGAGACCATAGCCGGGACTAGTCGAGGAACAGAGTGATGGTCCGAGATGGTGCATTAGTAGTCCTTACTATTCTGTGAAATAGTGTGATAATAATTATAATGGTATTGAATTTGAGTTTGGATATTGTCTAGAAGACAATATTCGTGTTGAAACTCCCAACTTATGTTTTGTCGTATTTTACACGACAGTTGTATAATTAAGTTGTATTTGAATTCTGTACCATGTATTTGGCGACTCAAAATGGGTGATGTATACCTATTTTGGGGGCGTCACAAATATCTCTTATTCTCATGCATTTTTTAATTTAATTAGTTATTTTTAAAATTCATATTCATAATATTAGTTTATATAATAATTTTTTATAATAAAATCATATAAGTATAATTGTTTGATTTTAATTAAGATTTTATTTTATATATATATATATATAGAGAGAGAGAGAGAGAGCAAGGATCAAGAGCATTCCCTTAAATAGCATTCCTCCTTAAATAGCACTTCTTTATTAAAACTACGTCATTTTGGAGTCTTTTAAAAGAGAGGGGTCCCACTTGCTTTCCTTTTATTTACAAAAATGTCACTCACAGCCCCACTTGTTTTTTAAAAAAGACTCCAAAACGACGTAATTTTAATAAAATAGTGTTATTTAAGGAGGAATGATATTTAAGGAGAATGCTCTTGATCCTTGCTCTCTCTCTCTCTCTCTCTCTCTCTCTCTCTCTCTCTCTCTCTCTATATATATATATATATATATATATATATATATATATATATATATATATATATATATATATATATAAGTATATAATATAATTATTTAAAGATGAATAATTTTTTATTATAGTAGATAAATAGATAAACTATTATTGTAGACGTTTAAATTTATTTATTTATTTATCAATAATTAGTTATACATTATTAGTTAAATAATATATTTTGGAAGAATATATTATTTCTTTTTCAAAAAATCATTGTACCATTAATCTATCATCATTATAATTAATATATTAATAATATAATATAAAAAATATAAATAATACTTCATCCGCCTCCAAAATTATAAGATGAATATTGACTTTTTAAAAAATTAATTTAAAATATATTTAAATATAAAATTGACATAATTTATTTAAATTTAAAAATAATAAATCTTATAATTTTTAATATATTTTAAATACTTATGTTATTTATAATTATAAATATGGTCATACACATCTGTTTATGTTTTAGTTGTGCACAGTCGACCAAAATTACGTCGTTTTGACAATTTTTATTTATAAAAACAGTTGATCTCCCAAATCAAAAATCAAAAATAAATATGCCAAAACGACATAATTTTGTTAAACTGTGTATAAATAAAACATACGAAGTGATGACTATTATTCCCAGTTTAAAATTAACTTTTAAAAAATTAATATCTAGAACGAAGGGTGAGTATAATAATTTTATAGCAAAATTTGTGCTTCACTCAAGATCATGGGCTGGACACGGTTTTGTGATTCCAACGACAGCAACATAACAACTGCAAAGAGGTGGCCCTGTTCATCAAATTAGGGATTTGAAAACCAGATTGGTCCTTCTTCAAATTGTGCCTCTTTTACTAAAATTGACTGAGAATATCCCATTTGCGATTTCAGCAACGTTTATTTTCCCCTCTTCGAACTACAATTCTATCGGGGATTTCTGTTTGAAATTGTGCCTCTTTTACTGAAATTGACTGATAGAATATCTCATTTTCGATTTCAGCACCGTTTAATTTTCCCTTTTCGAACTACGGTTCTATCGAGGGATTTCTTTTTGAAATTGTGCCTCTTTTCTTGAAATTGTGAGATAGAATTGTAAGGATTGGAGTATTAAAAAACAAGTTTGTTTAAGTCGGGTTAGTCGAGGAGGGTATTATGGTCTTTAATTCTAATAGTTAGGTTTTATTGTCTTTTTCTCATTAATCTGTCAGAATGGTTTAGCCAACAAAAGGAAAGCATGTGTCCATTTGCTCTCCTCGATCGCTGAGATCAGAGGGAGTGAGAGTATATGTATGAATCCAATCTGTAATTGAAAGGCAGCAAATGAATGAATATATCTGATTTTCTCTCTCAAGCTCTATCCCTTCTATTAACGCCAAGATCCTTTCACACATCCCAATCACGTAAGACATATCCGATCTTCCACAGTAAACACGACAACACCAAAAGCTTGACGGCTTTTACACCGCTGGGAGATAGCTCACAGGCGTAAAAGTCGATCTGACGATCACAAGGTTAACAATGGAGGAAAATAATATCTAGTGTATAGAGAGAGAGAAAAAAATATCAGTTACCTTTTCTTTTGTGACGCCCTTCCTAACATATCCTCTTACACCCGGTTTACCGTGCCACCCACTACCATTTGACCCAGTCCCACCACTAGTGATCTCAGCCAACTGCATGCAGCATACCTGCTACATCCCATGGTTTGCCACCGCCGGTCGACTGGATCTCATCCACATTAATGCCTTGTAGACATATCGGTCAACTATTATCTCCTCTCATCATTACCGGTCAAAGCCCAAAAATGTAGATATTTAGTTGTCTGATGGGTCGGTTCAACAATTCGGCCCAAGACTTTCAAGTCCCAATCAGGTTAACCCACTGACTTGGCCCAATGGCTAGGCCCAATAGAAATGACTCGATGGATTCACCAAAGAATTCAACCCAAACAGTCCGGCCCATTACACGAAATATCATGGCCCAACATTGCCCCCCCAATCTTTTATTAAACAGACTATTTAATGAAAGACTGCAAAATGGACCAAAGTGTATGGAATTTTAAGAAGATCTAGGAAAAGCCCAACAAGGAAGTAACCAAAGTCCAATTTATAAATATCATCTAATATCGCAAATAAAAATCGGAGGACCAATTTGAAAAGTCCAGTCCGGTTAATACCCCTTCAAATTCGCCATCATGGCTATCATTAAATGTGTCATCCTCGAGGTTCGTGAAACCGCCAGTATAAAAAGCGATTTTCCCCCAAATTGACAGTTTTACCTGCCAATTCAAATTTCAGAGGTCTTTTCGAGCTCTCGACTTCTCTCTTTTTCGAATTTCCTTCTTTCTCTGCAACTTTCCATCAATGGCTTCTCAGGAATCTGGTCAAGATATTCCACTCGAGGTGACCCCCATTACCTCTGTTCCTCCTAACCCAAGCCCTACCAAAGGGGCTTCGGGCTCAAACCCCAAATCTGCTACTCCGATCAAGAAATCTCTGCCTCCAAAACCTCTTCCTAGCCCTTCTGAGTTTTTTAAGAGCAAAGAACAATATCCCCATGCAAATACCCCCTCCACCGTTACTGAAACTGAACTGCGTAACATTAGGATCTGTTACCAGATCCCAGCTACCCATCTAGTGAGAGCCCCCACTTCTAATGAACGAATGTATTAGCGCCCGGAAGGATGGACAATTGTTCCAGTGACTCTTCTCGAGAAAGGGGCTAGATTCCCTCTCCATATATTCTTGGTTACCCTCCTAGGGTTTATTGGTGTTGGGTTTGCCCAATTGGTGTCGAACTCATAGATTCACATTGTGACGCCCCCAAAACAGGTATACATCACCCAACTTGGGTCGCCAGATACATGGTACATAAATCAAATACAACTTCTTTAATATAACAGTCGTGTAAAATACGACAAAACATAGCTGAGAGTTTAAACAAGAATATGACAATCTAGACAATATCCACACTCAATGGAG
This sequence comes from Panax ginseng, assembly GCA_020205605.1. Taxonomy (NCBI): domain Eukaryota; kingdom Viridiplantae; phylum Streptophyta; class Magnoliopsida; order Apiales; family Araliaceae; genus Panax; species Panax ginseng. The sequence goes on along the minus strand of CM035131.1, from coordinate 58,156,234 downwards.
TCCTCATTACAATTATTATCACACTATTTCATAGAATAGTGAGGACTACTAAACCCACTTATCCTGGACCATCACTCCATTCCCCGACTCGTCCCAGCTATATTCTCATTTCTTGAAGAGAACAATGAAAGAAAAGGGTGAGCTCAACTAGCCCAATAAGAAATATTATGACTAAGATAATGCAGAATAAATTATCCTTAGCCTTCAACAGTATAACAACTGATATAATACAATAGACAACAAGGTTTAGATCAACAATCGCAGTGAGAATAAGCAATCCATTAGAAGAGTCAAGTAGAGCATAAAATCTACTATCTTCTATGATTTAAAAAGTTTTTCATCAACTTTATCATTTGAGACTCGACAATAAATAAACCACATCATCGAATCATCCACGCTTTACTGAAGCCAAGGATATTCTGTAATCATCAATGGTCATGACTATACCGAATAATCCACAGTCATAATCATACCCATAATATCCATCAATGCACTACGGGCCAATGAGGACTTTCACCACATCATTCGTCACATTACGGTCCATGATTATACCGAATAATCCTCGGTCATAATCATACCAAGTCCATCTATGCACGTAAGCCAAAGATGACTTTCATCACAATATAAGCATGAGGATGATGACAATGACATAATAATTCAATAAAACAAGTTCAAGGATAAATTTTAAAGATTTATAATCTAATTTATCCGTAAATCAATAACGTCAAATTGTCAACATGATCTTTGCTTTGTAGAGTAAAATTCAAGAATAATATTCATGTACCAAAAATAATTTGGACAGAAAAGAAATATATTTTTTGGGTAAATAGTACTCCGTGAATAGTACTTCTGGAATAGTACCCCGTGAATAGTATCTCAACATGAAAAGTACCCCAAATACCCGAGTGAATGATACTAGAGTGAATAATAATCGGGTTGTAAGACCCCAACTTTTACGAATAAAGATAAATTTTCTATAATTATCATTTTTGAATATTATATAATGATATAGTTGTGGGTAATAGTTATAAATTTTGCAAAGTACGCAAGTTGTTATATAATATTCGATTGGTCGGGGAATATTTGTTTTAACAGGAAATATTCGTACGACGGCACAATCATTGGTAGACCCCACAACGGAATTATTGTCGGATTAAGAAAACGACAAAAATATTTTATTAAAATAATAGCGGAAGTTTTATCGTTAACTGTTGAAACACCCGGTGTTAAAAGTACAAGAATACGCGTGGTTGCATAGTAGCACACGGTATTGATTATTGATGCTTACGTGAGAAGTCACTCAGTTTTGTTTAATTATTGCTTCAATAATTGTTGCATAGTATCTCACGTTAATTGAATCAATTATTGTCGATATTTTATATATTATTAAATCAATAATTGAGACGACGAAGTTATTAATATTATTATTTGTAATATTAACGATGTCTAGAAGTTCTGCCAAGGAGAGGTTTGGTCACTTAATTGCGCGCGCCAATAGGAGAAATCCTTATTGAAAGCCCCCTCTTTCACAGGAACGACACAGGTCGATTAATAGTGTGAATTATAATAATGATGATGAAGTTTTGTTTTATTAGTATTATTGATGTAATAAAAGAGAAAAGCTTTTTATATAAAACAGAATACTTTTATAAAGTTATTCGTTTTATTAGACTATAAATAGAATACATTATATTCTATTATGCATAGTGTTTTACATAGTAAAATCTTTTAATATAAAACAGAATACTTTTATAAAGTTATTTGTTTTATTAGATTATAAATAGAATATATTATATTTTATTTAAAAGATTTTTTTTATTAGAATATTTTATAGTAAACCAATACTGACCGTCCGCTTAAAAGTAAATCAATGGACCGCTTAGAGAATTAGAATTATTATTCAGGTCCATTCTCCTATAAATAGAAGCTTATTCCTTCATTATTTCTTACGAATTCACTGAAACTCTAGAGAGAGAAACTATAGAGAGAAAGAAGAAAAGTATTCTGCTATTTCACTACTCCTATATCCAGTTTATTCTAAGGTAAGGGGTATTATTTCTTTCTTTCGTCTTTATGAAGAGAACTTCTGTTATTCCATTCTTTATTATTATGTTGGAATAACCTGTCTATGCGAAGTACCGCATACATGGTGAAATTCTTCTATTATTCCATTCTTTATTATTCTGTTGGAACATCATGTCTGTGTGTTTACGCATGACCTGGTTCCGTTGTTTATTATTCTGTTGGAATATCCTGTCTGTGCGTTTACGCATGACCTAGTTCTGTTGTTTATTATTCTGTTGGAATATCTTATTTGTGCGTTTACGCATGACCTGGTTCCATTATTTATTATTCTGTTGGAATATCCTGTATGTGCATTTACGCATGACCTGGTTCCATTATTTATTATTCTGTTGGAATAACCTGTCTGTGCGGTCTATCGCATGCTTGGTGATTTCTTTTGTTATTCCATTCTTTATTATACTCAGTTGGTTAAAGTTTTGGCTTTTATACTCCATGAAATTAGTGGAATATCCTTGATATTTGCGCTTCATCCAGTATCTTTTCATGGAAATATTCTTCTGAGCATTCTTGAGTTTTACCCCACAAAGCAGTATCATGTTGACAATTTGGACGTTATTGGTTCCTGGATAAATTAATTCTTGAACGTGTTTTATTGAATTCTTATATCATTGTCATCATTCTCATGTTTATATTATGTTGAAAGTCATCTGTGGCCTGTAGGGCATAGATGGACTTGGTATGATTATGACCAGGGATTATTCGGTATAATCATGACCGTAATGTTACAAATGATGTGGTAAAAGTCCTCATTGGCCCGTAGTGCATTGATGGACAGTTGTTGGCATGATCATGACCATTGATGAATACACGAATATCCTTAGCCCGTAGTGCATGGATAATTTGTGGTTATGATACTAATGAATATTCTTGGCCGTAGTGCAGGGATGATGTGGATTATTTATTAAGCTGAGTCCCAGCGATAAAAGTGATGGAAAATCTTTTAAATCATAAAGGATAGTAGATTTTATTCTCTACTTGACTCTTTTAATGGATTATTTGTTCTGTTGCAGTTAAACTTGATGTTTGTTATATTGTATCAGTTTAACACCGCTGAAGAAGGCTAAGGATAATTTATTCTCAGATTATCTTAGTCATAATATTTCTTCTTTGGACTAGTTGAGCTCACCCTTTTACTTTCATTATTCTCTTGAGAAATGAGAACGTAGTAGGGACTAGTCGGGGAACTAGAGTGACTCGGTCTAGATAATAGCATTAGTAGTCCTCACTATTCTGTTAAATAGTGTGATAATAAATGTAATGAGGACTCAATTGAGTGTGGATATTGCCTAGATGACAATATTTGTATTAAAACTCACAACATATGTTTTGTCGTATTTTACACGACTGTTGTATAATTAAGTTGTATTTGAATTTTATACCATGTATTTGGTGAGTCAAGATGGGTGATGTATACCTATTTTGGTGGCATCACAGTTGGTATCAAAGCTTAGGGATATGATCCCTGGCTAAGATGTGAGACAAGAACTAGGAGGGGAGAGACGGGGAATTCCTTCGCTAGTATGACCTACCTAAGTTTATTTGGTATTTAATTGGTCGGTCAGAGTATAGGGATAATATATGATATATTAATTAACCCTTATTTTGTGACAGTATTTGAAAATGACATCCGAGAATGTTGAGAACATCAATGGAGCACAGGAGACCGTTGAGTCTCCACGGATCAATAATCGTGATAATGTGCATCGAAGGCGTAATACTCGAGCAAACAACAACACGGACCGAGATGATGAACGATGGAATGTTCGGAGGCTTTATGCAATTCATGCAACATCGAAAGAAAGGCGGCTCCCGTCCCAAAATGCGGTGGAAACACTGCAACTCTCTCGGACGATCATCAGTTAAGCGCCTCAGAACTGGGACCACCGGAGTTTTGGAGAGCCAAAACCACTTAAATGAGACGTGGATCAAGCACATCCGCAAGATATTTGATGTCTTGGGATGCTCCGAGGAGCAAAAGGTTCCTTTACCACCTTCATGTTGCGTGCGGTGAGGCGGATTCTTGGTGGGAATCAGAAAAAGCGACTCAACTCCGCCGCCTTGAAGATTACTTGGGCGAAGTTCCAAGAATTGTTCAACAACAAGTACTTTCCCGAAAGTATTCGTCACATGAAAGAGGTAGAGTTCATCAAGTTGGAGCAAAACAACATGACCGTGTCGCAGTACGAAGCCAAGTTTGCCGAGCTGTCCTGGTTTGCGTCCCATTTGGTTGATAATGAGGAGAGAATGACGCGGATGTTTCTAAGAGGTTTGAAGCCCGAGATACGTCAATATCTTATCTCTCATAAACTGTGTTTGTATTTAGATGTTGTTAATAGGGCTCAGTTATTGGAGCGCGATAATGAGTCAACCCAACCAAAAGAGAGCAGCCGGCAAAATGATAATACTAGTAATAGCAGTCATCGAAGCGGTGACAATAAGCGTGGAGGGAATCAACATGCCAGAAAAGGTAACCACTTCAGTGGTAATCATGGCCAAAACAATAAGAATGGACATTTCAAGAAGAGGAGATTCAACAATGATGGAAAGACGTCAGCAACAGCACCCGTTGTTAAGGAAGGACAACTACCACCTATCATATGCTTCAAATGCGGAAGGGAGGGACACATCAGTCCAAACTGCGCGATGCCGTCCAAAGCATGTTATAATTGTGGAAGAGAAGGTCACCTAGCCCGATTTTGTCGTTCACCGAAGACAAGTTTAGCTAGTAACTCATGAATAGTAACTCGTAACAGAAAAATACCAAAGAGAATGATATTTAATGATGAGTATAAAAGAAATGATATTTGTGACACCCCCAAAATAGGTCTACATCCCCCATTCTGAGTTGTCAATACACGGTACAGAAACAACTACAACTTTATTATTACAATAGTAAAACTGTGAGTTTAAATACAGATATTGCCATCTAGACAATATCCACATACAAATAAATCCTCATCATAATTATTGATACATTATTTTACAACAATGGTGAGGACTACTAAACAACTCTCCCTAGAACTTTCATTCCATACCCAGACTACGTACTTTGCTATATTCTCGCCTCCCCGAGAAGAAAAATGGAACAAAAAGGAAAAGGGTGAGCTCGACTAGCCCAAGAAAGAATATTATGACTAAGATAATATACAACAAAATTATCGTTAGTCTTCAACAGGGGAAAATATAATAGAATACAATAGACAACAAGTTTTAAATCAATATTCGCAGTGAAATAATAATTCATTAGAAGAGTTAAGTAGAGAATGCAAACTACTATCTTCTATGTATGAATTTTAAAGTTCATCGCCTATTTTTTTTATCCTCAGAACATCAATCAATATATATCTGGATCAAATATTCATCCTTGCACTACTGAAAGCCAAGGACATTCACCAATTAGTCATGTTCATCTAAACACTGCTCATCTTTGCACTACGACCAAAGATATTCATCATAAATCATTCATCTTTTAAGACCGAGGATGATGAAAATATTTTTTAAAGAAACGAATCCATGAAACAAAATGACAAGGATTAAGGATTAAGGATTCGTATTTTGTTTTATCCACACCCAAAAATACCTCAAAAATAATCATAGTGGTGTAAAATTCAAGAATGATCAAAACATGGATACAATCAAAGCTAGTATCCAGAATAGATATTTGACGAAAAGAAGAAATTTCATTTTTTCAATGAATAGTGCCGTATTCGTGAATAGTGTCGTATACGTGAATAGTGCCGTGTATCGTGAATAGTAACTCAGACACCAAAAGATAGAAATTTCACAAAAAAAACATCTTCACGCTTCGTGAATAGTACTAAATGAATAGTAACTCGTGAATAGTAACTCATGAATAGTAACTCATGAATAGTAACCCCCACATGAAAAAGTTCCAAATTTGATAAAAAGTTCCAACCAATATTTCAAAGATAATGATATTGAAGAAATAATATCATTTGAGAAGAAAATAACATCCCTTACCTCGAAAGATCAGTACTTCTAACTGGAATACTGGATATAGGCTATATCTTGAACTTTCACCGTATAGCAATACTCAAAGTATACTCAAAATAATCACAAGAATACGCTCGATAATATAGAGAGAGAAAACTTCAGCTTTACGGTATGATTTTCAATTCTAACCTAAGCACTTATTTATAGAAATTGCTTAGAACACCAAAGCGAAAAATTTATTATAATATTAATATATTTAATAATCTTCTCGCCCACTTTGACAACTGATCTCAGATCATTAAACACATGCTAGGGCTGCCCACACAACAAAAAAAACGTTTTTATTAATATAAATATTTAAAACTTCCAAAATCAATTATTTTGAGAACTTGAACTTCAATAATTCATAATAAATAGCCCTTTTATCAGAAAATTCGAATCTCATGAGTTTTTTATAGGAAATTCAATTCTCTACAACTTTGCGTAAGAAAGTTTTTCCAAATACCAAACAGAAATTGACCAAATTCATAAACAGGCGATTTTACAAAATTATAATCAAATTTCAAATCAATAAATAGGGTCCAATTGACATGTTTAACATGTTTTAAACATTTATTGCAACAAAAATACTCTTCCTCCTCGTATACTCATATATCCCACATTCGTTGTAAAATATCACCATTATTATATTATTAAAATATAATAATATATTTTTAAATGAATTATTTTATCGTAAAAAGATAAAATTTTAATTTTCAACAATTGTCACATTAAAATTTTCTCCATCTATATCCACATAAAATCAATATTTTCCTCATCATATGAATCAATAATTAATTATTCACAAATAATATTACGTAATCACAATATTGACAACCGTGCGGCCTCGTGAAAGAGGGGGCTTTCTAATAAGAATTTCTCCTTCTCCTACGCGCAATTAGGTGACCAAACCTCTCCTTAGACGTAACTTTCTAGACATTGCCAATAATGTTATCTAATAATATTATTCGGATAATATGAATTATTGCTTCGATAATGAAAAATCTTGTGTAATGACAATTATTGAAACAACAAAGATATATAAAATATCAACGCAACAATTATTGAACCAATAAAATATTGAGCGATAATTCGTAACCATTATTGAGTAGTGCCTTCTTACGTAAGATTCAATAATTGGTGCAATACCGTGCTACTGCAACAAACGCCAGACATCGTGTTTTTTAACCACCGGTATTCCAATAGTGTAAATTCAACAACTACTGCCAGTTATTTTTAAACAACTTATATTTGTCGCTTTCTTCCTCCAATCGCTTTCCGTTATGGGGCCCACACATGGTCATTTACTGTGGTCGTCATTTAATATTCCCAACAAGATGCGAATATTCCACGACCAAACGAATATTCCCCGACAACAATGAATATTTTATAACCACTTGCTTATTTTGAAATATTTGCGTATTTTACCCGTAACTATCCACATTAATCACATCAACCCTTACTATTTCAAAATAATAATTAGAGGAAATTAAATTTCATTTATTAATTATTTGGGGTCTTACAACCTCCCTCCTTATGAAATTTCGTCCTCGAAATTGACATACGCATACTGTGTTTCAAAAGGTGAGGATACCTCGCTTTTATTTCCGCTTTCCAACTCCCAGGTCATTTCCTCTATAGAATGGTTTCTCCACAAGACTTTAACTTGTGGTATGACCTTCGTGCGTAGGACATGCTCCTTCCTATCCAAGATCTTGAAGTGAATCTTGGGTCACGATCCGAAACTATGGATACTGGCATGCCATGCAATCTCACAATCTCATTTACGTACATTTGAGCAAGACGTTCAAGGGAATAAGTCTCCGTGTTGGCAAGAAATGAGCGATACTTGGTTAATCTATCAACAATAACCCAAATAGCATTTATGCCTTGAGAAACCGTGGGAAGTCCCGTGAACGAAATCCATGGTAATGTGTTCCCACTTCCATTTCGGAATCTCAAGTGGTTGCAATGGTCCCTTAGGCACTTGATGCTCTTGCCTTTACACGTTGACAAGTTAAACATGTTGAGATAAACTTTGCAATCTCTCTCTTCATATTGTTCCACCAAAATGTATGTCAAGATCACGATACATTTTAGTACTTCCGATGGATTGCAAATGGTGTATTGTGTGCCTCCATCATAATCTTGTACTTCAAATCGTAATCGTTAGGAACACAAAGTCCAGGTGGACTCAAGTATTCCTTCTTCATCAATTCTCGCTTAGAATAGCTCCTTCTTGTACTTTCTTCTTCATATGCATCGACTCTTGGTGGTGGCTTGAGCAACCTTAACTTTTTCTATTAAAGTTGGCTCTATGCGTATACTTGACATCATCGCACTTTTCGTTCCTCGATATGATCTTCTACTCAACGCGTCGCCTACCACGTTCGCTTTTTTTCGGGATGGTATTGAATAATGTGGTCGTAGTCTTTCAATAGCTCGAGCCAACGTCATTTGCCGCATGTTAAGTTCTTTTTGAGTGAAGAAATATTTAAGGCTTTTATGGTCCTAATATATCTCCACTTTCTCTCCATATAGATAGTGCCTCCGGATCTTTAGCTTGAAACGATCATTGCGCCAACTCTAGATCATGAGTAGGATAATTCCTCTCATATTCTTTAAGTTGTCGCGAGGCATAGGCTATGACTTTCCCACGTTGCATGAGAACACATCCTAACCCTTTACCCGAAGCATCATTTGTAGATAACAAATCCATCCGAACCGGATGGTATTGTTAGAACAAAAGTCAAATAAGTCTCCTTTTAAGCTCTTGAAACTCTTCTCGCACTCTTCGCTCCAAACGAATTTTGTATCCTTCCGAGTTAGATGAGTTAATCTGAGTAGCGATTCGAGAAAACCCTTCCACGAATCTCCGATAATAACCAAATTAAGCCCAAAAAGCTACGTGACTTCATCACCGACTTGGTTGCTCCCAACTTTGTATTGCTTCAATCTTCACGTCAATGATACTCCATGTTTTGACACCACATGCCCAAGAAATGCTACTTCCTCAAGCCGTAACTCGCATTTCTTTAACTTGGCATAAAGCTTGTTTTCACGAAGCCTTTGGAGTACCACTTCAAATGGTGCTCATGATCTTTACTACTTTTGGAATATATGAGGATGTCATCAATAAAGACAACAACGAATCGATCCAAATACTCTTTGAATACTCGGTTCATCATATCCATGAAAGCCGCAGGAGCATTAGTCAATCCGAAAGACATAACTAAGAATTCATAATGCCCTTACCGAAGTTCTAAAAAGCGCGCTCTTTGGAATATCCTCGCCTAATCTTCAAATGATGATATCCGAATCGAAGATCGATTTTGAAAAGAATTGTGCTCCTTGCAAATCGTCAAACAAGTCATCAATACGAGGTAGAGGATACCTATTCTTGATAGTGACATGGTTCAATTCCCCGATAGTCAATACAAAAGTCGCATACTCCGCTTTCTTCTTTACAAATAAAACAGGAGCACCCCAAGGAGATGTACTAGGATGAATGAAACCAATGTCCAACAACTCCCCGTAGTTGGACCTTTAACTCTGAAGTTCAATAGAGCCATTCGATATGGGGTTTTAGAAATGGGCTTTGTACCAGGTTCAAGGTCAATAAAGAATTCAACTTCACGCTCGGGGTAGACCGGAAGTTCTTCGTGAAATACGTCGGAAAGTTAATAACAACAGAATATTATTCAATTTTGACGTGTCTTTATTCAAATCCATAACATGGGCTAAGAAAGCTTGACATCCGCTTTTTTAATAAACGAATAGCTTTATGATTAGATATGATGGTGATTGATTTTAATGGTTTAGTTGCTTGAATTCAACAACAAAGTTGTTTAGGAATATGAAAGCTAACAACCTTACGAAAACAATCAATTTTGGCATGATGAGTAGTTAACCAATCAATCCCTAAAATCACATCAAAAGCAAGTATCTTTAAAGAGATAAGGTCAACAGGTAAGATAAGGGTGCCAACATGGATTAGACAAGATTTATAAACAAATGGATGTGATGAAAGCTTTCTCCTAACGGAGTTTCCACGATAAGTCAAAGTCTAATTTCTCCTGAGTCAAGTTTAAACGTTGAGCACAAGCGAGAGATAAATGAATGGGTAGCACCCAGATCTAGTAAAGTATAAACTTCACAAGAATTTATAAATAGCTTACCCGTGATCACCTCGTTTGGGTTCCTCGATTTTGACCAAATCACAACAAACGCTCTTCCAGAACCGGCTGACTTCTGACTTTGACTTTTCGGGATGATCTTTTGAGTCACCGTCCCATTGAACTAGGTTTTTGCTACCGCAATGCAATCTCGAGCGATATGTCCTTCCTTTCCACAATTATAGCATACCCTGAACTGCTGTGGGCGCGTTTAGACCGATATGTCCCTCTTTCCCATTTTATAGCATATGACCGGTGGTCGTTCTCCTCCTTGGAACCAGATTCTTCTTTGCACCGCTGTCTTCACATGATCGTTGTTGAATCTCCTCTTTTTAAAATCTCCTCCCCGACTCGCTTCTCCTATTTTCATGGCCATGATTACCACTAGGGTGGTTACCATTTTGTCCGCTCTTTTCTTTCTCCACCGATTATTGTTATTTTGTTGATCGCTATCTCCGGTATGATCCTGATTGTGGTACCTCGGTTGACCGTACTCGTTATCTCGCTCTAACAATTGAGCCCTGTTAACAACATCTGAATAGAGAGAAATTTATGAGAGATGAGATACTGACGTATGCCGGGTTTCAAACCTCTCAGAAACATCCGCGTCATACGTTCCTCATTCTCCACCAAATGAGGTGCAAACACGATAACTCTGCAAATTTCGCCTCGCATCGAGACACCGCTATGTTGTTCTCGCTCCAGCCTAATAAACTCCACTTCCTTCATATGACGAACACTTTCGTGAAAGTATTTGTCATTAAATAGTTTCAAACGTCTCCCAAAGACATGCCGAAGGCGGGGTTTGGATGGAGTACGCTTCACGCATCTCTCCCACCGATGAGTCTTTTCGCCACGGAACATAAAGGTGGCGAATGGAACCTTCTGTTCTCTGTGCATCCCAAGACATCGAATATCTTGGTAATTTGCTTGACCCATGTTTCGCCATGATCGGATCGGCTTTCCCTTAAATTCGTGGTCCCAACTCTTTGAACCGCTTGTTGTGACAACCCGTGAATTGCTATCATTTCCTCCTATGTTTTGAACACGAGTCTCCTCGTCTGCGATTTTGCATGAACTGCAAAAAAGCTTCTAAATATCCCCTCGTTCATCATCTGCTTTCAGTGGTGTTGTTTACGGAGGAACATTGCCACTGTTGCACGCTCTCTCCTCGTTGGTGAGTACAAAAGCGTCTCCACGGTCTCATTTCCATTGTTAATATTCTCGATCGACATTCTCAAATCACCGTCATAAAACAAGGGTTAATTAAGGAAATCAATATATCACATAATATCCCTATATATCGACCAACTATCAAATAAGCTTAGGTAGGACACACTAGCGAAGGATTTACTCGCTCTCCCTCCTAGTTCTATTCCCCGATCTCCGCCAGAGATCATATCCCTAAGCTCGATACCAACCGTGACACCCCCCAAAATAGGTCTACATCCCCCATTACGAGTTGTCAATACACTCATGCATGAAACAACTACAACTTTATTATTACAATAGTAAAACTGTGAGTTTAAATACGAGATATTGCCATCTGAGACAATATCCACATACAAATAAATCCTCATCATAATTATTGATACATTATTTTACAACAATGGTGAGGACTACTAAACAACTCTCCCTAGAACTTTCATTCCAAACCCGGCTTCGTATTTGCTATATTCTCGCCTCCCGAGAAGAAAAAAATGGAACAAAAAGGAAAAGGGTGAGCTCGACTAGCCCAAGAAAGAATATTATGACTAAGATAATATACAACAAAATTATCGTTAGTCTTCAACAGGAAAAATATAATAGAATACAATAGACAACAAGTTTTAAATCAATATTACATGCCGAAATAATAATTCATTAGAAGAGTTAAGTAGAGAATGCAAACTACTATCTTCTATGTATGAATTTTAAAGTTCATCGTCTATTTTTTTTTTATCCCTGTAACATCAATCAATATATATCTGGGATCAAATATTCATCCTTGCACTAAAAGCCAAGGACATTCACCATTGGTCATGTTCATCTAAACACTGCTCATCTTTTTTACGGCCAAAGATATTCATCGAAATCATTCATCTTTGCACTACGGGCCAAAGATATTCATCGAAAATCATTCATCTTTGACTACTGTGCCAAAGATATTCATCATAAATCATTCATCTTTTAAGACTGAGGATGATGAAAAATATTTTTTTAAAGAAACGAATCCAGTGAAACAAAATGATAAGGATTAAGGATTAAGGATTCGTATTTTGTTTTATCCACACCCAAAAATACCTCAAAAATAATCATAGTGGTGTAAAATTCAAGAATGATCAAAACATGGATACAATCAAAGCTAGTATCCAGAATAGATATTTTGGACGAAAAGAAGAAATTTCATTTTTCTGTGAATAGTGCCAGATTCGTGAATAGTGTCGTATATCGTGAATAGTGCCGTATCGTGAATAGTAACTCCGACACCAAAAGATAGAAATTTCACAAAAAACATCTTCACGCTTCGTGAATAGTACTCGTGAATAGTAACTCGTGAATAGTAACTCATGAATAGTAACTCATGAATAGTAACCCCGACATGAAAAAGTTCCAAATTTGATAAAAAGTTCCAACCAATATTTCAGCATAATGATATTGAAGAAATAATATCATTTGAGAAGAAAATAACATCCCTTACCTCGAAAGATCGATCTTTAACCGAATATCGGATATAGGCTATATCTTGAACTTTCACCGTATAGCAATACTCAAAGTATACTCAAAATAATCACAAGAATACGCTTTCGATAATATAGAGAGAGAAAACTTCGCTTCGTGTGATTTTCAATTCTAACCTAAGCACCTATTTATAGGAAATTGCTTAGAACACCAAAGCGAAAAATTTATTATAATATTAATATATTTAATAATCTTCTACGCCCACTTTGACAACTGATCTCAGATCATTAAACACATGCTAGGGCTGCCCACACAACAAAAAAAAAAAACGTTTTTATTAATATAAATATTTAAAACTTCCAAAATCAATTATTTTGAGCTTGAACTTCAATAATTCATAATAAATAGCCCTTTTATCAGAAAATTCGAATCTCGCGAGTTTTATAGGAAATTCAATTCTCTACAACTTTGCGAAGAAAGTTTTTCCAAATACCAAACAGAAATTGACCGAAATTCATAAACAAAGCGATTTTACTGTGCTATAATCAAATTTCAACGAATAAATAGGGTCCAATTGACATGTTTAACATGTTTTAAACATTTATTGCAACAAAAATACTCTTCCTCCTCGTATACTCATATATCCCACATTCGTTGTAAAATATCACCATTATTATATTATTAAAATATAATAATATATTTTTAAATGAATTATTTTATCGAGAAAAGATAAAATTTTAATTTTCAACAATTGTCACATTAAAAATTTTCTCCATCTATATCCACATAAAATCAATATTTTCCTCATCATATGAATCAATAATTAATTATTCACAAATAATATTACGTAATCACAATATTGACAACCAGCGCCTCCTGTGAGCAAGAGGGGCTTTCCAATAAGAATTTCTCTCTTCTTCATGCCGCAATTAGGTGACCAAACCTCTCCTTAGATGTAAACTTTCTAGACATTGCCAATAATGTTATCTAATAATATTATTCAGATAATATGAATTATTGCTTCGATAATGAAAAATCTTGTGTAATGACAATTATTGAAACAACAAAGATATAAAATATCAACGCAACAATTATTGAACCAATAAAATATTGAACAAAGAATTTCATCAGAACCATTATTGAGTAGTGCCTTCTTACGTAAGATTCAATAATTGGTGCAATACTGTAAACTTCTGCAAATGCAACAACGCCAGACATCGTGTTTTAACCACCCAGTATTCCAATAGTGTAAATCAGTAATAACTACGCTGTGGCTATTTTTAAACAACTTATATTTGTCGCTTTCTTCCTCCAATCGCTCACATTATGGGGCCCACATGGTCATACTAGGTCGCATTTAATATTCCCCGACAAAGCATTTAATATTCCACGACCAAACGAATATTCCCGGCAACAACAATGAATATTTTATAACCACTTGCTTATTTTGAAATATTTGCGTATTTTACCCGTAACTATCCACATTAATCACATCAACCCTTACTATTTCAAAATAATAATTAGAGGAAATTAAATTTCATTTATTAATTATTTGGGGTCTTACAACCTCCCTCCTTATGAAATTTCGTCCTCGAAATTGACATACGCATACTGTGTTTCAAAAGGTGAGGATACCTCGCTTTTATTTCCGCTTCCAACTCCCGTGTCATTTCCTCTATAGAATGGTTTCTCCACAAGACTTTAACTTGTGGTATGACCTTCGTATGTAGGGACATGCTCCTTCCTATCCAAGATCTTGACAGTACCTCCTCATACGTTAAGTCTTGACTATCTCGTCCGGCTCTAACTCAATAACATGGTTCGGTCTTTCACATATTTACTGAAGTACGAGATATGTGAAACACATTATGAACACGAGACATACTTGGAGGTAACGCGAGTCTATAGGCTACATTTCCTACTTCGGTCAAGAATTTGAAATGGACCAATAAATCGTGGATTGAGCTTTCCTCTCTTCCCAAATCTTGTAACTCCTTCCATGGAGCAACTCGCAACAATACATGATCCCCTATACTAAATTCCACGTCCTTTCGATGAAGATCCGCATAACTCTTTTGTCGATCTTGTGCCGCTTTGTATACGTTGTCGAATCATTTGGATCTTTTCGGTAGTCATATACGTCTTTAACTCGGTCCCAACAATGTTGCTTCACCCACCTCATCCCAACATATTGAGAGCGACACTTTCGTCCATATAATGCTTCGAATGGGGCCACACCTATACTTGCCTGATAACTGTTGTTGTAGGAGAATTCCACCAATGGTAAATACTTATCCCAACTGCCTTGAAGTCTAGGACACAGAGTCTTAATAAATCTTCAAGAGTTTGAATAGTCCTCTCTGATTGTCCGTCCGTTTGAGGATGGTATGCCGAACTGAATCTTAAATCCGTACCCATAGCTTTTTGCAAGCTAACCCAAAATCTTGAAGTGAATCTTGGGTCACGATCCGAAACTATGGATACTGGCATGCCATGCAATCTCACAATCTCATTTACGTACATTTGAGCAAGACGTTCAAGGGAATAAGTCTCCCGTATTGGCAAGAAATGAGCAGACTTGGTTAATCTATCAACAATAACCCAAATAGCATTTATGCCTTGAGAAACCGTGGGAAGTCCCGTAACTAAAATCCATGGTAATGTGTTCCCACTTCCATTTCGGAATCTCAAGTGGTTGCAATGGTCCTCAGGGCACTTGATGCTCTCGCCTTTACACGTTGACAAGTTAAACATGTTGAGATAAACTTTGCAATCTCTCTCTCATATTGTTCCACCAAAATGTATGTCAAGATCACGATACATTTTAGTACTTCCGGATGGATTGCAAATGGTGTATTGTGTGCCTCCATCATAATCTTGTACTTCAAATCGAATCGTTAGGAACACAAAGTCCGGTGGACTCAAGTATTCCTTCTTCATCAATTCTCGCTTAGGAATAGCTCCTTCTTGTACTTTCTTCTTCATATGCATCATTTCTGGGTGGTGGGCTTGAGCAACCTTAACTTTTTCTATTAAAGTTGGCTCTATGCGTATACTTGACATCATCGCACTCGCTCCTGCATATGATCTTCTACTCAACGCGTCAGCTACCACGTTCGCTTTTCCAGGATGGTATTGAATAGTGTGATCGTAGTCTTTCAATAGCTCGAGCCAACGTCGCTGCCGCATGTTAAGTTCTTTTTGAGTGAAGAAATATTTAAGGCTTTTATGGTCTGAATATATCTCCACTTTCTCTCCATATAGATAGTGCCTCCGGATCTTTAAGCATGAAACGATCGGCCGCTAACTCTAGATCATGAGTAGGATAATTCCTCTCATATTCTTTAAGTTGTCATGAGGCATAGGCTATGACTTTCCCACGCTGCATGAGAACACATCCTAACCCTTTACCCGAAGCATCATCAGAGATAACAAATCCATCCGAACCGGATGGTATTGTTAGAACAGTCTTAAAATAAGTCTCCTTTTAAGCTCTTGAAACTCTTCTCGCACTCTTCGCTCCAAACGAATTTTGTATCCTTCCGAGTTAGATGAGTTAACTGAGTAGCGATTCGAGAAAACCCTTCCACGAATCTCCGATAATAACCAAATAAGCCCAAAAAGCTACGTGCTTGACCACCGACTTTGCTTGTTCTAACTTTGTATTGCTTCAATCTTCGCCGTCAACAGATACTCCATGTTTTGACACCACATGCCCAAGAAATGCTACTTCTCAAGCCGAACTCGCATTTCTTTAACTTGGCATAAAGCTTGTTTTCACGAAGCCTTTGAGTACCGACTTCAAATGGTGCTCATGATCTTTACTGACTTTTGGAATATATGAGGATGTCATCAATAAAGACAACAACGAATCGATCCAAATACTCTTTGAATACTCGGTTCATCATATCCATGAAAGCCGCAGGAGCATTAGTCAATCCGAAAGACATAACTAAGAATTCATAATGCCCTTACCGAGTTCTAAAGGCAGTCTTTGAATATCCTCGCCTAATCTTCACCGATGATATCCAACTAAGATCGATTTTTGAAAAGAATTGTGCTCCTTGCAACCGGGTCAAACAAGTCATCAATACGAGGTAGAGGATACCTATTCTTGATAGTGACATGGTTCAATTCCCGATAGTCAATACAAAAGTCGCATACTCCGCCTTTCTTCTTTACAAATAAAACAGAGCACCCCAAGGAGATGTACTAGGATTTAATGAAACCAATGTCCAACAACTCCCCGTAGTTGGACCTTTAACTCCTCAAGTTCAATAGAGCCATTCGATATGGGGTTTTAGAAATGGGCTTTGTACCGTGTTCAAGGTCAATAAAGAATTCAACTTCACGCTCGGGGTAGACCGGAAGTTCTTCAGAAATACGCCAGAAAGTTAATAACAACAGAATATTATTCAATTTTGACGCGTGTCTTTATTCAAATCCATAACATGGGCTAAGAAAGCTTGACATCCGCTTTTTAATAAACGAATAGCTTTATGATTAGATATGACAATTGATTGATTTTAATGGTTTAGTTGTTTGAATTGAACAACAAAGTTGTTTAGGAATATGAAAGCTAACAACCTTACGAAAACAATCAATTTTGGCATGATGAGTAGTTAACCAATCAATCCCTAAAATCACATCAAAAGCAAGTATCTTTAAAGAGATAAGGTCAACAGTAAGATAAGGGTGCCAACATGGATTAGACAAGATTTATAAACAAAGGATGTGATGAAAGCTTCTCCTAATCTGGAGTTTCCACAGATAAGTCAAAGTCTAATTTCTCCTGAGTCAAGTTTAAACGTTGAGCACAAGCGGAGAGAGATAAATGAATGGGTAGCACCGGTATCTAGTAAAGTATAAACTTCACAAGAATTTATAAATAGCTTACCCGTGATCACCTCGTTTGGGTTCCTCGTATTTTGACCACCACAACAAACGCTTCTTCCAGAACCGCTTGACTTTGACTTTTCTCGGGATGATCTTTTGAGTCACCGTCCCTCATTGAACTAGGTTTTGCTACTGCAATCTCGAGCGATATGTCCTTCCTTTCCACAATTATAGCATACCCGAACTGCTGTGGGCGCTTTAGACCGATATGTCCCTCTTTCCCGTGATTTATAGCATATGACCGGTGGTCGTTCTCCTCCTTGGAACCAGCTTCTTGCAATGCTGCCTCACACATGATCGTTGTTGAATCTCCTCTTTTAAAATCTCCTCCCCGACTCGCTTCTCCTATTTTCATGGCCATGATTACCACTAGGGGTGGTTACCATTTTTGTCCGCCTTTTTCTTTCTCCACCGATTATTGTTATTTTGTTGATCGCTATCTCCGGTATGATCCTCGATTGTGGTACCTCGGTTGGCCGTACTCAAGTATCTCGCCTAACAATTGAGCCTCATTAACAACATCTCAATAGAGAGAAAATTTATGAGAGATGAGATATCGACGTATGCCGGGTTTCAAACCTCTCGTAAACATCCGCCATAATGCTCCTCATTCTCCACCAAATGAGGTGCAAACTCGATAACTCTGCAAATTTCGCCAGACCGAGACACCGCCATGTTGTTCTCGCTCCAGCCTAATAAACTCCACTTCCTTCATATGACGAACACTTTCGTGAAAGTATTTGTCATTAAATAGTTTCAAACGCCTCCCAAGACATGCCGAAAGCGCACCGGATGGGTACGCTTCACGCACTCCCACCAAGAGTCCGCCTTCGCCACGGAACATAAAGGTGGCGAATGGAACCTTCGTTCTCTCTCAGCATCCCAAGACATCGAATATCTTGGTAATTTGCTTGACCCATGTTTCGCCATGATCGGATCCGCTTTCCCTTAAATTCGTGGTCCCAACTCTTTGAATCGCCATTGTGACAACCCGTGAATTGCTATCATTTCCTCCTATGTTTTGAACACGAGTCTCCTCGTCGATTTTGCATGAATCGCAAAAAGCTTCTAAATATCCCCTCGCTCATCATCTCTTTCGTTGGTGTTGTTTACGGGAGGAACATTGCCACTGTTGCACGCTCTCCTCGCTGGTGAGTACAAAGGCGTCTCCACTGGTCTCATTTCCATTGTTAATATTCTCAATGACATTCTCAAATCATCATAAAACAAGGGTTAATTAAGGAAATCAATATATCACATAATATCCCTATATATCGACCAACTATCAAATAAGCTTAGTAGGACACACTAGCGAAGGATTTACTCTGCCTCTCCTCCTAGTTCTATTCCCCGATCTCCGCCAGAGATCATATCCCTAAGCTCGATACCAACCGTGACACCCCAAAAATAGGTCTACATCCCCATTCTCGAGTTGTCAATACACCTGCATGTAAACAACTACAACTTTATTATTACAATAGTAAAACTGTGAGTTTAAATACAGATATTGCCATCTAGACAATATCCACATACAAATAAATCCTCATCATAATTATTGATACATTATTTTACAACAATGGTGAGGACTACTAAACAACTCTCCCTAGAACTTTCATTCCAAACCCCGACTGCATTTTTTGCTATATTCTCGCCTCCTGAGAAGAAAAATGGAACAAAAAGGAAAAGGGTGAGCTCGACTAGCCCAGTAAAGAATATTATGACTAAGATAATATACAACAAAATTATCGTTAGTCTTCAACAGGAAAAAAATATAATAGAATACAATAGACAACAAGTTTTAAATCAATATTCGCAATGAAATAATAATTCATTAGAAGAGTTAAGTAGAGAATGCAAACTACTATCTTCTATGTATGAATTTTAAAGTTCATCGCCTATTTTTTTTTTATCCCCAGTAACATCAATCAATATATATCCGGATCAAATATTCATCCTTGCACTACGTGCCAAGGACATTCACCACTTGGTCATGTTCATCTAAACACTGCTCATCTTTGCACTACTACCAAAGATATTCATCGAAATCATTCATCTTTGCACTACGGCCAAAGATATTCATCGAAATCATTCATCTTTGCACTACAGTGCCAAAGATATTCATCATAAATCATTCATCTTTTAAGACCGAGGATGATGAAAATATTTTTTTAAAGAAACGAATCCAAAGAAACAAAATGATAAGGATTAAGGATTAAGGATTCAGATTTTGTTTTATCCACACCCAAAAATACCTCAAAAATAATCATAGTGGTGTAAAATTCAAGAATGATCAAAACATGGATACAATCAAAGCTAGTATCCGTAATAGATATTTTGGACGAAAAGAAGAAATTTCATTTTTTCGATGAATAGTGCCGTATTCGTGAATAGTGTCGATACGTGAATAGTCCGAGTACGTGAATAGTAACTCCGACACCAAAAGATAGAAATTTCACAAAAAAACATCTTCACGCTTCGTGAATAAGTACTCGTGAATAAGAACTCGTGAATAGTAACTCATGAATAAGAACTCATGAATAGTAACCCGACATGAAAAAGTTCCAAATTTGATAAAAAGTTCCAACCAATATTTCAAAGATAATGATATTGAAGAAATAATATCATTTGAGAAGAAAATAACATCCTTTACCTCGAAAAGATCAAGATTTAACTGAATAATCGGATATAAAGCTATATCTTGAACTTTCACCGTATAGCAATACTCAAAGTATACTCAAAATAATCACAAGAATACGCCGATAATATAGAGAGAAAAACTTCAGCTTCGTGTGATTTTCAATTCTAACCTAAGCACCTATTTATAGGAAATCGCTTAACACCAAAGCGTAAAATTTATTATAATATTAATATATTTAATAATCTTCTACGCCCACTTTGACAACTGATCTCAGATCATTAAACACATGCTAGGGCTGCCCACACAACAAAAAAAAACGTTTTTATTAATATAAATATTTAAAACTTCCAAAAATCAATTATTTTGAGCTTTCGAACTTCAATAATTCATAATAAATAGCCCTTTTATCAGAAAATTCGAATCTCGCGAGTTTTTATAGGAAATTCAATTCTCTACAACTTTGCGTAAGAAAGTTTTTCCAAATACCAAACAGAAATTGACCGAAATTCATAAACAAAGCGATTTTACAAAGCTATAATCAAATTTCAAATAATAAATAGGGTCCAATCGACATGTTTAACATGTTTTAAACATTTATTGCAACAAAATACTCTTCCTCCTCGATACTCATATATCCCACATTCGTTGTAAAAATATCACCATTATTATATTATTAAAATATAATAATATATTTTAAATGAATTATTTTATCGTAAAAAGATAAAATTTCAATTTTCAACAATTGTCACATTAAAATTTTCTCCATCTATATCCACATAAAATCAATATTTTCCTCATCATATGAATCAATAATTAATTATTCACAAATAATATTACGTAATCACAATATCGACAACCAGTGCGCTCCTCAGAAAGAGGGGCTTTCTAATAAGAATTTCTCCTTCTCAAGCGCCAATTAGGTGACCAAACCTCTCCTTAGATGTAACTTTCTAGACATTGCCAATAATGTTATCTAATAATATTATTCAGATAATATGAATTATTGCTTCGATAATGAAAAATACCGTAAATGACAATTATCAAAACAACAAAGAAGATAAAATATCAACGCAACAATTATTGAACCAATAAAATATTGAATAAAGAATTATCGTAACCATTATTGAGTAGTGCCTTCTTACGTAAGATTCAATAATTGGTGCAATACCGCAGTGCTACCGCAAGCAACAACGCCAGACATCGTGTTTTAACCACCGGTATTCCAATAAGGTAAACTTCAGAATAACTACGCCGCTATTTTTAAACAACTTATATTTGTCGCTTTTCTTCCTCCAATCGCTTTCATGGGGCCCACACATGGTCGCATACTGCCGCATTTAATATTCTCGACAAAGACGAATATTCCACGACCAAACGAATATTCCCCCGACAACAATGAATATTTTATAACCACTTGCTTATTTTGAAATATTTATGATTTTACCCGTAATTATCCACATTAATCACATCAACCCTTACTATTTCAAAATAATAATTAGAGGAAATTAAATTTCATTTATTAATTATTTGGGGTCTTACAACCTCCTCCTTATGAAATTTCGCCCCTCGAAATTGACATACGCACGTACTGTGTTTCAAAAGGTGAGGATACCTCGCTTTTATTTCCGCTTCCAACTCCCGTGTCATTTCCTCTATAGAATGGTTTCTCCACAAGACTTTAACTTGTGGTATGACCTTCGTCGTGTAGGACATGCTCCTTCCTATCCAAGATCTTGACAGTACCTCCTCATACGTTAAGTCTTCTACTATCTCGTCCTGGGCTTCTAACTCAATAACATGGTTCGGTCTTTCACATATTTACTGAAGTACGTATATGTGAAACACATTATGAACACGAGACATACTTGAGGTAACGCGAGTCTATATAGGCTACATTTCCTACTCGGTCAAGAATTTGAAATGGACCAATAAATCGTGGATTGAGCTTTCCTCTCTTCCCATATCTTGTAACTCCTTCCATGGAGCAACTCGCAACAATACATGATCCCCTATACTAAATTCCACGTCCCTTTCGATGAAGATCCGCATAACTCTTTTGTCGATCTTGTGCCGCTTTGTATACGTTGTCGAATCATTTGGATCTTTTCGGTAGTCATACGTATTTTAACTCTAGTCCCCAACAATGTTGCTTCACCCACCTCATCCCAACATATTGGAGAGCGACACTTTCGTCCCATATAATGCTTCAATGGGGCCACACCTATACTTGCTCGATAACTCATTGTTGTAGGAGAATTCCACCAATGGTAAATACTTATCCTAACCGCCTTTGAAGTCTAGGACACAGAGTCTTAATAAATCTTCAAGAGTTTGAATAGTCCTCTCTCGATTGTCCGTCTGCTTTGAGGATGGTATGCCGAATCGAATCTTAAATCCGTACCTATAGCTTTTTGCAAGCTAACCCAAAATCTTGAAGTGAATCTTGGGTCACGATCCAAACTATGGATACTTGGCATGCCATGCAATCTCACAATCTCATTTACGTACATTTGAGCAAGACGCTCAAGGAATAAGTCTCCGTATTGGCAAGAAATGAGCGGACTTGGTTAATCTATCAACAATAACCCAAATAGCATTTATGCCTTGAGAAACCGTGGAAGTCCCGTGAACGAAATCCATGGTAATGTGTTCCCACTTCCATTTCGGAATCTCAAGTGGTTGCAATGGTCCCTTAGGCACTTGATGCTCTCGCCTTTACACGCTGACAAGTTAAACATGTTGAGATAAACTTTGCAATCTCTCTCTTCATATTGTTCCACCAAAATGTATGTCAAGATCACGATACATTTTAGTACTTCCCCGATGGATTGCAAATGGTGTATTGTGTGCCTCCATCATAATCTTGTACTTCAAATCGTAATCGTTAGGAACACAAAGTCCGAGTGGACTCAAGTATTCCTTCTTCATCAATTCTCGCCCCTAATAGCTCCTTCTTGTACTTTCTTCTTCATATGCATCGCTTCTTGGTGGGGGGCTTGAGCAACCTTAACTTTTCTATTAAAGTTGGCTCTATGCGTATACTTGACATCATCGCACTCTTTCCTCACATATGATCTTCTACTCAACGCGTCGCCTACCACGTTCGCTTTTCGGATGGTATTGAATAATGTGGTCGTAGTCTTTCAATAGCTCGAGCCAACGTCATTATTTAGCATGTTAAGTTCTTTTTGAGTGAAGAAATATTTAAGGCTTTTATGGTCCGAATATATCTCCACTTTCTCTCCATATAGATAGTGCCTCCAGATCTTTAGCGCAGCGAAACGATCACCGCTAACTCTAGATCATGAGTAGGATAATTCCTCTCATATTCTTTAAGTTGTCGCGAGGCATAGGCTATGACTTTCCCACGCTGTATGAGAACACATCCTAACCCTTTACCCAAGCATCATCAGAGATAACAAATCCATCCGAACCAGATGGTATTGTTAGAACAGTGCCGAAATAAGTCTCCTTTTAAGCTCTTGAAACTCTTCTCGCACTCTTCGCTCCAAACGAATTTTGTATCCTTCCGAGTTAGATGAGTTAATCTGAGTAGCGATTCGAGAAAACCCTTCCACGAATCTCCGATAATAACCAAATAAGCCCAAAAGCTACGATGCTTGATCACCGACTTTGGCTGTTCTAACTTTGTATTGCTTCAATCTTCACGTCAATGATACTCCATGTTTTGACACCACATGCCCAAGAAATGCTACTTCCTCAAGCCGAACTCGCATTTCTTTAACTTGGCATAAAGCTTGTTTTCACGAAGCCTTTGGAGTACCAAATTTCAAATGGTGCTCATGATCTTTACTGACTTTTGAATATATGAGGATGTCATCAATAAAGACAACAACGAATCGATCCAAATACTCTTTGAATACTCGGTTCATCATATCCATGAAAGCCGCAGGAGCATTAGTCAATCCGAAAGACATAACTAAGAATTCATAATGCCCTTACCGAGTTCTAAAGGCGCTTTGGAATATCCTCGCCTCTAATCTTCACCGATGATATCCGTAATCGAAGATCGATTTTTGAAAAGAATTGTGCTCCTTGCAAATCGGTCAAACAAGTCATCA
Organism: Panax ginseng; assembly: GCA_020205605.1. Taxonomy (NCBI): domain Eukaryota; kingdom Viridiplantae; phylum Streptophyta; class Magnoliopsida; order Apiales; family Araliaceae; genus Panax; species Panax ginseng. The sequence goes on along the minus strand of CM035131.1, from coordinate 58,131,704 downwards.
ATACGAGGTAGAGGATACCTATTCTTGATAGTGACATGGTTCAATTCCCGATAGTCAATACAAAGTCGCATACTCCCGCTCTTTCTTCTTTACAAATAAAAGCAGAGCACCCCAAGGAGATGTACTTAGATTTAATGAAACCAATGTCCAACAACTCCCCGTAGTTGGACCTTTAACTCCTCAAGTTCAATAGAGCCATTCGATATGGGGTTTTAGAAATGGGCTTTGTACTGTGTTCAAGGTCAATAAAGAATTCAACTTCACGCTACGGGGTAGACCGGAAGTTCTTCGTGAAATACGTCCGGAAAGTTAATAACAACAGAATATTATTCAATTTTGACGTGTCTTTATTCAAATCCATAACATGGGCTAAGAAAGCTTGACATCCGCTTTTTAATAAACGAATAGCTTTATGATTAGATATGACAAATGATTGATTTTAATGGTTTAGTTGCTTGAATTCAACAACAAAGTTGTTTAGGAATATGAAAGCTAACAACCTTACGAAAACAATCAATTTTGGCATGATGAGTAGTTAACCAATCAATCCCTAAAATCACATCAAAAGCAAGTATCTTTAAAGAGATAAGGTCAATAAAAGATAAGGGTGCCAACATGGATTAGACAAGATTTATAAACAAGGATGTGATGAAAGCTTCTCCTAACGGAGTTTCCACAGATAAGTCAAAGTCTAATTTCTCCTGAGTCAAGTTTAAACGTTGAGCACAAGCAGGAGAGATAAATGAATGGGTAACACCCCAGATCTAGTAAAGTATAAACTTCACAAGAATTTATAAATAGCTTACCCGTGATCACCTCGTTTGGGTTCCTCGCATTTTGACCACTCACAACAAACGCTCTTCCAGGAACCGTTGACTTTGACTTTTCTGGGACAGTCTTTTGAGTCACCGTCTCCATTTGAACTAGGTTTTGCTACTGCAAATCTCGAGCGATATGTCCTTCCTTTCCACAATTATAGCATACCGAACTGTTAGGGGCGCTTGGATCGATATGTCCCTCTTTCCGTGATTTATAGCATATGACCGGTGGTCGTTTCTCCTCCCTTGGAACCATTCTTTTTGTACTGTCGTCTTCACATGATCGTTGTTGAATCTCCTCTTTTAAAATCTCCTCCCGACTCGCTTTCTCCTATTTTCATGGCCATGATTACCACTAGGGTGGTTACCATTTTGTCCGCTCTTTTCTTTCTCCACCGATTATTGTTATTTTGTTGATCGCTATCTCCGGTATGATCCTCGATTGTGGTACCTCGGTTGACCGTACTTTCGTTATCTCGCTCTAACAATTGAGCCCTGTTAACAACATCCTGAATAGAGAAAAATTTATGAGAGATGAGATCTTGACGTATCTTAGGGTTTCAAACCTCTCGTAAACATCCGCGGCATCATCGCTCCTCATTCTCCACCAAATGAGGTGCAAACACGGATAACTCGCAAATTTCGCCTCATCTTTGAGACACCGCCATGTTGTTCTCGCTCCGCCTAATAAACTCCACTTCCTTCATATGACGTAACACTTTCGTGAAAGTATTTGTCATTAAATAGTTTCAAACGTCTCCCAAGACATCTTGCCGAAGCGCATGGATGGGTACGCTTCACGACTCCCACCAAGAGTCCGCCTCGCCACGGAACATAAAAGTGGCGAATGGAACCTTCTGTTCTCTCTGTGCATCCCAAGACATCGAATATCTTGGTAATTTGCTTGACCCATGTTTCTCGCATGATCGGATCTGCTTTCCCTTAAATTCGTGGTCCCAACTCTTTGAACCGCTTGGTTGTGACAACCCGTGAATTGCTATCATTTCCTCCTATGTTTTGAACACGAGTCTCCTCGTCTGATTTTGCATGAACCGCAAAAGCTTCTAAATATCCCCTCGCTCATCATCCGCTTTCGGTGGTGTTGTTTACGGAGGAACATTGCCACTGTTGCACGCTCTCCTCGTTGGTGAGTACAAAGCGTCTCCACGGTCCTCATTTCCATTGTTAATATTCTCAAATGACATTCTCAAATCATCATCATAAAACAAGGGTTAATTAAGGAAATCAATATATCACATAATATCCCTATATACCGACTTTAACTATCAAATAAGCTTAGGTAGGACACACTAGCTAGCGAAGGATTTACTCTGCCTCTCCCTCCTAGTTCTATTCCCCGATCTCCGCCAGAGATCATATCCCTAAGCTCGATACCAACCGTGACACCCCAAAATAGGTCTACATCCCCATTCGAGTTGTCAATACACCTGCATGTAAACAACTACAACTTTATTATTACAATAGTAAACTGTGAGTTTAAACACGATACGTATATTGCCATCTAGACAATATCCACATACAAATAAATCCTCATCATAATTATTGATACATTATTTTACAACAATGGTGAGGACTACTAAACAACTCTCCCTAGAACTTTCATTCCAAACCCCGACTCAGATTTCTTGCTATATTCTCGCCTCCCGAGAAGAAAAAATGGAACAAAAAGGAAAAGGGTGAGCTCGACTAGCCCAAGAAAGAATATTATGACTAAGATAATATACAACAAAATTATCGTTAGTCTTCAACAGGAAAAATATAATAGAATACAATAGACAACAAGTTTTAAATCAATATTCGCAATGAAATAATAATTCATTAGAAGAGTTAAGTAGAGAATGCAAACTACTATCTTCTATGTATGAATTTTAAAGTTCATCGCCTATTTTTTTTATCCTCGTAACATCAATCAATATATATCCGGGATCAAATATTCATCCTTGACTATGTGCCAAGGACATTCACCAAATTGGTCATGTTCATCTAAACACTGCTCATCTTTGCACTACTACCAAAGATATTCATCGAAAATCATTCATCTTTGCACTACGGGCCAAAGATATTCATCGAAATCATTCATCTTTTGCACTACTGAAAAGCCAAAGATATTCATCATAAATCATTCATCTTTTAAGACCGAGGATGATGAAAATATTTTTTAAAGAAACGAATCCAAAGGAAACAAAATGACAAGGATTAAGGATTAAGGATTCAGTATTTTGTTTTATCCACACCCAAAAATACCTCAAAATAATCAATCATAGTGGTGTAAAATTCAAGAATGATCAAAACATGGATACAATCAAAGCTAGTATCCGAATAGATATTTTGGACGAAAAGAAGAAATTTCATTTTTCTATGAATAAGGCCGTATTCGTGAATAGTGTCGATATCGTGAATAGTGCCGTATACGTGAATAGTAACTCAGACACCAAAAGATAGAAATTTCACAAAAAACATCTTCACGCTTCAGTGAATAGTACTTCGTGAATAAGAATCGTGAATAGTAAATCATGAATAGTAACTCATGAATAGTAACCCGACATGAAAAAAGTTCCAAATTTGATAAAAGTTCCAACCAATATTTCAAAGATAATGATATTGAAGAAATAATATCATTTGAGAAGAAAATAACATCCCTTACCTCGAAAGATCAAGATTTAACCGAATATCGGATATAGGCTATATCTTGAACTTTCACCGTATAGCAATACTCAAAGTATACTCAAAATAATCACAAGAATACGCTTCGATAATATAGAGAGAAAACTTGAGCTTACGTGTGATTTTCAATTCTAACCTAAGCACCTATTTATAGAAATCGCTTAGAACACCAAAAAGTAGAAAATTTATTATAATATTAATATATTTAATAATCTTCTATTACCACTTTGACAACTGATCTCAGATCATTAAACACATGCTAGGGCTGCCCACACAACAAAAAAAAACGTTTTTATTAATATAAATATTTAAAACTTCCAAAAATCAATTATTTCGGAGCTTCGGAACTTCAATAATTCATAATAAATAGCCCTTTTATCAGAAAATTCGAATCTCGCGAGTTTTTATAGGAAATTCAATTCTCTACAACTTTGCAGAAGAAAGTTTTTCCAAATACCAAACAGAAATTGACCGAAATTCATAAACAGGCGATTTTACAGGCTATAATCAAATTTCAGTCAATAAATAGGGTCCACTGACATGTTTAACATGTTTTAAACATTTATTGCAACAAAAATACTCTTCCTCCTCGTATACTCATATATCCCACATTCGTTGTAAAAATATCACCATTATTATATTATTAAAATATAATAATATATTTTTAAATGAATTATTTTATCAGAAAAAGATAAAATTTCAATTTTCAACAATTGTCACATTAAAAATTTTCTCCATCTATATCCACATAAAATCAATATTTTCCTCATCATATGAATCAATAATTAATTATTCACAAATAATATTACGTAATCACAATATTGACAACCGTGCGGCCTCCTGGAAAGAGGGGCTTTCCAATAAGAATTTCTCCTTCTCGCCGCAATTAGGTGACCAAACCTCTCCTTAGATGTAACTTTCTAGACATTGCCAATAATGTTATCTAATAATATTATTCGGATAATATGAATTATTGCTTCGATAATGAAAAATCTTGTGTAATGACAATTATCAAAAACAAAGAAGATATAAAATATCAACGCAACAATTATTGAACCAATAAAATATTGAATAAGAATTATCAGAACCATTATTGAGTAGTGCCTTCTTACGTAAGATTCAATAATTGGTGCAATACTGCAGTGCTACCGCAACAACGCCAGACATCGTGTGTTTTAACCACCGGGTATTCCAACAGTGTAAACGGTAACAACTACGCCGTTATTTTTAAACAACTTATATTTGTCGTTTCTTCCTCCAATCGCTTTCCGTTATGGGGCCCACATATGGTCGCTACCGTCGCATCAATATTCCCCTGACAAAGATTTAATATTCCACGACCAAACGAATATTCCCCGACAACAATGAATATTTTATAACCACTTGCTTATTTTGAAATATTTGCGTATTTTACCCGTAACTATCCACATTAATCACATCAACCCTTACTATTTCAAAATAATAATTAGAGGAAATTAAATTTCATTTATTAATTATTTGGGGTCTTACAACCTCCCCTCCTTATGAAATTTCGTCCTCGAAATTGACATACGTACCTGGTGTTTCGAAAAGGTGAGGATACCTCGCTTTTATTTCCGTTTCCAACTCCCAGGTCATTACCCACAACTATAACATTATATCAAATCCACAGCATAATATTCAAAAAAAATATTTCGAGAAATTTAAATCTTTATTCATAAAATTTGGGGTCTCACAATCTCCCCTCCTTATGAAATTTCACCCTCAAAATTTACGTGCGTACCTGGTATGCCGAAAAGGTGAGGATACCATGACTTCATTTCAGATTCTAACTCTTGAGGTATAACCTTTGAGTGTCGAATATAATCCTTCTTATCCAAGATTTTAACACGTATCTTCTCATACGTTAAATCTTCTGCTATCTCATCTAATTCTAAATCAATAATGTGGTTCGGGTAGTCCACATATTTACGTAACATCGATACGTGAAAAATGTTATGAACATGCGACATACTTGGCGGTAAAACGAGTCTATAGGCCATAGTTCCTACTCGGTCAAGGATTTCAAATGGGCCAATTAAATCGAGGGTTGAGATTTCCTCTATTCATCGACTCTTGCTTCTAGAATAACGCCCTCTTAAACCTTCTTCTTCACATTCATCAGCTCTGAGTATGCAGCTTGCACGGCTTTAACTTTATCGATTAAAGTCGATTATACTCGTATATTTGATATCACCACGTGGGTCCTCAGAGTCTTTAACTCTATCTTCATCATTTGTAAGTTATACGAAATGGGTTTTTGTGTTAACAACATCGCACTCATAAATGCATACGATCTTCTACTCAACGTGTCAGCTACCACGTTCTCTCTTCTACAATGATATTGAATGGTATGGTCGTAATCTTTAACAGCTCGAGCCAACGTCTTTGGCACATGTTACGTTCATTTTAGTTGAAGAAATATTTGAGGGTTTTAGAAATGGGTTTTGTATTGGGGTTCGATTTCACGCTCTGGGGGTAGGCCAAGAAGTCTTCAAGAATACGTCAGGAAATTTATTAACGATAGAAATATCATTTAAAAACTGTGACTCTCATCCAAGACTTGGATAGCACATGAAATGAAGGTTTCTACTAACGAAGTTTCAACCGATAAGTCAAAGTCTAATTTCTCCGAAGTCAAATTTAAACGTTGAGCGCAAGCAAGAGAGATAAAAGAATGGGTAGAACCGGTATCTAATAAGGTATAGACTTCGCAAGAATTTATAATTAACTAACCCGTACTAACTTCGTTCGGGTTACACGCTTTTTGAGAAGTCACGAAAAACGCTCTTCTTGAAACCACCGACTTTGTTTTGTCCGTATCCGCCTTTGGTGCCACCATCCCAGCTATACTTGACTTTGGTGCACGACAAAATCGGGCTAGGTGACCTTCTTTTCCACAATTGTAACATGCTTTGGACTGACCAACAACACAATAATAATCATACCGGTGGCAACGGCCATCGGAACAATGATAACCATCGTGGGGGAAATTATCATGCCAAGAATGGTAACCACTTCGGTGGTAACCATGGCCAAGATAATAGGAGTGGAAATTTCAAGAAGAGAATGTTCAACAACGATGGAAAGATAGCAGCACCAACACCCATTTTCAAGGAAGGAGAACGACCACCAATTGTATGCTTTAAATGCGGAGGGGAGGGACATATCAGTCCAAACTGCGTGATTCATTACCTTTTGGTTGTGCTGACTTATTATCGCGCTCCAATAACTGAGCCCTATTCACAACATCTGAATATAAACAAAGTTTGTGAGAAATAAGGTATTGACGTATTTTGGGTTTCAAACCTCTTAGAAACATTTGCGTCATTCGCTCCTCATTATCGACCAAATGGGATGCAAACCGGGATAACGCCGCAAATTTAGCCTCGTATTGTGACACAGTCATATTGTTTTGTTCTAACTTGATAAACTCCACCTCCTTCATGTGACGAATACTTTAGGGAAAGTACTTGTCGTTGAACAGCTCTTGGAACTTCTCCCAAGACATCTTGAGTGCGTCAGGCTGGGTACGCTTTATAGATTCCCACCAATAATCTGCCTCTTCACGCAACATAAAGGTGGCGAAGGAATTCCCCGTCTCTCCCCTCCTAGTTCTTGTCTCACATCTCAGCCAGAGATCATATCCCTAAGCTTTGATACCAACTGTGACGCCCCCAAAACAGGTATACATCACCCATATTGGGTCGCCAGATACATAGTACATAAATCAAATACAACTTCTTTAATACAACAGTCGTGTAAAATACGACAAAACATAGCTGAGAGTTTAAACAAGAATATTGTCATCTAGACAATATTCACACTCAATGGAGTCCTCATTACAATTATTATCACACTATTTCACAGAATAGTGAGAACTACTAAAGCCACTTATCCTGGACCATCACTCCATTCCCCGACTCGTCCTAGCTATATTCTCATTTCCTGAAGAGAACAATGAAAGAAAAGGGTGAGCTCAACTAGCCCAGTAAGAAATATTATGACTAATATAATGCAGAATAAATTATCATTAGCCTTCAACAATATAACAACTGATATAATACAATAGACAACAAGTTTTAGATCAACAACTGCAGCGGAAATAAGAAATTCATTAGAAGAGTCAAGTAGAGCATAAAATCTACTATCTTTTATGATTTAAAAAGTTTTTCTTCAACTTTATCACTGAGACTCAGCTTAATAAATAAACCACATCATCGAATCATCCCTGCACTACGGGCCAAGGATATTCATGTAATCATCAATGGTCATGATTATACCGAATAATCCCTGGTCATAATCATACTCATAATTGTCCATCAATGCACTACGGGCCAATGAGGACTTTCACCACATCATTCGTCACATTACGGTCATGATTATACCGAATAATCCCTGGTCATAATCATACCAAGTCCATCTATGCACGTAAGCCAAAGATGACTTTCATCACAATATAAGCATGAGGATGATGTCAATGATATAATAATTCAATAAAACAAGTTCAAGGATAAATTTTTAAGATTTATAATCTAATTTATCCAGAAATCAATAACGTCCAAATTATCAACATGATACTGCTTTGTAGAGTAAAATTCAAGAATAATATTCATGTACCAAAAATAATTTGGACAGAAAAGAAATATATTTTTCGGGTAAATAGTACCCCGTGAATAGTACTTCGGGAATAGTACCCCGTGAATAATACCCCGACATGAAAAGTACCCCAAATACCCGAGTGAATGATACTAGAGTGAATAGTAATTGAGTGAACAGTAACCCGTGAATAGTAATTCGTGAATAGTACTCTGGCACATAAAGTGCCCCGAATACCCGAGTGAATAATACTAAAGTGAATAGTAACCGGGTGAATAGTAACTCATGAATAGTAACTCATAACAGAAAAATACCAAAGAAAATGATATTTTATGACGAGTACAAAAGAAATGATATTCCAGATGAGTATAATAGAATATACGAAACTGCAAATGGATTTTCACTAAAGAATGAATACGAAAGGTCATTCACCATGCATGCGGTAATCCACATAGATAGGTTATTCCAACAGAATAATAAAGAATGGAATAACAGAAGAATTCACCAGGCATGCGATAGACCGCACAGATAGGTTATTCCCAACAGAATAATAAAGAATGGAACCAGGTCATGCGTAATCTGCACAAACAGGATATTCCAACAGAATAAAAAAGAATGGAACTAGGTCATGTGCAATCCACACAAACAGGATATGTGACGCTCCCAAAATAAGTATACAACACCCATTCTGAGTCGCCAAATACATGGTACAGAAACAACTACAACTTTGTTAATACAATTGTCGTGCAAAATACGACAACACATAAACTGTGAGTTTAAAAACAAATATTGTCTTATAGACAATATCAACACTCAAATAAGTCCTCATTACAATTATTGATACACTATTTTACAAAATAGTGAGGACTACTAAAACGACTTTCTAGAACCTTCATTCCATACCCCGACTAGTATTCGCTACATTCTCGCCTCCTGAGAAGAAAAATGGAACAAAAAGGAAAAAGTTGAGCTCAACTAGCCCAGTAAAGAATATTATGACTAAGATAATATAGAACAAATTATCATTAGTCCTCAACAGGGAAAAATCTGATAGAATACAATAGACAACAAGTTTTAAATTAATATTCGCAGCGGAAATAACAATTCATTAGAAGAGTTACGTAGAGAATGAATCTAATATCTTCTATAATTTTAAAAAAAATCCATCATCAATATTTTATCCCTATAACATCAATCAATATACATCATAAATCAAATATTCATCTTTTGCACTACTACGAAGCAAAGATATTCATCGATTAATCATGTTCATCTCAATACCTGTACATCTTTTGCACTACGGACCAAAGATATTCATAAGAAAATCAACCATCTTTGCACTACAGGCCAAAGATATTCAGTAATATCATCATTTAGGACTGAGGATAATGAAAAATGTTTTAAAGAAAACGAATCCAGTGAAAAAAAGAACAAATAATAAGGATTCGTACTTTAAACAGTCCAAGTTCAAAAATACTTCATAAATAACCATAGTGAAGTAAAATTCAAGAATGATCAAAATATGGATACAATCAAAGCTAGTATCCATAGATATTTGGGATAAAAAACGAAAATTTAATTTTTCTGTGAATAGTGCCGTATTCGTGAATAGTGTCGTATATGTGAATAGTGCCGTATACGTGAATAGTAATCCCGACACTAAAAGACAAGAATTTCACAAGAAAAATCTTACCAATATTCCGGCATAATGATATTAGAAGAAATAATATCATTTTAAAAAAATAACATCCCTTACCTCGAAAAGACAGTACTTCTGACTGGAATATTGGATATAGTGCTGAAGGGAACTTGCACCGTAAGCAACACTCAAAGTATTAAAATACTCACAAGAATACGCTCGATAATATAGAGAGAGAAAGAGAGAGAAAACTTGTTTCTGGTGTGATTTTCAATTCTAACCTAAGCACCCTATTTATAGGAAATTGCTTAGAACACCAAAGCAGCAAATTTAATACAATATTAATATATATATATATATATATATATATATATATATATTTTCTACGCCCACCTTGAACCAACTGAATTCAGCACATTTATATCACATGTGGGGCCCACCCAATTGCAAAAACTTTTTTCTAAATATAAATATTTAAAACTTCAAAAATCAATTATTCCGGAACTTCAATACATCATAATAAATAGCCATTTTATCAGAAAAATTCAAATCTTATGTCCATTTTATAGAAAATTCAATTCTCTACAACTTTGTAAGTTTAAGTTTTTCCAAATTCCAAGCAGAAATTGACCGAAATCCACAAACGGACGATTTCACGGGCTATAATCCAATTTTTGTCACAAAATGGGGCCCACCAACACACAAAACATGTGTTAAATATTTTTTATAACAAAAATACTCTTCCTCCTCATTTATTCATATATCACACATTCATTGTAAAAATATCACCATTATTATATTATTATAATATAATAATATGTTTAAATGAATTATTTTATCAAAAAAGATAAAATATCAATTTTCAACAATTGTCACATTAAAATGAATATTTTTCTTATCATATAAATCAATAATTAATTATTCACAAATAATATTACAGAATCACAATCATCGACAACCTGTGTCGTTCCTCAGAAAGAGGGGCTTTCCAATAAGGATTTCTCTTCATCGGTAGCCGCAATTAGGTGACCAAAACCTCTCCTTAAACAGAACTTTCTAAACATTGCCAATAATGCTATCTAATAATATTATTCAAATAATATAAATTATTGATCTGATAATAGAAAATACTGTGTAGTGACAATTATTAAAATAACAATAATATAAAATATCAACGTAGCAATTATTGAATCAATAAAATAAAATATTGAACAATAATTACTGTAACAATTATTGAGTAGTGCCTTCTTACGTAAGAATCAATAATTGGTGCAATACCGTGCTCTTCTTGTGTTTTAACCACCGGTATTCCAACAATTATTACTGGTAACAACTACGCCGTTATTTATAAATAACTTATACTTATCATTTTCTTCATCCAATCGCTTTCTGTTATAGGGCCCACACAAGGCTGCGTCGTCATACTAATATTCTCCGACAGCAAGAATATTCCACGACCAAACGAATATTCCCTGACAATAATGAATATTTTATAACCACTTGCTTATTTAAGATTTTTGCGCATTTTACCCATAACTAACCACATTAATCAAAAAAACCCTTACTATTTCAAAATAATAAATAGAGAAAATTTAATTTTATTTATAATAAGTTGGGGTCTTACAACCTCCCCTCCTTATGAAATTTCGTCCTCGAAATTGACGTACGTACCTGGTGTTTTGAAAAGGCGAAGATACCTCGCTTTCATTTCCGTTTCCAACTCCCAGGTCATTTCCTCAATAGCATGGTTCCTCCACAAAACTTTGACTTGTGGTATGACCTTTGTGCGTAGGACATGCTCCTTCATATCCAAGATCTTGACAGGTACCTCCTCGTACGTTAAGTCTTTTGCTATCTCATCCGGTTCTAACTCGATAACGTGGTTCGGGTCTTTCACATATTTACGAAGCACAGATATGTGAAAAATATTATGAACACGAGACATACTTGGAGGTAACGCGAGTTTATAGTCCATATTTCCTACTCGATCAAGAATCTGAAATGGACCAATAAATCATGGATTGAGCTTTCCTCTTTTTCCAAATCTTGTAACTCCCTTCCATGGAGCAACTCGCAACAATACATGATCCCCAATACTAAATTCCACGTCCTTTCGATGAAGATCCGCATAACTCTTTTGTCAATCATGTGCCATTTGTATACGTTGTCGAATCATTTGGATCTTTTCTATAGTAATATGTACCAACTCTGGTCCCACCAATGTTGCTTCACCCACCTCATCCCAACATACTGGAGAGTGACACTTTCGTCCATATAATGCTTCAAATGGAGCCACACCTATACTTGTCAGATAATTGTTGTTATAGGAGAATTCCACCAATTATAAATATTTATCTCAACTCCCTTTGAAGTCTAGGACACAGAGTCTTAATAGATCTTCAAGAGTTTGAATAGTCCTCTCTGATTGTCCGTCCTTTTGAGGATGGTATGCCGAACTGAATCGTAAATCCGTACTCATAGCTTTTTGCAAGCTAATCCAAAATCGTGAAGTGAATCTTGGGTCACGATCCAAAACTATGGATACTGGCATGCCATGCAATCTCACAATCTCATTTACATACATACGAGCAAGACGTTCAAGGGAATAAGTCTCCCGTATCGGCAAGAAATGAGCAGACTTGGTTAATCTATCAACAATAACCCAAATAGCATTTATGCCTTGAGAACCTGTGGGAAGACCTGTAACGAAATCCATGGTAATGTGTTCCCACTTCCATTTCAGAATCTCAAGTGGTTGCAATGGACCCTTAGGCACTTGATGTTCCGCCTTTACACGTTGACAAGTTAAACACCTCGAGATAAACTTTGCAATCTCTCTTTTTATATTATTCCACCAAAATGTATGTCGAAGATCACGGTACATTTTGGTACTTCCAGGATGGATTGCAAATGGTGTATTGTGTGCCTCTATCATGATCTTGTTCTTCAAATCGAGTCGTTAGAACACAAAGTCCAGGTGGACTCAAGTATTCCTTCTTCATCGATTCTTGCTTCCGGAATAGCACCTTCTTGTACTCTTCTTCTTCATACGCATCACTTCTGGTCCGCGTGGCTTGAGCAACTTTAACTTTTTCGATTAAAGTCGGTTCTATGCGTATACTTGACATCATCGCATGGGTCCCCAGAGTCTTGAATTCTATCTTCATCTTTTGTAAATCACACAAAATGGGCCTTTATGTTGACAACATTGCACTCGTTCCCACATATGATCTTCTACTCAACGCGTCAGCTACCACGTTCGCTTTTCCAGGATGGTATTGAATGGTGTGGTCGTAACACTACAAAAAAATGGGGCTTCAGCAACAACCGATTTTCATTGCTAAAGGTGTCAAATTTCGTTGCTAAAGGGTTTTGGCAACGACTTTACTGTCGTTGCGTCTTTCGTTGCACAATGAGCGTTGCTAATTGTTCCGCAACGAACGTATTTTTTTCGTTGCCAAAAGTAATATATTTTGCAATGAAATTTGGCTTTCGTACAGAGACATCGATCCTTTAGCAACAAAATGTATTGTTGCAGAATAATTAAAATGTCGTTGCTAAAAACTCCATTTCGTTGCAAAAGCCTGCTAATTGGCAACGAAATGAACTCTTTTTTTTTTTGCAACGACCATGCGTTTTCGTTGCAATTGACACCATTTTGCAACGACATTATTCGTTCGCGATAAATTATGAAAATTGTTGCCTAAGCTTGCTTTTCGTTGCGAATGTAAATTTTTAGCAACGATTTTCGTTCTTGATTATATTATTTGGCAACGATATTATCTTTGAATCAAAGAACGAAAATATTTGTTCTTTGGTTATTTTTCAATAGCAACGAAAGTTGTCGATTAGCAACGACATTATATGTTGCCGTTTCTTTATATGTGCAACGAAAGTTGATATGATTTGCAACGATAAAAAATATTACCTTTTATTTTAGTATTAGCAACAATATCCTCTCCGTTGTTATTAGGTTAATTTTCGTTACCAAATATTATATTTTTAATGCCATTAGCAACGAACATTTGTTACTAAATGTATAAAAAATTATTGCTATATTAAAACTTGTTCAATGCTTTGGTAACGAATTATATTGTTGCAAAATTAAAATTTGACATTCTTTTTGTGTACCTGGGTGGCTCAATGTCCCCATAGCAAATAATGACAAAAATACAAAAAACTAAAATATTATTAACTTAATAAAATCATCCATTACATAATCATTCATTATCTTTACAATTAACCATCTAAAGTTATCACAGTTCTTCAATCAAAGTATATAGCTACATATATAGAGAGAGTACACTTCATAATTTCGTCCCTTGTCTTCCATAAACGTAGCATAAAAATTTGATACTCAGTATTGTAAGACATGTTGTAGAAGCAGTCTTCTTGCACATTTAAAAATAATAGCAAGTCAGAAAAATGAAGCAAATAGATCACCAGAGACACTTAGTGCCAAAATCAATACACAAAGACAATAGAGTTGCTACGTGGTACAATGTCAAGGCTTGGCTCCTATTTCATAATACTTTAGAATACCACCAATTTCTTGTTCAATTTGAGTGACTAAACAATAAATATGGTTGGCACATCAATGCATAATCACTCTCCAACCTAGTTATAACACTATTTGATACTTCATAACAAAGAATCAAAGAGAACACTGAAAACATACTGAGAACATTGTGCATGGCACAACCAAGCAAATTAGTTTTTCATGTAATTATTAGGCAATTTAGTTAAATTACAAAACAGCTCAGTTGAGTTGTTCAACAAGCTGACTCAAAGACATCTGAGTTAAATGAAACGAATAGAGTTCATGTCATTCAGGTTCCTACCCTCTTTGATACATCTAACTCAGAAACTCCTCTGATATACTATGATTTTTCACAACTTTTACAAAAGAATGGAGGGGACAGGACAAGGAAAAAGAAAGGTCCTTGCACAGCTCTTCAACGTATATGTTTTAAAACTTTACCTCTGAATATAACAGATTTAATTTGTTTTTGCTCTCTTCCATACAATAACGGTGCCACCAAAATCCGAAGAAGCCAACAAGTTCTCTCCATGATTCCAAGCAATGCCTATAACTGCATAACCGTGACCATGCGGTCATAAAATTTCCAATCAGTTATAAGAGAAGACATTGGTAATGTAACAGAACCTTGTATGCAAATCAAATAGACCTGTAGCTTGTTTACGCATGCATGCTTTGGGCGAGTTAAGTCATAGAAGTAGACATTTGCATCCTCACTTCCAGTAACTTCATAGAAAGAGATTCAAAATGTCAGCCAGATCAATAGTCATTAGAAGTCAAAATTGAACTGGTTCTCAGGTAAGTTTTAAACTGTAACCACTAAAAATATTAAGAAAACCCATGCTCAATCATTTCAATAATTTATTGTGAACATCTTTGAAAGTTCAATATTCAATATGGGCATTCTGAAACTTTTAGTGTTACCTCACAAGCTTGGGTTGCTTTCTCATTTCACTATTTGTCTTTGAAAAGCAGAAACAGAAATTAAGATTTTAGTTAGTTTGGCAGGTGAAGAGTAAATCTCTCTATTTCTACCTCCCCCTCAAATCTAAAAAGAAGAGTGCTTCCATACCACCATCTTTCAAGAGTAAGGCTCCTAACTAGTAATCTATGTAATTTATAACTACTTCTGGAAAATCCATTAGAACAAAAACTTCTACTGTAGTGAAGTAAAGAGAAAATAATAATTGTTAACTAAAGTACAAACCTATGTATTCTCCTTTTTCAAGAGAAAGCAATGAGCAAAAAGAAGCATGAATGATGTGCATCTCGAGTAAGCAAGAGTAGCACAGGACCTCGTGCCAGTAGAGAAAAGGTTCTGCACTGCACAGTTGTGACTGGAGATTTGCGTTTGCTAGCACTTCGATTGCGGTGAGACCGAGACAAGGTACCTGTGTGGGAGTTCATTTTGACTGTGTATATACAACCCTGCACATTCAAACAGTAGACAATGCCTAAGAAATTTTTTAAGAGTTCATCAGATGAAAGAGGAGAAATTAATAAGCAGACACACACCTAACCATCGCCACAGAAAATAAGCTGGCCAGTGTGGTCATGGTCCATAGAGGTAACCTCACTGTCAAAGACTGTTTTATTGATAATTCTCCCAGTGCTGAAATTGAACACCTGGAATACCAAAAACATACATAATACCTGTGAGAGAGGGGATAGCACAAATACATTATACATATTTTTTACATGAAACCAACTGCAAGACCAACAATCCCAAGACCAAAAACAGAAACAATGGAACCTTGTTCTACTTTGGCAGTGTTCCAAACTGCTCCAAGACCTAAAATGATAGTAAGTATTTAACATAATAGATACTATGCATACAAATAACATATTAGTCAATACTTATGTGCACAGATAATATTCACTTTACTCCATATTTGGTATAACAGATGGCAAGATAAACCTCTGGCTTATCTTGGAACTTGAAAGGGAATCCAAAAAAAAGAAGACTGAAAAAGGTTGACTATATTACTGCAAGCACTTTAGGGAATAGACTAAATGAAGTAGCTGCTGTCATTTAGCAACACTTGGTCACAGCTCATGCACAAAACTACAAATCAATAAAGTAGCTATCAAGGTGCTTAATCATTTCAAAAATAAACTGGGTAGTGCTTTATATAAACATCTGACCAACAGTTGATCAAGCTCATCTTTGTAGTATTTCCCTTAAAAATGTTCTTAGTAGTTGACCTTGGTTCAGTGAACCACCTTGCCCATAAACCTCACAAATATGGAAGTTGTGCCATAAGTTGTTGATGTCTGTCGGTTAATATCCTATGATTACAATATATTATTTCATCTTTACAGGAATGACAAGAGAAGGTATTGTCATGAGTCATCAATGAATGATCTGGTTCAAAACCAAGGCAACCATATTACATGGAAATAGAAGCTTACGTTGAGCATAAAGTACTAGCTCTCTACCTGATACAGGAGATTGGCTGATGTTCCAAGAAAGGCTCCATAGACTGCTGTAGTTTTGAAGATGGGTGATCTTTTATTCACTTGACTATTGACAAGGGTCGGATTAAGTATTTTGCGCATTGCATACAAGATATGGGAGGCAACCACAGCTCCAATGCTGGAAATAACACCCACACTACCAAGCTTCAAGCCACCATATATTACAATCTGCCCACAGAAAATTCATCATAATAGAACTTCAACACGAGAACATAAGGATTTCTTGACAAACCAGCAAAGATCTCGATGCCACGTTGGGACATTTTTGTAGGTCAGCCTAGCAGTAACATCAAACATGATGATGGCACACTGTCCATGAATGCTGCACGGAGCAAGTAAATTTAGCATCTCGTTGCTTGATCAAAATAAGAAAAAAGAGAGAATATTCCGCAGATAAAATGTTCCAATTTAAATATACACATGCGTATAAGAAAGCAGATGTGATATTTTATATAGAAACGTCAACTAGTATGTTAACTAGGTGTGTAACTCTAGGCATGCATACAGGCTCAACATTCTACTCCAGGAAAATAGGATAAAGAAATTTGTACTTTGGCATACATAACACCACTAGGAATTTGACACCTTCTCAAAGAATAAATCTTTCATTCAATTAAAATGTGATATGTTATATAAGAGCCGAAAGGCACACTGGATTTAACAGGCTTAGCAGTACCTTGACAAAATGAATCGGCAGAGGATAAACAATTACTAAAGCAGAAATGAGAAATAATTACTATCATAACAAAATAAAGAAAGAGAATTAAACCTCAGTAGTTCTATCTACTTGTGACAATTGCTATGGAACTAATATATAGAACAGACATATTAGTAGTAATGTACTTGAATTTTTAGATATAATTAACAGTAGAGTACAATTCTTGTGCAACTGCAATTCAGGATCCAGAATCATACTTACTCTAAGGATTAGGCAGTAACTCTAACCATTTGATCGATGTAAACCCAAATGCAAGGATTAAATGATAGTCTAAATGTTTTAACACTTCCCTTAACATGGAATGCGAGCAAGGCATACAATAAATTATTTGCTGGGTGCATATTCAACAAGACATGTCGAGTGCAAATTGATACAATTGCCTGCTGCCAAGTAATAGAGAACAGTTACCACATTTAGAAGAGCCCATAAAACAAACCCATGTAAATGCATTTCCTTGATTGAGTATTTAATTACACTTTTTGTAATAGAGTATACCGTATACATGGAATATATAACACAACTTTTTAAACACCAACGAAAACAAGAATAGTTTAAAATCTAGCTAATAATCATTCAAGCCCAAAACAACAAACTGAGTGTTGGAATTAACAAATTTAAAGGAGCATGAAAGGCATTTTTACTAGTTAAACCAAAAATTCATTAGCAAAATAAATTCACTTACTAGTAACCATCCCTAAGCCCACCGAATTTCTCTTGCCCAGCTGTGTCCCAGCAGTAAAATTGAATTTTTCCACAGTTCGTAAAGAAATCCAATGGATGAACTTCCACACCAATGGTTGCTATATAAAATAAAGAAACAACATTATCAGCTATAATAATACAACACTCCCACAGAATATTAACTGGTAAACATACTCCATTCACCAATAATAGTACCAATTCCACGGCAGGAGCAGGACATAGATAGACAATTTGGTTTCAATGAACAATACATGAAAAACTAAATACTAGTGTTGCAAGTTTAGCGCTACAAATTACGGATTATAACCTATATCAAGCTAATGCTAAACAATATAAATCAATATAAGCGAATATAAATCTGCTACCAGATGATACTAAATGCTTGAACTAATCACACCATCAACAACCACGGTCCAGTAGCAATAAACACTTGGAAACAGCAGGGATTAAGCAATGCAAGAAAACTTAACAGAGTTGCGGGCCAACATAAACATGGTTAATGGATCCAATTGTGTATAGAACCCGAATAATCGAAAGCAAATCTGCACCATGTGCATGAGAACTGTGAACAACAACTACAGCAAAAAAACAGAGCCATATACGAAATGCATAAACTGCTCCTTAACACTACGCATAAAAATACTCCAGAAAAAAGCAATGTAACAGAGAGTGTTTTAACTATCAAAATCCGAAGCAGATGTCAAGTGACAAACTAAAACTCTCAATATATACAAAACAGTTAGAATTACCAAAACCCACTCAATATTTCCAGAATTGGCATAAGCCATAAATTGAAGAAATAGTCCCATGTATTTCAAATAAAATGCTGAAAATTTTCAATCCTACATATATTCTGACTCAAACCTGATTGTTTGAGGCATTATATATTTGTAAAATTGACATTACAAATGACCCAAAAATATCAAGTCGTACTTTATTAAGTAAAGATAACAAAAAAGAAGTGCATATTACATATTCAGCATTTACAAACACACATTAATTAAGCCGCATCATAATGAACTCACCAGTAATGAGAAGTAGTCCAGATGAAAGCTGCTTGAGGAAAACAACTCTCTTCCCTTGAACCCGCTTGCCAAAATGATTAAAAGCTGTCCCGGATGTAATGTTTGCCCTACAAATGTAAGGTATGTCAATTTTTAAAAATCTAAATAAAGCGCACCAAAGAAAATGTTTCTACAAAAGTTTACACCGAGCTTGGTGGGTCCGGCATTGTGCTTGTTAACCAAAGGCTTCTTGACATCGTCAATTTGGGTAGTACTTGGGTGGCTTCACCACGGCTCTCGGTGCCACCACCTACTTGGGTTGTGCTGGGGAATTCCATTGCTTTTTTGGCCTTGATTGCCCAAAGACCACGCTTGGGTACATTTTGGATCTTGAGAACTTCCCAACCCCGCCGAATCAGTTCTGGATTCCGTGGTATTCGGTATACTTAATTTGAGCCATTGAAATGTAATTTGCAAAGCTTGCTCACAATTTCTCTCTCTCGTACTGCGTATATGCGGCTTCTATCCGAGATATACCTCTAAAACCCTAAATACTATTATCGACAAATTGAGATTGCGGGTAGCCAGTATAATTTGGATCGGACCGCAATGCAGAGCTTAAAGTTTTCACTAATGCAACGGTGGGGTATTACCATTACTTATTTATTGAAAAAAATTAGGAGGGCTAAAAAATCATTATGCCCCAATAAAACTGTAAAATAAATTAAACGGTTCCAATTTAATTTATACTGGTTTAATTTGACCTCAATTAAAAATATAAATGATTCTAATAAGAACAAATTTTAAAGTTCGATAAAGTATTTCAATATTTTTAAATTATAATTTTCTATTGATATTTTAATTATATTTACTCAAAAAATTCAAAATGTTCTGACTCGATTCGAGATCGTGTTCTACCCGGTACATAAATTAGCCTCAATTAAATTTTATTTCAAACTCGATAAATTTTTTAAATCACATCTGAATAACTCAATAGTTGACCCAACTCATTTCATTTGCACCCTAATGCCCAATCATCATAATTAATACTTCTTGAATTTGGAGATGAGAGTTCTATATTTTCATTATTTTTTTAAATATTAAAAATTAATAACATTAGAATTTTTTGTGGATGTATTTCTCTTCTGTGTTAACCTTCAAGTTCAAAGCATAAAACCTATATTTATTTATTTTTTGGGGTGGGGGTGGGGGTGGGGGGATTTATTCTTTTTGAGAAATTTATGTTTTAAGTACACTAAATGAAAATTTTAATATTTGAAGAAAATAAGACTAATCTCAAATTAAGATAATAACGAAATACATTATTCAATTACTCCCTCCCTCTCAAATTTGTGATCCATTTCTAGAATGTCTATTTTTAAAAATAATTTTACATTTTCAAATGTACCTCCAGCATTAGCTAAGAATATATTAGTGGTAGTGTGATGCTAAAGTTAATAAAATCAAATAATGACAAATTAAGAATATCAAGTCATTTTATAGAGGTAAAAATATAAATGTATCTTATATTATAAAATAAATATATTATATATATGTGTGTGTGTATATATATATATATATATATATATATATATATTTCAAAACAGTTGAGTAAGAGAGAATGGATCCTCTTTGGCCCATGGGCTTGGAAGGATCTCGAGCCCTTACCGTGTGAGACAAATACATCATGTCTAAAAAATTACACAGGTATTTATTGTTAGTTTTTCATTGTACCATGGTTTTCATGTTTCAAAAATAATACTATCACGGTTCCAAAATATAAGATCGTTATTGATTTTTTAAAGTTAATTAAAAATATTTTCAAATTTAAAATTGATTTGAATTCTTTTAACTTTTGTCAATACAATGATGATATTTTAAACTATTTCAAAAGTATTACTCATTGTAAGATTTGTTTTTTAATAATATTTAATAAATCCATCCCAATTTTTTTTGGTAAATAACCCATCATAATTTTGAGTTTCAAAAAATATTAAATTAACTTTTAAAAATTAATAATAATTTTATAATTTGGAACAGAGAGAATATAACTGACTATTTAATCATATTCTTACTTTGATGGGAAAAGTATACGCTAATTCACCTTATAAAATAGTCATCTATTCGTGCCTCATTTGGACAGTAGTTTATTGCTGGAAGCCACAGAAGTTTAAGTGCTAAAAAAATGCCCAAATATATAAAAAAGCTTTTGAAATTAAGCCACTATATTTTGGGACTTCTTAAAATAAACACTCCTCTAATCAACATTTACTTTATATAATCAATCATCGGATTAGTGATAGGTTGAATTTACTTGATTAAAAACCTAAAAAGATAAGGAATTTCAAATCACTAGCGAGACACGATAAAAGTAAAAACGCAGAGCAATTGCACAGGAAATTAGAAACTATAAGCAGACTTATCAAAATCTAATTAATTTGCAAAAAATAAAACAAAAGAGCTCTTACAGGATCGATAGAGAGACGTTTACAGAGAGCAGAAACTATGTTTCACTTTCTATTCAGAATTATGCTATCGTTGGACGACGCCATTGCTTATGTGCTCCCTCACTCTCTTTCTCGTCCTCCTCGTCCTCCTCCTCCTCCTCAGTTTCTCGTGTTTCTAAATTTACACCAATTTGGTTGGGCCCTAGAAACCCGAATTTTATTCATATTAATATTAGATCCACAATAATAATTTCATTTGGACTGCCATAGAGCCCAGGCCCAACATGGTATCATCAAATTTTGATGTATATTTATTTAATTTTAATGATATAATTATTATAAATAAAAATTATTAATTATAACTTTTATTTTATTTTAATCCAATCCACGATCATCCTCCTCCGTCTCTTCAGCAAACATTAAGAAGAAGAAGATCTAGATCTAGATATCTTTTCGGGTTTATAACAAAAAATAAAAGTTGTGTAATTGGAACTATAAGTCTATAACCAGAATAAAAAAAATAATGAATTTTAAAGTAAAGTTTATTAATAAATGAATGTTAATTTTATTATTTTTAATAAATATAATGATTAATATTTTAAATTATAATTCGAGTAAGTTTTTATCATTTTTGAAATATTAAATTTTAAAACTAATACTTTAATTACAACTATAGCTAGAATAAGAAAAAAATGAGTTTTAAAGTATAGTATTAATGAATGAATATTAATTTATTTATTTTTAATAAATACAATAATCAATAATCTAAATTAAAATTCAAATAACTTTTCATCATTTTTGAAATTCTAAATTTTAATTTTAAAATGAATGCTCTAATTTATTTGTGCATAGTCTGACAAAACTATGTCGTTTTGGTATATTTTTATTTATTTATTAAAAAAATAGCTTCTCTCCTCCCAAATCAGAAATCGAAAACAAATATACCAAAACGACGCAGTTTTGAAAGATTGCGCACAAATAGAATATACACGGCTATATATATATGAGCCCCCATTCTTGGCAATCGGTTGTCACGGGTACTATTTCAACAACCATAATATATACCGTTGATCGCAATATTGGATGACACAGATTGAAATGGATTTTTCCCTGCCGCTACAGGCTGTAGCTACACGAGAAATTACTCATTTGCCCCTCATTTGCTCATGTGCTACACTGTCTACCGCTACAAGTTAAGATGGTAGTTAAATAAATTAGAATGGCTTAGTGGTAGCTTAATGGTCCAATAACCCATAGGTCTTAGGTTCGAAACATAGTTGTGATATTTTTACTTCTTATGTTATATTTTTTGTTTATTAGATAAATCCTATTACCATCTATATATATACTCATCTTAAATCTTCACATTAAACTAAATATATATAAAGTAACTATGAATATTTATATAACATAACTATGAATATTTTAATATATATATATATAAACAAATATTCATATAAATAAAATTTATAAACAAATATTTATTTATAAATATTTCATCTAAAATTTATAAAATTTAGGTATGAATATTTTTATAAATATTTATATGAATATTTAGAGATAAATTTATAAATATTTATATGAATATTTGTTTACATATATATATTTATATATAAAAATATTCATAGTTACTTTATATATATTTAATTTAATGTTGAGATTTGTTTAGTATTTTATTTAGTTTGACAATAAATTTTGAAAAGAATATGTGTGTGTGTGTGTGTGTGGGTGTATGTGTGTGTGTGTATATATATATATATATATATATATATATATATATATATATATATATATATATATATATATATATATATATACATATCAAGAGAATAAATTTAAAAATATTGGAGACTACAAGTTATGTCGTTAGTTTAGTTAACTAATAAATTAGAATGGCTCAGTGGTAGCTTAATTGCCCAATAACCCATAGGTCTTAGGTTCAAAACCTAGCTATGATATTTTTGCTTCTTATGCTATATTTTTTGTATATTAAATAAATTATATTACCATTTATATATATAGATACCCATCTTAAATCTCCACATTAAACAAAATATATAAAGTAACTATGAATATTTATATAACGTAACTATGAATATTTATATAACGTAACTATGAATATTTTAATATATATATATATATATATATATTTATAAATTTATCTCTAAATATTTATAAACAAATATTCATATAAATATTTATGCATGAAATACAAATATATTATCTTATAATAATAACACACTAATTTGTCGTTTTATTATGTGATATATAAGATCGTTAGTATGGAAAGGCCTGTTTGACTTCTTTTTTTCCCCTTTTTTTTCCACAAGCGCTAATTATTATATCAATTCTTTTTTTTTTACAAAATAAAAAAGCAGTAGATTTTTGAGAAACAATAAAATTAATTATTCCTTATTTTAAAATGTCCAATATTAAAAAACTAATTAATTAACTTGGCTATTAATTCACGTTATAATCTTCTATATATTGATCATGTATGATCATCGATATGTCATGTAATTATTTCATTACCAATTTTCATCAAAAAGTGTTCGATCGCCCATTAATTATTTGCTGCAAAAGAAGAAGATAATTAAAAATAATAACTTATACTATATTCCAAGGCAAAATAAATAAATTAAAGAACATGTGAGATAAATATCATAATTTTGTAAGTATTTGACGTATATAAGCAGAAATTATAGTGTTATTATTTTTATTTATTTATTTATTTTATTATTATTATTATTATTATTGTTATTATTATTGTTATTGTTATTGTTATTGTTATTATTATTATTATTATTATTATTATTATTATTATTATTATTATTATTATTATTATTATCATTATTATCATTATTATCATTATTATTATTATTATTATTATTATTATTATTATTATTATTATTATTATTATTATTATTATTATATAACTTCCTAAGATTATATTAATGGTATGTAGTGAAGGAGAAGAAAATAATATATGGGGGAAATCTTATGTTTTGATATAAATATTAATCCTTGCAAGATATTACTAGATAACTTGTGTTGCTCCAACGGTCAAATGACCAAAGTTCCAAATAATAGGTTACAAGTTCGAATATGTTCTGCATTTGGACATAATTTTTAATTACTAAATACAAATATTTTTTGACAATTCTCTGAATACCGAATATTGTCTTACAAAAACATGCTTATTGGGATTATCTTAATTTAAGGCAACATTTTAATAGTCGTTGCAAAAAGTTGTATAAAATATGCAACGAAAATAAAAATTGTTGCCAATGAATGTGGTCCATATTAGGCAACAAAATATAGCAACAAAAAAACTTTCGTTGCCTACGATGAGGAGAAATCAAGTGGTTAGAAATTTTGCAACGAATTTGTTTCAAAATTTTGCAACGACTTATGAATTTCGTTGCAAAAAGTGAAAGCTCTCGACACAACTGCAAAGGAAGACAAGTTTCGTTGCTAAACATACACTTTTAGCAATAACATATAAAGTTGTTGCTGAAAAATCGTTACTAAAACCCCATTTTAGCAACAAAAAACTTCGCTCCCACGATGATGATGGGAAATCAATGGTACCAAAATTTTGCAACGAATTTCTAACAAACTTTTTTCGCGCCAATGAATTAGCAACGAAATTTTGCAACGACTTATGAATTTCGTTACAAAAAGTGAAAGCCTGACACAATCTGCAACGAAGGACAACTTTCATTGCTAAACATATACTTTTAGCAACGACTTATAAAGTCGTTGCCCAAAAAATCGTTGCTAAAGGCCCATTTTTTTGTAGTGTAATCTTTCAACAGTTCGAGCCAAAGTCGTTGCCGCATGTTGAGTTCCTTTTGGGTGAAGAAATATTTGAGGCTTTTATGATCGGAATATATCCCCACTTTCTCCCCATATAGATAGTGCCTCCAGATCTTTAGCACGAAAACGACTGCTGCCAACTCTAGATCATGAGTAGGATAATTCCTCTCATATTCTTTAAATTGTTGCGAGGCATAGGCTATGACTTTCCCATGTTGCATGAGAACACATCCTAACCATTTGCCTGAAGCATCGCTGTAGATAACAAATCCATCCGAACCAGACGGTATTGTCAGAACAGGTGCCGAAATGAGTCTCCTCTTAAGTTCTTGAAAACTCTTCTCGCATTCCTCGCTCCATACGAATTTTGTATCCTTCCGAGTCAACTGAGTTAACGGAGTAGCGATTCGAGAAAACCTTCCACTAATCTTCGATAATAACCACTTAAGCCCGTAAAAAGCTACGTGACTTGATCCACCGCCTTCTTTTGCTCCCAACTTTGTATTGCTTCAATCTTCGCCGGGTTAACAAATACTTCATGTTTTGACATTACGTGCCCAAGGAATGCTACTTCCTCAAGTCAGAACTCGCATTTCTTCAACTTGACATACAACTTATTTTCACGAAGCCTTTGGAGTACCAGCTTTAAATGGTGCTCATGATCTTCACGACTTTTGGAATATATGAGGATGTCGTCAATAAAGACCACAACGAATTGATCCAAATATTCTTGAATACTCGGTTCATCATATCCAAGAAAGCCGCAGGAGCATTAGTCAATCCAAAAGACATGAACAAGAATTCATAATGCCCGTACCGAGTTCTGAAGGCAGTCTGTGGGATATCCTCAGTTCTAATCTTCAGCTGATGATATCTAGAACGAAGATCGATCTTTGAAAAGAATTGTGCTCCTTGCAACTGGTCAAACAGGTCATCAATGCGAGGTAGCGGATACCTATTCTTGATAGTGACATGGTTTAATTCCAGGTAGTCGATACAAAGTCGCATACTCCCGTCTTTTTTCTTTACAAATAAAACAGGAGCACCCCAAGGAGATGTACTATAATGAATAAAACCGATGTCCAACAACTCCTGTAGTTGGACCTTTAGCTCCTGAAGTTTAATAGGAGCCATTCGATATGGGGTTTTAGAAATGGGCTTTGTACCAGGTTCAAGGTCAATAAAGAATTCAACTTCACGTTCTGGGGGTAGACCGGGAAGTTCTTCAGGAAATACATCAGGAAATTCACTAACAACAGAAATTTTATTCAAATCTGACGTGTCTTTATTCAAATCCATAACATGGGCTAAGAAAACTTGACATCCATCTTTCAATAAACGAATGGCTTTAATGACTTGATATGACAGTGATTGATTTTAATGGTTTAGTTGCTTGAATTCGTACAACAGGTTGGTTAGGAATATGAAAACTAACAACCTTACGAAAATAATCAATTTTAGCATGATGAGTAGTTAACCAATCAATGCCTAAAATCACATCAAAAGCAAGTATCTTTAAAGAGATAAGGTCAACAGGTAATGTGATGTGCCAACTTGGATCAAACAAGATTTATAAACAGTGGATGTAATGAAAGTTTCTCCTAACGGAGTCTCCACAGATAAGTTAAAGTCTAATTTCTCCGGAGTTAAGTTTAAAAGTTGAGCACAAGCAGGAGAGATAAATGAATGGGTAGCACCGGTATCTAGTAAGGTATAAACTTCACAAGAATTTATGATTAGCTTACCCGTGATCACCTCGTTTGGGTTGCTCGCATTTTGACCGATCCACGACAAACGCCTTCCGTGAACCGCTTGACTTTGACTTTTTTGGGATGACCTTTTGAGTCACCATCCCATTGGACTTGGTTTCGCTCACCGCATAATCTCGAAAGCGATATGTCCTTCCTTTCCACAATTATAGCATACCTTGAACTGTTGTGGACAGTTTGGACTGATATGTCCCTCTTTTCGCATTTATAGCATACGACCGGTGGTCGTTCTCCTCCCTTAGAACCAGTTGTTGCTGGTGCTGACGTCTTCACATTATCATTGTTGAATCTCCTCTTTTTAAAATCTCCCCCCGACTCGCTTCTTCTATTTTCATGGCCATGATTACCACCAGAGTGGTTGCCGCTCTTGTCCGCATTTTTCTTTCCCCGCTGGTTATCGTTGCTCCGATGACTGCTGTCACCGGTATGACCCTGGTTGTGGTCCCTCGGTTGAACGTACTCGTTATCTCGCTCTAATAATTGAGCCCTATTGACAACATCTGAATATAGAGAAAATTTATGAGAAATGAGATACTGACGTATGTCGGGTTTCAAACCTCTCAGAAACATCCGCGTCATACATTCCTCATTCTCCACCAAA
Organism: Panax ginseng; assembly: GCA_020205605.1. Classification (NCBI taxonomy): domain Eukaryota; kingdom Viridiplantae; phylum Streptophyta; class Magnoliopsida; order Apiales; family Araliaceae; genus Panax; species Panax ginseng. Next base: position 58,103,867 of record CM035131.1, on the reverse strand, counting down.
ATGAGGTGCAAACCTGGATAACTCCGCGAACTTCGTCTCGTAATGGGACACCGTGAGGTTGTTCTGCTCCAGTCTAATAAACTCTATCTCCTTCATATGACGAATACTTTCAGGAAAGTACTTATCATTGAACAGTTTCTAAAATGTTTCCCAAGATATGTTGAGTGCGGCTGGATGGGTACGCTTCACAGATTCCCACCAGTAATCTGTCTCGTTACGGAACATAAAGGTGGCGAATGGAACCTTCTGTTCCTCCGTGCGTCCCAAGACGTAGAATATCTTGGTAATTTGCTTGACCCACGTCTCCACCTTAATCGGATCCAGTTTTCCCCAGAATTCTGGTGGTCCCAACTCTTTGAACTGATTGGCTGTGACAAACCGTGCGTTGCTATCATTTCCACCTGTATTTTGTACACGAGTCTCCTTCGTCTGATTTTACATGAACTGCAAAAAGCTTCTAAACATTCCATCGCTCATCGTCTGATCAGTGGTATTGTTTACAGGAGGAACATTGTCGGCCTGTTGCACGTTTTCCTCATTGGTGGGTAAAGGTGTCTCCACGGTCTCATTTACTCCACTGTTAACATTCTCGGTTGCCATTCTCAAATACTGCCATAAAACAAGGGTTAATTTAAAAAATTTACATATCACATAATATCCCTATATTCTGACCAACCAACAAATAAGCTTAGGTAGGACACACTAGCGAAGGAATTCCCCGTCTCTCCCCTCCTAGTTCTTGTCTCACATCTCAGCCAGGGATCATATCCCTAAGCTTTGATACCAACTGTGACGCCTCCAAAACAGGTATACATCACCCATATTGGGTCGCCAGATACATGGTACATAAATCAAATACAACTTCTTTAATACAACAGTCGTGTAAAATACGACAAAACATAGCTGAGAGTTTAAACAAGAATATTGTCATCTAGACAATATCCACACTCAATGGAGTCCTCATTACAATTATTATCACACTATTTCACAGAATAGTGAGAACTACGAAAGCCACTTATCCTGGACCATCACTCCATTCCCCGACTCGTCCCAGCTATATTCTCATTTCCTGAAGAGATCAATGAAAGAAAATGGTGAGCTCAACTAGCCCAGTAAGAAATATTATGACTAAGATAATGCAGAATAAATTATCCTTAGCCTTCAACAGTTTAACAACTGATATAATACAATAGACAACAAGTTTTAGATCAACAACTGCAGCGAAAATAAGCAATTCATTAGAAGAGTCAAGTAGAGCATAAAATCTACTATCTTCTATGATTTAAAAAGTTTTTCTTCAACTTTATCGCTGAGACTCAGCTTAATAAATAAACCACATCATCGAATCATCCCTGCACTACGGGCCAAGGATATTCATGTAATCATCAATGGTCATGACTATACCGAATAATCCCTAGTCATAATCATACTCATAATTGTCCATCAATGCACTACGGGCCAATGAGGACTTTCACCACATCATTCGTCACATTACGGTCATGATTATACCGAATAATCCCTGGTCATAATCATACCAAGTCCATCTATGCACGTAAGCCAAAGATGACTTTCATCACAATATAAGCATGAGGATGATGTCAATGATATAATAATTCAATAAAACAAGTTCAAGGATAAATTTTTAAGATTTATAATCTAATTTATCCAGAAATCAATAACGTCCAAATTATCAACATGATCTTCGCTTTATAGAGTAAAATTCAAGAATAATATTCATGTACCAAAAATAATTTGACAGAAAAGAAATATATTTTCTATAAATAGTACCCGTGAATAGTACTTGAGAATAGTACCCTATGAATAGTACCCCGACATGAAAAGTACCCCAAATACCCGAGTGAATGATACTAGAGTGAATAGTAATCGGGTGAACAGTAACCCGTGAATAGTAATTCATGAATAGTACTCTGGCACAAAAAGTTCCCCGAATACCCGAGTGAATAATACTAAAGTGAATAGTAATCGGGTGAATAGTAACTCGTGAATAGTAACTCGTAACAGAAAAATACCAAAGAAAATGATGTTTTATGACGAGTACAAAAGAAATGATATTCCAGATGAGTATAATAGAATATACAAAACTGCAAATGGATTTTCACCCGCTATGCGATAATCCACGTAGACAAATCATTTCCACAATTTAATAAAGAATGAATACGAAAGGTCATTCACCATGCATGCGGTAATCCACATAGACAGGTTATTCCAACAGAATAATAAAGAATGGAATAACAGAAGAATTCACCAGGCATGCGATAGACCGCACGCAGACGAGTTATTCCCAATAGAATAATAAAGAATAGAACCGTGTCATGCGTAATCCGCATGCATGTGATATTCCAATAGAATAATAAAGAATGGAACCAGGTCATGCGTAATCCGCACATACAGGATATGTAACGCCCCCAAAATAAGTATACAACACCCATTCTGAGTCGCCAAATACATGGTACAGAAACAACTACAACTTTGTTAATACAATTGTCGTGTAAAATGCTACAACACATAAACTGTGAGTTTAAAAACAAATATTGTCTTCTAGACAATATCAACACTCAAATAAGTCCTCATTACAATTATTGATACACTATTTTACAAAATAGTGAGGACTACTAAAACGACTTTCTAGAACCTTCATTCCATACCCCGACTAGTACTCGCTACATTCTCACCTCCTGAGAAGAAAAATAGAACAAAAAGGAAAAGGGTGAGCTCAACTAGCCCAGTAAAGAATATTATGACTAAGATAACATAGAACAAATTATCGTTAGTCCTCAACAGGGAAAAATCTGATAGAATACAATAGACAACAAGTTTTAAATCAATATTCGCAGCGAAAATAATAATTCATTAGAAGAGTTACGTAGAGAATGAAATCTACTATCTTTTATGATTTTAAAAAAAATCCATCATCAATATTTTATCCCTGTAACATCAATTAATATACATCATAAATTAAATATTCATCTTTGCACTACAGGCCAAAGATATTCATCAGTTGGTCATGTTCATCTTAACACCTGTACATCTTTGCACTACGGACCAAAGATATTCATAAGAAAATCAACCATCTTTGCACTACAGGCCAAAGATATTCAGTAATATCATCATTTAGGACTGAGGATGATGAAAAATGTTTTAAAGAAAACGAATCCAGTGAAACAAAAGAACAAATAATAAGGATTCGTACTTTAAACAGTCCAAGTTCAAAAATACTTCATAAATAACCATAGTGAAGTAAAATTCAAGAATGATCAAAACATGGATACAATCAAAGCTAGTATCCATAATGGATATTTTGGACAAAAAATGAAAATTTAATTTTTTTTGTGAATAGTGTCGTATTCGTGAATAGTGTCGTATACGTGAATAGTGTCGTATACGTGAATAGTAACCCCAACACTAAAAGACAAGAATTTCACAAGAAAAATCTTACCAATATTTCGATATAATGATATTAGGAAATAATATCATTTTTAAAACAATAGCATCCCTTACCTCGAAAAGACAAGATTGACCGGAATAATCGGATATAGTCTTTGAAGGAACTTGCAAATATAGCAACACTCAAAGTATCAAAATACTCACAAGAATACGCTTGATAATATAGAGAGAGAAAGAGAGAGAAAACTTGTTTCTGGTATGATTTTCAATTCTAACCTAAGCACCCTATTTATAGAAAAATTGCTTAGAACACCAAAGTAGAAAATTTAATAAAATATTAATATATATTATATTTTCTATGCCCACCTTGAACCAACTGAATTTAGCACATTTATATCACATGTGGGGCCCACCAAATTGCAGAAAAATGTTTTTCTAAATATAAATATTTAAAACTTCTAAAATCAATTATTCCAGAACTTCAATACTTCATAATAAATAGCCCTTTTATCAGAAAAATTCAAATCTTATATCCATTCCATAGGAAATTCAATTCTCTACAACTTTATAAGTTTAAGTTTTTCCAAATTCAAAGCAGAAATTGACCAAAATCCACAAACGGACGATTTCACGGGCTATAATCCAATTTCAGTCACAAAATGGGGCCCACTAACACACAAAACATATGTTAAACATTTTTTGTAACAAAAATACTCTTCCTTCTCATTTATTCATATATCACACATTCATTGTAAAAATATCACCATTATTATATTATTATAATATAATAATATATTTAAATGAATTATTTTATCAGAAAAGATAAAATATCAATTTTCAACAATTGTCACATTTTAATGAATATTTTCCTTATCATATAAATCAATAATTAATTATTCACAAATAATATTACGTAATCACAATCTCGACAACCAGTCATTCTCAGGAAGAGGGGGCTTTCGATAAGGATTTCTCACTTCTTGGCATACAATTAGGTGACCAAACCTCTTCTTAGACAGAACTTTCTAGATATTACCAATAATGCTATCTAATAATATTATTAAAATAATATGAATTATTGATCTGATAATGGAAAATACTGTGTAGTGACAATTATTAAAACAACAATAATATAAAATATCAACGTAGCAATTATTGAATCAATAAAATAAAATATTGAACAATAATTATCAGAATAATTATTAAGTAGTGCCTTCACGTAAGAATCAATAATTGGTGCAATACTGTAGACTCTTGTGTTTTAACCGTCGGGTATTCTAACAAAGATAATTTGTGAATAACTACGCCAGATTATTTATAAACAACGAATTCACTGTGCATGCGATGACCATATGATGAAAAGTTATTCCAATGTAATAATAAAGAATAGAATAACGAAAGAATTTTACCATGTATGCGGTATTAGCATAGACAAAAGTTATTCCAACATAATAATAAAGAATGGAATAACAACCCTTACGAGTATTGAAAGAAAATAACTCTCTTCATGAATACGAAAGAATAATACCCCTTACCTCAGAAGAAAACTGGATACTGGAATAGTGAGGTAGGAGACTTTTCTTCTTCTTTCTCTCTATAATTTCTCTCTATAATAATTGCTCTATAGCTTTAATGAATTGGTGAGAAATGAAGGAAGAATGAGCTTCTATTTATAGGAAAATATAGTTTTGATAATTGCACGCGTTTGGGGCTCGAAATATTACAAAGATAATACCTTCCTCTTTTTCTTCATTTTTAATTTAGTCCTGCAAGTATTATCAAACTTGCACCATCTCCCCTAATAGTAAATCATGTGAATCAATAGTAAATCTTGTGAATCAATAGTTTTAGACTTGTGAAAATATGAATTACAGTATAGTTGTGATGCCCCCAAAATAGGTATACATCACCCATCTTAAGTCACCAAATACATGGTACAAAATTCAAATACAACTTAATTATACAACAGTCATGTAAAATATGACAAAACATATGCTTTGTGAGTTTTAATACAAATATTATCATCTAGACAATATCCACACTCAATTGAGTCCTCATTACATTTATTATCACACTATTTAATGTAATAGTGAGGACTACTAATGCTATTATTCCGGACCGTCACTCCGCTCCCCGACTAGTCCTCGCTACGTTCTCATTTCAAGAAGAACAATGAAAGTAAAAGGTGAGCTCAACTAGCCCAAATCGAAATATTATGACTAAGATAATACGAGAATAAATTATCGTTAGCCTTCAACAAAGTGTTAAACCGATACAATATAACAAACTTCAAGTTTAACTGCGGTGAACAAGCAATCCATTAAAAGAGTCAAGTAAAGAATAAAATCTACTATCTTTTATGATTTAAAAAGGTTTTTCATCACTTTTATCGTTGAGACTCAAATTTTAATAAATAAACCACATCATCCCAAGACTACTGACCAAGGATATTCATTAGTATCACAACCACAAATTATCCATGCACTACGGGCCAATGATATTTGTGTATTCATCAATAGTCATGATCATGCCAACAACTGTCCATCAATGCACTACGGGCCAATGAGGACTTTTACCACATCATTTATAACATTACGGTCATGATTACACCGAATAATCCTTGGTCATAATCATACCAAGTCCATCTATGCACTACAGGCCACAGATGACTTTCAACAAAATATAAACATGAGGATGATGACAATGATATAAGAATTCAATAAAACAAATCCTGTGGAAATGGGGAAGGTTTTATTTATCCAGTTTTATTGTGATTGGGTAGTTAGATATGAATGTTTGATTAAGTGAACACCAAATCCTGTGGAAATGAAATACCTGGGTTTGGGGGTGTCACAAGTTGGTATCAAAGCCTTAGGTTATGAACCTTAGGTGGGGGAAAAGCCTTAGGAAGTAACCTTTGAAAAGATAGTGATGATGAACTCTTAACGAGTTTTAAGAAAGAAGTAATAAAACACTTATGTGCTTATGTGTTTACAACTTATGTGCTCATGAGTGTCGAGTAGTAATGATTAGTAATTAAAATTTAAACTTTGGTTGACAGGATGTCCAATATAGGAGGATCCAGTCAAACTAGGGAAGAAGAGCCTCGAGATATTCAGGTAGTTTGGGAACAATTACGGCTACGGGACACAGTTCTGTTGGTCATAGTAGTTGAGCAGGAGAGAGTACCTGATGAGGATGATGAGATAGAGACGGATGAGGAAGATCCCTTGGAGCTGCCACAGACGGATGAAGAGGACGAGGAGGAAAGGATTCCATTTAAGTCGATAGTTGGCCGTATATACGATGAGGTGCATGACCGTAACGTGGAACTTCAAGATACTGTTGAGGAATTATAAGAGATAGTAGCTGAACAACAAACCTCAATGGTACAGAAGGACGACGAGATCCAGGATCGAGAAGAACGACTGAACAATGTTGAAGAGAAACTGGTTCACACTGAAGAAGAGAACGACCAAATGAGAGCAGAGATTGCAGAGTTGAAGAGCAAGTTGAGAGAAGAGTCTGCAAAAAGGGCAAGAGCCGAAGACGCATATGAGGAAGCTGATCAACGGGCCGAAATAGCAGAGGGAGACGCACAAGCAAAGAGAATGAAGATGCAGGAAATGGATAACGTATTCAACATCGCGATCAATCAAGCTCAGGATCGGGTCATGGGTTACCCAATTTAGTTCGAGACGCTACCCTCGTACATACTAGATCGTCGAACTATGTTTCGAATTATGGAAGAAGAGCGTCGTAAGGCTTTGCAGTATCTTAGTAGGACATCGTAGGAAGTGTACTTGATTTATGATTTATGTTATGATAAGTATTATGTAAATCCCAAGTGTTATGTAACTTGTGGATATGATGATGATGTCCTAAAACTTTAGTAGTTCAGGAAAATAATGTAAATAACAGTGATGCTATTGTTATGATGTTTTCAAAGAATTAAGAATGAATAAAAGTTATTATCTTCTTTTATCCAAAGTGTTATGTGTTATGTGGTGATTACTTTTTTTTGGGGGCAAGTTAATTAGAAATTACTTGAAAGAGTTGAGTAATAATCTAATGAGTGTATTTTTAGCAGAAAATGCCTCCAAGACATCAACCACCCCGTCAGAGAACCACCGAAGGAACCAACAACAATAATCTTTGAAGCTAACCTGCTCAAAGAATTGGTGACGCGTTGTTGACAGTGCACTTCTGAAATCAACAAAGAAAATCAACCTCAGAACCAAGGTGCTATGTTTAAGGACTTCAAGGCGGTTGGACCACCAGAATTCCGTGGATCCATGAATTCGGTTGAAGCACAAACCTGGATCATGGAAATTGAGAAGGTTTTTGATGTTGCTAGGGTAGAGGATAACCAGAAGACTGCTTTTGCAACATTCATGTTGAAAGCAGAGGCTAGTTATTGGTGGCAGGCCAATAAAACTCGGGAAGGACCAGGAATTATGAGTTGGGAAAGGTTTAAGGAGATTTTCTTTGAGACCTATTTCCTAGAGAGTTCGAAAAGCCAGTTAGAAGTACAGTTTTTAGAACTGAAACAGGGAACGATGATGGTGTCGGAGTATGCCGCGAAATTCAACGAGTTGGCGAGGTTTGCGCCATACCAAGTCAGCACAGATGAACGTAAGGCAAAGAGATTTGAACAGGGACTGAAGCCCTGGTTGTTTAGTAGGGTTTCCTTATTCCAGTTGAAGACGTTTGCAGCCGTGATGGAAAAGGCAATTCTCACCGAAGGTGGAGGCGAGGCTGTAACCAAGTTCAACCAGGAACAAAAAAAGAAGAAGAATGAAGTGGAGGTTAAGAATGGAAGTGGTGGTAATAGAAATAATAATCAAAAAGAAAGTGGAATGGAAATGTGGGTCTTTGAGGAATCAACAAGGTAGCCAATGAGTAAGAAGTTTGAAGCATGTGCTACATGTGGGAAGTTTCACAAGGGTGTATGCTTAATGGGGAAATGTGTATGCTTTAACTGTGGCCAGGAGGGTCACATCGCCCCAAATTGCAATCAACCCAAGAAGAATGTTTGCTACACTTGCGGGTCCAAGGATCATTTTGCTCGTGAATGCCCTAAGAAGAGATCTGGTGAGGCAAATGGAAATAAGGGAAGTGCTAGTGGAGGTGCGCTGACTATTGTTGGGACAGCATCAACCAATAAGCCCACAGCCAGAACCTTCATCATGACTGTGCAAGATGTTATGCAATCAAATCAATGATTTTGATGCTTATGTATTATTTGATTCGGGTGCTACTTGCTCATTTAAATTTGAGGAATTTGCTATGAGATTAGGATTGCCTGGTGAAGAATTGAATTTCCCGTTAAATATAGAAATTGCGAATAATGAAGTAATTCATGTTAGGTTCGTATACAAGAACTGTAGGGTGAATATTAAGGGAAATATTTTAATGGTAGATTTAATTCCGATTAGGCTTGGAGAGTTTGATGTTATTTTGGGAATGGATTGGTTGTTCAATTGTGGAGCGATAATTGACTGCCAAAAGAAATGTGTAAACCTTATGACTCCATCAAAGGTAGTTTTCAATGGAAGCAAATCGCCTAGACAAATGAGATGTCTGACGATTATGCAGGCTAAGAAGTTATTGAGTCAAGGCTGTGTGAGTTATTTAGCGTACATAGTCGATACTCAAAAGAAAGGTGCGAAACTGGAAGAAACACCAGTGGTTAGGGAATTTGTGGACGTGTTTCCGGAGGATTTGCCAGGACTTCCACCTGACAAAGAAATTGAGTTCGTGATCGACTTAATGCCAGGAACCGCTCCGATATCGAAAGCCCCGTACAGAATGGCTCCGATAGAGATGAAGGAACTGATGGTACAACTACACAGAGCATTGGACAAGAAATACATTCAAATGAGTGTGTCACCGTAGTGGGGGCAACCTGTTATTCATAAAGAAGAAGGATGGGTTAATGCGTCTTTGTATTGATTATAGGGAGTGGAACAAAGTCACTATTAAGAATAAATATCTATTGCCGAGAATAGATGACTTGTTTGATTAATTGAAGGGTGCTAGATATTTCTCAAAGATAGATTTGAGAAGTGGGTATCACTAATTGAAGGTAAGAAAGGAGGATGTACCGAAGACGGCATTCTGAACTCGGTATGGATATTACGAGTTTTTGGTGATGTCTTTTGGTTTGACAAACGCCCCTGCAGCGTTCATGGATTTGATGAACAAGGTGTTTAAACCATTTTTAGACAAGTTTGTGGTGGTGTTTATTGACGATATTCTGGTGTACTCTAGAACTCAAGAGAAACACGTGGAACACTTATGTTTAACGCTGGAGACACTAAGAAAGGAAAAGTTGTTCGCAAAATTCTCTAAATGCGAATTCTGGTTAGAACGTGTACAATTTCTTGGGCACGTAATCGACAAAGATGGAATTTCAGTGGATCCATCAAAAGTCTAAGCTGTGATAAATTGGGAACAACCAAGAACTCCATCAGAAGTAAGAAGTTTCTTGGGATTGGCAGGGTATTACAGACGGTTTATTCAGGATTTCTCTAAGATTACCACTCCGTTGACAAATTTGACGAGGAAATCTGTAAAATTTGTTTGGACGGAGAAGTGTGAAGGAATTTTCTAGGAATTGAAAAAGAAGCTAAGTATGGCACCTGTGTTGTCATTACCAGATAATACAGGAAATTTTGTGGTGTACAGTGATGCTTCACACAAAGGATGAGGATGTGTCCTTATGCAGAACGGGAAAGTCATCGCGTATGCATCAAGGCAATTTAAAGACTGTGAGAAAGGGTATCTGACTCATGATTTAGAGTTGGCGGCAGTTGTGTTCGCACTGAAGATATGGAGACACTATCTCTATGGAGAGAAATGTGAGATTTACACGGACCATAAAAGTCTGAAGTATATTTTCACTCAAAAAGACCTAAACATGCGTCAAAGGAGATGGATGGGATTGATAAAAGATTACGATTGCGAGATCTTTTATCATCCAGGCAAAGCAAACGTGGTTGTAGATGCCTTGAGTAGGAAAGGCTGGGAAAAGTTGATGTTGTTAACTGATAAGGAGGATCTTATTACAGCAATGTCAAGGTTAGAGTTGGAAATCAAATTTCCAAAAGAATCCGATGAAAAATTATACCAAATGGAAGCTAGTCAAACTTTGGTGGACAAAGTGAAGAACGCTCAACTGCAGGATGAGGAATGCAGAAAAATAAGAGAAAGTGTGGTTGAGGGAAAGGAAGTGAAGTACAAGGTTGATACTGATGGAATGCTGAGATTCGAGGGACGAATTTGGGTTCCAGCAGTACCAGACATTAAAGAGGACATCTTGACAGAAGCTCATAGTTCGAGATATTCGATTCATCCAGGAAGTACGAAAATGTATCAAGATTTGCGGCGACATTTTTGGTGGCCAAATATGAAAAGAGACGTTGCAGAATGCGTTGCAAAGTACTTGATATGGAGAAACCACAATGTCGAAGAGGCTACGTGGGAACTCGAAGCTGAAATGATGAAGAATTACCCTGAGTTATTTGTTTAATCTATGTCTTCGATTTTGGGGACAGAATTTTTGTAAGTAGGGGAGAATGTGACGAATGAATTGTTTGAATTGTGATTATGGGGACAGAATCCTTATAAGGAGGGAATGATGTAACATTCCAGAATTTTAATTGTTATATTAAATATTTATTGAATTATTTAAGTATTAATGGATGTGTTTATGGTTGAATTTGTAATTGTTCAAATTTAATTCAATTTGGTTAACTATCTGTTAAATAAATAATTAAGGAAATTATTATATTTGCTAATTTAATTTAATTATTAAGTTAGAGAGTTTTGATTAATTGAATTATTATTCTTTTTATTTGAATTTTGTAATTAAAAAGATGTGTTAGTTGGTTAAATAAAGTTATAATTATATAGAAAATTATAATTTTGTGGTATTGATTTATGTATTAAAGTAATTTAATATATTGTTATTAAGATTAATTTAATTTATTAAAAGTCCTGACAAATAACCTTTTATAAAGTAGTTATTAAAATAACTTAAATGAGTTTTAATTCGGTTTTGTCAAACAATGCCTAATGCCTATTAAGTCTTTATTCTAATTGTGTTTTTACCAAACAAGGCATAAGGATTAATTGGTTATTTTTTTAGTGACTAGCCAAACAAGCCTTATGGCTTTTGGTTTTCAAAACTTAGATAATCGATATCGCTTATATCTATATTTATATTATATAATTAATATAAATTATATCCTATATACGTTATATTGTTAGTACGTAGTTAGAGTTAGGAAGAAAAGAGAAAACTCAGAGGAAGAAGAAGAAGAAGAAGAAAAAGAAGAGAAGTGAGAGAGAAAAGAAGAGAGAAAAAAAGGCTAGGGAATTGGTGAGAAAAAAAGCTTGAGAATAAAAAAAAGAGAATAGTCATCATCATCTTCTTCAAGGTATTATCCTATTCTTTTTAGTTTTAAAGGTTTAGTTTTTTATCTTCCCTAATTCCTAGTAAAATCCTTGTGTAAGGGTAAATTATTTGTTATGTATGTGATTTTATATGATAATCTAGTGTTGTTAAACTATTTTCTTAAGCTATAATGGAGAATAGTCCATGAATATGGTAAAACTATTTTTACAGAGAGTTTTTGTGTATATATATATTGTTTAGTTTAAAATAAAAATTAAGGGTAATTAGTTGTTTAATTGATAAATTGACTGTTGAGTTTAATAGAGTATGTATAAACATTGATAAAATTCTTTGAATTAACTGTTTTGGTTGAAAAACAAAATCACAGTGTTTATTTTCATCAAAAACATCAAAAAGTGAGTTTTTATCAAAAATAGTGAAATTGTATGTGTTAAATTTGTTGTTTATATTATTTTATGAGTAGAAACATGTTTACAATCTTTGAATTATGTTTACATGAAGTCTTTGTATGAATTGCATGTGAATTAGGCCGTTAGAAAGGAACTTTTAGGCCAAAATTGCCTTTTTCTTATCTTTATTTAGAAGTCACATCGAAATCGCAGCTTTGCGCCACAATGCCACTACCAAAGATTTCATCTTTCGCATCACAACACGGTGGCATGCCACGTCATGCACCTTGTAGCGTTATTCTCATGGCCAAGAAGAAGATCTCTCGCACACAGTATAAGATAAATCGTGGCGTATAGTCATGAAGTTAGCGTAATAATCTGACAGTTTACTTTTTGTACTCGAAATTTGAAGGAATTGTTATGAGATAATAGTAGGACTGTAAAATATTAATTTTAGTATTTCTATATTATGAATAAGCATGTTATCAACGATTAACTTGTGCTATAACTTGATTATGTGATTAAATAATCAAACCTATATGATGAATGTAGTTAGTTAAGTTTGTAAAGTGGTAGTGACTAACTATGTTATGATGACATATATATATATATATATATATATATAGGGTATTATGATCCGAATTGATTCGGTTTAGCCTACGAGCAATGCAAGTTCTCTAATCTATTTTCTTATTGAAGCAATTATTGTTTCCAATTCGATTACCTTATAAATGATGCAAGTTTTGTAATCCTTTATCTTGTTGAACTAATTATGGTTTCCAATTCGATTATCTTATAAATGATGCAAGTTCTCTAATCTATTTTATTGTTGAATCAATTATTGTTCCCAATATAATAATGCAAGGTTTCTAAACTTTGATTTTTGATATTGAACAAGTTATTCTTGTATTTAACTTATTGTTTAGCATGCCCAAATATATTTGAATAATTTTATCATTCATATTGCCATGCATGTTTAGTATTCAATTCTAAATAACCTTGGCTTAATATTGTTCAAGCAAAGTGTATTATAGTTATTCAAGTTATATGCTATTGGATTATTCTTAAAGCATGACTTTAATTTACCATGTTGATTCAATTACGATTATTCTATAGTATGATGTTATCGGTTTCATTCAACTAATCCTTAGTTAATGTTCATTGAATTCTAAATTATCCTGAAATGTATCCAAACCAAACTCACTTTGGTGCGGACTTGTACTCTAAATACTGAGATGAACAACCCTATTATTAGGGGTAACTTACGCTTAGCGTTGAAATGTTTGTGCACAATAAATTGTACGAAGGGCTAATCCCCCTAAGTACGAGGAGTCCCTATAGTCTTATGATTGTTAAAGTTTAAGTTGAAACATTACTTATAACTATGGACATAGTTAGTGGTCTTAGGACCCTCAGTTATTTATTTCAGATTGTTGGCAAATCGTAATTGTTTAAATCTACTGAGCCTCTTATTTAACATTTGTTGTAAAGGTTTTTCATTCATTATTGTATCAAGTGAGCTTTATTTGCTCACTCTTGCTTATATAATTATTACAGTTAAGGATAAGAAGGTTGATGTACCTAGCACCAGTAAGGGAAAAGGAAAGATGAACAAGTATTGAAGACTTGTAATTTGATGATATTTTATTATCAGTTTTTAATGGAATGGTTGTAATAAAGATTATTTATTTTCCGCATTTGAATGATTGTGTTTAAAGGTTAGACAACCTGGGAGATATTTTTATGTAACCCTTTAATGGGGAAGGTTTTATTTATCCAGTTTTATTGTGATTGGGTAGTTAGATATGAATGTTTGATTAAGTGAACACCAAATCCTGTGGAAATGAAGTACCTAGGTTTGGGGGTGTCACAGTTATTGATGCTTACGTGAGAAGTCACTCAGTTATACTCAATTATTACTACAGTAATTGCTGCATCATATCTCTAATATTATTGATTCGATTATTGTCACAAGATCTTACGCGCTTTTATGATATATTATTAAATCAATAATTCGATTTAAAAAAAGTTATTCATATTATTAAATTGCAATATTTACAATGTCTAGAAGTTCGCACAATGAGAGGTTTGGTCACCTAATTGCTGGCTAATAGGAGAAATCCTTATTGAAAGCCCCATCTTTCCGGGAACGACACGGTTTGTTAAATATTGTGAGTTATAATATTAATGATGAATAAGTTCGTGTTGATTAAAGATGAATTTGATAGTTCCATTGTGTTGGGATTATTTGTGTTAGTAGAAATCTACATTTATTTCGATAATAATTGATGTCTGGAGATTATATTGTTCAATCGGGTATTCAGGGTACTTTTCGTGTTAGAGTACTATTCATGAGTTACTATTCACGAGTTACTATTGAGTCACATTCATTTACTATTAGGGGAGTTGGTGCAAGATTGATGATACTTGTATGACTAAGTTAAAAATGGTGGTATAGATGGAGATATTATACTGTAATTAATTTTTTCACATGTTTAGAACTATTGAGTCACATGATTTACTATTGATTCACATGATTTACTATTAGGGGAAGTGGTGCAAGTTTGATAATACTTGGATGACTGAATTAAAAATGAAAGAAAAGTTGGAGGTATTGTACTGTAATATTTCGAGCCCTAAAACGTGCATTTATCGAAACTATATTTTCCTATAAATAGAAGCTCATTCTTTTTTCATTTCTCACCAATTCACTAAAGCTATAGAGCATTTATTATAGAGAGAAATTATAGAGAGAAAGAAGAAGAGAAGTCTGCAACCTCTCTACTCCAGTATCTAGCTTTATTCTAAAGTAAGGGGTATTATTCTTTTATATTCATGAAGAGAGCTATTGTTATTCCATTCCTTATTATTCTGTTGGAATAACCTGTTTATGCGAAGTACTGAATACATGGTGAAATTCTTCTATTATTCCGTTCTTTATTATTCTGTCGGAATATTCCGTACTCATGCATTTTCATGGACTGGTTCCATTATTTATTATTCGTTAGAATATCATGTCTGTAAGCGCTTACGCCGGACCGGTTCCATTATTTATTATTACATTGGAATATCCTCACTTGCATTTAAATTTTGCACGACTCGGTTCCGCTTCATTATTATTCTGTTGGAATATCCTATCGGTGCGGATTACGCCTGACCTGATTCAGTTCTTTATTATTCTGTTAGGAATAACCTGTCTGTGCGGTCTCTATCGTATGCATGGTGAATCCTTCTGTTATTCAATTCTTTATTATTCTGTTGGAATAACCTGTCTATGTGGATTACCACATGCATGGCGATTGATCCTTTGTATTCATTCCTTATTAAATTGTGGAAATGACCTATTTACGTGGATTATGATGAAAGTCATAATAAAAGCATTGGACTGATGAAAATCATGGGTATATGTAGTATTAGTAAGTGTTATGATGAGTTATGTTGGTTATTATATGAAAACATGAAAGTTTCTTAGAAATCACAAAGAATTGAAAAATCAGATTTTGGTAAAAATGGAACATGAAATTCAATTGACCATATCTCCTATTATATTTCGAATTTTTGAGTGTGGTCAAGTTCTAGAGTTAGATCTATGAGTTTTATAATTTATCCAAGTGGAATCACTGGAAAAGGTGTTGTAGAATTTTGTGTGGACTGATTTTAGCAAAGGAGTCAAAAGCTGCAAATTTTGAAAAAGCTACTGTCCAAAATTTTAAAAGGGCATTTTTCGACCACTTAATTTGTGAGAAAAATTCCGGCCTTTTGGGACATGAAAGTATATGGTATAAAGTACCTCCTGTCCAAAAATAAGCTCATTCCGACTTAAAATGAGCAAGTTATGACCATTTCAATATTTAGGTTTTTCTGATGAAAACGATATAACCGAGAGTTCTATAACTCGATGACCATGAAATTTAAATCGAAGCTCACATTAACATGTGTAAGATCCTCGCCAAGATTGGGGATTTTCGGAGTTAACCTTGAGGTAGCTAATTTCTTAAGGAATTAATTAGAAATTTATTTTTGAAAAATAGTAAATGAATTTTAAAAATTCCGAGAAAAATATATGTTCATTATGGCACTATATTCTACTAAATCCCAGAAAAGAAATCTTTCTGGGACTGATTTGGTATTTTTCATGAAAATGGTTTAGTTACGAACATATGAGTTAAATATGTTATGTGAAGTAACAAAGTTGAAAAATAGGATTTTATGGCTTGGAAATCCTATATAAGGTATATGCAGATTTTTGATGAGGGATTTGATCATTTGGTGATGAAATCTTATGAGTATGACATTTTTGAATGATTAAATGCATTATGTGGTAAAATGTAAACAATTGAAATAAATTATTTATAAGTTTAAAAAGTGATTAAAATATTGTTATAATATTAACAATATTAGATTATGAGTTATTTAAGTGATGGATAATATTTGGATAAATTTAAAGTCTTTAATATGTATCCTTGTTTTCGTTTGATTAATGCTTATATCATTGTCATCATCCTCATGCTTATATGGTGATGAAAGTTATCTTTGGCTTACGTGCAAAGATAGACTGTTGATTATTAAATTGTATATCTTTGGCTTACGTGCAAAGATGGACTTGGTATGATTATGACCAGGAATTATTCGGTATAGTCATGACCATTGATGATTTAATGAATATCCTTGGCCCGTAGTGCAGGGATGATTCGATGATGTGGTTTATTTATTAAGCTGAGTCTCAGCGATAAAAGTTGATGAAAACTTTTTAAATCATAGAAGATAGTAGATTTTATTCTTTACTTGACTCTTCTAATGGATTGCTTGTTCCGCTGCAGTTAAACTTGATGTCTATTATATTTTATCAGTTAAACTTTAATTTTTCGCTGCAGTTGTTGATCTAAAACTTGTTGTCTATTGTATTATATCAGTTGTTATACTGTTGAAGGCTAAGGATAATTTATTCTGCATTATCTTAGTCATAATATTTCTTACTGGGCTAGTTGAGCTCACCCTTTCCTTCATTGTTCTCTTCAGAAAATGAGAATATAGTTGGGACGAGTCAGGGAACGAAGTGACGGTCCAGATGATAGAATTAGTAGTCCTCACTATTCTGTTAAATAGTGTGATAATAAATGTAATGAGGACTTCATTGAGTTTGTATACTTTCTAGATGACAATATACATATTAAAACTCGTAGCATATGTTTTGTCGTATTTTACATGACTGTCGTATAATTAGGTTTTTATTTGTATTTTGTACCATGTATTTGGCGACTCAAGAAGGGTGATGTATACCTATTTTGGGGTCGTCACAGACAGGTTATTCCAATAGAATAATAAATAATAGAACCAGGTCATGCGTAAACGCATTTGCACAAAATATATTCCAATGAATAATAAATAATCTTAACCAGTCATGCGTAACGCATTGCATGGATGTTCCAATGTAATAATAAAGAATGGAATAACAGAATAATTTCACCATGTATGCGGTATTTCAGATGACAGTTATTCCAACATTATGATAAAGAATGGAATAATGTAAGAATTTCACCAAGTATAGGGTAGATCATGATACAAAGTTATTCCAATGTAATATAAAAAAATGGAATAACGAAGTTCTTCTTCATAATCTACGAAAGAAATAATACCCTTACCTTAGAACAAACCGGATATAGGAGTAGTGAAGTAGCGAAAACTTTTCTTCTTTCTCTCTATAGTTTCTCTCTCTAGAGTTTCAAATTGAATTAAGTAAGAAATAATGAAGGAATGAGCTTATTTATAGGAGAATGGATTGAATAGTAACTAATTCTGAACGCTCAGTTGATTTACTTTTAAATGGACGGTCAGATTGGTTTACTATAAAATATTCTAATAAAACAAAATATTTTAAATAAAATATAATATATTCTATTTATAATCTAATAAAATGAATAACTTTATAAAAGTATTCTGTTTTATATAAAAAGCTTTTCTGTTTTATTACATTAATAATACTAATAAAACAAAACTTCATCATCATTATTATAATTCACACTATTAATCGACCAGGTCGTTCCTAGAAAAGATGGGGCTTTCCAATAAGGATTTCTCCCTATTGGTAGCCTTGAATTAGGTGACCAAAACCTCTCATTGATACGAACTTCTAGACATCGTTAATATTGTAAATAATAATATTAATAACTCGTCATCTCAATTATTGATTTAATAATATATAAAATATCGACAATAATTGAATCAAATAACGTGAGATACTATGCAACAATTCTTCAAGCAATAATTGAACAAAAGCGATTGACTTCTCACGTAAGCATCAATAATCAATACCGGTGCTACTATGCAACCACGCCAGATTCTTGTTTCTTTACTACCGAGTAGTTCAACAATTAACGATAAAACTTTCGCCGTTATTTTCATAAAATATTTTTGTCGTTTTCTCAATCCGACAATAATTTTGTTGTGGGGTCCACCAATGATTGTGCCGTCGTACAAATATTCCCTGTTAAAATGAATATTCTCCTACCAATCGAATATTATATAACAACTTGCGTACTTTGCAAAATTTATAACTATTACCCACAACTATAACATTATATCAAAATCATTCCATAATATTCAAAAATGATAATTATAGAAAATTCATCTTTATTCATAAAAGTTGGGGTCTTACAATATTACCTTCAACTATACCTCCATTTCTAATTTAGTCATGCAAGTATTATAAATCTTGCACCAACTCCCTTAATAGTAAATGAATGTGAATCAATAGTACACACATGTGAACAAATAGTTATAATCATGTGAATCAATAGCAATTAATTGCTCATTTATCCGGTTAATTACCCGAATGGTCAATATAACCTCCAGACATCAATTATTATCGAAATAAATGTTGATTTCCACTAACACTAATAATTCCAACACAATGGAACTATCAATTTCATCCTTAATCAACATGAACTTATTCATCATTAATATTATAATTCACAATATTTAACAACCGTGTCGCTCCTGTGAAAGGGGCTTTTCAGATAAGGATTTCTCCTTATTGGCGCGCAATTAGGTGACCAAACCTCTCCTTGACAGAACTTCTAGACATTGTCAATATTGTAAATAATAATATGAATAAATTTACCGTCTCAATTATTAATTTAATAATATAACATATTATGCAAATGATACTGTGACAATAATTGAATCAATAATATGAGAGATATAATGTAGCAATTAATGTAGCAATAATTGAGTATAACTGAGTGACTTCTTACGTAAGCATCAATAATCAATACCGTGTGCTACTATGCAATCACGCGTATTACTGTACTTTTACTACCAGATAGTTCAATAGTTTTAACGGTAACACTTTCGCTGTTATTTTTATAAAAAGATAATTCTGTCATTTTCTAACTACGACAATATTTCCGTTGTGGGGTCCACCAATGATTGTGCCATCGTACGGATATTCCCCGACAAAAAGAATATTCCTCGACCAATCGAATATTATATAACAACTTGCATACTTTGCAAAATTTATAAATATTACCCACAACTATAACATTATATCAAATCCACACCATAATATTCAAAAAAAATATTTTGAGAAATTTAAATCTTTATTCATAAAATTTGGGGTCTCACACACATCTTGGCTTTCATCGCCTTCTGCCATGAAGTAGGCGTTGAACCCACCCTAGATTTCTTCTTCACTGTCTATAACATCAACAAATCCCGAGAAAAGGGATTTAAGGTTCTGAGCAAACAAGCACCGAAGGTAGGCGAAAAGTTTGAAAGACGTTCTCTGGTCTCCACCCCTTCTAGCAACAAAGGATGGCATAAAGGGTGGTTCTTCATCAAAGGACCAGAAATTGCTTCTTTACCAGACTGGACCATTCAGGAAAAAGTCTCTGCAGACTTCGGTGATATTCTTGAAGAGCGTGTGAACAAAATGATAGAGCTCTTTGAAAACTTTCCAAAGGAAGAATGAAATTATGGGCTCCTCTCCAAACAAACATGGTTATACGACCACAAATGTAAGTTCTGAACTATCTTATTGTACAATTATTAGAAATTTTCAATGATATAGATTCTGATATGTGACTTTCTACTCTTTGCAGTATCTTTGATTAAGCCGACATCTTCGGATGTAAGAGACCTGGAAGATTTTCTGTCTAGAAAATCTTTAGAAGCAGTTATCGAACCTCCACCAATCGAAGCCACACCTGTAGACACCTCAACGAATAAAATACCCATTGTCGAACCCCCAACCATTGATCCACAGGATGACGATCCCATTCCACCCGAAGAATCTACTCAACCTCGCGAAAGAAAAGAGCCATCCGAAAACCCAGATCCATTCCCACACCAACAGTTCCTGAACCTACCCCAGATCCTGCACCAACCACCAATCCAGCACCTGTCAGAGGAAGTTTACTCGACATGCCCTTAGACGAACGGACTCGAGTTCTTCGTATTAAGAAACTAAGAACCAAGGTTACTCCTCTTTCTGCGGATGCCCTCAGGGTGCCTTCCTCCTCAGCTAATCTCCCCCCTGTAATCGCTGTAGAGATATAGGTCTCCGATGATGAAGAGCAAATCCAACCCATTCCCTCACTTTCTCGAAAAAGGAAACAACCATCGGATACACATCCAAGCTCAACATCTGCTCCATCACCACCTCGTGAAACTGCTCACGCTCGATCCCCATCTCCTGAAAACATTTATACTGAAGCACCACCGCCTCCCGAACAACCTATACACTCTCCTTCGAAACCCTCTTCTTACGAATTCCAAAGTGAGGCCATGGCATCACCAACTTTATGGCCCGAATTCAACGCTAATTTCCCCTTTAAAATCTATGATGCCTTCGTTCGGGACACTGATGACCATCGATTCGGCAACAGCTCAATCATGGATCTGATCGACGAAGGCTTGAAGTACCAGGCGAAGGTAAATGACTTTCTCAACTATTTCAAACTGATTGAATAACGCAGAACATATGCAGGCAAATACTATTTTTGGGTGGTTACGTCCGAAATACAAAGAAGCTGAAGCCGAAGAGAAAGCTGGAAGAAAGGAAAATAACATTCTGAAGTCAGCTTTGGCGAAAGAAAGAAGTGACCATAATACTGCGCTCTATAATAACGAATGTCTTCGGAAAGAATTGGTTCAAACCAAGGAGGAGCTGAAAACTGTCAAGGCCAACCATCACGAAATCGTTAACATGAACGTAGATCTCATCCAAGGGAGCGAAATTATGATGGCAAAGAACGAAGATCTGGATAAAACCAACAAGAGACTGGCCAGACTAGTCGAGAAGCTCAAAATCAAAGAAGCCTGTCATCTGAAGAGACGCCAAAAACACGAAGAAGAACTTCGGGAACTCCGGGCTCTTCGGGATTTAGGTCCGCCTTTAACCGAAGAACTTCGTAAGCAAATCCAAGAAGAGTACCGAA
Organism: Panax ginseng; assembly: GCA_020205605.1. NCBI lineage: Eukaryota > Viridiplantae > Streptophyta > Magnoliopsida > Apiales > Araliaceae > Panax > Panax ginseng. The sequence continues at coordinate 58,082,214 of CM035131.1, read as the reverse complement.
AATCAGATGAGCTGAATGGAGATATTGTTCGTATGCACTCGGAAGGCTATGAAATCTGCCGAAGCTGAGGAAAAGCCAAACTAGTTGCGGCCAAGGTAGATCCGGCTCTTCTCGACTCTTCAGATGGCGAAGGTGACGCCTGAAAATGATATCTTTTCTTCCTAGATTTAGGCTTTTGTAAAAAAATTTATATCCTTTATGTAATTAGTTAATATTAATGAACTATCAACTTCATGCCTTATTACTTCTGTGTGATTTATTTCTTGTCAATAATTCAGCATCATCAACTTGAAAACTATACAAGCTTCTTTTGAACTTAATTTAAATTGTTAATCAAGTAAATTATATAACAGTTAAGATAAAGAATAACACAAACCGAACTCAACACTTGAACAAAATAAAGTATTTGATTTTTAAAGAGTGATATCTGGCGACTCAGAATGGGTCGTGTGGACCTATTTTGGGGGCGTCACAAATGGTATCAGAGCTTAGGGATATGGTCGCTGGCGGAGATAAGAGTCTAAAACTAGGAGGGGAGAGACGAGTTATATACTTCGCTAGTGTGTGACTTACCTAAGATGAAATTATTTACTTGATAAGTTGACAAATTATGATATGACAATTAACCTTTGTTTTGAAGATATATTCTAGAATGATATCTGAAATATAGTAGATGAGCAATGGAAAAATCATGATACAAAGGATATAACCGGGAAGGTATAATTCGAAAAGAAAGCAAGGTATTCTCATCTCTTCGAACTACAGGTACGTAAATTTCGAGGGCGAAATTTCATAAGGAGGGGAGATTGTGAGACCCCGAATTTTCATAAGTTCGTGTTGATTAAAGATGAATTTGATAGTTCCATTGTGTTGAAATTTTTTGTGTTAGTGGAAATCGACATTTATTTCGATAATAATTGATGTCTGGAGGTTATATTGTTTAATTGGGTATTCGGGGAACTTTTTGTGCCAGAATACTATTTCTGAGTTACTATTCACGAGTTGCTATTCATGAGTTATTATTCACGGGTTACTATTCACCCGATTACTATTCATTCTAGTATTATTCACTCAGGTATTTGGGACACTTTTCGTGTCGGGATACTATTCACGGGGTTACTATTCCTGAAATACTATTCACGGGGTACTATTCACCCAAAAAATATATTTCTTTTTAGTCCAAATGATTTTTGGGTACAATATTATTTCATGAGGAGATGTGTTAATTTTTCAGACCGTTGGTTGAAATTATAATAGTAAATCAATATCGATCGTTGGTTTAAAATTTTAATAGTAACTTGTCCTTTCGATTTTACAAAAGTTATTTGTCCCTTCGGTTTTCCAAGAGTTATTTCTCCCTTCAGTTTTCCAAGAGTTACTTGTCTCTTCGGTGTTCCAAGAGTTAATTGCCCCTTCGTAAATAGTAGTTGTCTCTTGAATATTACCAAGAGTCATTTTGACCCTTCGTTAAGACCAAGAGCTAATTTCAGTTCTTCTATAAATAAAAGCTCATTCCTTCATTATTTCTTACGAATTCACTGAAACTCTAGAGAGAAAAATTATAAAAAGAAAGAAGAAGAGAAGTCTGCTACATCTTTATTCCAGTATCCAGCTTTATTCTGAGGTAAAGGATATTATTTGTTGTACTCGTAAGAGGTATTATTTCTTTCGTATTCATGAAGAGAGCTATTGTTATTCCATTCCTTATTATTATGTTGGAATAATCTGTATACGCGGACTACCGTATACATGGTGAAATTCTGTTGTTACTCCATTCTTTATTATTCTACTAGAATAACCTGTCTATGTGAAGTACCGCATACATGGTGAAATTCTGTTGTTATTCCATTCTTTATTATTCTCATTGAATATCCTGCTTTAGTGCAAAATTTTGCCCGACTCGGTTTCGCTTCTTTATTATTCTCGCCGTAATATCACGTCTGCAAGGCGCGTTTACATGACCTAGTTCCATTATTTATTATTCTATCGAAATATCCTGTCTGTGCGTTTACGCATGACCTGGTTCCATTCTTTATTATTCTGTTGGGAATAACTCGTCATAATGCCTATCACATGCGCTGGTGAATCCTTCTGTTATTCCATTCTTTATTATTCTGTTGGAATAACCTGTCTATGTGGATTACCACATGCATGGTGAATAATCTTTTGTATTCATTCCCTATTAAATTGTGGAAATGATCTGTTTACGTGGATTATGATGATAGTCATAATATAAGCATTGGACTGTTGATTATGATGAAAGTCATAATAAAAGAATTGGATTGATGAAAATCATGGGTATATGTAGTATTAGTAAGTGTTATGTTGAGTTATGTTGGTTATAATGTGAAAACATGAAAGTTTCTTAGAAATCACAAAGGGTTGAAAATCAGATTTTGCTGAAAATGGAACATGAAATTCAATTGACCATATCTCCTATTATATTTTGAATTTTTGAGTGTGGTCAAGTTCCAGAGTTAGATCTATGAGTTTTCTAACTTATCCAAGTGGAATCACTGGAAAAGGTGTTGTAGATTTTGTGTGGACCGATTTTAGCAAATGAGTCAAAACTCAAAAGTACCAAAAAGCTCACGCCTGTAAATTTAAAAGGGCATTTTTGGCCACTTAGTTTGTGAAATAAATTCGGCCTTTTGGGACATGAAAATATATGGTATAAAGTACCTACTGTCCAAAAATGAGCTCATTCCGACTTAAAATGAGCAAGTTATGACTATTTCAATATTTAGGTTTTTTTGACGAAAAATGCTATAACCGGAGTTCTATAACTCCGATGACCATGAAATTTAAACTGGAAGCTCACGTTAACATGTGTAAGATCCTGCCAAGATTTGGGAATTTCTAGAGTTAACCTTGAGGTAGCTAATTTCTTAAGGAATTAATTAGAAATTGATTTTTGAAAAATACTTAAGGGAGTTGAAAAATTATAAAAAAATACTTGTTGTGTATGAAATATATGTATATATGTTTGGACAAAGGATAGAAAAATAATAAGTTGATTTGGTAATTTTTCATGAAAATGGTTTAGTTACGAACATATGAGTTAAATATGTTATGTGAAGTTGAAAAATTGGTAAATGTGATTTTATGGCTTGAAAATCCTATATAAGGTACATATACAGATTATTGATGAGGGATTTGATCATTGGTGATGATATCTTATGAGTATGGCATTTTTGAATGATTAAATGCATTATTTTGTAAAGTGTAAACACTTAAAATAAATTATTTATAAGTTTAAGAAAAAAATTAAAATATTGTTATAATATTAATGATATTAGATTATGAGATTATTAAGTGATTGATAACATTGAAATATTCTTGAACCCTGGATAAATTATATTATAAATGTTTAATATTTATCCTTTATCTCATTTGATTGATTCTTTATATCATTGTCATGATCCTCATGCTTATATTGTGTTGAAAGTCATCGATAACTTATGGGCATAGATGGACTTGGTATGATTATGACCAGGGATTATTCGGTATAATCATGATCGTAATGTGGTAAAAGTCATCTTTGCCTCGTAGTGCATAGATGGACTTGGTATGATTATGACCGTGGATTATTCGGATAATCATGATCAGATTGAAAAACACGAATATCCTCGGCCGCATCGCATGGATAATTCGTGGTCGTGATACTATTAAGTCGAGTCTCAAAGATTATTGGTTTTACAGTTGTATATCTTTGGCCTGTAGTGCAAAGATGAACTATTGGTTATTGGTTATACAGTTGTATGTCTTTGGCCTGTAGTGCAAAGATTAATTGTTAATGAATATCTTTGGTCGTAGTGCAATGATGAATTTATTAGTATGATTATAAGCAGGAATTGTGATTTGGTATAACCACAATTTTTGATGTTTCAGGTGAAGATAGGTGATGAAAATTATCTTCATCCTGGGTGCGAAGAGGAATTTAGAATCACAATTATGATTATGAGTTATTCATATGATTGTGAAAAGGAATTGTTGATTGATGTTACATGGATGAAACATTATTGGTGGACTTTTAATGTGGAGAAGATAATAGATCTGATGGTCTATTTGACTCTTCTAATGGATTGCCCGTTCCGCTGCAACTATGGTTGAAAAGTTTTATCATCTACCATATGTTCTAAATCTCTGATTTATTACTGACGAAGGCTATTGATAATTTAATTATCTTTAGTCATGATATTCTTTCTTTGAAATTTCATTGTGTTCACCCTTTTTGCTTCACAATTCCTTTTCTGTAATAAGAGTGCAAATTGGGTTGAAATGGGGTAACAGGAGAATAGAACGGTGGTCTATAGCTGTTGAGATTCTCCCTAAATAGTATGGAAATAATTTTATTGAAATTTTAGATAAGTGTGTCATATACGACATTTGATATTTAATTTTGGTGAACCAAATAGGGTGAGGTGAACCTAACTTTGGAAGGGTGTTTTTCCACTATCATACAAGATGCCTAATGACATACAACCTCGTGTTATCATAAGACAGGGTTGTGCACATCCACTTACTGAGTATATCTATGAGCCCTACCTATATGATCTTGAAGTATATTTGAAATATAATTCTCACTTGGAGACAACAGAGATAATTATATGTCAAGAGAAGACTCATCATTGGAAAAAAGATGATAGCAATCTTCTTGTTTTTCTTTGGGGTCTATTGGGTCAACCAAGGATAATTCTGTGGACATATGATATCTATCATAACCTAGACGCATGGCCTCCCATGTTCGAAGGTTTCCTTGAGCACTTCCCAAAGATTTTAATTTCTAAAATAGTTATTGATTGTACTTTTATTTAAAGTACCTTTGTAAGGTGTTGTGGTCGAGATACCATGAGAGTTACATAGATTTTGTATTGAAACTCACAGCTTATCTGTTGTCGTACTCTACACGACAGTTCAACAGTTGTATAAATAAAGTTTGTATTTGATTTTTAAAGAGTGATATCTGGCGACTCAGAATGGGTCGTGTGGACCTATTTTGGGGCGTCACAAATGGTATCAGAGCTTAGGGATATGGTCGCTGGCGGAGATAAGAGTCTAAAACTAGGAGGGGAGAGACGAGTTATATACTTCGCTAGTGTGTGACTTACCTAAGATGAAATTATTTACTTGATAAGTTGAAAAATTGTGATATGACAATTAACTTTGTTTTGAAGATATATTCTAGAATGATATCTGAAATACAGGAGATGAGCAATGGAAAAATCATGATATAAAGGATATAACCGAGAAGGTACAATCTGAAAAGAAATCAAGGTATTCTCATCTCTTCGAACTACATGTACGTAAATTTCGAGGGCGAAATTTCATAAGGAGGGGAGATTATGAGACCCCAAATTTTATGAAATGAAAGTATTCAATTTTCTTATAATTATTCTATTTAGTAAATGATTAAATTGATAAAAGGTTAAAGTTAAGGGTGATATATGAAAATTTTGCAAAAGTAAGCAAGTTGTTATAAAATAATCGGTGGTAAAATACGCGTGGTTGCATAGTAGCACACGGTATTGATTATTGATGTTTATGTGAGAAGTCACTCAGATATACTTAATTATTGGTACAATAATTGCACCATCATATCTCTCATATTATTGATTCAATTATTGTCACAGTATCATCTGCATAATATGATATATTATTAAATCAATAATTGAGACGACAAAGTTATTCATATTATTAAATTGCAATATTTACAATGTCTAGAAGTTCTGTCAAGGAGAGATTTGGTCACCTAATTGCGCGCCAATAAGGAGAAATCCTTATCGGAAAGCCCCCTCTTTCCTGGGAACGACCTGGTTGTTAAATATTGTGAGTTATAATATTAATGATGAATAAGTTCGTGTTGATTAAAGATGAATTTGATAGTTCTATTGTGTTAAAATTATTTGTGTTAGTGGAAATTGACATTTATTTCGATAATAATTGATGTCTGGAGGTTATATTGTTCAATCGGGTATTCGGTGCACTTCTTGTGTCAAAATACTATTCTCGAGTTACTATTCACAAGTTACTATTTACGGGTTACTATTTACCCGATTACTATTCACTCTAGTATTATTCACTCGGGTATTTGGGATACTTTTCATGTCGAAGTACTATTTACGGGGTTACTATTTCCGAAGTACTATTCACGGGATACTATTCACCCAAAAAATATATTTCTTTTCGGTCCAAATAATTTTTGGGTACAATATTATTCCATGAGGAGATGTGCTAATTTTTCAGACCGTTGGTTGAAATTATAATAGTAAATCAATATGGATCGTTGGTTTAAAGTTTTAATAGTAACTTGTCTGTAAGACCCCAACTTTTTAATAAATATGATTTTTCTATAAATATCATTTTTAAATATTATGGAATGAATTTGATATAATGTTATAGTTGTAGGTAATATTTCTAAATTTTGCAAAGTACGCAAGTTGTTATATAATATTCGATTGGTTCTGGGAATATTCGCTTTTAACGAGGACTATTCAGATGACGACAAGCACAATCATTAGTGGACCCCACAACGGAATTATTGTTTGGATTGAGAAAAAACGATAAAAATATTTTATAAAAATAACGGCGAAAGTTTTACTCGTTAACTGTTGAAACACCCGGTGTTAAAAAAATACAAGAATACGCTGGCGTGGTTGCATAGTAGCACATTATTGATTAGTGATGCTTACGTGAGAAGTCACTCAGTTTTGTTCAATTATTGTTATAGTAATTGTTGCATAGTATCTCACGTTATTTGATTCAATTATTGTCGATATTTTATATATTATTAAATCAATAATTGAGACGACAAAGTTATTAATATTATTATTTGCAATATTAACGATGTCTAGAAGTTCTGCCAAGGAGAGGTTTGGTCACCTAATTGCGCGCCAATAGGGAGATATCCTTATTGGAAAGCCCCCCTCTTTCTTGGGAACGACCTGGTCGATTAATATTGTGAATTATAATAAAGGTGATAAGTGTTGTTAAAATTATTAAGGTGATTTTTATGGAGTTTTGCTTATTTTTATGGACCCCCATTTACCCATTTTTCAAATTAATCAATAGAAAATTATTCAATATATATATATAAAAAAGCATGTGTGGGTGCATGTGAAGTTGACAAATGGGGAAGGGATTAATGGGTGGTAATGAAGAAGAAGAAAAAAAGGGATGGTGGGAGTACTATATGTATTATATATATATATATATATATATATATATATATATATATATATATATATATATATATATATATATATTTGATAGTTAAAATTTTAGCGAGAGATGGTAATCACTAGGTAGCAACTCGTGAGTTATCGTGCGTTATATATATATAATATATAATATATAATATATATTATATTATATTTAAAAGTTTTTGTTTTATTAGAATATTTTATCAGATAGTATCCTTTCCATTCTCCTATAAATAGGATGCTTAGTTAGAATTGAAATCACACCGTAAATTCGTAGAATTCTCTTCTATAATCTTGGCGTATTTCTTTAGAGTTTTAAGAAGCTTTGGTAGCGCAAGTTTTCTTCAAGAATATTCTCGCCTACCAATGTAATACTCTTCTTTTACTTGAAGGGTATTATTTCTTTCAGTATTCATGAAGAGAACTTATGTTATTCCATTATTTATTATTACGTGGAATAACTCAGTATACACTGGCTACCCCATGCATTTGGTGAAATTCTTCATTATTCCATTCTTTATCATTATCTTTGAATAACCTATTTATGCGCGAGTACCGCATACATGGTGAAATTCTTCTGTTATTCCATTCTTTATTATTCTGTTGGAACATCCTGTCTGTGTGTTTACGCATGACCTGATTCTATTATTTATTATTCTGTTGGAATATCCTGTCTGTGCGTTTACGCATGACCTGGTTTCGTTATTTATTATTCTGTTGGAATAACATGTCTGTGCGGTCTATCGCATGCCTGGTGATTTCTTTTGTTATTCCATTCTTTATTATACTCAGTTGGTTAAAGTTTAGACTTCTATACTCCATGAAATTAGTGGAATATCCTTGATATTTGCGCTTCATCTAGTATCTTTTCATGGAAATATTCTTCTGAGCATTCTTGAATTTTACTCTACAAAGAAGTATCATGTTGACAATTTGGACGTTATTTAGTTCCTGGATAAATTAATTCTTGAACTTGTTTTATTGAATTCTTATATCATTGTCGCCATCCTCATGTTTATATTATGTTGAAAGTCATCCGTGGCATTCAGTAGGCATAGATGGGACTTGGTATGGTTATGACCGTGGGATTATTCTAAGTATAATCATGACCGTAATGTTACAAATGATGTGGTAAAAGTCCTCATTGGGCCGTAGTGCATTGATGGACAGTTGTTGGCATGATCATGACCATTGATGAATACACGAATATCCTTGGCCCGTAGTGCATGGATAATTTGTGGTCGTGATACTAATGAATATCCTTGGTCGTAGTGCAGGGATGATGTGGAATATTTATTAAGCTGAGTCTTAGCGATAAAAGTGATGAAAAATCTTTTTTTAAATCATAAAAGTTAGTAGATTTTATTCTCTATTTGACTCTTTTAATGGATTGCTTGTTCCGCTACAATTAAATTTGATGTCTATTATATTTTATCAGTTTAACATTGTTGAAGGCTAATGATAATTTATTCTGCATTATCTTAGTCATAATATTTCTTACTGGGCTAGTTGAGCTCACCCTTTTACTTTCATTGTTCTCTTCAGAAAATGAGAACGTACCAGGGACTAGTCGGAGAACGGAGTGATGGTCCAGACGATAGCATTAGTAGTCCTCACTATTCTATGAAATAGTGTGTTAATAAATGTATTGAGGACTTATTTTGAGTTTTAATACTGTCTAGAAGACAATATTTGTATTAAAACTCACAGCTCATGTTGTATATTTAAGATTGTATTTGTATTCTGTACCATGTATTTGGCGACTCAGAATAGGTGATGTATACCTATTTTGGGGGCGTCACATTGTCCTTTCGATTTTCTAAGAGTTATTTGTCCCTTCAGTTTTTCAAGAGTTATTTGTCCCTTCAGTTTTCCAAGAGTTACTTGTCTCTTCGGTGTTCCAAGAGTTAATTGTCCCTTCGCAAATAGTAGTTGTCTTTTCAATATTAACAAGAGTCATTTTGACCCTTCGTTAAGACCAAGAGCTACTTTCAGTTCTTCTATAAATAGAAGCTCATTCCTTCATTATTTCTTACAAATTCACTGAAACTCTAGAGAGAGAAATTATAGAAAGAAATAAGAAGAGAAGTCTGCTACCTCTCTATTCTAATATCCAGCTTTATTCTAAGGTAAGGGATATTATTTGTTGTACTCGTAAGGGGTATTATTTCTTTCGTATTCATGAAGAGAGCTATTGTTATTCCATTCCTTATTATTTTGTTGGAATAATCAGATATCATGACTCACCGTATACATGGTGAAATTCTGTTATTCTATTCTTTATTATTCTCGCTAGAATAACTCCGCCCTACATCTGATATCGCATACATGGTGAAATTCTGTTGTTATTCCATTCTTTATTATTCATTTGAATATCCTCAGCTTGCAAATTTTGCTTGACTCGTTCCGCTTCTTTATTATTCGTCGAGAATATCCGTCTGCGTGCGCTTACGCATGACCGGTTCCATTATTTATTATTCTCACCGAATATCCTCATCTCGTGAGTTTACGCATGACCGGTTCCATTCTTTATTATTCGTTAGAATAACTTTTATGCTCTGCGTCTATCGCACGCTTTGGTGAATCCTTCATTATTCCATTCTTTATTATTCTCGCTGAATAACTCGTCTATGTGGATTACCACATGCATGGTGAATAATCATTTGTATTCATTCCCTATTAAATTGTGGAAATGATCTGTTTACGTGGATTATGATGATAGTCATAATATAAGCATTGGACTGTTGATTATGATGAAAGTCATAATAAAAGCATTGGACTGATGAAAATCATGGGTATATGTAGTATTAGTAAGTGTTATGATGAGTTATGTTGGTTATAATGTGAAAACATGAAAGTTTCTTAGAAATCACAAAGGGTTGAAAATCATATTTTGGTGAAAATGGAACATGAAATTCAATTGACCATATCTCCTATTATATTTCGAATTTTTGAGTGTGGTCAAGTTCTAGAGTTAGATCTATGAGTTTTCTAACTTATCCAAGTGGAATCACTGGAAAAGGTGTAAGACCCCAACTTATTATAAATGAAATTAAACTTCCTCTATTTATTATTTTGAAATAGTAAGGGTTGATTTGATTAATGTGGTTAGTTATGGGTAAAATGCGCAAATATTTCAAATAAGCAAGTGGTTATAAAATATTCATTGTTGTCTGGGAATATTCGTTTGGTCGTTGAATATTCTTCTTCGCTTGGAGAATATTCGTGCGACGACGGCCAAGCAAACCTTGTGTGGGCCCCATAACTAAAAGCGATTGGATGAAGAAAACGACAAGTATAAGTTATTTATAAATAATCAGGCGTAAGTTATTACCAAGTAATCTTGTCAAATACTTTTGGTGGTTAAAATACAAGAAGATACTCAGTATTGCACCAATTATTGATTCTTACGTAAAAAGGCACTACTCAATAATTGTTACAAGAATTACTTGCTCAATATTTTATTTTATTGATTCAATAATTCTTTGCGTTGATATTTTATATTATTGTTGTTTCAATAACTCATCATTACACAATTATTTTCTATTATCTGAGCAATAATTCATATTCTTTGAATAATATTATTAGATAACATTATTGGCAATGTCTAGAAAGTTCTCTAAGGAGAGGTTTGGTCACCTAATTAATGCTTGGCAAGAAGAGAGAATCCTTATTGAAAGCCCTGCTTTCTGAGAACTACCGCTGGTTGCCTATATTGTGATTCTATAATATTATTTATGAATAATTAATTATTAATTTATATGATAAGAAAATATTCATTTTATGTGGATATAGATGGAGAAAACTTTAAAGTGACAATTATTGAAAAATTGATATTTTATCTTTTCTCGATAAATAATTCATTTAAATATATTATTATATTTTAATAATATAATAATAGTGATATTTTTACAATGAATGTGGGATATATGAGTATATGAGGATGAGTATTTTTGTTACTAAAAATAATTAAAAACATGTTATTTATGTTCGTGGACCCCATTTCTTGACTGAAATTTGATTATAGCATGTAAAATCGTCCGTATGTGGATTTCTGTCAACATCGGCTTGGAATTTGAAAAAACTTTCTTCTGCAAAGTTGTAGATAATTAAATTTCCTAGAAAAAGAACATAAGATTCAAATTTTTTCTGATAAAAGGGCTATTTATTATGAATTATTGAAGTTCCGAAGTTCCAGAATAATTGATTTTTGAAGTTTTAATTATTTTTTTAAAGAAAAACGTTTTTGGTGAGTGTCCCACATGTGATATAAATGTGTTAAATGGCTGAAATCAGATTCAATGGTGTGTGTAGGAATTTTGATTAAAAATAATATTATTATATTAAATTTTCTGTTTTGGTGTTCTAAGCATTTTTCTATAAATAGGGTGCTTAGGTTAGAATTGAAAATCACACCAGAAACTAAAGTTTTCTCTCTCTATATTATCGAGTGTATTCTTGTGAGTATTTTGATACTTAGTGTTGCTATACGGTGCAAGTTCAGCACTATATCCAGTATTCCAGTCAGAAGTACCGTCCTTTCGAGGTAAGGGATATTATTTTTTTATAAATGATATTATTTCCTTCAATATCATTATGATGGAATATTAGAAAATTTTTCTTGTGAAATTCTTGTCTTTCAGTGTCTGCGTTACTATTCACGTATACGACACTATTAACGAATACGGCATTATTCACAGAAAAATTAAATTTTCATTTTTTTCCAAAATATCTATTATGGATACTAGCTTTGATTGTATCCATGTTTTGATCATTCTTGAATTTTACTTCACTATGGTTATTTATGAAGTATATTTGAACTTGGACTGTTTAAAGTACGAATCCTTATTATTTGTTTTTTTGTTTCACTAGATTCGTTTTCTTTAAAATATTTTTCATCATCCTCAGTCCTAAATGATGATATTACTGAATATCTTTGGCCTGTAGTGTAAAGATGGTTGATTTTCTTATGAATATCTTTGGCCCGTAGTGCAAAGATGTACAGGTGTTGAGATGAACATGACCAACTGATGAATATCTTTGGCTTCAGTGCAAAAGATGAATATTTGATTCAAGATGTATATTGATTGATGTTACAGGGATAAAATATTGATGATGAACTTTTAAATTCATAGATTATAGTAGATTTCATTCTCTACGTAACTCATCTATGAATTATTATTTTCGCTACAAATATTGATTTGAAACTTATTGTCTATTGTATTTTATCAGATTTTCCCTGTTGAAGACTAAAGATAATTTGTTCTATATTATCTTAGTCATAATATTCTTTACTGGGCTAGTTGAGCTCACCCTTTTCCTTTTTGTTCCATTTTTCTTCCCAGGAGGCGAGAATGTAGCGAGTTCTAGTCGGGGTGTGGAATGATGGTTGTAGAGAGTTGTTTTAGTAGTCCTCACCATTTTTGTAAAATAATGTATCAATAATTGTAATGAGGACTTATTTGAGTGTTGATATTATCTAGAAGACAATATTTGTTTTTAAACTCACAGTTTATGTGTTGTCGTATTTTGCACGACAATTCTATTAATAAAGTTGTAGTTGTTTCTGTACCATGTATTTGGCGACTCGTAATGGGTGTTGTATACCTATTTTTTGGGGCGCCACAAATGGTATCGAGCTTAGGGATATGATCTCCATGAGATCGGGGAATAGAACTAGGAGGGAGAGACGAGTAAATCCTTCGCTAGTGTGTCCTACCTAAGCTTATTTGTTGGTTGGTCGTAAATATAGGGATATTATGTGATATGTTAATTTCTTCAATTAACCCTTGTTTTATGGCGATGTTTGAGAATGGCAACCGAGAATGTTAACAATGGGAGTAAATGAGACCGTGGAGACTCCTTTACTCACCAATGAGGAGAACGTGCAACATGCCGACAATGTTCCTCCTGTAAACAACACCACTGATCAGATGATGAACGACGGAATGTTTATAAGCTTTTTGCAGTTCATGCAAAATCGATTTAGGAGACTTCGTGCACAAAATACAAGTGGAAATGATAACAACGCATCGGTTTGTCACAAACCAAGTAGTTCAAAGAGTTGGGACCACCGTGCAGGGAAAGCCGGATCCGATTAAGGCGTAAATGTGGGTCAAACAAATTACCAAGATATTCGATGTCTTGGGATGCACGGAGGAATGAAGGTTCCTTTCGCCACCTTTATGTTCCGTGAATGAGGCGATTACATCGTGGGAATCAGTGAAGCGTACTCCATCCAAATTACCAAGGCAAAGTGTCTTGGGAAACATTTCAAAATCGCTTTCAATGACAAGTACTTTCCCGAAAGTATTCGCTATATGAAGGAGGTAGAGTTTATTAGATCGGAGCGAGAACAACATGACGCAGATCCTAAGACGAGGTGAAGTTCGCGGAATTATCCAGGTTTGCACCTCATTTGGTGGAGAATGAGGAACGTGTGACGCGGATGTTTCTGAGAGGTTTAAAACCCGGCATACGTCAATATCTCATTTCTCATAAATTTTCTCTCTATTCAGATGTTGTCAACATGGCTAAATTATTAGAGCGAGATAATGAGTACGTTCAACCGAGGGACCACAACCAGGATCATACTGGTGACAACAGTCATCAGAACAACGATAACCAGCGGAGAAAGAAAAATACGGACAAAGGCGGTAACCACTCTGGTGGTAATCATGGCCATGAAAATAGAAGAAGCGAGTCGGGGGAGATTTTAAAAAGAGGAGATTCAACAATGACAATGCAAAGACTTCAGCACCAGATAATTCTTGCGAGGAACCCAAACGAGGTGATCACGGGTAAGCTAATCATAAATTCTTGCGAAGTTTATACCTTACTAGATACAAGTGCTACCCATTCATTTATCTCTCCTACTTGTGCTCAACGTTTAAACATGACTCTGGAGAAATTAGACTCTAATTTATCTGTGGAGACTCCATTAAGAGAAACTTTCATCACATCCACTGTTTATAAATCTTGTTTGATCCAAGTTGGCACCATCACATTACTTGTTGACCTTATCTCTTTAAAGATACTTGCTTTTATGTGATTTTAGGGATTGATTGGTTAACTACTCACCATGCCAAAATTGATTGTTTTCGTAAGGTTGTTAGTTTTCATATTCCTAACCAACCTGTTGTAAGAATTCAAGCAACTAAACCACTAAAATCAATCATTGTCATATCAAGTCATAAAGCTATTCGTTTATTGAAAAACGAATGTCTAGCTTTCTTAGCCCATGTTATGGATTTGAATAAAGACACGTCGGATTTGAATAATATTCTTGTTGTTAGTAAATTTCCTGAAGTATTTTCTGAAGAACTTCCCGGTCTACCCCCAAAACATGAAGTTGAATTCTTTATTGATCTTTAACCTGGTACAAAGCCCATTTCTAAAACCCCATATCGAATGGCTCCTATTGAACTTCAGGAGTTAAAGGTCCAACTACAAGAGTTGTTGGACATCGGTTTCATTCGTCCTAGTACATCTCCTTGGGGAGCTCCTATTTTATTCGTAATGAAGAAAGATGGGAGTATGCGACTTTGTATTGACTACCGGGAATTGAACCATGTCACTATCAAGAATAGGTATCCGCTACCTCACATTGATGACCTGTTTGACCAGTTGCAAGGAGCATAATTCTTTTCAAAGATCGATCTTCGTTCTGGATATCATCAGCTGAAGATTAGAACTGAGGATATCCCAAAGACTGCCTTCAGAACTCAGTACGGGCATTATGAATTCTTTATTTTGTCTTTTGGATTGACTAATGCTCCTGCGGCTTTCATGGATATGATGAACCGAGTATTCAAGGAATATTTGGATCAGTTCGTTGTTGTCTTTATTGATGACATCCTCATTTATTCCAAAAGTCATGAAGATCATGAGCACCATTTAAAGCTGGTACTCCAAAGGTTGTGTGAAAACAAGCTTTATGCCAAGTTGAAGAAATGTGAGTTCTGGCTTGAGGAAGTAGCATTCCTTGGGCACGTGGTATCAAAACATGGAGTATCTGTTGACCCGGCGAAGATTGAAGCAATACAAAGTTGGGAGCAACCGAAGACAGTGATCGAAGTTCGTAGCATTCTGGGCTTAGCTGGTTATTATCGAAGATTCGTGGAAGGGTTTTCTCGAATTACTACTCCATTAACTCAGTTGACTCAGAAAGATATAAAATTCGTATGGAGCGAGGAATGCGAAAAGAGTTTCCAAGAGCTCAAGAGAGACTCATTTCAAGACCTATTCTCGACAATACCATCCGGTTCTTGATGGATTTGTTATCTACAAAGATGCTTCGGCAAAGGGTTAGGATGTGTTCTCATGCAACATAAGAAAGTCATAGCCTATGCCTCACGACAACTTAAAGAATATGAGAGGAATTATCCTACTCATGATCTAGAGTTAAGCGGCGATTATTTTCGCTTAAAGATCTAGAGGCACTATCTATATGGGGAGAAAGTGGAGATATATTCGCACCATAAAAGCCTCAAATATTTCTTCACCCAAAAGGAACTCAACATGCGATAACGACGCTTGGCTCGAGCATTTAAAAGATTATGACCACACCATTCAATACCATCCTGAAAAGCAAACGGTGGTAGTGACGCGTAGCGTTGAGTAGAAGATAATATGCGTGAATGAGTGCGATGATGTCAAGTATACGACAGAACCAACTCTAATCGATAAAGTTAAAGTTGCTCAAGCCACAGACCTGGAGCTAATGCGTATGAAGAAGAAAGTACAAGAAGGTACTATTCCAGAAGCAAGAATCAATGAAGAAGGAATACTTCGAGTACACTCCAGACTTTGTGTTCCTAACGACTCTGATTTGAAGTACAAGATCATGATGGAAGTACCAAAATGTATCATGATCTTCGACATACATTTTGGTGGAACAATATGAAGAGAGAGATTGCAAAGTTTATCTCGAGGTGTTTAACTTGTCAACGTGTAAAGGCGGAACATCAAGTGCCTAAGGGTCCATTGCAACCACTTAAGATTCCAAAATGGAAGTGGGAACACATTACCATGGATTTCGTTACGAGTCTTCGCACGGTTTCTCAAGGCATAAATGCTATTTGGGTTATTGTTGATAAATTAACCAAGTCTGCTTATTTCTTGCCGATACGGGAGACTTATTCCCTTGAATGTCTTGCTCATATATATGTAAATGAGATTGTGAGATTTCATGGCATGCCAGTATCCATAGTTTCGGATCGTGACCCAAGATTCACTTCACGATTTTGGGTTAGCTTGCAAAAAGCTATGGGCACGGATTTATTTATTGGGCTCGAAGATACCATCCTCAAACGGACGGACAATCAGAGACGACTATCCAAACTCTTGAAGATCTATTAAGACTCTGTGTCCTAGACTTCAAAGGGAGTTGGGATAAGTATTTACCATTGGTGGAATTCTCCTACAACAACAGTTATCAGGCAAGTATAGGTGTGGCTCCATTTGAAGCATTATTTGGACGAAAGTGTCGCTCTCGAATATGTGGGGATGAGTTGGGTGAAGCAACATTGTTGGGACCCGAGTTGGTATGTATGACTACGGAAAAGATCCAAATAATTCGA
The DNA here is from genome assembly GCA_020205605.1 of Panax ginseng. NCBI lineage: Eukaryota > Viridiplantae > Streptophyta > Magnoliopsida > Apiales > Araliaceae > Panax > Panax ginseng. Next base: position 58,065,431 of record CM035131.1, on the reverse strand, counting down.
CAACGTATACAAATGGCACAGGATCGACAAAAGAGTTATGCGGATCTTCATCGAAAGGACGTGGAATTTAGTGTTGGGGATCCTCAGATTGTTATGCAGTAGCTCCATGGAAGGGAGTAACAAGATTTGGGAAGAGAGGAAAGCTCAATCCACGATTTATTGGTCCATTTCAGATTCTTGACCGAGTAGGAAATGTAGCCTATAGACTCGCATTACCTTCAAGTATGTCTCGTGTTCATAATATTTTTCACATATCTGTGCTTCGTAAATATGTGAAAGATCCGAACCACGTTATTGAGTTAGAACCGGATGAAATAGCCGAAGACTTAACGTATGAAGAGGTACCTATCAAGATCTTGGATAGGAAGGAGCATGTCCTTCGCAAAAAGGTCATACCACAAGTCAAAGTTTTGTGGAGGAACCATGCTATTGAGGAAATGACCTGGGAGTTGGAAATGAAAATGAAAGCGAGGTATCCTCACCTTTTTGAAACACCAGGTACGTACGTCAATTTCGAGGACAAAATTTCATAAAGAGGGGAGGTTGTAAGACCCCAATTTATTATAAATGAAATTAAATTTCCTCTATTTATTATTTTGAAATAGTAAGGGTTGATTTGATTAATGTGGTTAGTTATGGGTAAAATGCACAAATATTTCAAATAAGCAAGTGGTTATAAAATATTCATTGTTACCAAAGTATTATCGTCGAAATACTTCCTTGTTAAAATACAAGAAGACATCAGTATTGCACCAATTATTGATTCTTACGTAAGAAGACACTACTCAATAATTGTTACAGTAATTAATGTTCAATATTTTATTTTATTAAATCAATAATTGTTGCGTTGATATTTTATATTATTGTTATTTCAATAATTATCATTACACGGTATTTTCTATTATCGGAGCAATAATTCATATTATTTGAATAATATTATTAGATAACATTATTGGCAATGTCTAGAAAGTTCGCTCTCAAGGAGAGGTTTGGTCACCTAATCAAGGCGCCCAATGAGGAGAAATCCTTATTGAAAGCCCCATCTTTCCTGAGGAACTACCGGTTGCCAAGATTGTGATTCTCAGTAATATTATTTTTGAATAATTAATTATTGATTTATATGATAAGGAAAATATTCATTTTATTTGGATATAGATGGAGAAAATTTTAAACTGACAATTGTTGAAAAATTGATATTTTATCTTTTTTGATAAATAATTCATTTAAATATATTATTATATTTTAATAATATAATAATAGTGATATTTTTACAATGAATGTGGGATATATGAGTATATGAGGAGGAGGAGTATTTTTGTTACTAAAAATAATTAAAACATGTTTTTTATGTTCGTGGACCCCATTTCTTGACTGAAATTTGATTATAGCATGTAAAATCGTCCGTATGTGGATTTCGGTGAACTTCGGCTTGGAATTTGAAAAACACTTTCTTCTGCAGAGTTTTAGATAATTAAATTTCCTATGAAAAGGACATAAGGTTTGAATTTTTTCTGATAAAAGGGCTATTTATTATAAATTATTGAAGTTCTGAAGTTCCAGAATAATTGATTTTTGAAGTTTTAATTATTTTTTTAAAGAAAAACGTTTTTGGTGAGGGTCCCACATGTGATATAAATGTGTTAAATGGCTAAAATCAGATTCAATGGTGTGCGTAGGAATTTTGATTAAAAATAATATTATTATATTAAATTTTCTGTTTTGGTGTTCTAAGCATTTTTCTATAAATAGGGTGCTTAGGTTAGAATTGAAAATCACACTAGAAACTGAAGTTTTCTCTCTCTATATTATCAAGCGTATTCTTGTTAGTATTTTGATACTTTGAGTGTTGTTATACGGTGCAAGTTTCCTTCAACACTATATCCAATATTCCAGTCAGAAGTACCGTCTTTTCGAGGTAAGGGATATTATTTTTTTTATAAATGATATTATTTCCTTCAATATCATTATGATGGAATTTTGGAAAGATTTTTCTTGTGAAATTCTTGTCTTTCAAAGGTTTGGGTTACTATTCACGATATACGGCATTATTCACGATATCGACACTATTCACGAATCGACACTATTCACGTAAAAAATTAAATTTTCGCTTTTTTGTCCAAAATATCTATTATGGATACTAGCTTTAATTGTATCCATGTTTTGATCATTCTTGAATTTTACTTCACTATGGTTATTTATGAAGTATATTTGAACTTGACCGCTTAAAGTACTAATCCTTATTATTTGTTCTTTTGTTTCACTAGATTCGCTTTTCTTTAAAATATTTTTCATCATCCTCATTCTAAATGATGATATTACCAATATATTTTTGGCTCAGAGTGCAAAGATGGTTGATTTTCTTATGAATATCTTTGGCCCGTGTAGTGCAAAGATGTACAAGTGTTGAGATGAACATGACTAATCGATGAATATCTTTGGCTCAGAGTGCAAAGATGAATATTTGATTCAAGATGTATATTGATTGATGTTACAGGATAAAATATTGATGATGGACTTTTAAATTCATAGATTATAGTAGATTTCATTCTCTACGTAACTCATCTATGAATTATTATTTTCACCGCAAATATTGATCCGAAACTTGTTGTCTTATTGTATTTTATCGATTTTTCCTCGTTGAAGACTAACGATAATTTGTTCTATATTATCTTAGTCATAATATTCTTTACTCGGCTAGTTGAGCTCACCCTTTTCCTTTTTGTTCCATTTTTCTTCCTGTGAGGCGAGAATGTAGCGAGTTCTAGTCGGGGTGTGGAATGATGGTTGTAGAGAGTTGTTTTAGTAGTCCTCACCATTTTTGTAAAATAATGTATCAATAATTGTAATGAGGACTTATTTGAGTGTTGATATTATCTAGAAGACAATATTTGTTTTTAAACTCACAGTTTATGTGTTGTCGTATTTTGCACGACAATTCTATTAATAAAGTTGTAGTTGTTTCATACTCATGTATTTGGCGACTCGTAATGGGTGTTGTATACCTATTTTGGGGCGCCACAGGTTAATGTATCGAGCTTAGGGATATGATCTCTGGCGGAGATCTGGAATAGAACTAAGAGGGAGAGACGAGTAAATCCTTCGCTAAGTGTGTCCTACCTAAGCTTATTTGTTGGTTGGTCAGAATATAGGGATATTATGTGATATGTTAATTTCTTCAATTAACCCTTGTTTTATGGAAGTATTTGAGAATGGCAACCAAGAATTTTAACAGTGGAGTAAATGAGACCGTGGATACTCCTTTACTCACCAATGAGGAGAACGTGCAACAGTAGATAATGTTCCTCCCAACAAACAACACCATCAGATCGATGATGAACGGCGGAATGTTTAGAAGCTTTTTGTAGTTCATGCAAAATCAGATGAGGGAGACTCATGCACAAAATACAAGTGGAAATGATAACAACGCATGCGGTTTACACACAACAAGCAGCTTCAAAGAGTTCTACCACCGTAATTCAGGGAAAGCCGGATCCGATTAAGGCAGAAACGTGGGTTCTTGATCGATTTCGCAATCAATGAATATGTCCAAGTATACACGGTCAACAAGTAATAAAGCAAAAGTAGAGTATCGTTCCCACGAGGAATTATTTAATAAAAATTACCAATTACTAACTCTTAACCAAATTAATTTTATTTAAACAATAGCAAATTGTGAATTTTCTAATTAAGAAAACTAAATTAACTAATTAAAACTAGGTTACTTTATAAATGAATTCAAATAAGTAAAGGCTAAGACTCTAATATCCCCAATTATGAACTATAAACCAATTATCCAATTATCCCAATTATTATGTCTACTGAATTGTTAACAGGAATTCTCAAATGCCAAAAGCCCTCTCTCGAGTGATCAATTGCCTTCAATTTAACCCAGATTAATTTTGCTATATCTCTGTGCAAAACAATTGAATTAAACTCGTTACAATCCCAATTCCTTATGTGTTACATGCGGCAAATAGATATTCTCATTCTATTCACAAACCTAATTATTCGCTGTGCAAATAACTAAGTCACATGTCACCATGCCCAGTTCTAACCCTAGAATTTCTTTCTCAATTCCTTCTAGAGTAACAAGGTAATTACTGATCAGATAATTAATTAATAAGCACAAAGCAAGATGAACAATTCACTTCAATATAAATAATTAGAATAAATCAAATAATCAATTCATAATCATAAAAAGTTCAATTGAAATCTTAATGAAAGAGTTAGTTCATAATTAATGAATTAAAATCAAGAATCCACAATTGAATAGACATTAAAAGATAAAATTAAGAGAAGAGAAGAGAATATAATCTATTGTCAAGAGCCTTCGACTCTCTTTTCGCTCCCTCGCTTTGAATCTTCAATGGTCTCCAAATTGCTTCAATCTCCAAAACTAATAAGAACTAGGGTTATGTTCTAATCTAATAGAGTGTATCTCTAGTCTAATCTATGTAATTTCCCCTTATTTTATGCCTTACATCATGTATTTATAGGTTACAAGTCCAATTTTTAGTTTAGGAACAAACCCAATCCAATTTAGAGTCAAAAAGGTGTCAAAATTCGCCCAAAATGCGTCCAGTTGCATCTAACCTCTTTCCTGCCTGCCTCAAATGATGGGCACGACGCCAAACATCGCCTTATAAGCGCCTTTCACACAAAATAAGTTTAAAATTAGCGCCCAAATACTACCACTTTTTTCTCTCGACATTTTCTACTCCGATGTCCTTTGGGAAAATGACCATAACTTCTTCGTCTGAACTCCGATTTAGATGATTCAAGATGATCCGGAAATAGGAAAAGTAGATCTACAACTTTCATTCTTTAAGATTTTCTAAATAAGGTCTGTAGCAATACTCAAATTGGCTCTGAAGTGATCACGTAAAATGGCAAGCCGAAAACGCGAATCTAGCCACCCCGAACGTCGATCCATGTAACTTTTGTCCCAATTCCTATAAAACAACATAAAACATGCTTGAATAGACATAAAAACTCAAAAACTAATCTAAAAGACTTGAGAACAACAATAAATTAAGCCCGAATGTATCCAATTCATGTGTATAAAACTCACTCATCAAATACCTCCAAACTTAAACCTTTGCTTGTCCTCAAGCAAAAACACAAAATAACTAAAAATAAACAAAATAACTCAACTAAATGAATGCATATGCATAATCTACTTCCTAATATACCTACGAACCGAGTAATAAATCAAGATGATATATAAAGAACAGCCCTCAAAGATACCATTGGTACTCAAACAATATATCCAATCAATTCAAAATCCATAACTCTAACCAATTAGTCAACCCAAACCTGTCATCACCCATGTTGTGTGTGTGTGTGCTTGTTAACCATTCTAACCAACCACAGCTTCAAGATAATCACATAACAAACTTCTTATAAGGAAAATTTCAGCCCAATTCAATTACTTTTGTGAACATGACAACTCCTATTAAAACTAAGCAATTACCAAATCTAAGGAAAATATACAGATTTATTTATACTTTTATTCAACCACGAGGGCATTTTTGCTCTTTCTCGTGTTTTTTTCATGGTTGTGCAATGTCTCATTCCATTATGCTAATGAAGCCACCCCTTAGCGAAGCTTTCAACCAACGACTCCCGCACCATATAAGAGCTTAGGGCAAACTTCTTATAAGGAAAATTTCGGTTCAATTCAATTACTTTTGTGAACATGACAACTCCTAAGTTAAAACTAAGCAATTACCAAATCTAAGGGTAAATACAGATTTATTTATACTTTTATTCAACCACGAGGGCATTTTTGCTCTTTCTCGTGTTTTTTTTTTATGGTCAGGCAATGTCTCATTCCATTAGGCTAACATTGCCACCCCTTAGCGAGCTTTCAACCAACGACTCCTGCACCATATAAGACCTTAGGGCGCTTAGGTGTTAAGACACCCTTCTAGCGCATTTCTGCTCAAGTAACAAAGGCCCTCAAACAAAACTAACTGCGCTTTTTCTTCTTTTTTTTTCATCATCTCTTTTCTTTTTTTTTTTTTTTTTCTCTAATTTTCTATTTTTTTTCTCTTCATCAATTTTTTTAGTATATATATCCCATAGATTCCCCAAACTCAAGCTTTTACGTCATTCCAACCTTTACCGCTAGTTCACTAATTTCCTTAAATTTTAACAAAGATTTTCTCTCAGAAACAAATTATGAAACCCTTGAACCAAGTGGATTAAAACAGTTAAACTTTAAGTGCTAACCGGTTACATAAGTTTCATACAGGCTCAGATTATCATCATGATTAAAATTAGAACTCATCATCAATTATCAACACTGTTCAAGTTAGCATGCAAAACCAATCTTATCATAGGCCGAGCTAAGACCACACCAACCTATCACACAGATTCATGCAAAAATAAAAAAAATGCAATTATACTACATGAACACATATATGAAGATGCAAAAAAAAAAATACCATGTATTATATGCAACCTAAAAAAAAAATAATGCTAACACATAAAAAAAATAAACTACTATGCAGATAACTAACTATATGCAGTACGACACTAAAATGCCCCCAAACTTAAACTAGGCATTGTCCTCAATGGCTACAATAGAAAAAATTAAAGCAGAGGACTTCCCTGAAAATATAGCAATCTTCCTCCTTGTCCGCTAAGTTTGGAGAATAGGCTAAGCACATGGAATAAATTGGGCACCACACTTGAATTTGACTTGAATAACTCAGAAAACCATAATAGAAGTAATTTTATTAAATCCTAAATAAATGCAAATTCAAAACTACTAATATAAAACTTAATAAAATTAAAATAAAATTGAACTTGGGTTGCCTCCCAATAAGCGTTTGTTTTATAGTCTCACTGACTTCTTCAATTCTCATCCAATTCCCTACGAAAATTGAGGAACCCTCCATCCATCGTAAGCAATGTTACTTTTGGGAGGTTCCCATTAGCAAAAACCTTGAATTGAAGTCACCTAGCATGCTCTTTTGTAGATAGGATCCCCATTAAGAACTAAGAAACCACTAGGTGTTTCCTCCATTATGTCGATGATCAGATTAGGGCATTGAAGCTTAATAAACATAATGGAATCTTCCTCTATCTTCTCCTTTTCATCCCACCATGACTCCACAACTATACTAGCTCTTACGTCACCAAGAGCTTTGCCGACTACATGACTTCCAATTGGGCATGGTTTTGCCAAACTGCCCAGATTCTTGAACTTTGGTGGAGGAGGCACAAGGGATACTAATGAAATTGGCTCATCTTTGTTGGTACTCAAAGTTAGATCTTTGCCGATCTCTTTTTCTTGGTCCCCAAGTCTTTCCTCTCTTTCAACATCTATATCATTTGGCACATCCGGTTCATGATTTGGTTAGGGCTCACCATCGGTCCTCGAATTTCATGTCATAGAGCCAAGTGTATTGAGGACGATTGTTCAACGCATGTGCTATCTGCCCCAATTGATTTTCCAGATTCTTGATCGATGCATTCTGACTTTGTATACTCAGCTCCATTTGATTAAGTTTCTTTTCATGTTCCTCGTATTTCTTTTTAGAAGCTTTAATAACTTTTTCCAAGGCTTCCTCCCAATTTGAATGTTCTTCCTGTTGTAGTGGAGGTGGACACGAGAAATCCGGTGGGTATGTTGGACTTGGAGCATAAAATTGATCTTGATTGATACTCCATGAAAAATCCGGGTGATACCCCCAATCCTGATGATAGTTGTTGGGATAAACATAATTATTGGGGTAATCACCACCATACTGTACCGGCTCGAAACTGATGGCGTATTGATGACTCATATGATTTCCAGCACAATAATCACAAGTAACCGCCACACTTTGATGACGTTGAGCTTCAAAGCTTCAAACATCCTCGAAAGTGTCTCCATCTGTATAATAATGCGTAAAAGTTTCTCGAGTCTGTCAATCTCCGCTCCCTTGGTTGACTCATGTTCGTAGTATGGCCATTGATACGCAAAAGTCATCCATGGTACCTAAAAAGAGAGAAATATAGGAAGAGAATGAAAAAAAATAAAAATAAAAATAAAATGTTTAAATTAAGACTAATTTGATTGAAATTAATATTGGTAAATAATTATTAAATTAATTCCCTAAGAATGGTGCCAAAAACTTGTTGATCGATTTCAATGATCAATGAATACGCAAGTATACACGATTGACAACAAGTAATAAAGTGAAAGTCGATATCGTTCCCACGAGGAATTATTTAATAAAAATTACCAATTACTAACTCTTAACCAAATCAATTTTATTTAAACAATAGCAAATTGTGAATTTTCTAATTAAGAAAACTAAATTAACTAATTAAAACTAGGTTACTTTATAAATGAATTCAAATAAATAAAGGCTAAGACTCCAATATCCCCAATTATGAACTATAAACCAATTATCCCAATTATTATGTCTCATCAATTGTTAATGTGAATTCTCAAATGCCAAAAGCCCTCTCTCTCGAGTGATCAATTGCCTTCTATTTAACCTTGATTAATTTTGTTATATCTCCGTGCAAAATAATTGAATTAAACTCATTATAATCCCAATTCCTTATGTGTTACATGCGGCGAATAGATATTCTCATTCTATTCACAAATCTAATTATTCATCGTATGCAAATAACTAAGTCACATGTCACCATTCCCAGTTCTAACCCTAGAATTTCTTTCTCAATTCCTTCTAGAGTAACAAGGTAATTACTGATCAGATAATTAATCAATAAGCACAAAGCAAGATGAACAATTCACTTCAACATAAATAATTAGAATAAATCAAATAATCAATTCATAATCATAAAAAGTTCAATTGAAATCTTAATGAAAGAGTTAGTTCATAATTAATGAATTAAAATCAAGAATCCACAATTGAATAGACATTAAAAGATAAAATTAAGAGAAGAGAAGAGAATATAATCTATTGTCAGTAGCCTTGAGACTCCTCTTTCGCTCCTGCTTTGAATCTTCAATGGTCTCCAAGTTGCTTCAATCTCCAAAACTAATAAGAACTAGGGTTATGTTCTAATCTAATAGAGTGTATCTCTAGTCTAATCTATGTAATTTCCCCTTATTTTATGCCTTACATCATGTATTTATAGGTTACAAGTCCAATTTTTAGTTTAGGAACAAACCCAATCCAATTTAGAGTCAAAAGGTGTCAAAATTACCCAAAATGCGTCCAGTCAAGAGCCACTCAACCTCTTTCGGTAAATTTCCAAATACCTGGGCACGACGCTTCAAACATTGCCTTATAGCGCCTTCTACAACAAAATAAGCCTTCAAAATTAGCGCCCAAATACTACCACTTTTTTTCTCGACATTTTTTGCTCCGATGTCCTTTGGGAAAATGATCATAACTTCTTCGTCTGAACTCCGATTTAGATGATTCAAGATGATCCGGAAATAGGAAAAGTAGATCTACAACTTTCATTCTTTAAGATTTTCGAAATAAGATCTGTAGCAATACTCAAATTGGCTCAAGTGATCATTGTAAATGGCAAGTCAAAAACGCTGAATCTAGCCACCCCAACGTCCGATCCATGTAACTTTTGTCCCAATTCCTACAAAATAACATAAAACATTCTTGAATAGACATAAACACTTAAAAACTAATCTAAAAAACTTGAGAACAACAATAAATTAAGCCAGAATGTATCCAATTCATGTGTATAAAACTCACTCATCATGGGTCAAACAAATTACCAAGATATTCGATGTCTTGGGATGCACGGAGGAACAGAAGGTTCCATTCGCCACCTTTATGTTCCGTAATGAGGCAGATTACTGGTGGGAATCAGTGAAGCATACCCATCCAAATTGCTTTCGGCATGTCTTGGGAAACGTTTAAAATCGTTCAATAACAAGTACTTTCTTGAAAGTATTCGCTATATAAGGAGGTAGAGTTTATTAGATCGGAGCGAACAACATGACAAAGATCCCAAAGATAAGGCGAAGTTCGCGGAATTATCCAGTTTGCACCTCATTTGGTGGAGAATGAGGAACGTGTGACGGGATGTTTCGAGAGGTTTGAAACCCCAAGATACGCCAATATCTCATTTCTCATAAATTTTCTCTATTTCGAGATGTTGTCAACATGGCTCAATTATTAGAGCGAGATAACGAGTACGCTCAACCGAGGGACCACAACTAGGATCATATCGGTGACAACAAATACCATCGTAACAACGATAACCAAATGGAGAAAGAAAAATACGGACAAAGCGGTAACTACTGTGGTAATCATGGCCATGAAAAATAGAAGAAGCGAGCCTGGGAGATTTTAAAAAGAGGAGATTCAACAATGACAATGCAGAAGACGCCAAAGACCAAAGAAAGAATCGGTTCTAAGGGAGGAAAACGACCACCGGTCATATGCTATAAATGCGGAAAAGAGGGACATATCAGCCCAAACTGCCCACAACAGTTCAAGGTATGTTATAATTGTGGAAAGGAAGGACATATCACTCGAGATCGTATAGTACCGAAACCAAGTTCAGCGGGGATGGTGACTCAAAAGGCTATCCCAGAAAAGTCAAAGTCAATGGTTCCTAGAAGAGAGTTTGTCGTGACGGGTCAAAATACGAGGAACCCGAATGAGGAGATCACGGGTAAGCTAATCATAAATTCTTGCGAAGTTTATACCTTACTAGATACTGGTGCTACCCATTCATTTATCTCTCCTGCTTGTGCTCGACGTTTAAACTTAACTCCGGAGAAATTAGACTCAAATTTATCTATGGAGACTCCGTTAGGAGAAACTTTCATCACATCCACTGTTTATAAATCTTGTTGATCCAAGTTGGCACCATCACATTACCTGTTGACCTTATCTCTTTAAAGATACTTGTTTTTTATGTGATTTTAGGGATTGATTGGTTAACTACTCACCATGCCAAAATTGATTATTTTCGTAAGGTTGTTAGTTTTCATATTCTTAACCAACCTGTTGTATGAATTCAAGCAACTAAACCACTAAAATCAATCACTGTCATATCAAGTCATAAAGCTATTCGTTTATTGAAAAACAGATGTCAAGCTTTCTTAGCCCATGTTATGGATTTGAATAAAGACACGTCGGATTTGAATAATATTCCTGTTGTTAGTAAATTTCCTGACGTATTTCCTGAAGAACTTCCCGGTCTACCCCCAGAACGTGAAGTTGAATTCATTATTGATCTTGAACCTAGTACAAAGCCCATTTCTAAAACCCTATATCGAATGGCTCCTATTGAACTTCAGGAGTTAAAGGTCCAACTACAGGAGTTGTTGGACATCGGTTTCATTCGTCCTAGTACATCTCCTTGGGGTGCTCCTGTTTTATTCGTAAAGAAGAAAGATGGGAGTATGCGACTTTGTATTGACTACCGGGAATTGAACCAAGTCTGCTCATTTCTTGCCGATACGGGAGACTTATTCCCTTGAACGTCTTGCTCATATATATGTAAATGAGATTGTGAGATTGCATGCCATGCCAGTATCCATAGTTTCGGATCGTGACCCAAGATTCACTTCACGATTTTGGGTTAGCTTGCAAAAAGCTATGGGCACGGATTTACGATTCAGTTCGGCATACCATCCTCAAACGGACGGACAATCAGAGACGACTATCCAAACTCTTGAAGATCTATTAAGACTTTGTGTCCTAGACTTGAAAGGGAGTTGGGATAAGTATTTACCATTGGTGGAATTCTCCTACAACAACAGTTATCAAGCAAGTATAGGTGTGGCTCCATTTGAAGCATTATATGGACGAAAGTGTCGCTCTCCGATATGTTGGGATGAGGTGGGTGAAGCAACATTGTTGGGACCCGAGTTGGTATGTATGACTACGGAAAAGATCCAAATGATTCGACAACGTATACAAACGGCACATGATCGACAAAAGAGTTATGTGGATCTTCATCGAAAGGACGTGGAATTTAGTGTTGGGGATCCTGTATTGTTGTGTGTAGCTCCATGGAAGGGAGTAACAAGATTTGGGAAGAGAGGAAAGCTCAATCCACGATTTATTGGTCCATTTCAAATTCTTGACCGAGTAGGAAATGTAGCCTATAGACTCGCGTTACCTCCAAGTATGTCTCGTGTTCACAATGTTTTTCACATATCTGTGCTTCGTAAATATGTGAAAGATCCGAACCATGTTATTGAGTTAGAACTGGACGAAATAGCCGAAGACTTAACGTATGAAGAGGTACCTGTCAAGATCTTGGATAGGAAGGAGCATGTCCTTCGCACAAAGGTCATACCACAAGTTAAAGTTTTGTGGAGGAACCATGCTATTGAGGAAATAACCTGGGAGTTGGAAACGGAAATGAAAGCGAGGTATCCTCACCTTTTTGAAACACCAAGTACGTAAGTCAATTTCGAGGACGAAATTTCATAAGGAGGGGAGGTTGTAAGACCCCAACTTATTATAAACGAAATTAAATTTCTTCTATTTATTATTTTGAAATAGTAAGGGTTGATTTGATTAATGTGGTTAGTTATGGGTAAAATACGCAAATATTTCAAATAAGCAAGTGGTTATAAAATATTCATTGTTGTCGAGGAATATTCGTTTGGTCGTTGAATATTCTTGTTGTTGGGAAATATTCGTACGACAGCGCAGCCTTGTGTGGGTCCCATAACGAAAAGCGATTGGATGAAGAAAACGACAAGTATAAGTTGTTTATAAATAACGACGTAGTTGTTACCGTTAATACTGTCGAAATACTCGGTGGTTAAAATACAGTAGCACACGGTATTGCACCAATTATTGATTCTTACGTAAGAAGGCACTACTCAATAATTGTTACAGTAATTATTGTTCAATATTTTATTTTATTGATTCAATAATTGTTGCGTTGATATTTTATATTATTGTTGTTTCAATAATTGTCATTACACAGTATTTTTTATTATCGGAGCAATAATTCATATTATTTGAATAATATTATTAGATAACATTATTGACAATGTCTAGAAAGTTCTATCTAAGGAGAGGTTTGGTCACCTAATTGCGCGCTAGTAAGGAGAAATCCGTAATGCAAAGCCCCCCTCTTTCCTGGGAACGGCCTAGTTGCCAGTATTGTGATTCTATAATATTATTTGTGAATAATTAATTATTAATTTATATGATGAGAAAAATATTCATTTTACGTTGATATAGATGGAGAAAATTTTAAAGTGACAATTGTTGAAAAATTGATATTTTATCTTTTTTGATAAATAATTTATTTAAATATATTATTATATTTTAATAATATAATAATGGTGATATTTTTACAATGAATGTGGGATATATGAGTATATGAGGAGGAGGAGTATTTTTGTTACAAAAAATAATTAAAACATATTTTTTATGTTCGTGGACCCCATTTCTTGACTGAAATTTGATTATAGCATGTAAAATCGTTCGTATGTGGATTTCGGTCAACTTCGGCTTGAAATTTGAAAAAAACTTTCTTCTGCAAAGTTGTAGATAATTAAATTTCCTATGGAAAGGACATAAGGTTTGAATTTTTTCTGATAAAAGGGCTATTTATTATGAATTATTAAAGTTTCGAAGTTCCAGAATAATTGATTTTTGAAGTTTTAATTATTTTTTTAAAGAAAAACATTTTTGGTGAGTGTCGCACATGTGATATAAATGTGTTAAATGGCTGAAATCAGATTCAATGGTGTGCGTAGGAATTTTGATTAAAAATAATATTATTATATTAAATTTTCTATTTTGGTGTTCTAAGCATTTTTCTATAAATAGGGTGCTTAGGTTAGAATTGAAAATCACACCAGAAACTGAAGTTTTATCTCTCTATATTATCGAGTGTATTCTTGTGAGTATTTTGATACTTTAAGTGTTACTTTATCAAATGCAAGTTTCCTTCAAAGACTATATCCAAAGATTCCAATCGTAAGCACCGCCTTTTCGAGGTAAGGGATATTATTTATTTTATAAATGATATTATTTCCTTCAATATCATTATGATGGAATATTGGAAAGATTTTTCTTGTGAAATTCTTGTCTTTTCGATTAATGGGGTTACTATTCACTTAATCACGACACTATTCACGTAAAAAATTAAATTTTCATTTTTGTCCAAAATATCTATTATGGATACTAGCTTTGATTGTATCCATGTTTTGATCATTCTTGAATTTTACTTCACTATGGTTATTTATGAAGTATATTTGAACTTGATCGCTTAAAGTACGAATCCTTATTATTTATTCTTTTGTTTCACTAGATTCGCTTTTCTTAAAATATTTTTCATCATCCTCAGTCCCAAATGATGATATTACTGAATATCTTTGGCCTGTAGTGCAAAGATGGTTGATTTTCTTATGAATATCTTTGGCCCATAGTGCAAAGATGTACAGGTGTTGAAATGAACATGACCAACTGATGAATATCTTTGGCCTGTAGTGCAAAGATGAATATTTGATTCAAGATGTATATTGATTGATGTTACAGGGATAAAATATTGATGATGGACTTTAAATTCATAGATTATAGTAGATTTTATTCTCTACGTAACTCATCTATGAATTATTATTTCCACTACAAATATTGATCTGAAACTTGTTGTCTATTGTATTTTATCAGATTTTTCCATGTTGAAGACTAACGATAATTTGTTCTATATTATCTTAGTCATAATATTCTTTACTGGGCTAGTTGAGTTCACCCTTTTTCTTTTTGTTCTATTTTTCTTCTCAGGAGGTGAGAATGTAGCGAGTTCTAGTCGGGGTGTGGAATTATGGTTCTAGAGAGTTGTTTTAGTAGTCCTCACCATTTTTGTAAAATAATGTATCAATAATTGTAATGAGGACTTATTTGAGTGTTGATATTGTCTAGAAGACAATATTTGTTTTTAAACTCACAGTTTATGTGTTGTCGTATTTTGCACGACAATTGTATTAATAAAGTTGTAGTTGTTTCTGTACCATGTATTTGGCGACTCAGAATGGGTGTTGTATACCTATTTTGGGGGTGTCACACTCTGCTTTAGAAGAACCTCCAAAGCTTTATCTGCCTCGTCTGCCATCTTCTCCAGCTTGGAAGCCTTATCATCCTGACCACTTCGATGTCAAGTTCTAGGCGGTGTGACTTCTACCCGTTTCCGATCATGGTCACGTCCTTTGTCAGCAGCAAAAACCAGTCTTCTTCTAGCTTCACCATGGGCTCTCGAACGAGAACCTTCTAAGTTATGTTTGGAAGTCGTGCTATCATGAGCACTCTTTGAAGGACCCAAACGATCCTTGACAGAAATACGTTGTATGGACGAACTCACAACCATCGGTTGTCCTTCCGGTGTAACCGTTCTACTCACCATAACTTCCGATGTAGAACAACTGAAAAGATTGTGATTGAAAACTCAAGAACACTAGAAAACAGCCCCCCTTCTAGCGCCAATGTTAACGCCAAGATCCTTTCACACGTCCCAATCACGTAAGACACGTCCGATTTTGCACAGTAAACACGACAACACCAAAAGCTTGATGGCTTCGACCGTCGGGGGATAGCTCCAGCGTGAGAGTCAGTACAGGCAATCACAAGGTTAACAATGGAGGAAAATAATATCTAGTGTATAGAGAGAAAAATATCAGTTACATTTTCTTTTGTGACGCCCTTCCTAACATATACTCTTACATCCGGTTTACCGTGCCACCCACTACCATCTGACCCAGTCCCACCACTGGTGATCTCAGCCGACTGCATGCAGCATACTTGCTACATCCCATCACTGTTTGTCATCGTCGGCCGACTGGATTCCATCCACATTAATGCATTACAGACATATCGGTCAACTATTATATCCTCTCATCATTATCGGTCAAAGCCCAAAAATGTAGATATTTAGTTGTCTGATGGGTCGGTTTAATAATTCGGCCCAAGACTTTCAAGACCCAATTAGATTAATTCATTGACTTGGCCCAATGACTAGGCCCAATAGAAATGACCCAATGAATTCATCAAAGAATTCGACCCAAACAGTCCGGCCCATTACACGAAATATCATGGCCCAACACGTTCTATCTCTCTAATTCCTTTTCTCAGCCCTAATTTCGGTCTCCTCTTCAATTCCCTGGTTCTTTACATATTTGCTTATCCAATTCATTACAAGAATATCCCATTTGCGGTTTCAACACCGTTTAGTATCCCCTCTTCGATAGTCAGTTCTATCGAGGGATTTCTGTAAGCAAGATGGGAGGCAGATTCAAATAAAGACGGCTAAATCACTTTTGTGCTGTTACGACTAATCGGATTGTAAGTACTCTACGAAAGAAAAAAGTGCTCAGCAGGTTTTTCTCTGAATTCCAATCTAATCCAACCTATATATATATGTGTGTAATTTGCTCTGGTTTTGATATATACATCTATATGTAAGTGTGTTACATTAAATTGACATCTTATGGCCTCAAGACTGATTCACGTAGCAACCCATGAAGCTGAGAACTTAATTGAGCTCTCTCTGAGGGAAGCTTTTGAGCTTCTTGAACCTCAATTGAGACCCCCATTTCGGTTAAGAATCCTTACTCAGCCAGAATACTTGAATCTTAATACGGCAATTCTTTATGGAATTTTATGTGAACCCCAGATGGCCAATGCTCATATTAAGCACTTACATGGCATTATCACGGATGGGTATGGGTTTTTCACAAGTACCCTTATCACGATGGTTAATGGATTGTATGAGAAGCTTGTTGATTCGGTAAAGGTTCAGTTGATTTGGGTCACCTCAGAAATGGTTAATGTTTCGGCTATTGGAGTTGATGCTTTGTTGGTGGCGCTTTTAAGGCAAATTGTTGGTGGGGATTTCAGTGAAGGGAATTTGTGGTTGTGTTCAGAGTTGGTAGGCCTTTTATTGGCCAAATGGGATTGTTTGTTAGAAGAAGAACCATTGGTTTTAACAAGTGCTTTATATGTGTTTCTTAGGTTGTTGGCAGATCATTATAGGGTATTAAGTAATTCGAATATTGAGGTGTTGAAGAGAATGGAGATTGATTTCTGCCTTAAACTTTTAAGGGAGCACTTTCATCTGTGTTTGAAGATTGGGAGGGATCTTGTTCGGCTTCTACAAGAACTGGTTCATATACCTGAGTTCCGAGCTATATGGAAGGACTTGTTGTTGAACCCTGCTGAATTTAAAGTACACGAGTTTTTAGACATTTCACAGCTTTATCACCTAAGGACTTCGAGCAGGTACTTTTCACTTCGTATAACACCCGAAATGGAATCCCAATTGCGTTTTTTGCTTACACATGTGAAGTTTGGAAGCCAAAAGCGGTACCAGATTTGGTTTGCAAAAAAATTTCTTTGCTCCGCAGAGAAAGAGACTCATGTGATTGACATCGTGAGGTTTATCTGTTGCGCACATCACCCGCCTAATGAAATTATCTTGTCGGATGTAATCCCTAGATGGGCTGTCATAGGTTGGTTATTGAAATGCTGTAGGAAGAATTACGTGGAAGCTAATGTTAAGCTCGCCCTGTTTTATGATTGGCTTTTCTTTGATGAGAGAGTGGATAACATTATGAATATTGAGCCCGCCGTCCTATTAATGGTAAACTCGATATCCAAATATGTTGACATGACTCGGACACTTCTTGAGTTTTTGTTCCTTCTGGTGGATACCTATGATGCAGACAGAAAGGATATTGTCATTCAGGGTGTACAATCAGCTCTTGATGTACTTGTTAGGAAAGGCGTGGTTCAGTCTCTTGGTGTTTTGACTTCTTCGGATATGCTTTCCCCCTTTCTTAAAGAGAGACTCAGGAAGTTGTTGTCAGATAGGAAAGTACTTCCTTCCAAACAACTGCATCCATCTCGGTCCCGTTGTCATACTCTTCTGCCCATAAGTTTCCCTCTTCCATCCAGGTTGGAATCCGGAGCATTACCTGATGAGATGGCTGTTTCTGCATGCAGGACTGAAGTTGGATTTGGGGCCCCTAATGATGAATCTGTTTCTTCTTTTTGTCTATTATCAGCATCTAATGGCTTTCAAGTGCATGATTTAGAGCGTTTGGTTCAAAATATAGGGGAAACTATTAGAAGTTCGAAACTTTTGGGCCTTCAGACTTTAGACAAGATACTGCTTTCATATGTAAATCTTGCTACTGAGGAAGTAGCAACCAATGTTGTTCTCAACCCTGAGGCATTATCCTGTAAAATCACGAAGGAATTTGAGTCGAGTGGCATTAAATTATTTGAGCAAAATTGGGATGTAGACATTCAATCTGCAACAGCCTTAGTAATGCGTTACTTAATCTTTTATCAGCACGAGAGTATGCAAAATATGTTTTTAAACTGGTCACGAAATGGTTTTCCAGTGGGAGTGTGCTTATTGTCTTATGCATCAAAACTTGCTCATGCGGCAAATGTCCTGGGATACCTTACACATTGGAATGCCGTGAGCTATTCTGACGAGGTAAATGAGTCAGGGATGTCACTACTGAAACTTCATTTTGAGCAGTATTCTTGTTTTATGAGTGGTGAAGGAAAGGAGCCTCTTGACACTATTTCTCCTATTGCTAAGATGGACAATAAGATAGTTGCTATATTGGTAGATAGTGCATTTGCTGCTTATAGGTGTTTTGTTATGCATGTAGGGAAAGAACTTTCTAAAGAATCTGACAAATTCTTGGCTAAGATACTCTTTTGTGATTTGATGTCCTATGTCAAATCCAATAGGAAAGGGTTGAAATTTTCGCTCTACAACATCGTTTATCATCTTCCCGACTTATTTATTGGTGAGGAGAACATAATGAAGTTAATTGTGTGTCAGTTGGACTATTCTGACCTTCTAGATATACAGTTTGATGTAGGATTGAAAAAGTTGTCCTTATTTGGGGAGAGTACTGAAATTATATCCCACTTAATCAAAAGCTCTTTTCATTGGGATTGTATCGAACAACACAAATTATGGGGGTTGCTCAGGTCCGAGCTTGCAGTTTCTAAGGTTCCAATTGAGAAGGTACTTTTAGAGTTTTTCTGTATTGACGATGTAGACCCAAATTTTACTTCCATCGCAGTGAATGGGCTATTTGCATTGTGCAGCTCTTGCGCACCTACACCTGAGCTTGTTGGAGCAGTAATTTTACTACCTAATAATAAATTCACGAGCTTTGCTACTGCAGTTCTTGCAGCTTGGGCTGTGTCCAATGCGTCAATGTTGTTAGCTAGTTTAGCTAACTTTATGGAGAAGCTCAACGATGGGGATTCTATAATTTCTGATATGGGTGGGGTTATGGTAAACAATTCTGCCTTTATATGGTTACTAGATTTTCTGAATGCAGGAGGTGTGAAAGATACGAGTACTTTGAGCAACTTATGTGTTAATATTCCAGAAATCAAATCAATGCTCAGAGTTGATCATAGTTGATAACTTTTTCTTCCTGCAACAGGTAAGGTTACTTCTTAATTTTCTAAGTAAAACTGCTTTGGTTGTCATCAAGAATTCTCATCCACTTAACAAATTCTAGATGATGCATTTGGGTTGTTATAAACATTCCATATTAAAAAAGAAGAGAGAATGAAAGTTAGAGAAACAATGAACAGTTGTGAATGTAATTGAGATAAATACCGTCATATTACCGATTTTAGTGAGATAGATATAGGTGTTACTTCAATATATTTTGTTCTAGTAATTGTTTTTAACATTTTTTAAGCTTAGTTATTTTTGAACCTTTCTCTATGTTTTCCTCATGTATGTCTGTCTCACTCCCCCTCACCGATATCATGTTGTCTGTGTTTGAGGCCAATTGTTCTTGCTCTTCTTGTTCAAGTCGTTTGATTTTCAACTGCAATATTTAAAAAAAATCTAAATAATATCTTCCACCTTTCGTAAAGCACTCCAAGTAGTATAACTATGATTATGGCTGAGATTAGGACTGCTGACTGCAAGAATTATTCTTCAATATTGTTTTTCCGTGAAAGGATCTGTTATAGAGTGACAACATTTGGACTAAATTTGACTGGGTATCCTCATATCCTGTGTATCTATACCTCATAGATGGTTCAATTTGTTGAAAAAATAAGCATTTTGGAGGTCCAGTCCATCATTAAGCTATTGTTTTCAAGCAACAATTTCAGTCTTCAAGTGCTTCTTTTGTCCTATTTTACACCTTCTCTTGTGGTAACAGTTTGAATGTCTTTTTGGATTAATTTTGGATTGTTTAATGTATCTTGTTCTGCTGACAAGGTTTGATGCCTTACGAAAAGAAGAAATATGTTTGGAAAATTCTTTACATTTATATGATGGGCTGTGATGTAAATTTCAATCATATGGAGGCCGTTTCTTTAATACCAGCACCGAAGTATCCACAAAAGCTGGTATTATGGAAAATCCATATTAACCAAATTTCTTTGAGTGTAGTTTTCATTTCCATTTTATTGTAAAAATAATTGTTTTTTTTCCTGGTATTCTGGCACATTTGATCAATTTTTGTGGAATGGTACATATTGAAAGCTTTTAGTGTGTGGGCAGTCATGGTGCCTTACTTTACTATCATTATGCATTTATCATCTGTGTTACTCGGGTGCGGTGTCGGGTGCGGGTACGAATCTAGGTGTCGGACACATGAAGTCAAAAAATAGAGTATACGCGAATATGGATCCAAATTTGGACACGGGTGCGGGGATACGGTATGTTATGATTTTTTAACAATAATGTTTATACTGTCCAAATTCATATAGACATGCATTTATCAAAATTTAATTAGTGCGTTTCTTCTTTTTTTTCTTTCAGTCGTCTCTTATTTATTACACAAAGGAAAAACAAAATTGGGCACGTTTTTCAAAGTTGAGTGCTGTAATTTCAATTATATACACATACCGAGAAAAAAAAAAGAGGAAAAAAAAACTTTGTATTTTTCCTTTTTGCTGTTAAGAAAACGAGGAGTCTCTTATACATTGGCTGGTAGGTGGTTGCTTCAAAATTGGTTTCTCTGGGTCATAAGATTTTTCATCTGCAACAGATGCACTTGAAAACCATTTTCCTAATGATTTTTGCAAAGAAGATAGATTATCTACTATGTTTTTGCCATGATTTGCAGACTTTGCAGTTATCTGCTTTCTTTTTGCTTTGGATTTTGTCATTTTTTATTTGCGACCCAGAGCTGTACTAGAAAATCCCGGTTCAATATACTATAGGATCATTTTCTGAGCTTGGCGCATATTGAAGACAAAAGTTCATTGCATATTGTTTTTATCGGAGGCCATTTCCTTCATAGCAACAAGGCAGTACAGTTTTCTAAAGCATATTTCTCGATACGATCAATATTTATCATGATCCCCACAACTCAATCCACATAGTGATGATGCTGTCGGACCTCCTCTTTATGGTTGAAAGTTGAATGATCGAACCTCTTCAACATCAAGAAGACCAGATTTCTGATTTTTTACAATACTGATATCTATTATCTATTATATATACTAAATCACAGTACATGGTACAATATATATACTAAATCACAGTACATGGCACAATAAATTGACATGTCGTTCTATAAAATTGACATGTCCATCCTAATTAATGCTTCTTATTGTCCTTGATAAAAATACCCTTAACAATTACTTTGATATATATATTGATCACCTTATTTTATGGATATTATCAACAACCACGTTATTTTAGGATCCATTAATTAGATAACTCTCTTATGCAACAACCAGATTGGATCAATTTAAACACGATAGGGCCAACTTGCTTTTTATGAAAAATCAGTTTTAATTATTTGAAAAGTAAATTTTCTTTAATATTAGACTTTTATTTATTTTACCTACTTTTCATAGTTCCATGCAATTACAAATTATTTTCATATTCATTTTAAAACTTCAATCTATTAGCTTTCAAAAATTCTTTCAATTATTTGAACCACGCTAATTGATCCTAAAGATATGAAAATTTATTTGCTTAACCAATTTATGGAAAACTCAATCAATTTAAAATTCATGTGAATATTTATTTTTATCTTTAAAATAATAATTTTGTAGTAACTGATATTTTTTAAAGTAGTTCAAGAAATCAACTATTACATTATCAAATTAATTTACATGAATAGAAATTGTAATTTTCACTAATTGATTAGTAAAAGAATTTAAACTGGGTTTTTTTTATGGGATACTGGAAGTATAATTAATTTTGTCATGAAACTTGAAATTAGTTTAATTATTTTATTAAAATGGAATGAACAATTTACGTGAGTTCATATGAGGTTGTGCTGATGTGGTAAGATTTTGAATGGAATCTATCTATTATTTATTATCTATTATCTCATTATCTACATATAGCACCATGAATGACATGTGTTTTTCCCACATTGTAACACATGTTGTTCTATATAATTAATGTGCATCCCACACTAATTTAATTATATTACAACATAATATTATACCATTTATAATTATATTACAACATAATATTATATTGTTTAAAATATTTAAAACAATTATATCCTAAAATTACTACCTATCTAAACTGTATGGATATTATCATTACTAATTTAATTATATTACAAAGATAATATTATACCATTTATAATTATATTACAACATAATATTATACAGCTTTAAAACATTTAAAACAATATTAAAATAACAAATAATATCAATCATAACTTACTATGTTTATTTTATAATCTCATAAATCACTATTTTCTCAATCTAAATCTGCTTTTATATTATTATTATTATTTTAATTTTATAATCCCTAAATCACTACAAAATCTAAACTGCTCGATAATGTTAATCGCTTCTAATATTATCATTACTAAATTAATTATTAACTTTTAAAATCACTACTTTTTAATTCCAAAATAATATTTTAAATTTATAATCCACTAAATCACTATAAATCTAAATTTTTTTGGTAATGTCAACTGTTCTGATATTATCATTTCTAATTTAATTATTATCTCCTAAAAACACTATTTTTTAATTCCAAATTAATATTTTGATTTTATAATCCCCTAAATCACTACAAATCTAAATTGTTCTGATAGTGTTAATTGTTCTAATATTAGCATTACTAAATTAATTATTATCTCCTAAAATCGCTACTTTTTTAATCCCAAATTAATATTTTGAATTTATAATCTATTAAATCACAACAAATCTAAATTGTTTTAGTAATGTCTTTTGTTCTCGATATTATCCTTTTAATTTAATTATTATATCCTAAAATCACTATTTTTTTAATCCCAAATTAATATTTTATTTTATAATCCCCTAAAATCCACTACTTTTCTAAACTATTACTAATTTAATTATGTTAAAACATAATTATTGTATCCTAAAATAATTACTTTTCTAATATTATAACATTCATAATTATACCATACATTATATCATATATATATGGTATAATATTATAATACACGATATAATAAAATCACTACCTATCTAAATCATGCAGATATTATCATTACTAATTTAATTATATTACAACATAATATTATACCATTTATAATTATATTACAAAATAATATTAAACAATTAAAACATTTAAAATAAAATTAAAATAACAAATAATATAAATCATAAGTTACTATGTTGATTTTATAATCCACTAAATCACTACTTTTTCAATCTAAACGATTTTTATATTATCATAACGTAATTATTATCTTCTAAAATCATTACTTTTTAATCCTACATTATTATTTTGATTTTATAATCCCCTCAATCACTATACTTCTAAACTGTTCTAATAATGTTAACTGTTCTAATATTATCATTACTAAATTAATTATTATCTACTAAAATCATAACTTTTTTAATCCCAAATTAATATTTTAAATGTATAACCCTCTAAATCACTACAAATCTAAACTATTTTGATAATGTAAACTGTTCTGATATTATACTTTCTAATTTAATTATTATCTCCTAAAATCTCTACTTTATGATATTATCATTACTGAGCTATTATCATTACTCTCCGTTATTTATCCAAATTTTCTTATCAAATATCCGATCAATCCCCTTGCAGCAATTGTTGATATCACATATCCTAATTTATTGAAAAAAATTGACAATGACTTTTATTTCCAAAACCAAGTCATCCTTGCTCCTACACTTGATGCTATAAATAAGGTAAACGAATATGTGATGTATTTATGGCCAGGTTATGAAATACCATATCTAAGATGTCCTATGTAAGGTTGATGAAAACTCAAACAGTTATGAAGGCATTAACCCTATAATTTTTTAATAGCATTACATCTTCTGGAATATCAAACCACAAGATAACGTTATTTGAAGATTGGGATTCCTGTAATGTTGCTCCGAAATATAGATCAGTGATTTGGTTTGTGCAATGTCACGAGATTAATAGTAACTCAATTGGGAAAGCATCTGATAGAAGAAAAAGTAATTTCAGTCAGCAATTTTGGACACAAAGTTTTCATACCTCGCTTGGTCTTAACACCATCAAACATTAGATTACCTTTTAAATTCCAACAAAGACAATTTCCTTTGGTTGTTTGCTTTTTCATGACAATTAATAAGAGTCAGGCAATCTCTCTCACATGTTGGATCAGATCTCACACGCCCAGCTTTTAGTCATGACCAATTGTATGTAGCGAAGATCAAGAGTTACAAGCAAGAGTGGAGTAAAAATACTAATTTGTGACAAAGATGGACAAACATACAATACTACAAAGAATGTAGTTTTCCGTAAAGTTTTTCACAATTTAATGTATAAAGGTTTGATCTGCTTCGCTATTATCTTTTTGTTGCTCATTATTAGTGTAAACCATGATTATTTTATTATTATATCTCATGAAATTTTTACTATAATCTATTTGAATCTTTTTAGGTAAATCTATGATTTGCATTTACAAAGCTATCTCGATCGAGCCAAATTCCAGTTGCAAAGACAAAAATAAACCGACAAACTCTCAACACTACCCCCAACAAAATTGTTTAGTTTTTATGTATATTCATTTTTTTGTCTGTGTATATATATTCATGTATAACCATTGATTTTTTTTAAATACGAGTATAATAGGTTTGTCTTTTACTTTTTGGATGACAATATTTGAAATTCTATGTAAGTCCATTTCATATGTGTTTTACTCTAATTCTTTTCATTTTTATTTAATATCGGAGCTAAATTCCTTTATGTTCTGTTAGTTTTCAATCTGACAAACACATGAATTTTTAGCTAAGTGTGAGACTTTTTTTTTTATCTCGGGAAATACTATTTCCTATAAAAGAGTTGTGGAAAGATAATTATTTATTTGGTTGATAGTTTATGCAATGTTGAAATCAACTATTAAGTATGTCTAAATTCTTATATTTCACTATTGTCCAGATTCATGTCGCAAATATTTATAAGATTGCAACGACTGTTAAAAAGATCATTTAAGTGCTAATTTTTGTTTGTGTGAATATATTGCACATTCAATAAATATAACTAGATTGAAGACCTAAACTGGAAGAAACTTAAATGTGATAATCCTGGTACCTATGGTTCAATGGTAATATGACAATGAATTTGGTGTATGCAGTTCTTGGCAGAGTTAAATTTTTGTTGGCATGTTTCTTGCATTATTTCAGGTGCATCATGGATTTTATTCTGCTTAGCACAATAAAATTTTGCGCCCTACAATTCTAAATATTGTTGAAAGTGCAAAGGAGTTATATGAAGACCTTCAGATTATGGGACAGTGCATTCAATGGGAGGGGATATAGCTTCATTTTGTGATGATGGGTCTAGCCCAAAGATTCAGTCCATCTCATAAGCCTCGTGCTCCAACCCATCTCATAAGCCCGTGTTGTAGGCCCAAGTCCAAGAAATCTGGCGAGCCCAACAAATGTGGTCCAGAGGTTAATTGAGCGCACCTACGTCATGAAGGAGGAGGTTGGGAGCTCCACTAAGGTAGTGGTTACGTGCTCGTCCCAAAACTGTCACAAGTCGCTATAAATAGAATGTCTTACCATTATTGAGGGGGACTAACTCTTGTATCTAATAGCTTATGCTCTTTGTATTTTCTCTAACACACATAATATAAAGTGCCAGGCAACCATAGCCATTCAACAGTGGACTAGGTCAACTTGACCAAACCACTTTAATTCGTGTCTCATTTTTCTACTTTAATTATCGTTTTAATAATTATTTGATTGGTGTTTGTGCAAAGTCTATTTTTGTGCATCATCAGACTATATCCCACGGTGTTTATATTTATGGCTTCATTTATTGCATTTTATTATATGGATTGTGGCTTTGCATGATTTGAAGTACTAGCATGCGGTTAATCATTTTCATCATCATTAATATTTTTTTTTGTATTATGGTAATACTGTGAGTGCCTATACAATTGTCAAAAATTGATAAAAAAAAAACTAATGAGGTATGTATACTGCTATATTTTTGGACATGGTGTTTGTTTCACATGAAGATCCAACATAATTATTAATTCTCGTGCTTTTCGCCGCATGTAACATGTGCTTTCCTTTTATGTCCGAGGACCAAACCGAGACATTCTTTCGTTTGTTTTCCTTTTCGCTTGGATGTTAGAATTCGCGTGCAAGTAATTAGCGATACGAGACATGGACTCTTCAAAATGCATCAAGTGCATGTGTCAGATATTTGAGGCTTGGTGAGATTTGTGTAATGTGTAACAGACTTCAAATATACCACTAGCAATCATATCAATATAACAATTCGATAGTATTGTGCATGACACTTTCTAGTGCTTTATAATGAAAGAGTTACCCATTTTTAACCATATTGGTTACATTATAAACATTTTTATCAAGACATTAATATATACACACACACACACACACACAACTGTTATGTAATGTTCTGGGGTTTAGTGATCAGATTAATTATATACTTGGATATGTATTTGCACATAAAATTTTTATGCAACACTATATAACATATGCTATTAAAATTTGATAATCGCACAACAATCTATCATCTTCTTATTATATTTTAATTTATTAATTGTATGTATAAATTTATTATTAACAAAAATGATTAATCCCGCCGCAAAGCGCGGGTTTGTATCTAGTTATTTATCTAAAGATAGAACTTCATTTTCGAGCCTAACCTTTTCCTTTTTATTCCCCTTATTGGGCGTCTTCCCAATTGTAATCTTTTGAATCTAATTATAGATTATAAATATTCATACACACTACAATGTTACTCCAGACATATAAAATGGACATCTACTTATTAATGGATATCTAAACATTAATAAGTAAAGTATGCATTTTGAAATTTATGAATTTAAAAATGATGAAAACTTATTTAAAATTTGAATTGTAATTTAGATCATTGATTATTATAGTTATTAAAAATAAATAAATTAACATTCATTAATTAATGACCATACTTTAACTATTTTTTTCTTATTCTAGTTATAGTTGAAATTAGAACATTCATTTTGAAATTGAAATTGAAATTTAGTATATATTAATAATATATATATATATATATATATATATATATATATATATATATTCCATCCATCAGTTTTTTCAAAGTCAGAATATATCATACGAGCAGATTTCCCATAAGTTAAAACCTTAAGACGCAAATCGTTGTTATAGAGTTATCATATATGTTAAAAAACAAAAGGCACAACCTGCATAAGTCGTACTTGCCGGGTGTTTTTTAATAATAAAAATTCGCTTTTGTTTAAATATACTGACAAGATGTTGACCATGTGGAGCCCTTATATTAAAATAAAAGCCTGTGACAAGTCATGCTTACCGGGCATATTTTAAGTTTCAATCTAAGCCTTCCAATAAGTTGATTAACTATCCAAAAGGGGTTGTTAGAATAAAGGTCCATGGCAACCGATCACCATGGATGGAATCCCTATATATATATATATATATATATATATATATATATATATATATATATATATATATATATATGGGCGGGTTTTTTGAAATATGGGCCAACTATAATAGAAACAAAAAACCCTTCCCCAACTCAGACTCTCTCCAACTCTTCTCTCTCTCTCTACCTCTCCAGCGATTTCTCAGTTCACTTTAGAAAGGTTCTTTGATTTCTCCGATCTCGTACTAAATCCTGCGAGTTCTCTCCCTCTCTACGAAGGTAAAACTAAACTTTTACCATTTTAGTTGTATTTTGGAGCTTTCCATTTGAACCCAAGATCTATAAAGAAAATAGGGTTTAATTTTTGGGTAAGATTTGACAAAAATGAGATACAATCGGTAGTTGATTACTCCATTGAATGTCATTAATTTTTCGAAAATTGATTCAATTTCTTCAATTTTCATCGATTCTATCACAATCTGCGGCTTTTATTTCAATTAGTAAGTATATGGGCCACCTACATAAATAAAAAAACCCATCCCTTGACTCAAACTCTCTCTAACTATTCTCTCTCTCTCACTATGATAACATCCTGACCAGGCTCACATCAAACAACTCAACTCGAGTTCCAAGTGTTCAACGAATGATTGAGAGTAGTTGGGCTGAATTCAACCCGAGGATGCTTACATTAGAGTTCAAGTCAATTGGTGACGTGTACGTTGCATGGATAAGAGCTTATAATCTATCACGTGACAACACAAGGTTGGAATGCATGGAACGAAGAAGAAGAGTTCAAGCTTCAAGGCAATGTGTTCATCATGCAACCGAGATCAAAGATTGGCATTTTAAGCTTGCCAAATACATACCAGCCACTTTCAGCTCGATTTTAACCTTGATCCAGCCAGAATCTTTTGATCCTCAAAGAATGAAAGCTATAGAATCTCTTTCTGGAGTCTCTTGAATCACCTCAATCGGAATTCGGACGAGAAAGTTATGACCATTTTACCAAAGGACGTCGCAACAGGAAATTATACCCACCCCGCGGCGGGTTTCCAAGGCTAAAAAGCCCTCCCCGACGGGCTTGTCTCTGCCCAATGACGCCTTGACGAGCTTCTCAGGCCTAAAAAGCCCGCCACGACGGGTGTGTCGATTTCCAACAAGATTTTTTACTCGTTTTGACAGATTTGGGATGTTGATTTACTTCCTTAATTAGCTATTTTCAGTATCTTTTAGATTTCTATTGTATCTAGGAGTTATATTAGGTAGGATTTGATTTCTATATTGATTTGTGAGCTAGGGTTTTACATTCCTTTTGGATTTCTTATTCCTTATGGAATTAGTGTTTTGAATTCTTATAGAATTAGGATTTCCTTCATTATTATAAATAGACTACATATCTGATGTAATAGATATACAACTTTTGATAAATAAACTTGTGAGATTATTATACTTTTGGTTCTTTGAGAACTCCTGAATTGTTCATAGTTTTCTGTGAGATTCATTATCAACTTATCATACAACAATACATAGTTGTGTGTGGCGTCTTCTACCATACATCAATCGTTGATTGTACCAAGGTTACCGCTTACATATAAGCGAGGGGTCAAGGTGTCATTGATGTTCCATTCAACGCAACTTCCTTGCGCGATTGATTGTATCAAGGTTCTCGTCTTAATATAGATGTTGGGTTGAGGTGTCGTGAGCGTTTCACCTTACGACTTTGCTAGAAACGATCCGGACGACGACCACCTCACGCAAGCGTGTCGTGGAATCCATCATTTGGTATCAGAGCTAAGCCTTTCTAGCGAGTTACTTATCTTTAATTTTCTGTTAAAATATATATTGTGGAAAAAAAAATCGTGGAAAAAAAAGAGTATAAAAGAAAAAAATTCAAATTCTATTTCTACTGTGCTAACCAAACTTGTAGCACACCGTTCTACCATCAGATCAATTCTATTATTTACCATTCATAATCAATTTCGACAAGCAATAAGTTTCTGGGAAAAACTTACTCAGAAAATTCAGAGGCATAACCACAGCACTTGGCGCAGTGGTAAGTTTTGACATGGGGTGAACCGTAAACCCGGGCATCCTGGGATCGATCCCTTTGCAACAAGTGT
Source organism: Panax ginseng (assembly GCA_020205605.1). Lineage (NCBI taxonomy): Eukaryota > Viridiplantae > Streptophyta > Magnoliopsida > Apiales > Araliaceae > Panax > Panax ginseng. Next base: position 58,035,519 of record CM035131.1, on the reverse strand, counting down.
GAGGGCCAATTAAAAAGCGTCCGTGGGCCACGAATTGCACATTTACAAGTGAGCCATGTCTTAGGCCGAGCCTGTGCGCAAAGCCTGGTCCGGGGTGGGGAGACTTAGTCCGACTGCGGTTGGGAAACTCCACATTATCAAAAAAAAATAAAAAAAAATTCAGAGGCATACAAGAGGAGTACAATGCAATAAATCTGTGATTTTGTGGTATTCCGATAGTCATACCTTCTATATTTTGTTCTTGATAAGTTACTTTCTAATTACATTGTAAAACTATGAATTTATTTGGTGAATTCAAAAAGAACCTATAAGAGAGAATATTAGAGGTAAAAGGCAAGAGTGTGAGATCAATAGAGGGTAAAAGCCAATTGTGCGATACACGAGCGTTTCATAATCGTGTGATTTATTGTTTAAGCGAAACACGTGAGGGAGTGTGAGGAAAATTTTCTTTATCTACTAACCCTTGTTTTGCAGCAAATATGTATGATTATGATTATGAAAGTTCTTATGGGTCTCGAAAGAATACTTTCTAAGGAGGGATTGATCCAGATGCTTATTTGAGATGGGAGGAAAAAATGGATCGAAAGTTTGCCTATAATGAATATTCCGAGCTTGGGAAGGTGAAACAAGCAGTTCAAAAGTTCTCCGATCATGCACTTACATGGTGGGATCAAGTTGTGCGTAGAAAGTGGAGATGTGGAGAGCATCCGATCGAGACATGGCAGAATTAAAAATGGTAATGAGGAAGCGGTTTGCTCCAGTATAGCGAAATAGGAGGGAAGAGTATATTTCTCAAAGACATGTAGAGCAACCTTCAAGAAGATCAACATTAGAAGATGATAGGAGGGTTCGCAAACATGTAAATAAAGAGGATTCGCATTGGAGATAACAACGAGAAACTCATAAGGTATATAGTGAACAATTACTTTCTGAGGAGTTCATTAAGAAGATGATAGATTATTGGGTGCAGTTATAAAATACTTCTAAGGTGCAAAAGGAACAAGTTCAGCCGAGTGAGGAAGAAGATATAATCGAATATGCAGTCTAAGCAGAGCTATTGGGTTTCAAGAAGACGAGTTTTTGGAAGAAAATACATGTGAAAAAGATCAACAAAAAGAAATTGTTCAAAAGATTGATAGTGAAAATGAAAAGTTTGAAAAGAATTAGAAAGAAAAGAAAAGAGAATAAAAAAAATAATGAGTTTGAAAATAATTGAGAGAAAAACAAATGAGAGGGTGAGCAAAACGGAGAGAGTGAGTTGAAAAATGAGTTGTATTTTGAAAAACCAATGACTGTACATTCGTACAAGACGACACTTTTGAATACTAACACTAATGATTCTTCTTTGTCTAGTTCTATTTTGTCTCTTGTACAGGTTGTTGATGATATACCTCGTGTTATCATTCCGTACCAATCAGCTGATAGTATTCCCAAGGAGACGACGAAGTTACCTAGGCGGGATGGAGAGTTAATGAAAGTGGGTATCGTGAGAGGAGACATGAGGTCATGTGCTATTTATGAGATTATAGTACCTAAGAAGGATGGGACAACGAGTTTGTTCATCGATTTTGAATTGATAAACAAGTATCGTTATTCTTTTCTTTGTTTCGATAATATGTTTGATAAATTGCATTATTCTTATGTTTTATCTACATGTAATAATGATCATGTGATGACAATGCCTAATCAAATTAGCATGTTCACTGTGATAAATGGGAAATTGTTTTACTATGTGATTTGTATAGATGGATATAACTGATTCATCTGGTGTTTTCATGAGTTATTTAAAATATGTTTTGCATGCTTCCATTGAAAAATTTGTTGTTAGCTATTTTGAGGGTAAAATCATCTATATCATAAGCTATGGTGGATACTTGATATTTGTTGAGTTAGTTTATGATCATGATATATATTCTCGTTTTCGATGTTGTTACTTGTGAAATTCATTCCAGGTTTTCTTATCCATATGTTGAGTTAGGTTTTCATGCTAGTCAATCTTACATGAGTTGTCGTTAGTTGACAATGGTAGTAATCATGTTTGTCCGTTCGAGCAATCTTCGTTGCATGATTTGCTATCATATGATAATGTTTTGAAAAGTGTTTATCATCAGATTGGATTAAGATATGGTTTACATGCATGTTTAGTTAGATCGCTTGGATTATCTAAGGCATTACATACTTTCATGAGGTTGAATCATATTTTGCATCGTTCATGGAAAAACTTCTTGTTATTTGTTTTGATGATATTCCAGTTTGTGTCAACAATTTGGAAAATTCTTTAGCATGTATTGAGTTTGTTCGTGATCATGATAAATGTGCTATTGACTTTTCAACTTGTGATTGTGATATTTTTATTCCATTGGTGTTATTATGTGATTTTGACTGTGTTAATGTCAATGGAAGGAGAAAGGGTGGTTGTGTTTTGCATATTCTTGATAGGATCATATTCATCGAGGGAATCATGGATCGTGCAATTCAATTCGGTCAATGCATTGAGAGTCTACAGGGGAGTGTTTTGAATATTTTTCTAATAGACTATGCATATGATTTTGTTTTATTTGATTTCTTTGTGATTAGACAAAAGTAATTTGTTGATTTGTTTTATTTTGTGTTTAATCCAGGGATTCAGGTGTATGGGCTTATGCGACGTGATGAGTTTCAAAAGTTAACATTTGACCCAGGATCATTGACGTGGTTTTGTTTACGGTTGATCGAGATCATTATATTGACTTTTGATCCGGGGATTCGTCATTGGGAGAATCTACCACATGAAGAGTTTTGCGTGATGATTTTTGATCCAGAGGATATAGGACTTTTCAGATTCTTTCTTACTTTGCATTTATGATTATTTTAGTAGATAGTAGATTAGTTTATATTGTTAGTGTTTTGGGAGTAACTGGTCTACAAATTGTCAATTCGGGAGAGAAGTTCGACTTTGCTATGTTCTTAGTGGGAGTTGGAGTTTTTGATGCTTATATATGTCATTTGCAAATTGAGTTTTGGCATTATGATCTGCTTGATGCTACTAACTTAGTTTGTTTTTATTGTGACGCCCCCAAAATAGGTATACATCACCCATTCTGAGTCGCCAGATATCACTATATAAAAATCAAATACAATACAATCGTTGAATCGTCGTAAGTGCAGTACGATATAATGATATAAGTCGTGAGTTTCAATACAAAATCTATGTAACTCTCATGGTGCCTCACCACAACACCTTACAAAAAGGTACTTTTACATAAAAGTACAAATAATAACTCAATTTTAAAATTAAAATCTTTGGGAAATGCTCAAGAAAACCTTTTCGTACATAGGAGGCCATGAATCTAAGTTATGATAGATATCATATGTCCAGAGAATTATCCTTGGTTGACCTAATAGACCCCAAAGAAAAATGAGAAGATTACTATCATCTTCTTTCCAATGGTGAGTCTTCTCTTGACATATAACTATCTCCACTGTCTCCAAGTGAAAATTATATTTCAAATAAACTCCAAGATCATATAGGTAGTGCTCGTAGATATAATCAACAAGTGGATGTGCAAAATCCTGTCTTATGATAACACGAGGTTGTATGTCGTTAGACATCTTGTATGATAGTGGCAAAACACCCTTCCAAAGTTGGGTTCACCTCACCCTATTCGGTTCACCAAAATTAAATATCAAATGACGTATACAATATGACACACTTATCTAAAGTTCTCAATAAAATTATTTCCATACTATTTAGGGAGAACCTCAATAGCTATAGACCACCGTTCTATTCCCCTGTTATCCTCGCTCGACTCGGCAACACTCTTATTACCTGAAAGGAATTATGAAACAAAAGGGTGAGGACAACTAGCCCAGTAAAGAATATCATGACTAAAGATAATTAAATTATCAATAGCCTTCGTCAATAATAAATCAGAGATTTAGAACATATGGTAGATGATAAAACTTTTCAACCATAGTTGCAGCGGAACGAGCAATCCATTAAAAGAGTCAAATAGACCATCAGATCTATTATCTTCTCCATGTTAAAAGTCCACAAATAATATTTTATCCCTGTAACATCAATCAACAATTCCTATCCACAATCATATGAATAACTCATAATCATAATTATGATTCTGAATTCCTTTTCGTACCCAGGACGAAGATAATTTTTATCACCTATCTTCACCTGAAACATTAAAAATCATGGTTATACCAAATCACAATTCCTGCTTGTAAAATCCCAAATTTTACGAATAAAGATTTAATTTTTCTCGAAATATTTTTTTTTTATTATAGTGTGGATTTGATATAATGTTATAGTTGTGGGTAATATTTATAAATTTTGCAAAGTATGCAAGTTGTTATATAATATTCGATTGGTCGGGGAATATTCGTTTTAATAGGGAATATTCGTACTATGGCACAATCATTGGTAGACCCCACAACGGAATTATTGTCGGATTGAGAAAACGACAAAAATAGTTTTATGAAAATAACGACGGAAGTTTTACTGTTAATCTTTGTTGAACTACTCATTAGTAAAAAAGTACGATGTCTACGCGTGGTTGCATAAGTAGCACCACCTGTATTGATTATTGATCTTTACGTAAAAAAAACACTCGCTTTTGTTAAATTATTGCTTCAATGAGTCTTAAGATAGTATCTCACGTTATTTGATTCAATTATTGTCGATTATTATATTATATATATAAGTTTTGTTTTATTAGTATTATTAGTGTAATAAAATGTAAAAGCTTTTTTATATAAAGCGTAATACTTTTATAAAGTTATTCGTTTTATTAAGCAATAATTAGAATATATTATATTCTATTATGCATAGTATTTTGCATAGTAAAATCTTTTTATATAAAATGTAATACTTTTATAAAGTTATTTGTTTTATTAGACAATAATTAGAATATATTATATTTTATTATGCATAGTGTTGTATAGTGCATGCATAGTGTTTTGCATAGTAAAATCTTTTTATATAAAACAGAATACTTTTATAAAGTTATTTGTTTTATTAGACAATAAATAGAATATATTATATTTTATTTTATTTAAAAGATTTTTGTTTTATTAGAATATTTTAGTAAATCAATCTGGACCGTTCATGGATTAGTTACTATTCAGTCCATTCTTCTATAAATAGAAGTTCATTCCTTCATTATTTCTTATGAATTCACTGAAACTCTAGAGAGAGAAATTATAGAGAGAAAGAATAAAAGTATTCTGCTACTTCACATTTCCAATATCCAGTTCTTCTAAGGTAAGGGATATTATTCTTTCGTATTCATGAAGAGAGCTATTGTTATTCCATTCCTTATTATTACGTTGAATAACTTTGTTTATCTGGCAATCACCGCATTCATGGTGAACTTCTTCAGTTATTCCATTCCTTATTATTATGTTGGAATAACTCCGCCTCATGCGCAAGCACCGCATACATGGAGAAATTCTCGTTATTATTCCGCTTCTTTATTATTCCGCTTGAATATCCATGCATATGCTTATGTATTAGGACTGGTTCCATTATTTATTATTCTGTCAGAATATCCTGTTTGTGCGTTTACGCCGGACCTGGTTCCATTATTTATTATTCTGTTGGGAAAAACCTATATGTGCAGTTTATCGCACGCATGGTGAATCCTTCTGTTATTCCATTCTTTATTATTCTGTTGGAATAACATGTCTATGTGGATTACCACATGCATGGTGAATGATCCTTTGTATTCATTCCTTATTAAATTGTGGAAATGATCTGTATACGTGGATTACCGCATGGCGGGTGAAAATCTATTTGCAGTTTCATATATTTTATTATACTCAGTTGGTTAAAGCTTTGGCTTCTATATTCATTGAAATTAGTGGAATATCCTGGATGTTTGCGTTTCATCCAGTATCTTTTTGTGGGAATATTCTTCTGAGCATTCTTGAATTTTACTCTACAAAATAGTATCATGTTGACAATTTGGACATTATTGGTTCTTGGATAAATTAATTCTTGAACTTGTTTTATTGAATTATTATGTCATTGTCATCATTTTCATGTTTATATTATGTTGAAAGTCATCTGTGGCCTGTATTGCATAGATGGACTTAGTATGATTATGACCAGGGATTATTCGGTATAATCATGACCGTAATATTATAAATGATGTGGAAAAAGTCCTCATTGGCCCGTAGTGCATTGATGGACGCTTTTTGGTATGATTATGGCTATGGATTCTCTTGACGAGGAGCAAATATGAATTGTTTTATGGCATGATCGGACTGGTTGATGAAAACACGATTATCTTTGGCCCGTAGTGCATGGATAATTCGTGGTCGTGATACTAAATAATATCATTGGCCTATAGTGCAGGGATGATTTGATGATATGGATTATTTATTAAGCTGAGTCTCAGCGATAAAAGTGATGAAAAACTTTTTAAATCATAAAAGATAGTAGACTTTATTCTCTACTTGACTCTTTTAATGGATTGTTTGTTCTGCGGCAGTTAAACTTGATGTCTATTGTATTTTATCAGTTTAACATGGTTGGAGGCTAATGATAATTTATTCTGCATTATCTTAGTCATAATATTTTTTATTGGGCTAGTTGAGCTCACCCTTTCTTTCACTGTTCTCTTCAGGAAATGAGAACGTAGCCGGGAATAGTCGGAGAACGGAGTGACGGTCCAGATGATAATATTAGTAGTCCTCACTATTATGTTAAATAGCGTGACAATAAATGTATTAAGGACTCCTTTGAGTGTGGATATTATTTAGATGACAATATTCTTATTAAAACTCTCAGTTTATGTTTTGTCGTATTTTACACGACAGCTGTATTATTAAGTTGTATTTGAATTTTGTACCATATATTTGGCGACTCAAGATGGGTGATGTATACCTATATTTTGGGGGCGTCACACTGCTCATAATCATACTAATAAATTCATCTTTACACTGCGGCCAAAGATATACAACTGTATAACCAATAACCAACAATTAATCTTTGCACTATAGGCCAAAGATACACAACTGTAAAACCAATAATGTTGTGACTCAGCTTAATAGTATCACGACCACGAATTATCCATGCACTACGGGCCAAAGATATTCGTGTTTTCAATTACGGTCATGATTATACCGAATAATCCCTGGTCATAATCATACCAAGTTCATTTATGCACTAAGGGCCAAAGATGACTTTTACCACATCATTTGTAACATTACGGTCATGATTATACCGAATAATTCCTGGTCATAATCATACCAAGTCCATCTATGCACGTAAGTCACAGATGACTTTCAACACAATATAAGCATAAGGATCATAACAACGATATAAAGAATCAATCAAATGAGATAAAGGATAAATATTAAACATTTATAATATAAATTATTCAGGGTTCAAGAATATCCCAATGTTATCAATCACTTAATAATCTCATAGTCTAATATCATTAATATTATAACAATATTTTAATTATTTCTTAAACTTATAAACAATTTATTTTAATTGTTTACACTTTACCAAATAATGCATTTAATTATTCAAAAATGTCATACTCATAAGATTTCATCACCAATGATCAAATCCCTTATCAAAAAACTGCATATACCCTATATAGGATTCCCAAGCCATAAAATCCTATTTACCAATTTTGTTACTTCACATAACATATTTAACTCATATACTCATAACTAGTGCATTTTCATGAAAAATACCAAATCAGTCCCAAAAATATTTCTTTTCTGGGATTTAGAAGAATATAGTCCCATATTGAACATATATTTTTCTCGGAATTTTTAAAATTCATTTACTATTTTTTTTTAATTAATTCCTTAAGAAATTAGCTACCTCATGTTTAACTCCAGAAATTCCCAAATCTTGGCAGGATCTTACACATGTTAACGTGATCTTCCAGTTTAAATTTCATGGTCATCTAATTATAGAACTCCGGTTATAGCGTTTTTAATGAAAAAACCTAAATATTGAAATGGTCATAACTTGCTCATTTTAAGTCTAATGAGCTCATTTTTGGACAGGAGGTACTTTATACCATATATTTCCATGTACCAAAAGGCCGGAATTTTTCTCACAAATTAAGTGGCCGAAAATGCCCTTTTAAATTTCTCAAGCGAGAGCTTTTTCATGATTTGCGACTTTTGACTCCTTTGCTAAAATCACCGGTCCACCTAAAATCTACAACACCTTTTCCAGTGATTCCACCTGGATAAGTTAGAAAACTCATAGATCTAACTCTAGAACTTGACCACACTCAAAAATTCAAAATATAATAGGAGATATGGTCAATTGAATTTCATATTCCATTTTCTCCCAAAATCTGATTTTCCACCCTTTGTGATTTCTAAGAAACTTTCATTTCACATAATAACCAACATAACTCCTCATAACACTTATTAATAATACTTATACCCATGATTTTCATCAGTCCAATGCTTTTATTATGACTTTCATAATAATTCACGCAAACAGATTATTTTCACAATTTAATAAGGAATGAATACAAATGATCATTCACCATGCATGTGGTAATCCACATAGACAGGTTATTCCAACAAAATAATAAAGAATGGAACAACTGAAGAATTCACCATGCATGAGATAGATCGCATAGACAATTTATTCTCAACAGAATAATAAACACTATAAGAAAAAAGCTTTATTCTGACGGAATATTTCGTCGGACCTAATCCTATTCCGTCGAACATAGACTATTTCCGACGAAAATATCCGTCCGAAATTCGGTCGTAAATACTCGCGTCGAAAATAAGATCCATCGAGAATTCTGTCGGATATAACTTATCTTCGACGAAATTATCTCCGACGGATTTTTGTCGGACATCACTTATTTTTGACAGAATATGTAGGACGAAACTTTCCGTCACATAAAAAAGGCCCTATTTCCGATGGACTTATTCTCTCGGAATTATCTTATTACCGACTAAAAATTAAAATTACCCAATATTTATGAAAAATGACTGCTTATTAAGGTCGACGTTTTTTTTAAATTTAAGGCATAATAGATATTCTGACGGATGTGTTCCGTCGAAGATGGAGTATTTACGACTGAAATTAGCATATTTCGACACTTATTAAAAATTGGTTTTTTGTTATCTCCGAGGGAATTTCCATCACAACTACCTTATTCCGTTGGAATTAACTATTTTTTTTTCAATACAGATTTTAAAAGTTCAGTTTCTAGGTGTTTAAACTCATTAATGTACCTGTAACCTGTCACAACCCAATACACAGTATTATAAACCTGTATCTCACATTCAAATATGCAACGTAGCACTAAAACGTAATCTTCAACTCATTATCATTCACATTCACATTCAAATATCCACCAAAATGTATTATAAGCTAACCAATTTTAAATATAAGCTAATGTTTCATAAATGTTAAACAATATAATTTACAATAGTTGTACAGACGCAATTAGACAATACAATATATACAAAATTTCTACAATATCATGAATATATACAAATGAACTATAAACTAGTAAAAGTATCATCATCTAAGGAGGTGAGCACGGTGGCATTTTCTGTGTATGGAAATCGGTCTACGTGCTCCTCTCGCCATCATCGCCACCGCTGCCGCGCATCGCCACCCTGTTGATAGAATCAAAAATATAAATCATTAGTCCGTATATATATATATATATATATATGTGTGAGAATTAACAAAATAACCTTAATTGAAAAAATAAACAATAAGAATACCGAGTAGGTGGGGACAGATTTAAAAGCCTCCTCTAAGAGGGTAATCACCATCCGGAGCATCTCGGTGCTCAAGCGTCGAATCGCTGCTCGAGGTAATCCGTGCATCTCCGCAGAGGCCCTTTATAATATCCCGAGCAATCTGGTGAAGACAAAACCGGAAGGTAATCATTGATTGCCGAAAAAACCTGGATCGGTATGGAACTCTATCCGACACCACTTATCACCACTTGGAAGATATTGTCATCCAAGCCAAGCCACCGTATGAGATGGTCCGACATATGCTTCTGACGTTGACATCGGCCGGCCGAGCCTATAAAGAGATACAAATTGATTACTAATAATAATTTATATAATGTGATAAATTCGGATAATTTCATGAAACATAAAAAATATTACCTCCGTGAAGTGTATATACGGGTATCCTCGTAAACCCAACACTCGATATCTACTCTAAGATCGCTACACTACTAGGGGATCCTGAGACGTGACCCATAGTTTTAGCTCCTCATCCCGATCTAATACAATATCGGGAAGAGGGGTGGCGGAATCTAAAGGCTCAGAACCCCTCCTAATAGTCTCTAGCTCATTTATACGCTCGTCCGAAGCTTCAAATCTATCCTGTAATTTATTCTCAGATCGTATGTTAATTATATCATTTTATTTACGATTGAATATTATTAAAAGCTAAATAATAAGATGAGTTTTACCCGTATAGCTAAAGCTGCCTGAGACAAAGCACGCTCGTCCTTAGGCGTATGGGCTCGATCCCAAAACTTTAGCATGGTAGGATCTCGGCCCAAGGTCCTCCCCAATGCCTAATACAAACATTCATAAAACAGGTCTTAAGTATTTGTGTGAGAACTTGACACATAAATAACTAAATACAACGCCTTTTACCGCCTTCGCCTCCTCGAACGATCGAGAACCATGGTGTGTACTATCCGGAGTGACCATTGTTCTTTTCACCGCTTTCGGACTTTTTTTCTTAAAGTCATCAGGCCTCCAGTCGCTTACATAGCCTCCCGTGCTAAATCGGAGACTATCTTGGGTGATGATTTCGATGGTGGTCCCGGTCATTCCACAATCGCCCAGTACATATCGCGTCGCATCTCATACAACCATCCGTAGTAATTCGCAATGACGTGATGCTCAATCACAAAGATTTGCCAAATGACCGAGAGATGCTCGGGTTAAATCGATAATAAACCTATAACAAAAAGATTATTTAAAATTAAGAACAATTGATTTCGTCATCTCAATACAACTATGTGGTGATAATATGCTTAACTTACGTGGAACTCCGCAGGCAGGCTGTCCGCATAAAAGTGGCATCGCATTACATCGATCTTGATCCGAACCGCATGCACCCTCTCGAGAGATGCGTCAAACAAATTGCGTGTAGGGTGTGCTTAGCCACCGAGTCTAGTATACTACACAAAAAGTATAACAAAATGTGTTATGTGAATTGTGTTTTGCAATAACTGATAGATATAGTACGAATATAGTAACACTTACTACTGGAAAACGACATCCACCAGTACTGTAAGTGGCACTGCCGGCGGACGACCAAAGATACCGAGGTTCGTCCCTCGGTGTCGTCGACGAGGTTCATCTGTAATAATTGTATTTAATATAGTAATTCAATAATCATTGTAATTAATGCAGCCTAAGATATATTTAAATCCTAGTTAAGATAACTTACTCGCGCCTGAAGAAGAGCCTCCATCGTGGCTACCGTCTCTAGTACCGGATCGCCCACCACCTCAGCGACCTTCACCGCTATGTCTAGCCATGAATATCCTACTAACATAACAAAATTGGTAGATTACGAATATGTAAGATTTAACAATATGAGGTAAGTACTAATATAAATGCTCATTTTCAATTACACACGCCATCAAACCCATCAGAATCAACGTGTATATCATTCTCGGATTCGGTATCTTCCTCATCCTCAGTTTTGAGATCAGTTTCGTCATCGTTATCATCCTCAACGACTTGAAGAAGGTTCATATTCAGCCCAGTCAATAGTAGTAGGGCCATAAGCATCGACCAACATCTCAACTGGATCATAGTGTTCGACGTATGAATCCCGTGGAATTAGTTGTTCCACAATATTTTCAATCACTTCTGATTCCCCGTGATGAGTCCATACGAAGTACCCATCCACAAATCCACGAGAAAATAAGTCAAATTTAATCTCGTCGACTTTCTTCCAAATCAGATTTTTACACTTGACACACGAGCATCGGATCTTCCCGTTCGGATCATCCGTATGTTCTAGTGCTTTGTTCAAGAAATCTAAAACCCCAACACGATAAGCTGAGACTAATCCCCTCCCATCACTAGGGATCCTACGGTACATCCAACTTCGGTCGGCTGACATTTTTAACTACACAGAAGTATGCATTAAGTTAATTTGGATATTCATGTGTGAATTAGATTTACCTAGTATCTCTACAGGACAGGGTTAAGGCATCTATCTCGTTATTGGATCCGTCTCGTCACTAGTGCAAACACGTTGAGTACGTTTCATGAGTTTCAAGAAAATTTCTGCAACACCTCCTCATGGTCTCCAAGCACACGAAATAGACTAAGATAACTTAATCTAAGTATACACTCGGAGAACATATAGAGATAACAGTCGATTAATCCTCAAAATAACAACAAATGTACCATTTCATTATTTGCACTTACTAAGTGAGAGACATAACATCCAATAACAAATTCCAAATCGGGGATCGCTCGACATTCACCCCTACTGAGTGTATGTCAAACGGGTTTCTAAGTTTCAAAGTATAGTACATATATAATTGAGTCAGCAACCGAAAAAAAGGGTCGTAGTTCCTGTTGTGTCCTATACTCGAATAATAAAGTTAATTCAATTACTGCAAACATTCCTCACTGTTCCATCATAACAAATGACAACATCCCGACGGAGTTCCATTAAGCTATTGAATAAAGTTTCAGCTTAAGCAACCCTCTAAATGAACGAACGATCACTTCTCTCCTAGGAATGAATCATCTCCCCATATGGATCCAATCCATGATATAGACAGCTTCTCACCACTCCGGATTCCTCAAATGGATAGTTCTCATACAAAAGGTGAGACATTCTGTGAGAACTACCCATCTGAGGAATTCGGAGTGGTGAGAAGCTGTTTATATCATGGATTAGACTCATATGGGGAGATGATTCAATCCTATGAGAGAAGTGATTGTTCGCTCATTTAGAGGGTTGCTTAACCTAGAACTTTGTTCAACCACTTATCGGCACTCCTTCCTGATGTTGCCATCTATTATGATGGAACAATGAAGAATGTCTGCGAGAATTCAATTACCTTTATTATTCGAGTATAGGACACAAACAGAACTACGACCTTTTTTTATTGTTGCCGAGGAACCTATGAGTACTATTAGCTACAAATGCTATGTGTAAAAACTCACAGCGTAAAGAAAGAGTACATATATATAGGAGAGTATTATTGCATTTATTGAAAATTGTAGCAAAACTAAGCAAATGCTACTTAGATTATTTTGTTAATGATAAACTAAGTAAGTGTTACTTAGTTTATGAGAATTTTTATTTGGGATCTATAGAGACTAATGTTCGACATTAACTTCTAGCTACTTAGTTTATTTTGCCAATGATGATAAACTAAGTAAGTGGTACTTCGTTTATGAAAATTGTTATTTGGAATCTATAGCTAGAGACAACTGTTCGACATTCACTCATACTTAGTTTATTATTATATTTTTTTTATTTTAATTTGTAGTATATTATATAATTGGCTTATTTATTTATTAAATTTACTTTATTAAAATAAAATAAAATAAATTAAATCATTTTATTTTATTTTATTTATTAAACTAAATTAAATTAAATTTTTATTACTTCTATTTTATTTTGTATTATATTATATAAGTTCTAATTTAATTTAATTTAATTTGATTTGATTTCATAATTAAAATTATTTTTTTTATCTTGTATTATATTATATAATTTTTAATGCTTTTTATTAAATTAAATTTAGATAATTTAAATTAAATTAAATTTATTTTATTTTATTATTTTTATTTATTTTTATTTTTATTGAATTTTATTTTATTTTTAAATTAAATCAAAGTTTTTTATTTTATTTAAATTAATTTTATTTATTATTTTATTTTATTTTACTCTATTTTGTATTATATTATGTTATTTATTTTATTTTTAAAATTTATTTTATTTAATAAACTAAATTAAATTAAATTTATTTTATTTTATTTTAGTAGTAAGAAACTAAGTAAATGGTACTTAGTTTATGATTTATTAATATTGGGAAACTAATTACTAATACAATACATGCAGGGCCCACAAATATTTTGCAATTTCATAATTCTGACAAAATTTTTGTCATAAATTCAGTCGAAAATAACAAATATATCAAGATTAAAAACAGTCCTAAAATCAGTTACATTATGATAAGGAACCCAAATTTGATATGTTATTCTCCAATTTCCAAATTCCAAATAATATGCAGTCCACAAGCCTAAAATCAAATTTCCAATTTCAGCAATCAGCAATATAAACAAGAAGAATTGGACCCAAATTTCAGATTTCTGATCACTCCCAATTCCAACAAATGGACCCAAATTTTTAACCCACAAATTCACAGCAACAACATATTATCCAAATTGGGTTAATCTTATATTCAAACTCAAACTAAACCTAAAACAAATTAAGCCACAAATTTCACAATTTGCAACAAATTAACCCTAAAAATCTAATACTTGGCAGAAAACTAACCTTGAAATTGAATTAATGTGCAAACTAACAACCGGTGGTGCCCGTGGTGGTGCTCTGTGTCGATGATGGTGGTGCTCGGTGTTGGTCGTGGTGGTGGTGACGGTGGTGCTGGTGTTGGTGGCGTCTACTGGTGGTGGTGGGAGCAGCTCGGCAGTGATGGTGGTGGTGGTAGCGGTACGTGGTGGTGGTAGTGGCAGTACGTGGTGGTGGTGGAATCGAAGGTGGTGGTGGTGGCAGTACGTGGTGGTGGTGGCATTACGAGGTGGTGGTGGAATCGAAGGTGGTGGTGGTGGAACCGGTGGTGGTGGTGGTGGCAGTACGTGGTGGTGGTGGCAGCGCTGGTGGTGGTGGAGATAAGAGAAGTGAGAGAAATGAGACTGAGAGAGATCTACGTGTGAGAGATATCGCGTAAGAGAGAAATGAGAGATCAGAGAAAGAGAGAAATATTAGATCTGAAAAGTGAGAGAAACGAGGGGGCCGGAAGACGTAAGGGTTTTAGGCTTATTTTCGACGGATTGTTCGTCGTACTTACCTTCATCGTAATTAATGTATCTTCGACTGACTAGTCCGTCGGAATAACCAATATTTAGTCAAAAATAAGTTTCGCGCTGGCGGGAACATTGGCGCCAATGGGATACATATATTTTCGACGAACATCCGTCGAAATTAAAGTAGTTTCGACTGATTTATCTTCGACTGAATAATTCGTCGAAATACATATTATCTTCGAGGGAATGTGTCCGTCGAATATAGTTTCGTCGGAATTAGCCGATTTTCTTGTAGTGAAAGAACGGAACCGTGTCAGCGTAATTAAATCTAAGCGGGGATATTCCAACGAGTAATAATAAAGAATCGGAACCAGTCATGCGTAACGCACACAAATAGGATATTCTACGTAATAATAAAGAATGGAATAATAGAAGAATTTCATCATGTATGCAGTACTTCGCATATACAAGTTATTCCAACATAATAATAAGGAATGGAATAATAGAAGAATTTTACCATGTATAGTGTGACGCCCCCAAAATAGGTATACAACACCCATTCTGAGTCGCCAAAATACATGGTATAGAAAGCAAACTACAACTTTGATAATACAGATATCGTGTAGAATACGACAATACAACTGTGAGTTTAAATACAAATATTGTCTTCTGACAATATACACACCCAAATAAGTCCTCATTAATTATTCATACACTATTTTACGAAATAGTGAGGACGATAAAACATCTTCCTAGAACCATCACTCCATACCCAGACTCGATCCTGCTATGTTCTCACCTCTCCGAGAGAAGAAAAATGGAACAAAAAGGAAAAGGGCGAGCTCAACTAGCCCAAGAAAGAACATTATGACTAAGATAATATACAACAAATTATCGTTAGTCTTCAACAGAAAAAAAATCGAGATAAATTATAATAGAACAACAAGTTTTAGATCAATAAATGCAATGGAACAACAATCCATTAGAAGAGTCACGTGAGAAAGAATTCTACTATCTTCTAAGGTTTAAAAGTCCATCATCAATATTTTATCCTCAGAACAACAATCAATATTCATCTTTGCACTACTGAGCCAAAGATATTCATTTAAATCACCAATTGGTCGTGTTCATCTCTCAACACTGCTCATCTTTGCACTACAGCCAAAGATATTCATCGATTAATCGCTCATCTTTGCACTACAGGCCAAAGATATTCATTTATATCATCATTTAAGACCGAGGATGATGAAAATATTTTAAAAAAAGCGAATCCAAAGGAAACAAAATGACAAGGATTAAGGATTAAGGATTAGTACTTTGTTTTACCCATGTCCAAAAATACCTCAAAAATAATCATATTGGTGTAAAATTCAAGAATGATCAAAACATGGATACAATCAAAGCTAGTATCCAGAATACATATTTTGGGCAAAATTTTTTTTTTTTTTTCGGTGAATAGTCTTAGTATTAAGTGAATAGTCAGATATCGTGAATAAAGTCTTGATATCGTGAATAAGAACTCCCGACACAACAAGTTTCAAATTTGATAAAAAGTTCAACAAAGATTTTGGCATAATGATATTGAAGAAAATAATATCATTTCTGAAAAGAAATAACATCCTTACCTCAAAATAACCGTATTTCCGACCAATTTCGGTATAGTCTTGTGTAAACTCGCATGACCAGATAAAGCAACACTCAAAATATACTCACAATAATACGTTCGACAATATAGAGAGAGAAAGAGAAAAACTAGTTTCGGTGTGATTTTCAATTCTAACTTAGCCTTCTTTTATAGGAAAATGTTAGAACGCCAAAGGAGACTAAATAAATATAATAATAATATTCTTATTTTCTTCCCACGCAACCTAAGTTGCCAACAAAGACCACCACCCCAAAAATCAGCAGACCCACATGTTGTATCCACCAACCAAAAAGTGGGTCCCCATAAATTTAATAAAATTATTTTATTTTTCAAACTTCAACAATTAAGTAGAAAATAGCTCTAGTTATCGGAAAAATTCAAAACTTACGATTTTTCATGGAAATTCCATTCTCTACAACTTTGCGTAAGAAAGTTTTTCCAAATTCCAAATGTAAATTGACCAAAATCCATAAATCAGGCGATTTTATATACTATAATAAATTTTCGGTTAAGAATTGTGTCCAATTTACACACAAAACATGTGTTAAACATTTAATGCCACAAAATACTCTACCTCCCTCATATACTCATATATCCCACATTCATTATAAAAATATCACCAAGTTAATATATTATTAAAATAATATATTTAAATGAATTATTTTATCGTAAAAAGATAAAATATTAATTTTCAACAATTGTCACATTAAAAATTTTCTCCATCTATATCCACATAAAATAAATATTTTCTTTATCATAATAATCAATAATTAATTATTTTAAAAATAATATTACGTAATCACAAGATCGACAACCAGTAGCTTCGTTCCTGGGAAAGAGGGCTTTTCCAATAAGGATTTCTCCTCTTCATGGCCGCAATTGATTAGGTGACCAAACCTCTCCTTGATGTAACTTTCTTCTAGACATTGCCAATAATGTTATCTCGATAATATTATTCAAATAATATGAATTATTGATTTGATAATGAAAAATACTTGTGTAATGACAATTATTGAAACAACAAATATACAAAATATCAACGCAACAATTATTGAATCAATATAATATTGAGCGGTAATTCATGTAACAATTATTGAGTAGTGCCTTCTTACGTAAGGATCAATAATTTAACAATCACTGTCATGCAATACTGGTATCTATTCTTTATGCGACCACGCATATTATCAGATTTTAACCACCGGGTAACCCAACGGTGTTAATTCGTAACAATTTACGCCAATTATTTATAAAACTCAATCTTTGTCGTTTTCTTTCATCCAACCGTTTTTTTAGTTATGGGGCCCACCAATGATCGCACTGCAAATCAATCGCGAGATTCCGACAAAAAAGAATATTCCACGACCAAACGAATATTCCCCAAACAATAATGAATATTTTATAACCACTTGCTTATTTTGTAAACTTTGCACATTTCACCCATAACCAAAGAATTATATCAAATTAACCCTTATTAATTTAGAATAATGAATAAAGGAAAATTCAATTTTATTTATAATAAGTTGGGGTCTTACATATAGCGTAGTCCGCGTATACAGGTTATTCCAACAGAATAATAAAGAATGGAATAACAGAAGTTCTATTCATGAATACGAAAGAAATAATACCCCTTACGAGTACAACAAATAATATCCCTTACCTTAGAACAAATTGGATATAGGAGTAGTGAAGTAGCATAATACTTTTCTTCTTTCTCTCTATAGTTTCTCTCTCTAGAGTTTCAGTGAATTCGTAAGAAATAATGAAGGAATGAGCTTCTATTTATAGGAGAATGGACCTAATAAGAACTAATTCTTGAATCAGTCCGTTTGATTTACTATAAAATATTCTAATAAAACAAAATCTTTTAAATAAAATATAATATATTCTATTTATAATCTAATAAAACGAATAACTTTATAAAAGTATTACTGCTTTTATATAAAAAGATTTTACTATGCAAACACTTTATGCATAATAGAATATAATATATTCTATTTATAGTCTAATAAAACGAATAACTTTATAAAAGTATTCATTTTTATATAAAAAGCTTTTACATTTTATTACATTAATAATACTAATAAAACAAAACTTCATCATCATTATTATAATTCACACTATTAATCGACCAGGTCGTTCTCAGGAAAGAGGGGGCTTTCCAATAAGGATTTCTCCCTATTGGCGCCTAATTAGGTGACCAAACCTCTCCTTGGCAGAACTTCTAGACATCGATAATATTGAAAATAATAATATTAATAACTTTGTTATCTCAATTATTGATTTAATAATATATAAAATATCGACAATAATTGAATCAAACTGAGTGACTTCTCACGTAAGCATTAATAATCAATACCGTGTGCTATAATGCAACCACGCGTATTTTACCACCGATTATTTTATGACAACTTGCTTAGTTTGAAAAAATTTCAAATGTCACCCTTAACTTTAAACTTTTATCAATTTAACTATTTACCAAAATAAAAAAATTGAATACTTTTATTTCATAAAATTCGGGGTCTCACATTTATGTAGGGACATGTTTGAGGACAAATCCTTTTCAAGAGGAGGGGATGCCAGATTCGAGGACAAATCTTTTTCAAGAGGAGGGGAATGATAAGATCCTTATCAAGCTCACATCAAACAACAACGACTCGACTCGAGTTCCAAGGGTTCAACGAATGATTGAGAGTAATTGGACTGAATTCAACCCGAGGATGCTTACATTGGAGTTCAAGTCAATTGGTGATGTGTACGTTGCATGGATAAGAGCTTACAATCTATCACGTGACAACACAAGGTTGGAATGCATGGAACGAAGAAAAAGAGTTCAAGCGTCAAGGCAATGTGTTCATCATGTAACCGAGATAAAAAAAAATTGGCATTTTCAGCTTGCCAAATACATACCAGCCACTTTTAGCTCGATTTCAACTTTGATCCAGCCAGAATCTTTTGATCCTCAAAGAAAGAAAGTTGTAGAGCTATTCGTTCTCTTTCCGGAGCCTCATGAATCACCTCAATCGGAGTCAGACGAGAAAGTTATGACCATTTTACCAAAGGATGTTGCGTGCGAGAAACTATACATACAGCGGGTTTCCAAGGCTAAAAATCCCGCCCAACCAAGCTTGTCTTCTGCCAATGCCGCCTCTAATGCATTACGCTTCGCTACGCGCTCCTCTTCTCTGCTTGATGCCTCCCGACCGCTTCTGCCGGTTCTAAAAAGCGCACTTGGCAGTGTGTGTCGATTTCAAAAGATTTTTACAGCGTTTTGGATTTGGGGACGGATTTACTTCCTTAATTATCTATTTTCAGTATCTTTTAGATTTCTAATGTATTTAGGAGTTATATTAGGTAGGATTTGATTTCCATAGTGATTTGTGAGCTAGGGTCTTACATTCTTTTTGGATTTCTTATTCCTTATGAAATTAGGGTTTTGATTTCTTATAGAATTAGAATTTCCTTCATTATTATAAATAGATTATATATCTGATGTAATAGTCTAATAGATATACATCTTTTGATAAATAAACTTGTGAGATTATTCTTTTGGTTCTTTGAGCACTCCTGAATTGTTCATAGTTTTTTGTGAGATTTATTATCGACTTATCATACAACAATACATAGTTGTGTGTGGTGTCTTCTACCATACATCAATCGTTGATTGTACCAAGGTTACCGCTTACATATAAGCAAAGTGTCATTGATGTTCCATTCAACGCAACTTTTTTGCGCGATCAATTGTACCAAGGTTCTCGTCTCAATATAGACGTTGGGTTGAGGTGTCGTGAGCGTTTCACCTTACGACTTTGTTAGAAACGATCCGGACGACGACCACCTCACGCAAGCGTGTCGTGGAGTCCATCAGCCTATCTCTATGATGCTCTTTTTTTGGCCGTCCACTCATGGGTAGTGAGGCCCTTTTTGCCACCCACTCATGGGGATTGAGGCCCTTCGCGGCTTCCCTTGGTTTCCCCTCATGGGAAGTGGGGCCGTTGTTGTGTCTTTCCTCCTTTTATGCAGTGGGTTGTTCGTATCGGTTAACTAGGGTCCATTGCTTGTGCGTGCTCCCCTCCTTTACTATACGGCATATGCGATCCTCGTCACATTTATAGGGCTCGCAGTAGGCAATTTTTTCCCAAGAACCCACCAAAGGATCTTCCTCAGATTATCATATTCCTTCTCTAGATGGATGAACACCATATGGATGTCATCCTTCTCTCCTTTGTACGTTTTCTTGTCATTGCAAGCTTGTATATACATATCTGTCTCTAGTTAATCTATCACTTTTTGAAGTTGTTTCTCCTATTGTTTTCAACCATGGTGTTATGCCTTGGAAGCAGTTTTCTTGCTCCTTTTTATGAAAGATGTCTCTTTACCTTGTGTACTCTGGTACGGTTAGGCGGACGAGTTAGATGCTATATTCCCTACCATTCCTATTGGTTCTTATGGACTCGGGTACAGTTAGACAGACGAGTTAGATACTATATTCCCTACCATTCCTATTGGTTTTTCTGTTTCTCCCTCAGGATTTACGCCCTAAAGGAATATATATAACTTGTAGGCTCTTTTTGAAATACAAAATGACTTTCTGGCAGACCACAAGCAGGCAAACTGCTACCAAGAGTTTTTTGAAATGTGAAAGATGCCTTTTCTTACCTTGAGTTCATTTCAGTTTTGGTTAACATAATACGAAATTCTTTAATTTTGTTTAGGATCACTATTACAACTTTCTAATGCTAATATTTTTTGCACAATATTATTACCTATGAATTTGCATAATATTTGCAATATTTCTATTTCTATGAAGGTCTTTTATGAATTCTGAATTTCAGGTTCCATGGAGTAGGATTAGCCAAGATCCGGTGTTAGTTTCCCTGGATTGTATCTTCTTATAATTGGCAGAACCTGCAACAGAAGTTGAAGTGTCAAGCAAGGATGATGTCCAAGAAGTTAGAAAGAGTCGAATACGAGTAAGGCTTTAGTGAGCAGGGTATTTTGCAGTGTCGGTGAAGTTGATTTCTTTCAACATGCTACTTAATACTATTCTGACATAGGAAATGGAAATGAAGCTGTTGGAGAGCAAACAAATATTAAAGACACAGATGGTATGTTCTCTCATCGTTCTGTTAGCAATATTCTATTGACCTGTACTTGCTGATTGGGATGGTTTGAATATTTTTTATTCTATTGACATGTACTTGCTTATTGGGATGGTTTGAATATTATTTTGGAACTTAGCAATATTCTATTGACATGTTCTTTGCTGATTGGGATGGTTTGAATATTTTTTTGGAACCCTTGGGTCATCTTCCTGAGCTTATGTTAACTTGTTAAGCTGTAGCCTGTAGCCAAATTACCTACTTGACTTGTTGAAAGCAGGCTGCAGCGTATGGCTATAGAGTTTTGTTAACAAGTGAGTTTTGATTTTATCTTTCCAGATTTGAAGTTTAAGTTATGAGAATTCCTCTCTGCCAACTTCCAGTTTCCTGCTCAAAGTAATGAACTAAAGAGTAATAGGGTAGTTATGGCTTAGCTTTCTTCCTCGTTAGCTTGCACACTTGTTGCTTTTCTAGTCTCCCATGACTCTCCAAGAATCGCATGATCTTTTTCAACTTTTATTTCCCTAGTCAATAATAAAGGTTCTCTCCTACGCTCCATAGGTTTATGAGGCTGCTCCCTATATCCATGATAATTATGATGCCTCTCATAATCCTCCTCCCATGGTCTCCTCTGCTCATCCACGAAAGAATTCATATTATGGGTTTTCTTTTCAGTGACTCATAGCCAAACATGTTTACTGCAAAACAAGGGTTAGTAGATAAAATTTTCCTCACACTCCCTTCCATGTTTCACTTAACAATGTTTCGCTCGTGTATGCACTCAGTTGGTACCCTCAATTAATCTTGCACTCTTGCCTTCTACCTCTCTAATATTCCCTCTTATCGGTTCTTTTTGAATTCACCAAATAAATTCACAGTTCAACTATTCAATTCAAAAATAACTTATCAAAACAAATATAGAAGGTATGACTATCAGAATACCACAATCGTGAACCTTGTTGTGTCACGGATGAACTCCTTGTCCTTGTATGCTTTGGATTTATCAATTGTAGCTCTGCTTTGAGATTGATAATGATGGAACGGAATAAACTTTTGAGAATTGATGGTGTGCTACAAGTTTGGTTAGCACAATAGAAATAACTTCTAAAACTTTTCTATACTTTTTTTTTTCACGAACTTCTTTTTTTTGATAATAAATACTCTTTACAGAAAATTAAGATAGATAACTCGCTAGAAAGGCTTAGGTTTGATACCAAATGATAGACTCCACGGCACGCCTGCGTGAGATGGTCGTCGATCGCACAAGGAAGTTGCGTTGAATGGAACATCAATAACACCTTGATCCCTCGCTTATATGTAAGTGGTAATCTTGGTACAATCAACGATTGATACGATAGAAGACGCCACACACAACTATGACTTGTGGTATGATAAGTCAATATTTAACATTCATAGACAAACCATGAATAATTTGAGAGTTCTCAAAGCACCAAAGAAGAGAATAATCTCACAAATTGTATTCAATAATAATAATAATAATAATGTTTATGTGTTTACATTCATGTAGCTTATTTATAATAGGTATGGAAACCCTAGAATCCTTATAAGAAATTACAAGTGGAATCAAATCTCTAAGCTAGAAGTAATCTAATTACATTAGGAATCTAAAACATGCTGAAAATGAGTAATTTAGAAAGTAAATTCGCGTCCAAATCTGTCAAAACGCGTTAAAAACCCAATTGGAACTCGATGAATTCGCCGGGGAGAGTTAAGCTCGATGTGGCTAGCCCAGATAGAGAAGGACTCGCCGGGGCGAGTTCAGTAGGTGTAATGAGCTCGCCGAGACGAACTGGGCAGAGCTGAATTCGCCGGGGCGAACTCATTTTTCCTGCTGCGACGTCCTTTGGTAAAATGACCATATCTCTCTCGTCCGAACTCTGATTGGGGCGATTCAAGATGTTCCGAAAAGCTAAAAGATATCTCTACAACTTTCCTTCTTTGAGGATTGAGAGATTATTGCTGGATCAAGGTCGAAATTGGGCTTTAAGTGATTGCTATGTAAATGACAACTTCAAACTCTAAGCTTGGACATTCATAACGTCGCACATAAGCTTGTAAACCTCCCATGGACTGAGACAGAACCTTATCGATGACGAGGCCACACAAATGAACACGGGTCCGAAGACTTGACTCGAGCTCCAATGTAACCGTTTTTGAGTTGAATTCGGTCCATTCACTTAAGGTCATTTACTTGAGTAGAGTCGTCGTTGTTTGATGCGTGCCCGGTCAGGATTGTGTCAACATTTTTCAGAAATCACATAGCCAAGATGGATCAATCGAATCTACCTAATGCATTGTTTTCTCTCTAACAGCCTTCTTTGGATTAGCTTACCGTAATGGTTGCAGAGCCTCGTAGTACTTCCACTTTTCAGATATTAATATAATAAACCAAAATATGAGTAACCTTTAGTTGTGCCCAAGAAGGTTAAATTGGCTCTTTATGCTCTTATAGCACCTTTGAAGCTACTCAAAAAGGAATCTTACTGTACTTGCAGTTTCCTCTCTCTCTCTCTCTCTCTGTCTCCACAGTAAATACTTTATGGTCGCACATTCTAATTTCATCTTGCATATGCTTGAAGTAAGATGCTAGAGAAGGCCGCTTTTATTAGCATGACTAAACATTTCAAGTGAAATAAAAATTGGATTTATGCATTTTTTTTTGTTTTTTTGAGCTATTCGTTAACAGAATAATCCATTGTCTATTAACATTGCCCAAGTTTGTCAATCTATCCTCAGGCCGGGGGCATAAATTTGACAAATACACATCCTCCATTATAATAACAACTCAGAGATTGATCAACTGATAGAGTACATAAGTATAGCTATTGCTAAATTATGTATGGAGTGATTTTAGAAAACACCTACCATCTTGCATATTGTATCCGGAAAGAGAAGTAAAAAAAAAAGAAGACGGCATTATTAGAAAGTTACATGGGGAGAGTTAAACCTAGTTGAGTTGAGCTTGTGTATGTGTGTTTATACCAGCACATAAATGACTTATTTTTAACAAGAAATCAAAATTATATACTTGGATTTTCTGCATAATTTGAGTCTTGAGTTTTCGTGAACCTACTATGGAATACCAAAAGTTTCTGCTAGTTAATAACTGAATATATTCCTATTCTATTCCAGAGTCAACACATATTATTTATTATGTTATGCAGGTACTTTTCTTTCTGTCTATCATTGTTGTAACTTGTTTTTGTGCTTATTGTAGCCTGCGTGGAAAGCAACTGTACCAAGTCCCTCCAGAAATTGTTGGTAATATAGAGCATGTGTTAGCTGTTTGTGTCTTGAAAGATCCAATAATGAGGTTTTTGGTGCAGTTTGTATACTACATCTTTCTTGCTTAGTATTGATTCACTTAATAACTTGAATTTGTTCGTTATATTTTCTTTTAGTATTCATTTTTGATGATCACCTGCATGTAGGTTGTGGAAGATGCCAATGCGCTAATATTACGATGTGAGAGTGAGGATTCAAGGAGGATTTGACAAAGTTGTCTCCAGGGTGCTATTTATCGTGCATTGGTACTTTTTTCGTTCGGCTCAAAACAACTACTTTGTTCTAGTACGCATTCAAAAATATATTTTACCACTTGGTCAATATCACTGCTTGCCTGGAAAAACTAAGGTTCTTGAAACATATTTCATCTTAATAATATGAAATCCCATATTGGATAAGTAAGAGCTTGCAATTTAATGTGTGTGTGTATTGTTGACAAACTATGGCAAAAAAATAAAATTAATCAAGAAAAATAAACAAGACACAGATTTATGTGGAAAACCTGAAAAGAGAAAATCCATGGGCTTGAGGTATAAGGAATCCACTAGAAACAATAGAATATTATCAAAATCTTAATCTACTGAAACCTAAGCCACATCAAACAACATAAAGACAAAGTCCACAATGGGCTGCCAAATAGAATTGAAGAAAAAGATAAGCATGAGATTCTGAATTATGCATGCACATAATATAACAAAAATATCGGAGGACAAACACTGTTGCTTTATGCCTCTGGCACAAGTCGTCGGTGTTGAGCTTTTACAGCTCTGGGTGCAGACTATACAGAAGCCATAATGTTAGACGGAACATTAGCCTTCCAAATACATGTATTTAGTTGGAACTAAATAAAAGGCCAATTTCCAATAAGAAACTGAAAATATGAATTGGAGGTAAATTTCTAAAGGGATCCAAAGACCAAAACCTAGCTGGTTTGCTGGTGTAGAAGAAAGATTATAAACAATTATCAATTCTGTGCAGGACTTTGATGTTTAACTTGGATTGAATCTGTTATAGATAGTTAGGGGTCAAAGTTGGAGAGTGGGTGTGCTCCCTTGTGTGAAAAACTGAAAATAGTTTAGAGTTGATAATAGCTTATTGGTAGGATATTGGATTTTCCTCATCATTAAGACTAGGTTATAAAGTGCTTTGGTGTGCATTTTTCAAATGAGGGTGATATTGCGGAAGTATGGTAGAGTGGCAAGGTAAGTAAAGTATATTTAGTTACAACGGGAGTAATGTTATACAAAATTACAAACATCTTTTTTGAAGTAGCAACTGTCGACCCTAAGCATAACCTACATGGTAATAAACTTCGAGTCTGGATATTTTGGACATTGGAGCTGGTTAAGGATGCTTTCTTTTCTGTTGTTGAGACATAGGATCTTTGTACGAATTTTCCTTGCGTCTTTTAGTTTATTAACAGATGATTGCCAAGAATGATTTCAGCTTCTGTTGTGAGATAAGGGATCCTAATTTCGGTTGTCACTGTACTACAATAATAATCCATCAGTCTCTGATTCTGACAAGACTTTTGATTGTGTTGCGTTTTGATGATTGATGATATAATGCACAAGTTGCAGATAATTTCGCTTTACAATTTCACCCCTGAAATTTGCATGCAGGGCTCTGCTCCGATTAGTGGTCTATCTGAAACTTCATCGGATTCAGAAGACTTCGAAAAAGAAGTTGTTGACAAACGTGATTCAATGGATATCTCGAAAATGGAGAGGATGTTTATAACTGGTGTGCTTGATGAGTTGAAGATACGCTTCAATTATAATAATCAGGTATGTATGGATTGAAGTCCTTAGTTAGTTGTGTTGCTATGTTGCTAATTATCTGATATGTTTATTTTTTTCCATTGGCTTCCTCTAGCATGATAGCAGTTTCATGAAGGTGCTTCTAGCTGAGGAAAATTGTTTGTTTGAATTTCGAGCAGTAGGTGGTCGGATATGATTGAATTTCAGGTCATGTTATTATCTATTCCCGCTTTCTTTCTTCATTAGAGGATTAAAAATTGATTTGTGAAAACAGGTTGAACTTTCAATTAGAGAAAGTTACATGTTCATTGGCACCGTCTTGAAAGCTTTGGAGGTAGAAGATTTAGTCTGCCATATGGGAGCATCTCAGGCTCAGCCTTTATATTTGGCACGATCTTTTATCCGTAGTACAGATGCACCTTCGGTCTTCTATGGTACCGAAGATAAGACTTAAGATAGTGTTGATAGAAGCCAAAGTGAAGGAGATGATAATTGTTATGAGGCATCAGAGAATCTAAGTGAACCTGTTGATAGTCCAACACAGTCACATGCAAATGTATCTGAATACTTAAGTTCTTAAAGCTTTCTCCCCTCAGAGAATTCCGTACTAAAGCCCCCCCTAGTTTTAGTCGTATTAATGGTCTACTCCCTGATGTCATGCTTCAGAATGGACACGGTCTTGTGGACGTTACCGAAAATTTAGATAGTTTTGTGAAAGCTCAAATAGTTATTTATGACCAGAACTCAGTATTGCATAATAATATCGATAAACAGGTTAGTAGATGTACAATGTGCTGAGAATCTTCCTATGTTACTTTGAGATTGCTAACTTGCTTCCTGATTGGCTTGTTCAGGTGACAGTTACCCTAGCAACCTTGTCATTTTTCTGTCGTAGACCGATGATAGTTGCCATCATGGAATTTGTAGATTCTATTAATGTTGAGGATGACAGCTGTGAATCTTTCAGTGACAGTTCTTCAATGGTCATTGTGCAACATGAGGTTCATAATCAGCAGTTAGCTACAGTTGAGGAGCCTATATTGTCCAAGGTTTGCTAGGGAAGGGAAAGTCTAGAATCATGTTTTTTAAGCACTGAACATGGCTCGTGCGCAAATTTTTCTGATGAAGGAAGATGGGGCAAAGCTTGCAACACTGTCGCAAGATAATTTTCTTACCGATATTAAGGTTTGTAGCGTCCTTGCTATAATTAATCATTATTTGTTTTTGTTTTGTAAAGTGTGGATCATTCTTACCATTAATTTTGTTTCTTTTGAGAGAGCTCCTTATGTTTTATTTTTTTAAAGGATAGGGTTATTTCTTGCATCTCTTTGAGCTTCTACTATTGGGCCTTTAGGGGTACCTTTGTCATTGATATATGTAGAGATTAGTGGACTGCACATTTTTAAGTGCTCTTTTTGTCTTGGAAAAAAAATCATGTGTGGGTGGACTTCTAGTCGATCTTGTTTATTTTGTATCCTCTATTTTCTATTAATATATATATTTTTTATAAATATAAAATGTGGATCATTCTTATTAAATGCTCATTCTAAACTTCTTTCTCCACTTTCTTCTTTTAGCATTAAGGCATCCCTTGGGAACCTGAGAATAAGTGATGACAGTCTTCATAGCAGCCATCTTTATTTCTGGGCATGGGATATGAGAAATCAGGGTTGTAATACCCGAAAAAAAGTTAAATAATAAAAAAAATTATTTTGTTTTAAAATATATTAATTGGACTTTGTCATTTATTGGGTCAAACTAGTTATTTAATTTATGTGGGCTTATAAATATTAATAATTGATGGATAAATTAAATTGGTAAAATTGGGCTTTAAATTAAGTGGGTCAAATTTATAATTGTATAAAAATTTAAAATCCTATTAAAATTTGGAGTTAATAAATATATTAATTAATAAATCTATTTTTTTAATGAATAAATAACTAAACCTAATTCACTTATATATCACGCCTAATACGAGTTTGGGAAAGAAGCAAGCGGCTGAGTGCGACTTGTAAAAGGAGGAGGATCACAGTTTATTATTTTGTCAGGTAAATTGCTAATAATTAACAATACTTTTATAATGATTGTATATCATATATATGATGAACCTAATTGATTTAAATAGTCAAATGAAATCAGGGTAGTAATCTTTTAATCGGAAACAGAATTGCATGTTTAAGTTATTATATAATGAATTATTTTTTTTATTTTTTAGAGCCTTGCATGTTTGGTTGGTAGACATTGATCATTAGGTTATTTAATATATATATATATATAAGCAGGCTTACTGTTATAGATAGTCTTTGTAGGTAATTTCATATATATATATATATATTTATATATATATTATATTTCGTTAATTTACATTATATATATTATATGTTAATAATTTTTTTTGGTTATGAAATTTATTCAGGCTTATTTTGTGAATCTAATGCAATTGAAAATTAATCTTATATTACTATAAATTAAATTGGTCAGTAATTTATAAACTTATATTTATTATTATGTTGTTTAATTAGTTCGAACGGAGAGAGTCAAATTGGAGTATAAATTTTGGGTATTACATTGTTTAATCCAGGTACGGATTTCGTACTCCTTCAGCGATAATCCTTTTTAATTTTGATTTGTTCGTTTTGTTTTCGTTTAGAAGTTATTGTTTTGCATGTTTGTTCCTTCTCAAATCCATGTGATAGTTTCGTTTTGGGGCATTGATATTTACAACTCATGTTTGTACTATTTGAACTTGTTTGTCATGTTTAATATTTATTTCGCTCTTTGTAGAAAATACATGTTAATATATTTGGAGACTTTGTGTTGATATTTCGTTTTAGTTTAACATGTACATGTTAGAACCCCTTTGTTGTGTCGCATGTGTTGTGACATTATATTTTGTTAGAATACCGTAGGGTATACCTGAGCTATAACCACCTGTGGGGGTACCAAAGGCATATCCTCTTGCACCGAGGCATGACACCTTTAAATGGCGGTGTGATCGATCCACCTGGCGTCTCGCTTTGTGCTTCGTGGGAGTTGGCCATTTGGTGTTTTGTTGTGGGGGCGTATGGGTTGACCTAGTTTACGTTACATCGCTTACTCTACGGATTGGTGATGTTTGTGCCAAACACGCCTTTCGATTTTACATACATTGGATTCGCGGTCCAATGTGTGTGACTTGACTGTGTGGCATTATTTGACTTGCCTGTGTGGCAATGTATATTTCTGTTTTGTTCTGAGCTCGGTATGAAATAACACCCAACCATTTGATTCAGCCTATTATTTCGTTGTGTTAGTTTTGTTCGTTTTGTTTCGTTTCATTTCATTTAATTGAGTTAGTTATTTCGGTTCATTATTTGTATTCTATATCCGTACTGGGCATTTGGCTCATGCTGTGTTTTTCTTCCGGTAGGTAATCAGGGGAATCAAGGGCAAGTGTGATGAGAGCTCCATTCATTCCAATGATTTAGAAATATTCTGTTTAGACTTGAGGTGTCAGTTACTTGGAATTGTAATAATTATTTTAGATTGTGGTTTGAGACAGTTTGAGATTTATTATGGTTGACTTGTGGTATTTATCAGTTATTAAGACTATTCTTTTGTAGCTTTGAGCTTTGCTATTAAATTCATCAGTTTTGTTATGTTTTGGGTAACCTCTCTTTCTATTTCGGAAAGAGGGTGTTACAGAGTTGGTATCAGAGCTTAGGTTCTTTCTTGTAGAAAACCTATTTAGGTTTGACCTGTGAGTTATGGGTGCACTTAAGGGTTAGGTTTTTGTTCTGTTTAATTTTCTGTTCAGCTATCATATCAGCTATATTCGAATTTGTCTCTAATCTGCTTTGTTTATGTTCGTGATCTCTTTCTTAGATAGCTCGTAGATCCGCTAGAATTGTTGGGAGACGAGGCAACAATAGGGGAAGAGGTAAGGGTCAGCCTAATGAGCAACCTAATGATCGAGTTAATGCTCATTGGCTACCTTGGTGAATCAAAGTGATGAACCAAGCTTTACCTCGATTAATGGCACAGTTAGACATGCAATGCAAAGAATTATACCGTAAATTCTGAAAGCAGAGAACCCGAGAAATAATGGTCCGCAGGCAAACGAAGTGGAAGGGAATGTAGATGGTCATGATCAGCAGGTGGTTCCAATGTATATTTGGTTGGAAAGGTTTGAGCGAAAACCACAATCATTCGGGCCTCATTCACTCTCAATTGAGGCAAAGAATTGGATTGCCCACCTGGAGAAGATTTTTGATGTGTTAGGGTGTTCAGATAATCAGAGAGTGCTGCTTGCTGCTTACAACCTAGAAGGGGATGCACAAAGGTGGTGGAAAGCGATGAAAACAACATAAGGTGAAAATTATGCTGAGAAACTTAGTTGGGCGGAGTTTTGTGAGGTCTTTTATCAGCAGTACTTTCCAGCTGCTGATAAAGAGGCCTATGCTAGAGACTATTTGTCTATTCGACAGAAAGATGATGAGTCCATCATGGATTTCATGACGAGGTTCACCAGGTTGGCAAGCTTTGTAGGAACCTCAACAGGGATTGCAGCAGAACAGGCAGAGAAGTTTAAGTGGTGAATTCATTATAGGTATCGACAACATCTCATTAACACCAAGTTTGCAGATGTGTCAGCTGTGGCAAATGCGGCTAAAAATATTGAGATGGAGCGACGGGACTTTCGGTCTTTTAAACCGGAAGGGAGTCGAAAGAGGGACAGAGATGACCAGCAGGGTCAAACTTCGGGTCAGCACGGGAAGAATCAGGGTGGTCAGTGGAACAAGAATCGTGGTGGCCAGCAGAGGCAGTGACGTGGCCAGAATCAGAACATGGGTTATCAGCAGATGCCTTAGCAAGGGCAAAATCGTTAGCTTCAGCTACCTTGGTATGGACAAAATCGTCAGCAGGGGCATAATCGTCAGCAGGGGCAAAATCAGGGTCGTTATCCAGGACTAGCTGGTGGGGGTAACCCGAATCTCATTCCGATAGCTCCTTGTGCTACTTGTGGGGCAAATCATCCGGGGAGGCAGTGCCACAGACTCACTGATGCATGCTTCTTGTGTGGACAGATGGGTCATATGGCTAGAGATTGTACTGGGCCACGTGGAAATGGTGGAGGAGGTGATAATGGTGGCAATGGAGGTCAGCGTCAGGGTGGTCGAGTGTTTGCCTTGACGTATAACCAGGCGGCAGGTGCACCAGGTACTATTTCTGGCACTCTTTTAGTTGGCAATCGTGAGGCGTCTAT
The DNA here is from genome assembly GCA_020205605.1 of Panax ginseng. NCBI lineage: Eukaryota > Viridiplantae > Streptophyta > Magnoliopsida > Apiales > Araliaceae > Panax > Panax ginseng. The sequence goes on along the minus strand of CM035131.1, from coordinate 58,003,461 downwards.
TTTATTTGATACGGGTTCTACTTATTCCGTTGTTGCTCGATCTTTTTTCTAAGACTGGGTGTGCCATCTCGATCTTTAGATTCATTATGACTATTGCTACCCCGATGGGGACTTCTGTTGTTATTTCTGATTTGTATCGAGGGTGTGCGATCAGTTTTGGAGATAAGATTCGTAGGGCTAATCTCCTTCAAATGAGTATGCACAATTTTGATGTTATTCTTGGGATGGACTGGTTGGATAAGCACCAGGCCACTATCGATTGTCAGGCGAAGAAGGTTATATTTGGAGATGTGAAGTCTCCGGAGTTCGTGTTTCAGGGTTCACAACCGAGTAGGGTGGTGAAGTTGATTTCAGCTTTGAAGGCTGGGAAGTTGGTGGCAAAGGGTTGTGAAGGGTATTTAGCATTTGTGAAAGATACCTCTAAGGGTGAGTCTCGTATTGAGGACGTTCCAATTGTTCGTGACTTTTTAGATGTGTTTTCTGAGGAGTTGTCAGGGTTGCCACCACAGCGGGAAGTGGAGTTTGCTATTGAGCTTGTTCTGGTGCGAGCTATCTAAAGCGCCAGATCGGATGGCACCGTTAGAGTTACAGGAGTTGAAGGAGCAGTTGCAGGAACTGTTAGATCGTGGTGTGATTCGCCCGAGTGTTTCACCGTGGGGTGCTCCAGTCTTGTTTGTGAAGAAGAAGGATGGGTCTATGAGGCTGTGTATAGACTACAGAGAGTTGAACAAGATCACCATCAAGAATCGGTATCCATTCTTGATGATTGATGACTTGTTCGACCAACTTCAAGGGCAAAGTATTTTTCAAGATAGATTTGAGGTCGGGCTATCATCGATTTGAGGGTGAGGATGAGGATATCCCTAAGATGACTTTTTTCGCACTTTCGATATAGGTATTACGAGTTTCTGGTGATGCCATTCGGTTTAACTAATGCTCCGGCGGTGTTTATGGATTTAATGAATCGGGTGTTCAGGGAGTACTTGGATCAATTTGTCATTGTCTTTATTGATGACATTTTAGTTTACTCCAAGTCTAAGGAAGAGCATGAGGAGCATCTTCGCACAGTGTTGAGGATTTTGCAGAAAGAGAAACTGTATGCTAAATTCTCCAAATGCGAGTTCTGGTTGGAGCAGGTTGCATTTTTGGGCCACGTTATTTCTGCTGAGGGCATTAAGGTGGATCCTACGAAGGTTGAGGCTATCACTAAATGGCCGAGACCTACTACAGTGGCAGAGATTAGGAGTTTCTTGGGTTTGGCAGGGTATTATAAGAGGTTTGTGGAAGGGTTTTCTTTGCTTGCCTTACCATTGACCCAGTTGATGAGAAAGGGTACGAAGTTTGTGTGGAATGAGGAACGTGAGAAGAGTTTCGAAGAGTTGAAGAAACGACTTGTGACAGCTCCGATACTTGCATTGCCGTCGGGGATAGGAGGTTATCAAATTTATAGTGATGCTTCTAAGAAGGGCTTGGGGTGTGTTTTGATGCAACACGGTAAGGTGATTGCTTATGCTTCTAGGCAGCTTAAACCTTACGAGGTGAATTACCCCACACATGATTTAGAGTTGGCAGCAGTGATCTTTGCCTTAAAGATTTGGAAACATTATTTGTATGGAGAGACTTGTGATATCTTCACCGATCACAAAAGCCTTAAATACATTTTCACTCAGAAGGAGCTCAATATGAAGCAGAGGCATTGGTTGGAGCTTCTAAAGGATTATGATGCTAGAATTCAGTATCACCCGGGGAAGGCAAATGTTGTTGCAGATGCTCTTAGCCGAAAGAGTTCAGGGAGTGTAGCAACCCTTATTACACAACCGCAGCTTATTTCGGATATGAAGCGGCTCGAGATGGAATTGTATGTACGAGGTTCAGATGGGCATTTGGCAGGTATGAGAGTGGAGCCCTCTCTTATCTCGCGGGTCAAAGAAGCTCAAAAAGAAGATGGGGAGTTGTGGAGTATGACGCAGAATTTAGAGGAGGGCAAGCAGCCCGAGTTTCGTATTGATGACCATGGTGTGATTTGGTTGGGTGAGCGGTTGTGTGTACCGTCTGATCAAATCATTTGGGAGGCGGTGTTGGCTGAGGCTCATAGTTCACCATTTTCTATTCATCCAGGTTCTACAAAGATGTATAGGGATTTGAAGAAGAATTTTTGGTGGAATGGAATGAAACGAGATGTGGTCAATATGTTGGGAAGTGCCTCACTTGTCAACAAGTGAAGATAGAACATCAACGAGCTAGTGGTTTCTTTGCAATGAGCTAGACATTCCAATTGTGGAAGTGGGAGGATATCGCGATGGATTTTGTGGTTTGGGTTTGCCAAAGACTTTTGAGAAGAATGATGCCATTTGGGTAGTGGTGGACCGGTTGACCAAATCGACACACTTTTTGGCGATCCATGAGGGTTACTCAGTGGATAGGTTGGCACATATCTTTCAACAGGAGATTGTTAGACTTCATGGTATTCCGGTGTCTATTGTTTCATACCGGGACCGACGGTTTACTTCGCGATTTTGGAAAGGGTTTCAACGAGCTTGGGGCACTCGGCTCAACTTCAGTACTTCTTTTCATCCGCAAACTGATGGACAATCCGAACGGACTATTCAGACGATGAAGGACATATTGAGGTCTTGTGTACTTGAATGGTCAGGTAATTGGGATGATTACTTGAGCCTAGTTGAGTTTGCTTATAACAACAGCTGGCATACAAGTATTGGAATGGCTCCTTTTGAGGCGCTGTATGGTAGAAAGTGTCGGACACCAACTTATTGGGATGAGGTTGGCAAAAGGGCCATATAAGGGCCTGAGTTAGTCCAAATCACTACGGAGAAGGTAACGGTGGCTAAAGAGAAATTGAAGTCAGCTCGATCACGATAGAAGAGTTATGCTGATAAGCATAGGAGGACTTTAGAGTTTGAACCTGGTGAGCATGTGTTTCTAAAAGTTTCTCCTTGGAAGGGAATTCGGCGATTTGGGTTAAAAGGGAAACTTAGTCCGCGTTATATTGGGCCATTTGAGATTCTGGAGAGGGTTGGTGAAGTTGCATATCGGTTAGCTTTGCCTCCACAGCTAGCTCACGTGCACAATGCGTTCCATGTGTTAGTGTTAAGGAGTTATCATTATCATCCGTTGCACGTGGTGCAATATCCATTCGATAAGATTCGGGAGGATCTTACTTGTAATGAGCAAGCCGAGGCGATTTTGATTTGTCAAGAGCGAATTATGAGGATAAAGACTATTCCGTTTGTTAAGGTTTTGTGGAGAAATCATTCAGAGCGGGAGGCTACATGGGAGATGGATGAGTCTATTCGAGTGGAGTATCCGCATCTCTTTGAAAATTTAGGTGCGTTCCATTCTTTTGATTCCGGGGACGGAATCCTTTTTAAGGAGTAGGTGATGTAATACCCGAAAAAAAAGGTTAAATAATAAAAAAAAATTATTTTGTTTTAAAATATATTAATTGGACTTTGTCATTTATTGAGTCAAACTAGTTATTTAATTTATGTGGGCTTATAAATATTAATAATTGATGGATAAATTAAATTGGTAAAATTGGGCTTTAAATTAAGTGGGTCAAATTTATAATTGTGTAAAAATTTAAATCCTATTAAAATTTGGAGAGTTAATAAATATATTAATTAATAAATCTATTTTTTTTAGTGAATAAATAACTAAACCTAATTCACTTATACATCACGCCTAATACGAGTTTGGGAAAGAAGAAGCAAGCGGCTGAGTGTGACTTGTAAAAGGAGGAGGATCACAGTTTATTATTTTGTCAGGTAAATTGCTAATAATTAACAATACTTTTATAATGATTGTATATCATATATATGATGAACCTAATTGGTTTAAATAGTCAAGTGAAATCAGGCTAGTAATCTTTCAATCGGAAACAGAATTGCATGTTTAAGTTATTATATAATGAATTTTATTTTTATTTTTTAGAGCCTTACATGTTTGGTTGGCAGACATTGATCATTAGCTTACTTTATATATATATATATATATTAAGTAGTGATTACTTAAGAAGAGTACTTTCTGATAATTTCATATATATATATATATATATATATATATATTATATTTTGTTAATTTATATTATATATATTATATGTTAATAATTTTTTTGGCTATGAAATTTATTCAGGCTTATTTGTGAATCTAATGCAATTGGAAATTAATCTTATATTACCATAAATTAAATTGTTCAGTAATTTATAAACTTATATTTATTATTATGTTGTTTAATTAGTTCGAACGGAGAGAGTCTAATCGAGTCAAATTAGAGTATAAATTTTGTGTATTACATTGCTTAATCCAGGTACGGATTTCGTACTCCTTCAACGATAATCCTTTTTAATTTTGATTTGTTCGTTTTGTTTTCGTTTAGAAGTTAGTTATTGTTTTGCATGTTTGTTCCTTCTCAAATCCATGTGATAGTTTCTTTTTGGGGCATTGATATTTACAACTCATGTTTGTACTATTTGAACTTGTTTATCATGTTTAATATTTATTTCGCTCTTTGTAGAAAGTACATGTTAATATATTTGGAGACTTTGTGTTGATATTTCGTTTTAGTTTAACATGTACATGTTAGAACCCCTTTATTGTGTCGCATGTGTTGTGACATTATATTTTGTTAGAATCTGTAGGGTATACGAGCTATAACCACACTGGGGGTACCACAGAGCATGTCCTCTTAACACCGAGGCATGACACCTTCCGTGGCGGTGTGATCAGGTCCACAGCGTCTCCATTTTGTGCTCCGGTGGGGAGTTGGCCATTTGGTGTTTTTTGTTGTGGGGAGGCGTATGGGTGCACCCTAGTTTCGCTTGCTTACGCTCGTCATGGATTGGTGATGTTTGTGCCAAACACGCCTTCCGATTTTAAATACATTGGATTCGCGGTCCAATGTGTGTAACTTGCCCGTGTGGCATTATTTGATTTGCCTGTGTGACATTATTTGACTTGCCTGTGTGGCAAGGTATATTTCTGTTTTGTTCTGAGCTCGGTATGAAATAACACCCAACCATTTGATTCAGCCTATTATTTCGTTGTGTTAGTTTTGTTCGTTTCGTTTCATTTCATTTAATTGAGTTAGTTATTTCGGTTCATTATTTGTATTCTATATCCGTACTGGGCATTTGGCTCATGCTGTGTTTTTCTTTCGGCAGGTAATCAGGGGAATCAAGGGCAAGTGTGATGAGAGCTCTATTCATTCCAATGATTTAGAAATATTCTGTTTAGACTTGAGGTGTCAGTTACTTGGAATTGTAATAATTATTTTAGATTGTAGTTTGAGACAGTTTGAGATTTATTATGGTTGACTTGTGGTATTTATCAGTTATTAAGACTATTCTTTTGTGGCTTTGGACTTTGCTATTAAATTCATCAGTTTTATTATGTTTTGGGTAACCTCTCTTTCTATTTCGGGAAGGGGGTGTTACAAGGGTGGTAGTTCATTTGTGGAGGTATGACTTCTCTTATTATTATTTATTCAGTTGACGAGTCTCTTTTCTGTAGTAACAATTTTCGTGTTGGTCTGTTCTAAATGCTCAAATTTATGTCAGTGTAGTTGTTCTGGTTAGCTGTATGTGTCATATTGTTAATTTATATCTTGATAATGTTCTTTACAACTATTATCCGTCTTTGTTGGCAATCTTAGTTCTAGTTCAGTTTCTTTCTAGGACATAAAAAACACGGAGTGGAGTAATTTTGGTCCGATATTGATTTATGATCTCGATGTTAGTTTCTACAATTTGACTGTGAGCTCCAATTAACTGAGTGTTGGATGTCTAGTTTGATTTAAGGCTAACAATTTTTTAGCATTATTTTTCTTCCTTCTTTCGTATGGAGGAAAATGTGAGAGTCTAGGTAGAGGTAGAAGGTAAAAAATTAAATTTTTTGAGAGTAGTTGGTAAATATTTTGATTGCAGACCATTTCAATTAGTATAACAAACTATTTTCCCATTAAGTTGAGAGGGTCTGATAAAACAACTGAATATCCTTTTTTCCCTTCCCACTTGACTAATTATATGAAACCTTTTTCATCACCTTTCCACAGAGATTACTATGTCAAATTTTCATTTTCTTTTGAACTGAAACCGGAATAATAAACATTGATAAAAAGGAGGTCCATAAGCTGGAAACTGTAAACTCATTAAGTACTAGTCTTCCAAGCCTTTCTCTGTTTTTACCTCGCCAACCTCCACGTGAACCTCTAATCAACGTTTCGCAAGTAACCATATTAAATGATGTCATGCTGCAAAAAAGTTTCCAAATAACTAATGATGAAATTCTCAACTTCTCAACCCAAGTTAGCTTCTAAAGCGATTGGCTGCTTTAGTTGCCCAACCAGAATAAGCTCTCTCTAACATTAATTTTGAGGTTCAACTCTGCCTCAAAAACAGCAAGGTACGCCTCAGCCGCCTTAACTTCTCCTCGTCCCTGTCATAAAATTTGGTTAGTGGTGGTGATGTTTAGGGGAGGACTAGAATATGCATTTGTAACCCCATTTGCACTGCATTCGCAATATTCGCACGCTGCGGTGCGGTGCGTATACGTGGTGTGGTTTCTAAAATTAGTATCCACATATATGTGGATGCGAATACATGGAGTATCCACACCACATGTGGATCCAAAAGCTATAGCACATGAATAAGTTGCAAATTATTTTAGATATCATAAAATGTAGATTTAGGTGCTAGCTACCTCACATGAATTAGAATAATACAATATGAACACTCTAACTCATTGCCAAGCTAGATGTTGTTTGCTTTGCTTTTGTGGTTTGTACATTAATTAATTAATTAATTATCAGATAAACTACTAGCACATGCCCTTGTAACATTTATGTGATTTGTTTGAATTTCAATAACCTAAGTGAACTTTTCCTTCACTGTTTTTTGTGGCTTAAGAGCTAATGTCACATTTTCTTAATTTCTTAATTATTGAATTTTACTAGTTGACTAAAGTTGTGTAATATTTTATTATATATGGTAATTGTGATTTGTGAGGAATTCATAGTTGTCATGGTGTAGCCTAGGCGTCCTGGCGCTAGAGAAGGACAAGACAACACCTTGGACGCTGAGTTGCCAAGGCTAATGCTTAGGTAGTTGGCAAGGCTAATGCCTAGGTAGTTGGCCCAAGTTAAGTGATTAAGTCCTTTTTACCCCCACATGACTCATCATAACCCATGGACTTGCTATGTGGGGTAATTTTATTACTTATTAGACTTGTAAGGTGTGATGGGTGTTGACTTGGTTGATTCTTTATTTTCTAAGTAGTGTTTGTTGACTTGTTCTACTAGTTTGTAATGTCAAGTGTTTTATTTTTTAATTTTGATTGTAAAGTATGCATATAATTGTGATTTTAATTGTATTCCATAGTGTTAGTTATTATGTTTTGAGTTTTAATATATGTAAAATTTTATTATTCAATACTTTTGAGTAAAATAAATAATACATAAATGGCACATTGTCGCTGTACAGACGTGTTCATGAATGTGCTCTCACTTCCATTCTGGAATTTCAAGTGGTTGCAATGGACCTTTTGGCACTTGATGTTCCGCCTTGATACGTTGACAAGTTAAACACCTTGAGATAAACTTTGCTATCTCTCTCTTCATATTGCTCCACCAAAATGTATGTCGAAGATCACGATACATTTTTGTACTCCTAGGATGGATTGCAAACGATGTGTTGTGCGCCTCCATCATGATTTTATACTTCTAGTCAGAGTTGTTAGGAACAAAAAATCTGGAGTTGACTCGAAGTATTCCTTCTTCATTGATTCTTGCTTTCGGAATAGCACCTTCTTGTACTTTCTTCCTCATACGCATCAGCTCCAGGTCTGTAGCTTAGGCAACTTTAACTTTATCAATTAAAGTCGGTTCTACTCATATATTTGCCATCATCACGTGGGTCTATAGAGTCTTTATCTCTATCTCCATCCTTTGTAAGTCATAGAAAATGGGTCTTTACGTTGACAATATCATACTCGTACCAGCATATGATCTTCTACTCAACGTGTCAGCTACCACGTTCGCTTTTCTAGGATGGTATTGAATGGTATGATTGTAATCTTTCAACAGCTCGAGCCAATGTCGTTGTCGCATGTTGAGTTCCTTTTGGGTGAAGAAATATTTGAGACTTTTATGATCCGTATAGATCTCCACTTTCTCCCCATACAGGTAATGTCTCCAAATCTTTAGTGCAAAAACGACTGCTGCCAACTCTAGATCATGAGTAAGATAATTCCTATCATATTCTTTGAGTTGCCGTGAGGCATAAGCTATGACTTTCTCATGTTGCATGAGAACACATCCTAAATCTTTGCCTGAAGCATCGCTGTATATGATAAATCCCTCCAAACCAGATGATATTGTCAGAACAAGTGCTGAAATGAGTCTCCTCTTGAGTTCTTGAAAACTCTTATCACATTCCTCGCTCCAACCGAATATTGTATCTTTTCAAGTCAGCTGAGTTAATGAAGTAGCGATTTGAGAAAATCCTTCCACAAATAGAGGATAATAACCAGCTAAGCCAAGAAAGCTACGTACTTCAGTCACTAACTTAGGTTGCTCCCAGCTTTGAATTCTTTCAATCTTTGTCGAGTCAACAGATATTCTATGATTTGATATCACGTGCCCAAAGAATGCTACTTCCTCAAGCCAGAACTCGTACTTTTTCAACTTGGCATATAGCTTGTTTTCACGAAGCTTTTGGAGTATAAGCCTCAAGTGTTGCTCATGATCTTCACGACTTTTGGAGTATATGAGGATGTCATCAATAAAGATGACTACAAAATGATCCAAATATTCCTTGAATACTCGATTCATCATATCCATGAAGGCAGCAGTAGCATTAGTCAATCCAAAAGACATGACTAAGAATTCGTAATGCCCGTATCGAGTTCTGAAAGCATTCTTTGGAATGTCATCAGTTTTAATCTTTAATTGATGATATCCGGAATGAAGATCGGTCTTTAAAAAGAATTTAGAGCCTTACAACTGGTAAGACAGGTCATCAATGCGAGGCAACAGATACCTATTTTTGATGGTGACATGATTCAACTCCCGATAATCGATACAAAGTCGCATACTTCCATCTTTCTTCTTTACGAATAGAATAGGAGCACCCCAAGGAGACGTACTAGGACAAATGAAACCAATGTCTAACAATTCCTGCAGTTGGGTTTTTAACTCCTGAAGTTCAATAGGAGTCAATCAATATGGGCTTTAGAAATTGGTTTTATACCGGGTTCAAGGTCGATACAAAATTTAATTTTACGCTTTAGGGGTAGGCCAGGAAGTTCTTCAAAGAATATGTTAGGAAATTTATTAATAATAGAAATATCATTCAAATCTGACGTATTTTTGTTTAAATCTGTGACATGGGCTAAGAAAGCTTGACATCCATTTTTCAATAAACGAATAGCTTTATGGCTTAATATGATAGTGATTGACTTTAGTGGTTTTGTTGCTTGAATTCGCATAATAGGTTGGTTAGGAATATGAAAGCTAACAACCTTACAAAAACCATCAATTTTAGCATGATGAGTAGTTAACCAGTCAATCCCTAAAATCACATTAAATGCAAGTATTTTCAAAGAGATAAGATCGACAGGTAACGTGCGGTTGCCGATTTGAATCAAACAATACTTATAAACAGTGGATGTAATGAAGGTTTCTCCTAACGGAGTTTCAACAGATAAGTCAAAGTCTAATTTCTCCAGAGTTAAATTTAAACGTTGAGCGCAAGTAGGAGAAGTAAAAGAATGCGTAGAACTAGTATCAAATAAGGTATAGACTTCGCAAGAGTTTATGATAAGCTTACCCGTGATAACCTCATTCGGGTTCCTCGCATTTTGGGAGGTCACGACAAACGCTCTCCCTTGAACTACCGATTTTGTCTTGTCTGGGACGGCCTTTGGTGCCTCTATTCTAGCTGGACTTGAATTCGCTGCACGACAAAATCGGGCTAGGTGACCTTCTCTTCCACAATTGTAACACGCTTTGGACTGCATCGTTCAATTTAGACTGATGTGTCCCTCCCCCCCGCATTTGAAGCATACAATCGGTGGTCGTTCTCCTTCTATTGTCTTGTCCATGATTACCACTGAAGTGGTTACTATTTCTGAAATGTTGATTCCCTCCACGTTTGTTGTCACCGCTTCGATGACTGCTACCACTGGTATTATCGTTTTGTCGACTGCTCTCTCTTGGTTGGGTTGACTCATTATCGCGCTACAATAACTGAGCCCTATTTACCACATCTGAATACAAACACAGTTTGTGAGAAATGAGGTATTGACGTATTTCGGGTTTTAAACCTCGCAGAAACATTAACATCATTCTCTCCTCATTATCTACCAAATGGGATGCAAACCAGAATAACTCCACAAATTTAGCCTCGTACTGCGATACAGTCATATTATTTTGCTCCAGCTTGATGAACTCCACCTCCTTCATGTGACGAATACTTTCGGAAAAGTACTTGTCGTTGAACAGTTCTTGGAACTTCTCCCAAGACATCTTTAGTGCAGCAGGTTGAATACGTTTTATAGATTCCCACCAGTAATCTGTTTCTCCTCTCAACATGAAGGTGGCAAAGGGAGCCTTTTGCTCCTCAGAGCATCCCAAGACATCAAATATCTTGGTGATCTGCTGTATCCACGTCTCTTCCTTAAGTGGTTCTGGCTTTCCCAAAAACTCCGGTGGTCCCAGCTCCTTGAACTGCTTAGCAGTTACCATCCGAGAGTTGCCAATGTTTCCACCTGCATTTTGAACAGGAGTCTCTCTCGCCTGATGTTTCATGAATTGCATAAAGCCTCTGAACATCCCATCGTTCATCATTTGGTCGGTGTTGTTATTTACATGAGGAATGTTGCCTTCCTGATGCACATTATCCTGATTATTGATCTGTGGTGACTCAACGGTCTCCTGTGATCCATTGTTTATCTCAACATTTTTAGATACTATTTTCAAACACTGTCACAAAATAAGGGTTAATTGACATGACACAAATTATCCCTATACTCTAACCGACCAATTAAATAATAAATAAACTTAGGTAGGTCATACTAGCGAAGGATTAACCCGTCTCTCCCCCTAGTTCTAGTCTCACATCTTAGTCAAGGATCATATCCCTAACCTTTGATACCAACTGTGACGCTCCCAAAATAGGTATACATCACCCATTCTGAGTCGCCAAATACATGATACAGAATTTAAATACAAACTTCTTTTATACAATACGACAAAACGTAGCTGAGAGTTTTTACACGAATATTGTCTTCTAGACAATATCCAAACTCAAATGGAGCCCTCATTACATTTATTAACACAATATTTCATAGAATAGTGAGGACTACTATAGCCACCATCTAGGACCATCACTTCGTTCCCCGACTAGTCCAGGCTACGTTCTCATTTCCTGAAGAGAACAATGAAAGCAAAAAGGGTGAGCTCAACTAGCCCAGTAAGTAATATTATGACTAAGATAATACAGAATAAATTATCGTTAGCCTTCAACAGTGTTAAACTAATAAACAACACGTTTAACTGCAGCGGAACAAGCAATCCATTAGAAGAGTTAAGTAGAGCATGATATCTACTATCTTTTATGATTTAAAAAGTTTATCATCGATTTTATCACTGAGACTCAGCTCAATAAATAATCCACATCACTGAATTATCCATGTACTACGGGCCAAGGATATTCATTAGTATCACGTCCACGAATTATCTATGCACTACGGGCCAAGGATATTCATGTAATCACCAATAGTCATGATCATGCCAACAATTGTCCATCAATGCACTACGGGCCAATGAGGACTTTTATCACATCATTGTAACATTACAGGTCATGATTATACCGAATAATCCTTGGTCATAATCATACCAATCAACAGTCCATTTATGCACTACAACCAAAGATGACTTTCATAACAATATAAGCATGAGGATGATGACAATGATATAAGAATTCAGTTAAAAGAAAGCAAAGGATAAATTTTTAAAGATTTATAATTTAATTTATCCAGAATTCAATAATGTCCAAATTGTCAATATGATACTGTTTTGTGGAGTAAAATTCACGAATAATATTGTATCAAAAATGATTTGGATAGAAAAGAAATTAATTTTTTGTCATGAATAGTACCCCGGATGAATAGTACCCGAGTGAATAGTACCCCGTGAATAATACTTCGAGAATAGTATTTTGTGAATAGTACCCTGTGAATAGTACTTTGTGAATAGTACCCCGTGAATAGTACTTTGTGAATAGTACCCCGTGAATAGTACTTCGACATGAAAAGCTTAAAATTTAACAAGAATGTTCAGAAAAATATCCTTGTGAAACGATACTAGATGAAACACAAATTTCAAGGATATTCTACTAATTTCACGGAGTATAAAAGCAATACTTTAACAAAATGAGTGTAGAATTAGGAATACCAAAAGAAATAATATTACTTACATACTACAGAGTATGGAAGAAAATATTATTTCATACGAATATTGAACGAAGGCTGGATACTGCAATAGTGAAGTAGCAGAATACTCTTCTTCTTTCTCTCTATAGTTTCTCTCTCTAAAGTTTCTCTTGTGAGTCTTAGTGAATTGGTGAGAATGAAAAAAGAAATGAGCTTCTATTTATAGAAAAACATAGTTTTGATAACTGCACGTTTAGGGGCTCGAATTATTACAGTATAGTACCTTCATCGTTACCTCCATTTTTAATTTAGTCCTTAAAGTATTATCAATCTTGCACCACCTCCCCTAATAGTACATGCATGTGAATCAATAGTTCCATACATGTGAACCAACAGTAATTTGCATGTGAACCAATAGCAATTAATTGCTCATTTATCTGATTAATTGCCCGTTTGGTCAATTATAACAAAACCAGCCAAACACAGAATTACCTCCTCTGAGGGTAATTAGGTCACGTAAGAATTAAAGAAAACTAAATGAACAACATCTTTCACTCATCAATATTATTCTTATCTTTAATCAACACGAACTTATTCATCATTAATATTATAACTTATAATATTAACAACCAGATCATTCCCAAGAAAGAGGGGGCTTTCCGATAAGGATTTCTCCCTATTGGCGTGCAATTAGGTGACCAAACCCCTTTTCTCGACAGAACTTTCTAGACATCGTCAATAATGTAAATAATAATATGAATAATTTTGTCGTCTCAATTATTGATTTAATAATATAAAATATTGTGCAGATGATACTATGACAATAATTGAATCAATAATATGAGAGATACTATGAAGCAATTAATGTGGCAATAATTGAATAAAATTGAGTGATCTCTCACGTAAGCATCAATAATCAAAGATACTATATAATACCGTGTGCTACTATGCAACCACGCCTATTACTATACTTTTACCACCAGGTATTTCAACAGTCTAACGGTAAAACTTTCGCCGTTATTTTTATTAAAAGATATTTTTGTCGTTTTCTAACTTCGACAATACTTCCGTTGTGGGGTCCACCAATGATTGTGCCGTCTACGAATATTCCTTGTTAAAACGTATATTCCCCGACCAATCGAATATTTTATAACAACTTGCTTACTTTGCAAAATTTATAAATATTACCCACAACTATAACATTATATAAAATCCACACCATAATATTCAAAAATATATTTTGAGAAAAATTAATCTTTATTCATAAAAGTTTAGGTCTTACGACCTCCCCTTCTTAAGATATTTTGTCCTTGAAATTGGGGTACGTACCTGGTATGTCGAAGAGGTGAGGATACCTTGATTTCATTTCAGATTCTAACTCCCAGGTCATTTCCTCCACATCGTTGTTTCTCCACAAAACTTTGACTTGAGGTATAACCTTGGAGCATAGAATATGTTCCTTCTTATCCAAGATTTTAGCAGGTACCTCTTCATACGTTAAATCTTCCGCTATCTCGTCCGGTTCTAATTCAATAATGTGGTTCGGGTCTTCCACATATTCAATTAAATGAGAGCAAGAATAAATTTTAAAGATTTATAATTTAATTTATCCAGAATTCAATAATGTCCAAATTGTTAACATGATACTGCTTTGTGGAGTAAAATTCAAGAATAATATTGTATCAAAAATAATTTGGACGGAAACGAAATTAATTTTTGTCATGAATAGTACCCCATGAATAGTACTTCGAGAATAGTACCCCGTGAATAGTACCCCGACATGAAAAGATTAAAAATTATCAAGAATGCTCAGAATAATATTTCCATGAAAAGATACTAGATGAAACGCAAATTTTTTTTTGCTAAATTTATACTGAATTAAAAAAAAGAATAAGTACAAAGTACATGGGTCAGACCCGAAGCAGTATACCATAGCCATCATAGGACAAGCCCCATGATGACAGTGGTAAACCCAACTTGTTACTAGCATACAGGATTCTACAAGGAACAAACAACATCAAGAATCAGCCAACAAATTGGTTGTAAACAATCAATCCAAACTACATCAACACCGAGCGTGCAAAAATATTAAAAATAAAAAAAAAACCAAACCCATAAAGGGTAAATGTAGGAGAGAACCCAATCATAGCATAGTAGCAATGGCAGGACAACACAGATCAAAACCCCAACAACATAGTGTAGCAGTCAGTAGAATTGCATCCCTAGCAGTCAAGCATAACCTCCTCCCTAGCAGCAGAAACTCAGAAACAGCTGCAGCCCATCAACACACCCAAACCAAGTCCCTGCTCAAGTCCACAGCTCAGCAACACACCAGCACCCAACCGCTGCTCAAGTCCATAGTCCAGCACCAAGCAGCAGTAGTAGGCTTCCAAATCGAGCAAAGCTGAAGAACTCATCCCTAGTCAGCAACCCCGCAACATTAAACAGCTGCAGAGCACCAACAACCATCCTACACGACACCAGCAACAAATCCATGAATCTATAGCGAAAACACCTTTGCCCAGCAATCTGGAGAGAAAACCATACAAAACAGTCCCCGAAAAGAAGTCAAATCGCAAGCTGAGTAAACCAAGGCTGGTCTTTAACCTTTTGGAATCTGTGGACTGAATGAAGCTTGCATTTCACAATCTGCATCACAGTAGCAGTAATAGCCCGAACTGGAGTAGCCCCTTTATCATGAATTCTATCATTCCATTCCTGCCAAATGTGATAAACAACCGCAACAAATCCTAAGTGGAGAATGTCATGGTGAATAGGAGTAATGGGTCGAGAAATGAGAAAGGAAGTAAGAGAGGACCAGTTCCTAGAAATTCCCTTCCACCCACAATGGCGGAGCACCGAGACCAGAAGATGAAAGGAGTAAGGGCAGTTGAAAAATAGATGGTTAAAGGATTCATTTTGAGTATTGCATAAAGGGCATGTTTGATTTACTCCAAGGCCAAAACGTGCAAGCCTATCCAAGGTACGACGCCCATTTTGGAAAGCAAGCCAAAGGATAAAAGAATACCTTAGAGGGATGAAAGGGTGCCAGACAAGCTTATCCCATGACACAATATTACCAGCAGCACGGAGGGAGCTCCAGATGGTAGAAACTGAAACCCAAGGGGCCTTTACATTATCCCAGTTGACAGAATCCTCTCTAGAAGAGTCACATCATAAAGCTGGAGTGAATATATGCCAGAATTCGATAATCGTATGATGGTTAGACATAGGGAGGACCCAGTTTGAGTTACAGATGCTGCTGCTAACCAAGGCACTAGAGCCTATACCAGAATTAGAGATGAGAGGGGAATCAGGGGAGGAGGCCAGAGGATAACCAGAGATCCAAGGGTCAAACCATAGCTTAGTGAGGCCACCATCTCTAATAGAAAAGGAGATATGCTGCAAAGCAATAGTCCTTAAATTTAGGACTATCCTCCAAATCCAGGAGCAATCGTTTGGGATGTTCATGCACCAGAAATGCTTACCCTTAAGAGCAAATGTTCTAACCCATTTAGCCCAAACAGAAGTAGAGGCTGGGTTGATAGTATTCCATAGATGAAGTAGAATAGAAGCTTTATTCCACAAATCCAACTGCTTGAGGCCAAGGCCTCCCTCAGAGAAAGGAAGAAAAACCTTGCTCCAAGCCACTTTAGCCCCAAATTTTGAGAGTGAAGGGACTTTCCATAGAAACCTGCTGAAAATGACTTTTAGTTCATTTAAAGCAGCTGCAGGGAGGGTAAAATAAGAATACCAGTAGGATTGGATGGCAAATAGTACAAATTTTAGGAGTTGGAGCCTCCCCATGTAGGACAAAAATCTGTTTGTCCAGGTGGAGATCGTGCTAGTAATATTTTCGAGTAAGGGTCGACAGTCCGTAAGGCTAAGCTTTGAGGTTATAAGGGGAACACCAAGGAACTTTGCAGGGTAGGATCCCATACGGAAGCCCAGTGAGGCAAGGATAGTAGCAGAATCATCCGGCGGGACATTTGCCAAGTAGAACATTCTTTTTGTTGCATTAAGCTGGAGGCCCGAAATGGAGGAAAACTTTGTAAGGTACCCTTTGAGAATATTTATCGACATGATATCCCCATTGCAGAAAAGTATCAGATCATCCGTGAAGCACAAATGAGTTAGCCGTAGTTGTTTTATTTTCCAATGGAATTTAAAATTGGGCTTTACTGTTTCCTTGGAGATCAGAATGGAGAGGACTTCCATAGCGATAACAAATAAGTAGGGGGACAGAGTATCTCCCTGGCGAAGACCCTTTGCTCCGTTAAAATAACCATAGAGACCACCATTAATTTTCACCGAGAAAGAAGTTGAGGAAATACAGGCCTTGACCCAGAAAATAAATTTTGGGGGGAAGTTAAAGACCTTCAGAGCCTCCCATAAGAAATCCCAAGAGATAGAGTGAAAAGCCTTTTGTAGGTTAATTTTCAAAGCGCATCTGGAGGGACCCGAATTTCTATGATAATTCCTAAAAAGCTCCTGAGCAATAAGGATATTATCTCCAATCCTCCTACCCGGGACAAATGCAGCTTGAAAAGGAGAAATGATCTTCGGAAGAATACATTTAAGCCTACTCACAAGGATTTTGGAGATGCATTTGTAGGTAGTGTTTCAGCAAGAAATGGGCCTATAATCTTGCATGGAGGAAGGGTTTGGGATTTTAGGAACAAGAACAATGGCAGTGGAGTTTGTCCCTCTTAATAAGTAGCCCTATTGGAAGAAGGATTTAATAGCAAAGGTGAAAATCGGGCCGACGATGTCCCAACAGGCCAAGAAGAAGTTGCATTAAATCCATCAGGGCCGAGGCTCTTGTCCTTTTTCATAGATTTGAGAGCGAAAAGAATGTCAGCATCGAAAATATCTATGTCAAGAGCAGAGGCATCAACGGAAGAGACAAGGTTTATAAGATCACCACCCAAGTCCCGTATCTCAGATAAGCAAGCTGGAGAGGGGGACCCCAAAACAGAGTAAAAATAGCCCACTGCAATCTATTAATTTTACGGAATATAGAAGCAATACTTTAACAAAATGAGTGTAGAATTCGGAATCTGAAACAAAATAATATTACTTACATACTACAGAGTATGAAAGAAAATATTATTTCATACGAATATTTAACAAAAATAATATCCCTTACCTTAAAAAGAGAGTACTTCTGACTGGTAGGGCAGGTATATTCTTGAAGAAAATTTGCACTGTTTTCTACACTCAAAGCTTCCTTAAACTCTAAAGAAATACACTCAATATTATAGAAGAAGAATTGTCTTATTCTTGTGTGATTTCCAATTCTAAACAAATCATCCTATTTATAGGAGAATGACAGAATAATATTTGGATGCACAATAAGTAAAAATCACGGACGCACAGTAATAGTCGGCTGAAATTTTTTGATAATCGCATGATTTACTATGCAAACACTATGCGAACATTATGCATAATAAAATATAATATATTCTATTTTTCATAAAAAAACAAAACTTATTATATATATATATATATATATATATATATATATATATATATAAAACAAAACTGAGATAACTTTCTACCGACAGTTTTAAAAAATGGGTAAGTGGAGGTCCATATAATAAACAAAATTTACAACAAATACTTCATAAAAATCCCCTCTATTTTATCTCAATTCACTTGGCTTCACAAAACACATTTTTAAACAACAATTATTCATCAATTAACATGTAATATTAATAACCGGATCATTCCCAGGAAAGAGGGGGCTTTCCGATGAGGATTTCTCCCTATTGGCGCGCAATTAGGTGATCAAACCCCTTTCCTCGGCAGAAATTTTTAGACATTGTCATTAATACAAATAATAATATGAATAACTTGTCATCTCAATTATTGATTTAATTATATAAAATATTGTGACAATATTTGAATCAATAACGTGAGATACTATGCAGTAATTACTGTAGCAATAATTGAGTATAACTGAGTGACTTCTCACGTAAGCATCAAATATTGTGTCCTACTATGCAACCACTCGTATTAATGTACTTTTATCACCGGGTATTTCAACAGTTAATGGTAAAACTTTCGTCGTTATTTTTATTAAAAGATATTTCTGTCGTTTTCTAACTCCGACAATAATTCCATTGTGGGGTACACCAATGATTGTACCGTCGTACAAATATTCCCTATTAAAACGAATATTTTCCGACCAATCGAATATTTTATGACAACTGTCTTACTTTGCAAAATTTGTAAATATTACTGTAACGCCCGAGAAAATCGGATTTTTATGAGAATTAAATTTTTATTTGATTATGTGGATTAAATAAATTTAATTGATTATTTATGTGAGTAAGTTATGTGAAGGTGGTTCTATGACCTAGAATGTGCGAAAGTGGTTAGGATTTTGGCTACGTGATAGAATTAAAGTGTTTGAATTTCCAAGACAAAAATAAAAGTTTTTCGAGAAATTTCCGTAAAAACACTATTCACTAATTTTTGCTCGGAAATTATTTTTGAACTTCCGAGAAACGCGTAATGATAGAATTCTAAGACGAGATGGAATATCCAATAATATTTCAGTTATGGAAAACAGAGTTTTTGCTTGCGGACTTAAAACCTAACGGTTAGGGAAAGTGATTTTCGAGAAGGAATTGAAATGCGTATAATGAATTAAAGCAATGATCGTATAATACGTAGGTATTGTACAAGGTAATAAATACGAGTATAATAAAAGGTATTATACGAGTATGTATGAATGATGGTATGTCGTATATGAATAAGTATACGAGTTGGAATACGAGATAAATACGTTATAATGTTTTAAGCCAAATGTAATGGACTTGTAGGATTGTGTAGGAAATTATAATATCCAATTGGAATTATGATAAAGCCCAAGTGTAGGAATGGATAAGTCCAATATGAATTAATGAACAAGCCCAAGGTTTGTTTATTGCAAGCCCAAGTATAAGTTAAGTTAATTAAGCTAATTGAATGTAAAGCCCAAAGTAAGAATCCAATGGGTAAGCATGAACCATGGGGCAACCCATGGGTGATCCAAAGTGATGAGCAAGTAAACTTAATGGTTAAGTAAAGGATAAGTTAAGTAATGGCCAAGTAAAGTGCTTATGCTTGGTGGCTAAGTAAAGTGTTTATACTTGGTGGCTAATTAAAGAATAATTTATGTGATAAGCAAGTATACTTAATGGCTAAGTAAATGATAAGTTATTTGATGAGTAAGTTAAGTAATGGCCAAGTAAATGTGGTGATCAAGTAAACTTGATGGTTAAGCTTAAAATAGTAAGGAGGTGATTAAGGAGGTGGATGGCTTATTGACCATTAAGCCCTCATTTAGTGATTTCTATAAATAGAAGATGCCTTAGCTCATTTGTTGGTTGTTTTTATTTCATCCAACATCATAAGTACTTATTGGTTAGAGAGAAAAAGCTAGAAAAGCTAGAAAAAATTAGACTTTGTTAATTCAAGAAGCAAGAGGAAGAACAAAGCTTAATCAAGTTATCTTCAAGGGTAAGATCCTAAACCATGATTCTCTTTCTCTTCAATTGTTAGAGAAGTGAGTAGTGGTAAAACATGTATGCTAAGAAGAAGTAGGAATGATTAATTAAAAGGACTTAAGCCTTAATAAGTCATGAATAAGCAATTCGTAATCATATAAGTTATGAACCAAGGAAGAACTTGTAAGAACTTGTCATATGTTTATAATAATGAAGTTTGTATGATAAGAAGAAGCAAGGATGGTGGTTAAAAGATTGAAACCATGATAAATCATGAGAAATGAAATCATAAGTAGTTTATACTTTTATAAGTTATAAACTCATGAAGAACAAGTAATAACTTATCATGTATATAAGTTAATGGGATATGTATTTTAAGATGTTAATATGATGGATTGAATCCATTTGAAACGATGAACAAATCCCAAGTAACGAAGTTATGGCAGAATTCACGAGTTTGGACGATAATCGTCGAATTCGTGAAATTCTCGGAATGGAAGTCAAATTTTGACTTTGAGCTCGGAAACATTGGTTTTCGATGGAGTATAGTCCTATTTGGAATTCTAGAGTTGCGAACTCAAAAATGATCGAATTTAGACTTAGAACAAAGAAACGAGCATTGAACGTTTACGAACGTTTATTGTTTTCGTTAAAATGAACTAAAAGGTGAATTTCGAATTAACGAAGTCGAAATGAAAAATTCTTGCATGAACACGTAGAGTTTGTAATTTATGAGCTAATGGCTTTTGAACGAGCCAATTCGAACTTATAACGAAGAGGTTATGAGCCTGGGAATCTCACCTAAGAAATTAATTGTCAACTATCTGGTACTGAGGTCTGGTGTCGCAGCGCCAGAGAGAGCTCTATAAGTCGGCCGCAGATCTTGGACGAAGGAGTGGCCATCAGAGAGTCATTGCGCCAGCAATACACTTATAGGCATGAGTCTCATGCCGTGAAGCGCCTTGAGACCGAGAGTTAGATATTTGAAAGTGGCATACAGCCACTACTAGTACAAAGGGTTGTCATGGCAGCGGTACAACAAAGGAATTTTGTTGACCAAGTTGATTGTGAACCCAATGGTTTGCAAGAAAAGTATGAGACATGTAATTACTTAATGAACATAATGACACCTTTCCTAAATCGCTTATATAGTGATGACTTTAGGAATTTAAGGTTGTTTAATAAGTAGTTAAACGAAGAACGTAAAGTATAAGAAGGTGAACTGTATTCAATAATGATGATGACTATAACGTTAAGAGTTGCAACTAAAAGTTGTTGAATATTACGTGAACGTGAACGGTATGCAATAAGTGTATTTAATCAATGATGATCGAGTTTCGATTAATAATGTAAGAACGTTAGTAAGCCATAAGGATGATTAATAAGTCGAATTGACCTTTATTAATGAAGTAAATTCACTTAAGACATAGAAGAGAAAGAAGTTGGTAAAAATGATGTAAGTTATAATAGCAAGCCGAAACCAATAATAACAAATCTAATACATGATTAGATTGAGAAGAAGGGTAAGATTCATTAAGAACCATGTATGTTTATTCATGACCTAATGTGGTATGTTATGTGGTTATGTGTTGTAGAGACCGTAAAGATTCAAAGGAAAATTAATTTTACTTTAGCAGACGCTGAAGGTAAGTTTTCCTAATGCTTGTCTAACCTTCGTGTTAGCTAGGTTTTCAGTGATTCATGTTATGAGATGCATTAATGGTTTTAAAGAAAGGGTCGATGCCATTTTTAACTTGGCTAGACTAATCTTTAAAGATTGATTGATTTATTTATAAGTCTTTCAATATAGAATTAATAACGCTATCCTACGCCAATTGTTTGGTACGAATTCAAGGTAAGCCTGAGTATGAATAAACAAATGTATTTCACATCGATAAATACGTTTAACGGATGAGTGTTGATCAAATAGAGTACTATAGGCTGATCACCTAGAAGTGCTCGTAAGAAATATCGGACTTAAGGTCTTGGTATCGGGTTGTCCTTTTCATGAATAAAAGCTAAAGAGAATGTTTATGGTCTATGGACCTACTCAGAATTTTCAAGTAACTATATGTACTTCGGAATTATTTTATGAGATGAGAAGTGATATAATGTTTCATAGTACTTCATAACTATTGTCCAGTTAATGAAGAATAATCACATGATTCTCAAAGTGGTATCTATATAATATATTGTTAGACTTGCTGAGTTAGTTATACTCACTTCTTGCTTGAATCATATGATTACAGCTAAGGTCGAGCGAACCGAAGGTTCTAATAGAGATAAAGGCAAGGAAAAGATGAACGATTAGTTTATTCTGTAATAGACTAGTAGGTTTGTATGAATTATATTATGATGAACAAAGAATGTAACGGTTTCAGAACCTGGTAATGGGATGTATTATTATTAATGTAATAAGAATGTCGTTGATACACATATTTTAATGTTGTTTCAATAGAATGAATATACAGTTATGAGTACCGTGTAGCACCATCTGTTAGGTTGGAAGATACCAGAATTTGGGGGCGTCACAATTACCCACAACTATAACATTATAACACATTCACACCTTAATATTCAAAAATGATATTTAGAGAAAAATTCATCTTTATTAATAAAAGTTGGGGTCTTACAACCTCCCCTTCTTATGAAATTTCATCCTCGAAATTGGTATACATACTTGGTATGTTAAAGAGGTGAGGATACCTTGATTTCATTTCAGATTCTAACTCCCAGGTCATTTCTCAATATCGTGGTTTCTCCACAAAACTCTAACTTGAGGTATAACCTTAGAGTGCAAAATATGTTCCTTCTTATCCAAGATTTTAACAGGTACCTCTTCATACGTTAAATCTTCCGTTATCTCGTCCGGTTCTAATTCAATAATGTGGTTAGGGTCTTCCACATATTTACGTAACATAGATATGTGAAAAATGTTATGAACACGAGACATACTTGGTGGTAAGGCGGGTCTATAGGCCACAGTTCCTACTCGATCAAGAATTTTAAATGGGCCAATAAATCGAGGATTAAACTTTCCTCTCTTTCCAAATCTTGTAACTCCTTTTCATGGAGCAACACGTAACAACACATGATCTCCAACATTGAATTTCACGTCCTTTCGATGAAGATCAACATAACTCTTTTGTCTATTTTGTGAGGTTTTTATATTTTGTCGGATCATTTAAATCTTTTATGTTATCATGGGTACCAATTTCAGTCCCATTAACGTTGCTTCACCCACCTCATCCCAGCATACTGAAGAACGACACTTGCGTCCATACAACGCCTCGAATGGAGCCATGCCTATACTTGCTTAATAACTGTTGTTGTAGGAGAATTCCACAAATGGCAAGAACTTATCCCAACTTCCTTTGAAGTCTAGGACATAGAGTCTTAATAAATCTTTAAGAGTCTGAATAGTCTTCTCCTTTGCCTGTCTTTTGAGGATGATATCTTTCGCCCAGAATCGTAAATCGTTTATAGCTTTTTTACAAACTAACCCAAAATCGTGATGTGAATCTTGGGTCTCGATCAGAAACTATGGATACTGGCATACCATGCAGTCTTACAATCTCATTTATGTATATACGAGCAAGACGTTCAAGTGAATAAGTTTCTCGTATAGGTAAGAAATTAGCAGACTTGGTTAATCTAACAACAATGACCCAAATTGCATCTATGCCTTGAGAAACCTTGGGAAGACCAGTAACGAAATCCATGGTAATGTGCTCCCACTTCCATTCTGTAATTTCAAGTGGTTGCAATGGACCTTTTGGCACTTGATGCTACGCCTTGACTCATTGACAAGTTAGACACCTTGAGATAAACTTTGATATCTCTCTCTTCATATTTCTCCACCAAAATATATGTCGAAGATCATGATATATTTTGGTACTCCTAGGATGGATTGCAACGGTGTGTTGTGTGCCTCCATCATGATCTTATACTTTAAATCAGGGTTGTTAGGAACACAAAGTCTGGAGTTGACTCGAAATATTTCTTCTTCATCGATTCTTGCTTCCGGAATAACAACTTCTTGCACTTTCTTCTTCATACGCATCAGCTCCAGGTCTGTAGCTTGAGCAGCTTTAACTTTATCGATTAAAGTCGGTTCTGCTAGTATATTTGCCATCATCACATGGGTCCCTAGAGTCTTTAACTCTATCTCCATCCTTTGTAAGTCATACAAAATGGGCTTTTGCGTTGACAATATCGCACTCGTACCCGCATATGATCTTCTACTCAATGCGTCAGCTACCACGCTCGTTTTTCCAGGATGGTATAGAATGGTATGATCGTATTCTTTTAACAGCTCGAGGCAACGTCGTTGCCGCATGTTGAGTTTTTTTTGGGTGAAGAAATATTTGACGCTTTTATGATCCGTATAGATCTCCATTTTCTCCCCATACAGGTAATGCCTCCAGTTTTTTAAGCGCAAAAATGACTGCTGCTAACTCTAAGATCATGAGTAGGATAATTCCTCTCATATTCTTTGAATTGTCGTGAGACATAGGCTATGACTTTCACATGTTGCATGAGAACATATGACCCTCTGCCTTAAGCATCGCTATAGATGACAAATCCCTCCGAACCAGATGGTATTGTCAGAACAGGTGCTGAAATGAGTCTTCTCTTGAGTTCTTGAAAACTCTTCTCACATTCCGCGCTCCAACCGAATTTTGTATCTTTTCGAGTCAGCTGAGTTAATGGAGTAGCGATTCGAGAAAAGCCTTCCAAGAATCTCCGATAATAACCAGCTAAGCCCAGAAAGCTACGTACTTTGGTCATTGACTTAGGTTGCTCCCAGCTTTGTATTGCTTCAATCTTCGCTGGGTCAACAGATATTCCGTGATTTGATATCACGTGCCCAAAGAATGCTACTTCCTCAAGATAGAACTCGTATTTCTTCAACTTGGCATATAGCTTGTTTTCACGAAGCTTTTGGTGTATTAGCCTCAAGTGTTTCTCATGATCTTCACGACTTTTGGAGTAAATGAGGATGTCATCAATAAAGACAACAACAAAATGATCCAAATATTCCTTGAATATTCGGTTCATCATATCCATGAAGGAAGCAGGAACATTAGTCAATCCAAAAGATATGACTAGGAATTCGTAATGCCCGTACCGAGTTCTGAAAGCAGTCATCAAAATGTCATCAGTTTTAATCTTTAACAAATGATATCAGGAACGAAGATCGATCTTTGAAAAGAATTTAGCGCCTTGCAACTGGTCAAACATGTCATCAATGCGAGGCAACGGGTACCTATTTTTGATGGTGACATGATTCAACTCCCGATAGTCAATACAAAGTCGCATACTTCCATCTTTCTTCTTTACGAATAAAATAGGAGCACCCCAAGGAGATGTACTAGGACGAATGAAACCGATGTTTAACAATTTCTGCAGTTGGATTTTTAACTCCTGAAGTTTAATAGGAACCATTCGATATGGGACTTTGAAATGGGTTTTGTACCGGGTTCAAGGTATTGTACCAAACTCGATTTCACACTCTGGGGGTAGGCCAGGAAGTTCTTCAGGGAATACATCAGGAAATTTATTAACTATAGAAATATCATTCAAATCTGACGTATTTTTATTTAAATCTGTGACATGGGCTAAGAAAGCTTGACATCCATTTTTCAATAAACAAATAGCTTTATGGCTTGATATGACAGTGATTGACTCTAGTTGTTTGGTTGCTTGAATTCGCATAATAGGTTAGTTAGGAATATGAAAGCTAACAACCTTACGAAAATAATCAATTTTAGCATGATGAGTAGTTAACCAATCAATCCCTAAAATCACATCAAATACAAGTATTTTCAAAGAGATAAGATCGACAGGTAACGTGCGGGTGCCGATTTGAATCAAACAAGATTTATAAACAGTGGACGTAATGAAGGTTTCTCCCAACGGAGTTTTAATTGATAAGTCAAAGTCTAATTTCTCTAGAGTTAAATTTAAACGTTGAGCGCAAGTAGGAGAAATAAAAGAATGGATAGAACCGGTATCAAATAAGGTATAGACTTCGCAAGAGTTTATGATTAGCTTACTCGTGATAACTTTGTTCGGGTTCTTCACTTTTTGGGAGGTCACGACAAACGCTATCCCTTGAACTAGCGGCTTTGACTTGTCTGGGATGGCATTTGGTGTCACCATCCCAACTGGACTTGGCTTCACTACATGACAAAATTGAGCTAGGTGACCTTCTCTTCCGCAATTGTAACACGCTTTGGACTGTTGCGTACAGTTTGGACTGATGTGTCCCTCCCCTCCGTATTTGTAGCATATGATCGATGGTTGCTGGTGCTAACGTCTTTCCATCATTATTGGATCTCCTCTTCTTGAAATTTCCACTTCTATTATCTTGGCCAGGATTTCCACTGAAGTAGTTACCATTTCTGGCATGTTGATTCCCTCCACGTTTGTTGTCACCGCTTCGATGACTGTTACCATTGGTATTATCGATTTGCCGACTACTATTTCTTGGTTGGGTTGACTCATTATCATGCTCCAATAATTGAGCTATATTTACAACATCTGAATACAAAAACAGTTTGTGAGAAATGAGGTATTAACGTATTTTGGGTTTTAAACCTCGCAGAAACATTCGCGTCATTCTCTCCTCATTATCAGCCAAATGGAATGAAAACCAGGACAACTCGGCAAACTTAGCCTCGTACTGCAACACGGTCATATTTTTTTTTCCAGCTTGATAAATTCCACCTCCTTCATGTGACGAATACTTTCGGGAAAGTACTTGTCGTTGAACAGTTCTTGAAACTTCTCCCAAGACATCTTTAGTGCAGCAAGTTGAGTACGCTTTACAGATTCCCTCCAGTAATCTGCCTCTCCTCGCAACATGAAGGTGGCAAAGGGAACCTTTTGCTCCTTAGAGTATCCCAAGATATCAAATATCTTGGTGATTTGCTTTATCCATGTTTCTGCCATAAGTGGTTCTGGCTTTCCCAAAAACTCCGGTGGTCCCAGCTCCTTGAACTGCTTAGCGGTACCATCCGTGAGCTCAATTAGCCCAGTAAGAAATATTATGACTAAGATAATGCAGAATAAATTATCGTTAGCCTTCAACAGTGTTAAAATGATAGAATACAATAGACAACAAGTTTAACTGCAGCAGAAACAAACAATCCATTATAAGAGTCAAGTAGAACATGATATCTACTATCTTCTATGATTTAAAAGTTTATCATCAATTTTATTGCTGAGACTCAACTTAATAAATAATCCACATCATTGAATTATCCATGCACTACGGGCCAAGGATATTCATTAGTATCATATCTATGAATTATCCATGCACTACGGGCCAAGGATAATCGTGTTATCACCAATGGTCATGATCATGCCAACAATTGTCCATCAATGCACTACGGGCCAATGAGAACTTTTAGCACATCATTTGTAACATTACAGGTCATGATTATATCGAATAATTCCTGGTCATAATCATACCAATCAACAGTCCATCTATGCACTACGGGCAAAAGATGACTTTCATCACAATATAAGCATGAGGATGATAACAATGATAAAAGAATTCAATTAAATGAGAGCAAGGATAAATTTTAAAGATTTATAATTTAATTTATCAAGAATTTAATAATGTCCAAATTGTCAACATGATACTGCTTTGTGGAGTAAAATTCAAGAATAATATTGTATCAAAAATGATTTGGACAGAAATGAAATCAATTTTTATCATGAATAGTACCCTGGGTGAATAGTACCCAAGTGAATAGTACCCCGTGAATCCCGTGAATAGTACTTCGGGAATAGTACCCCGTGAATAGTACCTAGGCATAAAAAGATTAAATATTATCAAGAATGCTCAGAATAATATTTTCATGGAAAGATACTAGATGAAGCGCAAATTTTAAGGATATTTTACTAATTTTACGGAGTATAGAAGTAATACTTTAACAAAATGAGTGTAGAATTTAGAATCTGAAATGAAATAATATTACTAACATACTACAGAGAGTATGGAAGAAAATATTATTTCATACGAATATTAAAAAAAAATATCTCTTACCTTAAAAAGAGAGTAATTCTGACTAGTAGGGCGATGATATTCTTGAAGAAAACTTGCACTGTTTTCTACACTCAAAGCTTCCTTAAACTCTAAAGAAATACGTTCAATATTATAGAAGAAGAATTCTTTGATTCTGGTGTGATTTTCAATTCTAAACTAAGCATACTATTTATAGGAGAATGGCAGGATACTATTTAGATGCACAGTAAGGAAAAATTACGGACGCACAATAATAGTCGGCTGAAATTTTCTGATAATCACATGATTTACTATGCAAATACTATGCAAGCACTGTGCAAACAATATGCATAATAAAATATAATATATTCTATTTTTCATAAAAAAAATTAAACTTATTATAATATATATATATATAATAATAATAAAAAAAAACAAAAGCCACCCGTGACCTACTTTTTTTCAATCGGACAACATATGTTCAAATATATATATATATATATATATATATATATATATATAATCAAAGCCAAGTTATTTTTTTTCTAGTTGCCAGTAAGATCTCAGTAATCATTTATCTCCAGCCTTTTTCAAAATTATCTTTTTACTCTTGTTCCGAAGTCACCTAACTTACGGTAGTCCACCTTGTTCGTGTCTAACCTTTTGTAAGTCTCTTGGGTGAGCAATGTCTGGTTTAAGAACATAGGTATGAGTCTGCTTAAGGTAAGAGGGTATGTATGAAAGAACGATGAGTAAAATTTAATTTTGAATCTGGTAAAGGATGAATAGATTATTTAGATCTAACTCCTCAGCTAGTAACCGGTAAACTTTGCCCCCTGTCCCTGACATAGTTAACCAGGAAGAACACAGTTATGAAAACATTAGTCAAGCTTTACACAACTGGAATATACCTAGAGTTTCCCCTAAAGAAATTTATCAGTCAACCTTTTTAGATAATTTCAAAACAGATTATAATGTAAAAATAGTTGAGAAAGTTTATGCAATTAACAAGGAGTACGAAAATTGTAGTCTTTTATCTCCTGATGTTATTAAAAAACATAGGAAAAAGGGTTATAAATTTATTCATATCGGTCTTGTTCAAGTTGCAGTTAAACCAATAAACATTAAATGAATTAATTCAAGCATTTACCTGTCTTAGAGATGCTAGATTCTTGAATTATTATCCAAGTATGATTGGTGCTATGGAATCAAGTCTGCACAATGGACCTATCCATTTCAATTGCTTTCCTGATTTCACATTGAGCCTAAGTGATCAACATTTATTAAAAGCTTTGACATTAAACATTAAAACTGCTGGTGAAATTACTCATATGATTGAGGGCTCTCAGCCCATAGCCTTGATTTATAAGATTTATTATAAGACCATGAAGACGAATTTAAACGTCCATGCTCTTAATAAAAGTCCTAAAGATCAAACAGTTTTAATTCAAAGTTCAACTAGTGACGCTAATATTCAGATCCCGAGAACCATCCTCTGGAAAGATATTACGTTACCTAGTCAATGGACTTTACCAAGTGAAATACCTCAACAACCTGTAGTTAACAACCTGTTAAATATTGAAAATGTTAAACAATTTTCTGATGGAACAGTCAAAATAAGTTTTGAGCGTACTAGAAGACCAGTTATTTTAGAAGACTTTACTAGTTCTTCAGCACCTTCTATTCATACTAGAAGAGATACTGAAGTTCTAAGTAACCCTTCTATTAGGGATATAAAGATGAAAGGTATCCTTAATCAAGGTCAGGCTAGTCACCCTTGTTATACTCAGAATGACCATGTAGAAGAAGAAGGTTCTTCTTCTCCTACCCCTTCTGAGTTTTCGACTCAATCATATTTTGAAATTCCTATTAACAACCAATTAAGAGTCATTAAAAAAGAATTCAAATTAGATTGGGACAATCTTGTTAAAGATTTTAATTCCAAATCTAATAAAGAAAAAAGACATTTATTTAGATCTAATCATTCAACAGAAAAAGAGCGCGATAAAATTGTTAATAGATGGAAACGATTTATTAACAGTGAAAAGATAAACATTACTTTTTATGATTGGTATGATCAATATCAGGGTAAATGTAATGTTATAACTAAAACACAATGGACCAAAGAAGATAAATCAAAAGTTTCTTCTAGTCACCCCCCCTCTTGAAACTGTCCTCCTTCCAGTTAGAAATACATCTGTTGTTGCCAGTCCTTTTAAGATTTCGGATGGTAATAAAGATGATAAAAAGATTATTGAACAATTAAATTTCAGTAACCAATATCTAGCAACTGTAGGTAAGCAGCTAGATAGAATTGATGAAAAATTTGAAGAAACCAATGTTAAAAAACCCGATTCAAAAATTGAACAACCTTTATTAAAATTACCTGAAAATAGAAGTAAATTAGGTTTACCTAATAAAGATGGCGATCTTACTCGTGCAATTGATAAATTATTTAAAAAATTAAAAACTGAGCCTGAATCAAGTGGTACAATAGCAATCATTGATCAAGTTGAAACTAACGATGAAAGCCATAGTCGGTCAGATCAATCTGATACTATTTCAGTCTCAGATTTTAATGATCAGTTAAATAAATTAACAGTTAATAACACTAGTTTAACCAGGAATTGGTACTCTATACCTACTCCTCCGAATCTATAATTCGAAGAGAGAAATCTAGATAAACAATTCTCTGTTTCATCTAATAAAATTTATGAATGGAACATAGATGGTTTTAGTGAACAAGAGATTTTAAATAAGTTAAATCATATGTCTATGGTAGCTAATAGCTATATAACTAAATTCAACAATCTGACTCAGCCAGATATTGTTGAGTTAATAGCTAATGGATTTACTGGTATTCTTAGATCTTGGTGGGAAAAACATCTCATAGAAGATACTAGACTATCAATAATCCATGCTGTCCAGTTAGATGATGACGGCAACCCCATATTTGATGAGGATGTTGGTATTGGACCGCCTGATGGAGTCAATACTTTAATATTTACCATAATTAAATATTTTGTTGGCACTCCTAGTAATATCACTGAGAGAATTCACGATCAGTTAAGTAATCTCACTTGTCCCACTCTAAGTGATTTTAGATGGTACAAAGATGTATTTACTTCTCGTGTTATGATGCGTAATGATAGAAATAAACCATTTTGGAAAGAAAAATTCATTAATGGTTTACCTTCATTATTTGGTCATAAAGTTCATGAAGAATTAAGTAAAAATTTAGGATATATTGATTATGATAACCTAACTTACGGTGACATAATCAGTTATATTCAAAAAATTGGATTAAAAATGTGTATTGATTTTAAGTTAGCCAAGCAAGCTAGTAAAGATAAGAAAAAAGCAAAGTATGAGTTAGGAACCTTCTGTGAACAATATGGTTTACCCCCGGTTGCTCCCTCTAGAAGAAAGCACATGCATAAACATATTGATCATCATAGAAGTCACAAAAGTCATAAACGCAGTCATAGGAAAGATAAAAATCAAGATGAATATTATAATAAACCCGAACCAACAAATAAAAACTACAACCTTTCCACCCTTTACATTATCCATCTCTTTATATGCATCATTTATGGTGGATGACCTTCATCAATAACCTTGCTTTATTCTGACCCCATTTGTCAAAAAGCAGCATGGAGTCATTCCCCTGTTCTATATTCTGACCCCAGTTGTCAAAATGGTTTGATGGATTATGTGTTGGAGCTAAGAAAGAAGCAAGAGAGAGGTTATTGTAATGGGGGGATTCATTTGCAGAATCCATCTATAAGTAGGCCTTGTGGAAATGATGATGCACTGAACTGAATGATCATTTGCATAACGGAACAAAGGAAGGAACAGAGGAAGAAGAAAAGAGAGATAGAGAGAGAGAGAGAAGACGGAGAAGAAAAAAAAGGAGAGAGAAAGAGAAAAGAGGGAGGAGAGAGAGAAAATAAAAAAATATTAAATTTTATTTTTGCCATGTGTCTAGCCTAGTTAGCCACATTTATCTAAGTGGCAGATCCGTTGACGGGAGGGCATAGTTGAGCCAAAATTTGTAACGTTGAGTGTACTTTTGGAAAAAAAAAATAGTTCAGGGTGTAAGTGGGATATCGGGGTAACCATCAGGGACATTTTTAGACCTTTGCCCTATATATTAAATTAAATCCTTATACTTTATATATAAATCCTGAATCTCTTGAATCTACTTAATACCTTGTATATATTAGCGTGATTCCTGTAATCATATTTTATATATATATAAACTCACGGATGTAGTAAACAGGAATCTTCCAAATTCACGTGAATTATGTATGATTACTTATAAGAATATTATATATATTTATATATATAATAATCTTAATAATTTTATAATTAAAATAAAAAGTTTATTTTAATTTTAAAATTGGATTTCATGCTAACTAATTAGAGTTGGAATTGGATTCCATGATAACTAATTAGAGTTGAAATTGAATTTCATATTTCCTTAAATAAAGGAGTTTATTTAGATATGGAATAAGATTTCATATTATTCAAAATAAAAGAGTTTATTTGTGAATAGGAAAGAGAATCAGTATTTCCTTTAATAAAGGAGTTTTTTTTCTTCTTGGAATTAGATTCCATAATTAATTAAAATAAATGAGTTTATTTTGATTAAAGATTTTGATTAAAATAAAATAGTTTATTTTATTCAAAATTAGATAAATTAAAATAAAAGAGGTTTATTTTTATTTAAATTTGGATTAAAATAAAAGAGTTTATTTTGATTCAAAATTAGATTTTATACTAACTAAATTTGCCCATTAAATGATATCAATATATATATTGAATGTTTATTATTCCTGAGATGAATGTTATTTATTGATGCATATGGTGATGTGTATGATAATAAATGGGATTGATTATGGACTATTGACCAATGTGATTGGATTTTATTTTAGTTGGATGCATGAATGTATGTGTTTTATTAAATGGGGTCTGCGTACCTCGTCTTCTCTAATTTTTCTTAACGTAAATTCTATCTCCCTCCTATGTACTTCCCCTTGACTACTGATCAAGGTTTCTATTTATTTTAAATAGTTTTGTAATAGAAATAATTAGAATTAATTTTGAAGAATTAGAGATCAAGGAGCAAGGAGCTCTTGAAGACCCGTTTGTAATGGAGCCTGGGATTTAAATGTAATAGTTATATTTAAATATTAATTTTTGCACCCCTAGGGTTTGACCTTTTGGTTCACTTGTTGGCTCTAGTAAACCAAACTAGAATAAAGTCCATAATCAATCCGGGTAGAATATAGTATTCGATATGTGCATGCTTATACTATATATTATGCAAACATGCTTCGTATGTTAATTAATATAACGCGTATTTTATATATATATGTGCATGCGCGCTAAACAAGATGAGACAAATTAATAACAAACCCCTCAAATTTTTATATTAAGTCCTAAGCGTTCAAAGATATTTGGAATATCGAACGTCTCCTTCTAGCATGATAAAAATAATAGAGTATCAATTATTATAAGTTTGTTGTGTCACCACAAGGTTTATCTTAATTTTTTGAGATGTTAATTTTATCACATTTGATGCTTATAAAGAAAATTGAACAATGTGATTTTGTTGTGTCACCACAAGGACAATATTTTTCTTTTTTGAATATATGGAGTGCTAGGTTGGACTTAACTTAGATAATTTTGATTCGGATGTGCCACCACTTGATCAAAATAATCTAAGAGGCAAAATACAAGGAGTTGCATAGTTGATGTAATTGATAAGAGTTGTATACTTATTTATTTATATATAGTTTGTTGTGTCACCACAAGGCTATATACATTTGAAATGAGATCCTTATTCTCACTAGCATATCTTTAATTAGATTTTGCCGAACTATATAAGTGAATGTAATATAGTTTGATAAAAATAGTGGGAGATACCAATTTAAAATAAGACCTAATTTATTTTGGTAATTAATAAAAGAATGTATGCTAAAATATTGTTAGTTACAAATTCATTTACAAAATCTTACAATGTCTAAATTACTATCACTGTGAAGCATATTAGATGTTATTTAACCGGACCGAATTAAACGGATTGGTTAAGGAAATTGAGAATAGTTCTCACGGCTGAAAAGCTATCTTATGTCCTTAATACGCCTATCCCTGTAATGGTTGCAGACAATGCCTTTGAGGAAGAGATTGCTACTTTTAGAAAGTAGTAAGATGATGCACAGTTGGCTTAATGCATCATGCTCGCATCCATGAGTAACGAGCTTCAGCGTCAGCATGAAACTATGGATGCTCTTACTATATTCTTGCACATCAAGTAGTTGATGGTGAGGAAAGTAGGACTAATAGATATCAGATATCTAAGGAGCTCTTCCGATCTAGAATGACCAAAGGCACTACAGTACAAACACATGTCCTAATGATGATCAATTTGATTGAATAGTTACGATAACTGGTTTTGTAATGGTTGAACAGTTGAGCCAAGATTTGATCTTGCACTCACTCCCGGACTCCTTTCATAATTGTTGTGAATTTTCATATGAACAAGCTAGATATCAGCTTTGCTGATTTGCTTAACATGTTGAAAAATGTTGAAAGTCACTTTCCAACCAAGAAAGACCAAGTCTTACTGGTAGGGCCAAAGGATCTTCTGAAAAGAAGAACGATTCAAGGAAGGTAAATAGAAAGACAAAAACAAATGATAATAAGAACAAAACTGATAAGGATAGTAAAGGAGTTTGCTTCCACTACAATAAGCCAGGACACTGGAAAGTAGACTGCAAGAAGCATCTTGCAGAGCTAACCAGAAGAAGTTTAGTGAAGTTTCGGTTACAAATACAATTTTGTTCATGATTTAAAATAAAAATTTTTCTTTAAGTCAAGGTTCTACTTGGGTATTGGATACCGACTTTGGTTATCATAAATATAGATTTATGAAGGGACCAAACAGAAGTAGGAAGCTAAACAAAGATAAGTAATCTTATGTGTGGAAATGAAGCAAAGGTTGCTCCACTATTCATCGGTATTTGCTCGGGAATTATTTTTGGAATTTCTGAGAAATACGTAATGATAGAATATCAAGGTAAGACGGATTATGTAATAATAATCTAGTTATGGAAAATGTAATATTTTGCTTGCGGACTTAATTTGAGAATACTAAGGAAAGCGAAGTATTAGTAAGAAATCGTTAAGGGTATGATACTTATGTATTATACAAGGGAATGAAAACGAGTATAATACAAAGTATTATACGAGTTTGTATGAAGGAAGGAATATCGTATATAATGAAGTTCTATACGAATTATAATACGAGAATAATACATAGACAATATGTATATGTAATGGATTTGGAAGATTGGTTAACAATTGGTACAAACCCAAGTGAATTAAATGTTAAGTCCCAATGTTAATTAATGAACAAGTTAATTAATGCAAGCCCAAAAGATAGGTTAAATTAAGCCCAAATTAAATTCCAATGGATTATGGTGACCCATGGGGCAAACCATACTAATGTGGTTAATGTGTGGTAACCAAGATAAGTGGTGACCAAGTTAAGTGGTAACCAAGTTGATGTAATGACCAAGTAAAGGATAGGTTTTGTGCCATGCAAGTAATGAATAGTAAGGAGGTTCATAAGGAGGTGGGATTGGTTTAAAGTCCAAACTACCCTAACTTTGGAAAATCTATATATAGAGGAGGCTTACAAGCCATTTGTTAGTTGTTCAAATAATCCAAACACTCTCTCAAAGTGCTTAATTGTTAGGGTGATTAAGTTGCAAATAAGCTACTTATATAAGAAGAAGAAGAAAAAGAAGACTACTTACAAAGACTTCAAATGTAAGACTCCTTCTGTAATTATCTTCTATCTCTATTCATGATAGGTTGATAAGCAAAGATGAATTAAGGAACATGAATGTTAAGAAGTGAGAAAAATGTGTAAGTAATGAACTTAAGCCACATAAGTTGGTAATAAGTCATTTAAGCTAGCATAAGTTATAAACTTATGTGAAAGTATTATGAACTTGTCATTAGTTTATTAATGAAAGTAAAGAAATTGTATGTATATTAATCATATATACATGAATGAAACTATATGTGAAAACATGTATGCATGATGATTAAAGGACTATAACTTTCTTAAGTTAGGAGCGATGAAGCTATAAGTAGTTTATAATTGAATAAGTTATAAGCTCATGAATGAATGAAGTCAAAATCCAACAATGAAAATAAGTTGTTGTATTAAGTATGTGAAGATGTTTATAGAATGAAATAAATGCAAGTAAAAGTAATGAACAAATCATAAATAATGAAGATTTGCTTGAAATCGCATACGATTAGGCGATAATCGTTGAATTCGTGAAATTCCCGGATTAGAAGTCAAATTTTGAGTTTCAACTCTGAAATGTTATTTTCCAATGGAGACAAGTCATATTCGTCATTTTAGAGTTGCGGACTTAAGAATGATAGAATTCCGACTTATAACGAAGAAACGATCGTTGAACGTTCACGAACGTTTATCGTTTACGTTAAAAATGAACCAATAGGTGAATTTTTAGCAAACGAAGTCAAATAGATAAAATTATTGCATGAACGCATAGATTACATAATTTGTGAACCGTAGGCTTTTGAATGAGCCAATTCGAACTTATAACGAAGAAGTTATGCGTCCGGGAAGTTCACAAAATTTAAAGTCTAAAATTTTTTTTTGGTGCACAGAGTTGGCGTCGCGGTGCAAACCCTAGTACAAATGATGGTGCTACAAATACCGAATAAAGATATCGAAAGTATATCGAAACTCGCATGCGCAACGTGAATCAGAAGCACATTTTGTGTGTATAAGTTACATAAACAAAGAAAGGACCTTTTTTAGAGTGGCAAGCAGTGCATGCCCACTAAGTGAGGACTCGCATCGCAGCGCCAAGTCCGGGACCTCTCCACTGTTAACTGGCACCGCAGCGCGAGGTGTAGCTATATAACTGGTGCCGCAGCGCCAGTCTCAGAACATTGATAGTGATGAATGTTTTAAAATTCAAAGAAAGAATGGTAATTGATTTGAAAGTAAACATACTTTAAGGAACATAAAGTAACATTGTTTAAACTTTGTTAAACCTTAGAGATGTTGTATAAAGGTTGAGATAACCTAGTCAAATGAATGTAAGTATAATGATAAGCCAGAATGAATAGTAAATGAATCTAATACATAATTAGATTGAGATGAAGGGTAAGATAGTCATATACATACTTGATTATATATGACCTAATGTGGGGCATTATGTGATCATGTATTGTGGAGACTTGAAAGATTCACTCGTAAAGTAATTACACCGTAGCCGACGCTAAAGGAAAGTATTCTAACTCTTGTCTCAGTTCAATCTGAACAAGTTTTTGAAGTTCATGTATCCTTACGCATGAATTGACGTACGATGAAGTTAAAGCCAATTCTGTTGGCTAGACTTGATGTATTGAGTGGATTATTGATAATCTATTCATCTGTTATCAAATGTTATCATCTTTTGTCAACTACTTGATATGGTTTTCAAAAGAAGACTAAAATGTTAAACAAATGTTTTTGTCGTTAAACGACAAGCACGCGAGGTTGCCACCAATTAAACGTACATACGTTTAATGAATGTAGTGTTGATCAACATAGAGTACAATAGGCTGATCACCTAGAAGTGCTCATAAGTAATACCGGGCTTACGGACTTAGTTCCAGGTTGTCCTTTTCAAAAAAGAATGAAATGTTCAAGGTCTCTGACCGGAGTGAATGTTTAAATGAATATTGTTATTATTGTAAAACATTTTGAAAGGAAGATGAAGTGCTATTTTGAATCATCAATAGTACTTCATAACTATTGTTCAGTTATTGAAGATATACGATTCGTATGTGTCAAGCATGTTGTTTATTGAAATTGTCATACTTGCTGAGCTAGAAATTGTCATACTTCATAACTGTTGTTTATTGGCGGCACTACATAATGTCCTAGAAATAGTTGCATATCTACGAAAGGTAGCCTCAAATTTCGGCCACAAAACTCCATAAAAGTTATGGACATGAAGGATTCCTAATTTTAAGTAAATTAAGATAAGGGGTTGTCCAGCTTATGTGAAAAGGTTTCAAAGGATAAGCTTGGGACAAGATTTTACGAGTATAGATTTGTGGGACATCCTAAAGTAAGTTTAGGGTATATGTTCTATAATCCTACTTAGCAAAAGGTGTTTGTTGTGAAACATACTACCTTCTAAGATAAATGTGTTTATCATTGAAGGCGATAGTGGGAGGATAATAGAATCTTGAAGAGTTCAAGAACCACAAAACACTATAAGTCAAATAAGAGAAACTTGTAGATAGACCTATTGTACCACAACCGAATCGTAAATCTAGAATAGTACCAAAGATACCTGGGAGGTATGGATTCATCATAGATGATGATGATGAGGTATGCATCATAGATGATGATGATCTAGTTACATACGATGAGATAAGAGTTGTAGACACTCAGAGAAATGAATTGAAGCAAGCTTCTCAAATATGGAACATTCGTTTTGATGAGACAATCAAAAGAGTTTGATTTTTTCAAAAACAAGAATGAACCTAGTGTGTACAAAAGGGTCAGTGGGAGCGTCGTGATATTCCTAGTATTATATATTGATATACTACGGATAAGGAATAACATACCAATGCTATAATCAGTAAAGATAAAGTTGTCTAAACATTCCTCCATGAATGATTTGGGAAGAGTATCATAATTGGGGATACAAATCTATATAGATAGATTCAAGAGGATGATCGACTTAACCCAAGGAACGTATATTCATTTGATGCTAAAGTTGTTTAGCATGCAAACTCCAAGAGATGTCTCATGTTGATGAGCCGTGGAGTGTATCTCTTAATAGTCCCCACGGACTTATAAAAGAGAGATCGCATGAGTAACTATCATGTATGCAATAAAATATATGAGACCTAATGTTAATCAGTCATATTCTGGAGAAGATCACTGTAAGACAGTGAAAACATCTTAAAGTACTAAACCGACACTAAGGATGTGATCATATACATGGTGGGTCTGAATTAAAACTAGAGGGCTTAACAGACTCGAGTTTTTTCAGACAGACCAAGACGACAGAAAATACACTTTAAGATAAAGCGTTACCTTGAACGGTGGTGCAGTGAATTGGAAAGGTTCCAAACAGCAAACAGTTACTAGTTTAGTGATAAAGACAAAGTATATTGCTATAAATGAAGCTACCAGTTGATTTTTTGGATGAAAAGTTTATTACAGAACAAGGAATAGTTCCTAAGTCTCATCTTGGATCTAAACATGTGTTGTGGCACTTTCATTTGATTATAGGAATCATTGAAAGATGGGAAATCACTATAGAGATAGTGAACTCTCAAGAACAATATTACATATCCATTAACTAAAGCTTATCCAACAGCAGGATAATTGTCACTTAGAGAAGAAGGGTATGAGATACTTGGCTTTAGTGCAAGTGGGAGATTGAAAGTAGTATGCACACAAGCCAATCATGTTTGATGATAAAGCATATACTTTGTAACAATCTTATTCATTTATTAATAAAAAAATATTAATTTATTAAAGGCTTTTAATTATCTACATGATGATGTTTTATAATATGTGATAAACCCATTGTTTTAAGCAATACTTTTAGAATAATGATGATGATCATTCTAATGAGATCTAAATTCTTAGAAAGCTTAAAACTAAAATAGTTCCCAATCGTTGGATTACTAAATTGGGTATTAGTAAATCTGGATAGATTAGTACATACGTTGCTTGCTCATGGATGAGGATGATTGATCTCATGATCATTTTTGTGGAGACACTAAAGCAAGTATGTAGGTGCTTATTAGAGAATAAGTTCACTGAACGTGGCTCGCTAAGGAATACCTAATGGAGTTTTACTTGCCTGTCAATAGGAATTTCTATAGTGATCGTAGTACAAGTGATCCTTGGACTTGAGATCATCATAGTATCTTGTGTATGATGAGTTATACTTTGACTTATTCCTTAAGACCCTTAGGGTGTATCAAAGGGTATGCTTGGGTATAATAAGTTGTACATAGAGATAATGTATGATCAATAAAGAATCTACCGCTTCTAGTAAAAGAAGAGAAATGTCCTATGTGATTCGATAAATGACAACCTAGTAGTCCTTGGCCAAGGCAGAATAAAATTAGAAAGGAGTTTCTAATTTGTATTATTTGGAGTTGTGCATTTAAGGATCGAAATACATATATATAATTAAATAAAATAAGACTTGACAATATAATCAAGGCGTCAAATGCAGTGCGAGGTGAAGTATATAATCAAGCATTTATGCACGCCAGATCTCGAGTAACATGATAGTGATGAATGTTTTAAAATTCAAAGAAAGAATGGTAATTGATTTGAAAGTAAACATACTTTAAGGAACATAAAGTAACATTGTTTAAACTTTGTTAAACCTTAGAGATGTTGTATAAAGGTTGAGATAACCTAGTCAAATGAATGTAAGTATAATGATAAGACTAATGAATAGTAGTAAATGAATCTAATACATAATTAGATTGAGATGAAGGGTAAGATAGTCATATACATACTTGATTATATATGACTTAATGTGGGGCATTATATGATCATGTATTGTAGAGACTTGAAAGATTCACTCGTAAAGTAATTACACCATAGCCGACGCTAAAAGGCAAGTATTCTAACTCTTGTCTCGATTCAATCAACAAGTTTTTGAAGTTCATGTATCCTTACGCATGAATTGACGTACGATGAAGTTAAAGCCAATTATGTTGGCTAGACTTGATGTATTGAGTGGATTATTGATAATCTATTCATCTGTTATCAAATGTTATCATCTTTTGTCAACTACTTGATATGTTTTTCAAAAGAAGACTGAAATGTTAAACAAATGTTTTTGTCGTTAAACGACAAAACGCTGCGAGTTGCCACCAATTAAACGTATACATACGCTTTAATGAATGTAGTGTTGATCAACATAGAGTACAATAAAGTGATCACCTAGAAGTGCTCATACGTATACCCAAGACTTCTGAGACTTAGTTCCGGGTTATCCTTTTCAAAAAAGAATGAAATGTTCAAGGTCTTTGACTGGAGTGAATGTTTTAATGAATATTGTTATTATTGTAAAACATTTTGAAAGGAAGATGAAGTGCTATTTTGAACCATCAATAGTACTTCATAACTATTGTTCAGTTATTGAAGATATACGATTCGTATGTGTCAAGCATGTTGTTTATTGAAATTGTCATACTTGCTTTGCTAGTTATGCTCACTCTTACTTAAACCATATGAATGCAGCTAAGACTGAACGTCCCGAAGGATCGAATAAAGATAAAGGAAAAGCTAAGGCAGATCATTAAGCTATCTATGTAATAGTATAGGTTATTGTTGTAATGTTATTGATATTATGACAATGAACCTTTGAAATGGGTTTAGAACTTGGGACAATATAAATATTATTTTGATAATATAGAAAAGATATTCGTTCTTTTGAAGCTGCTCAATTGAATGAATGTATGAATGTTAATCTGAGATAAGACCATCATCCGGGTTGGAAGATACCCGGATTTGGGCGCTTCTGAGTTGAGTATCAAAGCCTAGGTTATAAAACTTAAGGGGGATTAGAACCTTAAGTCATAACCTTAATAAAGTAGTAAAAGATGAAAGATAACCTTATAAAAATGCATTATCTTATGTTATGTGTTTTTATTATTCTTCTGACTTGTACTAATCAAATTATATTGTTTTATTGTAGATGTCAGGAGAAAATAATATGTATATAGATATACATGTAGTAAGCGAGGATTCGGTTAATCGAGTAGAGATACTACCCAATCCCGTAGCAGTAGAACCAGAGGTGGTGACAATCGAGTCTGGAGACTCGGACGACTTAGACTACATGTCTATTTTTGATGGCATGCTAGAGGAAGAGGTGGACATGATGTCTTTTGATCAGGTTCCACCTACAGAAGAATTGACTATTGAAGAGTCAATGAAAGCATTGTTCATGTCAGTTCTGGATAGAAACGTCCACTACTGTCAAGAGGTGAAGGAGTTGAAAGAGGAACTCCAAGCTGTCCGAGAGGACAAATTAAGTATGGAGGGTATGTGGGAAGAGGAACATGATGATCATGTTTTAGCCAAGGACAAGGTCCACGAGCTGAAACACGAAGTCTTTGAGCTCAAGCAGGAGCTAAAGACTAAACAACAGAAGATAGAGAGGATGTCCTATATACATAGGAGTTCTCATGTGGACTTCCAGCAACAAGTAGCTGGATATCTAGTGGAAGCAGGGCAGACTCGACATACCATTAGTCGAGATGTCATAGCCGGTTTGGCCAAGAAAGATTTCAAGAATGCCATTCGGAAAATGTAATCTAGTTATAGCTAGACTAGTTTAGATATGTAAATATTATGTATCTAGTAGTGACGTAAAACCCTCTATTATATATCAAGGGTAGTCTTTTATAAATCTCAAATTTTGGAAAGCAATTGCAGGATGGTAATGTAATCAGCTAAGGCTGAGTAATGTAAACAATGTAGTGTTATATTACAAGTTATGAATCAATATAAGTCTTTTTTGGAACATATTGA
Organism: Panax ginseng; assembly: GCA_020205605.1. Classification (NCBI taxonomy): domain Eukaryota; kingdom Viridiplantae; phylum Streptophyta; class Magnoliopsida; order Apiales; family Araliaceae; genus Panax; species Panax ginseng. Next base: position 57,960,869 of record CM035131.1, on the reverse strand, counting down.
GTAATGGTTATGAGTTATTGTTTCTGTATAAATAATAACAAAACAAGAATAAGAAAGTAATAATGGAGTATTATTTTCTTATGAAGAAAATGTTTGCCAAGAAGACAACAACGTAAATCGGGATACTAATGTTGAGCAACCTAAAGAAGGTCCTAAGTAATCCAATGCAAGAGTTCGTTAATCTTTTAACTATTTGCGTTTAATAGAATCTCACTAATGTACCCATAAATCCTGGAGTAGTACGAGCTACTACTTTTAAGGATTTCAAAAGTGTCGGTCCGCCGGAGTTCAAAGAAACTACGGACCCGATAGAAGCCCAAACTTGGGTGAAAAAAATTGAGAAAGAATTTGTTATAACAAATGTTGAAGAAGGTCAGAAGATTGCTTTTGCAACCTATATGATGAAAGGGGAGGCCAATTTCTAGTGGGAGGCAAACCAGGCTAGGGCCGGAATAGAAAACTTAACGTGGGTAAGGTTCAAGGAGATCTTCTTCGAGAACTACTTTCCCACGAGTATGCAGAGGATGATGGAAATGAGGTTTCTTGATTTGAAATAAAGGGATATGACAGTTCCTCAATATGCTGCCAAGTTTAATGAACTGGCAAGATTTGCTCCACATCAAGTGGACACTAAAGTGAGAAAGGCTAGACGATTTGAGCAAGGCTTGAAACCCTGGCTCTATAGCCGAATCTCTGTGTTCCAAAGTACTTCCTTTGGAACCATATTAGAAAATGCAATAATTGCTGAAGGTGGGAATGAGGCTCTTAGCCAGTACCACAAGGAGAAGAAAAATAAGGGCAAGGTTGATGGAGGAATAAAGACCGAGGGAGCCATTGGTAGTGGCGACGGTCAAAAGAGGAAGGGTTTTAACTATGGGAATACCGGAGTAAAGCAAGGGGATTCAAAAAGGAGGATAGAGGCCTGTAAAACCTGTGGGAAGACTCATTTAGGAGTCTGTCTCAAGGGTAAGGCAGTATGTTATAATTATGGGCAGGACGGGCATATTTTGCCTAACTTTCCCAATCCAAAGAAAAACCATGGATGCTTTGTATGTGGATCAACTGACCACATAGCAAAGAACTATCCAAAGAAGGGGGCAGATGGAAATAAGGGCACTAATAGCGATAAGTTAGCTATTAGTGGTCCAGCTCAGCCGGGTAGATCAATGGCCCGCACTTTTAATATGACGGTCCAAGATGCGGTGGCATCAGGGGATGTAGTTGCAGGTATTATCCCGATCAATAACATAAATGCTTACGTGTTATTTGATTCGGGTGCTACTTGTTCGTTTATAGCATGTGATTTTGCTAGACGATTAGAATTACTTTCAGAAAAGTTGCTTATACCTTTGATTATTAAGGTAGCAAATGAAGAGATAATTCCTGTTGAAGATATTCATAGGAATTGTTGCGTAGATATACGGGGTTGTAAATTATCGGTAGATTTAATACCGATAAAGTTGGGAGAATTCAATGTAATTCTCGGAATGGATTGGTTGATTAACCATGGAGCAATTATAGATTGCCAGAAGAAATGTGTGAGCATTAGGACGTTGAAGCAACCTCCTGTAGTATTTTACGGTAATAAATTGCCGGGACGCTCGTGTTGTCTTACAATGACACAAACTAGAAAACTTTTAAGGAAAGGATGTGTAGGTTACTTGTGCCATGTTGTTGACACCCAGCGAGTGGGAGCAACCATGGAACAAATACACATAGTAAACGAATTCATGAATGTGTTTCCAAGTGAGTTACCGGGGTTACCACTGGATAGGGAGATCGAATTTGTAATAGATATTGTGCTAGGAGCAGCACCAGTCTCAAGGGCACCGTATCGTATGGCGCCTGTGGAAATGAAGGAGCTAATGGTTCAATTACAAGAACTATTGGATAGGAAGTACATTCAACCGAGTGTTTCCCCATGGGGTGCACCGGTATTATTTGTCAAGAAGAAAAACGGATCGTTAAGACTTTGTATCGACTATCGAGAGTTGAACAAGTTAACGATAAAGAATAAATATCTATTGTCCAGGATCGATGATCTTTTTTGATCAGTTAAAAGGGGCAAAGTATTTTTCTAAAATAGATTTGCTGACGGATTATCACCAATTGAAGGTTAGGAAGGAGGATATACCAAAGACAACATTCAGAACTCGTTATGGTCATTATGAGTTCCTGGTAATGTCATTTGGGTTAACGAATGTACCAGCTGCATTTATGGACATGATGAACAGAGTGTTCAAATCATATTTGGACAAGTTCGTTGTTGTGTTTATCGATGATATTCTAGTCTATTCAAAGACGCTAGAAGATCATGCTGAACACTTAAGATTAGTGTTGGAGACACTAAGAAAGAAGAAGTTATATGCAAAATTCACTAAGTGTGAATTTTGGCTTGAGAAGGTACAGTTTTTAGGTCATGTCATTGACCAAGAAGGGATTTCAGTGGATCCAGTAAAGGTAGAAGCAGTGATGAACTGGGAACAACCGAAAACGCTGACTGAGGTGCGAAGTTTCCTAGGGTTAGCGGGATATTATTGAAGATTTATCCAAGATTTTTCGAAGATAGCTACTCCGTTGACTAACCTGATAAGGAAGACGGTGAAATATGTATGGATGGATAAATGTGAAGACAGTTTTCAAGAACTGAAGAAAAGATTAAGTGAAGCGCCTGTTTTGTCATTACCCGATGACACGGGAAATTTTGTAGTTTATAGCGATGCTTCGCATAGAGGACTTGGTTGTGTGCTCATGCAGCATGGCAAAGTCGTTTCATATGCATCACGGCAGTTAAAGGATTATGAGAAAGTTTATCCTACTCATGACCTGGAACTGGTCGCGGTAGTGTTTGCCTTAAAGATTTGGAGACATTATCTTTATGGGGAGAAATGTGAGATATATACGGACCATAAGAGTCTTAAGTATATTTTCACTCAGAAGGAGTTGAATATGAGACAGAGAAGATGGCTAGAGTTGATAAAGGATTACGATTGTGAAATCCTGTATCACCCTGGGAAATCCAATGTAGTTGCCGACGCCTTAAGTAGGAAGGGTCGGGAAAGGTTATCTATGTTAACGCCTCAAAATGAGTTAATAACAGAGATGGCTAGGATGGAAATAGAAGTGAAGATGCCAAGTGACTCTAGGCAGATACTTTTTACGACGAAGATGCAATCTACCATCGTAGAGAGAGTCAAGGAGGTACAACTCAAGACTGATGAGTGTAACCAAATGAAGAAGCGGATATCAGATAAGGAAGATACTAAGTATAGTCTTGATAATGAAGAATTATTAAGATTTGAAGGAAGAATTTGAGTTTCGAATGAGATGGAATTAAAGGAGCAATTGTTACAAGAAGTTCATAGTTCGAGGTACTCGATATATCCTGGTAGCACTAAGATGTATCAAGACCTTCGACAGAGTTTTTGGTGGCCGAACATGAAGAGGGAAATAGCTGAATACGTGAGTAGATGCTTAACTTGTCAAAAAGTTAAAGCTGAACATCAAAGACCAAGTGGCTTGTTACAGTCATTGGAGATTCCAGAATGGAAGTGGGAGCATATCACGATGGACTTCGTGGTGGGACTTCCGACAACGACCAAAGGGTACGATTCGATTTGGGTAATAGTAGACCGATTGACGAAATCGGCTCACTTCTTACCAATTAGGGTCAAGTATAACTTAGACCAGTTAGCTAAACTTTATGTCAAGGAAATTATTTCCAGACATGGAGTACCAGTATCGATTGTGTCAGATCGTGATCCACGATTCACATCGAACTTCCGGAGAAGTTTGCAAGAACAGTCGGGAACTCAGTTGAAGTTAAGCACAGCTTATCATCCACAAACTGATGGGCAAAGCGAGAGGACAATTCAGACGTTAGAAGACATGTTGAGGTCTTGCGTCATAGATTTTAAGGGTAGTTGGGATGATCACCTACCACTTGTAGAGTTTGCGTATAACAATAGTTATCATGCAAGCATAGGCATGACGCCTTATGAAGCCTTGTATTGAAGAAGGTGCAGAACACCATTGTATTGGGATGAAGTGGGAGAACGCCGGATGCTCAAACCAGAATTGGTGCAGCAGACAACGGATGTAATAAAGTTAATCCGGATGCGTCTTGTTACAGCTCAGGACAGACATAAGAAATATGCGGACTTGCATAGATTAAATCGAGTGTTTGAAGTAGGTTCGTATGTATTTCTAAAGGTATCTCCCTGGAAAGGAAAGATACGTTTTGGAAAAAAAGGGAAGTTAAGTCCAAGGTTTATAGGACCTTTTGAGGTATTAAAAAGGGTGGGAGAGGTAGCTTATATGATAGCATTACCTCCAGACCTAGAAAGAATACATAACGTGTTTCACGTATCTGTATTACGTCCGTATAAGCGGGATTATAAGCACATAATCGAGTATGAGCCGATTCATATCGAGAAGGACTTAACCTATGAAGAATCGCCGATTCAAATCATTGATAGAAAAGAACAAGTTCTGCGGAACAAAGTAATACCGTCGGTAAAGGTATTATGGAAGAACCATGATGCCGATGAAGCAACGTGGGAATTAGAAGAAAAGATGAAGAAAAATTTTCCTCATCTATTTGATTAAAATAAGACGAGATTCTGGGGATAAAATCTTTATAAGGGGGGAAGAATGTAACGACCGAGAAATTCAGATTTTATTGTAAAATGATTTTATTAAATTAAATAATAATAAAATAATATTCTATATGATATCAAGATGGTTGTCATTCTATAACCTATTGATGTTGGAATGTCGTAGTATTTTAGCTACGTGAAGGAATTAAAGTGTTTGAATTTCCAAGACGAAAATAAAAGTTTTCCGAGAAATTTTTCGAAAAATACTATTCATCGGTATTTGCTCGGGAATTATTTTTGGAATTTATGAGAAATACATAATGATAAAATATCAAGGTAAGACGAATTATGTAATAATAATCTAGTTATGGAAAATGTAATATTTCGCTTGTGGACTTAATTTGAGAATATTAACGAAAGCAAAGTATTAGTAAGAAATCGTTAAGGGTATGATACTTATGTATTGTACAAGGGAATGAAAACGAGTATAATACAAAGTATTATACGAGTTTGTATGAAGGAAGGAATATTGTATATAATGAAGTTGTATACGAATTATAATATGAGAATAATACATAGACAATATGTATATGTAATGGATTTGGAAGATTGGTTAACAATTGGTACAAGCCCAAGTGAATTAAATGTTAAGGCCCAATGTTAATTAATGAACAAGTTAATTAATGCAAGCCCAAAAGATAGGTTAAACTAAGCCCAAATTAAAGTCTAATGGATTATGGTGACCCATGGGGCAAACCATACTAATGTGGTTAATGTGTGGTAACCAAGATAAGTGGTGACCAAGTTAAGTGGTAACCAAGTTGATGTAATGACCAAGTAAAGGATAGGTTTTGTGCCATGCAAGTAATGAATAGTAAGGAGGTTCATAAGGAGGTGGGATTGGTTTAAAGTCCAAACTACCCTAACTTTGGAAAATCTATATATAGAGGAGGCTTACAAGCCATTTGTTAGTTGTTCAAATAATCCAAACACTCTCTCAAAGTGCTTAATTGTTAGGGTGATTAAGTTGCAAATAAGCTACTTACATAAGAAGAAGAAGAAAAAGAAGACTACTTACAAAGACTTCAAATGTAAGACTCCTTCTCTAATTATCTTCTATCTCTATTCATGATAGGTTGATAAGCAAAGATGAATTAAGGAACATGAATGTTAAGAAGTGAGAAAAATGTGTAAGTAATGAACTTAAGCCACATAAGTTGGTAATAAGTCATTTAAGCTAGCATAAGTTATAAACTTATGTGAAAGTATTATGAACTTGTCATTAGTTTATTAATGAAAGTAAAGAAATTGTATGTATATTAATCATATATACATGAATGAAACTATATGTGAAAACATGTATGCATGATGATTAAAGGACTATAACTTTCTTAAGTTAGGAGCGATGAAGCTATAAGTAGTTTATAATTGAATAAGTTATAAGCTCATGAATGAATGAAGTCAAAATCCAACAATGAAAATAAGTTGTTGTATTAAGTATGTGAAGATGTTTATAGAATGAAATAAATGCAAGTAAAAGTAATGAACAAATCATAAATAATGAAGATTTGCCGGAAATCGCACGATTAGACGATAATCGTTGAATTCGTGAAATTCCCGGATTAGAAGTCAAATTTTGAGTTTCAACTCGGAAATGTTATTTTCCAATGGAGACAAGTCATATTCGTCATTTTAGAGTTGCGGACTTAAGAATGATAGAATTCCGACTTATAACGAAGAAACGATCGTTGAACGTTCACGAACGTTTATCGTTTACGTTAAAAATGAACCAATAGGTGAATTTTTAGCAAACGAAGTCAAATAGATAAAATTATTGCATGAACGCATAGATTACATAATTTGTGAACCGTAGGCTTTTGAATGAGCCAATTCGAACTTATAACGAAGAAGTTATGCGTCCGGGAAGTTCACAAAATTTAAAGTCTAAAATTTTTTTTTGGTGCACAGAGTTGGCGTCGCGGTGCAAACCCTAGTACAAATGATGGTGCTACTGTTACAGTAATAAAGATATCAAAGTATACTTGGAAACTCGCACCGCAAATGCGTGAATCAGAAGCACATTTTGTGAAATGCATTCGCCATAAACAATGAAAGGACCTTTTTTGCAGTGGCAGCCCTGCGCCCACTAAAGTGAGGACTCGCATCGCAAATCCAAGTCCGGACCTCTCCATCGTTAATCTGCACCGCACAATGTAGAGGTGTAGCTATATAAATCTGTGTCGCAGCCATGGGTCTCGAACATTGATAGTGATGAATGTTTTAAAATTCAAAGAAAGAATGGTAATTGATTTGAAAGTAAACATACTTTAAGGAACATAAAGTAACATTGTTTAAACTTTGTTAAACCTTAGAGATGTTGTATAAAGGTTGAGATAACCTAGTCAAATGAATGTAAGTATAATGATAAGCGTAATGAATAGTAAATGAATCTAATACATAATTAGATTGAGATGAAGGGTAAGATAGTCATATACATACTTGATTATATATGACCTAATGTGGGGCATTATGTGATCATGTATTGTGGAGACTTGAAAGATTCACTCAGAAAAGTAATTACAATCAGCCGACGCTAAAGGAAAGTATTCTAACTCTTGTCTCGATTCAATCAAACAAGTTTTTGAAGTTCATGTATCCTTACGCATGAATTGACGTGACGATGAAGTTAAAGCCAATTACATTGGCTAGACTTGATGTATTGAGTGGATTATTGATAATCTATTCATCTGTTATCAAATGTTATCATCTTTTGTCAACTACTTGATATGGTTTTCAAAAGAAGACTAAAATGTTAAACAAATGTTTTTGTCGTTAAACGACAAGCACGCGAGGTTGCCACCAATTAAACGTACATACGTTTAATGAATGTAGTGTTAATCAACATAGAGTACAATAGGCTGATCACCTAGAAGTGCTCATAAGTAATACCGGGCTTACGGACTTAGTTCCGGGTTGTCCTTTTCAAAAAAGAATGAAATGTTCAAGGTCTCTGACCGGAGTGAATGTTTAAATGAATATTGTTATTATTGTAAAACATTTTGAAAGGAAGATGAAGTGCTATTTTGAATCATCAATAGTACTTCATAACTATTGTTCAGTTATTGAAGATATATGATTCGTATGTGTCAAGCATGTTGTTTATTGAAATTGTCATACTTGCTGAGCTAGAAATTGTCATACTTCATAACTGTTGTTTATTGGCGGCACTACATAATGTCCTAGAAATAGTTGCATATCTACGAAAGGTAGCCTCAAATTTCGGCCACAAAACTCCATAAAAGTTATGGACATGAAGGATTCCTAATTTTAAGTAAATTAAGATAAGGGGTTGTCCAGCTTATGTGAAAAGGTTTCAAAGGATAAGCTTGGGACAAGATTTTACGAGTATAGATTTGTGGGACATCCTAAAGTAAGTTTAGGGTATATGTTCTATAATCCTACTTAGCAAAAGGTGTTTGTTGTGAAACATACTACCTTCTAAGATAAATGTGTTTATCATTGAAGGCGATAGTGGGAGGATAATAGAATCTTGAAGAGTTCAAGAACCACAAAACACTATAAGTCAAATAAGAGAAACTTGTAGATAGACCTATTGTACCACAACCGAATCGTAAATCTAGAATAGTACCAAAGATACACAGGAGGTATGGATTCATCATAGATGATGATGATGAGGTATGCATCATAGATGATGATGATCTAGTTACATACGATGAGATAAGAGTTGTAGACACTCAGAGAAATGAATTGAAGCAACCTTCTCAAATATGGAACATTCGTTTTGATGAGACAATCAAAAGAGTTTGATTTTTCAAAAACAAGAATGAACCTAGTGTGTACAAAAGGGTCGATTGGGGCGTCGTGATATTCCTAGTATTATATATTGATATACTACGGATAAGGAATAACATACCAATGCTATAATCAGTAAAGATAAAGTTGTCTAAACATTCCTCCATGAATGATTTGGGAAGAGTATCATAATTGGGGATACAAATCTATATAGATAGATTCAAGAGGATGATCGACTTAACCCAAGGAACGTATATTCATTTGATGCTAAAGTTGTTTAGCATGCAAACTCCAAGAGATGTCTCATGTTGATGAGCCATGGAGTGTATCTCTCTTAATAGTCCCCACAGACTTATAAAAGAGAGATCGCATGAGTAACTATCATGTATGCAATAAAATATATGAGACCTAATGTTAATCAGTCATATTCTGGAGAAGATCACTGTAAGACAGTGAAAACATCTTAAAGTACTAAACCGACACTAAGGATGTGATCATATACATGGTGGGTCTGAATTAAAACTAGAGGGCTTAACAGACTCGAGTTTTTTCAGACAGACCAAGACGACAGAAAATACACTTTAAGATAAAGCGTTACCTTGAACGGTGGTGCAGTGAATTGGAAAGGTTCCAAACAGCAAACAGTTGCTAGTTTAGTGATAAAGACAAAGTATATTGCTATAAATGAAGCTACCAGTTGATTTTTTGGATGAAAAGTTTATTACAGAACAAGGAATAGTTCCTAAGTCTCATCTTGGATCTAAACATGTGTTGTGGCACTTTCATTTGATTATAGGAATCATTGAAAGATGGGAAATCACTATAGAGATAGTGAACTCTCAAGAACAATATTACATATCCATTAACTAAAGCTTATCCAACAGCAGGATAATTGTCACTTAGAGAAGAAGGGTATGAGATACTTGGCTTTAGTGCAAGTGGGAGATTGAAAGTAGTATGCACACAAGCCAATCATGTTTGATGATAAAGCATATACTTTGTAACAATCTTATTCATTTATTAATAAAAAAAATATTAATTTATTAAAGGCTTTTAATTATCTACATGATGATGTTTTATAATATGTGATAAACCCATTGTTTTAAGCAATACTTTTAGAATAATGATGATGATCATTCTAATGAGATCTAAATTCTTAGAAAGCTTAAAACTAAAATAGTTCCCAATCGTTGGATTACTAAATTGGGTATTAGTAAATCTGGATAGATTAGTACATACGTTGCTTCTTTCATGGATGAGGATGATTGATCTCATGATCATTTTTGTGGAGACACTAAAGCAAGTATGTAGGTGCTTATTAGAGAATAAGTTCAACTGAGCATTGGCTCGCTAAGGAATACCTAATGGAGTTTTACTTGCATGTCAATAGGAATTTCTATAGTGATCGTAGTCTGGTGATCCTTGGACTTGAGATCATCATAGTATCTTGTGTATGATGAGTTATACTTTGACTTATTCCTTAAGACCCTTAGGGTGTATCAAAGGGTATGCTTGGGTATAATAAGTTGTACATAGAGATAATGTATGATCAATAAAGAATCTACCGCTTCTAGTAAAAGAAGAGAAATGTCCTATGTGATTCGATAAATGACAACCTAGTAGTCCTTGGCCAAGGCAGAATAAAATTAGAAAGGAGTTTCTAATTTGTATTATTTGGAGTTGTGCATTTAAGGATCGAAATACATATATATAATTAAATAAAATAAGACTTGACAATAATTCCATGTCTTATATTTAATTGGGACATTGTATGATGGAAGGATTTAATTGTATGGTAACTATTTACTCAAAGGTTCTTTTATGATTAATGTTGAAATTTATATTATCTGGAAAGTCGTTGATCGCTAGGGAGGTTTATCCCTATTGTAGAATAAATATTATTTATTTAAATAAATTAATGGTTTAATTTATTTATTTAAATAAGATTAGAATTGTTCTAATTGATTTATTCACAACCGGTTTAATATGGAGAACCTAAAGGGTCACACCATAAAAGGAAGAATAATTATTTAAGAAGTTATTGGCATAATCGTAATAATTTGTTAAGTGTATTTAATGTAATCTATGGTGATAGAATAAATTAAATAGCTTAATATTTATTATTTAATATTTTAAAAATATTAAATATTAATTAATAGGAGGAGTCTTATTAATATTATTATAATTATTATTATTTTAATTTCTAAAGGAGTTTGAGAATTAATTTTATAAAAGTACTCTCATTTATTCCTAATAAGATTAGGAGGCTAATTAATTAAAAGAGTTTAATTAATTATCCCTAATAAGATTAAGAAGCTTAATTAATTAAAGAAATTTAATTAATTAAATAATACCATATTTTTTAATTAGATTAGAGGGGTTAATTGATAACTTTATAAGAGGAGTCTTATATCAGATATCAACATACGTGATTCCAATTGTTGGAGAGTACACCTTTTTCTATAGTGATAGAAAATTAAGGTTTTGCCAAATACCCATCTTCTTGAATCTTTCTTCTTCCTTGGTGGATCACTCTAGAGGCCAAACACTTGGGTAGCTAACGTCGATCAAAGAAAGGAACCAAACCCGGTGGATTCAAGTTGAACGCGAAAAGATTGGAGGTGAACTTGTACCTAAGGAAGCTCAAAATTTCAAGGGTATGATTCTTGTTATTCATATTTTCGTTTAATTAATAATTGCGCATAAAGAATGATCCGGGTATATGGTTTGAAAAATTTTAAAATTCTGATTTTTTTTTCACGTTTCCGCTTATTTTGTGCAATTTTATTGCGTTCATGATTATTACAAACCTAACACTTTCCCCATCTCAAAATCACCCTCAGACTGACATATAGCTATAATTTTCTTTGTGACCATATTTGAGGCAGTAAAATTTACAAAAATTAATCAATTTAACCCAAGTTTTACATTCTGCAATTTAATTGACCATAATTTAAATAAACCAACGAAACTTGTTCACAAAATGGGTGTCCCAAAATACGTCTCATGAAATTCAGCGTACACTTACTAATCAACAGTTTCATTCGGTTCTTATGTGAAATTACTTAACTACAGAAATCATCAAAGTATTCTTTAATTCACAATATGAAAAGTTTGGGAGGCCTGCAATACCAAAATCCACAAAGGTACCATTATCCCTCCAAGAAATCTGGCAAAGGATGTTATCCAGCTCATCAAATCTAGGCTCTCAACTTGTAAATCTTTCATCAAGGCCATAAACTATAATCATTTCTGTAATTGATTGTTAGTTTAACTTGTTATGTTGGGTTCTCTTCTATGTATCGTATCATCATCTCTGAAATTTAGATGATGTTATTATATTCTAGGTTATGCCCCTTTGCCATTATTTTTGGTCCTCTTTTATATACAAACAAACTTAGCAAAAAAATAAAATATGAATTACGTAAATCCAAATTAAAACTGAACTAAACTACTCATACCAAACAATTTGCAACAAACAATCCCCATGAAATCGTAACAAAAATAATTTGGAACAAACAATCCCCATGAATTCGTAACAAAAACGAAGTTACAATGGATGAAATCATCTTCAAATGTAACAATTCAATAGTATCCTCATTCAATTCGTGACATTTACATACCGAATCAATGAGTTTAACATGGAGAGTAGACTCAGGTCCACCGAAAGTATTGACCTCGCTGCGAAAAATGTCGTGGGCGATGAGTTTTTGGATGCAATCGAGAGATGACTCGCCGATCTTCACATTTCTCGAGGTAATGGAGTTGATGAAGGGAGTGAGGATGAATTCAGAATTGGCAAGATAGAGCTCGTTGGTCCGCTGTCATGGAGGACTCTGGGGAGTGACGATGAGGTGTCAGGGTCTGATTGGCTGTCTGAAGATTGATGTCAAAACCCTTACCTCTGTTACTTTAACTTATTGAAACCTAAGATCCTAAATTAACTGTAGAAAGAGTGGGTCATACAGAGGGAATAGAAACCCTTGAGTGAGAGAGATATGGGAAAAGAGTGGATAATATAGATGAGCGAGAAGATGAAGGGGAAATGAAAGCATACATACCTTACGTTTGCTTCTTGATTTTAGATTTTCTCGAAAAGGAACATGGAAGATGAAGAGGAAAAATGATTGAATTCCGTGCGAAGATCCAAATTCGTGTGAATCGTGATAAAGAAAAATTCAACCGAGTTAACTCGTCAAATTTGATTGGGTTAACTCACTGATTTTTTAAATTGAAAGAGACGATTTTTAAAATTGATTTGATTTGATGATATAATCTGATGTCAATCTGACGTTATGTTGGATGTGTTTTTATATATAAGGATTGATTATATATTATAATAGATAGGATAATATTATTTGATATGTTTTCGCGTTTAAAATTATTATAAATTAATTTAATTTTAAACAATACAGTTATAAAAATCTTAAACTATTTAAATAATATTAATAATTATAAGTTTTATTATTTTAAAAAATTAAGTAAATCACATTAATTATGAATTTTGAAAATACCTTAAATTTATTTTAAAAAGTCAAATTTTATTTTATTTTTCGAAATAGAGAAAATATTAATCAAGTTCAGCTCATTAAGCAAACACTAGTTGATAACACGTGCAATGCACGAGCTAGTTTGAATAATGGTTTTAATAATTTGTCAGACATTCATGTCAAAAAAATAATGCATAATTCAATAATTATTTTTACCCATAAGTGCCTAATAACACTAATTAAATAGTGATATTTGAGTTTAATTGGAATACTAATTCCTAATAAATTTTTGCATTAAATTAAATTGATTATAGTAATATTTGAGAAAGAAAACCTACACTATATATTTCAATTAATTATTTTAATAATGATATTTTTCTAATTTTTCATTGGCTATATCTAAAAATTGAATATCTTAATAAAATTATACTAATTAAATTATCTAACACAAAATTGGTCAAGATATATTATCTTACACAATTTTTTTAATAAAAATATATAATAAGTTTGGTAGAACGAAAAATTAAAAATATTTTAGACTTACCTTCTCTTGTTAGAGAATAAAAATAAAAAATTATTTGCATTTTACTAACAACCGAGCTAACCCTTAATTAACTCAATGAATTTTTCAATTGAACATATATAGGTATTAATTTCAATTGATGATGTCAACTTACATCATCAGTTATGTGTATTTATATATACTAGGTGATAGCCCGTGCAATGCACGACTAGTTTGAATAATGGGTTAACTAACCTAAACTTGAATATGTCTAACAAAAATTACATTCATTAAAACATTATTACATCATCAGTCTTATTTCATCAAAAACTTGAAATGCACTAACCAACCGAATTAAGTATCAATGCTATATGAATAATTTTGGAAAATTTTAAGTTTTCACTCAAATTATAAATTTTCACTCAAATTATAAATTTTCAAAATAGTAATAAGAAGCTCATCCGATGGAAGGTTTGTCCATGTAATCAGAAGTAAGGATCTCCATCATTGTTCAAGTTTTTATCAATTGTTCCACATATCGATGTAAAAGTAAAAATATTATTATAAAGTCTATGTTTATGCGAAATACATTAGCAAGCTGACTCTCTCTGTCTAGCAACTGTAATAACTCAATTGGTGTCTCACGCAAGGCTAGTAGTTGAACTTAGCCATTAGAGCAGCACAAAGAAAAACCCAACGACCTGTTTTGTTGTTGGGTGATAGTGTGTTCATGCTCCCACATAACCACATGATAATGGCGACAAACTCGTTCTAGGTAGCCTATATTTAGTACCCTCTTGCTTGTAGATGCAACAAACAAAAAGTTATTTAGTGATCCGTTGTTATCAAGTATTCAAATTATTTGGGAGGAGTACAATTATGTCCTTACCAAAATTTGATTTTTATAAATTAATCTTATTCCGCGTACTCCTACTCTCTGTGGCAACACCTGTAACCAACGCGTCATCATCACATAATTTATTGATGCACAATATGAGATGTGCTAAGAATAAAAAATAGTAACTGAACTAAATAGTAATTTACACCAATTATATTGCACATACACCAAGGCTCACAATTGTTAACATTACCTTCAATAATTCATGTTATGTGTAACATATCAAGACAGATGTGATGCTATCAAGATTGAAAGGCAATGCTTGGAAAATATATTAATTATATGTACGTACCTGCTTATATGAAGTCATGTATCACCAAAGAAGATGATCCCCATGATCATTAATTGCAATGACCATCCCCCATAGGCTTGAACATTGATACATAGACAGGACCAGACCTTTTTTGCGTAGGCACCACGTTATTACACGAACTCGGAGTGCACAAAAAGCAGCCTAAGATGAAGCTAAATAATGAGCTTAAATCAGTTAACACTCTGATGGGATAATGGATATCATCTCCTTAATTACCGCAAAATCAACAACTATCATCTCGATGCATCTGAATTTCTTTCTGTAATGACACTGGATTGTACCAAAGAAACAGAAGAAAAAGACGATGCATGGTTATTTCTTCAGGGTACGCCTTCATGGTTGCAACCTGGATATATATAAGAATCAATAAGTTTGCAAGGAATTACAAGGTAAATATTTGAGTGGAAAAAAATTTAAAAATGCTAGCTGTGGCAACATTATGATTATTTAGGACCTTAAATTATCATGCAATTGCAGTATGTGTAGCTGATGTGCTATATGTAATCTGCCAAGAGGTTAGGGAGGCCAACTAAAGGTTCTAAACAAAGTCCAAGGTCATATTTCCTTCTAATTAAGATGTTTTATGTGAAATTTATACCTGTAAAATATTCCAAATAGAAGCACAAATAAAACAGATGTGTTTATCTTAAAGGGGGATTCAAATACATATATAGATGTTTATGTAAGGAGAGATAGAAGTAGAAAGTTACCTATTGAAGCTGAATTGAGAGCGAAGAGTCGATGACCCCATTGACATCTTTATTTCTAAGCTCCAAATTCTATCGACTTTGCTCCCGAAATCATGATAAGCCAATGACGCGACCAAACATAAACCGTATCAATCTCCACTTAGTTAACAAAATTTAATGACATGGCATAACAAATCATAGAACTTAGATTAAATCGATCTACAACACATAAGCATGAATATATGTACATTACCTGCTGTCACCGATGATTATGACCTTCAAAAGCGTTCTTCTTCGGGAAGGCATGGTTGAACAAACTTAAATAAGTAAATGTTTTTTTAATAGATAGAAAAAAGATTTTATTGATATACGGAAAAAAACAACAACTCCTCTATTAATAGAAGAAGATATGAAAAACACAGACAAAAAAAGTCCACCAAAAAGAATTAGTGTGTGTGTGTGTGTGTTTACTTTCCTTTAGAAAATTAATACACAACTAATGCCTACTATTCATCTGGACATGGTCAATTTTATATTCATTAGATACTTCTTCTTCTTCAGACTCTGAGATCTTTGAGTCAGCATACAAACTTTCTTGAGGTTCATCATTAGCAGGGGCAGATATTTCTTTTTCAACCTCATCATTATTTGATCCATCATGAGAGTTTGTTGGAGCATTTGCATCTGAACATTCAGATGGGTCATCTTGCAGCTTTTCTTCAACTTCAAAGTGAGTACTCTGAGAGTTGGCCATAGGGCCTACATATTCTTCTTTATCAGCTGAGTTTACAATTTCTTTTATGGATCCGGTTTCAGGGGACTCAGTCTTGAGATTATCAGTTCCCTTCTCTTCCTTTGACTCTACGTCCTCTTTTTTGTCAGATGTGCTTCCTTGGGGAACTGGAACTTGTCTGTTTACCACTTTAGCTTTCTTTTTGAATGGCTCTTGAAGCAGCCTGTTGCTTTTTCGCTTTGTGGTTTCAGCAGTCAAGACTTTTTCTTCTTCATCCTTGTCTTTGGTGGAGAGACTTCTTGGTGGGGACTTGGTTTTCTTCACACCTCTAGATTTCTTTCTGGCTGGTGTGATTTCTGCTGATTCAGAGTCACCAGACTTAGAACTTTCTAACTCTTTTGCTTTCCTCTTCTTTGCAGAGGCCTTGCTGCTGCTCCTAGTAGTCAGCCTCCTGTTTTCCTTGGAATTCTTCTTCCAGTTCACGAACAGTTGTGGAGACATTACTTTGTGAACATTTAAGGGCTCTCCCTCATTATCCTTGATTTTGCTTCTATGAAAAACTTTTATAAGTGGTTTGTCTGTAGATTTCTTCAACTCAGCCTTTTCTATCCATTTGGAGATTTGGTCGAACAAGATGGCTCTAAAATTGATTGGCTTCTTCAGAACTATTGCAGACATAATCTTCAACTGTTGGTCGAGCACAGTGTCATGTGCGGTATCTTTGCATAGTATACATTTTCCAACAATCTCAGCAAGAAACTCGAATTCTTCTGGAAACTCCTTTTTCTTCATGTCCTTCAGACTAGGGTTTCTTTGGTACCCCATAATCTCCTTTGTTTTCTCAGTGTCAATCTCATCAAGGTTTTTCAGTCCTAGGTCAGGAAAATCTAGGCATTGGTTGATATCGGATGATTTCAGTTTTAGAGACTGACCTTTAACCTTGGTTGAAAGAGTTCTGGCATTTATAGATGCATTTGAGTAGAATTCCTTAACCAGTTCAGTGTATACTTGAGTGCTTGCCTCAAGACATTCTGAGAATCCATCTTTCTTCTCGAGTTCAAGAATGTCTCTAAACTTCTTTTCGGATTTCTCAAATGACTTGGTTTCGAGTTGAATGCCAGTGATTACTCGCCAATCTTCCATTCGAATGATTCGAGGAATATGGATATTGATTCAGGGAGATTTATGAAGTATGGCTGATTGTGATTTGAACTCTGGAAGTTTTAGTGGTTTGGCTTTGAAAAGAATTCTAGGGTTTGAAAATGGGAGGGAGAGAGGTTCAATGGATTTTGATAACTGTTTGCAGATTTTGAATTTGTCTTTATAGCAGTTCCTTCTTACATTGTGTACGCTATGACGTGTCAACTAGTTATTAGTTGCACGATGCCCAGTAACGAGCTGTAACTCCCCAATAACTTGTCAGTTAGCTGTCTCTTTCAGAAGATTGGATGTTTGATTGACGTGGATTGACCTTTGACCTCTTTAGTTCGTAGAGTAGCATGATAGGACAACTATTGATTCTATGTTTTCCTTGTTGGCTCAACGATCAATTCTCTGAAGGATGTTATAGTGGATGGTTTTAACAATACTTCTCATTTTGAACTTCCATGGCTCATCCACTATTTATCTTTATGAAGCCTTGGGCATTTTCCTTCAGCAGTACCTCTTTCCAACCAGCCTTCAAACTTATGTCCTCATAATTTGAATGGTTGAGCAATTTTCCTATTTTTCCAACTCCTTGTAAGTTAGGAGTAGCCTTTTTATAGGACTACGATCGTCAAGTCTGCTTCTACGATTACTAAGATTGTACTACGATTGTGGAGTTCTCTTCAACCTCTACTCTACGATCGTTGACTGACTTGGTCCTTGAGATGAACTTGATTAAGCAATACTTCTGTGATAAGGTAGCTCAGGAAGGGCCAACCTCTTAGAGTGAGCTAAGGGCCAGGTTTGTCCCTGAGGCGCTTTCCAGATGAGTTTGCTTTTAGGAGTAATTTGTACTAATATCTCTTTTGACCTTTTCTGGTGAGGAGATACTTTGTCAATTTTAGACAATTGCATTTGCTGTGATCGTGGTGTCTTCATGTTTTTACACTACGATCATATGTTTGATTGTAGGCACTTCACGATTTTGAGTTGGGTGGCTGAAAGGTTATCGATGAAATACGTTTTGAGGCGTTCCTACTTGACTATGGATCTTCATTTGGTTCATCGACCACAAAGTTTTGAAACTCAGATGGTGGTACATTGCTTTGAGAATATTTTAGTCTTTGTTGATCTTTGGCGAGATCACCTGCTCCCATGATTGATCTTTGTCTTTTTCAGTGAGGTGTGTTTTCCTTTTCTTCGTTCACGTAAGTGAGCATCCCTGTATATCTCCTTCTAACGGAGGTCATTGAATCTTCTTGTATCGTAGAGATGAGTATCTTCAGGGTTGATCATTCTACGATCCTTTGCTGGCACTACGAACGTAGTCTTCCTTATCCGCTTGTGCTCGTGGAGTTCTGCTCCCGTAACAGGTTCCTAAAGTTTGATGCTCGATAATCTTCTGATGTGAGCTTCCTTGAGAACACGTTTTGCATGCTTGAGCATCTCAAACCCTTTTTCATCTCTGGTCGAGTGGCCTGCTTTCATATAAAGGTTTGCAGCCATTTGAGCTTCATTTAGGTTAGCTCAACAGGTCTTCAAGGACAGACTTTGAGATGTAGGAGTTTTGTTAAAATTATTTCTGATCAGTCCTAAGCCTTCTGCTGGTTGGCTCTTCTTGATTGAAGTCTTTTGATTTAGCATTCCTTAGTGTGATCAGATAGATCAAGTACCTGCAGGTTGTACATTTCTATTTTTGGTACCCATGGTTAAATGGGTCCTGCTAGGTTATTTTTCTAAACCCCTGTTCCTCATATATTTAGATAATCATCATATTGATCACCAACAGTCATATTCATGCATGTAACTCATTTAGATAATACATTTTGAGATGCATGAAGGTGAGTGTGTGTAAGATTTTCTATTTTAATAAAACACTCTTTTTCTTTGATGGTTTCATCATTTGCTTGATTATGTTCACAGAGTTTAGATGTTCTCAGAGTGAGAATTAACTCTACGAATTATTTGTATCTGGTTGATTCATGGAGGTGATTAGTTTCTACAAATCATCAAGATACTTTTGAAGGACTGATCATACTCTGTGGGTTATCAAACTCTTAGAACATAGGTTTGTACATACATACTAACCCATCAGCAAAGATTACTTCACATAAATTTAGTTTAACATGTGATGCTCTTATGACCCATTTCAGATTTCTTTCAAGATGTCATCTTCAACCTAAAACTTGGATGGAGAGAAAGTTTATAGACATTTGAGTTTCTATCATCAGTGTACTTTCTCTCTTCACCTTTTTTAGATAGATTATGAGTACTTGAAGGAAAACTGTTATAGTTCATAAGTAAGGTGCAAATATGATGCTCATATTTATATTAATGAGGAACCGTACCTTTTTGTTGTTAGTTTCATAATAGTCATTTATCTTAGATATACTGAGTTTAGGCATTGATGTGCATGTTTTCTCATTTGCTTCTGACAGCCAGTTGCTCCAATTGATCTTCAGCCAATCAGTCGTGGTCTTGAAGATACAAGTTAAGAGAGTGTCAGCATCTCTAATTCTTTGACATCCTTGAGTTCACAAGATTTACATCCAGCTGCAGTTTGACCAAACATATGATTGAGAAGTTCTTCTCTGGATAAGTATTACATAGCATGTATGGCCCTTTCATCTTTTCAGGCTGGTGGATGTTTGAATCTTTTCCGTTGATATCTCTTAAGCTTTCTATCCTTGTCTTCAGACAACAAGATTGACATTGAGCAGGGATTGGTCTTGTTGATATGATAATCAAAGACATGAACCAATCTGAGCAGCTTCAGGTGTATATGCACATTTACCTGTACACAATATTTCCAACGTGTGAGCTCATTTGCATATAACAAGTGACTTACTACTAAACTAAGTTTAGAACAATGTTTGTGCCTAGTATCAGACTCAAAGCGATTGGCTTTTGAATGTAGCATGAGAACCTGTTTTGATACCAATTGTTAGTTCCCAGTAGGCACAATAGATCTAGAAGGGGGGGTTGAATAGATCCTTAGAATTTCAAAATACTTTTCCGGTTTATTTTGTATTGCTAATAATTTACCATGTGATGAATATAAGAATCTTTTCAAACCTGGTATGAATAAGTAAAAGATCCCTTCATTGATATATTCATAATCATACATACATTGTTCGTAGAGTTAGTTCGATGGTAGGCGGTTATAACATACATAGCGATTATAGCGAGCTTAATGTACATAAAGTAAATGACATAAAGTAAAAAAGACATAAGGGGTTTTAAGTGGTTCGAGGCTCAAGCTCCTAATCCACTCTTACGCTTTTAACTAGCGAGATTTCCACTAAGGAAGGGCAACACCACTCAATCACTAAGATTCCTTCAAGGCCGCCTGACCTTGGGACTTCATTCACTAAGAACTCTTCAAGGCCAAAGACCTTGGAACTTCTCTAGTTCCTAGGAACTCTTCAAGCCCAAAGAAGCTTGGAACTTCATTTAGTCCTCCGAACAAGGACCCTCAATCCCTGGCTTGTTGTTGTTGAGTTGTTTGTTTGTTTGTTGGAGTTGGTCTTTGTCTGCTAAGATGTCTTTAAGCTCGAACATCTTCTATACTTAGCGACTTGGCGTGATCATCCTTGAAGTGCGGTTGAGTGTTGCATGATGCTCGGCTTCTTCGATTACTCAACCACTTCGATGATCCTTGATGAACCGCCTTGAAGATCATTCCTCTTGATACTTGATGGTCGCATACGATGGGTTTCTAAGATGACCGTAAGCTCTTACGCTGGTACTTAGAAACTTTCTCATGCTTGCCACCATGTTGGCATTGGTGATCTTCTTTCTTGATACTGATGCCTTCTCATGATAGACTTTGCTAAGATGACGTGAGCTCTCCTCTATGGTACTTAGAGTCTTCTCATGATGGACATCAAGATGACATTTATGCTCTTCTCTCTCTACGATTCAGAACACTCTTTTTTTGTAGAGAACTCTCACTTCTACATTGTAGAACTCTCACTTCTACTTCTTTCTTTTTCTCGTCTCTAAGTGTTCTTGGTGGATCGTAGAGTGAGTCTTCAGACCTTCATTGG
This sequence comes from Panax ginseng, assembly GCA_020205605.1. NCBI lineage: Eukaryota > Viridiplantae > Streptophyta > Magnoliopsida > Apiales > Araliaceae > Panax > Panax ginseng. The sequence goes on along the minus strand of CM035131.1, from coordinate 57,939,638 downwards.
TCACTCACTATTTACGTTGGTTAGATCAGTCCACCACTCTCCAAACTCAAGAACTCTTGCCACCCTCGATCTTTGAAGCTCTTCTCTGATTTATACTCCTTCCCAATCCTTCCGTTGGAAAGTAGCCGTTGAAAGCTATTCAAATATCTTCATAGATCTCGAGTTGGCTGAGGTAGACTGCAGATGTGACATGTCATACTTTTCTCCCGACATGCGATCTCATCGTTTCACCTACCCCATCGGAGATGTCACTTTAATGTTTGGGCCAGTCGAAGACTTTATTTCCTCCTTCCGATTTCTCGATCCAGAGGTTGTCCTTTTGCATCGATGCTCTCAATAAGCTCTTGTCCGAATATTACCCTTCAGATTGAACTGTTGCCAATGCTTCAATCTTAAGCTATTCGAACTCTACGATTCGATCGATGCATGTCTTCGTATACTGATCGTAGTGTCTTGTTGACTGGTAGAGACAACACTACGATCTTGAAGAGTGTTGATTGGATCTTCAATGTAGAACACCTCTTCCTTCTCTTGTGCAGTGCTTCAACACTTCTGTTTGCCTCAGCAGCTCTCAGATACTGATGGCTTAACTTCTTTGTTCTGGCCCCTTCTGAATAGTAAGACACTTCAGATTTGTGGCATGTCCAGCTCGCTTTCTCCTTGTGATCTCCCGTTCACTTATCATCAATGGACTGACCCAATGCTTAATCACTTTAGCCTTGTTCTTCAGAAGCTGTCAAGTATCTCTGTATGCACTCCATCAGTTCTTTCTTTGTTTGGCAAACACTACGATCTTGATAACTTTCAAGATCGTTGTCTTCTGTCTGCTTGACAGCTATTGCACTTGTTGACTTTCCTTAGTCAGTTACAGAAGTCTTCTTCTGATCTCCTTGTGGAAGACTTCATCTCGAGTGGCTTCACAACTCAATCTTGATGCTGATTAGGTTGGTGCTTAGATCTTCTGTTAGCTTGCATGCCATTCGTTGAGTGCTCTCTGGTTTTCTTCAGGTGGGACGTATCTATGCAGTGCCAACCAGAGGCTTCATTCCTTTGGATATTCTAGAAGTGCTCATTCGTTGAGAATCGTATTTGCTCTACGATTTTGCCTTGGCATTGTGAGCACATCTGTTGAGGTCTTAGTTCTGCACTCTACGATTCAGCTTTGGCTGTGCAAACACTACGACTGAGATCAGATCTTGACACTACGATTTCTGTCGTTGTGCTTGTTGTCTTCATCTGATCTTGCTCGACTACGATCTCTGTCTTTGGTATGATTAGTAGACTCTACAACTCGAGTGTAGTCTCACGATTCTTGACTTAGCTTTGGCGATACTCCGTCATCGTCGTGGCAAATTGTCTCTACGATTACGAACATGACTTCCTCAAGAGACTACTGGTTTTGAAGTGGTACTCGACACACTACGATCCTTTCTCATCTCTCCTGGTAGTCTACGAACTCTGAGATCTACTATCTTGCAGACTACGATTCTGCCTCGATAACTCTCGAGCTATTCTTGACTCTCCTGGCAGACTACGATTTCTGGTGTAGTGCTCGACGATCAGACAAGCCTATCTATTACATCATAAGATCAACCTAACATGCTTGACCTGTCTATATTTATAGTCCTTGTACATCATTTTCTTTTTAAGGACTTTACAAAGCTGTTTTGCTTATGTAGGATCAACCTAACACATTTGATCAATTCATTCTAAATCCTTGTACATATGTTTCTATTGTCTAGCAAAGGACTTTACAATTTTTCTTAATGCAAACATACTTGCATATTCATTCATATATATATATATATCATAATCAAATCATATATAAATAGGAATAACATTCACATGCTTATTCCTGACAATTACCATTTAAGTTAAATTAAGGAAATAAGGTAATATGCAGACTGAATACAAACCAAAAGATTAAAATAATAATAACAATACCTATTCTCATCGAATCCTAGAGAATGGAGGAACTTCCAAATCCTTTGTCGAATGTCACCTACATGCATAAAATCAAATTTATAATGACTTCCCTATCAATTGTTGCCATTATCAAAACCCTAGATCCATTACATACATATTTAGACGCCGATTTAAAGAGATACGTGATACATAGAGATATGAACTACAATTATTGGGGTCCTGAGAAATCCTCCTCCGTGATCTTGAGCAAAAGCTCTATCTGCAATCAAACCAAATCAAATAGTCATAATTTTTCATCACATTGTTGAGATATATATATATATATATATATATATATATATATATATATATATATATATATATATATATATATATATATGAGAGAGAGAGAGAGAGAATTACATAGAACACGGAGAGTATGATGATGCGTGAGAGAAGCGGAACTCCAAGGACGCCGAACTTGACGAAAACCAATACCCATTCTTTGTTGAGGCGATCGTCGCCGTCTTTACTTCTTCTAACTGTTCGGATTTATATTTACGCTCGAAGGAAGATGAAGCAAGAGGAAAACACATCAGAAAGGAATCGAATGAGAGTTAATTGAGGATATCCAAGAGCGAGGAAGGGGAAGAGCCGATGTATGTGAGCAGAAATAGCCGAGTTAACGAATGTTGGATTTGGAATACAAAACATTGAATACTCATCCAGGCAAAAGTAAATCAATCGATTAAAATTGAGTATGTTAATTAATTAATTGATTTCAAATTAATTGAGTTAACTCTGTTAGAAATCAAATTGGAAGCCAAATGAATTTCAAATTAAGTGAGTTTACTCACCAAATTATGCAATTTAAAAGATTTGCTGTGATGCCTTTATATATAAGGTATTAAAGAATAGAAGAATAGATGAGTCATCAAATTAAGTGAGTTAACTCATTTAATTAATTAAGAGTGGACTCAACATTTTTCCAATTGATTTGATTTGATGATGTCATCATTTAGTAATTTTTTCCACTAATAAAGTAGCGATATTTGAGTTTAATTGGAATACTAATTCCTAATGAATTTTTGCGCTAAATTAAATTGATTATAGTAATATTTGAGAAAGAAAACATACACTATATATTTCAATTAATTAATTTAATAATGATATTTTCAAAAGTTTAATTGGCTATATCTAAAAATTGAATATCTTAATAAAATTATAATAATTAAATTATCTTACATAAAATTGGTCAAGATATATTATCTTAAACAAATTTTTTTAATAAAAATATTATAATAAGTTTGGTAGAATCGAAAAATAAAAATATTTTAGACTTTCCTTCTCTTGTTAAATAATAAAAATAAAAATTTATTTGCCTTTTACTAACATAAACCTAGTTAACCATTAATTAACTCAGTGAATTTTTCAATTGAACATATATAGGTATTGATTTCAATTGATGATGTCATCTTACATAATCATTTATGTGTATTTATATATAAGAAAAGAAAAATAGACGAGTTATCAAATTAAGTGAGTTAACTCACTTAATTAATTAAGTGTGGACTCAACATTTTTTCAATTGATTTGATTTGATAATGTCATCATTATGTGTGTGTGTGTGTGTGTGTGTGTGTATATATATATATATATATATAAGAATAAAAAAAATAGATGAGTTATCAAATTAAGTGAGTTAACTCACTTAATTAATTAAGAGTTGACTCAACATTTTTTCAATTGATTTAATTTGATGATTTCATCATTTAAAAAAAATCAATTGATTTGATTTGATGATGTCATCATTATGTGTGTGTGTGTATATATATATATATATATATATATATATATATATATATATATATATATATATAGCAAAGATTGTCAGATACTTTCTTATCTTTACTCATCATGCTAGTACTCTCCTTAGACAGCGGTTTTAGATTATATAATCGTTGCCTATACTTTTAGCGACAGAATGACATATAAATGTCATTAAAAGTATATGACGACAGGTTGTATGATCAACCCCGTCATCGCCTAAAGGAGGTGAGCACATGTAAGTAAGATAAAGAGATGCACTTAATCCTACCGTATATATATATAAAGTCAGATCAGAGTGAGGATCCTTACTTTCTTAAAATGAGGACTTTTTTTTGCTTTTTTTTTAAAACAACTAAAAAAAAAAGTTTAATATTTATGGAATCAATTTTTTCATAATACTGATGTTTTGGGTGTGATTTGAGTGCGTATAACAAAACATGAAAAGACGCGTAAACATTAGCCGTAACATCAGGAGATTTAATTACTCTACACTAATAATATTATTTTATATATTTTATTTATTTTTAAACCTCCTAAAACCCCTCTCATCCTTCGTAACGCCCCCAACCTAAACAATCCAAACAAAACAACAAAAAAGAAAATATGAATTCAAAATCAAAAATTATGTTTCAATAATCGCAAGATCCATCTTTCTCTCTCCTTCGGTTGTGAGCAACAGTTTCGATCAGATCCATATATTTATCCACCTACATTGTTCGGATCTGATCGGAAATTTGTTCACAATCGCTGAATCAATAAATCACCTTTTGAGATCGACATTGCTCGAATTTCAAATTCTGTTTCGTTCTGTTAATTGGGGAGACATTGTTTGGATCGGATTGATTTATTTTTTTTGATTTTTGGATATGAATTGGGAGCTGTTGGAGTTTGGGATATAATAGATATTTTGCCATTTCCGGTCCTGGATTTGAATTTTGGAGTTTGAAATTTATTGTGGTTATTAAAAAAAGTAGTAGTCATTATTTGAGGTTTTGTTTGATTCTGGAGATGGCTTCCTTATCTGCGATAAGTGAGGAGCTGGCGGAGCTCGATGGACAAGTTACTGATATTTTTCGAGTTTTATCGTAAGCATTTTCAACTTTTTGTTTCAATAATCTATGTTTTTTAATCTTTATCTATATAAATATGTATATGTATTTACATTTATGTTCTTACACTCGTAATTTTCACAAATTAATTGTTGAAATTTTGATTAATGCCCCTTTTGTAAGTTTATTGAATGACTATATGTCAGCTTAGTGTAATAATGTTTATAGTTGTTTGTATGATTAAATAAATTTTGAATTTTATTGGTAATTGGCTAGATGATGCTATAAATTATATTGCAGAAATGGATTTCAAAAGTTGGAGAAGATTAAAGATTCAAATAGGCAGAGTAGGCAGTTGGAGGAGCTCACAGATAAGATGCGTGAATGTAAGAGGTATTTGATCATTAGTTTCTTTCTCTTCCTGTATTTTCACGCAAGCGCACATATACACACAAATATTTGTATTGACAGGCAGCCCTTGGAAAATTTAAGATGAATGATGTGCTATGTAGCTAAAGATAATGTCCAAGGTGATTATTTTTATTTTTCAATTTTACTTTGGTACGGTTATGTGTGGGTTTAAAATGCCTATGCAACTAATGAATCAAATAAAAAGGTTTAGGGTGCTGTAATATACTTTTCAATGGAAAATGGCATATAAAAAGAAATAAGAACCTTAAGCAAGATAGGACCTTCACTTTCTTTTTTGATATAGATAGTAATTTTATTTTTTTATTTTTTATTTTTTTGTTTATGAATTATAGTTAAGAAAGGCGAAAATACGTGGGATAAACACATTCCTTTTAATTTAGTTTTTTCTTTTTATATATAAAACCTTATACCAAACAAGATGTTATTCTTTTTTGTGTTAAATTATCACAACACTGCATTTTTTAAGGAGACCCTTATAATAAGCAGCCTTGACTGAACCTTTAATGGTTTTATCTTTTGACTGTATGATTATGAGGTAGTCAGTAGTCAATTATCTTAAACATTGGCTGCTCCTTTTATTTGGAGTCTTTGAACTATCTGCTGCTTGACCAAATAGTATTGAGGTACAAGTTCCAGAGTATGGTAACTGGTCTATTTATCAGGGTATAACTTGGATTTCAGATAATCGAAAACCTAAACACCTCCTATCGGCTAATTAGTCTCATATTTTCCCCTTCCATCCAGCCAAATTCTACTTGTATGATAGTAAGGTGATGCTCATGTTTCAACGTTGATATTAGAATAATTATGATCTGTTACTCCAACTTAGGTTGATCGTGACTGGAATGTTTCAACTTTAAACTTTCCTTTAGATTCTCTGCACCATTGACCATCCTAAGAATATTTAACTTAAAAAAAATCAGGTTTGGGCACTTACTTTCCTGCAGCTGAAAGTTCAGGTGTTTTTGTAGGAAATTATATTCCTCTTTTGAGGTGGGAATCAAAATTCTAGAATATTGGCTATTTTTTTAAACTTACCGAGATTGAAATTGACGGGATTTAGATCGTGTGCTTAACTAGTACTCAATCTTTTGGCTTAATCTGCAGATTGGACTTGATCCTAACTTTACTCTTCTTGTGCCTTTTCGACCATCCAAACATGCTAACATTTGATGTCTCAATGTTTCTTTTGTCCTCTCAAAGGAATATGTATTTAAACTTAGTTTTGAGTATACATTTATCTTTCACAGGTAATTGATAATCAAGCTAAAATCTGATGGTTCTTCAATTTATGGTAATGAATCCCATAGGGAAAATATGTCAATAATCCTGAAGGCCTAGAGAAATCCTGAAACGGCTTCAGACCCTAGATGGATCGAGCTGTAATGACAGCTGCTATTTCTTCTATAATTCTACTAAAAACCTGCGGCAAAAGGCTAATTTTTGGAAGAGGAGAAGAAAGACTTGAAAAAAAAAACCCTCTTCAATCAGACATCTCTCTCACGCACCAAGAATATACCTTTTTTACACACGCACCTAAATATGCTTAGGACCTCCATTTTGGACTCAGTTCCATCAAAGTAGGACGTAAAACTTAAATGACAAACATAATTCAATCTATCCTTGTGTTATACTGTTGTTGAAGGCACCTTAATTTTTTTACCTATCACTATTTATATCAAATAAAAAATGCATCAGATGGGACAGATGAATCTTTCTTGTTAAATAGAAGGCCAAACAAAGTATTTTGCTTGTTCATGCTTGATCTACTACTAAACATAATAGACCATCTAAGGAAAATATTTTGTCTAGTGTGATAGTATTTATTCTCATATTTATCCTTTTCATAAAATTTAGAAATGCCATTGATTATTTAATGTTCCCAGGCTTATCAAAGAGTTTGATAGAGAAGTGAAGGATATGGAGTATAGTAATGACGCAAACACCAACAAGATGCTGACCGAGAAAAAACAATCAATGGTACAATTTCAGTTCCAAAATTTTAGTTGAGGCTAAGTACTGTAAATCATACATTAGTGCATATTACTGAATATTATGCTATTTGTTTGCAGGTGAAGGAATTAAATTCATTTGTTGCTCTTAAAAAACAGTAAGTCCTATAACATTTACCATTCTTCAGTGCAAGAAGTATCTCACAAGTTAATTTGAATCTTTGGAAAATCTTATCTTCAATTCATTCTCCTTCTAAGTGTTTATATTTTCTTCATTTTACATCTTTCAACGTAATTCTCTTTTGTTAAACCTAGAACTATTTTTAGTTTACCATTGTTGCATTCACAAATACATTTTCTTTTCATGTGGTAAAAAAAATCTACGAAACACTTCATGTTTATAGTGCTGATCTTTACTCTGCATTATTGTTCTATTTTATATTTATAACTCCTCAATTTCACAATTCTTATGTTCACATTTTTGTGAATGGTGATCTAGATATGCCAGCAATCTTGAAAACAAGCGAGCTGATCTCTTTGAGGGACCTGACAATGGTCCTGCAGAAGATAATGGCCTGCTAGCTTCATGTAAGCATATTTTGATGTTTAATAACACTTCAATTTTTCTATGATATAAATTGGAGTTATAAATATAGCATTATGAACGTCAAATGAGCCGTTATTCGAACTATCAACATTACTATTTGCCTTTTATCCATGCTTATGTTATTTTTAAGTGTTAATTATTAAACCATCACCTATGCTTTGGATTGGAGGAATGAAATTAGTGAAGGAATAGAATGGAGAGTGGATTCATTTCCATTCCTCATTCCATAACCTTTCCCTAAGAAATAAAATTCACAAATTTGGCAGGAATAAGAATGGTTCATTCCATTCCAATAAAACAACCAAACACACTTTTTTTTATTCCATAAAAATGAGTAATTCTATTCCACCTAGATTACTGCAATCCAAATGTAGCGCTAGTGATTTAATAGTGACTCGTAATTATCACTTGTACACCAGTGACTTGAGACACTTCAAGGGAAATCATGGTATTTTAAGACATTGACGTAAGTCTTAGAAACTTCTAAATAAGAAGCACCAAGTGGAAACCACAGAGCAGGAGCATCTTTACATAAATAAAATTAAGATTTCACACAACATCTTCTTTATCAAGTCCATGTCTTTTTGCATACCCTAATTATAAAATAGTGAACAAGGGATTTTCTTTTTAGCAATATTATCAGGTGAGTGCTAGTTTTTCCTCTTAAATTACTTGGATGCTGAAGCTTTGGCTTCATTTTGATAGTAATGTTTGCAAAAAGGGTGAATGAATTCTCTTTGATACTGATAACATAGTAAGTCAGGTGATTGGTGAAGCAGTTAACCTTAATAAGATAAGTCTGGTAGTTTATTCCAAATTCATCACTCTTTCCATTTCTTATGCAAAGAGAGCTTATATTGTTGTCATGACATGACACTTTTAGACTTTCAAAAATTTGGGTGGGATCTGGATTTGTATCTTACATATTCAATTCTTTGACAACCTTTACTATAAATTTCATTCTAGATGTTACTATTATTCTTTTGTATTAAATTTCTAAGCGCAAGTATGTCTTCTTGCAGCAATGACAAATCAACAGTTAATGGGCCACGGAAATCAAATGATGGACGAGACAGATCAAGCCATCGAGAGGTCAAAGAAGGTTAGTATTACATGTCATGAAAAGAAATAAATGTTCGTGTAATGTGAAGGAAAATTTGCAATTTGCTCCTGCTTGGTGCTTTGTGGTTATATATACTACATTTCTCTTCACGGTTGAGAGTAATTAAGATAATTTTTGAAACCATGAAAATGATTGTGCCTCTCAACATTACTTTGTATCCAGAATTAATTAAATTATCTTTCTGGTAATTGTGTAAATTGTGCACAACAAAACGATGTTGTTCAATTCCTTGTATACATCCAATGTAATGAAGCAACATATCAAATATTTAATACTTGCCTTGTGCGTGCACAACAAACTCATTAAATATTCGATACTCTATTGCTTTACAATGCTAGAAGGCTACATTCGACATACTCAATGTCTTTGAACATACTAAACTTGATATATATTATCTTTTGAGGGTTTTGTTATTAATTGTCTCATCTTGTTTAGCGTACATGCAATTATATATATAGAAATACGCGTCATATTAAACATAAATCAACATGTATAATAATATATTTACTATATAATTAACATTAGCATGCATCTATATAATACTGTATTCTATCAGGGATGATTATGAACTTAATTCTAATTTGGTTCATTGGAGCCACCATAAACCAAAAGGTCAAACCTAGGGTGCAAAAATAAAACATTGAATATAACTATTATATTCAACCCGGGCTTCATTACAAATGGAACTTCAATGCTCCTCTTTGTCTCCAATTTCTCTAACAATTCTATATTATCCTATTACAGTTTATTTTTCATAAAACAGAAACCTTGATCAACAGTTAAGGAGAAGTACATAGGAGGGAGATATAATTTACATCAGAATATTAGAGAGGCGAGGTATGCAGACCCCATTTATAAAAACCACATTCATTCAAGACTATTAAAATTAAATCCAATCGCATTAATAAAAGGTCCAGAATCATCTACTTTATTATCATATATATCAACATATGTATTAATAAAATAAACATTTAGTATATATGTTGATATTATTTAATGGGCAATAAACTTTTGCTAGAAATCCAGTTTTTGAAACAAAACGAACTCCTTTATTTTAATCAAAAGTCAGATCAAATTAAACTCTTTTATTTTTAACAACATGGAATCCAATTCTAATTTAAAATAAACACTTTTATTTTAATCATATTTCAATTCAAAAATAAAATTTTTATTTTAATTGAAACAAATAAGAAAAATAATTTTTTTCAAAACTTGAAGACCTAATGGCGACCGCCTCCTAGTTTATCTTGAAATGGAGCGTCAAGTACCTTTAAATCTAATCAATCGACAGATTAGTTCTTTTGCCCAGAAAATCAGTTCTAAACCATATCAACAGTTCAACACACATTGAATCAATAACGATTAATGATTTGCATAAGGAGGCTTGATACCACTGTAGGATTGCGAAAACATAATGAAAGCATACAATCTAATTGTAAACGCAATAGAAGCATGCAAAATAACAATTTAAAATTTTGTGCAATCCCAATGTATAGCATTATGCAACGCCCAAGAGGTATCCACAACCACAAGAGTAATATATTAAAGATGTGATTTTGACTCAACAAGGTTTTGGATGGCTAATCTTCAATTCTCTCTATCCTAACAACTTAGGGTTTTGAAAATACTTGCAAGAGAGAAGCAAGTTGCATGAGCATTAGTCTTTCCCACAATAAGACTCCTCTTATTTAAAGACTAATCATAATCCTACACCCTTTAGAAGTTAGGGTTTTAATTTAATTTAATTTAATTCCCAATCTAATTGAGAACTAAATAATAATAATAATAATAATAATAATAATAATAATAATAATAATAATAATAATAATACTACTCTTTATTTATTTATAATCTAGTATTTCTCCAAATACTTAATTATAAATATTAGTATTTCTCAAAATACCATATTATTATTATTTAGTCAATTTAATAATAATATTAGTAATAATAATAATAAGATGACTAATATTATTAATTTATAATATTAGTATTTCTCCAAATACTTAATTATAAATTTTAAGCTATTTAATTTATTCCACTAATAAGTTAAATATACTTAATTTATTATTATTAAGCCAATCACTTCTAAAATTATATTTCTCCTTTATTAACCCTCTAGGTTCAATATTAATCCGATATTAGAATAAATAAATTAGAACAATTCTAATATTATTTATAATGAATTAATCTCCATTAATTCAAATATAAATAAATAATATTTTTTCTACATCATGAGTGACATCTTATAAATAATATATCATGACTATCCGGATAATATGAATTCAACATTAATCACAAAGATTATCACAAAGAATACTAAGAACCTATTCTGTGAATAGTTACTGTTCAATTCAATCCTTCTACTACACAATGTCCCAATCAAATATAAAACATGGAATTATTGTCAAGTTTTATTTATTTGATTATATGTATTTCGATTCTAAAATGCACAACAATAGTTAATGTAAATTAGAAACTCCTTTCTAATTTTCATTCAACTCTGGTCAGGGATTTCCATGTTGTCACTTTATTGAATCACATATGACATTCTCTCCCTTTACTGGAAGCGGTATATCCTTTGTTGATCATTCACCTATTTTCATATATACTTTATTATATTCGAGCACACCCTACGACATATTCAAGAATATCAAGGAATATGTCAAAACATAATTCAGTATATACAAAATACTATGATGATCTCATGTCCAACGATCATTTGTATTACTATCACTTTAGGAACTTCTATTGACGGACAAGTAAAACTCTATTAGGGTTCCTTTATTAGTCATGTTCAGTGAACTTATTCTCCAATAAGCAGCACATACTTACTTTAGTGTCTCCACACAAATGATCATGAGATCAATCATCATCTTCAACAGAGCAAGCATGGTATGTACTAATCTATCCGGAATTAGTAACCCCACATTAGTGATCTATACGATTAGGAACATTTTAGTTTTGAGCTATCAAGAATTTTTGATCAACATCATGATTCTAAAAGTATTGCCCAATAACTATGAGTTTATCACATTTATTAATTTAATTAATTAACATGGATAAAGAATGCCTTTTATAAAATAAATTCTCTTATTAATAAATAAATAAGATTACAAAGTAAATGCTTATTACATCAATTATGTAATTGGCTTGAGGATACTACTTTCAATTTAAACCTAAGGGTAAAATTGGAACATACACTATACTATCTCCTCAAACTAGTTTTCTTAGTTTTTGTGAGGATTGTACTCGTGCAATCCTTTGGTGGATGATGGTAATATATGGCAATCTTTTTTATACTGAGATTTAGAAGACTTATTCAAATGTTACTCTTGACAATTTATTGGTGTTTTTGTGCTCACAATACTAGGAGTGGAGAGATGAAATAATGAAGCATTAGATCGCGAAAGAAAAACTTTAATGCCATTTTCTTGTTTTGGACGTTACTTGTCAAAGTTTGGTAGCATGACTATGGCATATTCTATTTGTACTAGGTGGTTCACGACACCGTTAATGTTGGAACAGAGACTGCAGCAGCTCTCAAGGCACAGGTTTGTTAGTTTACTTCAATGAAAAGTAAATTAAATAGCATGGCCATTTTCTGCATATAAAGATTTGGCAACTAAAAATTTTCAAATATCATTGTCATTTCTGCATCTGAAGATTTGACAACCAACTTTGTTTTTATCTTGTCATTTATTGTAATGTTCAGACTGAACAAATGAGTAGGATTGTCAATGAACTGGATTCCATCAATTTTTCCATCAAGAAGGCTTCTCAGCTGGTCAAGGAAATTGGTAGGCAGGTCAATCTCTGAATTATCTCACCCTTCTTATATATTTGATAGTTCTGGATTTCCATATTGCTTACTTTGATTCCTTTATTAGGTTGCAACTGATAGGTGTATTATGGCTTTGCTCTTCCTCATTGTGATCGGTGTTATAGCCATCATTATCGTAAAGGTTTTGTTCTTTACCTTTTGTTATTTGTGTTTATTATTATCTAAAGAAATTCAATTTTTCGATCAGTTTCTAGTTTCTACTATCATATGCTAGCGTTGATCATCTTTCTAATATTGCGCATCTTCAATGATGCAAGTGAAGGTTATCCATCTTACTTCTGTGTTTTCTTTTACATGAAAATGGAAACCGAATAACACATTTTGGTTTTATCTTCACTACTAGATTTTTCTAGTTTGTATAGTCAATTATCAATTGCTCCGCATTATCTATGTTGTTGGGAAATGTCTCAGTAATGAAGACACATTAAACGCCATGTTTAATTACTGATTGCACTCCTTTCTTTTCTTTCTTTTTTTTCAAAAAAAAAATACTGGAGAAGTATTGGTACTTAAAGAAACAAGAACTTTAATCCATCTATTTTTTGCAGGCTAGAATAGCCAGATTTAATTTCCAACTACATTAAGCTTTTCTTTCTATTAATTATTTGAAACTATTTGAAAGTATATTTCATTTCATCATGGACTTGGTGGAAGTTATGAAGGTGGTATTGGCATAGCGGGGTCTCAACGCTGGTGGTGCTGGTATAATGAGGGAATAGGAGGTTGGGTCAGTGGGATTAATTTAAACTCCTGATTCATTAAAATAGTGGATATAGGGTATCAATGTTATTACCTTGATGGTGTCAATAGAAGTGCAATAAGAATGCATTTATTTTGGAATCGAGTTAATTACTCTTGATGATAGAATTGCATATCTCAAGCTCTTTGATAGCAATTCTTATGAGCCATCTTTCGGTGATACTACTGTGGAAGGATATTTCCTTCTCATCAATTGTCCTAAATCTCAGATATCTACTTAGTTGTGCATACTTAGAGCATTCACAATAGTTTCATCTCTATCCCTATTTTGCAGTGTCATCGGGTCATTTTGTAGGATAAGGATTCAATTTTTTCAATGTACCCAACATGTTCCTTATATTGATTCCTTAAATAATGAAATTTAAAATTTAAAAGTTAAAATTTTAAAGTTAAAATTTGAAAGTTCCAACAGTCAAAACATGTTTTGACCGTTGTAACTATTTCACCTTTGTATTGGCTTCATGCGTTAGAACTTATGATAAATGTAATATATTACCAAATCTTGTTTTTAATTATAAAATCGCTATTAATTTGTTAATCTTGTTTGAAGTATGTGATATTTTTAAATTTAAAATTAATATAAATTTAATCAATACATATTGTAACTTATTTAGCAAAAGAAAAAAAAACAACTATTACTTATAAAATTTATTAATTTTACAATTTTTAGCAAAATTATTAAGTTTGAGAATGCATCAAATTGACTTATAAAAATTAATAATAATCTTATAATATTTATAAAAGAGAGTATAATTTATCAATTGTATTCCACTATAAAATAACTTTTATTTTATTTTAAATTTTAAGTAATTTATGGAGTGGGTATTGAATGGATTGTAGTCTAGAAAATGTACATAAGATCAATATTAACTTTTAAAAAATTAATTTGTGATATTTTTAAATTTAAAATTAATATGATTCATTTAAATTTTGAAAATAATAAATTTTATAATTAATAGTAATTTTATAATATTTATAATTAATGGATATAAATTAAATAAATTTATATCAATTTAAAATTCGAATACGTTTGAAATTAATTTTTAAAAAATAAGTTAATATTAATTTTATAACTTGAAAATGAAGTAGTAAAAAAGTCATGTGACAATAATGTCAAGATGTGTATGATTGATGAGTTGTCTATTTTAATGAGGGTGTGAAATGTCATTTTACATATATAGAAAATGGTCTTTTGACTCCTTCACCCTGGAAATAAAATCCTTTATAGAGATTAAAATAGGGAGTTGAATAAGGATAAAGAAATTGTTGAATAATGATTTGTTGATGTATTCTTCAAAATTGGGGATAAAGAGTTTATTAGGGAAACTGTTGTGAATGCTCTTATAAAAAGCAAATCTACTTAGTTGTGCACTAAAAGCTTTCCAAGTTCTAATTCTGCTTCTATATTCTCCTTGATCCTAGAAGACTTTATGACTAGGATTCTATAAGATCAACTTGATTCTAGATCTACAAAGGTGGTTTGAGTTACCTAGTTCATTTTATGTCCTGCCAAAATGTAAGTACGGCAAATTATTGCGGTGATAATCAACGACTCTTACACCAAATGTGGATTGATAGTTTTTCTGTGTTTCTATGAATGTAATATATAGGCCTGCCAAATTTTCCTGACCCCAATAGAACCTGACCCTAACGGGGCCTGATTTAAAAAACCCTATAGTGTTGGGTAGGGTATGGGAATTGTCTCCCAGCCCGCCCTCGTCCCAAACTCCCAATTATATATTATATGTACAGAATTTTAAATTACCATCGTCTTACACACACACACACACACACTATATTAGTATTTAGCACAATTTTATCACCACAATTAGATTCAACCTAATGTCCAACTTATAATTCAAACCCGTCCAGCTTTTGAATTTTTTGAATTGGGTTCACCACTTAAATTGAATTCCAGTGTTTGCTTATTCTTGAACCTATTTGCATGTCCTTGTATATAGGTGTTTAAGTACATATAATAAAGTTCCTGAATGCCTTAATTGTTTATATTACTTTGCACGTACACTAGTAGTTTCTGTATCTGCGTTTTTGATAAATATTGATTGCATTAGTTACAACCATTCGGAAAGGGGAGAGGAAATTAAACATTTTTATTTTTTTAAGCTAGGCGGGTTTCAAGGTCGGGCGAGGATGGGACAATTTATTCTGGGGTGTGGCGGGTATGGGGGTTGAATAACTATAGGCGGGTCAGGTATGGGGAGAGGTCCACTGGACCCACATCAGACCCGTTGCTATATATATAATTATATATATATATATATATATATATATATACCTGCTCAGCTTTTTGAAAGTTCTCCTTTGGACAAGGACTCCCAAACCTCTTTCCAACTTTCCATGTATGAAGATACTCTTCTGTGCTTTGAATAGTACCTTAAAACCTTATTTCCAAAACATTTCTCTTCTTTGATCCTGTCGCGTTGGCAGCAAGCGTCGCATGGTTATTATTGTAGATGCTCTTGTATGAGCTTAGTTACATCAAAAGTAGTAGGCTGTACACGTCTTCGTTTGACATATCTAGGTGATGCATTTCTTATCTGAGCATCCAAATAAGTGGAAAAGGCCTTGGATGTTGAAATGTACAATTTCTCTTATAGTGCCAGAATTTATTTATATAATAATATATGCTCAGTGTAGAATGCAAGTTCAGTTTAGCGTATGAATGTCCACTATCAAAACTTGATTCAATTAAAGATATTTTTGACTGCTAACTTATGTAGAATACTTTTTGGCAAATACCAATCTGTCCTTTTACTTTAAGGAAATGCTTTTTGGGTGTAACCTTACAGAAGCACGTCTAGAATATATAGTCATGACCAATGTTGTGTAAAGTCTAGGGGTGTTTCAGACTTTGCTGTAGCTACTAATCTCTTAATTCTTATACTCCCTCTGTAACACAAAAAGAGTCCCATTAGGAAAATTTACAATATTAAGGATATATTTTTGTTTCATGTTTATTCCTAAAAATATAAGTTATTAGTTTGGTAAGGGTGGCATTATAATGAAATTATGACAAACCTGAGGTAATTATCATTCTATAATATTATCAATAGGGAATTGATATTTTCACATGATCTCCTCTCACATGAAGATGGGAAACCCTCATGAAGATGGGACCCACCTCACCTCAATAAAAAGATACTGTTTTTGCAAAACATTTTTTTATTTGTGCAAATGAAACTTTTTTGTGGGAGAAAGGGATTATTTTATAGTGGAGCATGTGTGTATCAGGCTTCTTCTCTTGTATCTTACTATGTAATTAGTTAATGTTACTCATGGCTGCATATACTGACTATTTGAAAAATTAAAATGTCAGCTTTTGAACCCACATAACAAAGACATTCGGGACATCCCTGGACTAGCTCCTCCTGTTCCTAGTCGAAAACTGCTTTGGAATATGAATTAGGAGTTCTACAAGCAAACCATGGTGTTTGATAGGAGTTCTATTAGCATATCATATGATGCTATTGGGGCACCCTCTTTGATGAAAACGTGATATGGTTTCAGCACACGACGAATTCCCAAGCACATCCGATTGATCTTTTTCAGCTACATTTCCTGAAAGATATTGCTGTTGTCTCATGGAGTAGCTTCAATCTGAAAAGCTTGCAAGTTTATCTTACTTTCCAAACTACATTTAATAGATGTATCCACATTTGATGCGACAAAAATTTGCCATATGATTTCACTTGCCATTGTATGTATTCATTACTCTCAGACCTTTGTATAATTATGAAATTCTTTCCATGTATCTTTACTTCTGTATCAAAACAATTGACACTAGTTAATTTTTCTCTTACTTTTCCCCCACAAAATTATGTCCCTTCAAAAATGACAAGCAAATGAGAGCTTGTTACCCACACGTTTAATATTCCAAGCTATTTTTACTTAATTAGGGTGTCTGGAAATTGATTAGGGAGGGTATTTCAATATTCCATTTGTAAGCAGATTGAATCATTAAGTGTATTTTTAGAGTAATTCTATCCGAAATGTAGCATTGAATATCCGGCGAAAATAATACTGATGCACATTCTCCGGTTTCATAAAATGAGTCTCACTTGTAAAAAGAAATTGTTTTACAAAATTTTTTTAACAAATAATTAGTGCATGTAACATAAAACAAAAATATATTTTTAATATTTATAAATTTATTGAATAATAATCTTTTCGTGAAACTTAGGGGAGAGTATATTGAGAAGAGTTAATGGTAGCATTTGGAGGTTCAAACGCACCACAAAATTTTTGGAGCATTGCGTTTGAATCCCAAACACAACGTTTGTGAATTAAATAAATTACATCTGAAATAAGTAGCATATGATATTGTTTGTAAATAAATAAGATTCTCCACTGCGTTTGAAATTTTTAAATGTACTAAACTCTCTAACAAACACATTTTTTTTTTTGCTAAGCATCTAACAAACACATTGAAAAAACTTGCATTCAGTGCATGAATTCGGACATAGCATTATTGATAACAAAAGAAAAAGAACTTTTTTTATAAAAAAGTTGGCCTTTTTCTCATAGTTTTGGTCTTTTTAGTGGCATTTAGCTCCATTTCCATACCATCTCCGGCAGTCCTACGCGGGGTTTATCTTCATAATTTTGATCACAAAAAATTGATGTAATGTAATGTCAATATGTCATTGTCTGTTGACTAATTAAGTTATGGTCTTTGATCCATTCGTCGCTACAAATAAATTTGTTTCTTATTTGGCCAATTAAAGTTTAGCCCAAGTTTAAAATGTGTCATTATCAATTTATCTCCGAATCAACTATATAATTAAAAGCATAAATTTGGTATAATTTTATCAAATTTTAATTCAGCTTTTCTATTCATGCATCGAATATATCAACTGAATGTAAGTTTGCTAGAAACCCCAACCTGTAAGAAAAAGAAAGTTGTTTTTTATTTTTATATGTACAAGAAAAAAAAATTATTGCTGATTCTACAAAATTTATTACAAGATTTTTTATCATTTTTGTCACAATTTTATGTAACTAAGACGATATATATTTTAATTTTTTATGTAAGATAATTTTATTAAGATATCAAAAAATCTCTTAACATATTACACTATTTAATTATATTAATATTAGTCAAATATTATTAATAAATTATTGTTCTATCTAAATTAAATTCATTAAAACTTAAAATTTTATCAAATCACACGATTAATTATATTAATAATATATGTGATTTTTTAAAACACAATAACTAAAAAAAATAGTTGAAAATTATAGTGATTCAATTTTAAGTGAATTTTGTTAATATAAACACTAATATAGAATTTCATTACAAACTTAAATAAAATTAACATAATTATTTTTTCATAATTATAACTAAATAAATTTACACACTGTTCAAATGTTTAGCTTAATAATTGATCACATGAACGTACAATACATAATTCAAAAATTTATTATTTAGACAAATATTTAAATTCTAATTAAATATTTTTTAATTTAATTAATTATCTTAATAATTAACATAACAAACCGTTATCTATGTCCCCCGTGCTTGAAAATAACAAGTATTTGGTACATTTTGTAGAATGTTTTGCATAGATTATGACTGTTCTTCACGTATGTACTAGTAGACCCGGGTAAATCTACTGCTGGAAATAATGGCTTTCCACTTATTAAGTGCACTCTTTAGAAAAAGAGCTGGGTGTGATAGACGCCACGATAAGTATGCGTGAGGTGAGGTGAATGTCGCCCGTATTATTTATAGTAAAGATTTTTTTTTTTTTTAATTGAATTTAGACTGAATTAAATAAAGTAAAAAGAGATTATCATGAAACTCCAATCGAATATAAAGATGGTAATATAATGTCATAACTATAAAAAATTACAAGCCCAACAACCCAGCAAAGATAAGAAAGCACTAAGTAACAGTTACAAATAAAGTCCAACAGACAAGCTATAAGAACAAAAAACAATAAATATAAGAAGACCCTATGCAAGTAGACTAATCATCAATAATTAGAACGAACAGCCTGAACCAACTCCTAGACTTCAGACTTTTCCCGAACCATAGCAGCCGAACCCACATGACGCTCCCCTAGCCGAACCTGTTTCTAGTAAAGTTATATTGGCTCATCAACGAAGCTGCAACCTTTTGCTTATATTGAAGCGAAAACCTTGATATAATTGACAATGTAATAAATTCGATGTTGAATGGAATCTCGACCCGTTGTTTATATTGAGACAAAAATCTTGATATAGGTAAAAGACGACACACCAAATTATGAATTGTTGAATCATAAGTAAGTTGAACCTCACAACAAACTTTGAATAGTTTAAAAGTTCTTAAAGGACCAAAAGAGAAAAACAATTTAACAAAAACTAATAATTTCATTAATGAATATATTTTTAATACACCAGCTAGGTTTATTTATACTACTCAAAGCAACCCCAATCCTAAAAGCAAAAGGAACAAATTACATAACAATCCAACTTAAGTTTGGAATTGAAAACCTAACTAATTAGATTCCGAATTGCATTAGGATTAAAACTAGTTTCCTAAATCCTAATTCCTAATTCCTTGCTATGATCAAATTGTAGATACTTCAATTCCTATGCCAATTTGGATTAAGCCAAGCCGCATTTGAATTAAGTCGTGTCTCGTAAACCATAACACTTCTGGATTTTCTTGTCGTATCTGAAAACATAACAGAGCACCCTATTGTCGACGTCTAGAGATTTTTCGACTTCCTAGATTGTGTTTGTTTTTTACCATTTGTATTTCGCTATGTCGATTAACTTATTAAAGGGTGAGATTTAAGGAAAGCAGGACTAACATAAATGTCGACGACTTTGAAAAGATTGATTTTGATGATTAGGTCGAATGAGACAGAGTCACTAGTTGGTATATAATTAAAATGATGTAACAACTCATCTGGAGTTTTAAAGTTTTCGCAATATGGCCCAATATGTGACTCCGTAACATTGGTCTGGAACCTGAGATTCATAGAGTCCGGGGATTTGTTTAAGCGAGGGAAATGTGTTACGCACCCCTCGACTTCCGTGAAAATACGGTTTCAGCATCTTATTGATTTCCTGAACATAAAGTGTGTGTGTGCGCTTTTATTTGATTTATACTAAGTGCTTTGAGTTAAGTTTATTCTAAGCTTTATTTCAGGTTATTTGAAAGTAGTGTTGTACCTATTTTAGACCTATGCACGAAGAATTTGATTTAGACAAAAGTTCATTTTAGAGCAAAATATATATAAATGACGTTTTAGAAAATAAGGTTTTCAAATCTTTCGTCAAAATAGGAATCGAGATCCTTTGATACTTTTGATTATTATCTTGGCATTAGATGTGATCCTAAAAGTAGTGTTATACATCTTTGGACCTATGCACAAAGG
Organism: Panax ginseng; assembly: GCA_020205605.1. NCBI lineage: Eukaryota > Viridiplantae > Streptophyta > Magnoliopsida > Apiales > Araliaceae > Panax > Panax ginseng. The sequence continues at coordinate 57,918,749 of CM035131.1, read as the reverse complement.
ATTCGATTTAGACAAAAGTTCATTTTTAGAACAAATATATACAGAGATGATGTTTTAGAAAACAAGGTTTTCGAATCCTTTGTCAAATAGGAATTGAGGTCCTTTGATACTTCCTTTTATTTATCCTAAATATATCAAACCCCGGGCCGCTTTATTCTTTATGAAAGCTCTTTGTATATTTTGATTTAAAAATCATTTTGGGTGACAATGAATGCAAGAAAGCAGAAAAAAGGAGTCGGATCATCTTCGGACATGAAAGCCATTTCGATGAACTGGACATCCACAATCATAAATTTTTACTATCACGAGATCTTAAATTCGATCTATCGGGACAAAGCCCTCAAGACCGTTTTAAGATCTAAAATGACATGTACAATGATTTTTCGTTATTTAAACATTACATTGTAAACAAAAGTCCATCGTGAGAATCTAGTTGAGATCTGATCATTAGATCTTAAAACATATATTACAACATATCCTAGACCCGATACTAGGTGATTTCATCGATTGAAATCCTTATCACGAGCCATTAGGACCCTATCACCTCTAGATACATATCTAGGGCTCTACGGGATGACCGTGACTGACCAAAAACATTAAAATGACTAGATCTACCATAGATCTAAGCTGATCTTGTAGAGATTTCAGCACAAAAAAACACACACAACGAAATCTAAAATTTCCAAAATAATTTTCGAAACCCTAAAATAGGATCCATGCGAAAACATATTAATTCATAGGTTTAGATTCTTACCAATTAACCGAGCTTGAATGGATACAATGGGAAAAATCTGGAACAGCTTCGAATCTTCAACGCAATCCAACGGAACTACGTCTCTACGGTATCCACACGAATGCCCCACGATCTGCAATAAAGAGAGCCGCGGTACTAGCCACCAAGGATCTGGATTTTCTAAATCTTTTCTCTCTAGTCTCTCTCAAAGAGCGGCTAGGGTTTAGGTTTATGATATTATCCTCTTATAAAACTGCATATATATATATATAACAGTCAAAAGGAATTAACCAAAACCTAATCCAATTTAAAAAGTAAAATTCGAATTTATATATATTATATCTTAATTAAATCTTAATTAATATACATATATACAAATTATCCTATTAATTTAAATACTTTCAATCATATTGACATGTTTAAATCCTTACAATTTAAATTAATTCCCTTTTTAATTATGTTCTAAGTGTGTAACCCTATAGGTTATTATTACGCTGGAAATAATCTTAAAATCATATTATAATTATAAACAGTGAGCGACATCTAGTAATGCATCACTGCTATCCATGTAATAATAAGATCGGTGATTCGATGCAACCTTTTCATGACCAATGTTTCAATGTAATTTAATCCTTTTAACCTTGACATCCTAGATTAAACTCGAGGCATGGAATCTGTCATATTCTTCATAATTTAATCTGAGTTTTCTTGATCAATGAGTAGATTATATGAAACAAATCACTATTTGAGCTTGGCCATGCATTTCATAGTCCTACTCAATCAAGAGGCCTATGAATATCACCCCTAATATATATGATGATTAAATTTCATCTAGATCACTCATATTCCTCACACGATTCATGATGTACCCAATAATCACCTTTATTGTCCACCCTATTAAAGGTGACTTTTGATAATATCAAAGTACATAAATTCCCGCGTGGAAATATAGTGATTTCAGGTCGGAGAATCATTATATCATTGTCACTATGAGAATTGCTAATGACACTTTGCATAATGCTCCATGTAAAATTCTCATGGTGGGTCTGTCCAGTACATTGTTCTCTAACATGTACCTATGCATTGACTCAATATCTCATATATTTATGACCAATGAAATTTGGCCATCAGTCAATCCACATACTAGTCTCAATGTATCATTGTTGTCCCATTAACAATGATACTCGACTAGGGACATTTAAGAGCAATGATACTAATTATAATTATATGATCTCATGTTCAAGTCACATACTTGAAACTATATAATTTGTATCACTATTCTAAGGAATTTTATTATGCTAACATTTATATAACACAGTAAATAAAACCATAATAAAATAATTCATTTATTCTATCAAATATAATATCAAAAATGTTAAGCAATTACATCAAAGAATTGGCCTCTAGGGCATAAACTCTATCAGTATCCCACTTACACTAGAGCCAATCACTCATGTATCTAATACCCATGGAGCTAGTGTGACCTTCATGCTTCTGCTGCGACAAAGCCTTGGTCAGTGGATCTGTAACATTATCGACACTCTGCCTATATGTACATCTCATCTATCAATGATTTCACGGATGAGATGGTACCGCCTAAGTATATGCTTGGATCGTTGGTGAGATCTGGGTTCCTTAGCCTGTGCAATGGCTCCATCATTATCATAGTATAGCTCAACCGGATCAACAATGGTTGGAACAACACCAAGTTCAGTGACAAACTTTCTAATACATACAACCTCCTTGGCCGCGCTAGAAGCAGCAATATACTCAGCCTCTGTCGTAGAATCGGCTACTGTCTCTTTCTTCGAACTCTTCCAACTAACAACACCACTATTAAGGCAAAACACAAAACCTAACTGAGACTTATAGTTATCTTTGTCAGTTTGGAAACTAGCATCTGTATAACCCTTTACTGCCAGTTTGTCTTCACCTCCATATACCAAGAATGAATCCTTAGTCCTTTTCAGGTACTTAAGGATATTCTTGACTGCTATCCAGTGGCTTTCACCTGGATTCGACTGGTATCTGCTCGTAATGCTCAAAGCATACGAGACATCCGGACGAGTACATATCATTGCATATATGATAGATCCAATTTTCGAAGCATAAGGGATCTTTCTCATACGCTCCTCATCATCTTGTGATTTAGGACATTGGGTCTTAGAGATCTTTATACCATGAGACATGGGTAAGTGTCCTCTTTTTGCCTCTTGCATGCTGAACCGTTTCAGCACTTTATCAATATATGTACTTTAATTTTGGTCGAGCATTTTTCTCGATCTATCTCGATAGATCCCTAAAATATAGGTTGCATCGCCCAAATCTTTCTTGGAGAAACATTTTCCTAACCATGTTTTTACAGCCTGTAAGGAAGGAATGTCATTCCCAATAATTAATATGTCATCAATATATAATACCAGGAATACAATGTGACTCCCACTAACCTTCTTATATACACAAGGTTCATCTTCATTTTTTTATAAAGCCAAACTCTTTGGCTGCTTCATCAAATCGAAGATTCCAACTCTGAGAGATTTGCTTCAATCCATAAATGGATCGCTGCAGCTTACATACCTTTCCAGCATCCTTTGGAGTGGCAAAACCCGGGTTATGACATGTACACATCCTCAAGGAGATTTCCGTTAAGGAAAACAGTTTTGACATCCATTTGCCAGATTTCGTAATCATAAAAGGCTGCAATAGCAAGTAAGATCCTGATGGATTTAACCATTGCCACTGGAGAGAAGGTTTCATCATAGTCAACACCTTGAACTTGTTTGGAACCTTTTGTTATTAGTTGGCCTTTATAGGTTTGTACATTGCCATCCATGTCGGTTTTCTTCTTGAAAACCCACTTACACCCGATTGGTTTTACCCCTTCGGGTGGATCAACCAAAGTTCATACTTGGTTAGTATACATGGAGTCCATCTCAGATTTCATGGCTTCAAGCCATCTCTCAAAATCTGGTCCATTCATAACTTCATGGTAGGAAGTAGGCTCATCTTGATCTATGAGCATCACATCGCCGTTTTGAGTCACAAGAAATCCATAATATCTCTCGGGCTCTTGGCGTGTCATACCAGATCTAGGAATGCCTTGTGTAATTTGAGCAGGTTCACTTTCCACAATATCTTGTGGTTCCTGCTCACGTTCCAACTCAGGTTCGATGATATTTTGTGGTTCTATAATTTTTTCGAGTTCTACTTTCCTCCCACTGTTTCCTTTAGAGACAAATTCTCTTTCTAGAAAAATACTAGTTCGAGCAACAAACACTTTGTTCTCAGAAGGTTTGTAGAAATAATACCCTTTTGTTTCCTTTGGGTGTCCCACAAAATTACATTTGTCAGATTTGGGTCCAACCTTGTCAGAAGCCAGACGTTTTACAAATGCCTCGCAACCCCAAATCTTCATGAACGACATACTAGGATGTTTCCCAGTCCACATCTTATATGGTATCTTCTAAACCGTCTTTGTAGGAACACGGTTAAGTGTGAATGCAACTGTCTCTAGGGCATGATCCCAGAAGCTTATTGGAAGATTTGCATGACTCATCATTGATCGTACCATGTCCAACAAGGTGTGATTCCTCCTCTCAGACACACCATTCCATTGTGGTGTTCCAGGTGGAGTGAGCTGTAATATAATACCACACTCCTTTAGAAGGTCATCAAAGTCTTGGCTTAAGTATTCACCTCCTCGATCGGATCGAAGGGCTTTTATGCTTTTGCCAAATTGGTTTTGAACTTCATTCTTGAATTCCTTGAACTTTTCAAAGGACGAATTTGTGTCTCATAAGATACACATATCCATATCTACTGAAGTCGCCAGTAAATGTAATGAAGTAATAAAACCCACCTCTTGCTAATGAACTCATGAGTCCACATACATCACTATGTATAAGTCCCTATATCTTATTGCTTGCTCAATCGTGTCCAAAGTGAAAGGGGCTTTAGTCATCTTGCCTAATAAACAAGACTCGCATTTCTCATATGATTCAAAATCAAATGAATCCAAAAACCCATCTTTATGGAGTTTGGATATGCGTCTCATATATATGGCCTAAACGATAGTGCGAGAGATATGTTGGATTTGAATCATTTGATTTAAATCATTTTATATTTATGTTATAGATAGACATTTCTAAATCAAGAATATAAAGACCATTAAACAATTGTGCAACACCAATAACATATTTCATTTAAGTAAAACGAACAACTGTTGTTCTTTATTAAAAATGAAAAACCTTTCTTGTCCAAACAAGAAACAGAAATAATGTTTTTGCTCATAGCAAGCACATAATAACAATCCTCTAATTCTAATACTAGCCCAGTGGGCAAAGATAAATGATAAGTTCCTACGGCTAATACAACAACTTTTGCTCCATTCCTAACTCATTGGTCAACCTCTCCTTTCGCTAAAGTCCTACTCCTTTGGAGTTCCTGCACATTAACACATATATGAGAACCACATCCAGTATCCAATACCCATAATGTAGAAGTGGACAAATTAACTTCTATAACATATATACCTGAATCAGAAGTCACACTTGCTTTCTTTTTCTTCAGTTCTTCTAAATAAGCATGACAATTCCTCTTCTAGTGTCCAGATTTTTCACAGAAGTGACAATCACCTTCTTTAGCCATCCCGCATTTAGGTTTAAAGCTTTTTTGGTTTTGGAATTGGGTTTAGCACCAGATTTAGATCATATCTTCTTCTTGCCTTTCCCATTTCCCTTAGCATTCCCCTTTTGCACCATCATTATGGGAGCAAGTCCTGCCTTTTTTTATGTTGTTCTCGGTAGTTCTCAACATTCTCAACAACTCAGTAAGTGGTTTCTCAATTTTATTCATGAGGTAATTCATAACAAATTGAGAGTAGTTGTTGTTGTTCAAAGATTGCAAAACAAGATCAGTTTGGGTTTTCGGAGTAATCGAAAAACCTAACCTATCAAGGCACTCAATATACCTAATCATTTTTAGCACATGTGGACCAACTGGATCACGTTCACCCATTTTGCAGTGATACAACGCTTTGCTTGTATCATACCTCTCTTGTCGAGCATGCCCTTCGAACAATTTCATGAGATGCTCGATCATCTCATAAGCATCCATTAACTCATATTGCTTCTGAAGCATAGAGTTCATAGTTGCTAGCATGAGACAACTCATGTCTAGAGCATCATCTTGATACTTCTTATAAGCATTATGCTCTACACGTGGTGCAGTGTTATCTGGTGCTGCAGGAATGGGCCCATTAAGGACATATAGCTTGCGCTCTTGTTTGAGGACAATCCTCAAGTTCCTATGCTAGTCTAGGAAATTAATTCCACTTAGTTTTTCCTTCTCAAGGACTGATCGTAGTGAAAGACTATTTATGTTGTTGTTTGCCATTGATATCTACAATTTATAAGTGCAAAAATAATAAGTCAAATTGCAGAATTTTTTGATATTATGTTATTGATAATAGTACATTTAAAATATACCTCCCACTATTTTATTCAAATTAATAGCCCTCACCATTAATTCGGAAAGAATTTTCTATTAAATCTTTCTAGTGAGCCACGATCCATATTTTATTATGCCTTAAGTTAGCTTTGGCTAATCTCTCAAAACACAATTATTTAGGTAGACACCCCCTTGTCAATTATATCATATATAACTCTTGGATAGTTTGGTGAAAAACATTTGTTTCTAGTCCATCTAATGATACCTACCAAACTCTATGCCTCTAATCCCACAATCCTATTGAGATAACTTAGTTAAGTCGGGCCCAATGATCTTAACAGTTTGGATATCACAATTATCCTATCGCATCTTACCCAGATAAATAGGGTACTTTGCTTTGGCAAACCTACATCCATCGATCAAGGTCTTGATGAGTGTTATTCATTGGAAGGCATCTGATTTAGACTTAATAAATTTATGTGGGATTTTATTAATAAATTTAGATCTCACCAATTTTAATCTTATTAAGCATGCACATTATTTATCATATCATATCGTATACAAGCATAAATAAAGTGAAAAGTAAAATGTGTCACAGTTATGGCCCAATCCTCTGTCAATCTTTTCAAGCTAATGAAAAGATTGAAGGTCAGTTTAAGGTGGTAAAAGATCTTCAAAATAGTAGCTTCCTTGGACCTTCCTCATGCATGTGTCTCCTCTCCAATATCATCTTTCATCGGGTTCTTCATCTTGTCATTTTTATCTTGTCATCTTCATCTTGTTATCGATAATCACATGACATAAAGAAACCTTGAGTTACATTCGAGGGGATTTAGATGAGAAGATAAAATATTACATCAGAATTTATAGAAAGGCACGATATGCAAGCCGTATTTCAAAACCAAAAACCACTAACCTATGGGTCAATAGGGCCATAACTGTGCACCATGCATCACAATAAGCACATAATAATGTTTATATAATTAAAGAAAACTATATATAAAATATTAGGGTTACAACCATCGTGCGCTATGATGGGGGGCGATATCCCCACAAGCGGTGGTCCGAACTACAATCTATATTGTAGAATTTTTTTTCATACGAATCTCTGAAAATCATATATAATCCACCAAAACACCCATAATAACAATACACCCAGAACATATCATATATGTCCAGTTTTGTTTAATCATATTAAACCGAATCTTCATGCTTCTAATCCAATTAAAACAAAAGTTGTATTGTTATTCCACCTTATAAGATATGATTAAGAGAACATCATATACATGCATATATATTACATATATAATTCATAATTCTAGAATATGCATACATGCAGAATATTATATATTCAATTTTAGATCGGCAAACATGCATTATCACATATCATATATATCAAATACAATTAAAACACGTAATCTAAATTAATCGTTTCGCAAGTAGATTTGATACCACTGTAGAGATTTCGGCACAAAAAAACACACAACAAAATCTAAAATTTCCAAAATAATTTCTGAAACCCTAAAATAGGATCCATGCGAAAACATATTAATTTAGAGGTTTAGATTCTTACCGATTATCCGAGCTTGAATGGATACGATGGTAAAATTTCTGGAACAACTTTGAATCTTCAACGCAATCCAACGGAACTGCGTCTCTACGGTATCCACACGAACTCCCTGCAAATCGTCACATGATTTGCAGTTAAGAGAGCCGCGGTACTAGCCACCAAGGATCTGGATTTTCTAAAGCTTTTCTCTCTAGTCTCTAAGAACGGCTAGGGTTTAGGTTTATGATATTATCCTCTTATAAAATGACTAATATATCATACCTAATCTAATTAAAAAAGTAAAATTAATATATATATATATATATATATATTATATCTTAATTAAGTCTTACTCAATTAATATACATATATACAAATTATCCTATTAATTTAAGTTCATAATTTAAATACTATCAATCATATTGATATGTTTAAATCCTTACAATTTAAATTAATTTTCTTTTTAATTATTTATATATATTATATCTTAATTAAGTCTTACTTAATTAATATACATATATACAAATTATCCTATTAATTTAAATTCATAATTTAAATACTATCAATCATATTGACATGTTTAAATCCTTACAATTTAAATTAATTTTCTTTTTAATTACGTTATAAGTGTGAGACCCTATAGGTTATTATTACGTTGACAATAATCTTAAAATCATATTATAAAATTAAAAACTGTGAGCGGCATCTAGTAATGCATCACTGCTATCCAAGTTAAGATCGGTGATTTGATGCAACCTTTTCGTGACCAATGTCTTAATGTAATTTAATCCTTTTAACCTTGACATCCTAGATTAAACTCGAGGCATGGAATCTGTCATACTCTTCATAATTTAATCTGAGTTTTCTTGATCAATGAGTAGATTATATGAAACAAATCACTATTTGAGCTTGGCCATGCATTTCATAGTCCTACTCAATCAAGAGGCCTATGAATATCACCCCTAATATATAGGATGATTAAATTTCATCTAGATCACTCATATTCCTCACACGATTCATGATGTACCAAATAATCACCTTTATTGTCCATCCTATTAAATGTGACTTTTGATGATATCAAAGTACATAAATTCTCGCGTAGTAATATAGTGATTTCAGGTCGGAGGATCATTATATCATTGTCACTATGAGAATTGCTAATGACACTTTGCATAATGCTCCACGTAGAATTCTCATGGTGGCACTGTGTAAGAACCCGAATTTTTAGAAAATATTAAAATAAGAATTTAGTAAATAAAATTCTTAAGGCATGTGAAGGGTTCAAATAAGAATAAATATATATGTGTTGTGAGGTATGTGGTATTGCGTTGCATGGGGTAATATAAACTATGCAATAAGTGATTTTTGTGTTTAATAAATATATTATTATTATATATTTGTTATTTATTGAAGAGGCGAGTTATTTGAAGTAAAGAAGATGGATAGAAATTTATATATCGATATTAAATAATTTATGTGAATTTATTTTATCATAGTAAGTTGGTGACATTAAATATCTTTGATAATCACCAATTTCTTGAGTATGTACGAGTAAGTATCAAGTCTAAGGCAGTGCAACCGTACCCTTTAATGGTGGATGTGTAGGAGTCAATAAACGATTCCTTCAGATAATGAAGGTATATACAAATTAATGTAATCATCTAACTCATTGTGAAAAACAAAGTGAGGCGAGACGAAAACTAATTTGTTGGTTGTTTGTGAGAAACCACTCAGTGTACTATATTGAATACTATTAAAGACTCGATGCGTGCTAGGTTTAGACTTGTATATATATACGTTGTTGACGAGAGAAGAAAATCAATATATCTTTATATAAATATTGGTTAGAGATTTATTGAGTAATATTGAGATATGGTTAAATGTATAGATTAAAGAAATTGTGTTGAGACAATTTATAGAAAGGAAAGAGAAATAATTATAGTATATTTCTAATAAAGGATATTAAAATAAATTCTAGCATTTGATTATTTTAATAAAAGGGTTAATATTATTTTGATATTACCTTATATTGCTTTGTACGAGGTAATGTGTGTGAGTAAGTAATATGGTAAATATATTAAAACATATTTTCTATATAAGTTGATGGAAATAATTTATCATAATTGGAAATAAACTTATTTTCTATATATAGTGTGTACGTGTGTTGTGCATGTAAATATTTTAATAATACATAGATATTATATTAACAATAATATCTTGAGAAAATGAGTAAATCATTTTATTATGATTAGTTCCTATATTTAGAGAAAACATGATAAAAACATCGTATGTTATGTTATGGCGAAATACATAATTTTGATTATAGTAATGTATTTCCAAGAGGGTTAAAGTTAAAAGAAAACTAAGTTATTCTAATAACTTGAGTTATTATATTACCGCGAATGTTATAAAGAATATTTAAATATCTCCATTCACGATATATTTATATATGTGAATCTTGTGATATAATAGTTCGATGTAAATTGAACATATTATAAATAGTAAGGTTCATGCTAAATGAATAAGTGATGGAATAAGCATTCATTAAATAATTTAATGAATAAATAATTGAAGGAATTAAATTGTATGTGCAATGATTTTATATTATATAGTAGCTACATCTATATGATATGAAATGAAGTAGAACACTTCAGTGGTAACTATATAATATAGGAAGTATTTGAATATATATGTTTAAAGGCTGATATGTTAGCATTATGTACAAGTGAGATAATAAAATATAATATGGTGTAATAGACCACTTCCATGACCATATTATAAGATGTAAAGTTAAGAATAATATTATTTTGTGAGATTATATTATTATAAGCTTGTGGACTATTAATTACTAAGTTCACATAATTATGTCTTGTGTGGCATAACTAGTGAAGTTAAATCAAAGGGAGAATTAATGGGAAGTATTAAAAGAAAATAAATGATGAGTTCATAAATAATTGATAGTAATTATCATTATGATAATTGGGTATATTTGAGATGATAAATTTTATGGAAAACAATATTGGTACCCAACTAAGTTATATTCTAGTCTAATGTAAATATTATTTGGAATAATCAAATGTACATGGATTATATAATTCTATGTGAGTGGGTGTATATGCATGCACATTTGGGGAAAAAAATATCAAATAAACCTAAGTATGCTAATAATAATATGGAATGCTAAGTTTTAAGGGTATAATGTCCCAAATTGAGAGTCATTTCTTCATTACGTGAAATACAAAAATCCTAGCTAGCTAGCTTGCTTCTTCTTCTCCAAAATCCATAGCTTCCAAATGATGAAGAGGGGAGTGGGTTGATTTGATTTTTCACCAACTCCTTGTCCAACATCTTCTTCCTTCTTCCATTAGTTCTTTGAGGCAAAGTTTTGGTATGGGTATTGAATTCTCTATAAAGAGAGACTTCCCTTCTCAATCCAAGGCTGCTAAATTGCTGAGTTCAGATAATATATAGAGAGTCAGTGAGGTTGAGAGATAAGGGAATGTCGATAGAGCTTTTGCAATTTGGCAAATACAATAATAAGAAGAAATAAGCATGTAAAGTAGAAGAACTCTTCAAAGGTACTAACTTCTTCTCCTCTATGTTTTTATAAGCTGAAATCATTGATAGAATGGTGAAACCATGATGATTGTGTGATTATAATACATATATGTTCTTCATTTCAAGATTTTGAATTTCTTAGTAATAACAAGAAAAAGTAGCTTTTGAGTCACAAAATTTATAGCTAAGGATTGTTGTAATCCATAAATTATTGTTAGATGTTGTTAATATAGTTCAATGCGAAAACAACGAGAGTTAAACGAACCAATTTAGTTTAGAAATGAATTCGTAGTGAATGAATTCGCTAAACTTTTCAAAGTATGAAAATTAGTATGAACATGAGTTTTGGATTAAGAATTAGGTTAGTTAGGGTTTCTGTAAATTGGTATAATTCTAGTTTGTTGTAGTTCTATGAATTACGAATCCATAGAATCGAAAACGAACTAATTTGGATATGTATAACTCAAATTATGAAGGTTAGAAAGAATTTTGGCTTGTTGGTTCATAGCAGGGAATGAAATTTCGAGTTTGCAGCAGCTAGGCCCTCCCCGGTGGCCTATTATTAGGGCAAAACCCCCACCCCGGCGGGGGGTGGTCTGAGTTACAGATGTTGAGAAAATCTGACCGGACATGTTTTACTAAAATAACCATAACTATTTCATACGAACTCCGATTGAGGAGATTCAAGATGATCCGGAACGAGAACGAATAGACCTAAAACTTTGTTCTTTAAGATTTTCAATTTGATGTCGTTAGAAGGGGTAAAAACAGTCATCGTTGTGACTGTTACGCATTTAGAGACAATCGAAGGGCGTCGATCGAGCACATACGCAAGTATAGTGCTCCTGACAATGACAATGGAATATGTTATTTTAAGTGATAAAACATAAATATGCATCATAATAGACATGTCATGATGACTAACTGGATGACTTGCGTCTGCGAGTTGACTCATTGGTCTCAAATTGAGGATTTGACATGACGCCTGGATCGGATGTCCCTTTTCGTCAGTTACTTGGGTGGGGGCCCATCAGATGTTGATAGTTTTGACTCTCATGGACTCGAGACTGGACCGTTAGTCACCACTGGCTTTATAAATGGAGGAGATCCCTTTAACTATAGCCTGGATGTGCAGGGCATGCCCACTCAGGAAGATTTGGCTCAGGTTGACCAGTTCAATGACTCCCAGACTTTTATGGACAACTTAGGCGTCTTCTTATAGCTATCTTGTTAGTCCTTGGGTGCCTGTGCCTCATTATCATGTACTTTTTATTTATGTTGTTTTTCATATGTATCATGGATACAACAGTGATATATATAAAACTTGATGTATTTCACATAGATTTATATATAATGTTTTTATTTATTTATTTATTCATCGTATATGCTATATTATCACTCATTATGATGCATGCTCATATTTATTCACTTTACGCATTTATAGATGATTGGATAGGATTGACCCCTGTGTGGTCTTTGTGATACAGCTTTTACAGATGGCCTCTTCTTTGGTGGCTCGTCTCGAACATTCTCCGCCTAGTCGGATAGCCATGAGATTGAGAGGTTGGCACGACAGCTTGCCAAATTCTGACTGGATCATTGTAGGTCGTATGCCAGGCCACTCCATGTCGTTATTATCCTTCCAGGTGCCGGAGGGCTTTGTTGATGGGACGCTCATTCATTGGATCTCGGAGCTCCATGTTTTCTAACATGGGTATGATGAGCTGACTCCTACGTTAGAGGAGTATGGTTATATTTCTGGTTTGTCAATGGAAGGACCATGTGCTAAGGTAGTAGTGGAGCCTATCCGCCGCCAGTTCATAACTAACTACTACTGGTTTGAGGAGGGCAGTCATCTTGGCCGAGGTGGGTGGTAGCCAAATAATGTTGATAGATTTTTTGGTAGATCGCTTTGCTTCTGTTGAGAGCTTTGCCATTCATCGGGGAGATTTTTCCATATCAGAGGAGAAGTGGTACACAGCCTGGGTAGATGCCCTGATCATGTGCATCCTGTCTTATCTATACATGCCATTTTATGCCGATCATTTAGATGTTGGGATGTCAATGGTCGTTAGGGGCCTTCGGGATGACTTCACCATTCTTCCTCTCATCTTGGTGGATACATTTATATTAGCATCTTTTTGTCGAACTGTTGGGGACTAGGAGTTTAGGGGTAGCCCCATTTTTCTATATATCTGGTTCATGACCCACCTCAGACCGATTGGTCGGGCACATCGACATAGGTTCTACTTTGGTCACGATATGGCCTTGACTTACTCTTTCTGCCCAGCTTCATGCGTCGACGTGGTGTCTTGGACCGAGTTTCTGGATGCCATGAAGGATCCATTTGAGATAGTAATGTATTTCAGCTATTGCTCTTTTTTGAGTTTCATCACTCACGTGGCAGATTTGGATTTCTTCCCCTTTGCCGGTTTGAGGGGTGTGGCTACCTATCATCCTTTGGCGGTGATGGGTCAGTTTGATTAGTACCATGATGTTCATCCGTTCGAGGCGATTGAAGATTATCGCTTTCCCATTTGTTTAGCTACTGAGGCTGATCTAGATTGCGTCTACGGATTTTGGTCCCATCGGCAGACATCAGATTTTAAAAATAGCCATCCGGACTGGTCTGCAGAGTACTCAGCTTGGCTGTAGTCGGATTTAGCGTCGGATGCAGTGGATTAGGCTGAGGTAAGGGATTGGTCTGTTGATAAGGAGGAGCTGATGGAGGATCCTATATCTCCCACTGAGGATGAGCTATTTGCTAGTTTGACAACGTTTTTGGTGAGCATGGCTCCGAGTTCTGCTTTAGTCTCTAAAGATGTGCTGGAGCGTCAAGTTTATCTTCTGACTTTTGAGCAGGATCAGGCTCGGACTTTGATGTTGACCGCTTTGGCTGGTAGGGATGCTGCTATTGCTGAGAGAGATGCCGCTTTCGTTGTCGGAGATGAGGCAATAATCGAGAGAGATGTCGTCTGGACTTTTGCATATGGTCTTACTGATCATGCTTGGGATGTAGTGCAGAGTTAGGTGGGTATCTTTAGGTCCGCAGTTGAGCTCTTGAGATGCGTTGATATGCTGGAGCAGGAGCTCAGAGCTGCTCCTTCGACTGCTGAGACTGGATACTTGGAGATGTTGTCCCGCCTTACCTCAGACTTATATCCCTATTTTATTTCCCTGTACATACTATGTTATAATCTTTTGTCGCACATTAGAATCACTTTTGTATTCTAAAATAGTTGTATATATAAAAAGGAACAAATTTAGTTCACTTCCTTCATTTGAGCATGTCTAGCCCTGTACACTGGTTACCATCTTCACTTCATGACTTATTATTTCGATATAGAGCTGTTCTCATCATACTTATGCAGGATTTGACAGAGTGATGTTGAGGTTTCGTTAGGTCCTCTCTGCATGGCCATCGACTATGAAGGTTTTTAGGTATACTTTGGTTTTCTATATAGGTTTGAATTTTGAGGTTAGTATTTGGGATATGAGGTAAAAGTGTTTAGTTTTTTTTAGGGTTAGACCGCACTGTAAATAACTGCATACGTACTCCCGTGATTGGGGGAGATAAGGTCTTTTGTAATTTAGGCTTGGCCTAAAAGATTGGTGTAAGTTTTTTTTAACTTAAAAGGGATTCAGGTTTGCGGAAGGGGTCTCAGACATAATACCATTTAACAGAGTCAGAATTGATCAGTTCATCTCTTCCAATCTTAGGGCTCCACCTGACAAGGTGGCTTTGATAACAAATGGTCCTTCCCAATTCGGGGCAAATTTTCCTTTGGCTGCATCTTGGCCCAAAATGATCTTCTTCAGTACCAAGTCATGCTCCTTGAATTTTTGGGGTCGCACCTTTTTAATATAGGAGTGGGACATTCGCTGCTGATATAGCTTACAGTGAAAGATAGCGTCAACCCTTTTTTCATCTATTAGGGATAGCTGATCGTATCGATCTTGTACCCATTGTCTCTCTTCTATTTGGGAATCTAGTATCACTCTTAGCGATTCCATCTCCACTTCGATAGGAAGTACGACCTCCATGCCATATACTAGTGAATACGGGGTGGCCCTGATTGAGGTTCGAGTCGACGTTCGGTAAGCGAGCAAGGTTTAAGGGCAACAAATCAGGCCATTCCCGGTAGTTTGCCGACATCTTTGTCATTATCTTCTTGATATCCTTGTTGGCGGCTTCCACTGCACTATTCATTTTTGAACGATAAATAATAGAGTTGAGGTGTTTGATATTGAACTTGCTTCATAGTTCCCTCATAATCTCGTTATTCAAATTCTTAGCGTTGTTTAATACGTAACCTCAGGTTATCAAATTTCTACTGACGGTTTGAATAATTTGGCACGTAAGGGTCCATGGAATAATAAGCCAAACTTACAACAACTCCTCTATTTATATCACAAATTGAACAAATATCTACCACTTATCTTTCAACAATTATTCATCATTAATATTATAGATTCACAATATTAACAACCAGATCGTTCCCAGGAAAGAGAGGGTTTTCCGATAAGGATTTCTCCTTATTGGCGCGCAATTAAATAACTTAACCCCTTTCATCGACAGAACTTTCTAGACATTGTCAATAATGCTAATAATAATATGAGTAACTATGCTGTGTCAATTATTGATTTAATAATATAAAATATTATGCAGATATTACTGTAACAATTATTGAATCAACAATATGAGATACTATGCAGCAACTACTGTGGCAATTATTGAATGCAATACTGAGTGACTTCTTACGTAAGAATCAATAATCAGAGATATTGTGCAATACCGTGTGTTACTATGTAATACTGTGTACCACTATGGAACAACTCGTATTACTGTACTTTTATCACCGGGTATTTCAATAGTTTAACGGTAAAAGTCTTACCGTTATTTTATAAAAAGGTTATTTTTGTCGCTTTCTATATCTGATAGTTACTCCGTTATGGGGTCCACCAATGATTGCGCCATCGTACGAATATTCCCCGACAAAAAGAATATTCCCCTACCAAACGAATATTTTTCGTCAACTATTTACTTTGTAAAATTTTCACATATCACCCATAAGTATAACATTTATTAAATTATCACCTTACTATTTAGAATAATATTTAAAGAAAATTAAATCTTTATTCATAAAAAGTTGGGGTCTTAAAAGCTCCCTTCCTTATGAAATTTTGTCCTCAAAATTGATGTACGTACCTGGTATTTCAAAGAGGTGAGAATACCTTGCTTTCATTTCAGATTCTAACTCTCAGGTCATTTTCTCAATATCATGGTTTCTCCATAAAACTTTGACTTGAGGTATAACCTTTGAGCGTAGAATATGTTCCTTCTTATCCAAGATCTTGATAGGTACCTCCTCATACGTTAAATCTTCTACTATCTCTTCTAGTTCTAATTCAATAATGTGGTTCGAGTCTTCCACATATTTACGTAGCATGAATATGTGAAAAATGTTATGAACACGAGACATGCTTGGCGGTAAGGCGAGTCTATAGGCTACAGTTCCTACTCGGTCGAGAATTTTAAATGGACCAATAACTCCAGGGTTGAGCTTTCTTCTCTTTCTGAATCTCGTAACTCTTTTCCATGGAGTAACACGTAGCAATACATGGTCTTCGACATTAAATTCTACGTCCCTTCAATGAAGATCAACATAACTCTTTTGTCGATCTTATGCCATTTGTATCCATTACTGGATCATTTGAATCTTTTCTGTAGTTATGCGTACCAATTCTGGTCCCAACAATGTTGCTTCACCCACCTCGTCCCAGCATACTGGAGAACGACACTTTCATCCATACCACGCCTTGAATGGAGCCATGCCTATACTTGCTTGATAACTGTTATTGTAGGAGAATTCCACCAATGGTAAATATTTGTCCCAACTTCATTTGAAGTCTCAAACCCAGAGTCTCAATAGATCTTCAAGAGTTTGAATAATCTTTTTAGATTGCGGGTCTGGTTCGAGGATGATATGCGTAATCAATCAATAAATCAGTGCCCATAACTTTCTGCAAGCTAACCCAAAATCGTGAAGTGAATCTAGGGTCTCGATCAGAAACTATGGATATTGGAATACCATAAAGTCTTACAATCTCATTTATGTACATACGAGCAAGACGTTTAAGTGAATAAGTTTCTCGTATAGGCAAGAAATGAGCAGCCTTAGTTAATCTATCGATAATGACCCAAATTGCATCTATGCCTTGAGAAACCTTGGGAAGACCTGTAACAAAATCCATGTTGATGTGTTCCCACTTCCATTCTAGAATTTCAAGTGGTTTCAATGGAACTTTGGCACTTGATGCTTTGCCTTAATGCGTTGACAAGTTAAACGCTTTGAGATAAACTCCGCGACCTCTCTCTTCATATTGCTCCAGCAAAATGTATGTCGAAGATTACGATACATTTTGGTACTTCTAGGATGGATTGAAAATGGCATGTTGTGTACTTCTATCATGATTTTATACTTCAAATCAGAGTCGTTATAAACACAAAGTTTGGAGTTGACTCGAAGTATTCTTTCTTTGTTAATTCTTGCTTCTGGAGTAGCACCTTCTTCTTCATATTTATCAGTTCTGGGTCTGTAGCTTGAACAACTTTAACTTTATCAATTAAAGTCAGTTCTACTCGTATATTTGACATCATCACATGGGTCCTTAGAGTTTTTAAATCTATCTTCATCCTTTGTAAGTCATACAAAATGGGCCTTTATGTTGACAATATCGCACTCATACCTGCATATGATCTTCTACTCAATGCATCAGCTACCACGTTCGCTTTTCCAGGATGGCATTGGATGGTATGGTCGTAATCTTTCAACAGCTCAAGCCAATGTTGTTGCCGCATGTTGAGTTCCTTTTGAGTGAAGAAATATTTAAGGCTCTTATGATCTGTATATATCTCCACTTTCTCCCCATACAGGTAGTGTCTCCCAGATCTTTAACGCAAAAACGACTACTACCAACTCTAGATCATGAGTAGGATAATTCCTCTCATATTCTTTGAGTTGTCGTGAGGCATAGGCTATGAATTTTCCATGTTGAATGAGAACACATCTTAAGCCTCTGCCTGAAGATCGCTGTAGATGACAAATCCCTCTGAACTTGATGGTATTGTCAGAACAGGTGCTAAAATGAGTCTCCTCTTGAGTTCTTGGAAGCCCTTCTCACATTCCTCGCTCCATCCGAACTTTGTATCTTTTTGAGTCAACTAAGTTAATGGAGTGGCAATTCGAGAAAATCCTTCCACGAATCTCCGATAATAACCAGCTAAGCCCAGAAAGCTACGTATTTCGGTTACCGACTTAGGTTGCTCCTGTAACGAATGAGAATTTTGTGTTTAATTTTAAATATTTATTAAATTGAATAAATATTTGAGTTAGTTTATTTATTAAGTTAAATAAATATTTGATGAAATGTCGACCCGCGGGTCGGAAACTCCTCAATATAAAAAAAATATATTCGATGAAATTGTTGTATAATAATTTAGTTAAGTGTGTATATTAACTAAATTAATGTATGGTAATTTTATGGATTGAAGATTTAATTTAATGAAATAATTAAATTAAATGAATTGTTTAATAATTATAATGTTGTGTAATGGTGTTGTTTTAATTTAATTGATTAATGGAATTAAAGGAATGATTAATTTAGAAGGTTAATATTTATTAAATAAATATTAAGAATTATGTTGGCTAAATAAATATTATGTGGATAATTGAAGATTATGATTTAAATTTAATAAGCGTGACATTTGTATACTATATAATAAGGAAAAGATATATGAAAATAATATAAGAAGAGTTTGAGAGGGTTGCCAAACATGGTCTTCAGACCTTTGGTATTTTTAATTAAGTCTGCGTATTATGTATATGGTCAGGTTGGTTTTATGTGTTTTTAAAACACATAGTTGAGAAGAGAGGAGAGTTAGAGAGCTTTGACATGTATTGAGAGTATTCTTTGTAAATTGATAAGGGTTAGAGGAGGAAGAAGGTTTTGTCAAGCTATTCTATCATCTTGCTAAGGAATTCAAGGTATAATCTAATTTATATTTCCAGTTGTATGTTCTTGAGTTTTCTTTTAAATTGGAGTCTTAATGTATGATTTGTGAGGAATTGGATTTTATGTATTGGTTAGTATATATATAATCTATTTGTTATCATTTAGAAATAATTTTCATATATATATATATATATATATATGACATGTGTGATTTTGGAGTTAAAAATTGGTGTTTAACTTATTTGGTAATCAGTAAATTGGTTGTCAAATATGTTAGTGTGTTGAATTACGAAAAGAATGCAACTGAAATGGATTAATTTAGTGAATTAACGAAGTTGTAGTAATGTGATTCGTTAAACATGTCAAAATTTGGGGTTTTAAGCATAAATATGATTTTAATCCTTTAAATTTGATTATTTTAGATGTTTATGTTGTTAGAAGTGTAATATGAATGTTTGGTGATGTTGTTTATACGTTTATAACTTTTGGGTTTGTTGAATTTCTGTTTAGTTGGAGAAAATTGGGATATTTGGGTTGAACTGTGAAGCAGTCTGCAAGTTTCTGTCTGCGTACTAAGCGATTCTTGGCACCGATATCAAAGGCGAAATCTGCCAGAAATGCTACCGATGAGTTTTCTGGGAATTGAGCACTAACGCAGCTACGCTGGTGCCAAGGCTTGGGGTAGCGCAGCTGCGCCCTCCCCTGAATAGAAACATTTTTTTTATATATTCTAGTCCATGTGGTGTTGGTTTAACCAAGTCTAATTTTCTTAATATTGTGTTAAGCATGTAATAAAGTTCTAAAACAGATTGTAAACATATGTTTGATGATCTTAGGTTGAAAAGATAATAACTTCTGAAAACTTTAACTTACCGTTTATAAAGTCTTGAGATGTTATTTAAGCGTGATGTTTCTTTGTTAGACTTATGATTTCAGACATGGAAATGAGGTCAGTGATCAGAATATGAATTAGGATAACAAGATGAACTTGAATGAGAATTAAACCTATAGGGTTAATGTTATTTTAACTAATTGGTATTGCGATTTTAATGGTATATGTAGGGTATTTGGCGAACGTGTGTTATAATTGTGTAACTTACACACGAGGCAAGTTCCTAATCTTTATTTCTTTACATAGAAAAAGTTCTTTATCCCTATCTTGTTTATTATTAATCAAGCTTTAAAACCCTACTTTTCATTGAGCAAATTTTCTAATCTTAAACTTGTTAATGTTGTGATTATAATTGTTCAAGTTCCTATCCATTGTCTCTCATTAAAGCAAAGCTTAAATTGATCATTTATTCAAGTTCCTATGCTTTATTCAATTGCATAGTATCGTGAGTCAATCTTTGATTCAAACATCGTAGTTCAATATCATTTTATTATATCGAACCTTGAATGGCTAGTGAACCTTTATGGATTTGACTAGTCTATAGTTGATGAGCATTTTAAAATTCTAGAACCATCGTTAAAGCTAATCCAAACTAAACTTTCTTTAGTGCGGAATCCTAAGTCAAATTGAGATGAACAACCCTATTATAGGGGATTATTTACGCATTAGCGTTAAGATGTTTATGTACGAAGGGTTGATCCCCCTAAGTACGAGAAGAAAGGTCCATATAGTCTAATGACTGTTAAAAGTTGAAGTAAAAATACTTAATAAAACCACCAACATTTGTCACAACGGTTCAAGGTTGACTGGGGGCGAGCCATAAACCCGGACGTCTTCAGTTCGACTCCCGTTAGCAACAAGTGTTAAGCCAATAATGGTTATGGAGGCCACGTGTAACACCCCCTTTCCAAAATAGAAAGAGGTTACACAAAACTTAACAAAACTAATGAATTTAATAGCAAGGCTCAAAGCCACAAAAGAATAGTCTTAAAATATGATAAATACCACAAGTCAACCATAATAAATCTCAAACTATTTTAAACCATAATCTAAAATAATTAATACAATTCCAAATAAACTAATGTATCATAACCTAAACATAATATATCTAAATTATTTGGATAAAAGGGAGCTCTCGTCACACTTACCCTTGATTCCCCTGATTACCTGCCGGAAGAAAAACACAGCATGAGCCAAATGCCCTGTACGGATATAGAATACAAATAATGAACCGAAATAACTAACTCAATTAAATGAAATGAGACGAAACGAACTGAAACGAAACGAACAAAACTAACACAACAAAATAGTAGGCTGAATCAAATGGCTGGGTGTTATTTCATATCGAGCTCAAAATAAATAGTAATTGTAACATTCTAGAATTTTAATTGTTATATTAAATATTTATTAAATTATTTAAATATTTAATGGATGTGTTTATTATTGAATAAATAATTGTTCAAATTTGAATCGATGCGGTTAACTATTTGCTAAATAAATAATTAAGGAAAATTAATTATTTTGCTAATTTAATTTAATTATTAAGTTAGAGAATTTTGATTAATTGAATTAATATTCTTTTTATTGGAATTTGTAAATTTAAAAGGATGTGTTAGTTGATTAAATAAAGTTATAATTATATAGAAAATTATAATTTTGGTGGTATTGATTTATGTGATGAAGTAATTTAATAAATTGTTATTATGATTAATTTAATTAAATTAATGTGTGACAAATAACCCTGTTATAAAGGAGTTTTAATTCAGTTTTTCCAAACAAGGCCTAAGGCCTATTAAGTCTTTAATTTATTTGAGTTTTACCAAACAAGGTGTTAGGATTAATGGGTTATTTTGTTAGTGGTTAACCAAACAAGCCTTATGGCTTTTGATTTTAAAATTCACATAACTGATATCCGTTATGTTTATAATTATATTATATAATTAATATATATAATATCTATATACGTTATTTGGTTAAGACGTATGTTAGAGGAGAGAGGTTAGAGAGAAGAAAAGAAAACTTCGAGAGAAGAAGAAGAAGAAGAAGAAGAGAGAGAAAAGAAGGCTAGAGATTGGAGAAGGAGGCTTGAGAGTAGAAAAGATTAGTCATATCATCTTCTATCAAGTTATTCTCCTATTCCTTTTAGTTCTTAAAAGTTTAGTTTTATCTTCCCAAATTCTCTGTAGAATCTTTGTGTTAGCATGAATTTTTGTTGTTATGTGGCTTTATATGTCATAATAGTGATGTTAAAACTATTTTCATGGGTTATAATCAAAGAATTGTTGTTATGTATATGTTTGTGAAGAAAATGTTTTTCTGAGAGAGTTTTATGAAAATTTATTGTTTAGCTTAAAGTAGAAATTGAGGGTGAATTAGTGGTTTAGTTGATAAATTGATCGTTTAATTTGTTAAAGTATGTATAATCATTGATAAAGACACTTTGAATTAGTGGTTTTGGTTGAAAAGCAAAAGTTACAATGTTGATTTTCATTGAAATATAAAAAAATGAGTTTTAGCCAAAAATAGTGAATTTGGGTGTGTTAATTTTGTTGTTTATGTGGTTGTATGGGTAGAATCATGTTTAGAGTTTGTGAAATATGTTTACATGAAGTTTTTGTATGATTTACATGATATTTGGTCTGTTAGAAATGAGCTTGTAGGCCAAAATTGGCTTTTTCTGTGCTATTGTCGAGGTTTGTCTGTAGAGGTCTCATAGCTTAGCGTCGCGATGCTGACTTGCAATACCTTTTCAGGCGCAGCAATGCCTGTACCTGTAGCTCGATCTCCGTGTCAGAAGCGCCATGCCTACTGCAGCAACAAGAACCCACAAGTGTAAAATGTGTGGCCATGTGCCAGAAGTTAACGAATGGTTTGACAAAGGTACTTTTTTACACGAAATTTTAAGAAAAGTTATGTGATGATAGTAGGACTGCTAAATGTTGATTTTAGTATATCTATACTATGAATAAGTATGTTATTAACAATTAACTTGTGTTATAACTCGATTATGTGATTAAAAATCTAATTTTTAAATGATGAACGTACTTAGTTATGTTTGTAAGATGGTAATGACTAATTATGTCATGATGACATATGTTTATATGATATTGTGATTCGTATTGATTTGGTTTAGCCTACGAGCAAAGCAAGTTCTCTAACTCTACTTTTGTAATCGGAATCAATTATTGTTTCCAATATAATAATGCAAGTTTTCTAATTCTTTATCTTATTGAACTATTTATTATTTCAATTCGACTACATTATAAATGATGCAAGCTTTCTAAACTTTGATTTAATGTTGACAAGTTATTCTTATATTTAACTTGTTGTTTAGCATGCACAACTATTTATACTAATGTTGAGCAATTTCATCGTTCAAATTGTTATGCATTCTTAGTACCCAATTCTAATTTAACCTTGACTTAATATTGTTCAAGCAAGGCATGTTATAATTATTCAAAATATATGCTATTAGATTATTCCTAAAGCATGATTTTGGTTTACCATGTTGATTCAATTACGATTATTCTGTAATATGATGTTATTAATTCAACTAGTCCTCTAGTTGATGATCGTTGAACTTCAAATTATCCTTGAAAGCTTATCCAAACCAAACTCTCTTTGGTGCGGACTTGTACTCAAATCTTGAGATGAACAACCCTATTATTATTGGGGGATAACTTACGCGTAGCGTTAAATGTTTAATGCACAATACATGGTATGCGAAGGGTGATCCCCCAAGTGCGAGGAGTCCTTATAGTCTTATGATTTGTTAAAGTTGGAGTTGAAAGATTACTCGCAACTGTGGACATAGTTCATGGTCTTATGACCCTCAGTTATATTTATTCCACATTTTGGATTTCAGTTTCGGATTATTGATGATAAAGTACTATTCATTGTTGATGAGCCTATTATTGGCAATTAATATTACTATACTCCTGTTGATTTCATATTATATCCAGTGAACAATTGTTTTGCTCACTCTTGCATATTTTAAAACTCATTGAAGCTAAAGAAGAGAAGGTAGATGAACCTTCGTCTAGCAAATGAAAGGGAAAAATGTGCAAGTGATGAAGACTTGTAATTTTACTTTGATTGAGATGTTAGATTTTTATTACGATGATCTTAGACTTGGTTTTAATGAAGTTTATTTAATTTTCGCATTTGAATGATTGTAATTAAAGGTTAGATAACCTGAGAGATTTTATTATGTAACCCTTTAATGGGAAAGGTTTTATTTATCCAGTTTTATTGTGATTGGGTAGTTAGATATGAATGTTTGATTAAGTGAACACCAAATCCTGTGGGAATGAAGTACCTGGATTTGGGGGTGTCACAGTAATATACCTTGCAACACAGGCAAGTCAAATAATACCACACAGACAATCAAAATAATGCCACACATGCAATTATACATCGGACTGCGCAATCCAGATGCATGCAAAATTGGAAGGCGTGTTTGGCACAAACATCACCAATCCGCAGAACATAATAGAATAGAAAAACTAGGGTCGACCCATGCGCAGCACAACAAAATACCAACTGGCCAACTCCCACCAGAGCACAAAACGGAGACGCCATGGGCTGATCACACCGACACGGAAGGTGTCATGCCTCGGTGCCAAGAGGACATGCCTGTGGTACCCCCACAGGTGGTTATAGCTCAGGTATACCCTACGGTATTCTAACAAAAATATAATGTCACAACACATGCGACAAAATATCAATACAGAGGGGTTCTAACGTGTACATGTTAAATCGAACGAAACATCAACACAAGTCTCCAAAAATATACTAACATGTACATCACTACAAAAATCGAAATAAATATTAAACATGATAAACAAGTTCAAAGAGTACAAACATGAGTTCTAAATATCAATGCCCCAAAACGAAACTATCACATAAATTTGAGAAGAAACAGGCATGCTAAACAATAACAACTTCTAAACAAAAACAAAATGAACAAATAAAAATTAAAAGGATTATCGCTAAAGGAGTACGGAATCCGTACCTGGAGTAAGCAATGTAATACCCAAAATTTAAATTCCAAATTTACACCTTAATTTCCCTCTGTCCGATCTAATAAAAATAATAATAATACAATTATAAGTTACCTAATAATTATAATTTATACTAATATGAAATTAATTCCTCCAATTACATCAATTTTACAAGACAATCTAAATTAAATTATAATTTATCATCTAATCATTTTTTTATCATTATTATATTTTAACAAAACAATAATCTTAATATTATATATATATATATATATATATCATTCATTCATTAAAATAGTTCAGCATCAAGCTTTTCTTCATATGCCAACGATTTTATAATTTTATTTTTTTTAAAAACAACCTAAGGCAATCATTATATTAATCTTTGAAAAAAAAACTACTATACTGTTATATATATATATATATATGTAAATCATAACTCAATGCTTGACGTGATTCGAATTCTTTTTTTTTAACATGCATGTGAATTATAATGACAATATCAACTATGATAATTATTAACATATAAGAAGTCATCTTATACACTTTCATCTCCTGGCCAACCATCATGACATGAACTGAGCTATTATATTGTGCCAGTCTTAGCCGACTTCCTCCACATATGCGATCTCCTTTGCCCAAAATAATTGATTACACTAATATACAAAAAATAAATTTACATACCTTAACTTGAGTCAGTTCGTTTCCTTTCTTTTTCACCCTTCTCTGTAATGCGGCTGAGCTTCTTCTTTTTCTTTTCTCAGTCAATTATCAGAGATTAGGGTTTTACTTATTATTTATTAATTAATATATATTATTAACTCTCTAAATTTTAATAGGATTTTAAAATTACACAATTATAAATTAGATCCACTTAGTTTAAAGCCCAATTTTACCAATTTAATTTATCCATCACTTACTAATATTTATTAGCCCACATAAATTAAATAACTAGTTTGACCCAATAAATAACAAAGTCCAATTAATATGTTTTAAAACAAAATAATATTTTTATTATTCAATATTTATTTATTTATTAATTTTTACTGGGTATTACACCACGGTACCCTCTGTGCAAGTCGGGTAGCAAATCGCTCTGGTATCGGGCTAGGGAGACTTAGTCGACCCGCGGGTCGGAAACTCCTCATTAACAAAATAAAAAAAAATAAAAAATACTTAATAACCTGGGACATAGTTCGTGGTCTTGAGACCCCAAAATATATATTTCGATCTAAATTTCTAGTCTTGATTTAATGGTCGAGTTCTTCATTATTCAGTATTCATTATCTACTTTTATGATGTTATTATTGTCATCATTATATCTGTGAGCAATTGTTTGTTCACTCTTGCATATAAAACATTGCAGCTAAGGTTGAAAGATCAGATGAGCCATGCACTAGCAAGGGCAAAGGCAAAACAACCAAGTGATGAAGACTTGGTTTACTTTATTTGAAAGAATTCATGTTATGAAACTTATTTGTTTATATGATATATTCCGCAAACTTATGTAATAATTTAAGGTTAAATTACCTGAGATTTGTTTTAAGTTGATGTAACCCTTTAATGGGGAGGATTATTATTTAAGTTAATTAACTTATGTCTTTATCCTTGATTACGGGTAGTTGGATGTGATTTTTTTGGATAGTGAGCACCAAATCATGTGGGAATGAAATACCCGGATTTGGGGGTGTCACATCTCCCAACTTTCTATTGCTTCAATCTTCATCTGGTCAACTGATATTCCATGTTTCAATATCACATGCCCAAGGAATGCTACTACCTCAAGCCTGAACTCGCATTTCTTTAACTTGACATATAACTTATTTTTAAGAAACTTTTTGGAGTATCAGCCTCAAGTGTTGCTCATGATCTTCACGACTTTTGGAGTAAATGAGGATGTCATCAATAAAGACAACCACAAAATGATCCAAATATTCCTTGAATATCCGGTTCATCATATCCATGAAGGCATCAGGAGCATTAGTTAATCCAAAAGACATGACTAAGATTTCATAATGCCCGTATCGAGTTCTGAAGGCAGTCTTTGGAATGTCATCAATTTTATTCTTTAATTGGTGATATCTAAAACGAAGATCGATCTTTAAAAAGAATTGAGCACCTTGCAATTGGTCAAATAGGTCATCGATGCGAGGTAATGGGTACTTATTTTTGATGGTGACATGGTTCAACATAGTCAATGCAGAGTCTCATACTCCCATCTTTCTTCTTTACGAATAAAACAGGAGCACCCCAAGGAGATATACTGGAACGTATGAAGCCAATGTCTAACAATTCCTGAAGTTGGGCTTTTAACTCCTGAATTTCAATAGGAGCCATTCGATATAGGGTTTTAGAAATAGGTTTTGTACAGGGTTCAAGGTCAATACAAAATTTGATTTCACGTTCTGGGGGTAGGCCAGGAAGTTCTCCGAGAAATACGTCAAGAAATTTATTAACAACATAAATATCATTCAAATCTAACATATTTTTATTTAAATCGGTGATACCTAAGAAAGCTTGACATCCGTTTTTTAATAAACAAATGGCTTTATGGCTAGAGATGATAATGATTGATTTCAACGGTTTGGTTGCTTAAATTTTTGTAACAGGTTGATTAAGAATATGAAAAATAATAATCTTACTAAAATAATCAATTTTAGCATGATGGGTAGTTAAACTAGTCAATTCCTAAAATCACATCAAATGTAAGTGTGACACCCCCAAATCCGGGCACTTCAGTTCCACAGATTTGGTGTTCACTGTCTAATTTAATCATAACTAACTACCCATAACAAAGGATATTGTGACGCCCCCAACTCCGGGTTACCTGACTCCCGAGTTTAGTGCTCACGATCCATAATATAAATAACATCTAGCTACCCATTTAATTATAAATAGAAATATAAACCACATTAACTGATATAGTTAATACATTCATCCTAGGTTATCTAACCTTTATATTACAAACATACCCTTTTAGATATACAAAAAGGGTTTACAAATACAACATAATATATATGTTAAAC
Organism: Panax ginseng; assembly: GCA_020205605.1. Lineage (NCBI taxonomy): Eukaryota > Viridiplantae > Streptophyta > Magnoliopsida > Apiales > Araliaceae > Panax > Panax ginseng. Next base: position 57,890,524 of record CM035131.1, on the reverse strand, counting down.
ACAACTATCACATCATAGCACCTTTGCCTTTTATCTTCACAACTCCTCTGGCTTCTTTGTCCCTAGCTGAAATGTTTTATTTAGCAAGGGTGAGCAACAAATTTGCCCTGCAAGTTAAGATATACAATAAATATATAAAAATCAAGACAACAAACTATCTAATTCGATAGAATGACTCCAAAGTTCGGGGAACTTTAAAATAGCTGAACAATTTGTTCTTCTCTAACTAATCTTCTTGCAACCTATGCAATAAATTAACGAAAGTATACAATGCTTTCAAAGTTTATACGATATTCTAATGAATAATCAAGAATCAATTCTACGCAATAGCAAAGTGGAATGTTTTCCAAATTTATGCTGAGTGGTCACACAAGACCTAGAACTTTTCATCTCGGGTAGATATCAAAGATTTACTTTGATATATAATCAGGTGTATCAGATAACCATAAAGATTAAATCATACCCCTCTGCAAGTATAACAAGTGAGCAACTTTATTATACCCTTATATTATGCATAATACTTAATCATAGCGCGCAATAGTCGAATTTACGACCAATAAAATGTTTCCTTTATATAAAAGGTTGTTCTTCTCAGTCTTAGAATCAAGATTTTGATTTAACAACGAAATACTGTGATTTCAATTTCGAATTACTTCTCGATCTAGCCGAAATAATTTGCATTGATCTGTCAATAATAATTGATATCTATTTTTGAATCTATCAAGTTTTAACAAATGTTCGTCTAGCCAGAATAATTAGCTAAGACATTTCTCAACATAATTTGATAATAAACTGAAATTATCTGTACTGTCAATTCTAGCTTCTACGGATATGAATATCCAACAACAGTTATTCTACGAATGTATATTTTCCAGAATTAGTAATTCAATTTAAATTATTAAACATGCACTAACTGCGAATAATCAACAATAAATTCTTGGACGTTGTATAATTAATAATAATTAACCACCATAATAATTGAACAATATTAACTCAGGGTTGAGTTAAGGAAACTTGTCTCTTCCGCTGATTACAGCTACACAATAAACTTATCTGCGTTCGTAAGACCTATAACCAATAATATCGGTCTCACAATTAGCACAATATTTCATAACACGCAACACTGTAATTCACAGTCAAATTTCTACTAAACACATTACCACATAGTCACATCAGTGTTTATAACCTATATAAACACTTAACAAGTCTAACTATTTCGGTCTGGTTGGACTTCGGTCCATTCTCAGTGTGCTGGTCACCCTATCCGACAATTAACATAGTTATTGTCAAGTAAATTCGGTTTCTAAGCTTCAATATTATTTTAGATAAATCAAGTATCATTAATAATATTTTTCGGAAGCTTTTAATAATTTATAAGCAATTATTATAATTTATAATAATTTTTCAAACATCAGAATTATTTTTAAATGATTTAATTATCAAATAATCTTATCATCATTAATATTTAATAATATTAAAATATTAATGACATACTTGTCAAAATATTAAAGTTATTTTTAATAACTTAAAATATTTTTAAATCATCAATATTCTACTTAAATGATTTTTAAAATAATTAAAATCAATTTTAAATCATCACCATTAATATCTAAATATTAATGAAATTATTATCCAAATATTAAAAGTCATTAATTATAACTTAAAATATTTTTAAATTATTTTTCTCATTTTTAAATGATTTTTAAATCAATAAAATCATTTTTAATTCATTTATTTAATATAATAATTAAATAAATCTAATATCATTAATATTAATTTATTAATGAGAATTCTCCAAAAATATTGAAAATAATATTTTATAATTCAAAATATTTTTAACACTTTATTCTCTTTTAAAATGATTTTTATAATATTTAAAATCATTTTTCTCTAATTTATTTAATATATTAATTATATAAATCTAATATCAATAATATTAAATTATTAATGAAAATTCTCTAAAAATAATAAAAGTTATAGTTTATAACTCAAAATATTTTTAAATACATTATTCTTATTTAAAATGATTTTTCATAATATTAAATCATTTTCCTCTAATTTATTTAATACACTAATTAAATAAATTAAATACCTTTTAATATTTAAATACTTATAAATATTAAAGAAAAATATTTCAATTGGTCAAAAATTATTTTCATAATTTAAATTAATTTTTAAAATCATTTTTGATATTTTTTTTATAATTTATTTCTATTTTTTTATTAATTTCCGGAAAAATCAAAAATTAAAAATAATTAAACCGTCGCTATAGACCTTTAGCGACACAAAGCGTCGCTGTTGGTGTTCTTGAACTCAAGAACACTGACAGTGCCATGTTCAAGGCTATTACTTTGACCACGTTTAATTCTCAGTATAATTAGTTTCTGGGCTATCTTGAACATTTATCATGTAGTAGGTTTGCAACACTAACAATAACAATCAACAAATCAGTCATAAAACATCATGACATGAAGATCTGGGCTCTCAAATATACTGTCAGACCATACCTGGGTTTCCCCAGAAACCCAGAACTTCGACTGGTCACTTTCATGCTCAATTAAGTATTTGTTCCAGTCATGCTTTATGTGATTTCATGGTTCCAATATGTACTACTTGTGTCAAGGAACATATACGAAGCAACAGATCAGGTAAACAACAACAAAACAGCCAGATTTAATCCGGTCAAATGTTGTCAGAAAATAAGTTCATCAAATTTCTGGGTTTTTCCAGAAATGTCAAAACTGAGCGAGTAGCCTACTTTGACCACTTGCTCTGTTCAATATGCTAACGTTTTAAGGCATCTAAAGGCACGATTCTAGAGTCCACATATCAGGCTATAACTTGATTACAATTACAACATCAAACAACATAACATCTGTCGGGCCTTGAAAATAATTGTCAGACGCTGGTTTAGCCTTTCTGGGTTACCCAGATTTGGCCCGGTCATGCCCGGTTAACGGGTTTTGACCGGTTATAACTTCAAATCCATACATTTAACAACTGTGATTCCACTTCCAGGTCAAAGACAACATACCAGACTACTGATCCATAACATAAAACAACAGAAATTATAAACACATAAGATGTAGAGCGACTGACATTTGATTGTCAGACCTCTTAACTGTTCTTGGGCAGTTTTGAAAATTAACACTTTTAAAGCCATTTGATGCTATGGATCTATGGTATATCACAATAGATCATCATAAAACATCCTTCAACAAACTTCTAAACACATAAACATGAATTCTTACAAAGCATACAAAATCAAATGGTGAGTTTAGAGTTATACCTCCTCTTGAATATGATTTGATCTAGGCTCTACTACACTGATTTGGGTGTGATAGAAAGATATCTAGGGACTGAAACACTACTGAAGTTCGAAGGTTAAGAGAGAGAGAGTTAGTTTGAGCTTGGGAGAAAATGACCAAGTTTAGTGAACTTTCTCTCTCTAATTCTCTCATATCTTACGATTCATTGCATGTTGCTGAGATTGCTAGCAAAATAGGCTGATTTGCTGGATTTGTAGGTTATACAAAGTCAACATTAGGTCACTAACTCTTGATATGATAATATTTACAAGTTATCTAATAAAAATATACTAAAAGGGCATTCTTGTCATTTGTACTTTCATTTTAATGGCATACTAGATAATTAGACAAACCCTTAGGGTTTAACCCTAAGGTTCTAACACTTAGATTTTAAAACACTAACTTCTAAAATTTCCAATTAAGGTTTTAATTAGAAAAATTAAATTTCTAAATCATTTAGGGTTTGTAAAATAGAAATTAAGATACTAAAATATAATTAGGGTTTTCTAATCATATTTAAGTGTAACAAACACATTAGGCATGCCAATTAGAATTAGGGTTTCTGAATTAGGGTTTAGGATTCCCGGATATGAAATTAGGGTTTCCCAACTTTCGATTAGGGTTTTTAACTGCGCGTTAGGGTTTCTAATCTTGAGATTAGGGTTTCTAATCTCTTATTAGGATTTATTAATTTAAAACCTTATCCGATCAATCATTGATCAAAATTTCTATACAGTACAAACACATACTCATCAATATAATTATTTTAATTGCATTTTCTACTGAATTCCTATCCAGAAATTAGGGTTAGGGTTTTCTAAAGCTATTAAGCACAACTCTACTCTAATTTCTCAATCAATACAGAAATTGACCATACCTCGATACTCGTATCACAGATACACAGTACAATATTAAAAGTCAGTGTCAATATTAAATAAAAAAAAATTATTCATAAATTTTGGATTATTCAAAATCCCGGGTTATTACAGAGATAAACTTGCAAGCTTAAACAAATAAACTCCCTTTAAAGGGTTACACAATCTCAAAATAAATCCCAAGTCATCTAACCTTTATTATTACATCATCAGAGGAATAATATAATATAAGCATTACCAAGCTTCATAAATAAAAACAAATTTAACATCATCTAATCGAGCATTTTACCTTTGTCTTTGCTTTTTGAAAGCTCTTCAAATTTCTTAACTTCATCTGCATTATTTTGTGCAAGAGTGAGCAAACAATGTCCCACAAGAAGGACAGTATACAATATCATTCTATGAATGACAATTACTTGAGCTTTCAATGGTAAAGTATTTTTATCAGAAATAATAAGTTCTAACTCGAATACTGTGAGTTTAAAGAAATAATGAACTTTAAAATCAAATAACAGATATCAATATCAAAGGAATACACTGAGGGTCCTAAGACCACGAACTGTGTTCTAGGTTTTCAAGTATTTCTACTTTAACCTTTAACAGTCTAAAAGACTATAATCATCTTCTATGTCCTAGGTTAATAGGTGTTTCGACTATAACCTTTAACAGTCTAAACGACTATGTGGACCATCATCTCATACTCCGGGTGATTAACCCTTTGTACTATGTATTGCGCAAACATTTTAACACTAGCTCTAAAATAATACCCTATACAGGGTTATTCATCTCAGCTTTAATCCTTAGGTTCCGTATCAAAGAAAATTTGGTTTGGAATTAACTTTAAAGGAATTCAAAATCTCCAGAACACTCATCAACCAAGTACTACTTGAATCAATTAAGGATCAATAACTATTCAAGAGTTTGGTTACTATCAAATTATGCTAATGTATCAATAAGAGATAGGATATCAATGGTTTATAAGCTGAACAAGTATTAGTCATCGACTATACGCTTTCAAAACTGTATAGGTACCTAAGCAAACCAAAGGAAATTTGGTTTGGACTGACTTCAAGGGTAATTTAGAGTTTATAACATTCATTAACTAAGGATTAGTTGAATCAGTAAAGAATTGCTAGTCAACTAAGAGTTCGGTACAACAATGTAATATAGTACAATGACATTAGTAATCAGAGATTGAACAACAATTATTTTTAGCTGAACAAACATTTTCCAACAAGATCAAACTTTCAACAACAGTACAAACTTTGAATAAGCAAAACAACCTCTCTTGTAATGAAGGAGTAAAGATTAATTAACTTGCTCAATGAAAAGTATAGTTTAGAAACTTACTCAATAATAATTCAGAGTTAAAGAATATGCATAACAATAACAAGTTATGAACAAGAACTTACATAATAAAAGATTAGGGTAAATGAACTTGTGTAACCGTAAATAAGATAAAGATAGATAACTTATTCAAGGTTCTCTACTTATTCTAGCTTCCGCCCTTTGAACTGCCCTCTTTATGAAACCCATGTTGAGACCTTCTCTCATTTGTTCTTTGAGTGCTCATACTCTTCTTCTGTTCTCTCCACTGTCCTAGCAGTTGGTGTTTGGACTAATGCTCCAATGAGTTGGGACAGTCTTGTGGATTATATCATCCAATTTAGAGGGAGTAATCTAAGGTCGGATATACTAAAACTGGTTTTTTCTACCATAGTGTACAAAATTTGGGCAGTTAGGAACTCCATTGTCCATAATAGGGTCAAGATGCCTATGAGAGTTTTGGCTAGGGAGATTATAAATGTCATCAAGTCAAGGTTATCTTCTTCTTCTGTATTCCTTAAGGCTGCTCAGACTAGGCCTAACCTCAGAGGGTGGATGTAGGATTAGGTCTATTACTTGATTGATGGTTAGTGCTTTGCTTATTCTTGCTGCAATTTGTGGTGCTGGATCCTGGCGTAGTGGGGTTGGCTTGTGATGGAGCTAGGCGTAGTAGGGCTGGATTGGTTCTGGCAGTTTCTGGTGGCATTGTTGGACTGGGATGTTCAAGGCTTAGTGTTGGTCGGATAGGTTTGGGCTGGTCATTTGATGGCTTCGGACCATACGCCAGCAGCTGCTGTTAGTCTAGCTCAGTGTTGGCCGTTCTTTTGGGCTGCAGGTTACTTGGAAGCTAACAACTTTTCTTTTGGCTCTCGTTCCTACTTGTTTATTCTGGATGCTCTGATTCTTTGGTTTGGTTGATTGTACTTTCTTTGATATGGTTGTTGGTCTTTAGTTGTTCCTTTTGGGGGTTGTCCCATGAGGTTCACTCTAAAGCTTCTGGGGTATGCCCCTTTGCAATTGTTTAATCTCTCATTCTTTTCAATACTAAAACAAACTTAGCAAAAAAATAAAAAATAAAAAAAATAGATAATTTATTCAATGATAAGTAGATTTAAGGATGCTCATATAAGAGATTCAGATTAAAGAGCTTGTATAAGTGTAAACAAGGTAATAGTGAAAAGAAAACCTTGCTAAATAATAAAGTAGCAAAGGTTAGGGAACTTGCCTCTTACGTAAGCTAAGCAATTACAACTCGTTCTTCAATTTATCCTACACATATCATTTAAAATCACAATACCAATTAATTACAACTAACATCATTATCTTCTTTTTTCACGTATCTTTATAACTCTTAGCTATAAATCTGATTATATTAGCCACATAACACAAGCCTTGGTTCATACACATTATTAACCCTACGGACGATAAATTTAAATCCTTACATACAATTTGTTAACTCACAACTTTAAAATCATCATACACTTGTTAACAATCTGTTTTAACATCTCACTGTATGGTTAACATGCTATTATGATCATTAGATGAAATTAGATTAACACCCCTAGAAGTTGTACATTTAAATAACCATTTCTGCGGCATTCTGCCAAATGGTGTTGCAACGCCAAGCAGAAGTATCGAATAGAGAGGTGAAAAGGATTTTAGAGAAAATAGTGGACCCTAACCAAAAAGATTGGTCTCTGAAACTGGATGACGCTCTATGGGCCTATCGTACATCATATAAGACACCGATCGGTATATCTCCGTATCAGCTCATCTATGAAAAAGCGTGTCACATAAGCTAAATTTTGATCTCACAGTAATGGGGGAGAAAAGACTTCTACAACTCAATGAGTTCGATGAATTCCGTCTGCAAGCAAACAAGAACTCAAAATTGTATAAAGAAAAGGTCAAGAAGTGGCACAAACAGAAAATTGTGAACAGGAAGTTCGAACTGGGCCAAGTAGTGCTATTATTCAACTCTCGACTGAGACTTTTCCCCAGGAAACTTAAATCCATATGGTCAGGACCATTCACAATCAAAACAGTATTTCCACATGGCACCGTTGAATTATTTAGCTGGAATCCGACAGAAACATTCAATGTAAACAGACAACGCTTAAAGCATTATTGGGGAGGTGACCTCGATCACCAGGCAACCTCAATTACTCTTGCCGATTCTCCATGAAACAGGAAGTAGTTAAGCTGAAAGACTCTAAATTAAGCGCTTTATGGGAGGCAACACAATTATTGTTTTTGTTTTCAGCAATTAAATTCAAGTTTTGTAATAGGATGTATAGTAGTTAGATTCTAGTTAGTTAGAAGTTATTGATAAAAGTATGTCACTTGATCACCATAATGCTTGCACTGATCATAGTTTATCATCATCTTTATAGGTATCGAGGATGTGCATTACAACGGGAAAGCATGCTAAATGTTGATTGATACAAGATAGAATGGGTGTGAATAACAAATCAAGTAATAAAGTCTGCAGAGCAAATTCAGAAACAGAGAAAAGGAAGATTTTTTTTGCAGCAACCATTACACCTGCCCTGGCGGGAAATTATGACTTGAAAACACACGCCCCGATGGGGGTGCTCTCTGTCGAGGCCCGCCCCGGTGGCATCCCTAAGTACAAAATCACTCGCCCCGGCGGGGGTGCCCTTTGTCAAGGCCCTCCCCGATGATAATTATAGAGCAAATCAAGCCTGTCCCTGCGGGTATCGCGGACAACAATTTTTTTAAAAACTCCATTCCAATCGACTTTCTCCATTCCAAACACAAACAACCGAGTCCTAACCCACGATTTCTCTCCTCAACTCCCATTCTACACACTTTTGACCCATAATCTCCATTCCTATACATATCCCATTTCAGATTTCAACAATCATCTCCAATTTGAACATTTCTTCACGAACTAGGGTTTTAATATCTTTGTTAAGTACTCAAGAAACAAGGGAACATAATAGGGTTTGCGCAAAGCTTGGAAAGCATACCCAACTCACAATAACATATAATCTAAACTTGGGTAAACATTCAAATTTGGGTAGTATTATCAATTGGGGTAAACATTGAATTTGGGGGTAGTTATTGGCAGCTATTCTTCATACCCGTACCAAGTGCTTGATAAAATGCCTCAATAACCACCAGCATTTGGCGCAGTGGTTCAAGGCCGACTGGGGATGAGCCGTAAACCCGGACATCCTCAGTTCGACTCCCGCTTGCAACAAGTGTTAAGGTAGAAATGTTCATGGTGGCCACGGTACCCCAGGCGCAAGTCGGGTAGCAAATTGCTCTGGTATTGGGCTAGAGAGACTAGTCGACCCACGGGTCGGAAACTTCTTAATAACAAAAAAAAATGCCTTAACGATTAAGTTTGGGGGATTTGACTGATTTATAACACTATGGCTCTGAAAACGCCAGTAAAGAGATAAAGGGGCGAGGGCTCAGCCCACCTTACGCGAGGCATGATGGGTGTTTCTCTCACTAGGTTATTCCACCCTTCTCTATATAATATCCTTAACCGTCCTAACTGTTCTCCTCTTACCGTTAACTCCTTCTTTCCTCTTTTGTCTCCCGCCCAACCTCACCTAATATTTCAGTCTTTACCTATATTCTCTGTTTTCCTTTTTTGTCCTTCATCCCAGTCTCTACCATCATCTCTCCGAGCTCGGACTCACCCTTTGCTTCCTCATCATCCTTCCCTCTTCTCGCTCATCTGCCATGGTTGATTATTCTCACCTCTCGACTGGAAACTCTGAGAGTAACCAGTCACATGACCTTTTCGCTGAATTCGGGATCTCCAACCCCAACTCTCCTGCTGGTCTCTCTTTAGCTGTTGAGGATATGGTTGAATCAGATGCTGTCCCTCTTACCTCTGGCCTTAATGCTGTGGAGCCTCCTTCCCACGCTCCTTCCCCAGCCAGCTCTGACGACTCTTCCCCCTTTGCTCTTGAGCTAAATGGTAACCTTGGTCCTGCTATGGATGCTAACGTCTCTGACATTTTCAAAGTTGTCCAACATTTCTCCCATTCTGACAAAAATGAGGCTGTGCTAGAGCGTAAGAACAACCTGGACCTTATGGATTTGTATAAAAGTTCAGTTTTAAACAAGATATAGCAGTGTTATTTTGGAAAACAGGTTTTCAAACTCTTATGCTTAATAATAATTGAGGCCTTTGATACTTCCATTTTATTCTGTATTTAGTTTGATTGATTTTATTTTCGAGATGCAAACCATATTCGAGAAAATAAGATACATAGCAGTGTCGGGCTCCTTATGGGCATGAGAGCCATCCAAGGATGTCCAGACACCGTAGATAATTTATAAGCTGGCTGCACAGCTGAAAAGTGTCCATCGTGGGAACTAGATCTAGATTCGTAAGCTGAATCTTCGATCTCATGGCTCCTAGGCTCACATGATTGATAAATATGTACAAAACTAGAAAGAAAACTAGATTTAAATAAATCTAAGTAATTCTAGCTTCAACGATTCCAGTTGAGTCACTTTTGAACTGGTTAAAAGTTAGAGATGGCAAGATTTAGATAAATCTAGTCTACAGGCTAGAAGATTAAATATCTACATTGCAAAAGAAGTTAAAATAGATATTTAAAAGCAGTATATATATATATATATATCAAAGTAGTAAAAAGCTTAAAAATCTGAAAAATCTTATAGTGGGCTGCCAAAAAAACTTTAAACCGCTTTTGGAGCTTGAAAACTTGGTTTCCACTGGTTAAATTTTGATATATCATAGAATACGATTTTACAAGTGTTTAGAAAGAAGAATCACAACGTTTGAAGCACTCTAGAAGAGGTTAAGGGCTGAAATGGGCAGAGTTTTCTCTCTTCTTTTTTTTTTTCAAATGAGCTGATGGGGGGGGGGTCTATTTATAGACCAAATTGGCCTCGAGTCAACCCAAGGTAGTCGCAAGTCTACCTGCGACTGTTCAGGTTACCTTGGGCTTGGCGGGTCCTGTTTTCTTGAAGTACGTGCACTTGGACAACAAGTTGTCCGCTTGAACCTTCGTAACTTTCAATCATGGCATCCGATGGAGGTGTTCTGTACCTTTTTGGAAAGATGTTGACAAGAGATATACAATGACATGGGATTAGACATTTTTCGAATCCAGGATGATGGGTCCATGACCAGATCTCCAAGTCTTCGCAGTTTATCCGTTGAGCTATTTTGTGCAGTTTTCACTCTGGATTTAAGCTATGGTTCTTATGGGACTTCTTTTGAAGTCTTTTGAGATTATTTGAGTTGAGTTGATGTTGAGTTGGAAAAATGAGCATTTTGCCCCTCACGGGGTTATCTCCAACTTTGATGCAGTTGTAGTAGTCTTTTCTAAGGGTTATCTTTGAGATTGGCCTGCTGTTGACTCTAACAGTCCTCAGGGTTATCTTTGAGGTTGGTTTGACCTCCCGGGGTTAACTCCGGGCTTTAAACTGGATCCCCCAGGGTTATCTCCGGGGTTAGACTAGGTATTCTGGGGTTATCTCTGGGGTTGGAACTGGATCTCCCGGGGTTATCTCCGAGGTTGGAACTGGATTTCTCGGGGTTATCTCTAGGGTTAGAACTTGATCTCCTGGTGTTATCTCCAGGGTTGGAACTGGATCTCTCGGGGTTATCTTCGGGGTTTGAAATGAATCTCCTGAGGTTATCTCTGGTGTTGGAGCTGGATCTCCCGGGGTTATCTCTAGGGCTGAAACTAGATCTCCTGGGGTTATCTCCGGGGCTGGAGCTAGATCTCCCGGAGGGGTTATCTCGGGGGTAGGAACTGTTCTCTCGGGGTTATCTCTGGGGTTGGAATTGGATCTATTGGGGTTATCTCTAGGGTTGGAACTGGATCTCCCGGGGTTATCTCCGGGGTTGGAACTAGATCTCCCAGGGTTATCTTGGGGGCTAGAACTAGATCTCCTGGGGTTTTCTCCTAGGTTGAAACTTAATATCCCAGGGTTATCTCTAGGGTTATCTCTGGGGTTGGAACTAAATCTCCCAGGGTTATCTCCGGGGTTGGAACTGATCTCCCGTGGTTATCTCTGGGGTTGGATTGGATCTAACTTCGAGGGTTGTCTCTGGAAGACGATTCTGCCTTCCTACTTGGTTAGTAATAGGAATGCAAAATTTTGAATGTCTACACCTGATATCTCTACCGGGTATAGCTTTCTGCCGAATTGTATCCCTGAACAAGTCTGGACATTTTGATGCATTCAATACCCATGGTTCATGACACCAGACCTTCCCAATGTTTTGACAAGGGCCATTTTTAATAACCTCTATCATCAGCTTTTTGAATCCCATATCCGGGTTAATACTAATGAATTACATGTAGATCAGAAGTTTGGTATCTGAATCTAGGGTTTCAGGCCCTTTCCGCTTAATCGCGTAACACCTTTTTTCTTGATTTGACTTTTTAGCTTTTAAGAACTTCGTTGTAACTCAAATTTGATCGAGTCGAAGGGGTGGGGACCACCCTGGGTGGCCGCAGGTAGACCCGCGGCTCCCATCGAGTATATCTACTACCTCTCTTCTCTTTCATAAGTCATTTTTAAGTTGAACTATAATGAAATCCAAAATTTCTTCTTCAGATCTACTGAGTTCGGGTTGCTTTTTGCAAAATCTGTCATCATACAAACGTTCTTCACTACTCCAGTATCATTTACATGTTTTCTTTTCAAGTTTTGACCGTTAGAACGTTAGATTTCATATAGAATGCTTAGACACAATATAGTGAATATGCATGCTCATATGACTTGATAAAAATTATTCAACTTAGTAAATGTTCATATTTTACCATGCTGAACGTATTGATGTGAAAAAAACTAACTTCTACAACAGTCTTTTGGCACCCTTTTTTGCTAGTTTATTCATCCTTTTTAAGGACAAATGAGAACAGGTTTTCAAATATAGCACTCATGGAAATTTGGTTGTCATGGTGGATTTAATTTTGATGTTTTTTCATGCATATAAGATGTTCATGATTTTGGGTTGGTGTGCTACTGAATGGCCACCTAGTCATGCCTATGTGCATATGGACAGTCCATTTTACAAAAGAGACTCTGGCGAAATTTTTTAACGAGTCAAGGCATTTAATGAACATGAAATTTTAACTCTACTGTGGATGTATGTTAACATAATGCATATATTAGGACTTAGATTATGCATGAAGCAATGATTTGAATTTAATAAGTTTTAAATTTAGAACTTACCTCACCCTTTCTGAGGTGATTTGGAGACTTTGTTCATATTATGAACCCAGTTCAGTCAAATAGCTCTTATAAGGCCTCTCCAGGTGTGAGGAAGAGGGCTTCTGATGTTCCTCAGCCTTGTCCAATTCGATAACCTCACCAATTGACTGAGTCAGTTATTCACCCTATCCGAGTTGAGAGGCCGGATGTCATGGATGAGGAGGAGGATGTTCCTATTGTTGACCCTGCTCATTCTTCTTCCATTCCCCGCCCAGAGCTTCCAACTATTAACGTGATGATTTTAGATCTTCTAGATGATTTGAGTCATCACCCCTTGATTTACCTTCATGCGAACAAGGTAATAGTTGTTTCCATCTTTCTTTTCCCACTTTTAGGGCAAAGATTTTTGATCTTGATTTGCAATTTAATGCAGGTTCCTGACTTTACTCTGCCCAGGGGGAACTGGTTTAGCATTCACTCCTTGTACCAGACACTCCATCTAGAGTACCGGGAGATTGTCCATTTATGCGGCTTTCAGGCTTTCTTTTATATTCCTCCCCATCACTGCCCCTGGGGTTATCTGAGGGCTTTGTCTGAGCACTGATTCCACCAGACCTAGTCTCTCCATTTTCTAGATTACGAGGTGATGATGACATCGATGGACTGGCGGTTCTCTTTATCTTTTATTTTCTCTCGCACATGTTGTCAGTTTTCATGACTGGAGATATTTGATCTTTGTATTTTCATTTTTGGGCCTATGAGAGGCTTCCCTGTCTTCGTCTCGTTACTACATTAAGTCTGGAGACCTATCCACGGGGACGACGATGACATCACTCCACTCTTACAAAGATTCTTATAGCTGAGGGGTTTACCCATTCTCATTTGCAGTTAGAGTTATTGACAACTGATGTCATCATATGGGTTCCCCATTTCGAGGACCACTTGACAGTATGCTTTGAGGGTGGCTTTCCAACCGGGGTCGAGTATGTATTATTCACTCGTCGATTTTCTCTCCTAACTAACGGAGGCTGGGAGCTCTATTTAGGAGAGCGTGCTATCAGGAGCACTATAGGGGACATTTGTATTCCATTATTTCCTCTTGCTAGGCGACATTGGCCTTTATCTCAGCTGATCACCATGATTCCTATGATGGGTTTAGATGGCTTCACTTTATCAGATGGCCCTTTTACTTAGGAGGCTTGTTGCCGCTGGTGGTTCCCTCGCACCATTGGAGCTCAGACCTGCACCACACAGTTTATGGGAGATATGGTTCCTGGGTTTATTATGATGATATACTAGATTGTCTGCGTTCGAGAGCCCACTCATTTGGAGTAGATTAACAGCTTGACCAAGAGGTTGGACCGGGCACATTTTTTCATCCGGCATTTAGGCAGAGATCCGACAGAGGCAGATTCTTTTGATCCCTCCAGCTCTAGCACTGGTCCTTCGGGTGGTCCCTACTCTGACAGCTTTATCGGTGTAGATCCTCCTTTGTATCGCCATGATGTTCCATTTGACGTAGATACAGTGACTCAGGAGGAGTTACAACAGGTTGATCGATTGGATAATGTGGACATCATTGATTTCTTCTGATAGATTTCTCATTATTTCCTTTTGTGGCGCCCCCAAAACAGGTATACATTGCCCATCTTGAGTTGCCAGATACATGGTACATAAATTCAAATTCAACTTAATTACACAAAAGTCGTGTAAAATACGACAAAATATAGCTGAGAGTTTAAACAAGAATATTGTCATCTAGATAATAGCCACACTCAATTGTGTCCTCATTACAATTATTATCACATTATTTCGTAGAATAGAGAGGACTACTAAAGCCATTTATCCTGGACCATCACTCCATTCCCCGACTCGTCCTAGCTATATTCTCATTTCCTGAAGAGAACAATGAAAGAAAGGGTGAGCTCAACTAGCCTAATAAAAATATTATGACTAAGATAATGCAGAATAAATTATCCTTAGCCTTCAACAGTATAACAACTGATAGAATACAATAGACGACAAGTTTTAGATCAACAACTGCAGCGGAAATAAGCAATCCATAAGAAGAGTCAAGTAGAGTATAAAATCTACTATCTTCTATGATTTAAAAAGTTTTTCATCAACTTTATCGCTGAGACTCAGCTTAAAATAAAATCGAATCATCCCTGTACCACGACCAAGGATATTCATGTAATCATCAATGGTCATGATTATACCGAATAATCCCTGGTCATAATCATACCAACAATTGTCCATCAATGAACTATAGGCCAATGAGGACTTTTACCACATCATTCGTCACATTACGGTCATGATTATACCGAATAATCCTTGGTCATAATCATACTAAGTCCATCTATGCACGTAAGCCAAAGATGACTTTCATCATAATATAAGCATGAGGATGATGACAATGACATAATAATTCAATAAAACAAGTTCAAGGATAAATTTTAAAGATTTATAATTTAATTTATCCAGAAATCAATAACGTCCAAATTGTCAACATGATACTACTTTGTGGAGTAAAATTCAAGAATAAGATTCATGTACCAAAAATAATTTGGACAGAAAAGAAATATATTTTTCGGGTGAATAGTACCACGTGAATAGTACTTCGGGAATAGTACCCCATGAATAGTACTCTGACACGAAAAGTGTCTCGAATACCCGAGTTAATGATACTAGAGTGAATAGTAATTGGGTGAATAGTAACCCGTGAATAGTAACTCGTGAATAGTACTTCGGCACGAAAAGTGCCCCGAATACCACTGTAAATAATACTAGAGTGAATAGTAACTGGGTGAATAGTAACCCATGAATAGTAACTCGTAAAAGAAAAATACCAAAGAAAATGATATTTCATGTCGAGTACAAAAGAAATGATATCTCAGATGAGTATAATAAAATATACGAAACTGCAAATGGATTTTCACCCGCCATGCGGTAATCCACGTAGACAGATCATTTCCACAATTTAATAAAGAATGAATACGAAGGATCATTCACCATTCATGCGGTAATATACATAGACAGGTTATTCCAATGAATAATAAAGAATGGAGTAATGAAGAATTCACCGGCATGCGATAGATCGCATGCATAAAGTTATTCAATGTAATAATAAAGAATGGAACGAGGTTATGCGTAATCCGCATGCATGTGATATTCCAATGTAATAATAAAGAATGTAACCGTGTCATGCGTAATCTGCATGCATGGGATATTCCAACAGAATAATAAAGAATGGAATAACAACAGAATTCACCAGGCATGCGATAGACCGCACAGACAGGTTATTCCAATAGAATAATAAAGAATGGAATAACAGAAGAATTTCACCATGTATGCGATACTTCGCATAGACAGGTTATTCCAACATAATAATAAAGAATGGAATAACAACCCTTACGAGTATTGAAAGAAAATAACTCTCTTCATGAATACGAAAGAATAATACCCCTTACCTTAGAAGAAAAGCTGATCTCGGAATAGTGAGGTAGCAGACTTCTCTTCTTCTTTCTCTCTATAATTTTTCTCTATAATAATTGCTCTATAGATTTAGTGAATTGGTGAGAAATGAAGGAAGAATGAGCTTCTATTTATAGGAAAATATAGTTTTGATAATTGCACGTTTTGGGGCTCGAAATATTACAGTATAATACCTTCCTCTTTTTCTTCATTTTTAATTTAGTCCTGCAAGTATTATCAAACTTGCACCACCTCCCCTAATAGTAAATCATGCGAATCCATAGTAAATCATGTGAATCAATAGTTCTAGACATGTGAAAATATGAATTACAGTATAGTACTTCCATCTATACCTCCATTTTTAACTTAGTCATGCAAGTATTATCAATCTTGCACCAACTCCCCTAATAGTAAATGAATGTGAATCAATAGTACACACATGTGAACAAATAGTTATAATCATGTGAATCAATAGCAATTAATTGCTCATTTATTTGGTTAATTACCCGATTGGTCAATTTAACCTCCAAACATCAATTATTATCAAAATAAATGTCAATTTCCACTAATACTAATAATTCCAACACAGTGGAACTATCAAGTTCATCCTTAATCAACACGAACTTATTCATCATTAATATTATAATTCACAATATTTAACAACCAGGTCGTTCCCAGGAAAGAGGGGGCTTTCCGATAAGGATTTCTCCTTATTGGCGCGCAATTAGGTGACCAAACCTCTCCTTGATGGAACTTCTAGACATTGTCAATATTGCAAATAATAATATGAATAACTTTGTCGTCTCAATTATTTATTTAATAATATAACATATTACTGTGACAATAATTGAATCAATAATATGAGAAATATGATGCAGTAATTACTGTAGCAATAATTGAGTATAACTGAGTGTCTTCTTACGTAAGCATTAATAATCAATACTGTGTGCTACTATGCAACCACGCATATTACTGTACTTTTACTATCGGGTAGTTCAACAGTTTTAACGGTAACACTTTCGCCGTTATTTTTATAAAATGATAATTCTATCATTTTTTAACTACGACAATACTTCCGTTGTGGGGTCCACCAATGATTGTGCCGTTGTACGAATATTCCATGTTAAAATGAATATTCCCCGACCAATCGAATATTATATAACAACTTGCTTACTTTGCAAAATTTATAAATATTACCCACAACTATAACATTATATCAAATCCACACCATAATATTCAAAAATATATTTCGAGAAATTTAAATCTTTATTCATAAAATTTGGGGTCTCACACTTTTGATAGGCCTCTGTTAGATTTTGGGCGGCTGTTCCCCATTTCTTTGTACTTTTTATTTTCATTTATATACAGAGATGGTGTATTAGATGATGATGTATTTAGGAATATATGTATAATTCTTTCTATTCGTTGCATCATATTATCATTTATCATTGTTATTTATCATGATGCATGTATTATGTCAGGGATATGCATTCAAAAAGGTGAGTTTAGCATTGATCCCTGGATGGTCTTATAATACGGTTCTACAAATGTCTTCATCTACTATTAGCCGGATTGAGCATATCCCACCCATACTGATAGCCTCTTCTCTGAGATCATGGTATGGCAGTTTGCCCCCCCCAGATAGGGTGACAGTTGATTAGTTATTGAGGCATTCTATGACCCTTTTGACGTTCCAGGTATCGTTGGGCTTTATAGAGGGCATGATATCTTGTTGGATACCAGAGAGATAGGTTTTTAGATTCAATATCCATGAGCTGACTCTTACATTGAAGGAGTATGAGCGTCTCACTGATTTACCTTTGGACCGGCCTTGCGCTAGGATGGTTGTCGATGATATGTGCAGACAGTTTATAACCTTGATGGGCTTATGACGTAGAGTTACCATGGATGAGATTACCTTAGGGCATGTGGTGTCCATGGATTTCTTGAGTGACCGATTTGGGTCACTGGACAACTATCTAGGGGATTTCACCATTACTGAGGGTGAGTGGCATGTTGCCCATGTAGCAATACATGCATTGTGGCCTATTTGTACATGCCGCTATATCTGGACCATTTGGATATTGGCCTGATTACTGTAGTCCGTGCTCTCAGGGAGGGTTGCACCATCTTGCCCATGATATTGGTGGAGACCTTGAGGTCGGCCACATTTTGCTACACTAATCCTGTGGGGTTTTTCAGAGGTAGTGTTGTCTTGTTATATGTGTGGTTCATGACACATTTGAGACCGATTGACACCTTTAGACATCATGGGTATTACTTTACTCATGAGATAGCCATGTCTTATTCCTTTCAGCCAGCTGAGTGTATAGATGCAGCATCCTGGTTGGCTTTTCTGACAAGGATTGAGGATCCATTTGCTATTTTGCCTTGTTCAGGACTTAGCTCTCCTTATAGCTTTATTACTCATAGAGCTGGCATGGACTATCTACCCCTGACTAGTTTGATAGGGGTGACCACGTATCATCCACTGGCTGTCATAGGACAATTTGATTAATTTTAGGATATTTACCCCTTTTATTAGGCATTGGGTCAACGATTATCAGCTCGACTTTTGTTAGCAGATGACTTGACCATGATTTATAATTGTTGGACTCGTCGAGAGATGGCTAATTTTTTGACTAGTCATCTGGGCCTCTCTTCAGAGTATTCTGCATGGCTGGAGGCAGATATTGCATGGGCTATGTGTAAGACCCCAACTTTTATGAATAAAGATTAATTTTTTTCGAAATATATTTTTGAATATTATGGTGTGGATTTGATATAATGTTATAGTTATGGGTAATATTTATAAATTTTGCAAAGTAAGCAAGTGGTTATAAAATATTCGATTGGTCGGGGAATATTCGTTTTAACAAGGAATATTGGTATGACGGCACAATCATTAGTGGACCCCACAACGAAAGTATTGTCGGAGTTAGAAAATGACAGAAATATCTTTTATAAAAATAACGGCGAAAATTTTACCGTTAAACTGTTGAACTACCCGATAGTAAAAGTACAGTAATATGTGTGGTTGCATAGTAGCACACGGTATTATATAGTATCTTTGATTATTGATGCTTACGTGAGAAGTCACTCAGTTTATTTTAATTATTGCTACAAAAATTGTTGCATAATATCTCTCATATTATTGATTCAATTTATTATCACAGTATCATCTGCATAATATTTTATATTATTAAATCAATAATTGAGACGATAAAGTTATTCATATTATTATTTGCAATATTGATGATGTCTAGAAAGTTCTGTCGAGGAGAGGTTTGGTCACCTAATTTCGCGCCAATAGGGAGAAATCCTTATCGGAAAGCCCCCTCTTTCCTTGGAATGATCTGGTTGTTAAATATTATGAGTTATAATATTAATGATGAATAAGTTTCATCATTACTGTAATATTAGGGGAGGTGGTGCAAGTTTGATTTAACTTACAGGACTAAATTAAAAATGAAGGAAAAGATGAATGTATTATACTGTAATATTTCGAGCCCCAAAATGTGCAATTATCGAAACTATATTTTTCTATAAATAGAAGCTCTTTCTTCTTTCATTCTCACCAATTCACTAAGACTCACAAGAGCAATTATAGAGAGAGAAACTATAAAGAGAGAAGCTATAGTGAGAAAAAAGAAGAGTATTCTGCTACTTCACTATTCCAGTATCCAATCTTCTTCTAAGGTAAGGGATATTATTTTTTCAGTATTCATAAGAAATAATATTTTCTTCCATACTCTGTAGTATGTGAGTAATATTATTTTGTTTTGTATTCCTAATTCGACACTCAGTCTGTTAAAGTATTGCTTCTATACTCCTTGAAATTAGTCGAATATCCTTGAAATTTGCGCTTCATCTAGTATCGTTTCACAAGGATATTTTTCTGAACATTCTTGTTAAATTTTAAGTTTTTCATGCCGGAGTACTGTTCACGAAATACTATTCACAAAGTACTATTCACGGGGTACTATTCACGAAGTCTATTCACGGGTACTATTTATAAAGTACTATTCATGGGTACTATTCATGAGTACTATTCATGGGATACTATTCATAAAGTACTATTCACCCGGGGTACTATTCATGACAAAAATTGATTTCTTTTTTGTTCAAATCATTTTTGTTACAATATTATTCTTGAATTTTACTCCACAAAGCAGTATCATGTTGACAATTTGGACATTATTGAATTTTGGATAAATTAATTTATAAATCTTTAAAAATTTATCCTTTGTTTTCTTTTAATTGAATTCTTATATCATTGTCATCATCCTCATGCTTATCTTGTGATGAAAGTCATCTTTGGCTTACGTGCATAGATGGACTATTGATTGGTATGATTATGACCATGGATAATTCATATAATCATGACTTGTAATGTTACAAATGATGTGGTAAAAGTCCTCATTGGCCCGTAGTGCATTGAGGGACAGTTCTTGGTATGATCATGACCATTGATGATTACATGAATATCCTTGGCCCATAGTGCAGGGATGATTCGATGATGTGGTTTAAGCTGAGTCTCAGCGATAAAGTTGATAAAAAACTTTTTCAATCATAGAAGATAGTAGATATCTTGCTCTACTTGACTCTTCTAATGGATTACTTGTTTCGCTGTAGTTAAACTTGTTGTTTATTAGTTTAACACTGTTGAAGGCTAATGATAATTTATTCTTCATTATCTTAGTCATAATATTTCTTACTGGGCTAGTTGAGCTCACCCTTTTGCTTTCATTGTTCTCTTCAGGAAATAAGAACATAGCCAGGACTAGTCGGGGAACGGAGTGATGGTCCGAGATGGTGGCTATAGTAGTCCTCACTATTCTATAAAATAGTGTGATAATAAATGTAATGAGGACTCCATTTGAGTTTGGATATTGTCTAGAAGATAATATTCGTGTAAAAACTCTCAGCTACACTTTTGTCGTATTGTATAAAAGAAGTTTGTATTTGATTTATGTACCAAGTATTTGGCGACTCAGAATGGGTGATGTATACCTATTTTGGGGGCGTCACACTATGGTTGTTCACTTAGAGCTAAGTATTGATTCTAATGATGAGGAGCCTCTGGAGGACCTTGATTCTCCTACCGATAATGAGATATTTGTTGGTTTGACAGTAGCTCTGGTCGTTGATTCTCTCAGCATTCCCACTACTACGGCTCCACCTTCTGTAGTGTATTTGGAACAGAGGTTACATCTGATGACATTTGAGAGGGATCAGGCTAGGGCTCTGATGTTGACAGTTCTTTCTAGTAGAGATGCTGCTTTTACTAACAGGGATGACGCTCAACCTACCAGGGATGCCGCTTTTGTTGAGCGAGATGAAGCTCGAGCGGCTCGGGATCTTACTTTTATTGAGCGGGATGAGGCTTGAGCTACCCGAGATGCTTCCACTACTGATAGTACTGCACTTAGATCCCACATGGCTAGCATCATTACAGATATGAGTGCATTCATAGATGATCATGGAAGCACTATGCAGATGGTCATGGATCTTCTGGCTCGCATGGATACCTTAGGGCAGGAGCTTATAGATTCGCCTCCATCTTCTAAGAGGGATGCCATATTGGACTTGTTGGCCCATTTATCTATAGGTCTACAGACTAGCTTTTAGCGTAGACTAGGTTAGCCATTTTTGTCATGCACATGATACATTGTATATATTAAATAGTATTATATGGTAAGGAAATATATTTTGATTCACTTCCCTTTTAGATATGTCTTGTCACTTGCTTGATAGTTGCCATTTTCTTTATGACTTGCTATCTTGATGTGTCCTGAACTTCTCCTTGATGGATTGAGATTGAGATGTCCTAGGATCTTTCAGAATGGGTCGTTGATCTTTGGGTCTTTCTGGTGTACCAACTTTTTGGTGTCTTGGGACTGGTCTTTTAATGTGGTTAAGGTTTAAGCAAAGGGTTTGGCTTTCCTTTTTGAGGGTTTGATCGCACCATAGATGGCTACCTACGTACTCCCATTGATGAGGGGAGATTAGGTCTTTCGTAGCTCCAGCTCTAGCTTAAGCTATTGAAAAGTTGTATCTTGTGATTGATGAATCATTGAAGGGTTTTGTAATTTTTGTAGGGGTTGGACCGCACCATAGTTGGATGCCTACGTACTCCCATTAATGAGGGGAGATTAGGTGTACGTAGTTCCTGGCCTTGTAGTGAAAACCTGAATCAACTTGATTGATTTGATTTTGATTTTTTTTTCAAAGGCAGGATGGTGGTTTGCAGGTGATTTCAGACATAATACCTTTTCACGGTGTCTGAATTGATAAGCTGGGTAAATTCTTCGCTATCCATTTCTTGTAGTCTGAGTGCTCCTCCCGCCAACACTTCTTTGACAATGAAAGGGTCTTCCAAGTTCGGGGCAAAATTTCCTTTAGATTAATCTTAATTAGCAAGGACTTTCTTTAATACCAAGTCATTTTCTTTAAATTGCCGAAGTCGAACTTTCTTGTTGTATGATCGAGCAATCTTCTGCTGATATAATTGACCATGAAAGATAGTTGTGGCCTTCCTCTCATCTATCAGAGATAATTGGTGGTATTGGTCTTGCAACCACTGGTCTTCCCCATTTGAGCATTTATCAATACTCTCAATGACTCCATTTCTACTTTTATGAGCCATAAACCAATGAGTAAGGGATAGCCCCAGTAGAAGTGCACATTGACGTTCTGTAGACCAGCATAGTCAGAGACAATAACTTAGGCCATCCCTTGTGAGTGGCGAACATCTTTTGCATGATCTTCTTGATGTTCTTATTGACTGCTTCAACATCACCATTCATCTTGGGACGATAAATGATGGAGTTAAGATGTTTGATGTGAAATTTGTTGCATAACTCCTACATCATCTGGTTGTTTAGATTCTTGGCATTGTCCAATACGATCACCTTCGGTTGACCATATCGACAGATGATATTGTTTCTAATGAAACTAATGATTACCTCTTTGGTGACTTTGGGAAAAGAGGCCTCCTCTACCCATTTGGTGAAGTAATCAATCATGGTGAAGATGAACCGATGACCATTGCTGGCTTTGGGTTCTATTGGCCTAATCACGTCCATTCCCCACATTGAAAAGGGTTATGGTGAACTCATATTGTGTAGTTCATTTGGAGGAGTGTGGATGACATTTCCATGAATTTGGCATTGATAGCATCTCCTGACGTGATCATCACAGTCGTCTTTAAGGGAAATCCAATAATGCCATGTTCTTAATATCTTTTTGGCAATTAAAGAACTGCTCATGTGTGGACCACATACTCCACCATGGACTTCATCCATGAGTCTTTGGGCTTGGTCTTTGTCTAAGCATCTTAGAAGGCTTATTGCCACATCCCTTTTGTAAAGTGTGTCTCTGCTCAAGTAGAATTTCATGGCCTTTTTATGGATCTGCCTTCTTTTAGCTTGAATTGTCCCGGCAGGCATAGATCCATCTCAAAGATATTCTTTGATGTCATGATGCCAAGGCTGTTGGATGGGAGGCAGTTCATCTTGTTAGTTCCTAGAGGCACAATAGTTATCTAGAAGGGGGGTTGAATAGATATTTTAAAATTTCTTTTTCAAAATACTTTATTGAATTTGTTAATTAGTTTTAGTGGAATATATGATTTGTTTGTTCCCCATTAAGATAAATAGAGATAATAGTTAACTAGCAGATATAACAAGTATAACAGTTAAAGCACGAATATAAAAGACATAAAGAATTTAAGTGGTTCAGAGCACTCAAGGCTCCTAGTCCAATGTTCTACTCCTTGAGTAGGAAATCCACTAAAGATGTCTTCACAATCTTTGAATCACAAAGATTCCTTCAAGACCAGCAGTGTTAAAACTCCTTAGTTCACTCAGAACTCTTCAAGTCCAGCAGACTTGGAACTTCTTACTTCACTTAATTATGGTTGAGTTCTTGAATCGCGCTACTCAGTTGCCGTTAAGCTTGTGTTCGAAAGAACTAAGTAGCTAAGAAAGCTTTCTTTTCAGATCGTAGAGTTGAGCGTTAAATGTTCTTCAGCTTTTCATTGTATACTTGCTTACTTCTTCCATCTGCATCTGATTTGTATATAAGATGCCTTTGAAATGTATCCATTTGAAGGCATCCGTTGAAGCATTAATTTTATTTGACATTTCTGAGCACCGATGGTGACTTTCTGCAAATCTTATGTTTAGTCGTATGGCCCACTGACACAGCAGACTGATATCTCACCTAACACCTGAAAAGGTGTTTTTCGTCTTACAAGTAGTACTTTTCTTAGCTTCTTCAATATGTTTCTTTGTTATATACTAAGGATGAGTGTTGAGTTATTGGGATTCCCGATAGTCTCAACGTCCATAATCCATTCCATATTTGTTTTAATTTATTCTTAAATAAATGGACAAAGCTCGATGCTTCTGGTGCAGACAGATGATGCAGTACGATCATGATCGTGGTGTCTTGCAATATTAGTGCTTGATCTGGTACTAGTAGAAGAGAACACTATGATTTCTCTTAAGCACTGGTAGACTACGATCTTTGCTTGCTTGATTTGCAGACTCTACGCTTTTGAGAGCACACTATAATTTTTGAGTTGGCTCAGCAGATAGACTACGATTCTCGATGTTCTATGATTCTACCTTGGCTTCTGCAATCTCTTGACTGGCTTGATAGACTTCGATTCTGTTGAAGTTTATCTATTACAACTCAAAAATTATATCAACCTAACAACTTTTATCTTTTCTTTTATACATTCATTATAGAATGATAAACATAAAGCACAGATCAAACCTAACAATTTTGATCTATCACTAAGTCCTTGTACATGTACTTCTTGAAGGACTTTATATATAATCATGATTATTTACTTTCAACATTAAATTTAAATATGCAATTCCCAATAATCTCCCCCTATTTGATGCTGACATAACCAATGAGATTTGTATCATGATCAACAATTTCTAGATGCAGTTGTTAGAAAGTAAATATGACTTAGTGTTTAAGTGAGCAGCTGAAAACTCTAGAGAATAAGCATGAATTTATTGATGTTTGTAAAGACAAATATTACAATAAAGCTTAGTTACATAAATTAAGAAATGAATTCCAACTTATCTCTATTTCTTCTGTCTTTTGCTCCTCGGGCTCTGTAACTCTTCTTCTCTTGCTGGCTTTGTCTCTCCATGCAATATCTTCCAGCTCTCTTTGACTCAACCATTTTCCATGATCATGTCTATTCATAAAGGCAGGGTCTCCAATCGGCACATGTAGGCCAGTAGTGGTTACCCTTTGTGAGCTAGGAGATGGCCCTCGACTCCTTAGTGGTTGTGCCATTATAATTTGCTGTTGTTCAGGTCATGGAGTCTGATGGCGAGGCTGTCTTAAGGAAGGGCTCATTGAGGATTGAGTAATGAGTTTCCATCTACCTTTTTCTTTCTCTCATTCCCCTTTATTCCCCCCCCTTTAATTCAGCATCAAGGGTCTGAATGTCTTCAGACAATCGATTCATGCCATAGACGAGCTCGTGGAGTTGATTCCTGGATTGAACAATGTCTTCACGGTTTTCTTGAACCAGAGAATCAGTTTGAGATTTGTTCTTTTGCAGAATGGCCAGGACAGTTTTTGTTTGTTGCATTTGACCCATTGAAAATGATTAGAATTCTTTCATTGAGGTTCGTAGACTTGAGAGACTTTCCATCATAAGTTTATTTTGAGATTCCTGAGTCTTCTGCAGTAGGAGAACTGTTTCCTTGTGCTTCCTAGTAGCCTGAAAGTGAATTTTATCCCTTTCATTAATATTGTGGATCATTTCCTTGTTAATCTCCCTAAGCTTAGTTGTAAACTCAGTACTCAGATTATTAGGGAGGGTGTTGGCAACATCGATCAAATGGTTCAGCCTCATATGAACAAGCTCAGAGTGAGTTTCAAGATCTTCTTTAATATCTTTGGTCACTTTCTGGGATGCATTAGATAACTCAGTTTTGGTAGGAAGATCTGAGAGAAGCTCAATGGGTTGCTGAGTGTTTGGAGGAGAGGCTCTAGTATTTTAATTTTGCAGATTGTAGAGATCAAGATTAAGATCAAAATAATTATTGGTTGATGAGGAAGGAATATCTGAAGGAGGGGATGGGGTGTGAGGTTAAGATTCAAGAGGAGGTGATATTGGTGCTTGCTGAGTGGGTGACTCTACGATTGGAGTAGGATCAATATTCGTAGAGTGAAAGATGGTAGGAGACTAGATCAATATAAAATTAGGCATATTTGGTTTATCGGTTACAAAATGTTGGGATTCTGTAGTTGGAAATTGATTTAGTGGATGAAGTATCACTTCCAACCATCTTGGCTATTTGTAGAATTGGTTGAAGGTTGATGGAGGACAGTGACTAACCCTAAAAGAGATGGGAATTGATTGTACCTCATGCCCAGTTTTTGAAGAAGGATGGTTGGTGATTAGTTTCTGAGCAAACGTGAGGTTGCCTGGGAATCCGTGAGAAAGCACTGAGATTGCTGGATAAACTTTGAAAGTCCAGAACATGTGATCCCAAGAGTTGAGAATTTGGGCTCTATGATAGGGCATCATAGGTAAATAAGAGAACAGTTGATTGTAGTTGGCTCTCCTATATCCATTCCAGCCCACTGTTATGATCTCAACTTCATCTTCCTCTTCTTCTTCTTGATCTTCATTTTCTTCATTTGAAATTTCCACTACTTCAAACATTTCCTCATTCCTTGTCTGATCATCACCCTTTTCTTCCTCCACAGCTCTTACACCTTCGATTTCCCTTTCTTGTACAGGAACTTCGAGATATTCCCCCTCAATCTGATCATTTATTTGAACTTCAAGCAGCTCCCCCTCAGCTGAAGCATTCTCTAGTGCAGAAACTTCAGGAAGCTCCTTTTCTACAGCTATTTTCCTTTCTTCTTCCTTCAAAGCCTTCACAGTTTCAAGTACATATGTCTTGACAAGCTTTCTTCTTGCCTTTCTCGGTTGAGTTTCAACCTTGGTGCTTTCTTCAGCCATAACTCGGACAATTGATTTAGATTGAGAAAATGTTGTAGCATCCACTTCTGGAGTGATGTCAAGTCTGGACTCTACGATCGATACTGACTCTATGATCAAAGAGAGCGAAGACTTCTTTATTTCTTGGCTGTGTTTTCCCTTCTTAAGCAGCTAAAAAATGGTGGCTCTGTCTTCTTCTTCCTCAGACTACTACTCTTTCCTCTTCATTTCCTTTAGAGTTTTAGTGCCCGAACTCTCTTGGGGTGCATCAGTAGTTGAGCCTTGAGGCTCTTCTATTGTTTGAGCTTTCATTTTCCTCTTACTCCTACTTTTTTTGATCAAAGCAATGGGTTCCTCTTGATTAATTTCTACTTCTTCATCAGCTTCTTTCACAATCGACATGTTTCCTTGTAGCCTAGATTCCTTTGCTTCACCAAATTTCTTCCAACGGATTCGAGACATCATTATGACATTTCTTTCGCGGATTTCTTTTCAGGTTTGAAATAAATTCTTTGGGTCATTTTTCTGTTGGGATTGATGGATTCTCCTTCCTTGTCCCCAATTTTGTCACCCAGAGCCGATTGCAAGATTATGCTTTAAATCGCCCATAGAGCATTTTTCCAGAGCTCTTTGATATTTTTGAACTGAGTATCCACTTCCAAATCCAATCGATAAGTAGGGCCCCATAATTTAGTTGAATCTTGAAGCAGATTGCTGTTATGAGCTTTAGTTGAACTTCATTTACAGAGTCGTGACCATAGCTTTTACAGCATATGCACTTCCCAATAATGTCAACCAGAAATTCATACTTCTGGGGAAACTCTTTCTTCTTATATCCCTTGACGTTCTGAAACTTTGTGTGGTGCATCTTCTTCAAACCTTCATGAAAGTCGATGACATCTATAGATACGAGTCCCTTTGATTTGAAACCCAGGGCTACGTTTATATCCTCAACTTTGTGTTTAATTTGTTCCCCCTTGACCCTTATAGTGATGATGTCATTCTTAAAGACTCCATTGCTATAGAACTCTTTCACCAGCTTAGGGTATATCCATGTGTTGGTGCTCAGAGCTTTTTTAAGACCAGCTTTCTTTAGAAGAGACAGAATCTTGTGAAACTGAGGGTCAGCTGTCTTTAATTCGTCGAAGCAGAGTTGGTAACCAGAGATAACATTGGAAACAACCATTGATTTCTTGAACTGAGGTTGGTTGAGCGTTCATTTTGAAAGCTAGGGTTTCTGCTGGTAGAGAGATAGAGAAAGAGAAATGAGCTAGTGTATCCTTTAGGAAGACTACGATTGTCGAGGTTGTACTACAATGGTAGAGTTCATTGCTGACTCTTCTCTACGATCATTGTCTGTCCTGGTCCTAGTGATGAGCTTTGACATAGAATTCCTTTTGGGTTAAGGTAGCTCTGGAAGGGCTAACCTCTTAGACTGAACTAAGGGTCAGGTTTATCCCTGAGGCGCTTATCAGAGGGGTTGTTTGGATTTGATAGAAATGATGTGATCATAGGATGCTTCTCTATCATGTCGAGGCTGCTCTACAATCGTGGTTCATCTTATTTTTTTTGTTTGCTAAATAATCGTGGTTCCTCTTTGGTCATCTCTACGATTTTAAACATAGCCTTTTATCTGCATGGTTAGCGCAAACTAGAGCATAAAGTTTATGGTTGCAGATTTAGCATGCCTAATTCAGTTATCAATTTATTAAATCTGGATTTATCTAGAGGCTTTGTAAAGACATCAGCAAGTTGATTTTCGGTAGGGATATATTGTAAAGATATAGTTCCATTTTGAACATGGTCCCTAATAAAATGATATCTTATTTCTATATGCTTAGTCCTAGAATGCATGACAGGATTATGTGTTATTGCTATGGCACTTGTGTTATCACAATGAACATGTATAGATTTGAAATCAAACCCATAGTCTGTTAGCTAATTTTTCATCCATAAGATTTTAGCCACAGAATGCCAAAGAATAATGTATTCAACCTGTTTGTTGAGGTAGATACTGAGTTTTGCTTCTTGCTGAACCAGGACACAAGTCTATTTCCTAGCAATTGACAAGTGCCACTTGTACTTTTTCTATCGATCTTGTAGCCTGCAAAATCAGCATCTATATATCCTTTCAGTTCGAAGGAGGACTCCTTGGGATACCAAAGTCCCAAGTGAGGTGTGCCTTTGAGATACCTAAAAATTCTTTTTACAGCAGTTAAGTTTGATTCCTTAGGATTTACTTAAAATATAGCACATATACATGTTGCAAACATTATGTCTGGTCTACTGGCAATTAGATATAGAAGAGAGCCGATCATACCTCTGTATTGAGTAATGTCAATACTTTTACCTTTTTCATCTTTGTCAAGCTTAGTTGCTGGGGAAATTGGTGTTTTCATGGTAGAGGTTGATTCCACGCCATACTTTTTAAATAAGTCTTTAATTTACTTGGCTTGGTTAATGAAGATACCTTCATCAGTTTTCTTTACTTATAATCCAAGAAAGAAATTCAGCTCACCCATCACATTCATTTTGAACTTGCTCTACATAAGCTTGGTAAATCTCTTGCACAGTTTTTCATTAGTAGAGCCAAATATAATGTCATCTACGTATATTTGAACTAATAGGACTTTGTTTTTGTGCTTTCTAAGGAATAATGTGGTATCTACTCTACCTCTAATGAAGCCATTTTCAATAAGAAAGTTATTTAGTGTTTCATACCATGTTTTAGGTGCTTGTTTAAGTCCATATAAGGCTTTGTCTAATCTATAGACTTATCGAGAGAGTTGGATTGATTAAACCTGGAGGTTGCTCCACATATACTTCTTCTTGAAGTTCACCATTCAGAAATGCACTTTTGACATCCATTTGAAAGACTTTAAACTTCATATGGGCAACAAAAGTAAGGAATATCCTGATGGCTTCTAATCTGGAAACAGGTGCGAATGTCTCATCGTAGTCGATGCCTTCTGCTTGGGCATAACCTTTGGCTACTAGTCTTGCCTTGTTCGTTGTTATTACCCCATCTTCATCAATCTTGTTTCTGAAGACCCACTTGGTGCCAATAACTGGGTGGCTTCTTGGTCTTTGAACTAATCTCCATACTCTACTTCTTTCAAACTGATTTAGTTCCTCTTACATGGCTTCTATCCAACTTGAGTCTTCCATAGCATCTTCTATCTTCTTGGGTTCCATTTGTGACAGAAAGCTTAGATAGAAACACTCATTCTGGGTGGCAGATCTTATCTTAACTCTTGTATTTGGATCTCCAATGATTATGTCTTGAGTGTGATCTCTTGCCCATCTATTTCCTGTTGGAACATCTGTCTTGATGCCTTCTTGTCCGAGTTCTTCAAGATCAATCTCTACTTCTTGATGTAGAGGTTCGTTATATGGCGTGGTTCTCTCTACGATCACTTTTTCAGACTTGACGATTTCATCTTCTGGGACTACGATCGTGGTGTTGAGCTCGATGACTTCGTTCGTAGAGTCTGAGTCATTAATAGTAGTGTCTTGAGGCATAAATTTATCTAAGTCTGTTTCATCGAAGATGATGTGAATCGAGACTTCAACACTTAACGTCTTTTTGTTGAATACTCTATAAGCCTTACTGTCTGTGGCATATCCGAGAAATATTCCTTCATCTGACTTGGGTTAAAACTTAGTTAGATACTATTTTCCATTGATGAGAATATAGCATGCACAACCAAACACATGAAAGTAGCTGACATTTGACTTTCTTCCTCTCCATAGCTCATAGGGAGTCTTCTTTAACGCAGAGTGCACAAGAGATCTGTTCTGAGTGTAGCATGCAGTGCTGATAGCTTCTGCCCAAAAGTATTCAAGTAGGCGAACTGCTGCAAGTAGAGTTCTTCCAGCTTCGATCAATGTTCTGTTCTTTCTTTCAGCTACTCTATTTTGCTGTGGAGTTCTCGGAGCTGAGAAGTTGTGACTGATGCCATTATCTGTGCAAAATTGAACCATCTCAGAGAAGTTGAATTCTTTACCATGATCACTCCTTATAGCCTTGATTTTCTCCCCTTTCTCATTCATCACCAGTTTGAACATCTTGATGAGTTGGGAACTTGTTTCATCTTTTGAGTTTAGAAAGAACACCCATTTAAATCTTGTGTAGTCATTCACTACGACCAATGAGTATCTCTTCCCTCCAAGGCTCGTGGTTGGAATTGGTCCAAATAGATCCATGTGAAGTAGCTGCAGGGGCTTATCAATTGAGTTGATAGTTTTGCTTTTAAAAGAGCTTCTAGTTTATTTTCCAAGTTGACAGACGTTGCATGGCCTTTTTTTGAAAAAACTGAACTTGGGTAGGCCTGCTACTAGATCCTTGGAGGCTAGTTTTGATATGCTTTTAAAGTTGAGATGAGATAACCTTCTATGCCACAGCCAACTCATTTCTTTAGAGGCTTTAACCAGAAAGCATATTGTCTCGTTAGAACTCAGTTGACTAAGATTAACAGTGTTGATGTTTCCTTCCCTTGTTCCGGTCAGCCTTCAGGTCTCTGACTTGACATTGATTGTTGAGAAAGGTAACTTGATGACCCTTATCGTAGAGCTGGCTTATACTCAGAAGATTTTGCTTTAGTCCTTCCACATAGGCTACTTTACTGAAGGATAATGCATCATTCCTAGCTAAGCCATAACCTCTTGTCTTTCTAGAGCCATTGTCTCCAAAGATGACTGTTAGACCCTCTTTCTCTATGAAGTTAGACATGAGGGCTTTGTTCCCAGTCGTGTGTCGTGAGCATCGACTGTCCAGGTACCAAGTTATGATCGTGGAGCTCCGTTCCTGCATTGAGATTTAAGCTCTCATTTTGGTACCCATATTTTCATGCGTCCTATCTTGTTAGTACCCTTGGGAACCCAAATCTGCTTGACTTTGGGTTTGATATGCATAGGATTATTGTAACACATTGCAGCCTTATGACCAATCTTATCACATACAAAACATTTAGCATGATGTATGCTTGAGTGTGTGAGGATTCTTTTTCTAATTGAACTTATGTGGATATCTGGCAGTCCTTCCTTTATAAAAATATCTTCCTTTTCAACGTGTCCTTGTGGTTCATGATTTATGAAGAGTGTAACTTAACTCTACTATTTCCACCTGGTTGGTTCGTGGAGTTAATTTTGCTTGACTCCACGATCCTTCGAGGTTGGAGGGTAGTGACTAAGTTACTCTTCTCTTTTCTGAATCCTAGGCCAGCATGGGATACGTTATACCTTGTAGCATAGATTGGATCAAAAGGCCAGGGATGGGCTGGTTCTTCCTTCTGGGAGGATTTCACAAATGCAATGCTTCTATTGAGGTTTGAAGCACTGCTGATGTTAGTTTCCTTTGACTTTTCCACATGTGGTTCTGAGGTGGATTTCCCAAAACCTAAACCTATTCTGTCAGATGCACTTCTCTGACTGGAGATCAGGGAGCCCATGGATGAAGAGGATTTATTCCACATTAAGATTGTCTTTTCTAGTTCCTCAATCTTAGAGGTTAGATTTGACTCTTTTTGTGCATTAAGTTCATTGGTCTGTTTTAAGAGTTTATTCTCAGCTTCTAATTTGGAGAGAGAGTTAGTACTTAGAAGAGCTGTTTCCAGTTCTTCCTGATCTTTTTCTTTCTCTTTTTGAAGAAGAGAATAGTCTTTAGCCAGAACTCTGAACCATTTCATGTATTGATACAGATCAGATGTTATGCCATGTAGTGCAGTTCTTAAATCATCAATATCTACATCAGGGGAGTTAAAGTCAAATACCTCATCGATACTTACTTCATGATTGTCAGGGCTTTTCTTATCCTTTTCATGTTTGGCTATTAGACATAGATTTACTACTTGAGGATCTTCATCATCTCCAGACTTAGGAGTTATGTCATTGTCTGAGTCACTCCATGATCCTCCGGCCACAAGACCTTTGTCTTTCTTCTGGAGCCTCTTGTTGCCTTTTAATTCTTTCTTTGAATTTAATTTCCTATTTAGTTCTTCTCTAAGAGGTTTGTTACAGTTTGTAATGAAATGGCCAGGCTTCTTGCAGTTATAGTATAAGTCATTTATCTGCTCCTGGCTATGGTTGTTGTTGAATCTCTTAGGTTTGATGCTTCTGCCTTTATGCATGAACGTCTTGAGTCTTCTTACCAGCATTACAATATCCTCATCATCATCTTCCTCAGAGTCAGAGTCATTTTTAGTGTTAGCTTTGGAGATGGTATCTGTTGCTTTGAGAGCAACTCCTTTGTCCTTCTTTCTTCCTTTAGATAGAGTCTCTACTCGCTGATCAGCTCCAGTTCATAGGTGAGCAGGTTTCCATAGAGTTGTTGAAGAGTCATTTCATGGAGATTCTTTGATTCTCTGATGGCAATGGTTTTCGCATCCCACTTGCTAGGCAAAGCTCTCATGAACTTTATGATCAGATCTTTATTTGGATAGATCTTTCCAAAAGCTCGAAGAGAGTTGAGCAGTACATTAAATCTTTCATAAGTGGAAGTGACATTTTCACCTGAAACATTGGAAAACATTTCATATTGTTGAGTCAAAAGAGATTGTTTGTTTTCTCTGACTCCTTCAGTTCCTTCGCGCATAATGAGCAATGCTTCCAATACTTCCTTTGCAGTTTTGTTGTTGACCACATTCTCAAATAGTTCATCTTCTAAAGATTGGAACAAAATGTTCTTGGCCTTTTTGTCGAGTTGAACATCTTTCTTTTCGTTGTTTGTCCATTTAGCTTTGAACTTGATTTGAACTCTGTTTGGATCTTCTGGAGTTGGTGCAAGCTTTGTCGGGATGTAGGGCCCATTTATGATACTTTTAAATAGTTCTTCATCTATTGAGTCCATGTATGTAACGACCGAGAAATTCGGATTTATTATAAAATAATTTTATTTAATTAAATAATGAATAAAATTATATTATATGTTATTATTATGTGTTAGTAAGATGACTGTCGTTCTATAACCTAAATATGTCAGAATGTTGTAGTATTTTGACTACGTGAAGGAATTAAAGTATTTGAATTTCCAAGACGAAAATAAAGTTTTCCGAGAAATTTTCTAAAAAACACTATCCAATGATTTCTGCTCGAGAATTATTTTTGAACGTCCAAGAAATACGTAACGATAGAATATCGAGGGAAGATGGATTATGTAATAATAATTCACGTATGGAAAACACAGTTTTTTGCCTGCGGACTAAATTCGAGAACGTTAGGGAAAGTAAAGCGTTAATGAGTTAAACGGGGATCGTATGATGCGTAAGTATTGTACAAGGCAATGAATACGAGTATGATACGAGGTATTATACGAGTATGTATGAATGATGGTATGTCGTATATGATGAATAAGTATACGAGTTAGTATACGAGAATAATACGTAGATTATATGTTATAAGGCTTTAAGCTAAGTGTATTGGACTTGTAGGAATTGTAAGAATTATACAAGTCCAAGTGTAGGAAATGTTAAGCCCAATGTTAGTTAAATGCAAGCCCAAAGCATAAGTTAAGTTAATTAAACTTAAAGCCCAAATTAAGAATCGGATCCGTGGATCGATCTAATGGGTAAGGATGACCCATGGGGCAACCCATGTGGGCCCCATGAGCACATGGATGATCTTGGTGACCAAGTAAACTTGATGGCCAAGGGATGAATAGTAAAGAGGTTAATTAAGGAGGTAGGATTGATTAATGACCAAACTACCCCAATCTAGGATTTTCTATATATAGAAGACTTGCTAGATCATTTTCACTTGTTAAATTTTCATCCAACAACTTAAGTGCTTATTTGTTAGAGAGAAAAAGTAAGGAAAAGCTAGTCTTTCATAGTTGAAGAAGAAGAACAAAGTTGAACTTCAAAGGTAATGATCCTAGACTATTAATCTTCCATCTCTTCATTTGTAAGTTGATAGAGAAGTGTTGATTGGTAGACATGTGTTCTAAGAAGTAATAAGAATGGCTAATCAAAGGACTTAAACCTTTAATAAGTCATGAACAAGTAATTCATACTTATAGAAGTTTTAAACTTATGAAGAACATGTAAGAACTTATCATGTGTAATGTTTGGTTAGGATGTTAGTATGATGGAATGAATCCATTTGAAATGATGTAAAAATCTCAAGTAACGAAGTTATGGCGGAATTTACAAAATTAGACGTTAATCGTCGAAATCGTGAAATTCTCGGAATGGAAGTTAAATTTTGACATTGAACTCAAAAACATTAGTTTTCGATGGAGAATAGTCCAAGTTTGCATTTTAGAGTTGTGGACTCAAAAATGATCAAATTCTGACTTAGAACGAAGAAACAAGCGTTGAACGTTCACGAACGTTTATCGTTTTCATTAAAATGAATTAATCGGTGAATTCCAAGTTAAAAGATTCAAAAATGTAAAATTCTTACATGAACACGTAGTTCATGTGATTTTTGAGTTAATGGCTTTTGAACGAGCCAATTCGGACTTAAAATAAACACGTTATGAGCCCAGGAAATTCACTCAACAAATGAACTGCAAAATTTTTCTAAGGCTCAGGTCCGTCATGCAGCATGTACGACCCGCAGAGTCGTGGCTCGGCGCTTCTGACATGAGGTCGGATTGTCCCATACTGGGAAGTGGCGTCGTAGCGCGAGCCCCAATGTTGAGAGTGGCCAGCAAATACGCTTAAGATGATGATTTCATCTCACTGTGAACCCGTGCCAAATGCAGAGTTGTAGAACAAAAGTCGGTCTGCATGACTCAAAGACTAGGTGAAGCATAGAGAAGAATGTTTTTGAATGTAAAGAGAAAGCTGGTGAATTATATCCATACTAAACCTAAAGTAACATCAATTAAGATGATGAAAACCTTAAGTAATACAACTAAAGGTTGAAGAAAGAGTAGTCGAACGTGAATGTAAAACATAATGATAAACTTGAACCAATGTTAAACAATTAGATTGAGAAGAAGGGTAATATATGTTATGAACCATACATATCTAATTATGACATAATGTGGTATGTTATGTGGTTATGTATTGTAGAGACCTTAAAGAGAAGGAAAAGTATATTAACCGCAACAGACGCTAAAGGCAAGTGTTCTAACCCTTGTCTATGTTCAATCTGGACAAGCTTTGTGATTCATGTATCTTACGCATGAATTGATGTATGATGAAGTCGAAGCAAATTCCTTCGGCTAGACTTAAGATGTTTTATGGATTTCTTATAATCTATCGAACTATTGTCAATGTTATCAAGTTTTGCCTAGTTATTTTGGTATGGTTTTTAAAAAAGACTGAGTATGCTAAATTAATGTTTTTTCGTCAAACGACATGCACCTGAGGTTGCCACAACTTAAACGTAAATATGTTTAAAGAAAGTAGTGTTGTACACCTAGAGTACTATAAGCTAATCACCTAGACGTGCTCGTAAGTAATATCGGACTTACGAACTTAGTGCCAGGTTGTCCTTTTCAAAGAAAGTATGAAATGCTCAAGGTCTTGGACCGGAATTGATGTTTTACTGATGTTGTTCATTGTAAAACGTTTTAAGAAAAGAGAAGTGCTATTTTAAATTATTGATAGTACTTCATAACTATTGTTCAGTTATTGAAGATATACGATTTGTATGTTTGAAGCATGTTGTTTAAATGGAAATGTCATACTTGCTGAGCTAGTTATGCTCACTCTTGCTTGAACCATATAAATGCAGCTAAGACCGAACAGATCGAAGGATCCGGTAAAGATAAAGGGAAGGCTAAGGTGGACCTATAGATTACCTTTGTAATAATATAGGTGAATGTTGTTATTATTTGATATTATGACAAGAACAAATGTAATGATTATAAAGAACCTGGGGAATGGTAATATTATTTGGAATATATATAAGACATATTCATTCTTTTGAATCATTTCAATTGAATGTATGTGTGAACTGTAGCACCGTGTAGCACTATGTCGGGTTGGAAGATACTAGGATTTTGGGGCGTCACAATGTATTCTTGCATACGAACTTTCTAGTTGGAAAATTTATCTTTGTTGCACATAGGTGGCTTGCTGCCTCCTCCAGTCTTTGATTTGCTTATCAGATGTGCCATTTGATCTACTCAAGCTTTATAGGCTGATTGAGAGAACATGCTCTGATACCAATTGTTAGTTCCCAGAAGCACAATAGTTATCTACAATGGGGGTTGAATAGATATTTTAAAATTTTCTTTTTCAAAATACTTTAT
Source organism: Panax ginseng (assembly GCA_020205605.1). NCBI lineage: Eukaryota > Viridiplantae > Streptophyta > Magnoliopsida > Apiales > Araliaceae > Panax > Panax ginseng. Next base: position 57,853,159 of record CM035131.1, on the reverse strand, counting down.
CGAATTTGTTAATCAGTTTTAGAGGAATATATGATTTGTTTGTTCCCCTTTAAGATAAAAAGAGATAATAGTTAACTGGCAGATATAACAAGTATAACAGTTAAAGCACGAATATAAAAGACATAAAGAATTTAAGTGGTTTAGAGAACTCAAGGCTCCTAGTCCACTCTTCTACTCCTTGAGTAGGAAATCTACTAAAGATGTCTTTACAATCTTTGAATCACACAGATTCCTTCAAGACCAGCAGTCTTGAAACTTCTTAGTCACTCAGAACTCTTCAAGTCCAGCAGACTTGGAACTTCTGACTTCACTTAATTATGGTTGAGTTCTTGAATCGCGCTACTCAGTTTCCATTAAGCTTGTGTTTGAAAGAACTGGGTAGCTAAGCAAACTTTCTTTTTAGATCGTAGAGTTGATCGTTGAGTGTTCTTCAGCTTTTCGTTGTATGCTTGCTTACTTCTAGCATCTGCATCTGATTTGTATATAAGGTGCCTTTGAAATGTAACTGTTTGAAGGCATCCGTTGAAGCAGTAATTATATTTGACATTTTTGAGCACTGATGTTGACTTTCTGTAAATCTTCTGTTTAGTCGTCTGTCCCACTGATACAGCAGACTGATATCTCACTTAACACCTGCAAAAGGTGTTTTTCGGCTGACAAGTAGTACTTTCCTTAGCTTTTTCAATTCGTTTCTTTATTATATACTAAGGATGAGTGTTGGGTCATTGGGATTCCTGATAGTGTCAACGTCCATAATCCATTCCATATTTATTGTAATTTATTCTTAAACAAATGGACAAAGCTCAATACTTCTGATGCAGATAAATGATGCACTACGATCATGATCGTGGTGTCTTGCAACATTATTGCTTGATCCTGTACTAGTAGAAGAGAACACTACGATTTATCTTAAGCACTGGTAGAGTACGATCTTTGCTTGCTTTATTTGCAGAATCTACGCTTCTGAGAGCACACTAAGATTCTTGAGTTGGCTCGACAGGTGTTTGGACCACTCTACGATTCTGGGAGAGGCCCTCCAAAGCAGACAGACTACAATTCTCAATGCTCTACGATTCTGCCTTGGCTTCTACAATCTCTTGACTGGCTTAACAGACTACTATTCTGTTGAAGCCTATTTATTACATCTCAAAAATTAGATCAACCTAACAGCTTTGATCTTTTCTTCTATACATTCATTTACAGAATGATAAACATAAAACACAGATTAAACCTAACAATTTTGATCTATCACTATCCTTGTACATGTACTTCTTGAAGGACTTTATATATAAGCATGATTATTTACTTTCAACATCAAATTTAAATATGCAATTCCCAACACATCTGATACTTCTCCAATGTAATTTTCGTAGGCTGGTGCCTTCTGGCTTGCAAATTTAATATTTGGGATTCCTCCCCTCTCAGATAAGTTGATCAAGAAAGCCAGGGTTACTAGTGCATCTGCAAAATCATTCTTGTTCCAAGGGATGTGGACGAAGGATATTTCTTCAAATTCCATAGCCATCTTGATAACTTTCCAATGGTAATGCAGCAAATGCAATTCTTTGGTGTGATGTGCTCTAGTGGTTTGCTTGATGACCATCTCAGAATTCCCAAAGATAGCTAACCGTTTGACATCCATGGATTGGGCCAGTTTCAATCCCATTATACAACCTTCATATTTAGCTGTGTTGTTGGTGTTGACAAACTGCAACTTGATAGCCATGAGATACTGTTCTCCGATAATAGATACCAGAACTGCCCCTGCTCCGGCACCTTCCATGTTTACGGCTCCATTAAAATATAATTTCCATAATGGAACTGTATTCTCCTGATGAATTTGTTGAATTTTCATTATTCCTTCATCTAGAAAATACGTTTCCAAGAGTTCGAAATTCCCTGATGGTGCTTCGGCCAATTGATCCGCAATTTCTTGACCTTTAATGGACTTTTAAGTCACGTAGATGATGTCAAATTATTGGAGGATCAACTGCCATTTGAACAGTCGGCAATTCAATATGGGTTTGTTGAATACGTACTTCAAAGGATCCATGCGGGATACGAGATAGGTTGTGTGCCCATGAAGATAGTGTTGTAATCTAATGGCGGCCCATGCTAATGCAGAACAGGTCTTTTCAATCAAAGTGTACTTCTGCTCACCGCGGCTGAATCTTTTGCTGAGGTATTAGATAGCTTTTTCCCTGCTTCTATCGTCTTTTTGTCCCAGCATGTAGCCTATAGCATTGTCATTGACTGACAGGTACATAAACATGGGAACATTGTCCCTTAGAGGTACCAAGACAGGAGCTTAGACCAATTGCTTTTTAATGGAAAGGAAGGCCTTTTGACACTCTTCATTCCACTTCATGGAGGAATTTTTCCTTAATAGCTTAAACATGGGCTCACATGTATCTGTGAGTTGAGAGATGAATCTGCTAATGAAATTGATTCTACCTAGAAATCCCCATTTTTCCTTTTTTGTTCGAGGCACGGGCATCTCAATGATGGCTTTAATCTTGGCGGGATCTAGTTTAATGCCTCTATGGCTAACTAGAAATCCCAGCAACTTGCCTGACTTGCCACCAAAGGCACACTTGGTCGGATTTAGCTTCAAGTTGTATTTGCACAATCGGTTGAAAAGCTTTTTGAGATGGTTGATATGGTCATCTTCCTTTTAGGATTTGACGATGATGTCATCCACATAGACCTTTATTTCTGTGTGAATCAAATCATGGAAAAGGGCCATAATGGCTCGCTGATAGGTGACACCGGTATTGATAAGGCCGAAAGATAAACGTTTGTAAAAAAAGGTTCCCTAGGGAGTAATAAAGGTTATTTTCTCCCTGTCCTCTTCAACAACCATGATCTGATGGTAACTAGCGAAGCAGTCAACAAAAGAATACATGCCATACTAAGCCGTGTTGTTTATTAGTATGTGGATAAAGGGTACTGGGAAATTATCTTTGAGACAAGCTTTGTTTAAATCCTAGTAATTCATGCATACTCGTACCTTCCATCTGGGCTTAGGCACAAGAACTTTATTGGACAGCCACTCAGGGTAGGTTGATACAATGATGATGTCGGCTTTGAATTGTTTAACAACTTCTTCTTTGACTTTCAGACTCTACTCAGTTTTTAGTTGCCTAAGCTTTTGTTTGACTGGCTTGAATCCTTCTTTAATGGACAGGCGATGAATGACAATATCAGTAGACAAACCGATCATGTCCTCATATAACCATGCAAACACATCTTGGAACTGAGTTAGTATAGCGATCAGGTCTTTTCTTTGGCTTGGGGTAAGATCCATGCCTATATGGATTTCTTTAGGGTTTTCTGAGGTTCCGATATTGACAGAGGTGGTTAGATCAAGGTTTGGTTTGGGTTTGTCTTTAACCCATTCTTTGATCTGCTCAAGCATATCATAGTCTGCTATCTCTTCTTGCTCAATCCCCATCAACTCAAAGTCTAACTCCACATCAAAGTTGTAGTCATTGTGGAGATTTGCCATTCCATTAGCAAGGTTAGAAAAATCCAACTCCGAAGTCTTGAAAACAAAATGCTTTCACTTAATATATGAGATTGTTTGATCATACAAAGTGTTAGTAAAAGCATGACAAAAGTAACTGCTAGTACTGTGCAAAAAAAGGCAGTTAATAATATCTACATTACAGGGCAAATGGACTTTCTTCCCTTTTTACCCTTTTTGGTAGATGCAAGGAGTGCTACTCCAATTGCCTAGGGTCAAATCTTTGTGGACAGTTGATAAAGGGATAGTTGATTTCCTCCTCCTCAGGGTCAGTATTTTCCTTTGACCGATTCTCCTTAGCCCTATTTATACGAGGGGTTAGGATTTGATCTTCTGAACAATCATCATCTGGGATATCCTCGTTCATACCCTCAGTATACACCAAAAAGTACATATTTGATAACCGATTTTGCACTTCTTTTTTAAGTCACTAATTCCTTTCCTTGCTTTCTTGATCTGGAATTAGGACTTCTTTTCTATTAGCCGGCTTGGCCTTAGGAATCAGCATACCCGCCATGAAAATAGGAATTTTCCTAATAGGCTTTATAAATTCTGCATCTGTAAGATTATGTAGCAGAATGGTAGAGGAAGGAACCGGTGGATGTTTGTGTTGGTTCCGATGATCTGATCTAGAGAAATAACCCAATCCATCCTTCCTTGTCTGGCTAGGAATTTGAACTAGACTTCTGATTCCTTGCTGACTCTTCCCTAACCCTTGTCCAGGCTGGAAACCCAAAGATATCATTTCCTAACTTGCTGACATTACTTTGGTGGAAACTTTGGGCTTCAAAGTTAGGGCCCCGATAGGTTAATATTGAGTGTTGCTTACCTCAAGGGCTTGAAAATTGACAGGCTCAATTTCTTCATTAAGACTAATTAAAGGCATATCTCTTTGTGTATGAACATGATATTTTGGTTTGGCATTGACAGTTACCATATTACTGTTGATGATATATTTGACATGTTGATGAAGAACAGATGGAACTGCTCCTGCCATATGGATCTATGGTCTTCCCAACAGCAAATTATATCTTGTGGTGATGTTTAGCACTTGAAAGAATATGTAAAAGGTATGTGGACAGATCTCCACTAGAAATTTAATTTCTCCTACAACATTTCGCCGTGATTAATAAAAGGCTCTTATGATTATGGGGCTGCTTCGGATTCGATTGGGATTGATCTTCATTCTTTCCAATGTGGCATAAGGATAAATGTTCAAGGAACATCCTCCATCTATCAACACACCTCTGAACACATATCCTGAAGACATCACTGCTATGTGTAACAGATTGCAATGATCCATCCCTTCGGGTGGTATGTCATCATCAGTGAAAGATATCACATTGCTGTTAAAAATTTGATATACCAAATGATGAAACTTTTTAGTGTCCACCGTCTTTCGCAGGTGAGCCTCTTCCAGTACTTTCACTAAGACCTTGCGATGATCTTCAAAGGACAATATCAAGTCTAGAATTGATATCTGTCGATGTGCTTCTTTCAATCTTTGCACCACTTTGGCTTCATTATGCCCCATTTTGCAGATGAATTCTTCAACTTTCTCCTCGGGAACTTTCCCCTTGGATTTGATGACTGGCTTCATTACTCGCTGAGGTAGATACAATGGATTTTCCTTTAATATAGTAGCAGTTTGATTTGAAGTTTATCCCTTATCCTCCCCATAATTCCATGGGACTCTTTTCATGCTGATAATGGGATACTACGGCCTGAATGGCAACACCAATGGTTTTTGTGAGACCCCAAATTTTATGAATAAAGATTTAAATTTCTCGAAATATTTTTTTGAATATTATGGTGTGGATTTGATATAATGTTATAGTTGTGGGTAATATTTATAAATTTTACAAAGTACGCAAGTTGTTATATAATATTCGATTGGTCGGGGAATATTCGTTTTAACAGGAATATTAAATGCGATGACACAATCATTGGTGGACCCCACAATGTAATTATTGTTTGATTGAGAAAACGATGTAATTATCTTTTATAAAAATAATGGCGAAAGTGTTACTGAAAAAACCGTTGAACTACCGGTAGTAAAATTATAGTAATCTGGCGTGGTTGCATAGTAGTACACTATTGGTTATTGATGCTTACGTAAAAGTCACTCGATTATACTCAATTATTACTACAATAATTGTTTGCTTCATATTTCTCATGTTATTGATTCGATTATTGTCACAGTATCATCTGCATAATATGATATATTATTAAATCAATAATTGAGATGACAAAGTTATTCATATTATTAAATTGCAATATTTACAATGTCTAGAAGTTACATCGAGGAGAGGTTTGGTCATCTAATTGCCTTGATAAGGAGAAATCCTTATCAGAAAGCCCCCTCTTTCCTAAGAACGACCTGGTTGTTAAATATTATGAGTTATAATATTAATGATGAATAAGTTTGTGTTGATTAAAGATGAAATTGATAGTTCCATTGTATTAGAATTATTAGTGTTAGTGAAAATCGACATTTATTTCGATAATAATTGATGTCTGGAAGTTATCAGGTAATTAATCGGATAAATGAGGAATTAATTGCTATTAATTCACATGATTATAACTATTTGTTCACATGTGTGTACTATTGATTCACATTCATGTACTATTAGGGGAGTTAGTGCAAGATTGATAATACTTGCATGACTACGTTAAAGATGGAGGTAATATACTGTTATTCGTATTTTCACATGATTATAACTATTGAATCACATGATTGAACTATTGATTCATATTATTTACTATTAGGGGAGGTGGTGCAAGTTTGATAATACTTGCAGGACTAAATTAAAAATAAAAGAATAGTTGGAGGTATAGTACTGTAATTTTTGATCCCCAAAATGTGCAATTATCGAAACTATATTTTTCTATAAATAGAAGCTCATTCTTCCTTCATTTTTCACCAATTCACTAAAGCTATAGAGCAATTATTATAGAGAGAAATTATAGAGAGAAAGAAGAGAAGTCTGCTACCTCTCTATTCCAGTATCCAACTTTATTCTAAGGTAAGGGGTATTATTTCTTTCATTTTCATGAAGAGAGCTATTGCTATTCCATTCCTTATTATTATGTTAGAATAACCTGTCTATGCGAAGTACCGCATACATGGTGAAATTCTTCTGTTATTCAATTCTTTATTATTCTCATTGGAATATCACATGCATGCATATTATGCATGACCGTTCCACTATTTATTATTACATTGGAATAACGATTACATGTAATACCGCATACATGGTGAAAATTTTCATTATTCCATTCTTTATTATTACATTTGAATATATCACATGCGTATGTATTACGCATGACACAGTTCCATTATTTATTATTATGTTGGAATAACCTTTACATGCGGTTATCGCATGCACAGTGAATTCTGTTGTTATTCCATTCTTTATTATTCTGTTGGAATATCCTGTCTGTACGGATTTTGCATGACCTGGTTCCATTCTTTATTATCCTGTCAGGAATAACCTGTCTGTGTTGTCTATCGCATGCATGGTGAATTCTTCTGTTATTCCATTCTTTATTATTCTATTGGAATAACCTGCCTATGTGGATTACCACATGTATGGTGAATGATCCTTTGTATTCATTCCTTATTAAATTATGGAAATGATCTGTCTACGTGGATTACCGTATGGCGGGCGAAAATCCATTTGTAGTTTCATATATTCTATTATACTCAGTTGGTTAAAGTTTTGGCTTCTATACTCCATGAAATTAGTAGAATATCCTTGATAGTTACGCTTCATCCAGTATCTTTTCATGGAAATAATCTTATGATCATTCTTGAATTTTACTCCACAAAGCAGTATCATGTTGACAATTTGAACGTTTTTGAGTTCAGGATAAATTAACTTATAAATCTTTAAAATTTATTCTTGAACTTGTTTTATTGAATTATTATGTCATTGTCATCATCCTCATGTTTATATTATGTTGAAAGTCATCTGTGGCCTGTAGTACATAGATGGACTTGGTATGATTATGACCAGGGATTATTCGGTATAGTCATGACCGTAATGTTACAAACGATGTGGTAAAAGTCTTCATTGGCCCGTAGTGCATTGATGGACAGTTGTTGGCATGATCATGACCATTGATGAAAACACGAATATCATTGGCCCGTAGTGCATGGATAATTTGTGGTCGTGATACTAATGAATATCCTTGGCCGTAGTGCAGGGATGATGTGGTTTATTTAATAAAATTTGAGTCTCAAATGATAAAAGTGATGAAAAACCTTTTAAATCATAGAAGATAGTAGATTTTATTCTCTACTTGACCCTTCTAATGGATTGCTTGTTCCGCTGCAATTAAACTTGATGTCTATTGTATTTTATCAGTTTAACATTGTTGAAGACTAATGATAATTTATTCTCCATTATCTTAGCCATAATATTTCTTATTGGGCTAGTTGAGCTCACCCTTTTGCTTTCATTGTTCTCTTCAGGAAATGAGAACGTAGCAGGGACTAGTCGGGGAACGGAGTGATGGTCCAGATGATAGCATTAGTAGTCCTCACTATTCTATGAAATAGTGTGATAATAAATGTATTGAGGACTTATTTTGAGTTTGAATACTGTCTAGAAGACAATATATGTATTAAAACTCACATTTCTCATGTTGTATATTTAAGATTGTATTTGTATTACTGCATTCCATGTATTTGGCGACTCGAGAATAGGTGATGTATACCTATTTTGGGGGCGTCACAGATTAATATCAAAGCTTAGGGATATGATCCTTTCTTTGAGATGTGAGACAAGAACTAGGAGGGGAGAGACGGGGAATTCCTTCGCTAGTATGACCTACCTAAGTTTATTTGGCATTTAATTGGTCGGTCAGAGTATAGGGATAATATGTGATATGTTAATTAACCCTTATTTTGTGGCAGTATTGGAAAATGGCAGCTGAAAATGTTAACAATGGAGTGAATGAGATCGTGGAGACACCTCTAATCACCAACCAGAATAATGTGATGTCAGGCGAAGAAGGAATTAGAGATATCCATGTGGTGAGTGAAGAATTGGTAGTTGCACCCGAGATAGTCGCAGAGGTAGTAGCTGAGAGTGAGAAAGAAGAGGAAGAAAAGGAACCTGAGGAGAATTTATTAGAAGAATTTTAGGATCAAAATTTAGAATTGCAAAATCGTGTTCATGAGTTAGAAGAGCAGGCTGAAGAATGGCAGGCGGTCGTGGAACAAATGGATGCAATAATTCAAGCTTGTGTTACCCGATATGTGATGCTTGAACAGAAGCACTCTTTAGCAGAGTATAAGATGATAAAGCTAGAATCTGAGCTGAAAGAAGAAATAACTGAACGAGTGAGAATGAGTGATGCATGGGTAAAAGCTGCACGACGCGTTGATATTGTGGAAAGAGATGTCCGATCTAAGAAGGCTAAAATAAATGATATGTATTTCTCTTTTTGGATAGCAATTGAGAGAACCCAACATCGAGTTTTGAATTACCCAGTACATGGCGGTCAACCCCAATTTGATATGGATCGAAGATTAATGATTCAGATCATGAAACATGAGTACAATGAAGCAGTTGAGGGTGGAATATGCCCTATAGAAAAAGTCAATTTCAACGGTAGTGATGACACCAAATGCTACCCCGCATAAAGTCAAAGCCGGGTAGTTCAAGGAGAGCGATTGTCATGACTTCCCAACAAGTGAGGAACCCAAATGAAGTTATCACGGGTTAGTTAATTATAAATTCTTGCGAAGTCTATACCTTATTAGATACCGGTTCTACCCATTATTTTATCTCTCTTGCTTGCACTCAACGTTTAAATTTGACCCCATAGAAGTTAGACTTTGACTTATTGGTTGAAACTTCGTTAGTAGAAACCTTTGTTACCTCCACTGTTTATAAATCTTGTTGATTCAAATCGACACTTTCACGTTACCTGTCGATCTTATCTCTTTGAAAATACTTGGCTTTGATGTGATTTTAGGAATTAATTGGTTAACTACTCATCATTGCCAAAATTGATTATTTTCGGAAGGTTGTTAGCTTTTATATTCCTAACCAACCTGTTATGCAAATTCAAGCAACCAAACCACTAAAGTTAATCATTGTTATATCAAGCCATAAGTAAATAGCCCCGAGCCTTTCGCTGGTGACTTCCAAGTCTTGGGATGCACCGAAGCCAGACTTTTCGTAGGCGACGGTGTGAATGACGATGGCAAGTTGATAGGTATCAATGTGACGTGTTATCCAAGTCTTGGATGAGGGTCATAGTTTTAAATGATATTTCTATTGTTAATAAATTTCCTGACGTATTCCTGAAGACTTCTTAGCTTACCCCTAGAGCGTGAAATCAAATTTTGTATTGACCCCAGTACAAAACCCATTTCTAAAACCCTCAAATATTTCTTCAACTAAAATGAACGTAACATGCGCCAAAGACGTTGGCTCGAGCTGTTGAAGATTATGATCATACCATTCAACATCATTGTGGAAGAGAGAACATGGTAGCTGACGCGTTGAGTAGAAGATCGTATGCGTTTACAAGTGCGATGTTGTTAACACAAAAACCCATTTCGTATAACTTACAAATGATGAAGATAGAGTTAAAGACTCTAAGGACCCACGTGGTGATATCAAATATACGAGTAGAATCGACTTTAATCGATAAAGTTAAAGCCGCTCAAGCTACACACCCGAATCTGATGAATGTGAAGAAGAAGGTTCAAGAAGGCGTTATCTCAACCCTCGATTTAATTGGCCCATTTGAAATCCTCTATGGAGTAGGAACGGTGGCCTATAGACTCGTTTTACCGTCAAGTATGTCGCGTGTTCATAACATTTTTCACGTATCGATGTTACGTAATTATGTGGATGACCCGAACCACATTATTAAATTAGAACTAGACGGTATAGCAGAAGATTTAACGTATGAGGAGATACGTGTTAAAATCATGGATAAGAGGGATCATATTCAACACTCAAAGGTTATACCTCAAGAGTTAGAATCTGAAATGAAGTCAAGGTATCCTCATCTCTTCGGTATACCAGGTACGTACATAAATTTTGAGGGCGAAATTCCATAAGGAGGGGAGATTGTGATACCCCAAATCTTATGAATAAAGATTTAAATTTCTCGAAATATTTTTTTGAATATTATGGTGTGGATTTAATATAATGTTATAGTTGTGGGTAATATTTATAAATTTTACAAAGTACGCAAGTTGTTATATAATATTCGATTGGTCGTGGAATATTCGCTTTAACAAATGAATATTCGTACGACCAAGACAATCATTGGTGGACCCTAAACGGAATTATTATCGGATTGAGAAAACGATGTAATTATCTTTTTATAAAAATAACGGTGGAAGTGTTACCATTAAAACTGTTGAACTACCCTAGAGTAAAAAATACGATGTCTGGCGTGGTTGCATAGTAGCACACACTACAGTATTGGTTATTGATGCTTACGTAAGAAGTCACTTAGTTATACTCAATTATTGCTATAGTAATTGCTGCATCATATTTCTCATGTTATTGATTCGATTATTGTCACGAAGATCATCTCGTGCATAATATGATATATTATTAAATCAATAATTGAGACGACAAAGTTATTCATATTATTAAATTGCAATATTTATAATGTCTAGAAGTTACACAAGGAGAGGTTTGGTCATCTAATTACGTGCGATAAGGAGAAATCCTTATCAAAAAGCCCCTCTTTCCTGGGAACGACCTGGTTGTTAAATATTGTGAGTTATAATATTAATGATGAATAAGTTAGTGTTGATTAAAGATGAAATTAATAGTTTCATTGTGTTGGAATTATTAGTGTTAGTGAAAATCGACATTTATTTCGATAATAATTGATGTTTGGAAGTTATCGGGTAATTAATCGGATAAATGAGGAATTAATTTCTATTAATTCACATGATTATAACTATTTGTTCACATGTGTGTACTATTGATTCACATTCATGTACTATTAGGGGAGTTGGTGCAATATTGATAATACTTATGACTAAGTTAAAGATGGAGGTATAGATGGAGGTACTATACTATTATTCGTATTTTCACATAATTATAACTATTAAATCACATGATTGAACTATTGATTCACATTATTTACTATTGGGGAGGTGGTGCAAGTTTGATAATACTTGCAGGACTAAATTAAAAATGAAAGAATAGTTGGAGGTATTGTACTATAATTTTTCGAGCCCCCAAACGTGCAATTATTGAAACTATATTTTTCTATAAATAGAAGCTCATTCTTCCTTCATTTCTCATCAATTCACTAAAGCTATAGAGCAATTATTATAGAGAGAAATTATAGAGAGAAAGAAGAAGAGAAGTCTGCTACCTCTCTATTCTAGTATCCAGCTTTATTCTAAGGTAAGGGGTATTATTTCTTTCATTTTCATGAAGAGGGCTATTGTTATTCCATTCCTTATTATTATGTTGGAATAACCTGTCTATGCGAAGTACCGCATACATGGTGAAATTCTTCTGTTATTCCATTCTTTATTATTCTGTTGGAATATCCTGTCTGTGTGTATTACGCATGACTGGTTCCACTAATTATTATTCTGTTGGAATAACTTTGTCTATCTGGTACCGCATACATGGTGAAATTCTTCATTATTCCATTCTTTATTATTACATTGGAATATCCCGTGCATGCATATTATGCATGACACGGTTCCACTATTTATTATTACTCGTGGAATAACGATCTATGTAATCTGCATATACATGGTGAAAATTTTCTGTTATTCCATTCTTTATTATTCTGTTGGAATATCCTGTCTGTGCGTATTATGCATGACCTGGTTCCATTATTTATTATTATGTTGGAATAACCTTTCTGTGTGGTCTATCGCATGCCTGGTGAATTCTGTTGTTATTCCATTCTTTATTATTCATTGGGAATATCCGTCATGCATTTGATTTCGCATGACCGGTTCCATTCTTTATTATCCTCGCTGAATAACTTTCTGCAATGCGATCTATCGCATGCATGGTGAATTGTTTTGTTATTCCATTCTTTATTATTTTGTTGGAATAACCTGTCTATGTGGATTACCACATGCATGGTGAATGATCCTTTGTATTCATTCCTTATTAAATTATGGAAATGATCTGTATACGTGGATTACAGCATGGTGGGTGAAAATCCATTTGCAACTTCATATATTCTATTATACTCAGTTGGTTAAAGTTTTGGCTTCTATACTCCATGAAATTAGTAGAATATCCTGGATATTTACGCTTCATCCAGTATCTTTTCATGGAAATAATCTTCTGAGCATTCTTGAATTTTACTCCACAAAGCAGTATCATGTTGACAATTTGGACGTTTTAGAGTTCAGGATAATTAACTTATAAATCTTTAAAATTTATTCTTGAACTTGTTTTATTGAATTATTATGTCATTGTCATCATCCTCATGTTTATATTATGTTGAAAGTCATCTCATGGGCACAGAGTACATAGATGGACTAGGTATGATTATGACCGAGGATTATTCGGTATAGTCATGACCGTAATGTTACAAACGATGTGGTAAAAGTCCTCATTGGCCCGTAGTGCATTGATGGACAGTTGTTGGCATGATCATGACCATTGATGAAAACACGAATATCCTTGGCCCGTAGTGCATGGATAATTTATGGTCGTGATACTAATGAATATCCTTGGCCGTAGTGCAGGGATGATGTGGTTTATTTAATAAGCTGAGTCTCAGCGATAAAAGTGATGAAAAACCTTTTAAATCATAGAAGATAGTAGATTTTATTCTCTACTTGACTCTTTTAATGGATTGCTTGTTCCGCTTCAGTTAAACTTGATGTATATTGTATTTTATCAGTTTAACATTGTTGAAGACTAATGATAATTTAATCTGCATTATCTTAGCCATAATATTTCTTACTGGGCTAGTTGAGCTCACCCTTTTGCTTTCATTGTTCTCTTCAGGAAATTAGAACGTAGCAGAGACTAGTCGGGGAACGGAGTGACAGTCCAGATGATAGCATTAGTAGTCCTCACTATTCTATGAAATAGTGTGATAATAAATGTATTGAGGACTTATTTTGAGTTTGAATACTGTCTAGAAGACAATATTTGTATTAAAACTCACAGCTCATGTTGTATATTTAAGATTGTATTTGTATTTTGTACCATGTATTTGGCGACTTAGAATAGGTGATGTATACCTATTTTGGGGGCATCACAGTTTTGGTGCAGCCGCTCTTAAAGAGTTCTTTACTCCTTTGACCTTCATTCAAGGATTGCAAGAGGTGTTTTAGACAAGTCTCCTTCTGAGGATATGACTGCTATAACTTCCCTCTATCTTTGTGTTCCTAGAGGAAATATTTTCTCTTCTTCAAGCAATATAGTATCATTATTTGCCACTTACAGGTCACTGTTGTCAATCATATTTTGGATTAAATGACGAAGTGCCCAACAACTTTCAGTGTTATGACCCCGAGTATTGGAGTGGTATTGATAGACCCCGGTAGCATAAAATCTCTTGTAATGTGGATTGATTGGGTGTAACAGTGTTGTGATCTTCCCTTCATTAATCAACATCTACAAATCTCCTCCATTGGTTGACCTAAAGGAGTGAACTTTCTTTGGTCTGCATAGTCCCAATGAGCCTGGGATCTTGCTTTGCTTGCAAGTTTTTCTTCCAAAGTTTCATTCTTTTGGACTTGTTGTTAATTCATTGTGATAAGGGAGATGAGACTTGTATGCCCTTGACTGATCATTTGCCGAGTTACTTGGTGCTAATGTATCACCAATTCTACCAGTTAATCAACCTGTTCTTTGATATACTTCATTTCTCGCTCTATCATAAATTGGAATTCTTAATAATCTCAATTATCAGAATTATCTTTGCTTGGTTGGGGAAAATCGCCTACATATTTAAGGTAATTGGAATTTTCTCCACTCCCTTTGTTGATCATATTGACATTCTCTTCCTTGCGTTGAGGGATAGGGTTATCTTGCACATGGGATGCTTTGGTTTTGTTATCATGATCTCACCACTATCTATCAGATCCTGAATTTTGTGCTTGAGAGACCATCAATCTTGGGTATCATGCCCCCAAGCTCTAGAATGATAAACTCATTTCTTGCTTATATCAAAATTCTTTCCATTTGGATTAGTTGGAGGAAGGAGTTGGACAATTTTCTTCTATGTTATCAGAAGCTTGAATATATTTTCCAATGAGCCCCCTAAGGGTGTGAAAACTCTTTGACATCTGACCTCTCCAACTTTTTGCAATGGAGGATTTGAGGATTGTACAGATGCTTGAAAAGGGGAATAACTTTTCCTTTGGATGGGCAACTTTTGATTGCCTCTTTGAGTTTGTCCTTGCAGCACTAAGGTTACATCTTCTTCTTTCTTTTTATGAACCCTTTGAGGGTTATTCCCATAATTTCCAGCTTGAATGTTGTAAGACCCCAACTTTTATGAATACAGATTAATTTTTTCGAGAAATATATTTTTGAATATTATGGTGTGGATTTGATATAATGTTATAGTTGTGGGTAGTATTTATAAATTTTGCAAAGTATGCAAGTTATCATAAAATATTCGATTGGTCGGGGAATATTCGTTTTAACAGGGAATATTCGTACAAAGGCACAATCATTGGTGGGACCCTACAACGGAATTATTGTCAGAATGAGAAAACGACAGAAATATCTTTTTATAAAAATAACGGCGAAAGTTTTACCGTTAAACTGTTGAAATACCTAGTGGTAAAAATACAGTAATACGCGTGGTTGCATAGTAGCACTATTAATTATTGATGCTTACGTGAGAAGTCACTTGGTTTTGTTCAATTATTGCTACAGTAATTGCTGCATAGTATCTCACGTTATTTGATTCAATTATTGTTATAATATTTTATATTATTAAATCAATAATTGAGATGACAAGTTATTCATATTATTACATGCATAATTAACAATGTCTAGAAAGTTCTGTCGAGGAAAGGGGTTTGGTCACCTAATTACGCGCTAATAGGAAGAAATCCTTATCGAAAAGCCCCCTCTTTCCTAGGAACGATCTGGTTGTTAATATTGCGAATTATAATAAGGATGAATAAGTGTTGTTAAAATATTGAGGGGATTTTTTTTTGAAGTATTCGTGATAAATTTTGATTATTATATGGACCCCCACTTACACATTTTTCAAAATAAACATTAGAAAGTTATTCGGTATATTTTTATATAATAAACTTGGGGCCATATGTGGGGCCCACGTGTGGAAGAAATGATTTTAGAAATGGGGGGGGGAGAGTATACGTAAAGGGGAGGGAATATATATATATATATATATATATATATATAAGTATGTGATGTGTGTATATATATATATAATATAATGTGTGTGTGAGTGGAAAGTGGTGGGTGAAAGTGATAGGTAGAAGAAATGTGAAGAAGTGAAAGTGATGTGTGTCTGTGTGTATGGTGGTGAGAGTGATATGGTGAAAGCGATGTGTGTGTGTGTGTGTGTGTGTGTAGAATTAAAAATCGGCCCGTGACTTTAAATCCGTGAATTCTAAATTTTCATCTGTGAAGTATCAGTCTGTGCGCCCGTGATAGAATAGTATCCTTTCCATTCTCCTATAAATAGGATGCTTAGTTAGAATTGAAAATCACACCAGAATCAGAAAATTCTTCTTCTATAATATTGAGCGTATTTCTTTCGAGTTTTAGAAAGCTTTGAGCGTAGAAAATAGTATAAGTTTTCTTCAAGAATATCCCCGCTATACCAGTTGGAATACTCTCCTTTTTAAGGTAAGTGATGTTATTTTTGTTCAATATTCGTATGAAATAATATTTTCTTCCATACTCTATAGTATGTAAATAATATTATTTCGTTTCAGATTTCGAATTTTACACTCATTTTGTTAAAGTTTTGGCTTATATACTCCATGAAATTAGTAGAATATCTTTGATATTTGCGCTTCATCTAATATCTTTTCATGGAAATATTATTCTGAGCATTATTTATAAGTTTTAACTTTTTCAGGTCGGAGTACTATTCACGGGATACTATTCACTCGGTTACTATTCACCCAGGGTACTATTCATGACAAAAATTAATTTTTTTTCGGTCCAAATCATTTTTGATACAATATTATTCTTGAATTTTACTCCACAAAGAAGTATCATGTTGACAATTTGGACATTATTGAATTCTAGATAAATTAAATTATAAATCTTTAAAAATTTATCCTTTGCTTTCTTTTAATTGAATTCTTATATCATTGTCATCATCCTCATGCTTATATTATAATGAAAGTCATCTGTGGCCCGTAGTGCATAGATGGACTTGGTATGATTATGACCAGGGATATTCGGTATAATCATGACCATAATGTTGCAAATGATGTGGTAAAAGTCCTCATTGGCTCGTAGTTCATTGATGGACAGTTGTTGGCATGATCATGACCATTGATGAAAACACGAATATCATTGACCCATAGTGCATGGATAATTCATGGTCGTGATACTAATGAATATCCTTGGCCGTAGTGCAGGGGCGATTCGATGATGTGGATTATTTGTTAAGTTGAGTCTCAGCGATAAAATTGATGATAAACTTTTTAAATCATAGAAGATAGTAGATATCATGCTCTACTTGACTCTTCTAATGGATTGCTTGTTTCGCTGCAGTTAAACTTGATGTCTATTGTAGTTTATCAGTTTAACAACGTTGAAGGCTAACGATAATTTATTCTGCATTATCTTAGTCATAATATTTCTTACTGGTCTAGTTGAGTTCATCCTTCGCTTTCATTGTTCTCTTTCGAAAATGAGAACATAGCCGGGACTAGTCGGGGAATGGAGTGATGGTCTGAGATGCATGGTTCATTAGTAGTCCTCATTATTCTGTGAAATAGTGTGATAATAATTGTAATAATAATAAATTTGAGTTTAGATATTATCTAGAAGACAATATTCGTGTTGAAACTCCTTACTCATGTTTTATCGTACTTTACACAACAGTTGTATAATTAAGTTGTATTTGAATTCCGTACCATGTATTTGGCGACTCAGAATGGGTGATGTATACCTATTTTGGGGGCATCACAGTTGGTATCAAAGCTTAGGGATATGATCCTTGGTTGAGATGTGAGACTAGAACTAGGAGGGGAGAGACGGGTATTTCCTTTGCTAGTATGACCTACCTAAGTTTTTTTGTTATTTAATTGGTCGGTCAGAAGATAGGGGTATTATGTGATATGTCAATTAACCCTTGTTTTGTGGTAGTATTTAAAAATGGCATCTAAAAATGTTGAGATAAGCAATGGAGCACAAGAGACCGTTGAGTCACCACAAATCAATAACAAGGATAATGTGCAGGAAGGCAACAATCCTCATGTGAACAACAACACCGACCAAATGATGAATGATGGGATGTTCAGAGGCTTTATGCAATTCATGCAACATCAGGCAAGAGCGGCTCCTGTCAAAATGCAGGTGGAAACACTGGCAACTCATTGATGGTCACCGCTAAGCAATTCAAGGAGCTGGGACCCTCGGAGTTTTGGGGAAAGCCAAAACCACTTAAGTCGGAGACGTAGATAAAGCAGATCACCAAGATATTCAAAGTCTTGGGATGCTCCAAGGAGCAAAAGGTTCCCTTTCCCACCTTCATATTGCGAGGAGAGGCAAATTACTGGTGGGAATCTGTAAAGCGTACTCAACCTGTCGCACTGAAGATGTCTTGGGAGAAGTTCCAAGAACTGTTCAACGACAAGTACTTTCCCGAAAGTATTTGTCACATGAAGGAGGTAAAGTTCATCAAGCTGGAGCAAAACAATATAACCGTGTTGCAGTACGAAAATACATTTGTCGAGTTATCCCGGTTTGCATCCCACTTGGTTGATAATGAGGAGAGAATGACACGGATGCTTCTAAGAGATTTGAAACCCGAAATACGTCAGTACCTCATTTCTCACAATCTGTGTTTGTATTCAGATGTTGTAAATAGGGCTCAGTTATTGGAGTGCGATAATGAGTCAACGCAACCAAGAGAGAGCAACTAACAAGTCGATAATACCAGCGGTAGCAGTCATCGAAGCGATGACAACGAACGTGGAGGGAATCAACATGCCAAAAATGGTAACCACTTCGGTGGTAATCATGGCCAAGATAATAAAAGTGGACATTTCAAGAAGAGGATATTCAACAATGATGGAAAGACATCAGCACCAACAACAGTTGCTAGAGAAGGAGAACGACGACCAATCGTATGCTTCAAATGTGGAGGGGAGGGACACATCAGTCCAAATTGCATGCAACAGTCCAAAACGTGTTACAATTGTGGGAAAGAAGGTCACCTGGCTCGATTTTGTCGTGCAGGGAAGCCAAGTTTAGCTGGGACGGAGGCACCAAATTTCATCCCAGACAAGTCAAAACTAGTAGTTCAAGGGAGAACGTTTGTCGTGACCTCCCAGAAAGTAAGGAACCCGAACGAGGTCATCACGGGTAAGCTAATCATAAACTCTAGCGAAGTCTATTCGTTATTTGATACCGGTTCTACCTATTCTTTTATTTCTCCTACTTGCGCTCAACGTTTAAATTTAACTCCGGAGAAATTAGACTTTGACTTATCCGTTGAAACTCCGTTAGGAGAAACCTTCATTACATCCACTGTTTATAAGTCTTGTTTGGTTCAAATTGGTACCCTCACGTTACCTATTGATCTTAGTTCTTTGAAAATACTTGCATTTGACGTGATTCTAGGGATTGATTGGTTAACTACTCATCATGCTAAAATTAATTATTTTCGTAACGTTGTTAGCTTTCATATTCCTAATCAACCTATTATGCGAATTCAAGCAACCAAACCACTAAAGTCAATCACTTTCATATCAAGCCATAAAGCTATTCGTTTATTAAAAAATTAATGTTAAGCTTTCTTAGCCTATGTCACGAATTTAAACAAAAATACGTCAAATTTGAATGATATTTCTATTGTTAATAAATTTCCTGACATATTCCCTGAGGAACTTACTGGCCTACCCCCAAAGCATGAAATATAATTTTGTATCGACCTTGAACCCGGTACAAAACCCATTTCCAAAGCCCCATATCGAATGGCTCCTATTGTACTTCAGGAGTTAAAAACCCAACTGCAAGAGTTATTAGACATCGGTTTCATTCGTCCTAGTACGTCTCCTTGGGGCGCTCCTATTCTATTCGTAAAGAAGAAAGATGGGAGTATGCGACTTTGTATTGATTATCGAGAGTTGAATCATGTCATCGTCAAGAATAGGTATCCGTTGCCTCGCATTGATGACCTGTTTGACCAGTTGCAAGGCAGAAAATTCTTTTCCAAGATCGATCTTCGTTCCGGATATCATCAGTTGAAGATTAAAACTAATGACATTCCAAAGACTGTTTTCAGAACTCAGTACGGGCATTATGAATTCCTAGTCATGTCTTTTGGATTGACTAATGCTCATGTTGCCTTCATGGATATGATGAACCGGGTATTCAAAGAATATTTGGATCATTTTGTGGTCTACTTTATTGATGACATCCTCATTTATTCCAAAAGTCGTAAAGATCATGAGCAACACTTGAGGCTGATACTGCAAAAGCTTCGTGAAAACAAGCTTTATGCCAAGTTAAAGAAATGTGAGTTTTGGCTTGAGGAATTAGCATTCCTTGGGCACGTGATATCAAAAAATGGAATATTTGTTGACCCAGCAAAGATTGAAGCAATACAAAGCTGGGAGCAACCTAAGTTAGTGACCGAAGTACGTAGCTGTAACGCCCCAGAAAATTTGGATTTTTGAGAATTAAATTTTTATTTTGATTATGTGGATTAAATGAATTTAATTCATTATTTATGGGAGTAAGCTAATTGAAGGTCGTACTATGACCTAGACATATCGGAATGTCGTAGTATTTTGGCTACGTGATAGAATTAAAGTATTTGAATTTCCAAGACAAAAATAAAAGCTTTCCGAGAAATTTTCTGAAAAACACTATTCACGCATTTCTGCTCGGGAATTATTTTTGAACTTCCGAGAAATACGTAATGAAAGAATTCTAAGACGAGATGGAATATTCAATAATATTTCAGTTATGGCAAACACAATTTTTCGCCTGCGGACTTAAAACCTAACGATTAGGGAAAATGAATTCCGAGAAGGAATTTAAATGCGTTTAATGAATTAAAGCAATGATTGTATAATACGTAAGTATTGTACGAGGTAATGGATACAAGTATAATATGAGGTATTATATGAGTATGTATGAATGATGGAATATCGTATATTAAATAAGTATACGAGTTAGAATACGAGATTAATACGTAAATTATACGTTATAAGGCTTTAAGCCAAATGTAATGGACTTGTAGGATTGAGTAAGAAATTGTAAAGTCCAATAAGATATTGATAAGGCCCAAGTGTAGAGATGTGTAAGCCCAATGTAAGCTATTGGTAAAGTCCAAAGAATTGTTAATACAAGCCCAATGTATAAGTTAGGTTAATTAAACCGTAAGCCCAAACTATTAATCTAATGGATTAGGAGGATCAATGGGTAACCCATGATCACATGGGTGATCTTGGTGGCCAAGAAATAAGTGTGATGAGCAAGTAGACTTAAGGGTTAAGCAAAGGATAAGTTAAGTAACTTAAAGGCTAAGTAAAATGCTTATGTGTGATGAACAAGCAAAGTGCTTATAAGTGATGACTAAGTAAACTTAATGGCTAAGTGTTGTGATGATCAAGTAATTAATTTGATGAGCAAGTAAAGGATAAGCTATGTGCTAAGCAAGAATACTTAAGAGCTAAGTAAGTGTGGTGGCCAAGTTTACTTAATAGCTAGGTAATGAATAGTAAGGAGGTGGAGTGGCTTTAAGACCATTATACCCTCACTTTGAGATTTCTATAAATAGGAAGCTTGCTAGTTCATTTGTTAGTTATTAGATTTTCATCCAATAAACTTATAGCTTATTGGTTAGAGAGAATAAGTGAGAATATGTTAGAAAATCTAGAAAGCTAGTCTTCATAATTCAAGAAGCAAGAAGAAGAACAAGGATTAAGCAAGTGATCTTCATAGGTAAGAACTTAAACCATAATTCTCTTTCTCTTCAATTGTTAAAGAAGTGGGTGGTGGTAGAACATGTATGCTAAGGAATGATAAGAATGATTAATCAATGGACTTAAGTTGTATAAGTTATGAATAAGTAATTCAAACTTAATTAAGTTATGAACTTATGAGGAACTTAGATGAACTACTCATATGTTTACCTTAATAAGATGGTAAGATAATAAGAAACAAGAATGGTGGTTAAAAGACTTAATCTATAATAAGTCATGTGAAATGAAATCAAAAGTAGTTTATATTTTTATAAATTATAAACTTATGAAGAACAAGTAATAACTTATCATGATTATAAGTTAATGAAGTATGTATGTTAAGATGTTAATATGATGGATTGAATCCATTTGAAATGATGAACAAATCATAAGAAATGAAGTTAAGGCGGAATTCACGAGTTTGGACGATAATCGTCGAATTCGTAAAATTCTCGGAATGGAAGTCAAATTTTGATATTAGGCTTAGAAACATTAGTTTTCAATGGAGACAAGTCTTATTTGGCATTATAGAGTTGCGGACTCGAGAATGACCGAATTCTGACTTAGAACGAAGAAACGAGCATTGAACGTTCACGAACGTTTATCATTTCCGTTAAAATGAACTAATAGGTGAATTTCTAGCAAACGAAGTCAAATAGATAAAATTCTTGCATGAACGCGTAGAGTATGTAATTTGTGAACCGTAAGCTCTTGAACGAGCCAATTCGGACATATAACGAAGGAGTTATGAGCCCGGAAATCACATAAAAAGTTATATGTCAAAGTTTTCTAGTCTTTGAGGATCTGGCCACGCCATGGCTGATCAAGGCAAGATATTTCATACCCATGCACATCATGCATAGTAGAGCCGAATCTTTCGAAAGTGGCGCCATTGCTTTCTACTAGTATAAAGGAATGCTGCATGGCCATACCGTGATGGATTTTTGTTGACCAAGTTATTTGTGAACCCAATGGGTTGCAAGACAAGTATGGGTCATATAATTGCTTAATGAACATAATAAGACCTTTCCTAAATCATTTGTATAGTGATGACTTTAGAAATTTAATGTTTTTTAATGAATAATTAAACGAAGAACGTAAAGCATAAAAACGTGAACTGTATTCGATAATGATTATAACTATAACATTGAGAGTTACAACTAAAAGTTGTTAAGTAATACGTGAACGTGAACGGTATGCAATAAAGTGTACTTAACCAATGACGATCGAGTTTCGATTAATAACGTAAGAATGTTAGTAAGCCGTGAGGAAGGATGATTAACTTGAAACGAGTTCTATCAATGAAGTAAATCCACGTAAGGCATAGAAGAGAAAGAAGTTGGTAAGAATGATGTAATTTATAACGGCAAGCCGGAACCAATAATAACAAATCTAATACGAGATTAGATTGAGAAGAATGGTAAGATTCATTAGGAACCATGTATGTTCATTCATGACCTAATGTGGTTATGTGGTTATGAATTGTAGAGACTGTAAAGACTGAAAGGAAAAGTTATTTTATTGTAGCAGACGCTGAAGGCAAGTTTTTCTTAAACGCTTGTCTAACCTTCGTGTTAGCCAAGTTTTCTGTGATTCATGTTATGAGATGCATGAATTGTTTTACGAAAATGTCGATGCCAGTTTTAACTCTCATTTAGACTAATCTTGAAGATTGATTGATTTATTTACAAGTCTTTCAATATAGAATTGTTAACGCTATCCTACGCCAATTGTTTGGTACGGATTCAAGGTAAGCATAAGTATGAGTAAACAAATGTATTTTCATCGATTATTCGATGGGCACGCAAGGTTTCCAAAACTTAAATGTACACACGTTTAATGGATGTAGTGTTGATCAACATAGAGTACTATGGGTAAGATATGTCGGACTTACGGACATAGTGTCGGGTTGTCCTTTTCAAAGAAATTATGAAATGCTCATGGTCTTGAGCCAGAATTTATATTTTACTGAATATTGTTATTGTAAAACATTTTGAAGGAAAAGAAGTGTTATTTTGAATTATTGATAGTACTTCGTAACTATTATCCAGTTACTAAAGATATACGATTCCTATGTTTCAAGCATGTTGTTTAAAAGAAATTGTTGTACTTGCTGAGCTTGTTATGCTCACACTTGCTTGAACCATATGAATGCAGCTAAGACCGAACAAACTGAGGGATCTGACAAGGATAAAGAAGAGGCTAAGGCAAACCTGTAGGTTACTTATGTAATAGTATAGGTTTGTATGATAATATTTAATATTATGACAAGAACGAATGTAACGGTTATAAAGAACCTGGGGAATGTTAGTATTATTTTGGAATATTTATAAGACATATTCATTCTTTTGAGGCATTTCAATTGAATGTTTGTGTGAACTGTAGCACCGTGTAGCACCATATGCCGGGTTGGAAGAGACCCAGATTTGGGGACGTCACAGTAGCTTTCTCGGCTTAGCTGGTTATTGGAGATTCATAGAAGGGCATTCTCGAATTGCTACTCCATTAACTCAGCTGACTCGGAAAGATACAATACTCGGTTGGAGCGAGGAATGTGAAAAGAGTTTTCAAGAACTCAAGAGGAGACTCATTTTAGCACCTGTTCTGACAATACCATCTGGCTCGGAGGGATTTGTCATCTACAATGATGCTTCATGCAAAGGGTTAATATGTGTTCTCATACAATATGGTAAAGTCATAGCCTATGCCTCACGACAACTCAAAGAATATGAGAGGAATTATCCTACTCATGATCTAGAGTTGGCAGCTGTCGTTTTCGCACTTAAAATTTGGAGGCATTACCTGTATGAGGAGAAAGTGGAGATCTATACGGATCATAAAAGCCTCAAATATTTCTTCACTCAAAAGGAACTCAACATGCGACAACGACGTCTGCTTGAACTGTTGAAAGATTATGATCATACCATTCAATACCATCCTAGAAAAGCGAACGTGGTAGCTGACGCTTTGAGTAGAAAATCATATGCGGGTACGAGTGCGATATTGTCAACGCAAAGACCCATTTTGTATGACTTGCAAAGGATGGAGATAGAGTTAAAGACTCCAAGGACCCATATGATGATGTCAAATATACGAGTAGAACCGACTTTAATCAATAAAGTGCTCAAGCTAAAGACCTGGAGCTGATGTGTATGAGGAAGAAAGTACAAGAAGGTGCTATTCTGGAAGCAAGAATCGATGAAGAAGGAATATTATGAGTCAAATCCAGACTTTGTGTTCCTAACGAACCTGATTTAAAGTATAAAATCATGATGGAGGCGCACAACACACCGTTTGTAATCCATCCTAGGAGTACCAAAATGTATCGTGATCTTCGACATACATTTTGGTGGAGCAATATGAAGAGAGAGATAGCAGAATTTATCTCAAGGTGTCTAACTTGTCAACGAGTCAAAGCGAGCATCAAGTGCAAAAGGTCCATCAAACCACTTGAAATTTCGTAATGGAAGTGGGAGCACATTACCATGGATTTCGTTACTGGTCTTCCCAAGGTTTCTCAAGGTATAGATGCAATTTGGGTCATTGTTGATAGATTGACCAAGTCTGCTCATTTCTTACCTATACGAGAAACTTATACACTTGAACGTCTTGCTCGTATATATATAAATGAGATTATAAGACTGCATGGTATGCCAGTATCCATAGCTTCTGATCGAGACCCAAGATTCACTTCACAGTTTTGGGTCAGTTTACAGAAAGCTATGGGAATGGATTTATAATTTAGTTCAGCATATCACCCTCAGACAGACGGGCAGTCGGAGAGGACTATTCAAACTCTTGAAGATTTATTAAGACTTTGTGTCCTTGACTTCAAAGGAAGTTGGGACAAGTTCTTACCATTGGTGGAATTTTCCTACAACAACAGTTATCAAGCAAGTATCGGCATAGCTCCATTTAAGGCGTTGTATGGAATAAAGTGTCATTCTCCAGTATGTTGGGACGAGGTGGGTAAAGCAACGTTATTGGGACCGGAATTGGTACGCATGACAACAGAAAAGATTCAAATGATCTGGCAACGTATAAAAACCTCGCTAAATTGACAAAAGAGTTATGCCGATCTTCATCGGAAGGACGTGGAATTCAATATTGGAGAACATGTGTTGTTACGTGTTGCTCCATGGAAGGGAGTTACGAGATTTGGAAAGAGAGGAAAGATCAATCCTCGATTTATTGACCCATTTTAAATTCTTGACCGAGTAGGAACTGTGGCCTATAGACTCGCTTTACCGCCAAGTATGTTTCGTGTTCATAACGTCTTTCACATATCTATGTTACGTAACTATGTGGAAGACCCGAACCACATTATTGAGTTAGAACCGGAAAAAATAGCGGAAGATTTAACGTACGAAGAGGTACCTGTTAAAATCTTGGATAAGAAGGAACATATTCTACGCTCCAAGGTTATACCTCATGTCAAAGTTTTGTGGAGAAACCACGATGTTGAGGAAATGACCTGGGATTTAGAATCTGAAATGAGATCAAGGTATCCTCACCTCTTCGACATACCAGGTATGTACCCTAATTTCGAGGGCTAAATTTCATAAGAAGGGGAGGTTGTAAGACCCCAACTTTTATGAATAAAGATTAATTTTTTCTCGAAATATATTTTTGAATATTATGGTGTGGATTTTATATAATGTTATAGTTGTGGGTAGTATTTATAAATTTTGCAAAGTATGCAAGTTGTCATAAAATATTCAATTGGTTGGGGAATATTCATTTTAACAGGGAATATTCGTACGACGACACAATCATTGGTGGACCCCACAGCGAAATTAGAAAACGATAGAAATATCTTTTTATAAAAATAATGGTGAAAGTTTTACCGTTCAACTATTGAAATACCCGGTGGTAAAAATACAGTAATACACGTGGTTGCATAGTAGCACACAGTATTGATTATTGATGCTTACGTGAGAAGTCATTCAGTTTTGTTCAATTATTACTACAGTAATTGCTGCATAGTATCTCATGTTATTTGATTCAATTATTGTTACAATATTTTATATTATTAAATCAATAATTGAGATGACAAGTTATTCATATTATTATATGCATAATTAACAATGTCTAGAAAGTTCTGTCGAGAAAAGGGGTTTGGTCATCTAATTGTGCGCCAATACGGAGAAATCCTTATCAGAAAGCCCCCTCTTTCCTGGGAATGATCTGGTTGTTAATATTGCGAATTATAATAAGGATGAATAAATGTTGTTAAAAATATTGAGGGGATTTTTATGAAGTATTCGTGGTAAATTTTGATTATTATATGGACCCCTACTTACCCATTTTTTAAAATAAACAGTAGAAAGTTATTCGAATATTTTTATATAATAAAGGTGGGGCAATATATGGGGCCCACGTGTGGAAGAAATGATTTTGGAAATGGGGGGAAGAGTATACATAAAGGGGAGGGAATATATATATATATATATATATATATATATGTGATGTGTGTGTATATATAATATAATATGTGTGTGAGTGGAAAGTGGTGGGTGAAAGTGATAGGTAGAAGAAATGTGAAGAAATGAAAGTGATGTGTGTGTGTGTAGAATTGAAAATCAGCCCGTGACTTTACATCCGTGAATTATTAGTCTGTGCACCCGTGATAGAATAGTATCCTTTCCATTCTTCTATAAATAGGATGCTTAGTTAGAATTGAAAATCACACCAGAATCAGAGAATTTTTCTTCTATAATATTGAGCGTATTTCTTTCAAGTTTTATAAAGCTTTAAGTGTAGAAAACAGTATAAGTTTTCTTTAAGAATATCCCCGCTAAACCAGCTGAAATACTCTCCTTTTTAAGGTAAGGGATGTTATTTTTGTTCAATATTCGTATGAAATAATATTTTCTTCCATACTCATTTTGTTAAAGTTTTGGCTTCTATACTCCATGAAATTAGTAGAATATCCTTGATATTTGCGCTTCATCCAGTATCTTTTCATGAAAATATTATTCTGAGCATTATTGATAAGTTTTAACTTTTTATGCTTAGAGTACTATTCACTGGGTTACTATTCTCAAGTACTATTCATGGGTACTATTCACTCTTGCCATTATTCACCCGGGTACTATTCATGACAAAAATTGATTTCTTTTCATTCAAATCATTTTTGATACAATATTATTCTTGAATTTTACTCCACAAAGCAAAGATCATGTTGATAATTTGGACATTATTGAATTTTAGATAAATTAAATTATAAATCTTTAAAAATTTATCCTTTGCTTTTTTTAATTGAATTCTTATATCATTGTCATCATCCTCATGCTTATATTATAATGAAAGTCATCTGTGGGTCTGTGAAGCATAGATGGACTTGGTATGATTATGACCGAGGATTATTCTAAGATAATCATGACCGTAATGTTGCAAATGATGTGGTAAAAGTCCTCATTGGCTCGTAGTGCATTGATGGACAGTTGTTGGCATGATTATGACCATTAATGAAAACACGAATATCCTTGGCCCGTAGTGCATGGATAATTCGTGGTCGTGATACTAATGAATATCCTTGGGCGTAGTGCGGGGTGATTCGATAGGAAGTTACTCCGATCTTTCAATGGGAGCTGATCTGAGTGGTGTCTTTCCTGAGCTTCGTTAGATTATTCTCCATTGAGTTTAGTAATCAAACACCGATGGGTTTGCCTCCTGGTGGAGGAATCACACAACATACATTCACATACATCGTGTCTCACCGTATGAAATGATGACATTGTGTGAAGCACTAATACAATATGCAAAGATTGTGTGAGGCACTAAAGTGTGGTAAATAAAGCATCTATTCACATCCATTCAATGTAAAGATAGAATTCACACACAAGCAGATAAGAAGGGATTTTTGAAAAGTTTGAAATGCGGCATAAGCCCTCTACTGTCCCTAGCAAAGTTGCCACCTGTCGACGTCGGGAAAAATTTCCTTTCTTTGGAATTCCTCTTTTTTACCCTTTATATTTTCTATGCGTTGAATTTTGTTTGAAAGGGCGAGTTTGAAAAGAGTCTGACACAAAATTTTGACGATTTGAAAATTTAGAGTCGCCAGTTGGTAGTTTTGAAATGGTTGTACCAACTCAACCGAAGGTGTTAGGCACCCCCCGACTTCTGTGAAAACACGGTTACCGCATCTTTTCAATTCCCTAATTTATTTGAAGTGTGTGTGGTTAATTGGGCCTAAGTGCATTATTTGGAAGTAGTGTTATGCCTCGTTTGACTTATATACAAAGGGTTTGATTTGTATAAAAGTTTAATTTTAAGCAATATATACATAAATAATGTTTTGCAAAATAGGTTTTTAAACCCTTATGCTCACATAGTAATTGAGTCCTTTGATACTTCCATTTTATTCCATATTCGGCTTGATTTGATTTTTATTCTCGAGATACGAAGCATCTTCGATAAAATAATATACATTTAAGTGTCAGGCTCCTTATGGGCATGAAAGCCATCAAAGGATGTCCAAACACCATAAATAATTTACAAGCTACTTGTACAACTGAAAAAGGTCCATCATGGGAACCAGATCTAGATCCGTTAGCTGGATCTTAGATCATGTGGCTCCTAGGCTCACATAATATCATATGAATACCATGCCTAATGAGGATACTGGAATAAAAAGATATTTAATCTAAACGACGTAAAACAAAGGATTCATCAGTTAAATCCCTGCCTGCGCGTAGCCAAGCTTCACGTTCCCTCTAGATACAAATCTAGGGTCACGTGGTTGCTTAATATTTGCAAAAAAACTAGAAAGAAAACTATATTTAAATAAACTTAGTCATTCTAGCTCAACAGTTCTAGTTTTACAACTTTTGAACCGATTAAAAGTTAGATATGGCTAGATTTAGATAAATCTAGTCCACAGATTTAAATATTATGGATTTAGATTGAATGAATAGTTAAAACAGATATTTAAACATAGTAAACTGGTAATAAAAACGCAACGAATCTAGAATCCAGGCCAAACTGGTAAATATATATATATATATATATAGAATTTAAAATCCAGGCCAAACTGATAAATATATATATATATATATATATATATATATATATAAACCAGTAGAAAGCTTTAAATCTGAAAAAATCTTACAGTGTGCTGCAAAGAAGGCTTCAAACCGCTTTTGGAGCTTGAAAACTCAATTTCCATTGGTTAAAATTTGATATGTCGTAGTATATATGTATACAAGTGTTTAGGAAGAAAAATTTGGGTCTATTTATAGACCAAAGTAGCCGTGGGTAGACCCGCAGCTGCCCGGGTGGGCCCAAGCCCATGCCCAGTGGGTCCCGTTGTCTCGAAGTACGTGCACTCGGGCAAATGCGTTGTCCGCTCAAACCTTCATAACTTTCAATCCGGGAATCCGATGGAGCTGTGCTATACCTTTTCGGAAAGCCCTTGATGAGAGCTACACAATGAAATGGAGTTTGACATTTTTTGAATTCGGGAATGTGGGTTCATGACTAGATCTTCGAGTCTTTGTATTCCATCCGTTGAGCTGCCTTGTGATGTTTTCACTTGGGATTGATGTTATGGTTCTACATGACTTTCTTTTGCAGTGATTTGGGCTGAATTGATGTTGAATTGGAAAATTTACTATTTTTCCCCTCCCGAATTGATTCCGGGCTTGATGCATTTGTAGCCGTCTTTTCTCAGGGTTGTCTCCGAGATTGGGTTGCCGTTGACTTTTGACAGTCCTCAGGGCTGTCTCTGAGGTTTGTTTGATCT